>JAMJFZ010000320.1:7445000-8717500 GCA_026225945.1 Cricetomys ansorgei
AACAGTTTACTCTGGGCTTGTTCCTGCTCATTCCTGAGAAAGTCCTCTTATCTTCCAAGGTCCCCACAAACAAAAGTTGTGTCTCATAAAACCTCCTCAGACTATCTCCTTGAGGCCCTAGAAGGGTCTTCTTATTCCTTCCTCTACACTCAGCGATGTCTCATAAGTGGCCATAGACAGCAGCCATCGTTTTCATCTGGAGTGGTGTTTATTCATCTGTGTAGTGTGTTCTAGTTGATTTCCTCACAGCTGTCACGAAACATCTGAAAAACTAACTTAAGGAAGGAAGGTCTATTTTGGCTCGTAGTACAATACTGTCACAGGGGCAGTGGAGAGGGCTGGAGACTACTGAACACACTGTGTCCACAAGGAAACTGAGAGAGACCAGAGCTAGTGCTCTGCTCGCTTTCTCCTTTTTTCTTAAGTTTAGGATCCCAGGACACAGAATGAAGTCATTCATAGTTAAGGTGGGTCTTCCCACCTCAATCAGTCTGATCTTGGCTCTCCCTCATGGATGCGTCCACAGGCTTGTCTCCTGGGTGGATCAGAATCCTGACAGTCACTGTAACCTTTACATTTCCCCAGAGCCGAGATTTGTTACATTGGCTTGGAGAGGACACGCATACTACGGGTCCTGGTATTATTGATTCATAGGAACGTAAGGCCCAGTGAGGTTTTAGAAACCCCACTTCTGTTTCCTAATTGTCATAATGCCCACATTCATTGTTCTTGTCCTCTATTGTAATGGTACTTTTGGCTTTGGGCTGGGAACATTGTAGTACAGAACAAAGCTCAAATAGCTCTGCTCCTCAGTAGTTAAGCATGGCCAGGTGATTCATTTCTGGCCAATGGGATGTATTGTGAGTGTCATGTGACAGCTTCAGAAATCCTCCTTAAAAAGGTGCCAGGTCTACTTACTCTTTCTTCTTTACCCCTTTACTGTGCCTGCTTGGAATGTGGAATCAATAGATGGAGTTCATTAGCCCCTTCGGGCCATGAGGTGACATACAGAGGTGATAGATGGTTGCAAATTAAAATAAAGTCTAAATCCCTGAGGACTTATGGAAAGTGGTCACTACAAAAATGACACGAAAATAGGAGAGGAACTGTTGAGAAGATGGTTTCAGTAGGAGAAGCAGGGCAGGATAAGATAAGGTTATGAAGGTGAAAAGGAAGGACCAAAATTCATTATACACACACACACACACACACACACACACACACACACACACACACATGGATAGTTTTTGTGTCAATCTGACACAAGCTAAAGTCATCTGAGAAGAACCTCAATTAAGAAAATGCTCCCATAACACCAGGCTATAGGTAAGCCTGTAAGGCATTTCTTAATTTGTGATTCATGGGGGAGGGCCCAGCCCATTGTAGGTGGTGCCATCCCTGGGTTAGTGGTCCTGAGTTCTATAGGAAAGCAGGCTAAACAAGCTGTGAAGAGCAGTAAGAAGCACCCTTCCATGGCCTCTGCACCGGCTCCTGCCTCCAGGTTCCTGCCCCGTTCGAGTTCCTATCCTGACTGACTTTGATGAAGAACTGTGACATGGGAGCGTAAGCCATATAAACTCATTCCTCTCCAGGTTGCTTTGGTCATGTTTTATCACAGCAATAATAATCCCAACTAAGAAATACATGGATGAAACTTCCAAAGAACAAGAAATTAAAATATTAAGGAAAAATTTCTGTGTTGCCTAGGCTATGGCTCCGCGGAATGTGGCTGGGGCCTCCGTTACAACTGAGCCTAATCTTAAGAATACAATGGATTCTCTTGTTCCCAGTGAGAGTAATATTTCATTTGTAATATTTCGTAACTAAAAAATCCTTCCCTCAAAGCTTTACATGAGTCTTATCAAGAACTTCTAAACTAGAAAATCAAATGTATCACTAATACCTATACGCCTGTGCTCCCCACTTCTTGGAAATGAAGTAATAGCTTTTGCTATCAAGTGCTTACTCTAAGTCAGATACCATGCTAAGCTCTACTTGCATTTTACTTGGTCTTTGTTGTGTTGGTTAACCTTTGTCCTCTTTATATAGAGAGGCTATGCATACAGACTGAGAGTAACCAGAGTATTCAGCAATGCTGACTTCCCTACAAACCTGTATGACCATCAGTGGTCCTCCACTGCAGGGAGGAGCTAAAGAGAGACTCTGAGTGTCAGTGGAGCAGATACCCTGACACCAGGTAATAGGATCTGACCAGCAGAATGACACTGAGCACACCTGGAGAATAAGGAACTGGTAAGTAAGTTGGTTGCTGACCTCTTTACAGAGAGCCAGAGACTAGAGAAATTCAACCTTCACCGATTTCAGTTGGAGAGCAGGGTGGATAAAGAGAGGATTTGGGTGGAGTGGAGTTTCTCAACACAGGCTGACCCACACATAACTTCATCCTTGGCAATGGAGTCACACCTAATGACCCAGCCACATAAAAACCATATGGCCGGTGGTAGACTAGAAGAGTGGAGAGTCAAATATCCAATGTTAATATTCAACAAGATAAGCATTTGGGGGAAAATGGTCTATGCTTTGTACTCTGGACTCCATGACAGCATGCTAATCATGCTGAAAGAGTAATGGCATTCCTTTATCCTATGGTCCAAGGACTCACTCATTCAAGAAGTGTGGACAGAATGGTAAGTGTGTGGCACAGTTAGGGGAGATCCACCAGTAGACAGATGCTTACCCTGCATGCTGCCATGAGCCTGCATGCAGAACACTGAGCAGATGTCATGTGAGAAGCATTCCATTTGGTGGGTCGAAGAAGATCAAAGGTACGAGGGACGACTGATATTACCTAAAACAGGAAGAAGAGAAGTAACTTGTGCCAGTTAATAAAGGTGACAAAACCACTTCAACAGCAACAGAGATGTGGAGAAGTGCTATTCGTGTTGCAGAACCTCCGGCCGGGCTCATGAAAATGGACAGCACCAAGAATAAACTAGTTCCGTTTGTCTACTCTGCTTAACAGGCAAGGAAGAACAAGGGTGATAGGCCCGGAGTCGGCACAGAACACACCCAGACACCATATTTCAGCACAAAGTAGAGTTACTTGCCCCAGAGGGCAAGAGCAGGGGGACAAGGGGTGTTTGCCCTGGAGGAACAAAGGATTGCCTCTGGATGGAGTGGAAACAGACATGGCCCGTATGGTCGGTTTTAAAAGGTCCTAGGTAGGAAGGGAAAAAAAGGAAGTACAGTCAGAGGAGGGTTGGGGTGGCTGTTTCTGATTGGCTGGGAGGAGAACGAAGGAGATGAGATGTGGACTTTTTGGGAGAGAGGCAGGGGCTCTGTGGAGGGATTTCTGGGAGACAGGCCTTTGTGTGTGAGGCTGGAACTTAATTTATATCTGGCTGTTGATTTGTGACTCATCACTACCTTGGGGTTACATGGCAGGGGATGGGTTCCATCAAAAGACATTCTGGGCTCAAGATTTTCTTACCCTCTTAAAAAATGTTTTTGAATGACAAACAAGTGATTTGATGATATCTGAGATTTTCATTTTATGTCCCTTAAAAAGGCTACAGACCACATTACAGTGGAAAGCAAGAATCCTTGGGTAACACACACTGGCCTGGGGGTGGGAGGGGCATGAAGTTAGGTGGGAAGAGAAGATGGGGTGGATCTGAGAAGAGTTAATATGACATGTGTTTCACCTCTATGAGTGCTTTGTGTATATGTATATACGTACACATTCGTACTTGGTGCCTGTGGTGGTCGGAAGAAGGCATCAGACCCTTAGCACTAGATTTACAGACAGTTCTTGAGTTGCCATGTGGTTACTAAGAACTGAACTCGGGTCCTTTGCATGAACAGTAAATGCTCTTAACTGCGGAGCCATCTCTCCAAGCCCCCAGTGCATTTGTTATTGCTCCCTGGTCCAGCAGATTGAGCATGCCTTTCTGTCAGACATAGATAGAGGAAAGAGGACACATGTTGGGAGCACAGAGACAATGTAGAGTGACAGGCAAGGCATATGCATTAGAATCAGAAAAAAAAATCTGGTCCAAAGCTCAATTCTACCTCCAGCCTAAATATGTGGGCCTCTGGTTCCTAAAATGTGCAGTAATAATAATGGCAAATGTCTTGCATAGACAATAACCTCAATAATGAAGGGTGAGAGTTTTTTTGGTGGTGGTGGGGATTGAACATTGGACCTTATGGTGCTTTAAATGAGAAATGTCCCCCATAGGCTCACCTGTTTGAACACTTGGTCCCTACTTGGTGTCATTGTTTGTCAGGTTGTGGCCTTGCTGGAGGAAGTATGTCCCTGGGGGGTGCTCTTGGAGAGTTTGAAGCCTTGCCCCACTTCCAGACCGCCCTCTGCTTCATGTTTGCAGTTGAGAATGTGATCTCTCCGCTTCCTGCTCTAGCCACAGGCTGCCATGCCTCCCTATCACTTAGAAGGCAGACTTTCTGTTGGATACACCAAGAGGACAGCTTCCCACCACTTATGGATTCTTCTTTCTCTGGAATCGTAAGCTTAGACTGGTACTTCCTTCTATAAGTTGATTTTCGTCATGGTGATGAATCACAGCAACAGAAGCATAACTAATACAGACCTCAGGCATGTGAGGCAAGTGCCGGGTGACATTCCTAGCATCTTATGTAACACATAAAGTATCGAAGGTATGCTAGAACTTTGCTTTTGGCAGCTGTAGCTGTCAGTGGCTGTTGTCTCCATTCTATTACAAGCATGGTAAATTTCCGTATTTGACAGGAAACACTGCTATGGAACAATGTTCAGGCATAGACTGGCAATCCACTTAGCCTCATTTGAACCTTCAATGACCTTCCAGGTGAGCAGAGTGGCCTCATATGCTGTGTGACAAAGATCTAATTCTTCAATGCTGTGACAAAGTCATAATTTCAAGGCACTTTGTCCAAGACCAAGGAGATGGAAAGATTAAAAGCTTAAGGTCATCCTCAGCTACATAGTGAGTTCAAAGCCAGACTGGTTTACATGAGACCCTGTCTACAAGAAAAAGAAAAAGAAAAAGGTGCACAAAAATTAACCAGGCGCAGTTGATGTGGCCAGTTCTGCCCTGTAGGGACCCAAACAATTCAACAGAAGTATCTTCATGGATCCAAAGCAGTCAGCCATACCCATAAAACAAATACAGTGAAAGGGTATAAAAATGCTGCTTCTGCACCTAACACATTTCCACTTTAACCTCGACCCTACATAACGTCTTCAGTGACTTTTCTGATCTTCCTAAATACTTCTTTCAGTCACAACTAAGCTTGAAAAATTGGACCCCAGCTGGGAGAGCACCGGGGAAAAGTAAGCTGTGAGAGAGAACTTTCGGTAAGGAGGCCTTGGCCACAGACATCTCTACTGAAACAGGCCTCTGTCACCAATAGTTCTGTTCTCTCTATTGCCAACTGTGCAATCCTGAGGCCCAGATGTGATGACCAGATGTAGGAAATGTGACAAGGACATACACCTCAAATTCTTGAGAGCATTTAGGTTAAGGGAAGAGACATGGCCACAAATGATGTAGCTGTCTTTGATGGTGAGCCACTAAAATTATCTTCAACAGAGCTGGGGGTATGGCTCAGTGATAGAGCAGCTTGTCTAGTATGCACAAGGCTTGAGTTTAATTCTTAGCACAAAGAAAGAAGGGGGGGGGAGAAGGACAAAGAGGAAGGGAGAAAAGGGGGAAGGAAAGAAAGGAGGGAGTACAGATGGGCAATGAGGGAGATGAGTGAGGAAGGGAGAAATGAAGAAAGGAAGGAAGAAAAGGGACCCAGTAGGAGTGGAAAGGGCTAAGGGAAGATAATGGGGCAGAGAGTGTGATCAAAGTAGTTTTATGTGTGTACGAAATTGTGAAAGATTAAGTAAAAAATTAAAATAATAAAAATAGGAACCACTTAGGAAATCCAGACATTCTTAGCAGGGAAGCTTATTCATAACAGAATAATTTAGTTTGCTTCCTACTGCTGTGATAAACACCACAACCCAAAGCAACCTGGAGAGAGGAAGGTTTATTTCATCTTACATCTTACATTCTATCACTGAGAGAAATCAGGGCAGGAATTCAAGGCAGGAACCTAGAGGCAGGAGCTGAAACAGAAGCCATAGAGGAAAACTGCTTTCTGGCTTGCTCCCTGTGGCCTTGCTCAGTTTGCTTTCTTATACAAACCAGGACCACCTGTCCAGGGGGAGCATGGTCCACAGTTTACTTGGCCCTCCCACATCAAGCAATAATGAAGAAAACACCCTATAGACTTGTCTATAGGCCAATCTGATGGAGACATTTTCTCAACTGAAGTTTTCCTGAGATAATTCAAGCTTATGTCAAGCTGACAAAAAACTAACCAGAACACTTCAAAGAAGCCAATTTACAACAAAATAAATATCAATGGGATGAATGCATTCACATAAAGAAATTGCTGCGGAGATGGTTCAGAATGTAAAGACATCTGCCGCCAAGCCTGATGGCCGGTGTTTGATCCCCAGGAACCACATGATGGAAGGGGAGAACCAATTCACTTAAGTTGTCTTCTGACTACCACACCTGCATACATGGATACATGCACACTGCTGCTTGCAAACTAAGCCATGTGGGAATGATCGAAGAATGAGAGTCATTCCAAGATGCAAAGCTTCAGAAAGAACAGGCAGCCACAATCTCAAAGGACTATGCCCCAAGTTGCTCTGCAGAAGCACTTTTATTGGATGTTACACAGAGGCTGTTTAACTTTTACATATCAGAAATTCTGATTTATCTTTATGCTTCCTGAAGAAACATTATCACCTCTGCAGTCTCAGCCTTTTATTGAGAACTGTTAACAGGTGGCAGATTTATGGAACTAGTGGTTTAATCTCCTGCTCCCCAAATCTAGATGCATAAAGTGTGCAAAATCTATTATAAAAATCCTGGGTAGTATTATAATTAACTATGGATAACCAAACTTGAGAAGTTATATTTAAACACTATGTTCCATTACCCATACAAATAGGAATTCCTTGTACTCCCACAGTATAATTGATAATTTCCTTGTCTTCCTCCACAGGTTTATCAGGTTCTCTGTGGTCATAGAGACCAAGTAGCCATGAGGATTCATTGATCACCACAGGAATATCCATAGCTCCTCAACTTACCCCCTTGTTAATCAGAAGATTAGGAATATAAGCCCAGTAAGTATGATTGGTCCCCATTACCTGTACAGTTACCATAGACAGCATAGCAAGGAACAAAGTTGTAGCATTCAAAGGTTCCCCAGCCAGTCAAACTATCGCTTCCCCTTCATCAGCCAATGTCTTAAGCTGTCCCCATGTAGGAGGATCAGTCATCTGCTTCAAGGCTCTTCTGTATCTCTTCCTTCTCAGAGTTGTGTCCTCCATGTCAGCAGCCACGGCAGCCAAGGCAGCCAAGGCATCTCTTGCTCATGTCGAATTTTTATCTACTTCAATAGTATTCACAACTTTTTGTCTCCTGCAGAAACACAAGCATAACCTTGATCCCAACGTCAAAACATCCTTGTAGAAAACAGGTTGATCCAACTCAGCAGTTGGATCCACTGCCTTTCAGCAACTGTTACACCTGTCTCATTAGCATTCAAAAATCTATAGTTGGTAAAGCATTCTGCAATCTATCTCTGGGAATCTTCATATCCTCTGTTTGATTTATAAGCATCTCTTTTAAAGTGGGATTAGATCTTTCCACAGTTGCTGGTCCTATTAGGTTATAAAGAATACCTGTAATGTGTTTTATGTTGTGTAAAACAATGCTTTTAATAGAAGACAGGCTCTTATGAGCCTCTTTTAACTTTTTTCCTTGCCAAAGTGTGATTTTTTTTATCAGACTAAGGGAAATCATAAAACTAAACAACAAATAAAATCTATTGAATTAACAGTGGTCATTAACCTTTAAAATGTAAACTTAAGGCTATAATATTTTGGATCTTTAAGTCTGAGAGTTTTAAGTCTGGCTCCACCAAGCTTCCCACAACAAACAATCTCAGAAAACACTTACCAAAAAAAAAAAATCACTGAATATTTACAAAGATTTTCTCAAAGCCTAGAGGTGTGATCCTTCACTCCAGTGTTTATGCTGGGTTCAATGGCTCTACTAAATTTCCCACTACATCCCCTCAAATAAGTACACGGAATAAAAGTTAAAGAGAGAGAATGAATTATTGAGCAAAGGAGAGTCAAGACTATCATTTAAGGTAACAACTCTGTGAAAGTCAGAAGTGAGCAGAGGAGGTATAGAGGAGATACATCAGGGGCAGGGGCTATCATGGTGGATAGTACAGACACAGGACAGTGTAGGGACACAGGAACAGAGAAGTGTGTAGTTGTCAGTGCACAGGGTTCTAGAGCATGTGAACAATTAGCAAGATGGGGGAACAGAGCCTGGCTTCAGCTGCTTCCAAGAGCTTGGAGTACTTGCGAGAAGAGGGCTGGGCTGAGAGACATTGCAGTTGACCTAACACTGATATTTGGGTTGTGTGGTTCCTCTCCAGGTCTTTGTGGCTCTGGCCTAGGTAGTCCATTGAGGTACTGGGTAGTGTGCATATCCACACACTCATGGCTGCAGATGGTGCTCCACTAAGAGGGCAGATGTGTCCTAAGATAGGGCTTTTCCCTGGAAACTTCCTTCTTTCTCTATCCCAGACAAAGTTTTGTTCCTGGGCTTGAGTGATCATCCCTCCTGAATATCTTGAGTAGTTGGAAATACAGTTGAACCCTGCCCAACCTAGTCTGCATTTCTCAACCTTCCTCTCTTGTTTAAGAAGTAAACCTGGAGGCTCTCTGCTAAAGTTTCCTAGCTACCCTAAGACCCATGCCTGAGGGAAGAATGTGAAGTGAGGGGATTTTATTTTTAGTTTTATTTTGAGCCTTTCCTCATATAATCAAAGAAATCCAGCTTCCCTCACCCTAGATGGAGTTGGGTTTCTGTCCCTTGCAACTGGAAGAGGCCTGATTAACACAGACATGTGGTCAGCCGCCTACGGACACAGTACATGGCAGGCCTTGTTGTGTCTGCATCATGAAGAATATTGGTGAGATTCAGAAAGGAACGAAACATCCCCAGAGTCTCAGGACTAGCCATTTGCAGCTCAAACTCAGGTCTAATACTGAAATCCATCCTTAACACTGTTCTGTAAACCAGCACCTACACCTAGGGATGCACATGCTAGGACTCTGAGGTTCTTGCCTGATGACCAAAATCAGGACACGGCCCTGATTTCTCAGGAGGGTTTCCCAGGCTCCGGTTTGTTGCACTTTGAAAGTCACTAGAAGCAGGGGTTACTAATTTTGCAGGAGCTGGACAATTATTTTTCTAAACTTTTTCTTTCTTTAGGAGTTCAGAAAGAATGCCAAGATTTAACTCCTAGCAGGAGTTCCAAAAACGTGACTTTAAAAAAAAACAAAAAAACAAAAAAAATAAACCCCAAAAACCATGTTCAGTGCCTCAGACTCAGAACAAAACCCCCTGACCTGTTCACAGACATGTTTCTTTGTTTTCCCATTTAATCGGCACCATTTGTCTTTTTTTCTTCTGTTTCATTAACCCAAATGTAGGCTTTTAGTTTTTCTGTTTCAAAATTTCAATCTTTTCCCCCCACCTTTTCCTATCAGGCCTGTTGTGAGGAGCTAGAGCGCCACCTCTGGTGAGCAGCAGAGCTGTCAGAGTATCTCAAAGGTACTGCCTATGGAGCACAGGAAAGCTAACTTTTTAAACAGAGGCAGTTTTTTACAGAAAAGCTGCAAGATTCCTTCAGTTATTTACTGGAATTATTAAAAAAAAAATAACTTTGCAAAATGCTGCTTCAGACTATAAAAAGGGGGAAATACCTTGCATTAGACCCCTTCGACATCTTTAACTCCCGCCTACTGCTTTACATTGCTCTGCCACAAATAAGGGTCTGGTACTGTGCTTCTGTGATGGTAATGAACAGCTCTCTGGATCCTTCTAAAGGTCCATCAGTTTCGAATGAAGCTCCTGACTCATAATGGATTTGTTTGATCTGTTGAACATCCTTTGTCAATTTTAAATCCAGCCAAATATTTGGGAGTAGTTATTTGTGTACTAATAGCAAGTCCACCAAGATCATCGTATGAGCCATGACTCCTTGCATAGAAATAACCCTGTGTGGCACTTCCCTGTGGTTTGTAAGCCCCCCCCACCCCCATTCTAATGGGCTCCATGTGTCTATTGCAGTCCCAAGTTTCATCCACATAGAAATCAACCTGCTGCCACAGCAGTCTCCAGGTCTTCCTTATCTGCCACAGACCTTTAGGCTTCCTCCTGTAGGTGGTGGCAGAAGTACAAGAGCAGGATTCTAAGCTCCTCTACCATCCTGACCACCTTGACCAGGAAAGGAAGGAAGAAGAGGAGCTCATCTGTAAGAGCTCTTATCATCATAACCTCTTCCAGAGGGAGGCGTGGGGTGTCCACCTGACTAGGTGTCATTCTATCAAAACTATCTCTTTCTTACATGGAAAAGACCCACAAGGCATCTCAGTAGCCATCAAATGTCATTGCAAAACTACCATATAATCACAGGGTTCATCGTAAAGGTTGGGATTATAAGGTTGGACCCAACCTTTGATGAGAGACTCAGACATAAGATCAGAGATAATCTGTACACTCTACAATCCTATCAGGCATTTCTCCAGTAGGAACAACTATCAGTAGGATGAGGTACAGCATTCTTGGAGCAACTTGATTGTTCTCTGAGTGTCCTTTCAAATTTCTTTGATTTTAGCATATTTGTCGCCAGTACTTCCTCCTGCCAGCTGATGAATCAACAGTCTTAGCCCACAGTCAAAGTCACTGCCTTAGTAATGTTGGTAACCTAAGCACTCCACAGCATCAGATTCCAGTGGGCAGGTGACGGTGCCTACTGACCCTCCTCCAAAGTAGCGATGGTTTCCCTCAGAATTTTTCCCCTTGTTGCAGCATCAGCACCAGATGCCCCGTTTGCAATCCAGCCACTGCTGTCATCACGAAAGGTTGGCACTGCAGCCTTAATTCCTGCCTCCTTTCCCATCACACGATGCTGTTCCATCCATCTCTGGTTCTGGTTCTTGTAAATGCTTCTTCCTCTTCTGTATCTTCTGCAGGGTGTTGACCAAATTCATTGGTTTCCATGTTGAGGAATGTTTCCTTTAGCTGCTAGTTTCAATTTTTCTGGAACTAAATGGACATGCAAATCTACAGAGAGAAACAAGTGCGGAACAGGTAAGATGTCAACATGGGTACAGCAGACAGGACAATGGTGTTGGCCTAACCCAGACGCATTCTAAAGAGAAACTGTCCTGACTGCATTGGAGACATTGTTCCCATGTTGTTATTCCTTCCTTTTCTTTCTAATTATGGGACACCCAATTCTTTTACATTAACTTATTGTGATTTTATCGAGTTGTAACTTGCCAATTAACTGTCTCATAGTTGAAGTTCGCATGTGGAGTAATGGGCCTCATTATGGCTTTTTCACACACATGTGTCATTAAACTTTGCTCTGATTCATCCATCTCCCTCGTTGCCCTTCCCCATCCTTCCATCCCCCCTCCTACACCTTGCTGGTTGTCTTCCTCCCCACAAAGAGCTTCAGCATTCATCTCACATGTATTCCATTATGTTCTATCTCCCCTTCCCATTTTAAGATGTTTCTCTCCTTTCGTAGTCCCCTTTCAAGATTCCTCCCCCCCCCATACACACACACACACACACACATCTATGTTCAATATATGAGAGAAAACATACAGTCTTTCTGAGTCTGCCTTAATTTGCTTAACATAATGCTACCCATCTCCATCTACTTTCCTATAAATGCCATGTTTTCGTTTTTCTTTATGGCTGAGTTAAATTCCATTGTGTATACACACCATATTTTCTTTATCCACTCATCTGTTGATGGACATCTAGGCTGGCTTAATTTCCTGTCTGCTAGGAAGAGTACAGCAATAAATACGGCTGTGTACGTATCTCTGTGGTAATACTGACTTATAGTCATTGCGTATACCCTCAGGAGAGGTGAGGCTGGATCGTATGCTAGTCTATTGCCTGTGCTTTAAGGAGCCTGAACATTGATTTCCACAGTGGCTGCACAGGTTTACACTCCCCCAACAGTGAATAACTTTTCCATGTCTTTACCATGGTTAGTTGTCCTTTTTTTTTTTTTTTTTTTTAATGGCAGTCTTTCTGAACAGGGTGAGAGAGACTCTCAGAGCACTTTTAATTTGCATTTATTTGATGACTGAGCATGTTGCACACTGTGGTGGTTTGAGTGAGAATGGCCCCCGTAGGCTTATAGATTTGGATGCTTGGTCACCAGGAAGCGGCACTATCTGAAAGGGTTAGGAGGTGTGCTTTAGCGAAGGAAGTGTGTCACTGAGGGTGGACTTGGAAGTTTCAAAAAGCCTATTCCAAGCCCAGTGTCTCTCTCCTCCTGCTGTCAGAAGATCTGGATATACAGCTCTCAGCTCCTCTCCAGCACCATGTCTGTGTTTGTGCCCCCATGCCTCTTGCCATGATAAATATGGACTAAATCTCTGAAACTGTAAGCCAGCCCCAGCTGAATGTTTTCTTTTATAAGAGCTGCGTTGGTCATGGTGTCCCTTCACAGCAATAGAACACTGACTAAGACAGAAATTGATACCAGGAGTGGGGTGTTGCTGTGACAGGCAGGACCACAATTCTTGTTGGTGAAATGTGGAGTTGGGGGTTTTTGGATTAGGAAAGCAGTTGAATGCTTAAGTGGATGCTTAACGGGCCATACTAGCAGGAACATGGAAGGCACGGTGTCGAGAGCAGTGTAGATTACCATGGCCAGCTCAAGAAGTTTCAGAGGAGAGGAATATTCGTCTATGTCCTAGAGATCATTCTTGAGATATTTTGGTGAAGGATGTGGCTGCTTTCTGTTCTTGTCCAAAAACAAAACAAAACAAACTCTTCCCGAGGCTAAATTGAAGAGTTTTGAATTAATAGTATTGGCAGAGGAGATTTCCAGACAGCCTAGCCTTGGCTGTGTTGCTTATTAGTGGTCATTCTTATGCAGATCTATCATGAAAAGGAGCAAGCTGAGCAAGGAAAGATATAAGTGTACAGTCTGAAGAGAAAAGGAAACCAGGAACTGTAGCGGAGCTGAGTCCAGCGCTCAAGGAGATCAAAATTTCAAAGACAAGCCGGATGCTAAATGGAATAAAGGGAGTTGTAACTTCAGGGCTCGACCTGCCCAGCTGAGCTTCCAACTTGTGGAAAGGAATTAAAGGAAAGCTTAAGCAATGGAGGAAAACATCAACAACAGAAAGCTGGTGATAATGTGTTTGAACCAGGGGGGCCGTGTTCCAGCCCAGCAAGCGGCAGAACTTAGCAGCTTCAGCTTTGTTTAATTCCAAGTGTTTTCACTAAACTCCCCCCCCCCAAGTATCCCCATACCTGTTAGTAATAACTCCTTATTCCTTCTTCCCTCCAGCTGCTAGCATCAAGAATTCTCTCCACCCCTCCTCCCCTCTCTTGACTGAACCTAGAATCTCACATGTGTTAGCAAGTCCTCTACTATTGAGCTAAATCTCAAGCCTCTTTTAGCTTTTTGTGGCAGGTTGTGGTAGCTAGGTTGGTCTTGAACTCATTATGCAGCTCAGGCAGGCCTTGAACTTGCCATCCTCCTGCCTTGGCTGCCCGAGGTGCTTCTATTTCCTGTTTCTGAGTACTACCCTATGCTGTGCATTTCATATAGTTGGCTTTATCTAATATATGGACTTTGTGTCTTGCTTCTTTCGTTTAGCATGTTGTCAGTGTTCGTGCACAGAGGAGGATGTGAACACTTTATTCCTGTTATTGTCAAATAGTGTTCTAGGCCTACCATGATGTCATCGCTGGTTTATCTATTGACTGTCATGAACAGTGCTGCTACAGACAATCATGTTCAAGGTTTGTAGTTCTTAACCATTGAGCCATCTCTCCAGCCCCGGGACACTAATTCTTAAACTCCACCTGTCCGTGTCCTAAGACGGTCACTTCCCATACTCTCTACTCCCTGAACACCTCCCACACATCTCACCATCACTGCTTAGAGCTCATGGCCTTGATTCTTATCTTACTGGGAAAAAAAGAAGCTACCAGCAAAGAATTTCATTCTCACTTAATCTACCAAATGACTGTCACATGTAGCCCTTGGCACACACTGTCCCTGCCTCTGGCCGAGGCCACTCCTCTGTTGTGATTGGGTCTCAGGCCTGTTTGTCTACTCACCAGCCTTGGCCTCCCTATTGTCACTTCCTCCTCTGGTGTCTCCAGTTTCCCCCACACTGCAGTTCATTCTGTCGGTAAGCAAAGAGCCTGAGAAATGCAGCCTCCTCTCCCAGCCTTTCAACTTAAAGTCGGTTGTAGTTAGGCTGCTGCCCTTTGTAGACCCCAAAAGTCCTGATTACTACAGGACACCTAGACAGGGACCCGTGGAAACAGCCTGCGGTTGGTTATCACTCTCATGTTGCACAGAGCAGTGAAGCAAGGCTCACAACTGTTAAACAACTTGCTCAGAGTCTGCAACATCTGGCTGAAGGCAACAAAACCACCTTCTTTGCTTTTTACATGTGCAGGCACATCCTCTTGAGCCTTTTACCTTTGCTGAAACATCTCTGGAATCAATCATCTGTCTTTCCTCCCTTGCTCTTGACCACAACCACCCTGCTTTCAGGTAGAACTGTTCTTCCCAGGCTTACTGCCGACCTTCCTGTTGACAAGTCTGTGGGCTACTCTCTAGCCATTCCAGCTATGGTCTAACTGCTCTTGACACAGTGGGTCAGTTCTTTTAGGAACCCTTTGGGGGGGGTTGCCTTTATGTTTCCTACGTCTAAGGCTTTTACGAAGGCATATTCACTTTTTGATGTTTCTTCTATCTCAAAAGGTCTGAGTTTTGCTTAGAGTTCAATCCTCCAACCTCTCCCTTTTCTTATCTGTATTCAGCCCCCAAGAAATGTCATCTGCCTTCATGGTTTAAACGCCAACCACATGTTGATATAAACTCCCAGTTTCTCTGTCAAACTGCAGAGGTGTATTGAAGTACTCAGACAACATCCCCACACTGGCCATCTAAAAGGCATCCCAGGTGCACTGGCCCCCCCACAGAATGGTTGATGCCACCACCAACCTGAACCTCCTGGTCATTCCTACCACGGTCAACCTCAGGACTTGATCCAGCTCTGTTTCTCTCACACTGTACTGCCAGCGTAGCTCAGTGACTTCTCCCCATTCCCTCCACTACCCCAGATCTACTACCCCAGATCTTGACTTGGACCTCATATTCTTACTTAGATGCTTTCCATAGCTTCTTTAGAACCCCCCCCAAAGGCCTTAAAGTATAAATCATAAATATATTTGTTAATAGTTTTTTTTTAAAAAAGAATATAAACCAGTCCTTGTCACTCAGCAGTTCATACTTTTCCTACCATACATAGAGGACAGCATTCCTCTGTGGTGGTTTGAATGAAAATGGTCCTCATTGGCTTACAGGAAGTAGCACTATTAGGTGTGGCCTTGATGGAGGAAGTGTGAAACTGGGGGAGGGCTTTGAGGTTTCAGAAGCTCAAGCCAGGTCCAGTCTTACTAACTCTCTCTTCCTGTTGCCTGCTGATCCAGATGTAGAACTCTCAGCTCCCTCTCCAGGACCATGTCTGCCTACCTGCCACCATGCTTCCCGCCATTATGACAATGGACTAAGCCTCTGAACTGTAAGCCAGCCCCAATGAAATGCTTTCCTTTATGAGAGTTGCCATGATCATGATGTCTCTTCACAGCATTAAGACATCTTCCGTGCCTGGACTGGGGTCCTCTGTGACCTAGTGCTTAGCATCTCTTCCACATCATCTCCTCCCATTCTCCCCCTCTACCTCTAGACACACTGGCCTTTTCTCATGCTGCTAAGTCTGTCCCAAATCCTTTGCACCAGTTCTTTCCATCAGAGTTGATTTGTTCAATTTCTTTATTAGATTCTCAGCCCCAGTGCTTGTTACCTCAATAAACCCTTGCTGTTTACTCCAATTACCATGCTCCTCTATTCCCAGGCTTGTTAATTTATATTTATTATCATTTTTCCTTTTCAAAGATAAGCTCTATTTGGTAGAGGACTCCAGTGTGCTTCAACTTATGCCTTCAACTTCTAGAGTCAATAGAGTAAGTAACTGAAAAACAAACAGCAGTGTGGTACCAAGGGACAAGAGATTAATGGAAACAGTTTAAATATTCTGGAGCACGAACCATGTAGAAGTTATAGTAATATACACTGAATTTTCAATAAGCATTTATCAAGCAACTTCCCAGGTATTAGGTAATGTGTGAAGCACTAAAATTTTAGATATAAATAAGGCAAAGTTCTTGCTCATTCTACCTGTAAAGTAGGGAATGGAATTGAAATGGAGTTCTGGAATTATCTAGCCAAGTGCTGTTGAAGCATACTGAGGATTGGACAATTGATTTGCTTGGGGAGTGCTCTTCACACGGGGGTGGTGATGTTGAACTTGTAGGTTGTCCTTGAGCTTGCCAGAAGATAAGCCTGAGAAGCACACCGTGAACTCAGGGAAGAACCTCTGTGGGGCCACCCACTATCGATGGTAGGCTTCTTCCTAACCCTGCCTTCCTAGGGTCTAATTTTCTCTCACACCCTCAAACCTCCAGGTGTTCTCTGACCCTCTCCTGGGAAGCTTTTTGTGTCTCCCTGTCTCCCACTCCATTCTGACTTTCAGTGAGGGAAAGGCTCAGTTCCAAACATTCGACCCTCTCTGCACAGGGCTACAGCAGGTCTAGATCTCTGTACTTGCAGTCATCGACCTCACACCGGTCCAGGGATTCCAAATACAGTTGGAAGATGAGTGAAATCCACCTCACCTCAGTATTTCATGAACACATACATTTTAATGAAGGACTTGATTTTTTTTGTTTACATAACATAATCAATTACGTAATCAAGACAGCAAAGCAAGGGAGTGTTTTTACTGCTCAGTAGTGAGTATTACATGAAAGAATGACTAAGTGAGATAATCAATGAAGTGAATTTAAACAATTTACAAACACATTCCTAGAATTTGTTTTGTAATTAGTTGTTTTGAATCTGAGACACATTTTCCCTTAGAAATGTTATAAATGGCACTTAGGTACCAAAAAATTCCACTAAGGCCATTTAGCCTATAATGTAGCAAGGAAATACAGAAAAGTAATAAAATTGTGTAAGGAGAATGGGGTTTGAACAATTTTGAATATTGATGTTCAAAGAAAAATAATTTAATTACAAGATAATATATGAAAAATATAGTTACTCCATGAGATGTCTGAGCCCTTTGAAGGGTTTTGTGGGGCACTGTCTCCGATAATGTCAGTTTTGTTATAAAAGGATATATATTTCTTTCCTTTGGTGTAACCATATCTTGTACTATTCTTTACAACCAGGTAAAGAGGAAAGCCTGAGTCTGGCCTTGAAAAAGGTGGTTTTGGTCTGGAGAGTTTCGGAAGATTGTATGGAGAAGATTTAATTGAATAGAACTTGGAAAGAAAATAAGTGAAAAAGAAGAAACACCGGGTGGGCATGATTTCACCTCAAGGGAAAAACAAATATGGTGATGAAGGGAGAGGAGATTCAGACAGAATGTATAAATAGCTCAGGCCAGAATCAAGGGAAGAATCACAGCGTAGTTTCCTTTCATGGTGTTTGAAACACAGATTCTCTTACTGAGTCTGGTGGGTTCTTAGTTGCCCTTACTACTGTGGTGATAAAATACCTTCACAAAAGCAACTTAAGGGAGAACAGGTTTAATTTGGTTCAGTTTTGGGGTATAGTCCATCCCAGCAAGGAATTTCAGCAGGGAATTTCTGGATGGAGGCAGGAGCTTGAAGGAGCTGGTTGCATTTCATTTACAGGCAGGAAGCAAAAGAATCGTTCCTGGCTGGTGGTGTGTTCACTAGAGACTGGCGTCGTCCACTTTTAGGGTACATCTTCCCAGGATGGCTCAGTAGCTAATGGCACTTACCTCCAAACCTGAAACCCAAGTTTAATTTCCAGGACCCACATGGTTGGAAGAGGAAAGCTCTCTCAGAAACTGTCTTCTAAACTACACACACTACATATAGTAGATTGTTTTATCTTATTTTAAATTGTGTGTGAGAGTCTGTGAGCACCCCTGCAGGCACTATGTGCAGTACCCAAGGAGTCTGGAAAAGAGAGCAGGAGTCACAACCACTTCTGAGCTGCCTGCCCTGGCCGGTGCTGAGAATCAAACTCAAGTCTTCTGCCATAATCACCGAGCCATCTCTTCACTGTACCCCACCCCCACCTCCCCCACAAAATTAAAAAATAAAAAGAGCCCAAGGCTGGGGATGTGGCTACGTCGGTAGACGGCTTGCCTAGTACAAAGAAGCCCCTTCAATCCCCGGCACTGCATGTGTATCAGGTTTGGTGGTGTATGCCTGTTAGCCCATCACTCTCGGGAGGTGGAGGTGGACGGATCAGAAATTCAGAATCGTCTTCAGCTACATGGTGAGTTGGAAGACAGCCTGGGATACAAAGAGGAGGAGAAGGGAAGGGAGGAAGAGAGAAAGAGAGAACAAGAAGGAAAGAGAGAGAGAAAAATAGGAAAGCGGCCAGAGGGCCGCCCCCAAATCTGTTCAACTCCTATCTCCTCCCGCTCCGAAAAAGCTTCCCGTGGAACCGCAAGGAGAGAAAAGGAAGCTTATCTTCCCACCGGAGTTCCGCCTCGGGTCCAGGGCGTGGCGGCCACGAGCCGGAACTTTGCAGCGCTAGTCCGCAGTGTCCGGGGCGCGCCGGTCAAGCCTTAGCGTGGTCGCTACACTTCCGGTGTCCAGCATTTCCGGTATCGGCTTTACTCTCGCCACACTTCCTGTTGATTCTGGCGGCCGGGGACCGAGGGGGCGGGCCGCGGCTACTGGGCAGGCGCGGGCCCGGAGCTTAGCCGCCAGTACCCGGAGCTCCGCGCGCTTGTGCCCCGGCTTCGCGTCCCGCGCTCCCGCCGTCGCCGCGCCATGCCCGCCGTGGACAGGCTCCTGCTGGAGGAGGCGCTGCAGGACAGCCCCCAGGTACCGCGGGGAGGCCGGGAGGGAGCCGCGGGGCCCGCTGGCCCTTGGGGGGTCGGGGCCAGCGCTGTCCCGCCTCACAGGGTGGTTAGGACGAGTAAGTTCTTAAGCAGTGACGGTGGAGGAGATGTCAGCGCTGTTCGCACAGGCGCTGCTGATGCTACCGATTCCGTGAGACCTAGTGAGTGCAGGGGCCAGAATGGGAAGCAGAGAAAACTTGGATCCATCGCCCAGCCGACCCAAGCCTCCATTTGACACTTTTTTCCCACTGGTGAAGAGAAAATTACATTTGCCCCAGTTTGTGCCACGGGCGGAGGTGGGTGGTGGGGGCATCATTTTCATTACGGAGACGTGAGTTAAGTCTGAGTTTTGAGTTTGAGGGGTGCAAACTGGCAGATAGAGCAAACGAGTGCAGAGTGGCGTTGGTTCAGAATTCAGCACGCTTTTCTCCGGGGATTTTACTGTTCTCTTAACGTACCTCCCACCCCTTCCTAGCTTCGCTGGTATAGCGTCCCTGGCTATTTAAATAAATACTTACATCCCCTAGTGTCTCTGTCCCTGGTAAGTTAGAAAGGATTTAGCTGTTCTTTAACCGCCTCTCCTCTCCTAAGTGACTTGTACCTCCCAGATGGTAGTTGGACTTGCCTACATTTCTGCACTTTATCCTTGCAAAATAATTCAGAAGAGTTTTGTGTACTTGTGTCTGTGCTTGTTTCTTTGTGATTGTCCTTGTATAGAAAAGGATGTGTAAATAAGCTGTGATTATTATTACTTTCATTACTGAAACTTGCTGTGTAAGCCAGGCTAGCCTTGAACTTTTATCTTGAGTGCTGGGCTTACAGGTATCTGCTGTTGTACCAGCATATTTTTTTATTGATTCAATTTTTTTTTAATAGATTGACATCTATTGTGCTAACTTTCAAAGGCCTCTTTATACAGCTCTGGCTGTTGAGTGTTTGGTTTGGACCACAGCCTGTGGTGGAAGGGATTTCAGCCATCCTTACCTGTTGTTGGGGTCTGGACACAAGGGTATGAAAGCCATAATCATCATGGTCATGAATAGGGATTTCTATTTGCTTTGTGGTTGGAGACACTGCAGGGTAAAAATAGATTGCTTTCTTAGCCAGTCATGATGATGGCTAAGCCAGGCTATCCTCAAACACATAACTCGGTCTAGAGCAGTGGTTCTTAACCTTCCTAGTGCTGCAACCCTTTAATACAGTTCCTCTTGTAGGGTTGATCCACAATCATGATTTTTGTTACTATCTCATAACTGTAATTTTGCTACTGCTGTGTAAATATCTGATATGCAGATGGTTTTAGGCTATCCCTGTGAAAGGGTCATTTGGCATCCAAAGGGGTCATGACCCACAGGTTAAGAACTGCTGCTCTAGGGTTTTAGGGTCTCACATGAATGAGTGTGCACCATTTCTGAGTGTCATAAAGGATATGCTCAGCTTTGGGAGAAGCATAGAGACACTGGCAATGAACTGGACCCTGTGTTGCAATTCTGACTCTTAAGAGTTAGCTCAATTTTCTCATGTGCAGAAACTCTACAGAAAACAAGGGACATAGAATAGATAGTCTTGAAGGTAGTAGAACCATTTAAAATTATGTCCCATCTGTGTGATTTACGACTTCGAGCTTGCGTGTGAAAAATGGTGTTAAGAGGCATTGTTATTCCTATCTGGCAATCTTTATGATTTTTTAAACATGTTTTTCTTTCGTAAGGGTTTATCATGAGATAGTTGGCTTCCCTGCAAAGTTACAAAGCTCTTCTTTAATTCTGTTGTTTGTTTTGTGGCCTTTCTTGTAAGGAATATTTTAAAACATTTTTTATTCTTTAATAATTTCAAATATTTACACAGTGTATCCTGATCACATCACCTTCCCTCTCCATCTCTCCAGATACCCCGCAACATGTCCCCCACCCATTTTCATGTTCTCCTTTTTCCCTCAGTAACACACAAAATCCAATTAGTGCTTTCCTCGTAGCCATGGGTGTGGGACTGTCCAGTAGGGCAAGGGCGCAACCAGCAGCCACACCCCCAAAGAAAACTGACTCTCCCTTCCAGAAGTCAAAGAGCCAATAGCTTCTCGGCTAGGGTTGGGCCTCTGGGTGCCTCCATTCCATGCTGGCATGTTGACTGGCATGTCTTGTGTAGGTGACCACGTTTCTGTGAGTTCACGAGTGGAAGGGCCGTGTTGTTTCCAGAATAGTACTCTACCTCATTCTTTCCACCCCCCTCTTATTCAGCATTTCCTGACCCTTGACGTAGATGTGTGTGGATGTGTATATGTGGAGGTCAGAGGACAATTTGCGGAAGTCACTTCTCTCCTTCCAGCATGTGTGTTCCATGGATTGATTCCATGTCGTCAGGCTTGGTGACAAGTGCACTGAGCCACTGTAGGAAATTTGTCATTGCTGTTGGGACTGGTTCTCTCCCATCAGGGCTGCTCAGTGTGGCTTCTGTGTGGGATGGAAGCTAGCTTTTGGAGTCTTTCATGGTTCTCAGAGCACGGCTGGCACTGTTTCCTATGTAGCATGTGCCAAATTGCAGCTTTACTCCCAGGAACTGGATGGAAATGAGACCATTTCTTTTATTTTATGTGAAAGAATTAAACACAAGCAAATGCCTAGAATTCAGGATCATCCAACCTTCTGACTTCACTGGGCTATGTTATAATCTCCGAAAATCACACTGAAGAACCATGCAGTCAAGTTACCAAAAAAAAAAAAAAAAGCAAAAAATCTTAATGTCTTAAGAACACTTATGATTCGCATTGAGTTGCATTCATGCCTCTCTTGGGTTATGGGCTGAACATGCCTAGTCTGGACCCTACATGGTGCAAGCCACTGTTCTAAATGCATTGTCATGCGCTTTCCTACAATCTTTTGAGACAGATCATCTAATAAGATGGAGGACAAACTGAGATATTAATTTGCCCAGAATTGTGTACCCAAAAGAAACCCAGGCAGCAGGAATAAAAGGGCTTTGCTTTTGAGCTGCAGTAGATTGAAACCAGGGCCTTACATACAGGCTTACTAGGCAAGTGTTACACCACTGAGATACCTCCTCAGTCTTGGGGTACTGTTTAAGTTAGCCCTGTTACCTAGCACCTGGCTTTTCAATGGCCATAAATATTGACTCACAAGGAGGGAAAAAGATATGGAGGAATCCAGGAGCTGTTTGTTTCTTCTTGTTGGAGGTGGAAGAATTATGAAGATTGCTTGAGTAACCTGGTTACACGGGTCTTATTAAATGAACACAAATGCTTTTGTATTTGAACTTGAGTGCCCCAAGAAGTGCTGAATAGAAGTTGACCAGCCTCAGGCACAAGTATTCATTTTCTAATCTTCAGCATGCAGAGTTGCAGGTTGTGTTGAAAAACTAGTACATAAGCACGTGAATGTGCATGTGCATGTGCATGTATTCTTTCTGTTGCTCTCTGGTACATGAGTGTTTTGAGGGCGAAGAGATAGGTGAGTCTGTACTGCTGTTTGCGAGCCTCTGCCCTAATGGCCAGACGCTGTTAGCTGCTGGGAACATGACCATCAACTAGATAGGCATACCTGTCCTTGACTGACTCACAGTCTGTTCCTGGGGCAGATAAGCAGCTGTTCCAGGACAGTGTGAGTCCTGCTGTAATAGATAGGGACAGGGACACTGCTTCGAGCCCAGCAGCACATCCTGCACCCTTCTTGAGAGGAGTACTCTCTTATCCTGTATGCAGTACGATTTCCTGATAAGGAGGAGATGAAGCACTGCTTCATTTTTTGGTGCTTTGTGCTTTGCTTCTTTGTCAGTTGGCATAACGGAAACAGAGAAATGAAAGGCTTGGTTCTGAGATCATGCAGTGACCTAGCTGGGAACAGTCCTCCCCAGCAATCAGGCCTTTCTTTATCCCAGTGAGATGGCTCCAAACACGCCGGGAGGTTTTGTGTGGCTTCATAGTGGGGGGAATTTGTCCCATAGCTCTGTGTATAACACATTTTTCTATTCAGTAGACTTGGTTCTGTTAAGATGTTTCTCTCCCTACACCAAATTAGGGGGGTAAAATCTTTGTTTAACTAACATTGTAAAGAAACAAAGTATGAGTGCTATTGAAATTGGACACTTAAACAATTGTCTGCTGTTGAGAATGTCAGGCTGTTTGATTAGGTAATATTCGGATGTTCACTAAGGTAAAGGAATGACATGGAGCTGAGGCCAGGCTCACAGAGAGCTTGGTCTTGTTTGGCTGGCTGCAGATGTTCCTGAGAATGTAGGATAGTAGGAAAGGATGGGGTCAAATCCTGAGCCTGCCTCTGTTTCCTTCGGCTTTTATTCTACCTCTCTTGAGTTTTTTGTGTGCGTGTGCATGAAAGTGAGAATGCAAATAGCCCTCAGTTGAGCTGTTCTGAAGAATGAATAGCATATGTCAAGTATGGGTGTGCCTGTGTGCCTCAGGATTCCCTAACTCATTGCTGTTACTGTCTTTACAAACAGTGCACACCAGTGGTGGGCCTTTTTGTGGGACTTTGAGCAACTGCATGTCTTTCCTGACCCTTATTCATTCTGTATGTGTCAGAGCATTCTAGCTCTCCACCCATACATTTAGGCAGAGTGGCTGCTGCTGAATGTGTGTAGCAAAGCAGCTGGCATTTTTTTTTTTTTTTTTTTTGGCCAGGATTGATCACTATCTAGTTAAATCCAATGCCCAGAAGATTAAAACAAGGCAAGATACCATAATGCAGTTCTCTGACAGTTACTGTAGGTGAGAGTAAGTGGGATGATCAAAGAGATCCAGCTCCAGTTAGTCTGTGTCTTGGACTGGCACCACACAACACACCCACACCCACTGATGAGACAGACATCTTTTGTTCTTTTTTTTTTTTTTTTTTTGAGACAGGATTTCTCTGTGTAGCCCTGGCTGTCCTGGAACTTACTCTGTAGACCAGGCTAGGCTCAAACTCAGATTTTCCTGCCTCTGCCTCCCAAGTATTGGGATTAAAGGTGAGTTCCACCACCCAGCTGATGTGACTCTTGATGCTGGTGACTGCACAGTCCTTGTAATGGACCTGGATTTATAGCTCAGCCCCTCTGGGAGGTTGTCAGTGTGACACAGCCTAGAATCAGCTAATTATCTTTATCAGGTGGTCTTGGGTGGCTTTTCTTGACTTTTAACTGATGTAGAGAGTCCAGTGCATTGTGAGGGGCACCTTCTCTGGGCAGGTGTTCTAGACTCTATAAGAAAGCTAGCTAACCATGAGCTAGAGAGTGAGCAGTAAGCATCCCCCATGGTTTCTGCTTGCACTTCTGCCCTGACTTCCCCTGTGTGGATTGTAGCATATAAACAGCAGAAAGGAAACTAGAACAGAGGTTGAACACATCTCATAGCTCTCCTGAGCCCCAGCCTCATCCCCTGTGGAGTGAGGTTAATGTAACAGCAGTATCCGATTATAAAGTTGTTGCATTAGATAAAGTAACAAGTATTCCATGCCTATCAGTGTCTGAAACAAGGAGTGCCATGGGTGTTTTTCCTGCTGTCTTTGTGAAGGACACTTGTGGAACTGTCTTCTTTTAACCTTCTAACCATCTCTTGCCTTTATTTTATTCCTTACAGTAATAAGAGGGAAAACATAGGATTCAACTAAATGAACAAGTGGTATTTTTAAGATTTACAATATCTGCAATCCAGTTATATCACTTCTTACATTATAACTGGCATGTCAGTTATATAAGAAAGATATTTGCATCTTCAGTAAGCACATTGCTTAGTGTTAAGGTGGAATCACCTGTTTAAGCACTAAGCACTAGCTATGAGCACCAGAGAGCATTGTCTCCACAATAAATGTCATTTCCCACATCACGGCTCCCTTGAGACACCCCTGCTGATCTTGGAGTTGCTTTCCTCACCAGTGACCTCAGTCCTCTGGATGCTGTTTCAGCAGATGCTGGCTGAGAGCAGGGAAGCAAATGCACATGAACACTGAGCACAGATCATCCATTCTAGCAGTCAAAAAATCATATTTCAAGAGATGCCATGAAGAATTTAGAATTGTCATTTTTTTACCTACGGTCATCCATTAATGGATTATGACATCTCATGGGTCTAAAAGACAATTATCTGTGCTGACTTCAGTGCTACCTATGCACAATAAACAATGTTAGAAAGGGCAGCTTCTCCTTTCAAGTGCATGCAGGGAACACAAGGTCCCATGGGACTGTGTACCAGGTATGGTCATTCAGCACTACGGGCTTACTCCCTCAGGCCTAACCAGCTGCTTGGGTGGATATCTGCACATAGTCGAACTCGGCAGTGGCGGCAGTGGTGAGGATATGTGAATGGACTTGTGCACAGGCAGGCACTGAGGTCAGCACAGATGATTGTCTTTTAGTCTTCATGTTTTTTCCCAGTGATGCTAGGAGTGAAACCCAGGGCCTCAGGAACTAGCAGGTACAATACCTGAGCTTGTGGAAAGGATGAGAACAGAGTTCACAGGATACTTTCCCTTCCAGGTCCAGCTAGTCCCTGTGCTGTATGTGTTTGTCCCTTCTTTGTAACTGTCACCGAGAGTAAAGATTGACCCTTTCTTCTTTGCCTGCAGACTCGTTCTTTGCTGAGTGTATTTGAAGAAGATGCTGGCACCCTCACAGATTACACCAACCAGCTGCTACAGGCCATGCAGCGTGTCTATGGAGCACAGGTATGCCACCCACCTCTTCTCTTGGAGGATGAAAAGTTTGAGTCAGAAAAAATCTCACTTAAAATTTTGAAATAAAATCAACCAGAGGCTGAGAAGGTGGCTCAGTGATGACCTGAGTTGGAACCCCAGAACCCATATAACAGAGTTGGGCATGGTATCGTGCTAATGGGAAGCCAATGCTGGAGGATACAGACAGGCAGACCCCTGAAGCAAATTGGTCAGCCAGTCAAGCCTATTCTGTGAGCCGCAAATGAGAGACTGTCTTGGGAAGATAGATGACTAATAAGGTAGAATATAAGAGATTGACCTCTGACCTCCACAAAATGTTCATACATGAACAAGTACACATATCAGAATTGTTTTTCTTTTCTTCACCTCAGAAAGCCAAAGACAGTCTTTGTTTTCCTTGTTTGAGAAAGAGCTGGGATCTTCCTGCAACTAGAACCAAAGGACACATAACTGCTTTTAATTTTCTTTTTAATCCAACCCCAAAGGGAGACTCTGGCGTCTCCTCTTCCCGTTTATGAATAAATGGGCTCAATGTCTCAATATTCTTTGTCTTTCTCATACTTTGGTAGTCTTAGATATCAGTGTGGGAGGGTAGAAATGGCTTTCAAGGCTTTCCTCTGAAGATGGGGTGGCCTCTTTGTTTTGAGGAACAAATATCTTGTCTTGAAAACCCATGGAAAATAAATTGCTGAGTAGCAAAAGCAAAGCTTTTTAAAAACTGCCACATGTCACTTTCTAAGGAAAGATTTGAGTCACTTAAATATAGAATTGTTAGACATCAAAATATTAATAGCAGCAGAGAGTTTTCATCGATCCTTGCTGACTTAATCTGTGTGTGCACACATTCCTTTTGCTTACTGATGATGTGAGTGATGTAAATACCACAGACAGCAGTGTATAGCTCTTAATAATCCCAGAGTCGGGGCAGCAAGATGGCTCAGAGGGTGAAAGTACCTGCCACCAAGCATGACAACCTGAGTCCCATCACTGATATGGTAGAAGGAGAGAGCCAACTCCCTTTTATTTTTTTATTTTACTTTTTTTGTTTGTTTGTTTTGTTTTTTTCAAAACAAGGTTTCTCTGTTGTAACTCTGGCTGTCCTGGAACTCACTCTGTAGACCAGGCTGGCCTGGAACTCAGAGAGATCCGCCTGCCTCTGCCTCTGCCTCCCGAATGCTGGGATTAAAGTCGTGTGCCACCACTGCCCAGCGAGAACCAACTCTCCTACAGGTTGTTCTCAGACCTCCACACATGTGCCGTGGCGTGAACAGCCACACGTAAATGCATATGCATACACAAAGGAAAACAATAAAATATAATTTAAAAATTTAAAATATAATTGTATATAGTCATTAGTCATTATTCACCATGAGAAAAAGCCCTAGTCTTTGCCTTTAGAGAGCTTATATTGGGTTAGGAGACAGACTCACCTCACCCAGAAGAGTTGGGCTTTCTGTTACTGTGACAAAACACCCAAGAAAAGCAACTTGCAAGGTGGGCTGGCTTATTTGGCTCAGTCTTTCAATTTCAGTACATGATCACTTGTGCCTGTGGTAAGGAAGTACATCATGGTGGAGGAACTGCATACCTGGTGGTGGCCAAGAAATAGATGGAAGGAAGGGCTAGCTCCACTGTCCCCGTTAAGGGCACCATCCTAGGGCCTAACTTCCTTCCACTAGACCTCACTTCTTAAAGATTCTACCCAGGAACGCCACAAGCTGGTAACTAGCTTCTGGGGTCATTTGAGCCCCAAGCTATATAACAGGTGGGCCCCCAAAAGGAGGGTTATTACAGTAGTTGTGATCTATTTATTTGATGGCTTCACAATGCACACTGTACTGAAGTGTCACACTGTACTGAAGTGTCAGTTCCTGTGTGTCAGTTAAAAAGACATTGTGTGTGTGTGTGTGTGTGTGTGTGTGTGTGAGAGAGAGAGAGAGAGAGAGAGAGAGAGAGAGAGAGAGAGAGAGAGAGAGATTGTCCAGAACTTTGACTTCAACAATAGGAGAGGCCATGCTACGTCTAATGTTGCCTATGGTCTGGTGGAGCATCCAAATGACCTCTTCATCAGCAGCACTATTTACATTAACCTAAGAGAATAGCTCTTATTTACATAATAAAACAGACAGGTTTAGCCATAGAAATCACATCCTACTAGGCTTCAGACAGTCCCTGCAATGAATCTTCAGTAAATATAGTATCTGGAGCTGGTCTGGAACTCAGTGTGTAGCTGATGATAACTTTCAACCTATGTTTGTTCCTCCCGCCTCTGCCTCCCAAGTACTAGGATTCCAGATAGGTGCCACCACACCCAGCTCACAATTCTCTCTTGAAGCACCAGCTCTGAAGGTCCATGGGGCACTAAAGTAAGGGAAGAGTCTTGTTGAAAGTTCAGAGCCAGAGTTCAGGGCTAGAGATAAGATTTACAGGCTGTAGTATCAAGAAAGAGTAACTTAGTAATTAGAAAGTGTGTTTGACTAGGTGTGCTGGGCTTCTGTGAGTTTGAGGCCAGGCAAGGTTATAAAGTGAGACCCTGTCTCAAAAATAAATAAGTAAACAAACAAATAAATGCAAATTTTAGAAGTGTTTGTTGCAGTGTTAGGAATTGAACCTAAGGCTTCATAGTGCGTTAGGCAAGTGTTCTGCTAATGAGCCATATCCCCAGACCATGTTCACAAGAGTTGTGTGCTTATTTGTGATCTTCCCTGCTCATTCGGTTTGATAAGCCTTTCACAATTTGGGAATATGAGGACTTTTCTAAGTTTTTATTTGATTACGTATATTGAATGTTTTTGTATTTTTTTCTGAATATTCCAAATTTAATACAATAGAAAAAAATCGACCATACTTATCTTTGACCTTCTTGCCTGCTATTTAGTAACTTTGAATACTGTCATTGAATGGTCTTGTTTCCTATTTAATGTTTCCAAGCTCCAAGACTTAAATGGCTCTATGTCTGCACTCCCAGGCATCTCTGATCTGCCTTTCCATGTCTGTCACAACCATCCGCTGAAGAGTCGAAACACTTCCTTAAGCATTTTTTTTCTTCAGAGCCAGAAAGCTACATTGTGCCAAAATTAAGTAGGTCTTGCATTCCAGGAGGGTGGAACCCAGCTTTTAACTCATAGCACATGACCATCACGAGGCCTGTGAACTGGCCTGCGCCCTCCTCCCTTCTGGCTGCTGCTGCAGAGCTATGGAAATCCCCTAGAGACAGCTGGCCGCTAGCAGCATCCAGATTGCCATGGGTGGGGCCATGGCTTTTCAGGTTTATTGGAAGGGCTGAGATGTGTTTTGCGTACTTAGATATGTGTATATTTTAAGCTAGTAATACCTTTCTGTGTTTTCATTCTGGGCACTCCCTGCACCCAGTTTTCTTGGTTTTATTTTATTTAATATTTAAATATTTTATACTTAGATATATTGAATTTTATTGATAGAGTTTGATTTTTTTTCTTCTTGGAAGACTTAGTTTTTCACTATTATATTTTAAGCAGTTTTGTATAGCTGGTATTTTGAATCAGCCTGCTTGGTATGCTTCTGGTTCTGAGTGTCCTCTGGGCCCTCGTTTAAATGAGGAAGAGCAAGAAAAAGTAGAGAAAGTGAAGTTAAAGTTGATGTCTCAGAACAGAAGTTGGGAATTTTGACTGGGAATTAGAGCAAGAGTTGCTCTCCATGTAGAAGCACTTTACTTTACGTGAACAAATTAGAGAAAGGCCAGAGATCTTTGGGAGTATAAAAGAAGGAATCTGAAGTTAATGTTGACATTAAGTATGACCTCAGGAATAAAATAAAGACTGGGTATCTAACATAAAGAAATGGCTGTCATATATTGAATTTATAAACAATGTCCCCTTTATCTTTACCAATACTGATTACATCATAGGACATAAGTTATGTGCTAGACATGATAAATGAACATGTTTATGCCTTAACCTTCTCTCCTATAAGCCAGCTTCCAGCTGGCAAAAACAAAGGCTTTTGATAAAATACTAAAAGCTGTAGTCCTGTAAATGAGAAATCATAGAGGTTTATATTCAGCCCCTAATAGATTAGTTTGATAATTACATGATTAAGTAGTTTTTTGTTTTGTTTTTTAATTAAATCATTTCTTATATACCCAGTAAAATAGAATGCCTTCTTTGAAGGCTAGCATACAAATTACCTAATTAAGTTACAGACTTTGTGTAAATAAAATCACATGTGTGTACATGCGTACATAGTAACGCTGAACTTACTGTTGCTATGTTTAAACCAAGAAAATAAAGTGACAGTTAAATGTTTTAAAAAGAAAGTAGAGAGAGTTCTGAAACTCTCAAACCAGTCTTCTATGACTGGTTTGAAGGGACTTTTAGATTTCATTTGGCTTAGCCTCTGGAATGAGCCTGTAAGTAAGCAAGGGAGTTGGCATCTCAGGCAGCAGTCTGCGTGGCCCCATTTTGTCTCTTAGCTGGCAGAAGAGCCATCGCTCAGGCTAGGAGTTGAATGAACCCCCATCATGGCTGTTCACCACAGAGGAAGGTGAGCACCCTTCACTACTGACTGAGCATAAGCTGGTTGTTTAGGGCTCTCTGCTGCTTTTCAGAATACTGGACAAATGAGTTCAAAATGCCTGAGGTGCCTGAGAAAGAACATAAAAATATACATGCAGTTAAATTGGCACAGAGTTTGCCTTCAATAAATTCGACATGTTACTTGCTTTAAATCTGTATGTCTGATAATAGTTCTTTCCCAAGAACTATTTAGAGTTGTTTTATTTTTATTTTCTTAACATTGGACTCACTCAGGCTTAGGAAAGAGCTTAGAACATCCTCTCAGCTGTCACCTGAGACTGGGCCAGGTGAGCGACAGCTCTGGCTGCGCGCAGGAAGCTGTGCTGCTGGCAGGCAGTGAAACTGGCACTTGTTGTTATTATTATTATTATTACTATTACTATAATTGTTCACCATTTTCTTCTAGTAGAAGAAAAGTGCTTCTGGTTGGTGCCTTTGGTGGGGGGTGGGACAGTGTTTTAATAAATTAGATAAAGTTTTTAGAAAGATTTATTTATTGGAGCTGGAGTTATAAGAAGTTGAGAGCCACCTGACATGAGTGCTGGGAATCAAAATCCAGTCCTCTGCAAGAGCAGCAAGTGCTCCTAACTGTCGGTCTGTCTCTCCAGCCCCTGATGAATTTTTCTTCAAAGCAACTACCATGGTTAAAGCTTGTGCACCTCCACTCGGCAAAGCAGGTTAATCCAGTTGCCTCTGCAGCTGTTCTTTTTTGTTTGGGATTTTTGCTTTGCTTTTTTTGTTGTTGCAGAGAGGGTCTTACTGTGCAACCCTGGCCAGCTTGGAACAAAGGTGTGTACCCCCACACCCAGCTCTGAAGCCGTTCTTCACCAAACTTGAGCATAGAAATATTGTACCCCAAACAGATCTGAAGACTGTGAGCCTGAAAAGCCTGTTTGGAATTGAAAACATTATAATGTCAAGCTAAAGCAAAGATGGGAGAGAAGGGGAGTAAAATTATTTAAAAAGTATGCAAAGTTCTTAGGCAGGAGAGACAGCTCAGCAGGTAAAGATGCTTGCTGTCAAGCCTGATGACCTGAGTTTAATCCCCTGAACTCATGTGGTGAAAGGAGAGAAGCAACTCCCAAAGTTGTCCTGACTTCCATATGCTGGCACACAACCCCCAAATAAATGTAGAGAAAATGTTTTCCTTTAAATGCTGTTGTATACAGATACTAAGCTGAACAAGCTACTGTGCCTGTTGGGAAGCAATGAGAGCAGTAGGCATCTATGGTGTGAGCTTGTGACAGCTGTGGGAGGCAGACAGGGTTCTTTTGTTAGACATACACAAGTGTCACACACCAGGCACCTCCCGTGCATTATCTCATTTAGCTTTCCTGATTAAAAATAATAATAATAATAATAATAATAATAATAATAATAATAATAATAATATGGTGCTATGCGGTAAAGAGTCTAACACACAGAGGAGTTTTGTAGATTGCCAGGGTCACACAGCTGATGAGTGGCAGAACCAGAAAAGCCTGAAGTCACTCTTGGGCATGGTGCTGTGTTGTTGACACACCGGTCTCCACAAGTGGCAGCAGCAGTTAAGGGTTTGCATTCAGAGGCTTTTCTTGTCCTAATAGAACAAGCCTAGAGCTTCTGAGCCTGATGACTCTGTAGTTGTTGGAGGTGGGACCCAGTTTTTGAACTCAGAGTTACTTTGCTCCTTTTATTAGTTTTTAATCCGGATTCTTTTTATTAACACATTTTACCATCCAGACACAATAAAACTGAGGTTTATTTACCTGCTTGAGACTGAGAAGCAGTTGAGTGGTCTCAGGAAACAGATTCACAGAGCTGACCCCTGCCTGGTCTGCATGTGTGGTCCACAAAGCTTCATGTAGCCTCAGAGGCCTTTATGGTGGCATGATCATCCTCTTAGGTATAGGGTAACCACTGGCCTTGGACTCAACAGATCAGAATTCTAGTCCTGGCTGCTTTTCAAGTGATTGTGTTATGTTGGCAAGATAAGACATTCCTTGTTTGCATTCTCTTCAGCTCCTTATGTTGTCCAGAGTTGCTGCTGTAAAATGTGTGATGAGCCCCAGCAGCCATCTTCAGAGGTGGTATAGCAACAGCAGTTGCTTCTCCATCTCACTTGCCTTGGGGCACACCTAGCACTCAGCATACAGCGTTGGCCCCTGGCAGTGCCTAGTCTTCCCCCAGTATCCCCATGACCCTTTCCTTTGGCCCAGGAACAAGCCCTTTCCTAGCCCTCCTTTGACCTCTTCCCATAGCCTGTCTTCTATGGAGCTGTTCTGTCTGCCCCTTAAGACAGCTGTAGTGTCCAGTGTAGGGTAGTGTCCATTTTCCCCTGGGCAGGATCACTAGCAATGGCTAGCCAGGGCCTGAATCTGCCTCCTTTGAAACTACGGTTTTCTTGATTCCCAGTGACTTGCCTACTGCCACTGTATAAAGTGACTTTTCATGATTTTCTAGAAGGCAGCAGTTCTCAGGAAGATGCCCCAACTTCAGTTCTTTCTTTGTCTTACAGCCTTCCTTCTTCCCATCTTAGGATACTTCTGTGGCTCCTGGTGGCCACTGGCAAAGGTGAACCCCCTCAGCAGGGCACACTATGCACAGAGCTCTGAGGGCCAGCTACCCTCCCAGCTTGTCTCTGGCTCTTCCCCAATGTGCCAGGCCTTCTACACAGCGCACTGTGCCTTGCTTGGAGTCCCCTTTCGCCTCTCATGGACATCACAGTCAGCAGAGTGTCTCTAACTCCGTTCCTTCCCACCCTGTCTACCTTCCTAGCCAGAGGACCCTTGTGTACCCAGTGGCCTGTGTACTTAGCAGTCTAGACAGTGAAGGGGCGATGAGGGCTTGTCGCATAGTAGCTGCTAGCCCCAGTAGGATGACATTTCCTTGATGCCCAGCATACATTCAGACCTTCGTGTTTTCATAAGGGAGTGGGTGCAGGTCTTCTCCACCTGAAAGCCCTCCCAGATAGACCCTTGTCATTCACAAACTGGTGCTCCTCCTCCTTCCTGAGCTGAGACCTGGCGCTTCTGTTTTCTCTGGCTCCCTTACCACTTGCTTCCGTTCGCCTCAAGAACAGGGGCAGTACTTCTGGGGCACTTTGGCTCACCTCAGGTGTGTTCGGTATCTCACTTGGGTTCTTACGTTCTCTCTTGACCAGCCCGTGTGCTCTCTTCCATCTGTGCTTTCTTCCACCTCAGCCACAGGGGCCTCTGCTTCCACACACTCTTCCACTCACCCCGCTGTCTGCTTTCCATGGTTCCCCGGACAATCACCATCTGCCAGCCTGTCAGCCACCTTCTCTTGTGCTTGCATCTCTGGGTACTGGGTTTTGAGTCCTGGGGTGAGCATGCCTCTCACCTCTTGACTCCAGGCCACATCTGTGCCACTTGGAACAGACCTCTAAGCACATGGCTGTCTGTGACTGACCCCAGGTGGGTTTCCTCCATCTCAGTCTTAGCCTCACCATTTGTAGCTGCCATGGGCGCTGCCCACAGAGGCCACTGGTGATTTCAGGTGGCACTGTGGGCAGCAAGCCTCTCTGGCATGGTAGAGTAAGCATTTCCTTGCCAAAAGCTCTGATTGCCCATCTGGCTTGCTAGCCCCTTGTCTCTGCCCTGGCAGTGGGACACATGAGATGCTGTCTGCAAACCCTTTGCAAGCTTGTCTTTTTTTTATTTATTTATTTATTTATTTATTTATTTATTTATTTATTTATTTATTTATTTATTTATTTATTTATTTATTTATTTATTTATTTATTTATTTATTTATTTTTGTTTTGCTGAGGATCAAACCCAAGTTCTCCTGTATCCTAAGCATGAGCTCTGCCAGTGAGCCACAGCCCTAGCCCCGGCTTGTCTTTTAAGGATTCCTGTGAAGTACCAGCATGTAGACAGTGGCCCAAGAGCTGTTGCAGGGCCATGAAGAGAAAGACACAGGTCAAGTATGTAGCTCAGAGATAGAGCCTTGCCTAACATTTGAGGCCCTAGGTTCCAGTTCACCACAGAAACATGTATGTACACGCATGCATGCACTCACACAAGCACAGCATGATATCACTCTCAGAACTCTATTAGAATCTAAATTATGGGCCACCTCTTTTGGTGTCCTGCTCCCAGGAAAGTGTGAGCTCTGTGTTCCTAACAAGAGGCCCTTTTAGGCCTGCCATTGCATGTTGGCTGAATATTGGCCGGAGCTCCCATTTTTACAGGTTTTGTCCACCTACAGGATGTAGGTTCACCAGCTGCTGTGCTTTCTGAAGCCTTCATGCAGTCTGGATTAGGGATCCGTGAGACGGGGTAAGAGTCTGCCTGCTGTGCTCTGCTCTGGGCGGGGCAGGCCCTTTGTCAGTAGTTCCTTCCCTATGAGCCCTTATGGAAAACAGTAACTCAGTTGCCTGATGTACCAAACAGATGGAAAGTATTCTGAGGGGAGACCTAGCAGAGGCTACTTGTCCCTCGTCACTGTGCAGGCAGCTGCCATGCTCTGTGTGCTGTGTCCTACCTCCCTGAGGTCCTGTGGAGCTGTGGCCTGGGCACCTGAGTGTAGTAGTACGCTGCTGTGGTGACCCAGCAAGGAAGACACTGAGGCATATTCATAGGTGCAAGCCCTGCCAGACCTCAGCAGAGGGAACCACCATCCTGGCCAGTGCCATACTGGACAGTGGAACTCTGAGCATCTGAGCTCAGGTGTTTTTATTGATACAGAGCTTCTCAGGTGTCCTACTGATAACACATGCAGATCATAAGCAATCAAACATCTCCCACATAAATCCATCACCTGCAGACAATACAAAATGTCAAGATCTAGGCAGCCCCTCACCCAACAGTGCACAAAACAATTATTTTATACATAACTAAGAATAAACTTCTACAACAATTCCCCCTTTCTTTATAAGCCAATCCCCCCCCCCCAAAAAAAAATGCTTTATCTCTACAACAAAATTTAATACTACACAGGCAAAACTGTTTATAAGAGGAATAATCACGAGGGTTGCTAATACATAGGACCAAATGAAACCAAACATCCATCAAGCTTTTTACAATGTATTTGGACAGCAGAAAAACATTATCAATGTTCAGTTACCTGGAATTCACTCATGATTTTCTGGGCTCCTCCAAAGGGCTCGGATCACTTCTCTACCTTCTGCAGCACACATGTTTGTTATACAGGTTTTGGCTGGCTTCATTCTACTGCTGCTGCTGTTCTTGGTGATTGTCCCATGGTACTGACATCTTCAGAATGGTGAGGTCTTCTGCTATAACTGGGCTGCACTTTCATCAATAACATCTTCTGTGCTCTTTTCATGGTGCCAAGCCTCAACTTCTCTGTATGACCCCTTCAATCTGGGACTTCTAATGCTCCTGAGGCTGCACCTTCACCAATAGCCTCTCATAGGCTTTCTTCATGGTGCTAAACCTCAACTTCTTTGCATGACTCCTTCAATCTGGGCCTTCAACTGCTCCTGAGGCTGCACCTTCATTCTCCTGCCTCTCATAGTGCCAAGCCTCAGTTGCTTTCCATGACCCTTCCATGCCTTCAAAAGCAGCACCACTTGGGTGACTCTTAAAGTACCAAGTTCAGCTACCAACATGAGATACAACCTCAGCCAGTTCTGGAAGACAGCTTCTGTGTGCTGACACTGAGGAAACACTTTCCAGATTTTAAGATAGAGTCTGGTTTGCAAGGAAAAAAGGTAACCTTGTCTGCAGGAAGAGTTCTGTCATGGGGTGGTATTCTCATCATCCTGTATGATGAGATGTGTCTTGGCATGATCACCTCACTGGTATCTGGACCACTTGTCTTTCTCAGGTTTGCAGGAAAAAACAAAAACAAAAAAACTTCTCAGTTTAAGCGGCTTTTCAGCAGAATCTCCGGTTGAAACATTCTGGCGGTTTGGCATTCTCTCTTACAACCACTATGGGAAAGCATACACCCTTCTTCATAGATTTCAAATGCATCCTCTTGAGTTTCACGCACACACAATGCAGCTATCAGAAAACTCAGTTTGTGAAACAGTACGCTACCACCAGTGGCGGGAGGGAGTGTCAGCTCCATGATCAGGAAAAGCAGTTAGAACCTTGCTTTCTCCTGCTCCCAGCTGAACTCTTTGTCTCTAGGCCTCTACTCTGGCTCTCACCTCAGAGCTTTTTCCCTCATTTATTTATTAATTTCACAGCCTTTTCTCCTCATAGAGGCTTATTTCCTTTCTCTCTCTCCTCTTCCTTCAGGAGCCTTCAATTAATGTCTTAATTTCTGTCCTCTGGTCTCTGAGCATACTTTACGGGACTCTTTGAGGTCTGGAGTTTCTTTTTCTTCTCTGTCTCCATGTTGTATGTGGCTGGCATGTGTCAGTGCCCCACGCTGGTATGCCATTTGTAGCAGTTCACTGGTATGTCACTCATCAAGAAAGACAGGGAGGCATATTCATTGGTGCAAGCCCTGCCAGACCTCTGCAGAGGCAACCACCTTCACAGCAAGTGCCGTACTGAACAATGGAAACCCAAGCATCTGAGCTTAGATGTTTTTATTGATAGAACTCCTCAGGAGTGCTATTGATAGCACGTGCAGATCATTAGCAATCAGACACCCCCACATAAGTCCCACACCTGCTGACAATACAAAATGCTAAGACATGGGCAGCCCTTTTCCCAACAGTGCACAAAACAAAAACTAAACACAACTACAAATAAACTTCTACAATGCCTGAGTGCCATCCACTCAGTTATAAGCTCAGTCTCACACAGCAGCTACCTAGAAAGTTGGCAGTTATATTTGGAGCACGTGTTAGAAGCACTGAAGAGCTCAGGCCCTTGCTTGGTTTGAATGTGGAGAAGGTTATCATCATGTCTGCTGACTGGGTCCTGAAGGATTCAATATGGAACAGTACTACTGCAGAATGAGCCAAATAAAGAATAATCCAGGAGTGGTGAGAGTTAAAATAGGAAGACTAGGAGTTTATTATCCTTAACTACATAGTAAGTTCAAGGCTAGCCCAGCTTCAGTGAGATGCTGAAGAAAAAGGAGAGATTGTAAAAATCAGAGTATAGAGTTTAGAATTAGACAGACCTGGACTCATATCTCTGTCATGCCACCAACTAGCTTTGTGACACTGGGCAGGGGGCTCAACCTCTTTGGGCTTCAATTTATTTATTCTTCATCTGTAAAGTTGAGTTAGCAATTCAAATCTGCCCTATAGAGGGGCTGGGGAGATGACTCAGTAGCTAATAAAGATTACTCACTGCTCTTCGGAAGACCCACGTTTGGTTCTCAGCACCCATACTGGCTCCAAACCCCCTGTGTCCAGCTCTAAGGGATCTATCTCATACCCTCTTCTGGTCTCCATGAGCATCTGCGTATGTACACACAAACTACATTAGGAAGATCTTAAGATTGAGTGGGGTAACACGTATAGTATAGTTTCTGGTGTGAACTGAGCACCCTGTCAATATTAGCTGCTGTTTAATGATCTTGAGTATGAGAATCCTGTCCTGCAGGGGCCAGTCTCTGGCAGATGCCGACCTCAGACACACACATCTTACTCAAAGCAATGGACTTCTTGTACAACCCTGGCGAGACCCACCCTTCAGAGCATCACTGCTGTAGATGATGGACCAGCATTTGTTTGTTTGTTTTTGTTTTTTGAGACTGGGTTTCTCTCCGTAGCCTTTCTGTCCAGGAACTCTCTCTATAGGCCAGGCTGACCTCTGCCTCCTGAGTACTGGGATTAAAGGGGTGCCGCCATTGCCCGACTCCAGCAGCATTACTTGATAGGCCACTTTTTCCTCTGACCTTTGTATTTTATTGCCTTTTGTGTGTATCCCTAAACAGGACATATTTTTTGCTCACATTTGGATTGCAGGTATAGTTTAAAACTGGAGTTTAGATGAATCTTTTGATCTGTTCATATATTCATTCATCAAACAGGTTGGGTGGCTGCTGTGTACTAAGAACTGTTGCCTGCTACTCCTAACTGTTGCCTCCTATTCAAACAAAGGATGGAGTTCTGTGCATTTGTTCACGTGCTTCCTTGGCCCTGGGACTGCCCTTTATGGTCAGTTCCAAAGGAGCAACCCACAGAGAACAGGTTAAGGCAGCTAAAGTCAGGGCCTTGCATGTTCCTTATTCCAGGAAAGGGGAAGAGAGTCATGTTTTATAGTCATGCCTGCTCCAAAGAACAGATAGAGGTATTGGGGACCTACGTAGCCTATTGTCTGTTGAAAAGCTTCCAGAAAATGGGTTTGAGTTTGACTCTGATGGGTCAGGCAGAAGACACCCATGCAAAGTAAGAATGGTTCCCCTTGGTGCAGGACTTGTCCTTGAAGGAGCAGGAGCCCCAGAGAAAGAATGAGTAGAGGCCAAGGCCACGAAAGTCACCTTGTTCCCTGTCCTTCCTGTGACACACTGCTCTGGTACCACCTTAGCACTTCCAGATTGCTCTTCCAGAGGTCCTGAGTTTAATTCCCAGCAACCGCATGGTGGCTCACAACCATCTATAATGAGATCAGATGCCCTCTTCTGGCATACAGGTGTACATGCAGATAGAATACTCATATAAATAAAATAAATAAATCTTTAAAAAAAAGAGGAGGAGGAGGAAGATGAAGATGAAGAAGAAGAAGAAGAAGAAGAAGCAGAAGCAGCAAGAGACATACATTCTAGGTCTGCTTCATTGGTGGTGGGTCCGTTGCTGTAGCCAGAGGCTAGAGGATGACAGAATCAGGGACAGGATGGGCACTGAACCAGCCTTGCAGGCTCTTACTCCAGCTCCTCAAGCAGTGCTTTCCTCTGGACTTCTGGAACTTGGAATGGCTATGCTTCTGTCATAGCCAGCATTGGTGCCGGGTCCCAAGGCCACACCCTTCCCATGATCCCTTCAGTAAGAGCCAAAGCTGAGCCCTGAGTCTGCACATGGCTGCCTGCCTCTCTCGCCTCTGTGCTCTGTAGCACTTGTTCCAGTTGGCACTCACAGGCAGCTCTTGAGAGCTGCTCCCATGTGCTGCTTCCTCTTTCTGGAAAGCTGCTTCTGGCCAGCACTCTGGCTTTTGGCAGGGTCTTCTGCATTCAGCATTTCTCCCTTGGAGTCCAGCGAGGTCCTATGTTGGTACCTTCTGGTGCACCCAGGGTTTTTCCTTTGTAGTCCTCATCATGCATGTAGCCGCTGTTCTGATGTCCCCTTCCCTCATACATTCATGAGGATGGGATAGTGTCTGCTCACTCCTTTGTTTACTGACTGAATAACCAGAAGGAGCAGTTTGTACAGGTCTTATTTGTTCTAAAGCAAGCTAAGGCTTTTGATTTGCCTTAGTGTTGCTCTGTAAATACTGCCTAGACAAAATCTGCCAGGTGTGATGGTACAAACCCATAATCCCTGTAGGCTGAGGCAGAAGGCTCATGAGTTCCAGGACAGCCTGGGTTACATAATGAGACCCTGTCTAGAGAAACAGTCACCTCCCTGGCACACATATTCCTTGTGAAGACTGCTGAGGTGGCCTGTTTCAGTGATGACACACACCGACAAAACCGACCTGCTTTGCTCTTCTCTTCTCCATTCAGAATGAAATGTGCCTGGCTACTCAGCAACTTTCAAAGCAGCTACTGGCATATGAAAAACAGGTAAGTGGATGGTGCTGTGCTGTGCAGTGCTGTGCTCAGGAACCTAAGCAACCAAAGGTATTCTCCAAAGGTGCCCTGCAGAGAAGTCCCTGTCTTCTCCTCAGGTCTTCCCTTCTCTCTCTTCCTTTCTTCTTTCCTAGTGGTTTTTCCTTTTATCTTTTCCCACTGATAAATTGTAACTGGGATCATCCCAAAGCCTCTGTGAGGATTCGTTGAGCTAATCAGCTACTCATGAGGGTTCCTGGTCTCCAGTCAGTACCAGCTGTCAGGACAGAACCCTGGAGATGTCATCCTGTTCAGACAGAATGGCATGGCTAAGGAGCACTGTTGGTATACCTCTTAGAGGAATTAGAAGCCAGAGTGGGTGGGGTTTGTTTGAGTTTCTGGAGTAGACTCCTGCATTCATTTAACACTTGGCTTTTTAATTCTCTTTGTCCTAGAATTTTGCTCTGGGTAAAGGCGATGAAGAAGTAATTTCTACACTACATTATTTTTCCAAAGTGGTGGATGAGGTAAGGCATGGAAAATTTTTCTTTATGAACTTTCATTCCTATTTTTGGTCCCCTCTGCATTTTTATAATACTTCCTCATATTTCTGAGGTTCAGTCCACAACAGACATGGACTTCACAATGTATTTGTGATTTGGAGGGGAAATAGACCACAAGGACTTCTGAGCATTCAGTTTCCTGATTTCTCAGGCTGTCTTGGTGTGTTTCCAAAGCAGATAGCTGCACACAATAGGAATTCATTCTCTCGAAGTTTTGGAACTCAGAAGACTAGCTCAGGCTATCTGCAACACTGCAACACTCCTGTGGGGCGTTGGTGGAATCCTCCCTTCCCTCTTGTCAGTTTCTGGTGTGCCATGGCTTGTGGCAACATCCCTCAAGTCTGACTGTGACTTCATGCGGCCTCCCTACTGCCTGCGCTTCTCCTCTTTTGTCTGTATCTTTTCTTGTAAAGCCAATTGTCATTGAGCTAGGGCCACCTGAAAAATTCAGAGTACTTTGATTTTTAAGATCCGTGATTACATTTACAGAGACCCTGTTCCCACATGCTCCTGTGTTCTGTGTTTGAGGTGGATATGTCCTTCGAGGGGACCCAGTTCAACTGTTACAAAAGATTTCATGCATTTTTTCTTGTAACTATATTGTATTTGTGGGAAACCATTGTTATAGGGAATTGCATAAATCTTAGTTGTAAAAATCGTAAGTGGGCTGGGGATGGAGCTCAGTGGCACAATACCTGCCTAGCCTATGCAAGGCCCTGGGTTTGATTTCAGCATTTTAAAAAACAAAACAACAATAAGAAATCCTCAGAGCTCCAGTACTGCTGGTGCCAAGAGATCCTTCTGCAACACTGGGCTGTATAATAAGCTCCAGCTTTCAGAGAGTTCGTCATAGGAAGCATGATGGGGCAAGCAGGAGAGAACTTGCAGTGGCCAGGCACTAGGCCACAGAAGTTCTGGACACTGGCATCCGTACAGAACTGTAGCAGTTTCATTTCACTCACTCACCACGTCGCCATTCACTCACCAGTGCCAGCCCGCCTACCCTGGTGGGCTTTGTGGAAGGCACTGGAGACACAGTAGCAAACAGCTCCTCCAGTTCTGAGGTTTTTATTGTGTCCCATCACACGGTGGGACAAAGACAACCAAACTGTTTTCTCCTGCTGTATTTGCAACACCTACATAAAGCCTAGGGTCCACAAGTTAAGGGCCCAGTCCTATAAAACTGCCCTGACTTCAGATGCCGGTCATAAGCCCCAAGCTTCTGGTTCTTCTGACTGACTGGCTATAATTTATTGTTTAATCATTTGTAAAAATTGTTCACAACTTAGGGACTCATGGTTACCAGTTATATTAAGAACTATCACAAAGGACACAGTGACCAGCCAAATGCAGTGACTCTTTGGCAAGGTGTGAGAAAGGACAAAACGCTTCCTACCTCTGGGTACACCACTTCCCTGGGTTCAGCCGTCTGGAAGCTCTTTCTTTCTCAGTTAAACCAATCTGGAAACTTCATTACAGACATGCCTAGAGGCTTGTTCTCACATGATTACAAACTTATCAAATTGACAGTCAGGATTAACCATCATATTGCCACTCCAACTTTAGGGTCTCTTTAAAATATGTCAGACAGACCAGTGAGGTGACTCAGTGGGTGAGAACATTTGTCACTAAGCCTGACAACTGGAGCTCAATCCCATTGTCCTCTGACCCCACAGGTGTGCTGTGGCCTGTACACACACACACTCACACACTGACCCCACAGGTGTGCTGTGGCATGTACACACACACACACACACACACTGACCCCACAGGTGTGCTGTGGCATGTACACACACACACACACACACACACACTGACCCCACAGGTGTGCTGTGGCATGTACACACACACACACACACACGCATACACACACACACACACACACACTGACCCCACAGGTGTGCTGTGGCTTGTATACACACACACATACACACACACACACACTGACCCCACAGGTGTGCTGTGGCCTGTACACACACACACACACGCATACATACACACACACACACACACACACACACTGACCCCACAGGTGTGCTGTGGCCTGTACACACACACACACACACACACACGCATACATACACACACACACACACACTGACCCCACAGGTGTGCTGTGGCATGTACACACACACACACATGCATACACACACACACACACACACACTGACCCCACAGGTGTGCTGTGGCCTGTACACACACACACACACACACACACGCATACATACACACACACACACACACTGACCCCACAGGTGTGCTGTGGCTTGTATACACACACACATACACACACACACACACTGACCCCACAGGTGTGCTGTGGCCTGTACACACACACACACACGCATACATACACACACACACACACACACACACACTGACCCCACAGGTGTGCTGTGGCCTGTACACACACACACACACACACACACACACTGACCCCACAGGTGTGCTGTGGCCTGTACACACACACACACACACACACACTGACCCCACAGGTGTGCTGTGGCATGTACACACACACACACACACACTGACCCCACAGGTGTGCTGTGGCATGTACACACACACACACACACACTGACCCCACAGGTGTGCTGTGGCATGTACACACACACACACACACACACACTGACCCCACAGGTATGCTGTGGCATGTACACACACACACACATGCATACACACACACACACACACACACTGACCCCACAGGTGTGCTGTGGCCTGTACACACACACACACACACACTGACCCCACAGGTGTGCTGTGGCATGTACACACACACACACATGCATACACACACACACACACACACTGACCCCACAGGTGTGCTGTGGCTTGTACACACACACACACACACACACACACACACACACCGACCCCACAGGTGTGCTGTGGCCTGTACACAAACACAGAGTAAATAAGTATAAAAAATATGTCGCAATGGATATAGAATATATTTAAAATGTAATTACAGAGCAGCAAAGTAATTTTTTAAAGGTATGAAGAAGTTTTTTTTATTTCCTCCATTCACACAGTTACTAACTGTGAGTAATAGCACAGGAGGCAGGCGGGATATTTCCACCAACATCTGTCCATAAGCAGAAGAGAGTCATTGAGGAAGTGCGGCTTGTTGTTGGGTACTGTGGCTCAGATGCCAGGCTCCCTGGGAATCAGTGTGGTTCTCTTGATGGGAATGATCCATGGGTAGTATCAAGGGGTCTGCAGGGTCAGAGTTGTACACAAGCCTCCTGGTGTCTAGACTAAGCTGCTATCAAATGAGTAGGTATGAGAAGAGAACAGCTTTTGAGGTAGTTTCCTCTCTCTGTACCAAAACCAGGTGAATTTTAAAGGTGAGCCAGCTGATCCTGGAAAGAGAACAACTGAACAGGCAGGAGAGATGTATGTGACCTATATTTTCAATAGAGTGTCTTGAAATGAGATCTTTCTTGTGAGTCATTCAGAAATTTCCTCTTGAGTCACAGTGGGCATACAAAGAAGATGCTGCTGTCATTATTCCTGTCAGCATCTTGAAGCCGGGATGGGAGACAGACCATATTCTTTGTACTGTCCTCAGCAAAGCTACTGTGGTTAGAAATCATCAGGCTGTGCATCTCTCATGCCCCACAAAAGGTAGATGACGTGAATCCCCACCCTTAGGAAGAAAACGATCAGACAGGAAGTTTGCCATCCTGATGAGCGTGACCACTTTCCCGCTTGTTCCTGTCAGAGCCCAGAGCCACAGCCAGAGTATGAGTGCTTGTTGATGTTCAGTTAGCTGTTGATGAGAAACAGAAATCCCTTACTGCAGCCATTCTAGGAAAAAACCCAGCACTCCAACCCCAACAGCATTTACTGGCACTGCTGTCTTCATGTATTCCTGTCAGAAGAAAAAGTTGCCATACTTCAGCTGGTCTGAGATAAGGAGACACTAATGGTGTTCCCTTACCTGGCAAAGGGTTGACCTTAGATCTTTAAACCATGACCCCAGAGGGCAAACCCTAGAGTAGATGGGCGTACATAAGAGTAAGGGCACATATGACTGCTGTCACTGTTGAAGGCAGCCTTGCTGACTGCTAACTCCAAAAATGATCTTGAGTTGCTTGCCGCTAGTCACCCGCACTAGGGGCCAGTCTTTTCCACTGGTCATCACTGGTGCCCGGTCTGCAGACTCTGGTTTGGGCAGCACTGTGGCATACAGAGCATGCTGTGTCCTGTATTGTGGAGAAATATTGATTTCACTCCTGACCATGATTATATCCCAGCTGTGCCGTTCATTTGTGATCTGGATTTAGAGAGTTATTTGCCTGTGGGTAAAATGAGGATTGTAAATAACCCCTAATTCAAAGTGAGAGTGAAAACCCACGGTGTAGAGCATGGAAAGCTGACACACAGATGGTAGCACTGATGGTATCATCCTGTCTCCTCCATGGATCTCCTGGCCCTCTGCCGGGTGTAGGGTTGCGCCAACTCCAGTCAGTTTCCGGCAGGCTGGTTTTTCTGGTGTGGCTACAGCCCTTGTGAGTGAGGTTGCTGACAGGCCTGGTAAGGTGGCAAGCCACAGAGTCCTGCCAGCAAGCTGCATTCAGTGTCAGCCAATGCAGCGTGTGGTCTTTGGGAGGGTGTGGTCCAATCTGAGAATACAGAACTAGGGTTTACACAGAAAGTAAAGAAGACTGTGAGCCAGAGACGCCTTTAGCAAGCTTCACTGATGCCACAGTCAGAGCCCTGCATTTCATCATCAGACCTCCAGACCTGTCTCATTCCGTGTTTTATGAGGGTGTGTATTAGAGGTCATTTAGACTAGCTTCTTAGGTATATAGAAGTGTCTGTGGTGATCCCTGCTGAACTGAAACCGTATCAGTAATAATATGTGTAATTTCTCAACTAAGTCCTTTTGCTTTCAGCTCAATGGTCTCCACACAGAGCTGGCCAAGCAGTTGGCAGATACTATGGTTCTACCCATCATACAGTTTCGAGAAAAGGATCTCACAGGTAAAGTAGCAAGTTACCTTCTGAAATTAACTTACCTAACAGTAATTCTACTGCATCCATTTCTTTCAACGTGCGGCTGTTAAGATTGCTTTTTAATGCAACTTCATTCAGCAAACTTGTCTTGGTTCTGCACATTGCTGGTTCACCTAAGGGAGGCCACAGGCAAATAAGACAGACATGGAGGCAGATTATTGGAATGACATGCAGCGAGGCTGCAGAAGGCATGGCCAAGGACTGGAGAAAGCACTCCAGAGGCCTGTCAACTTCTTGGACCTAAGGACTCAGGAAAGGCTTTGTGGGTGTGGGTGGTCTGAGCTGGAGTTTGCTAAGTATACAGTGATGCCAGAGCATGCATTGTGGACTAGGGACATTTGCAGACAGCTGTTCTGGGGAACCATGAATACTTTGAACTATGAGTGGCAGCTTGGAAAGGATGGATGGGTGCCAGGCCTTCTCTGTAGAGGGTACTGATAGAAGCACCCAGAGGCTCTTAGGTATGGCCATGAGTATGCTCCCATGAAGCTCATGCTCAGTGGTGAGTGAGGAAATCTGACTAGTCCCACTCTTGGGTACCTTTTAGATGAATTTCAGTTCTTAAACTGAAATAAAACATTTACAATAATTTTAGATGTATTTGAAATCAAAAGTAGGCCAAAATGAATATTAAAAAGGCATTATTCTGGAGAAAACTTGGTAATAGAAAACCAAATCAAATGTTCTAATGCTGATATTCTTAATTTCATTTATTACTTAGAGAGTGAAGAATTGTATGTGATTATTGGACCAATATAGAAAAGCATGGCCCCCTGAGCAAAGACGTGACAATTTGTGAAACAGTCTGTATTCAAAAAAAGAAGTGTGTGTGTGTGTGTGTGTGTGCGTGCGTGTGTAACCTTGGGGCTGGAGAGATGGCTTAGTGATTAAGAACACTGGCTGCTTTTACAGAAGAACCAGGTTTGGGTCCTAGCACTCAGATGGTGACTCACAACTGTCTAAAACTCCAGTTCCAGGGGATCCAATCCCCTCTTCTGGCCTCCATAGACACCAGGCATGTACATGGTACACAGACATTCATGCAGGCAAAACACCCATACTCATAAAAAAAAAAATCTCAGTTTAAAATACATGTAATCTTATATTCTTTCCTAGGTAGAAAATCTGTAGCACATATAAAGGCAAATATTAAAAACGGAATTTTCCTCCCTTGCTGTCCTTGTGTCTTCTGAGGTTGGGACAATGGTTGAACTGCTCTAAGCTCCACCCAATGCTACTTTGACAGTTCTAACACTTCATAAGTGAAAAACACAAAGTAATGAACTGGTTTGATGATGCATGCTTGTAATCCCAGTGCTTGAGAGATAGAGTCAGGAGGATCAGGAGTTCAAGGTCATCTTTGGCTATAGACAGAGTACTAGGCCAACCTAGGCTACATGGGACCTTGCCTCAAAAAGTCTAAAAGAAAAGGAAGAGAAGGAAGAAGTAAGAGGAGGAGGGGGAGGGGAGGAACAGGAGGAAGAGGAGAGAAGAAACTACTACTAGTAGTGATGTATTTGCTCAGCTGCAGGTCTGAAAGATTATAAACTTGTCTCCTGGTGTGTCTGTAGGGAGCAGCCTAGACTGAGCATGCCCAACAGCCTTTGTGACAGTGGCCTTCCTTACTAACCTCTGTGGTTTAGCATCCAAGTTTACATTTGCTTAGAATGGCCATTCTTTTGCAAAGGAGAATAAAACTGTTCAATTAGTAGTAAACACAGAAGTTTCTTACCACCTATGAAAATCATAATCAGATCATCCTTTCTGATAACACAAAGATATAAACTTGAAGTATTTGGCCCAAACTAAATGTGAGCCTGGACCCTGTTTGCTTAGACAGTGCCTTAGCATACATTTTACTGCCTTTTAAATTTTGCCTTATTTTTTTATAAATAAATAAATAAATACACACACACACACACACACACACACACACACACACACACACACACACAACTGTATAGCATACATATAGCTGTAACTCCTTCTCCAGGGCATCAGATGCCCTGGAACTGCCATGTGGGTGCCAGGAACCAAACTTGTGTCCTCTAAAAGAGCAGCAAATGCTCATAACCACTGAGCTGTCTCTACAATCTCTTAAGTATATAGCCCAAGCTGGCCTTGAACTTGTGATTCTCCTGCCTCCACCTCTTCATTGTGTCATACCAGTGTCCACCACAACTGGCTTTACTGCCTTTTATTCATTTGTTCCCCCAACGAAAGTATACCTGAGGAGAGCATGAGATACTAACACGCTGTTGAAAGACAGTTGTCCTCTAACAGAAAGTAAAAAGCAAGAGAGAAAGGAAAATGCAAGCGAGGAAGGGTAGAAAGCAGCCCAACACTGGGGAAAAAATAAGAATAGTAGGCAGTTTGCATACAAGCTGAGAAGCAACATAGAAGTTATAAAGTGTTTTGTTGTTTGAAAAGTGACATGGATTGAGTTAGGAAGGTAGAAATTGTCTCCTTCAGGTTCTGTCTCTGTATTTCTCAGTGTTTCAACTTGGTGAAACTGTCATTCTCTTGGTGACCTTTTTGTCATTTTGGTTTGGGGGTTGTTATGCCATCTTGGTGCCTGATGGGCTCAGTGCCATGCTGTGGGGTCATGGTTACCGGTTGTTGGCTTGTGGCTATGCAGTATACTAGTTTGTATCATTTTTCATTAGCACAAGCACCCTGTTCCCTGGTGACTAAGTTGTCATATTACTGCAGTGGTAGCAACAGGAAACTCTGGGCTCCACCTAAGGGAAGATGTCCTAAGACACTTGAGGGCTTAAGCTTATAAGCCAGGTTCCCTAACTATGTTCTATCTACCCATCCCCAGGACTGTCATGTCCTTTACAGACCACTGGGTGTCCAGTGCTACTGGCCAGGGCCTGTGGGAGCCGATGACTGAGGGGTTTGTGCTATGCCCTAATTCTCTCAGGAAGATTCTCTCTGGCTTCATATAGTTCCGTCTTCTTTGCTCTAACGTGTTTTCTTTTCCCTTGTTCAGAAGTTAGCACTTTGAAGGATCTCTTTGGACTCGCCAGCAATGGTAAGCATCTTTCCATTTTTGTTGCATGGGCTTGGGGATGTGCTGAGTTTAGTGGGGCCAGGGGTAGATGATCAGTGCTCTTGCCTTCCAACCCTCTGGATGCTCAGATGTCTTTAATTTCTAGAGCATGACCTTTCAATGGCGAAATACAGCAGGCTTCCCAAGAAAAAAGAGAACGAAAAGGTGAGTGTTCCTTCAGAGTCGTTTCATCCACCTCAGCTCCTTTTGTGACTTCTGTAAACTTGTAGCATTGCTGCTGTTATGGAGCTCTTCCTGTTTCCTGTATCTGGACCTTCAGATTTGTCTGTACCTCCTGTGTAGACATCTCCACAATTCTGAGCACCAACTTGGAACCACTGTAAATTCTAATCGTGTGCTCTGTCAGGCTGTTGACTCCCGCACTGCTCCGGTCTCTTGAATCCCTTGTTTAGCTCCTGGCTGATGTGTCAGCCTGACTTTCTAGGCATTTTGCTACCACAGGCAGCTGAATCTTTATGCAGACAATTCTTAATTCTGTTACAAAATTTTCTTGAGCTAAATTATTTCATGGGACTACAGACTTTTGCATGGACCAAAATGTGCGTGGCTTCTGGTACCTGCCACTGTACTATTTTCCCAAAGAACAGCACTGGGCACTGCCACTAGATGGGTATTGGCTTGTCTCATATAGTCTCGGGAAACGAGGTCCTGTCACTTCAGTGCTTTTATTGGAATTTCTTTTAAAGCCAAGGCAGAACCTTATCTGTATGCCACTGTGTTCATCATAATGTTATGTTAAACAACCAAGCATGTCTGAAGTTTTGAGCTCTTACAGAATTCTCAGACCCTGTGGGCAACTTGAAGTTTTCTCTTTCCCTTTCCCTTTCCTCAGGTGAAGACTGAAGTTGGGAAGGAGGTGGCAGCTGCCCGTCGGAAACAACATCTGTCATCCCTTCAGTACTACTGTGCACTCAACGCACTGCAGTACCGCAAACGAATGGCCATGATGGACCCCTTACTAGGCTTCGCCCATGGACAGGTAGGGAAGCCCCTTCCCCATGAAAGAAACCCAAAGCAGTAATCCGGAGAGATGGAAGCATTGTCATAGAAACAGATGCGGATATCCTGGGAAAGTTCCTGGGGCTCAGCTCTTATGAGAGCTTCCCAGCTAGGCTCAGCCTGTGAGGCCATATGTTCAGGAAGCTCTGTCATAGTCCCAAGCCCTCCTCAGGGAAGGGCCAGCCTGCCTGCTTGTTTCTCATCCAAGAAAGTCAGTCTGGTTCTGCTTTGCTAGTAGTAGCTTTTTGTCCATGCCATGTGGCTAGTTTAGAGCCAGGTGTGTATGCATTGCTTTTACAACCTGTAACTGCAGGCTCACCCCCAACCCAAGTTAGATGGCCGGCTTGGAGCCAGGGTGTGCATGTTTCTTTTCTACTCTGCACTGTCAGGCTCACCCTGGCTGGGCCATTCTCAATGGTATGCCCTGACACTACTGCCAGTGTGCTCCCTCTTGGGCATGGGGAAATTGTGCTTAAGCTTTCTGGTCTTCTGTGGAGGCTTTAATCAACTTCTTCCCTCCTAGTTAGTGATCCACTGGATATTTGTCTTAAGAGATGCCCCAGTTTAAGGATGGCGACCCAACTGTGGTGGCACAGATGAGTGGCAAGGCCAGCATGAGCTTGTTAGTCTGGTACCCCACTACCACTACCCTGATTTACCCCTCTGACTCAGCCCTCCTCTTGTCCAAGAGAAATACACCCAGACTCTTGGGTCATTTGATAATCTATGAACTGAAAATGACATGAGGAGAAAAAATGTTTCTAAGACCAGTTACCAACTTAAAACACACGTGAGCATCTCTGACTCTTGTATGCATTTTTAAATTACATGTATTTTAAAAGAAAGACATTATCAGCTTCACTCAGGGAAAGGGAAGCCTGAGCATCTTTAGACAGCCAGCCACAACTGTCTAAGTCTCCTACACTTGCTACATGTTGCATGGCGAGTTCACCAAAGTCAGCTTATTCCTGCAAAGGCGATATTTAATAGGCAGTCTGGCCTCTCTGTCATCTGAATAAAGACAGGCAATCCAGTGAGCGCTCTCCTGCTGGGGAGCTTTAGCCCTCAGCAGAGCCATGCAGCTTCCTCAAGCTGCATCTCTGTTCCCTTCCTTTCTTCCTTGAGCTAGGTATCACACCTTGGACCTGCCAGATGGCCTAGTGCTGTTAAAGAGAACCGTGCTCTCTGTTCTCCGTAGTTAACTTCCTGTATGTGCCCTCGCTGGATTATGGCCCTTGTCTTGGGAGCCATAATTCCTGCCCACTTACAAGCTCGAGAGCATGGAGAAGGAGGAATTGTATTTATTATCTCAGCTACATAGCTCCATTCTGGTCCGTCTGTGGGAGCTTGGCTGGTTGGTAGACAGTCTCACAGGATGCAAAGGATATGGCCATCAGGTTCCATGCTTTCTCACAGCCAAGGATTGCACTACCTCTCCCAGCCAGGCTTTTAAAATGAGTTTAAACTGACCACAGGAGAGGAGAGATGAGTGCAAGTGCTATCACACATGCAAGCCCCGGGCCTAGGAGGGCAGAGCCGTACCATCAGTTGCTGGGTGGCAGGAGCACCAGGTTGGAGGACTGGGGAGGGAACATTTGTTTTTCATCTAAAAACTCTCCTCATTCAGGACTGATAGTTCCTTCTCCATAGAACTTTTAAATCCTCACAGAGCTAGATTTCTTCTCTTAGCTGAGTGTTGCCTGATGCTATTAGTTGTTGGGAGACTCAGAAGCATGTGCCTTAGCCCTTTGGTATCATTGTTTATAGGCATTTTCTCTATCAGCTGATGGTGTATGAGCACTGTACCCCAGCCATTTGTAGGCCCATTTGGTCGAGACTCGCCCATGCTTCTTGGTATCACCCATCTTTAGGGAGGTGTGTTGCCTCTGGTATGGCTTCTCTGGTCCTCAGAAAACAGGCTTGAAATTGATTTCAGTTTTCGGGCCTCAATACTGAGGTTTTATTATTTATTTGTTATTTGTTATTATTTTGTTATTGAAGACAAAATAATTTGTCATTATTTAGGATTTCCCAAATCACATACATTTATTTATTTACTTATTTATTTATTATTTGTTTCTGTGTGTGTGTGTGTGTACATACATGTGTGGGTTAGCACATGCTATGGCATGCATGTGGAAGAGAACAACTGCAGGAATCATTCTCTCTGTCCATCTGTGGGTCCTGGAGATTCAGCTCAGGTCTTCAGGCGTGGTGGCACGCACACTCAGCCATCTCAACAGCCCCATACTAATCTTTGAGCACATAAAATGACCTTATATGCCATTGACAGGGGAAGTGCCAGGTAGTGGGGCTGTAGATCCTCTCTGTTCATCATGTGCTTGGGATTGGGTAGCCACAGAGAGCTCAAAGTAATGGAGAGCAACTCAAAGGCTAAAAGTAATGTTCCAAAGGAGGCTCTTTGCCAGTCTTCATTGATTACCCATAATGACATAATCTCAGCATTAATGTAAGGCACTACTATTTCTGCTGGATTTGTTCCTGACAACTGATGAACTCATCTTTCCCTTTATGATTAAATCAGCAACTTTCTCCATGCGTGTCTTTAATTTTTTACTCTGCTTATGTGCCATAAATATCCATTCTAAAATATTATTCTCTTTCTGCTTGTGATTCCAGTAGGGGAATGTTTTGAATGAATGATGACCAAAATACAATTCAGGTGTGGATTTATGCAATCCACATACGCATCTTGTAGTCTCTTTTGTACCAGAGTTAACTCTTGCTCTGCTGTAGCAGCTAAGTGCCTTGGACTATCTAGGTGGGATTCTCCTTTAATGTTTGAAATAAATTGCTTAACTCTTATGTAGTTAATCCAATCATGGGTCTGACCCAATTGATATCGCCCAATAATTTTTGGAAATCGTTAAGAGTTGGCAACTGATCTCTTCTGATCTGTACCTTTTGTGGCTCAATTTTTTGCTGACTTATCTTCTAACCCAGATAGTTAATAGAATCTCCTCCCTGTATTTTTTTCAGGAGCAATTTGTAACCTCAACAGGGTACGATTCTTTTTGTTTCATCAAGTAATTTTTCTAAACTACCTGTGTCAGAATCAGCCAATAAACTATCATTCATATAATGATAAATAATAGATTGGGGAAATTGTTCTTTAATTATTTCAAAGGGTTGTTTCGCAAAATATTGGCACAATATTGGACTACTAAACATTCCGTGGGGAACAGCTTTCCACTGATATCTTTGACAGGCTGTGCATTATTGTAGGTAGGTACTAGGAACACAAACTTTCCCTTGTTCTGCTCTTGCAGGGGGATTGTAAAAAATCAGTCTTTCCAACCAATCACTATCAGATGCCAGGACTTTGGTAATAACGATGGCAAAGGAATTCTGGGTTGTAAGGGACCCATAGGCTGAATCACCTTGTTTACAGCTCTCAAATTGGTTAGCATTCTCCATTTCCCAGGTTTTTTCTTTATAACGGAAACAGGTGAGTTCCATGGGCTGGTAGATTCTTCTACATGCTGAGCTCTTAGTTGCTCTTCTACCAGCTGTTCTATAGCCTCCAATTTCTCTTTTGTCAAAGTCCACTTTCTACCCAGATAGGCTTATTAGTTAACCATTTAACAGGACACTTTCAGCAGTGGCCCCTTTTATAAATTTGGAACCTCAATACCTGTTGTATTCCGGCTTTTGAACAACTTGTATAGGCTATGCATCTCCCTCATTAAGAGCTTCTTCCTTTGAGACCTTCTTTTCTGTTCTGTTTCTAGTATAGAAAGGATATTAATTTGAGTTCCCCATTGCTGGAATAAGTCTCTTCCCTATAAATTTATAGCAATATCAGCCACATAAGGCCTTAACTTTCCTATTTGGCCCTCAAGTCCCATCATGTAATCAGTTTTATACTTTGCATTACAGGGATGATTTCCCAATCCCTATAAACTTTGTGGACACTTCCTGAAGGGGCCAACTTGAATCCCGTGACTCTTGGGAAATTATTGTTACATCTGCACCTATATCCACCAATCCTTATATTTCGACTCCATTGATTTACATTTTTAATTTTGGCCTTTTATCATTAATGACAGCTTGCCAGAACACCGTTTCCTAGTGCTTCCAAACCCACCTGATCTTTCTATAAGGGCAACTTTCCTTTTGATATAGGGAAACGGTAGCAGCTGCATAATCCAATCCCCTGCTTTGAACTCCAGGTCTGTAGTTACATATGTCATGATTTTACTTCTCCTCTGAAATGTCCATTTACAATTCCAGGATGTCCATGGAACCCCTCTAATATCAGACTGCTCCTTCCCAGATATTCCTACTGTCCTTGGAGACAAAGGACCATAAATTCCCGTACTGATCTTACACCAGTCAACATTTGGGAATAAGATAAGCTGTCTGTCTATAGGCAGGTCTAATGCAGCACTGCCCTCAGTAGTATGAGTCAGATCTCCAACACCGAGTTTGATTTTCTCAGTCTGCATGCTACTTTGGTTCTAGCAGGAATTGGCCTGCTTGTTGGGGCCCAAGCTTGGCCCCCTGTTGGATTTCCCAACAGCAAGGAATTCCCATGTATCTCTCTCTGGGATCTACATTTATTCTCCCAGTGTCGACCCACTCCATACCATTTGCACACCCTCAGCAATCTGCTCCTTTTCTCTGATCAATATTTAAAGAAACACTGTCTTTGGAAGTCGCTTGGTTACAATCCCTTTGCAAGTGGCTATATCTTCCACAATTAAAGCAGCAAATATTGTGATATTTCAGCCCCTTTACTATAGCTTCTCCTATCACAGTGGCCATATATGTATCTGAACCGATATCTGCAGTAGCTCAAGTCCACTGCTCCATAGGTGCAGAGTTTGCCTTTAGAGGCCATAAAACTTTATATACTTGGTGTTTCCATTTTCAGATGCTACGGTCTCAATTGACACCTGTATTGGTTCGGGGTCTGAGATAGCCCTATTCACAGCAGTGGATAGTCTCTGCAGGCTTCACTTGAGCCTTGAATGATCTTGGTAAATGAGGTGGAATTTTTGCCTGGCTCTTCTACTGTCTCCCAAGCTCATAAAGCTGCCAGACAACATTGGTTTATGGTCACGTAATCAAACGGAACCTGTAATTGTAGTTCAGCATAGTGACCCCCACCAAGGAGCTGATCTCAGGTTACATTTACCCCTAGCTGTATTTTTGCTGCTCCGTATTTGTTGTCTCTCTCTCCACAAAGTAAACCACTAGAGCTGAGGCCCCACCTCTAAAAGAGCGGTGATTAACCCTTTCCATTCATATGGGCTCATTAGGTGCTGGAGTGTCCAATTATTTAACACCTGCTGGACTTAAGGTGAATGCATGCCATATGCTACCACAGCTTCCTGCAACCTTCTTAAATCACTCATTTCTATCGGTCACCATCTCATTGTATCCTTAGGGGTTATCCCTATCTGCAGGAATTTGCTGAATTTCCACAGGTTATATTAAGGGCGTTTTTATGACCCTAGGCTATATCTCTTCCAACTCAGGTGGTGTTGAGGGTTCACAGTTAAACACCTCACTTGAGGAGGGCTGCCTGATCTGATTAATCTACTGTACTTTCCTAACAGGACCTTTGTCCTGTACTGGAAGCAGAAGCCCAGTTTCTCTGTATAATTTCTCCTGTATTTCTTCTAATAGTACTGTCAATTTCTTAACCTTTTTCAAAGAGGAAGAAAACATTGAGCTCTTTGGCTCTGTTTTTCCTCTCTCAGCACCCCCCTCCCCATTTCCTTCTGCGACTCTTCTAATTGCCTAGCCACTTCTTGATCTTTTTTTAGAAGAATTATAGACAAAGAAGAAAGTAGAAAAAGAATAACGCCACTGGAAACAAATTAGGATTTATCTCAGTGGTCACAGCGGCTATAAATACCTTTCTAGCTTCTTGAACCTAAGTATCCATACCTTCATCTTCTACCTTTCCCTACATGATGTTTAAATTCAGATTTCTTATTTTTCTTTTCTATTCCCTTCTCCCTAGCCCCATGATACAGGAACTACTTGTAGTAGTTTGCTACTGGGTGGCTCAGCAAGGAAGACATGGAGTCATTTTCATAGGTGCAAACCCTGCCTCAGCAGAGGGAACCACTATAATGGCAAGCTCCATACTGGACAATGGAACCCTGATCATCTGAGCTCAGGTGTTTTTATTGATACAGAATTCCTCAGGTGTTCTACTGACAGCACATACAAATCATGAGCAAACATCCCCCACATAAATCCAACACCTGCAGACAATACAAAATGCCAAGACCTAGGCAGCCCCTCACAACAGAGCACAAAACAATTATTTTATACATAATGAAAAATAAACTTCTACAACAGTAGAAGAGTTACTTAAAAGATGAAAATTAACTGATGAGTATCGTTTGGTATTTGACATTGCAGGGATTGAAATGGATTTACAATGTTGATCTGAATCAAAGGTCAACAGGCCAGAACATCCCGTGTGTGTATTACTGCATGGGGATAATCTTGCTCCTCAGCTGTACTTACCCTCTAATGACCTGAGGCCGCTATTTTGGACTAGAGGGAAGGATATCAAAACCCTGCTGATAACACCAACTAGCCTCTTCAAAGAGAAACTTCAATTTCTATGCCCACTGTCCTGGCCATGCTTGGCTTCTAGATGAGCCAGGTGGTACATGACAAATGAAAAGAATATCCATGCTAAATGCTTTCTGTCTTTATGACCTTGGTTCACAGCTGTTAACTATCCATCATCAGGTAAATGAAGTCCAGCATTCATACCTGAGGTTTGAATTTTGGAAAGCCTTCACCAGAGAAGCAGGTTGAACTCTTCAGGCTGGGCAGCTGCAGACGTCTGTAATGCCCAGAAGCTTTCTCCCCTATCTTTCCCAGGCCTGGACCTTGACTTGTGTTGGGCACCCAGATTTTCTGGGAGGTGAGGATTACCCTTGGGTCACAGGAAACAAGAAATCCTTCCTTCAACACCAAAACCCAGCAACTGCAATTTCATTCAAACTTGATTGTTCTCAGTCTCTTAGGCATGACTTTCCTGTGGGCAGAGAAAGCATCCATCACAGAACCCTGAGGAGTAGGTGTGCCTCATCTGTTTTGAGCAGCTACCTGATGCTAGATCCCCTCTAATGTTGCAGCTGGAAGAGGCTTTTAAGAGTCTCTAGCCCGGTTTTCCCTTTTGTCTTAGCTCCACTCATCATCTGTTTATGTAGCCCAAGTCCACAGCTATGCTATGTGTGGCCCAGTGAGTGCTCAGGAAGATGGTAGCCCTCAGCTCTGGGTGGATATCTCATGCTGTACTCCATTAGATGTTTTTCCATGCCCTGCTGGTCATAAGTATGTACATGTCTCATCTCCACTTAGTACTAGAGGTTAAAACTGGTTTAGAACTCACAGAAAAGAAAGCTGCTGGTGGCGACTTCAAAGATTACCAGTTGTAATTATTGGAACCATTGGCATGTTCTAAGGGTTTAGTTTATTCCCTTTCCTGGTGTTTTCTGCCTTTCAGCAAGGTTGTCAGGCTCCCCTTTCCCCACTGATAAACTCAATGGGGACTTGGGCATTCTCAACCAGTGTGATGAAGAGATGCTGCCAGATTGCCAGCAAGAAGGGGCTGGCAACTACAGCAGTTGTCCCCACATGGACTCTTAATTAGGGAATTTGTTAATTACCTTCCTAGTTGATGCTCAGAATACTGCCATTGTATCTTTCAGATTAACTTTTTCAAGAGAGGAGCAGAGGTGTTCTCCAAAAGTATGGGCGGTTTCTTATCATCCGTTACAGACATGGTTCAGAGGTAATGCTGCTAGGCCATGAGTTTATCTTGTCTTCCCACTGAGTCAGCCTCTTTGGGAGGTGGGGGAAGGCTTCTGCCTTCAGAGGGCTAACTGAGCCCCAATACCCTGTAACCCTGAGACAGCCTTCACCCAGCAGGTCAGGTGCTCCCAGCATGAGAACTCAGGGTACTTCCCATGGAGTCCAGGTGCTCATATTATCAGACTCACCTTTGTTGATGTTTAGGTGTCACATGCTGTGAGCCCATGAGTCCAGTGTAGATTAGCTTTCCCTCTTAAGTTAATAGTACCAACAACCAGAATTGCTCTGACTTTTCAGGACATTCTAGCTGTTGTATTTGTTCATAATAGACAAACAAGATGCTAAGCCTTTGTTACTTCAGTGAGCTGTAATTCAGTCACTTTCCTCAGATGGTTGGGATGACTGCCCTGGCTCCTGCCTCTTCCCCCTTCTCCAGCGTCTATGATGAGAGCTCTGAGGGCCTCATGGAACACATATCCAGGCTAGTTTTCACCCTGGGCACAGATGCGTTGCTCTGAATACCTACCAAGACTTCCGTGTGTGTGCTGAGGGGGTGCTATAAGTTGAAGAGATGCAAAATGGAGGAGGAGGAGGAGGCAGGAAGGCTAGAGTTTAATGCCAGTCCAGGGCACATGAGATCCTGTTTCAGAACGTCTCACCAAAGGGGAAATAATGAATATGGAATGTCACTTCATGTGGGAAAATGAGAAAGTTTTCTTGAAGGTACTGCATTTCAGATAGCTTAGGGCAGCAGGAATTTGTTCAGGTATAAGTCCATCGAAGGCTCTGAGCATTCAGAGTGAACCCTGAAGATCCAATACCGAGCACTGAACTTCATGGCTGGGACAGGAAGCTGTGCTCTTCTGGAAAGCCAGTGCACTGGGCTTGCCCAGGTAACCAGCAGCAGGGAAGGGTATGGGTCAGACTTACAATGATGCTAGAAAGCAATCTGCAGAATTCCACTTCACTTTCTTCGCTTGTAGTTGTTCGGTCCCTGGGGATATTAGAGGAAGGTACAGAGCATATCACTCTGAAGAGGGCCCAGGCTCTCTCATCTCTCCAGTTTGAAGCTTTTTATTAGTTTTGTATGCAGGGTCTCATTTTGTAGCTCTGGCTGTCCTGTAACTCACTAATAGACCAGGCTGGCCTCAAATTCACAAAGATCTGCCTGCCGCATCCTCCTGAGCGCTGGGAGGTGCGCGTCACTGCACCTGGCAGAAAGCTGGTTTTCTTAGCACTTGAATTCTTGCCAGTGAGTAAGTGTCATCAGTGTTCTCAGGCCTGAGGATCTTCTGCTGCCACGCTCTATGCAAGGGCCAGCTCATCCGCATGCGGCCACAGGTACCATCTAGTGCTGGCTCTAAAGCTGGCACTAATTCCTGCAGGGGGACACAGGTACCCTAGGTGCTCACATGTTCTCAGGACCCGGCTCAGACAAGGCAGCATGATTTCCAGCTACCCTGAAGAGCTAGGCTTTTTTTAAAAAAAATTCTTAACTCCATAGTGATATATTTCTGCCTTTTTTATCTTAGATCATTCTAGAGTGTATGTATTGGGGGGGAGGACTTAAAAAATGGCCTACTTTGCTGGGCAGTGGTAGTGCATGCCTTTAATCCCAGCACTTGGGAGGCAGAGGCAGGTGGATCTCTGAGTTTGAAGCCAGCCTGGTCTATAGAGTTGAGTTCCAGGACAGCCCAGGCTGTTAGGTAGAGAAACCCTGTCTTCAAAACAAAACAAAAAGACCCACTTTGAAGAGGAACAATTGAAAGCAGCTACTTTTCTGTTTTTTTGGAGTCTCAGGAGCTTCTGTTTTGTTTAGAATTTTTGAGACTGTGTATATGGGGTTTGGGAGAACAAAGCAGCTACTAAAGCTTCACTGAATTGTGTGCCAAGTGTCACACTGGTGCACATAAGCACATCTCTGAGGAGACGATCCTCTTTCAAGAGGCTTCTGTTATCCACACAAGCTGGAGGACCTCAGTGGGGTCTGGCCACTCTGCCTCCTTTAGATTCTGTATTATGGTCTTCCTCTTATTTTCTCTCTACCTTGCATGGGCCCAAACCTTTAATCCCAGCACTTGGGAGGCAGAGGCAGGCGGATCTCTATGAGTTTGTGGCCAGCCTGGTTAGACCCTTGTCTTTCAAACAAACAAAAAACCTCCACCTCAGCAGTGAGTAGCAGGTTAAGCCAAGTGAGATTTGATCTATAGTGCAGTCCCACTATCTCAGAGGAGAAATACCTGGTCCATTCAAACGTCACCTAGATGAGCTGAGAGCTGGGTGGAATGACGAAACTGAGAAAGGGAAATTCCTGAAACGGGTCCCGTGACTTTGCTGCACACATCTGCCTAGCTTTTCCTCACCACTGCGGACCTGTCTTCTTGTGTAACCTCACGTGAAGTGGGATTCCTTATCTCTAGGTTGCATTCTCAGATGTGTGGGCCGTCTGGGAATGTCTGTCCTAGAGTTTATAATCTACATCTGTCACCAGTAGGTGACAGTCCAGTGAGGCAAAAAGAGTAGCTTCTGTTACAAGCAAAAGTTCCAAGTTTTCTACACCTAAGTGTACATGTATGTGAAGCTAGGGCTGTCAAACCAGAACCTGGTCATTGGCTTCCTTAAGCAGTCCTTGACCAGTGGGCCAGCACCGTCTCAGGTCAGTTTATGACTCAAGCCTTGGTCTTGGCTTATTGTTGTACTTTGGTATTTCCTGGTCATTCCTATCTCTTGTAGCTCTCTCAAACCCTGAGCTAGGCAGTGTTGTGCCATTCCTTCCCTCCTTAGGGAACTTTGATAGGCTACCTGTGTGTGGACCCTGAGGACGGGCTCACAGAGCAGCTCCTAAGGTCTGCATCAGCAAATCTGAGTGTGGTACCCCAAACCAGTGTTGTTCTAGAATAATAGCTGTGGCTCCATGGGAAGCTGGTGGCTCCATCTGTAAAGCAGGAAGCTTCCGTGAATGAAACAGGCCCTGCCATCTGTGGCTTAGTGGTGAGCTGGCCTATAGAGACTGACTGACCTGAAACCTTCTGTCTTAGCATTCAGGTGGAACTGGAAGCCGAGGCAGACAAGATGCGGGTATCCCAGCAAGAGTTGCTTTCAGTCGATGAATCTGTTTACACTCCAGACGTTGATGTGGCCACAGCACAGATCAACAGGAACCTCATCCAGAAGGCTGGCTACCTCAATCTCAGAAAGTGAGAATGCCATACAGCCTTTTGTTGAACTCAGCTTTCCCTGGGAAGTAGCCCCAGAAGCTGTTTCTCAGGTGGCCAGTAAGGCCTGTGGATGTTAGTAACAAAGAATGAACTCCCACTCTTGCCTGACTTAGGAAGCTTCTGGGGCCCAAGTTCCAAGCTGCACTGAGACATGTCTGAAAACTGAGCTATAAGAACCTGCAGTCAGTGCCCTGATGGTCATTTAGTGTCACTCCAGGCATTGAGAGTTACAGCCCTTGGCTTCTGCTGACTGATGGGTAAGAGCAGTGCCCAGACACTCACGCTGATGCAGGAGCCAGGGTCAGTTACATCCCTCCAGATTAAATTATACCGGTCATGAGCATGTCTTTAAATGCTTTAAATGTCTATCTGGAATAAAGGATTGAAAGGTTTAACCGCTTCTAACACCCCAAGAGGCAGTGGCCGTCGGGTGTGGAGTCCATTGGTATTGGTGGCTGATTCCTGCCTGTGTGTGGGAAGCCTCCAGTGTTAGCAGTTGCCCCCTCCTTTTTCTTAATAGAAATTATTGTGCCTTGCATGTACTTGCTAATTAGTAAATATTAAACCAAGTGTCTGTATCATTAGGCATATCTGAGGAAATTGCCAGCTCTTTTCTGTAGGTGGAACCTCTCCCAGGCTTGTCAGCCTGAGACTATAAGCTAAATGTCCCCATTAGTTCTTTTGGGAGGGAGGGGATGTTTTTGCCAAGAAGCTGCATTTTCTTCTTGTATGCAGCCAAATGAGAATGACCTCCAGTTAGAGCCCCCCAGGATTGAGGAGAGGCAACATGAGCCTGGAGACTGGAAGAATCCGAACAGTTGAGTTCCGCATCCTAGGGAAATGAGACAGGTTTCCAGTGTCTAATTGTGATAGACAGATTCTCGTTAGGGCTGCTGGGTTTGGAAGCCAAGATGGCTGGCCACATAGGGAGTGAGGGGTAGGCATATGTGCCTGCATAACTGGCTTTGGTGCTGTCAGTTCTCAATATAGCACAGCCTAGTTTCCCGATGACTCAAGCTAAACTCTATTCCTGCCACTGCTCACAGAGTGAGTTTCAAAGTTTTGTTTTAATACATTTCTAAAAATACATTTCATGGCATGGAGGAGTCACTCCCATGTCCTAGTGCTAATGGACCTTCACACACAATTCCCACAGCAAGACGGGACTGGTCACCACCACCTGGGAGAGGCTGTACTTCTTCACCCAAGGCGGGAACCTCATGTGCCAGCCCAGGGGAGCCGTGGCTGGAGGTTTGATTCAGGACCTGGACAACTGCTCTGTGATGGCGGTGGATTGTGAAGACCGACGATACTGCTTCCAGATCTCCACGCCCAGTGGCAAACCGTATGCCTCATATCTTACTTGGGAGGACAGTGTAGGAACTGCTCTTAGTTAAGGCTGCTAGCTCTAGTTCCCATGTGCCAGTCCTCCATGGGAGATGCCCCATTCCAGGTCTTGTTCTTCCAGAGAATGGTTTTCTATTCTCTAAACAAATGCAGCTAACCTGGATGGGATCCAGCTCACCTTATTTGGGAGCTCCGGTGAGGATCTGAATCTGTGTCTTGGGAAGAGATGACATATATGTATGGGACAGCAGAGCTCTGAGAAAGAAAGCTGTGACTCCTCTGTTTTCTAAGGGGCAAGGCTAAGGAGATCAGGAAACTGTTTAAGAAGTCCATTTTATATCCGGAATAGGAAGCGTGGGCAGTACATTCTGCTACAGATGTGTTATTTAACTTTGCTATCCCCACACCTTGGGACCTTTGGGATCCAAAGAGGTCGTACCTGAAATATAGTAGCCTGTAGTTGTCACAGTAACCACCCCAGTGGTTGTCCTCTCATGTAGCGTAGTGGTTTCAGTTTGTGTTTAGGGTTCCAAGTCCCAGGAAATAACCTCAGGCTTTGCCTGGAGGGTGATGGTGGTAATGGGGGGAGCCTGTGGGCCATCCCTTCCCCAAGTTAGCAGAGCAGTTAGACACTGTCCTTCCTCCAACAATGGGCAATGGCTCAGATACCTGAATTCTAGTGGTCCTTTATAGTTCCTGAACACCCCCAGGGCCTAGGTCTCCTCAGATACAAAACAGATGGCATCTGTGTTCCCTCTGCCACAGACATAAGGAACAAAGGAATTGGTAAAGCAAAGCTCTTGAAAGAGCTCAGGCCATCATAAAGGTGCTAGGTCCTTCCTTGAACAAAGTTGGAGAAGGAGTGGGTTCTGTCCTAGTACCTCAGATCAACTAAGAAGAGCATCAAGACAGTCCTCACTGTAGACATAGGCTAGATGATCCAGGTCCAGCCTTCTCATGTAAGGATGAGAACGCTGAGGCCCAGAGATTTGATAGTGCACTGGTGGCACAGCCAGGCCAGCAATCCCATTTTCCTTCCATCCCAACATGCTGCTTTCCTGGTGCCAAGTTGTGATAATGAACATCCCTCAGTCCCTGAGACCTGGGAAGCACTGATGTATCTTATTTGTTTTCAGGGGAATAATTCTCCAAGCAGAGAGCAGAAAGGAATATGAAGAGGTAAAGCTTTGTCTGTCTCACCTCTGTTCTCATATGGTGAGTAACTGGGATTCAGTAGTCTTTCTAATGTCCTCCACAGTGGATATGTGCAATAAACAACATCTCCAGGCAGATCTACCTGACAGACAACCCAGAGGTAATTAGCAGCTGCCTGCACACCATCTGCAAGGTAGGCATCCCTTCCTGGACTGAGCGTGTCTCCTGTGGCTTGCATGTAGGCAGTAGCCATCAAGTTGAATCAGACAGCTCTTCAGGCGGTGACTCCAATTACAAGCTTTGGGAAGAAACAAGAAAGCTCCTGCTCCAGGTAACTAAAGGACAAAGAAAAACAGCTTTTGTGGAGCCAAACTGTATTAGAAATTTGAAATGAGTTGTTCCTAAGCCTTACAACCCCCCATGGATTCCATTGCACCCTGTATAACAGAAGTAATAGTTGTGGCCAGAAAAAGTAGTAATGTGCCCACATTCACAGTACAAATGAGGGGTGGAGCCAGTATTCAAACCTGATTGCAACATCCCTGTCCAAGTCCACTGGGCCAGACTCAGTAGTGCAAGACAGACATGTATCATTGTCCTTCCTGAACCTTCTGCTAGCATTACAGCACTGTAACTCTAATCACCTTCTGTGTGTCCATGCTACTAGCCAGGCCTTCACTGCAAGTCTATTAGTCATTTATTAGCATTGAGTATTTAGGCTGTCTTTCTGTTTGCTGTTTTGTTGGGGTAGGAGTGGAGGTTGAGATAGTATCATTCTATCACCAAGGCTGGCCTCAGAGTCCCAACAGTCCCCCTTGCCTCAGCCTCCCAAGTGCTGGAATTATAGGCATTCTCTACCATACCTGGGTTTTGCTGTTTTCATTAACTGAGAACCTTTTCATACATACAGCTTTTCCTGTCAATATGGCTTAAAGATGTACTGTAGGACTCCCACATTTTGTCTCAATGGGAGTCTTCAAGTAGTTATTGGGTAGTCTTATTGTGTTAATGACATCAAGGAGCATATTAAAATCAAGACTCTATTTGTGTCTTTTAGTGGCATGATAAAAAGAACTCCATCAGATGTTCTACAAATACTTAATGGCCTAGAAGGAAGTCTTTAGAAAACTCTTAATTGTGTAGCTTCCTGGGGTTCATGCACTTGGCATTGGGTATGTGAGAAAGAATGGTAGGTAAGGTCACCAGATAGATTTGAGTCATTGTAAAAGCCTTGGTAATTCCTGCTCAGGAATGAAAGGCAGTAAGGTAAGGCTAAAGAGATGAGAAAAGAGGTGACAGAAGTATGTTTACAAAAATTGTCCTGTGTCATCCATAGGATGAACTGGGTAGGAGACAGGGGCCAGTGGGGAAAGGGGACTGTCTCCAAGCTGGTGCATGTTTCTATCCACATTTCACTGGATAGAAGTCTGTCAAATGGCCATTGAAATTTCCATACAGTATTGTTATTGATGTTTGAGAAACCAGAAAATGTTGATGTAAAAATACCAAGTAAAGAGATCATTGAGGGCTTTTTATGGTCCAGACCACGTAAGAAATGGAAATGCTGTGACATTCCGTGCCCTTCAAAGGAGTGTGCACTGTACCTTAAAAGGGATTTTTAAATGGTAAAGTTAAATGACAGCATTCTAACCTTGAGAGAGAAGAAAAAGGACATTGTAAGACAGGCTATTCACCATGCAAGGTGCACATTACCTCTACTGTAGACACGTGTGCCATGGTGCAGCGCTCAGCAGGCGCACAGGGTACCAGCTGGCATAGTGGTGTGATTTGAGCTGGGGCATGGGAAAGTTGAGTAAGTGTTGGAATCTGGCTATACAGAAACCAGGAATACATGGTGTGTTTGGTGTTTCTTTCGAGTGGAGGGTATATTAAGTGAATGAAGGGGGATTTTCAGGAAATTAAAGCCAGGTTGAAATGACATGTTGGGTCCAGATGTTTTCTTCTTTCAGCCAACATATTTTCAGTAACGTGTCAGAGTGTAAATATGAGCTGGCTGTAGCCTCACTCCAAAAGACCTGTCTCTAAGAGTACGTAAGTCTTAACACACTGCCCAGAATGTTGAGTAACAGAGAGGAGTACAGGTAGTGAAGAGGGGAAGGGTTTAGCCACGAGTGTGGAGTTGAGGAAGGCTTATATGTAGAATGGACTGAGGCTGATTGAAGGCTCCTTTATATTTCAATATGTAAAATCACATCTGTGTTAAACAAATAGCCAAATTTATTCAATATTTTCTTTTCTTTTTAATATTTTAGTCAAAATGTGAAAAGCTCAGATACAGAAAATGACAAGATTGTTCCCAAAGCAACAGCCAGCATTCCTGAAACAGAGGAACTGATTGCACCAGGGACACCTATTCAGTTTGATATTGTACTTCCTGCAACAGAATTCCTTGATCAGAACAGGGGCAGCAGGTATGACCTGTGGTAGCTTCTGGGGAAAGTAAAAGCCCAGTTTGTCTAATCTTTACTCACCACTAAAGACCTCTACTATGATAACTTCCTGGCTTGAGATAAGTGCTAAGCATCTTGTTAGTTGCAGCTGTCAGGACTGCTGACCTCTGGCTGTTCCCCTAGGCGCACCAATCCTTTCGGTGAAACAGAGGATGAGTCATTCCCAGAAGCAGAAGGTAAATGCTCAGTCTTGGGTTCTTACTCTTTGGCCCTGAAGGGTGCAGAAGGCCCCTGAAGGATGAGAAATCATGTGCTAGAGTTAAGGTTTAGCATAGGAATTCAGATTTGAACCTTCAGTTTGTTCCAAGAAGACTTGGACAAAACAGGAAGGTATTTATGGCTGTTTTAGCTTTAGCCATACCATGCCCTTTTTGAAGTTCCTGCTCAGAAGTACTATCAAATCTAAGTATATTCCTATAAAAGTATATAAAAGTATATTCCTATAAAGCAGATTTTCAAAGAGGAACAATAATGGTCATCATTAAAATGGAATCTTGGTGATGAGATGGTGACAAACATCTATAACCCCATCATTAGAGGAAGGCTGAGGCAGGAGGATCACAGAGTTCAAGGCCTAATTCAATTAGGCAGATTTTGAAACCTCAGCCAGGACAACTTTAGTAACTTGAAGCACTAGCAAGATCTCTAATACAGCTTCTTGATTGGAATCTCAGACTGTCACTAGGATGGAACTCTGCAGTGACTCCCCTCAAGCCTAATACTTAAGAATTTACAAAAGGATCCAAGAGATAGCTAGAGAAATGAGTCTGGGGTCACTTGCTGCTCTTACAGATGACCTGGGGTTGGGTTCAATTCCTAGCACCAACATGGCAGCTCACAATCATCTATAACCCCAGCTCCAGGGGATCCAATGCCATCTTCTGGCCTTTACATGTACCAGGCATGTACCAGGCATGTACAGGTGCACATACATATACAGGTACTCACACATACACATACAATTTTATTTTAAATTTGCAAAACATGGCTGGAGAGAAAAATTCAGCAGTTCAGAGCATTTATGTTCTTGCAGAAGACCCCAAGTGGGGTTTGGTTCCCAGCATCTATGCAGCAGTTTATAACTGTAACTCCAATTTATGGATCTAACACCGTCCCTGACTTCCACAGGCACACCATGGTACACATACATGCATGCAAGCAGAACTTCACAAAAATAAACCTTAAAAAAATGTTGGTAAATAGAGTTTGTTGTTTTATTAACCTGTGCTTTAAAATTGACTCTAGATAGCTCCATGTACCTAGCTGACTTTGCATAGTCCACGTAGAAGTATTTTAAATTCAGCTGCATGTGATGGGCAATGCCTGATAATTCCAGAACTGAAAAGGCTGAGACAGGGAGTCCCTGAATTCAAGACCATCCTATTCTACATGACCCTGCCTCAAATAAATAAAACTATATATAAAAAAATAACTCCAGACCTGGATATGATGGTACACACCTTTAATCCTAGCACACAGGAGGCAGAAGCAGGCAGATCTGTGTTTAAGGCCAGCCTTGTCTACAGAGTGAGTTCCAAGACAGTCAGGACTATACAAAGAAACCCTGTCTCAAACACACACACACATACATGGGAAAGAAAAAAAAAACTACATATCAAAAAAATGTTACCATTTGTAGCATGTCATACATGTTTTTAGTACATTCTTTTTTGAAACAAGGAAAAGGAAAGAGGCTTATTTTAAAAGAATGGGTTAGGGTCGGTCTTTCAGTCATCTTTCAGTTGATTCTTAGTCCTGTATTGTGCCATCATTGAAGCCTGGCCTATGGCATAACCTGTAATACCAGCTATTTGGAGGGGAGCAAGAGAATCATGAGTGGGTACAGAGAGGTGCTCCGTGATTAAGTGGACAGTTTGCTCTTGCAGAAGACCTAGGTTCAATTCCCACATGGTGGCTCACAAGGAGCTATAATTCTAGTCCCAGGGTAACTGATGCCTGTTCTGGCCTCTAAGGGCACTGCATGCACATGGTACACTGATATACAGGCAGGCAAAACACCAATACATATAAAATAAAACAATAAAAGAGGAAGAGTTAGCTTTTGAAAGAGAGAAATAAATGAACTTAGGACTTGCTGGGCTACAGCTTACGTAACAAGGCCAGCCTGAGCAACTTTTGAGAGCTAGAGATACATACCCCAAGGGTAGATAGAGTACTTGCTTAACATACACAAAGCCCTGGGTTCAATCCAAATATGGGGGAGGGAGGTTGTTACACACATGCAATTGGCTGTCTTTAGAATAAATAAATTACTTCAGTCTGCAGTTTCCATTAGTTTATGGACTGTCACTTTAGCTCTGTGATAATAAAAATGTGTATGAATTAAGTGAGACCCAATATTACATCTTACTTCTCATAAATCATGCAATGGCCTGAGTTTCTGACAGCTAGTGGGAAATGCTCACTGAGATTTAGTAACAGAAGGCTGTTCACCTGCTGTCAGCATTCTCATTTTATAGCTGGAAAAAACAAGGACAAGTCTATTTAAGCTCCAAATGGACAAATACGGACAATAAAGAGTCAGAACTTTGATAAAGCTCAGCTTTTAAAAGCCAGAAAAATGTGGGCCGAAGGTCCTCCATAGAAACACAGATCCAGGTCTTCACCTATTCCCAGGCTCCTGGTGTTGGTAGTGCATCAGCACGCTGATGTGATCCTAACTAGAGCTTGTTCTCTTGCAGATTCTCTTTTGCAACAGATGTTCATCGTTCGGTTTTTGGGATCGATGGCAGTTAAGACAGACAGTACTACTGAAGTGATTTATGAAGCAATGAGACAAGTACTGGCAGCGCGAGCTATTCACAACATCTTCCGCATGACAGAATCTCATCTGATGGTTACCAGTCAAACTCTGAGGTACTTTTCAGATTTTTAAGCTTCACTTGATTCCCTGTGTAAGGGATACTTACCCATATCCTTTCTGCATCTTGATTTAGAGAATAAAAGATGCGTTCTTAGCAAGAACTCGTTGGGTGTAATGCATGTATGTGATCTCAGCACATGGGGGACTGGGGCAACAGAACTGGAGCCAGCAAGAACCCTGTCTTAAGATTCCTGTTATTAATAAATATAGATTGAGTATTCCTTACCTGAAATGTTTGGGACCAGAAGTATTTCTGACTTTGACTCTGGTTTTTTTTAGATGTTTGCATATATTAGATAAGGAGAGATCTAGGGGATAGGCCCACATTTACACTTAAAATTTATTTCATTTGTACTTTATACACATAGCCTATAGGTAATGTTACTATATGCAGTATTTTAAATAATTTTGCACCTGAAACATAGTGTGGAATTTTCACTGTGGCATCATGTTTGCATACTTCTGACTTAAGACTTTTCAGATTAAGGATGTCCAACCTAGACTATCCTTAATGATGCCTTTGCTGTGCAGTCATCTTGTATCATCTCAGAGCATTGTTTATAGAAATTAACAACTAAGAATTATGAGTTTGCCTCAAATAACTCAATCACAAAAAAAAAAAAAAAATTTGTGCAGAGGAAAAAAACCAAAACCAAACCATGCAATGTCCATGTGCACGCTAAGCAGGTGACTCTGAAGTCAGGCTCCAGTCCTGTAGCCACATTATACATGCTGCCTAGAGACATGTTTCTAGTGTTAGCGAAAAGTATGTTATCTTTTTTTTTTTTTTGGTTCATTACATGTCTAACTGGCAACAGATTTTGAATTAAGTCAGTTTCACCTGTTTCTTTTCACTCTTCTCAGTGTGCTTGCTTGATTTATATGGGTAGCATTGCTTTAGAGCTGGTATGTCTAGGCTCATTCCTGGGGTAGCATCTCCTAAGTTCTCAACCTCTTCCTCCTGCTGCAAGGTAACACACAGCAAGTACTTAACGCATCCCAACTCAAGAAAAGGCAGCCATTCCTCAATAACTGTGAGGGTATATACGCCACAGGTACACATGTGGCGATCAGAAGACAACTCTGTCGAGTCAGTTCCAGGGATCAAACTTTAGTCATCAGGCACCAAATGCCTTTGCTCATTGAGCCATCTCACCAGCCCACTTCATTGTAAATCTGCCTTAAAACAAAAACAAAATAAAACAAGAAAACTAAACTTGTTAGGGACCTTATTCCTAAGAATTAAGATTTACAAATAAAACCCTGTTTTGTAAGAAAGCTTCTGTAGAAGTTGACACATGCTTAAAATCCAAAGTGATCTCTGCATATTTGCTTAGACAATTTTACAAACCATATTTTGCTTTCACCTATGAAATATTTATCAACCCCTCAGTAATAAGTATGACACCACATGTCATCAATTAATTTTAACACCAACTCTGTTTACAATAGTTGTAAATTCTCTAGTGTAATGCCAAGATGTATCAGCATTATCAAACAAAACTTAAAACATTAAAAAAAATTCAAGATGTATTTATTTTTGGTGTGTTGTGGAGGCAGAGAAGGACATCAGGTATCTGCTCCTATTGCTCTCCACCTTAGTCCTTAAGTCTCAGTAAGCCAGAAGCAAGCTCCCAGGACAGACCTGTCTCCAGCCCTGCTGAGTGACAAGTACAAGCAACCACACCTGGCTGGGAGTTCTCACACAGCAGGTGCTCTTATCCACTGAGCCATCCCCAGATCCCATAAAGGCCTTCTTTAGAGGCACAGCCACAAGTTTAGTCAAACCCTTGACTGTTCTCTCATATCTCCTTTTTTTTTAAATGAAATGTAGGGTAAGTTGTTTCAGCACTTTAGGGCAATTAAAGTTGCTAATGAATGCATGGAAGAAGGCCACACAAGACATTACCCATGCATATTCTACATCAGAACTACAGAAATCACAATGCTGAATCCTGTGGACTTGCTGTTCCTATTTGCTGTGGAACCTTCCATGCCAAGGTACCTGGGGCTTTAATAAAACTGATTCAGCAAAGGCAAAAACCACAGCATAGAGTCAGCTGTCTCATCTTTCCCTCAACCAGGCCTTACTTTTCCTATATGGAACAATTGTGTGACTTCATTATGAACTTCTATAAACTTTTCTGAGAATGTAAGTTTAACCAACATGTGTTTCTTACAATTTCAGGTTGATAGATCCTCAGACTCAAGTGTCAAGGGCCTGTGTAAGTACCTGCTACATCTAAATGTTTATGATCATACCTTAGTTCTCTTCTGTTCCCTGGAGACCCATCTCAGGCACATGGTAGTTTGCCAAGTTACATGACTGTCCTGCCCCTATAGTACAACCTTCAACTTTTCCACAGAGAATAATCTTGCTGGTTTTTAAGTTCTCGTTGTATGTGTGATTACTCATTCTGTCCACTATCCGTCTCTGCCCCACCCCACCCAAGTTTGAACTTACCAGTGTAACACAGTTTGCTGCTCATCAAGAAAACAAGAGACTGGTTGGCTTTGTCATCCGAGTGCCGGAATCTACTGGGGAAGAGTCTCTGAGCACATACATTTTTGAAAGCAACTCAGAAGGCGAAAAGGTGTTTTGTCTGCGTCTGTCTGTATGTCTCTCCATCTGTTCCCTCCCCCACATGCCTCAATAGGATATTTTTAATAAGTTTGGAGCTTTCACTATCCATCTAAATATCTAATTGGTTAATTTCTTCATACCCCCATCCAGACATTCAGACAGTAATACTTTCTAGGAAAGCCCCACTAAATGAAGATGATAACAACCCTAATACCTAGATAGAATTGTTTAGTATCACGAAATGCTAAAAAGCACTTTTTAATTAGTTCTTTTAAAGAAATGAAAGCAAATGTTACCATAGAAAATAGTCTCAGAGGAAACTGAGGAAAGAACATCAAAACTATATGAACTGAACTCATCTTGTTTTCAGAATTTATCAAAACCAGTCCTTTCATTAAGAATTTACCAGTATGAATATGAGCATGCAGGAGGAAGATATCCTGCTAAGGACTGTAAACACCAGAATATCTTGAGTCTTTCACTCACCTGGGATGTTTTTGTGTGCCGTAACAACATTCTTGACCAAATCTCCTCCAGCCTGGCCCTGTGTTTCCATCTGGGTGTTATCAGACAATAGCCTCATTGTGCTCCCCATATCACACTACTTTCTAAAATTTTTATCTCTTTCTACCTTTGCCAAACACTATTTTTCTTGTCCTTTACAGATATGTTATGCTATTAATTTGGGGAAAGAAATTATTGAGGTTCAAAAGGTAAGATGCATTTTAGCACTGGTTTAGTAACTACTTAAAAGACATTTGTAGACACACTAAGATTCTCATAAAGAAACCAGATACTCACTGTGTCTTCATGTTTGGGATCTTTTTCGAGCTTTCTAACAAGACATGTATGGTCAGGTGACTCCATCTGGTAACACATCTTTCCTGTTGAATAGCACTGCTGCAGCTTCAGCTTTACTAATGTTCTTGCTTGCATTCAAATTGGCTAGAATTCTTCTTTCTCAAATTAAAATACTTAAAAGTACTCCTCATCAGCACCGCCACCTAGTACCCCGAGGTTGGTTAAAGGCCCAGCAACACTGACCACCACTTAAACAGGAATTAATAGAAATGAACAGAGAACAAGACCTCTTATTCAAGAGCTTACAATCTTTCATTCATCAAAAAAGCTTTTGAAGTGGTTTTTAAACTTCAGTTTGCCCAGGAGTTCAGGATGAGCTGCAAATTAGAATGTAATGGTCTAGGTCAGAAGTGCGCACACTTGCCATGAAGGACCTTTCCTTAGGCTTGTTGCAGTCTGATTCCTCAACTCCGCTGTTGTAGTACAAAAGCAGCCTTGAGCATATGAGGACAGATGTACACAGTGGGCTCCTGTACAGCTTTTGCTAACTCCTGATCATAAAGTGGCTTAATGATGTAGAAGACAAGTTTTGTGAGGGAGTTGACTCTGGAGGAAGACAGTTATAAACTGGCTACAGAAGTGTTTTGGCCAAGAGGAAAACCAGTTTAGAATCAATTCCCTTGAGTCTCTTCAGATGACAGCCCACAGAGACTAGACTTAGGAGGAATGGGGCTACAGCACAGAACACTAAAAAGACAAGCCACAGGGATTGAGTGCATCTTAAGCTTTTTCTTTTTCCCCCCTCTTAAACTCTCTTAACTGTAGGATCCAGAAGCACTGGCTCAATTAATGCTGTCTATACCACTAACCAATGATGGAAAATATATACTGTTAAACGATCAACCAGATGACACTGGCGGAAGTCCAAGTGAAAACAGAGGCGCAGAATCTGAAGCATAACTTACTTGGGCATCTGGGGTCAGAGCACATGGGAAGGAGAGCCACCTCCTTAAGGGGTTTTCAACTTCTCTGACGTACAGGCACACTGACCTGATTTCAGAATGCTGACAATCATTTGTGGAATGTACCCTTGGATGCCTTGACACAGAAACTTGGGAGGGAAAAGTAAGAAATGGGTGACAGCGTGCCTACCCATCTACAAATGCTATTTTAGGTGCTTTGTGGTAAGTCTTTGTTTCAGACTGAGAGCTATAAAAATGCATTGTTCACTTTATTTGGATGGCATCACTTCAGTTTCTAGGATCCTTTCTTAAAAATGACAAAACCCTGGATTTACAACTTCTTAAATACTAAACAGTTCCTATTAATATGATCTATTTTTGTATTTTACTTAGTTTTTAAGTGCCTGTCATTCTGAAGATTATGTATTTATAACCCACTGATTTCATGCCTGGACCTCATGGCACTGCTATGCAATTTGGTCTCTTAACACTAGCAGAGATAGCAGGTCTTTACTGAACTTTCTGAAGCAGCTTTCATTCAAGTTCCAGATCCTCTTAGATATAGCTGCTTTTTGTAGATATTTACTGTGAGTAAGCAGACAGTTCTATTAGTTCCTGTTTCTTCTGAGCCAGACCTTCCTTAAAGGGACCAATTAATTTTAAAACTCACTTGAATCTCAGCTGGCTGTTGGGCTCGATGTGAAGTTCCTATTTCTACCCTAATTTTTCTGATTTCTGGAGTGTCAGACCGATTTCCAACCCTTCCTAATTATGAAATAGAGATAAAAGATCTTGCGATCGTGCAGCATACTTAATTGTAACCAACTTCAAAAACCTATCTTTGTAATAATTTAGCAATAAAAATCACTGTTTCATCTCTTATTTTGCTTACTGTGATTAGTTTACTAACCGTTCCTAGAAGAAAACTAATGTCCTTCTATGTTGTCCAGGTTGGTCTTGCAGTCCTGCTTCTGACTAAGTGCTGGAGTTACATGTGTCATCGTGCCTGGATAATAGTGACAGGCACACCTAATTTTCATCACTCAGGGCTGAAGGAGGATGAGTTCAAGGCCAACCTGGACCATATATGGAGTTCAAAGCAGCCTGAGCTAAACGAAATCTTGTCTCAAAGAAACACAGGGACTACAGAGCTGGCTCTGTAGATAACGTGTTTGCTATGCAAGTAAAGTAAAAGAACCTTATTTTGTGCTTGCTGGCCATCCAGTCTAACTCCAATAATCAGTAAGGTCCATTTCTGTTACAAAGCTTTTCTCAAAAAATAAAGTGGAGAACAACAGAGGAAGACACCAAACATCAACCTCTGGAGTGCAGATACATACACACAAACACTTAACCCATGTATATACCACAAAAAAAGGCAAACAACAACAACAAAAAATCCTTTTACCACACAAAACTAGGATAACCATCAAGGATCTGTTAGAAGAACTCAACCCTTTGAAAAATCTAGCAGGCTGGCCTAAATTAATCTGAGATTATATAGACTAAAATTAGTTTACAAATACTTCAGAAATTTCTGTAACAACTGTTCTGTTAGTAAGTTTTCTGATGAGTTGCAAGCACTTCAGTCATCTAAACTTTTCTTGCTCACAACTTTTCAGTGACGGGTCAAGGAAATGAAGCTCAATAATTAAATTACTACACTGAAAACTAAAGCACTAGATTGTGGCTTTGGCTCAGAGGCCTAGCACCTGTCTACCATGAACAAGTCCCTGGGTTCAATGCCTAGCACTATACACAGCAAACAACCCACTAAAGTACTCTACAGACTGGTTAAAACAAAACAAGCCATGCAAACTCTGAGGTAAACATAAAAAGATTGTATTGAAATTAACTATCCAAAGACACCACAGACAGAATGAAAACACTGAGCAAAGACACACCAAACACACAAGACCAGGTTGTACACAAACATATAAAATGCTTTGCTAACATATAGAAAGTTACCGAAGCATTTCATAGGTCACAAGGGCTTAGAAGCAAACATACTTAGTCTCAAGTAACCAGAAGCGAAAGCCACATAAGCATAGCGGATGGCAGGAATGAAGCAATGGATCTTACCTACAACAGGCACCTGTCCTAACACCTTTTTGTTTCAGCACATGCCTCAGGACATGTATGAAAATGATCACACTATCCCTGATACAGAAATTCAGTTATCAGCAGAAGAATGAAACATTGGCATGCATATAACCAGATATGAGATATGAAAGAAGGAAAACTATACCTGTGGACCAGCATTTAAGAATTTCAGAATACTAAATTAAAGGCAGAATCACAAAGGATTCATTTCTATTAACTAAACTTGGGAAAACAAACTGAAAAGCAGGGACAGATTACAACCAGATCCCACAGGAAGTGCAACAGCAGTGGGGATTTCTAAGGTGGTGGGACTGGTCTCATCCTACCTGGTATCTTCCCATGTGCTTCGCATATAATCTGTTTTATGCATGATATGTTTTAAAAGCACTGAAAGATTACCATGTGCTCAAATGAAAGGTGGAGAACCTTCTTAGAATCTAGCTATCTGCCAGTTCCCCTTCCTGATGGGGGTTAGCCTTTACCTTCAGACTGCCTTCTTTGGTTGCCTTTTGTGCATATTCCATAAAGATGAAACATTTTTTAATAATTCATATATGTAGTGTTCACGGATGTTTTAATTCTCTCTACACATCTTAGTGATAATGAGACCAATACTACACTGTGTACAACTAGCTGAACCACTTAACAGGGATTAGTAACAACCATACTCATACATCAAATTTCAGAACAATTCCTGTTGTAAACAGGACAACAGTCAATTCCAACATGTCACAGATACTCAGGTTCTTCTTGCAGGACTAGAAAAGAAAGTAACTTCATGTTGGTTCTTTTAGTTCAGAGTATAAATCTGTGGATGATCAAGAATCTATAAAGGAAAGGAAAATCCCTTATCTGGAATATACAGATATATGCAATCCCAATTCTATACTTACAATGTTTATTTATAAAAAAAGAGATTGTACATGTTTTATGAAAGGGAACCTAAGCAAGGATAACATGTACTACTGAGTCAAGGATGGAGTACTGCTCAGAAGCAGACTGCTTGTTCAATCCTCAGTTCCATACTACCACCAAAAAAAATCTACTGGCTGAAGACATTCAATTCTGACCATAAATATCCAAGGGAAGGACAATTTTGACATATTTATTAATGTTTTATTATACATAATTATTCTATTAGAGCTGGGGGAAGGAGACACTTTCCCCTCAAGTGAGATAACAAACTGTCTTTTACAAAATCTAGTTAGAACTGACAATGTTATGGTTAGTTCTTAATTCCTGAGAATTTGAACATCATTAAGTTTTCTGTGAATTTACAACAAAACACCCATGTTAATATTTAAATTACAATGTCTAAAAAAATATCGTAGCAAGGAAAACCATCCTCCAATGTATACATTAACTCAAGCATGAATACACTGAAGCCCTGTTGCTCTGTAGTTTAATACCATTTAAATACTTCTCTTCAGAGATTTATTTCAAATACATGAACTTATTATAATTTATCCAGACTATAGTGACATTATTTTTAATTAAAGGTAAAACAATTATCTGTCACTTTCTTCCCAATTTTGAATGTCCAAGGAGTCAGTATGTAACTCTAATATTGATAATATTGATTTACATGTGCATGAATAATGAACAAAGAACATTTTTTTAAAAAGATAAAATACTGGTACTATAAAATGGTGACTAATCTGATATAATCAAATCCAGTATCATTAATATAAACATTTATAATAATGAAAATATAAATTATTAATTATGCAGCATGCTTTAGGGCCATTTCTACAGTTAGTATCAATTACAAAAATTAAATGCCTTTAATCCATCCTTCGTTCATAATTCTCTAAGCCATGTTTACATAATAAAAAAAAAATTTCCAATCTATTCTGTTTCTTCTGACTTAAAAGTCAAAGTATTTAGCTTGGGCCGGGAAAGTTACCCTGACCCTACCCAGTTAGTACAGGTAGGGCACTGTATCTCCACTCCAAAAGCTGGAACCAAGGAACGTGTCAGAATTTTAAGTGTTAGAATTTGCAAGATTTACCTAAAGAAATGGTTAAGCAGGCAAATGCAATAGGAAAAACAAGCATTTCCAAAAAATGTTTGTATTACATTTAAAGTTTTAAACCTTCCTTTTCATCCCAAAGGCATCATCTTATTACATGTTCAAAAAGGCCATGATTAATCCACTTAACTATTAACTAGCATACCTTTACAAAAATAAAGCTAGTGGCTTGTTGGGAACTAAATTTACTCAAAATCTTTCATTCTTTTAAAATCAGTAAGTGACTTACTAGTTTTATTCTCACAGTGGTAAATTATTGAAAGCCTGTCATAGTGCAGTTATTATTTAATCTTACATTTTAGATTATACTTGATTTAAAGTAAAGATCTGTCTAAACTGCCACAAAGATTTCAATTTAATGTAATAAAGAAACCTGAGTTTGGATGTAAAATAATTCATTCTTTTTTTTCCCAGTATCACAGAGTGCCTTCAAACACAGTGAAGCTTCAAGTGAGAGTCTATGGCTTAATCTGAGTTTTCTTTGAATATTAAGTAAATCTTAAATTTAAAGCAACTGTTGGAGGAGAAATGTTCCCAAAGCAATGTAAACGATTATAAAATGTCTCATCAAAGACATCAGCAGCTCATGTGAATCACATGGAATTGAACAACGTAGGAAGGCTCACCAGTTAGCCACACTGTGCACAAGAGGTCACACTTGTGTCTCACCTCTAACATCAACGTATCCTTACATAGTCTTTGATACAGATGCTTCATGAATTTCAGGCTCAACTCTTTTTAAGTCGTGTATTTACTGGCTGTTGTACGGTATATGCACTGACTTTTCAATGACTTGAGATCAACATGTATCAAAGACATACACAAATTACAAACATACAGAGTACAAGAGATGGGAGGCAATGGTTTAGGGATCTGGACTTGCCCTTTGATAGCTTCATGTTAAAGGGTTTCACAGGAACATCTTCAGCCTACACCCCAGACAATGATCCAATTTTATATCTACTTCTCAGCCCTTAAAACTAGAGCATTAGAAATAAAATGGACTTGACTTCAGAGCACTGCCATACAGATTTTCCATAGATGTGACCTAGGAAATGACAATTTATCAAGCAGTTTGTATCGTCCATGTTACTGGAAAAGTATCATGACAATTCTGATGATTTCACACCATCATTTCACAACAGGATCCGCAGACACAATTCTCTCAGATACATCTCCATTGCTTGTTTTAGTTTCTTCTGAAAGGAGGAGTGAAATTATCAATGGAAGTATTTATGTGAATTTTAAAAACATAAGAATACAATTTGAGAAAAGCTATACTACTAAACTCCAAGTTATAAAATTGCATTCATGAAGTTAACACCATAAATTATACTAGTTTGCTTACTTTAAAAATGTTAAGAAATCTTCAGTCCAGCTGAGCCAGACAAGAAATCACCATTATTGGGGCTGGAGAGACAGCTCAGCAGTTAAGAGCACTGGTTGCTCATCCAAAGGGCTTGGGTTCAATTCCCAGCACCCACATGGGACCTCACAACTGTCTGTAACTCCAGTTTCAGGGGATCTGATGTCGTCACATAGGCATGAATACAAGCAGAACACCAATGCACATAAAATTAAAGGAAAAAGTGTTCAAGAAAAAAAATCACCATTATGTTGTACTGTCACTACTAATGGAAACACAGCTAGAATATATGTGTCAGAATAGTCCAAATGAGTAATTTACCATCAGCACAGAGTACTCTATGTAGTGTGTTTGGTATAGGTGTATGTGTGCAGATGTGTATGCAGTGTACATACACCCAGACACTGAAGCTAGACAACTGACACTGAGTGTCTACTTCTATCGTTTCCCTCACTTTTTAAATTTAAATTTTTTATTTTATGTGTATGAGTATTTTGCCTACATGTGTGCCTGGTGTCCAAGGAGGCCAAGTCAGATCCCCTGGAATTGGAGTTACAGATGGTTGTAAACTGCCATGTGGGTTCTGGGAAGTAAACCCAAACCCAGGTCATCCGGAAGAGCAGCCAGTGCATTTAACTGTGGAGACATCTCTTCAGCCCCTTCCTGTCTTTTGAAACAGGGTCTCTAACAGAACTCAGAGCTTGCTGCCTGGCTAGCCTGGTAGGCCACTGAACTCCCCTCAAGTCAGCTGGTTTTGCCAACACATACCACCATGCCTGCCTCTTACATGCATACTGGAAATCTGAACTCAGGTTTTCTAAAAATTTAACCTACTGAATCATCTCCCCAGTCCCTTATTTTTTGAGACTTTGCACCCCAGACTGGCCTAGAGTTTAATATGTAGCCCAGGGTAGCTCAACTCAATGATCCTTCTATTTCTGTATCCCAAATACTGAGATTACAGGCATGAACCATTGTGCCCAGCTCATAATTTATTTTAAAAACAGCCGTTTTTTATTATCTGTATTAACGAATTCTTGGCACTTCGTGCAAAATGTCATGTATTCATATTATGCATTAGCAGATGACAATTATCTGACTAATGTACTAAACAATTCTCATCACTGAACAAACTACAGCTCAACACAGTCTTCCAGAGAAGACTGATCAGGAGGCATGTGAGTAACACACATCAAAGAGTTCCTGAAGAATAAGACAAAGCAAGGAGTGTCACAGCAGAGCCTGAAGGCCAGAGTGGCTGTGGCTATCTTCATGCTATAGGCCATACAGCAAACACATAACCCACTTGCAGTTTGCTCAGCTGTGCTATGAAATGCCTCAGCAAAACCAAGGCAACAATTGTTTCTTTACAATTTAGATTATCCCAGCTCACATTCTTTCAGATGCACCTGCCTGCTTATGTTGTCTTGAACCTAAACAATTGTATGACAAGTTGTAGGCTAAGAGTCTGGACATTTTCAACATGATTAGTCCAGATTTTAAAAACACCTGGATATGCTTCTAACACTTAAACTGATAAGTCAAGTTTAACATGTAACACTAACAAGCAAGAATAAACTAGTTCATGTGAGTGTCTATCCAAATGGAATAGTCTGCCCATTGTAAAAGCGGGGGGCAGGGGAACACTTTTAAAATATAAATGAAAAAATTTAAAAACTACTATTTTACTTCTCAATTTATGAAAATATGACATACAGATAAGAAAAACAAGAAAAAAACCCACAAAACTCTAAACATTACCTAGTTCCTATACCTCAAACATTTCTTAATTTCTGTAACAGAAAAAAGGAACCCTCTATTCCTCAGAGAAGACAATTATTCTTCCATGTCAAGTCTGAGAGAAATGGAGACCTTAACCAAAATGCTGAGCAAGGCTCTCCCACACCGAAATGTGTAAGCCTCCAGCATGCTACAGGCTAGAGTGGACACCAGACTTTCCTTGGTGGCTCAGATGGAAGCAACTATCAGGTGCAGCATCCTCTGCTGCATGGATTCGCTAGGACCTCACTGTGCAGAGTGGATGCTGTTTATCATGCCACTCAACAGCCCAGGATGTTTACACGTCCTGAGTCACCACTGTCATCTCAATTGTCTATGCAGCACAGCTGTTTCGGTGCGGTAATACCTTCCCACCTTATTCCTTCCCAACCTGATTCAGGCTTGAGCATGGAGAAAAAAGGAACAGCTTGTTAAATTTGTTTTTTAAATGAACTAAAACAAGGAATAAAGTAAACCTTCTTCCACATCATATGCGATCCATATGGGTGTTTTATTTCTAGGTCTATATTATTTTCTAAAAGACTAAGTAAACTAGAAATCTGACCAGAAAATGGGACACTAGTGTCTCTTGTCAAGACTTATTGGTCTTTACACATTTATGTCACTCACTGACCGTCCTTCTCTTTCTTTTCTTGGTTCTCCTCAGCTGCAGTCTTGTCTGCTCTGAAGAAAATTCTTGCACTACTCAGTGAGAAATACAGCAGTTCAAATTCCTACATGAGAAAATTTGAAATAAAAAGGGAAATATTTATAGCAAAACACCGAAGTAGTACTTTAATGTCTCTAAAGTGAGCTCTAAGAACCTCGGTCATTCTTGTGCACATGTATGTATGGGGTATGTCCACGCCTGTTCACATGTGTGGCTGGATATCCATGTATGTGGATTTGTGTGTGGAGGCCCAGAGTCAGATGTCCTCCTCGATCACTCTCTACTTGATGTATTGAGGTATGGCCTGTCACTCAAACCTGGGGCTCACCGATTCTGGCTAGCCTAGCCAGCTTGCTGGGGGGGCCCTTCTTGCATCTGCCTTTTAAGTGCTAGGATTACAGGCAATCATGCCTGCCCAGCTTTTACATAATTTCTGGGGATCTGAGCACCAGTCCTCAGGCTTGCAGGGAAAGCACTTCATCCACTGAGCCATCTTACCCAGCCCAATTTAAAAAAAAAAAAAAAGACCAAATGGCTTCCAAATGTCAATTCTAACATGTATTCTTTTTACTGCTATTGTCTCACTCACTAAAATGAGAATTCCACATGACTTCAGACATCAAATGTAATGTACATAAAAAAGTTAGTCAGAAAATATTGGATCCAAGTGCCTCTACCTGTAGATAGACCTCCAGTCGCTTCTGAGTGAGGTTCATGGTTTGTAGCAGTTTTTCATCTTGACTAGTTGACTGCACATTCTGTTGCTTAGCAACTGCTCTTATCTCCTTTATGTATTTTTCTCTAACAGACTGGAACCAATGAAGTGAATCAAACTCCTGGTATTGATCCAAAAGCTTTAGGGTATAAGCCACACCTATAGTCATTAGCAAAACCAAAATAAGTATAGTTCTTCTGTCTTTCTCCTTCACCCACAGCTCCAAGCACTAAGCCAGCCACTTGAATTAATGCTTTCAAATCACATTTCACAGCATAAATAATAAAGTTAACCAGAATCTCTTCTAGGCTCCTTGGCTTAAAGAAATAAAAAGTGAGAAGTATAAAAAAGTGAAAGAAAAAAACAAAATAAAGTAAAATAACATAATCATGGATATCATCAGAAACCAGAGTGGTACATGTTCATGATACAAACTTCCATAGCTGAACAGACAGAAGAGAAATGAGGAAATTACAGAGGCACCAATGAAGCTAAATGTAAGTAAGATGCAAAACTAAAACCAACAAAGGAAGCCCAAACAGAAGGGCAAACTAGACAAATATTAACAGTAAGCTATGCAATGACAGCACAAATGATGGAAAGGTAGAGAAAACAGTCTACTTTAAGGTACACAAACCTATTTTCAAGCAACTTTTCCTGAGTCCACTTTAAGGTAAAGACAAAATTGATAGGCAAAATACTTCATTAAGCTTACCCATGGCAAAACCATCATCAGTAAATGCAGCTCCTATTTTATTTTTTTTATTCAGTTTTTCCTTGCAACTTATAGAATGTTCTACGAAGTTGAGAGTCTAAAAAGAGATAAAAACACAGGAAAACAATTAAGCTAATAAAATCTGATGCTAAATAAAATTTGAATTTAGGTGCTGTAACAGACATTTTAAGAATTACAAACAATTTCTTCTCGGCTTATTTGCCTCAGGTAAATTGTCTCTTGGTAGGACACAAATCTATATAAGCCAAGTCCTCTAAATATGAGAATTTCCTATATTGGTTACTTATCCCCTGCTCACTGGAAGTCACTGTACACAGTTCAGAGTGAGACCACAAGGAAACATGAAGAACAAAAACTCGTTTCACTTTATACCTTAAGACATAAGCACGCTCAGCAAATAATACTTCCACAGTTCACCCTAAAATACTACTTATTTAGTAGTGACTCTTACTATCTATAAAATATCTGATAATCACAATTTGTGACATCTTTAACGACTCTCATTTATATCATTTTGGGGCAGCTCATTTATATTCATTTCCCTGCCCCCCTGGATTTAGACTATAAAGCACATAAAAAAGAGCACACTATGTCTTTGTACTGCACTTAGTCTATTAAACAACTGAATTTTTTAAAAATCCTGACTCTTTCCAAAGTTCACCAGTGGTTTCATGCCTGCCTACCATAGCCTGAATAGAATGCTCTCCAGAATAAACAAACATAGGGAGAATTCAAGTTAGTACACTAACAAGTACTTTAGCCTGGACATTCAGCATATACGACCATCTCTACTACATCAGAGTTATTATAACAGTAAACAACAGATGTCTAAAATAGAAAACGAGAGAAAGGTGGTCGGCAACATATTAATTTCTAATAGGTGATGATGCTCATAAACTATGTAATTAGAGATTCAGAGAAAGGGGAGCATTTAAAATTTTTTTCTTTTGTTTTTATGTGTATGCAGGTTTTGCCTGCATATATATGCATTCATGCATGCATACAAACATATATATATATATATATATACGTGCATACACACACACACACACACACACACACACGCACACGACCATATGCAGGCAGTGCCTACAGAGGTTAAAAGAGGCTATCAGATCTCCTGAGACTGTAAGTACAGACTGTCTGAGCCACATTGTAGGTACTGGGAATCAAACCTAGGTCCTCTGAAAGAACAGCCAGTGCTCTTATCCACTGACCCATCTCTCCAGCAGTTTTTGTTATTTTGACACACCATCAAATATATGTAGTTCAGGCTAGCCAGGGATAACTGTGAACTCTTGATCCTCCTATTTCCACCTGCCTCCCAAAAGTAGAGATTATATGAAACCCCACATCCAGGACATGCAGACAGAACCCAGGAACTCATGAATGCTAGACAAGTACTCATGGAGTAAGCCACATCCCCAAAGTATGAAAGCCTACTCTTGATTCAAGCCAGATGCAATAAAAAGCTACCATATGCTTGTTGTGTTCGGATTTTAGAGATAGCTACTAAAAAATTTGAAAGAAATCTTTGGTACAGAAATCTTCAGAGAAAAGACGTATTGCTAACATACACCTTTTCCAAACTTCATTTCTCTCACTACAAAATCGCTTTTATAATGTTTTTTGGTAACAAACTATTTTTAGACAGCAACTATGGAATTAGCAAAACACATATATTTTAGAAGAAAACTATAAAAATTTATTTAGGTGCTAGTATATACAACTAAAAAGAGAAATTATTCCAAAAAATAGGCTTTTTAAAAGATATGTTGGAACAAACTTGACATTATAATTAAGTTAATCTACATTAAGCAGTTAAAATAATTATATGACGACATTCTGTATAAAGAGCCTATGGCATACATGTAATGAAAAACACTAAAGTAACTGGCAAATACCAGGATTTCTCTTGCCATTACTAAGAACCTGTTGGCTATAAACCTTCAGCACCACTGGGAAGTCGAAGCTCTAGCTCACAATCGCTGTCATCATAATTTCATTGATAAAGCCAGAAGGCATGAATATACTTTATCCTACATGAAAACTGAATCTATATTAACACATATTAAAAACCAACTTCTAGTATTGAGAATACTCACTAGAGGAGGGACAATGATATAGAAATTTCGGAGATGTATATTCTTTGGCCTTCGAAATTCTGGAGCAAAAACATCTACGAGCATTTTGAAATATTCTGTGCCTTCAGCAGAATTTCGTGTATGGTCACTGAGAACTGAATCCAAATGCCTAAAAAACAAAATATTCCTTGGTTCCTTTTCAAAGGTATGGCTTTTTAAAAATCCATGTCTCTCATTAGGTTAGGTAATACCACTCCAAATCAGCAAACAGCATAAAATTTCCTTGGACTTCAGAATGAGCAGAAACTAATCAGTATTACTTAATAAACTTTAAACAGAATAAAGCACTGTAGGGCTTAAAGAATAGTTTGTAGTTCTTTTTTGTATTTGTTCATTGTGTATAGACATTCATGTGTATGACTGTCCATGTGTCAACACACACATGTACAAGTCAGAAGACAATCTGCGGGAGTCGGCGTCCTCTTTGTACCATGTGGATTCTAAGTGTGAAACTCAGGTTGTTAGGCTAGATGGCAAGTGCTTTTATTTGCTGAGCCATCTCACCAGCCATTGTTTTTAAACATTAGTATGAGACTGTGTATGCGTGTGCATGTGTGTGTGTAAGTGTATACACATGTGGGAGTATAAGCAAGTGCATGCACACGTAAAGATCAGAGAACATCTTCCAGGAGCTGGTTTCCTCTCACCATGTGGGTTCTGAGGCTTGAATTCAGGTCATCAGGCTTGGCAACAAGCATTTTATCCATTAAGCTATCTTGCTGGCTGGGTTTCTATTTCTTTTCTTTTTCTTTTTTTAAAAAATTTATTTATTTAAAGTTTGCATGTTCTGTCTGCATGTACACCTGCATGCCAGAAGAGAGCATCATAGCACGTTATAGATGATTGTTAGCCACCACGTAACTGCTGGGAATTAAAACTCAGGACCTCTGGAAGAGCAGGCAGTGATCTTAACCACTGAGTCATCTCTTTAGCCTCTGGGTTTCTATTTCTTAAGAACCCATGCTCAAAAAAAGGGCCAGGCAATGGTGGCATATGCATTTAATCCCAGCACTTGTGAGTTCAAGGTCAGCCTGGACTACAGAGTCAGTTCCAGGACAACCAGAATTACAACAAAGAAACCCTGTCTCAAAAAAAAACAAAAAAAACCAAACAAACAAGAAACCATGCTTACTGTAAATATATTCTGTTGCATTAAACCTCCTCACCAATGCCTCTCTGCCTGCTTACCCTACATCTGGTCCTCTTTTAGGAGCTAAACTTCTTTTATAATCTTCAGAACCAGCAGCTGCTTTGGTTAGGGGATTAAGTATAATCACTACTATTCTCAACCTCCACCAGTGGAAGGTTAAAATTCACATCAATGCAACTACAGATGCTCTTTATCCTGTGACACAGTTACATCCTAATAAACTGGCAATGTGGTAAGTGGAAAACAAAGTAAAACTACACTGAATACCCCTAATCCACTGAAGAGTAAAACCCAGCAAAAAACCACACTCTTGCAGAGTACCTTGTATTTCCCCTATGTACCTCCAGGCTGACTGGGAGTTGCTCCCTATTACCCCTGCCCAGCATCACAACAACCACAGTGCATACTGCTTGCTTGGAAAAAGAACCAAATTAAAAAACAAGAACTATGGTTATCTTTTTTTTTTTAACATTATAAAGATTAAAGTAAAGTTAAAATTAGTTTACTTAAGCCAGGTGGTTGTGGCACACACCTTTAATTCCAGCACCTGGGAGGTAGAGGCAGGCAGATCTCTGTGAGTTCAAGGCCATCCTGGTCTACAGAGTGAGTTCCAAGACAGAGTTACAACAGAGAAAACCTGTCTTGGAGAAAAAAAAAAAAAAAAAAAAAAGAAAAAGAAAAAAAAATTACTTAGATCAGGGACCATCTGTATATTCAATTCTTTCTTAAAAGTAAACAACTTTAAAGCCATCATCCTAGAACTTCCTCGTGGCTGCTGGTAACTGAAGTCCTCTACAGCAGCAGCAAGCACACTGAGTCATGTCTTCGGCATTGGTCAAGTTAATTTTACAAATTAGGTTTTAGATATCTAAGGTCAGTCATTTCAGGCAGGAGTATGTGACTGGTAGCTGCATATGGACAGCATGTTCCAGATCACTTTTTGGTCAAGGTGGAAAGAGTTTAGAATACAGAAATCTTTTTAAAAACAATGTATTCTCTGAGTTGGGACTATAAAACATTGTCATATATAGTTTCATTGTGTTCTAGTCTTGTCCAGTTTAAGAACACTTTAATTTCCCAAACCTGGCCACTTGTCAGGTTACCTGGCTGCTCTGAGTGTTTCTTCTGCAAGTCCTTCTTCCTTTACAAGCTCTTCAAAACTCACAATGTCTTCAAGATCTGGCACAAACCTACATGAGAATTTGAGAAGGAATTCGTGGGGGCCAAGTAAAATATGGACAACCAACACATATATGAAAAGAACTATAAAATGCCAAAAGTATATAGTATTTAGGAAAAATTTTGCATTTCAACTAATATTGTTCATATCACTTTAGTTCCAAATCAAATTTTTTATGATCACATTTTGATATTCAAAGTCATGCAATCATTACATTCACTAGTTATGCTGATAAAAATAAATTCACTATAACCTGAAGAGAAATATTTTTTAAATATTTTATTTATTTTCATTTTATGTATATTGGTGTTTTGTCTCCATGTATTATCTATGTGAGGGTGTTAGAGCCCCTGGAACAGGCGTTACAGACAGCTGGGAACTGCCAGGTGGGTGCTGGGAACTGCACATGGATCCTCTGGAAGAGTAGGCACTTAACCACCTAACCACTGAGCCATCTCTCCAGCCTCAAGAGAAATAATTTTAAAAGTATAATATAGTCTTAAAAAAAAAGGAAAAAGAAACTTTTTTTTAATTTTAAAAAAGAGATTTATCTATTTTATGTGTATGGATGCTTGTGGGCCTGTGTCTATGCATGATGCCTGAGGAGGCTGAAGGAAGGTGCTGGATCTCCTGAAATTGGAATTATAACCAGTTGTTTCCAGCCATATGGGTGCTAGGAATGGACCTAAGTACTTTGGAGGAGTTAAATGCTGAACCATTTCTCCAGCCTCACAATATAATTTTAAAATATAAGAGAAAAAAAAATTTTCAGGTTTAGGATTAATGTTTTCTTCATTACAAAGAAAACAGGTTAACTGAATACACTGCAAGGGAGCAGAGGGCTGGCAGTAACAAGAGGTCCACAGGCTCAAAACGTATTTAACAAATAACCTTCTCTACCATATCATGAAAGGAAGGTTAAATTGCAGAAACAAGGTAGAAATCATGTTTAAATCCATACATACCTAATGGCATTGCTGCTGCAATGAAGACCTCCAGATCTTATCATACGTATATAGCCCATAGCATTACCTTTAAAAATCACACACAAAAAAAAAGCACATCTTTATAAAAACAATTCTAAGAATCAGGACAAGTTACATACATAGTCAACCAAGAAGTCTCCACTCCTAAATACCAAATATTCTGCTATATTTTAATTTTAGTTTCTGTTCCATAAACGGCAAACTGTTGCAGACTAATGCATTTAAAACTTAGATTTAGATACACATAAACATTAATATTTTAAGATAAATGTAATTTCAATTGTTATAAAATCATTAATTGATAGCTCATTAAAATGATCAAACATTTTTAAATTACAGTATAACTTCTCACACACACTCTCACACACTCACTTTGAAGTGGTATCAGTATCTGATACCTTGGAATCTCCCAAATTTGTCTCTCTAGCCTAGACTCCTCTGATTTCTAGACTTTTATCCAGTACTCATATCTATGTATAAAGACGAATTTTAAATTTCAATTATACCCAAGTCAAAATAAAGATCTTTATCCCCAACTGTATTTCCTACTTCAGAAACTGGCAACTCCACCCTTCTAGTTGACATCATCCTTGGCTCCTTTCTTTCTTTCACATTTCATCCACAATCAGTGAACAAATTACACTGGCTGTACCCTGACAAACAGAGCCAGAATCTGGCTGAGAATATCTCAGTGGTAGCATGCCTGTCTAATGTGTGAAGTTGGGTTCAATCTCCAGAAGCAGAAGTCATGGGAAGAGGAGGATCAAAACCAGCTATCACTGTATTCCACCACCATCATAGTCTGTCTCTTTCTTGCCTAGGCCACTGTGATATGCAATGGTTGAGGTGACTTCCCCATTACCACCTCAACAACCACCGTACCCCTCCACCTCATCAACTGCTGGGTCCTATGAACTCAGATGGGGCATGTCATGTCCTTCCTGAAAATTGTAATAGCTCATCTCAGAATAGTGTCCAATGTCCGTGTGTCAGCATAGCCCTGCATAATCCTGCCCAGGGCTGCTGCTCCATTTTGTGCCTTGCTACTCAGGTCTTCATTCGCTTCATTCCAGCCCTATTTCAGACTATTTCTCAAAAATGCCTAGGAGGATCATGGTTTTTACACTTCCCATTGCCTGTCTGGTATTCTTTTTCCCACAAGGCCTATTTTGTCCCATTATTTAGGTTCCTGTTCATTGTTACTTCCTGCATATCACTGCATAGGACTGCTCAGCACCATTACATTTTATCCAGAATTTATTAATGGGCGCCTATCTTTTTGTCTGCCTCTCTCCCCAACTAGAATAAGGATCCATTGAGTATGACATTTGATTTCTTCACTATTCATCCCTACAACAAACAGTCCTGGGCCACAATAGGAATTTGATGAATAGTGGAACTAAAATTATTTGGGAGAAAAAAAAAAGTACCAAAAAATCCAAAAAAAACCCCAAGAGTTAACAGTTAATAGTTCAAAAGCATTACAGTTCTAACATTAATGCTATACTGTAAGGATCACAATCTAACTTAAAGCTATTCCATTGTTCAGTTTATTTGTTTTATTTTTAATGTAACATGCATCTTTTAAAAATTAAATACCCACTTTGTTTCATCTAATGTTGACTGGTTAAAACATAAGACGCTCGCTGAGAATAGTGGTTAAAAGCAAAAGTTTGCCGGTGGTGGTAGTGCACGCCAGCACTCGGGAGGCAGAGGCAGGCAGATCTCTGTGAGTTCGAGGCCAGCCTGGTCTACAGAGTGAGTTCTAGGACAGCCAGAGTTACAACAGAGAAACCCTGTCTCAGAAAAACAAAACAACAACAACAATAACAAAAAAAGCTCTAGTCAGACTACTCAAGTTCAAATCTAGATTCTATCATTTGTTAGCTGTGGCCTAGATCAAATTATATATATATAAATTATTTGTGTGTCAATCTCCTCATCTGTTAAACTCTAAAAGGCAGACTTGACTTAATGACATATCATCAGCATCTAAAACATTTATTTCTCATAAATACATCCTCCAGAGTGAGTGAATGGAAATAATACTTTATATACTTTAAATACCTTACATACTCTGGGTTGTTTCATACAAAGTCATATCCCTAAGAACATGCTCAATAAATGTCAGTAGTTCTATTTCAGCAGACAAATACCAATCAAAAAACTTGTCATATCCTGGGCCTGATGTTGAATTATCAACACCACTATTTCTCAGTTGCTTTGCAGAACCTTTAAAGGGTGGTTCTGTGCCTATCTGACAGGCTCATTTTGATGCCATTAATAGAGATAGAGTATTTTATATGTATATTATGCATCATATAGATAAAAAACATTAATAGATATTAATATACACATATAGACAAATATACATTACACATATATATTATATGTGTATATATGTAATATGTGTATATACTGTATATATATGTACTGTGCATATATATACATATGCACATACATATACACATAATAGCTAAGAGAAGACTGAGAGCTTGTTAATCTATGAGTTTAAATGCAGTTCTTCCTTTAAATATTATGTACTATATTTCAGAAGTCAAGTCTGCTTCTAAAACATAACAAATCCTACACAAAAGTACAAAATAACACAGTATGAAAAATTACATCATTCAATATTTAATCTATAATTAAATTAGCATAAAACCTATTAAACTACGTTTACTTATTATTAATTATTATTATTTTACTTATTATTATTAGTTGAGTCTTAATTGTAAGTGTAATTCTGAAGACAGATATGAGCTATCTCATGTATGTGGTGCATGTGATTCTGGTCCTTGTACTGTATCTCCCAACTCTTTTAAGTGACTTACCAATCTGGCTGATGAGCTGCCTGAATTGGTCAAGGTAGCTCTGTCCCTCTGGTGTGATTCCAAGTTTTCTTATGCCACGATTGAATTTTTCTGCTCTATCAAAAGGATACTAAAGAGATAAATTTAAGACTATTTTTAGGCCCTTAAAACATAAAATCTTTACTAAATTGGTCATCTCAGTATCACTGTCCTTTTCTAATTTTATATTTCATTATTCTTTAAAAAAATAAACCACTCAAGTTTAATGACAAATTTGTAAAATAAAAACAACATAAACTTTATTGGCGTTCAAGGTTTTGTTCTGTTTTGGTATTATCTAAAGGGAAAAACTGATGACACTAACTTACTTCCCTACCACCACTATTAGCCTCCTAACACCTAACCATTCTATTAAACTGAAAAGAGAAACTAAGCCCGCCTAGATCAATTTGTTCACTAATGTATAACCAAGTTTCTATGGACTTACTGCCAAATAATTTACAAATTATTTGTATACACAAAGCTGCTTAAAATGCTAAGCTGAGTAGCACAAACCAATGGTCCCAGAACTTGGGAGCTGGAAACGTAAGAGTGAAAAGTTTAAGACCCTAAGTGACTATGTAGCAAGTATGAAGCCAGCCTCACAGGACACCTTGTCTCAAAAAACAAAGAAATAAGAAGTAAATAAAAATAAAATTTCTCTCTGGTTGCCTCCATCAACTTAAGAGGGGGAAAAAGCCTTTTCTAAGTTATAGCTAACAGACTTTCAGAGGACTGTTTATTGTAATGATACCAGTTCTCTACAGTAGCATGGTTACTTGTAATGTCCATCACAGTAAAGACATCTAATGCTTCTCTACTGATGACTGTCCTCTGTCGTATTACTTTTAACTACAGCATAATGTCGGTGGAACTATTATGTAGGAAGGCTAAGTAAGGCTAAACAATCTTAAGTGTAATTCAGGATCTGAAGAGATAGCTCAGTGGTTAACAGCACTGGCTACCCTTCCAGAGGACCTGGGTTAAGAGTAATATAAACAGTTCTAGAAACAGCAAAGCAGATCTACAACCAATAAGTGTGTGGGTTCTCTATCTTCATAGTTACCAGTGCTGTGGTAGTAACTTCCTACAGTTCAACAAGTTTTTTTACCTCACATGGAGGGCAAAGGGAAAATAGAATTCTGTTTATGAGTGTGGATTCTGCTGTCTTTGTTTATTTCAGGTTTATTGTTGTTTTCCTTATGGTACTGAGGATTGAACCCAGGGCCTTTGGCATGGAGACAAACCTACTTTTAAGAAGCTACATCCCCAGCCCCTCAAAACAGCATTCCTAAAAACTACTGAGAGGAAATAAATTGTACAGTATTTCTGGAGTGTTAGCATGTGCAAGAAATCCAAAGTACACATTATCATTCATTAGTCTAGAAATTTCTTTTCAAGGATATTTTCTTTCAGAAACAATCTCCAATTAGAGATGTTCTCTGTAGCTCTGTTTGTAAGAATAGAAGATGAGAAAAGTAAAATACCCTTGAGTTGGAAGTTAAATAAGCTCCCATTATTATTAACTCTTAAATACAATGAGGCATGACTACATTTAGACAATAAGAGCACAATACAAACCATTGTAAGATTGCTCTATTTTTGCAATAAAAAAGCAATATATATAAATGTGTAAAGATACATATGTTTATTGTGAAGAGCTGACGGGCACTACACTACATTGCTAATTAGCAACCACCTCCAGAAATGGAAATGGGAAGAGAAGTGAGCAGAAATGGCAGATGCACTTAACATTGTTTAAATGCTTCAAAATAAGCATAGTTCTGTATGTGTATTACTGTAAAATAAATCAAATCTGGGTTACAATGATCATTTAATATTCCAGAATGTTTAAACCTACAGAGAACATAAGGAAATTATAGGGGAAAACAAGAGAAGAAGTTCAGACAAAGGAGACATGTACAAAGACTACATCCACTGAGATGTAATAAAGGCAAGTATAAGCAGTCAAATCCAGATACCTAAGAATATGCAGCATACCTTGTGATCATTTTGGTCCTTGATCTCCCTGAAAAATCGAATATCTTTAATCAATCTGGATTTGATATGTTCATCATACATAAATTGGCTAAATATATAGAACTTCTTTTTCAAAAACTGGTAGGTAAAATTAACCTATAAAATTAAAAAATGAAAAGTTAATAGAAATTTTTAAATAAATGTTACAGAGTTAAGTAATCCAAGAGTACTATTTATGGCCAGGTGGTGGTGGCACACACCTTTAGTCCCAGCACTTGGGAGGGAAAAGCAGGCAAATCTCTGTGAGTTCAAGGCCAGCCTGTCTAAAGAGTGAGTTCCAGGACAGCCAGAGTTACAACAGAGAAACCCTGTCTCAAAAAACCAAAAAAAAAAAAAAAAAAAGTACTATTTATAAATTTCAATAAATATTGGAGCTGAAATACTTAAATATCTTTTACTACAAATTCATAGGAATTTCTATAGATTTCTCTTATATACTTTTACCGAAAGAGGAGAGAAAAAAGGGAGGGAGAGAGGGAGGGAGTGAAGGAGGGAAGAGAGGGAGGGAGGGAGGTTGGAAGGAAGGAAGGAAGGAAGGAAGGAAGGAAGGAAGGAAGGAAGGAAGGAAGGAAGGAAGGGAGGGAGGGAGGGAATAATATTCTCATGAGATTAAGACCTACCTTGGGAAACAAAACATCAAACTTACAGTTCAACCCTAGTACTTAAGCTATTTAAATCACAGTCACCACTCTCCCCTGTTCCTCCATCAGTAAGAAGCCTCTTACTACTCTGCAAAGCTGGAAGGATATTTATGTAAAAAAACAGAGTGCTGGAGGAAGGCATCAAACAATCACTCATCTATGTGGCTCTGAAGCCTTTCATATGCAAGACAATGCACCTGTTTCAGTGCTAGAGGTCATTGTCCTCATTAAATTTATACTCCACCAGAGTGGCAGACAATTTAAACATGTATATCAAATCACTAAATCACAACTGCAATAATTTCTAAAAGTGAGGAGTGTGGGTACTTGGAGAATGACTATCTAAAGGCCCAACCACATTCATAAATCTTCAGAAAGTGAGATGTGAGCTGACTGACAGTCAAGTATTATGTAGTTTATAAAATTAATTCTGTGCTACAAAGGAAGCCCTACACTAATCTCTACACCATTACTCTCAAATATACTAATGGTGCTCGCAAATTTATTGTCATTTACCCAGTTACATAAATAGGTGCTTATTTCATGTACTTATTTCACACTGTACTCCCCTTAGTCTTTTTCTATTTTTCTTTTTCTCCCCTTTCCACTGTAATAGTGGGTGACTCTCTCAAGCTGATTCTCACCTCTCTTCTGGGTTCAGTTATCGGTAATCTACATGGATGTCAATATTCTTCTATTACCAGAATAGCAGGAAATACCTGCTTCTCTCAACTCCCGTGCCTAGCACACAATGCCTGAAAACACATAATCCACTACAAACATTTGCTATGTGAATGTTTGCTTTGATGGAAGCAGCATTCTTCTCATGACACCATAACTTATTCATTCTTAAAGGCTCAGACAAAGTCTCTACCTGATGATGCCTTATATTTAAAGCTCTGACTGTCTAATCCCATTTCAGCACTGGTAACCACTGGAGGAAGCTCCAATCATACAACACCCATCAGCTCAGAAACTAAAACCTTCCTTCCTCAGTGTGTACCAAAATGATCGCCATTTGGTTTCCAGATTTCCCCTCATACCCCTTCTCTTACTCCAAATAATTTAATCATCTCTTTATTTAAGCTCTCACATTGTTCTCCTCTCCTGGAAAAATGAACCATATCATATGAGAAGAAAAGTAGTTTACAAGTTTAGTGATTTCTACAAGTAACTGATCATTTCAGATAAGATTCAAAATATTTTTAGGAAATTGCTTATGTATATGGTTATTAAACAATAAAAATGACTGAAGTAAACCAGTACCAAGGACTCATTTCCAAAGTAATTTTCAGAGAGCGTAAGAAAACCAACAAACACATACAGTCGTACTGACTTCCACTACTGACAAGTATTATCCAGAGTTGGCTAAGAGACCTTGCACAGCCTTTTCCATCATAGTGCCCACCTCATTCAACACCATGTTAGCAACAGATATTTTTAGTTATGCCATCAGAAAGAAATGGAAATTCAAGCATGATATAAATAGGAAACAATGTGTGTTTACCAAAATACTCTATAAAAAATTATCTTCCAAATCACTAAATTCAACGAGAGTCTCTTACCCACCAAACCCACAAAAAGGTGCTTACTGTTGTATTCATGATCCCTGTGCCGTGTGTTCGAATTGAATTAGCAATATGTCGAATATTAATAGTATTCAAATGTTTATTATTACTTGTCCGTTCAATAAAAATCTGCAATGCAAATTTACAAAATTTATAAATTCTTATTTACGAAAGTAAGAATACAGCCCATTCCAAACACTGGTCAGTAAGTAACCCAAAGAAAAGTTTAAAATCTGTTTCATTACAAATAATTTAATTGAAAAGCCATTCAAGAAGACATCACTACAGCAAAGAATAACCAGTTATCTAAACAACTGCAGATGGGTGGTTCATTCCTTTAATCCCATCACCTGGCAGGCAAATCTCTATGAGTTCAAAGCCAGCCTGGTCTATGTAGCGAATCCGAGGCTAGCCAGAGCAACAGTCAGACCCTGCCTCAGAAAAAGAAAATCTCTATAAACAATTATTCTCTGCTTTACACATTTTATTAACTTTCACCTTTAAAAATCAATTCCTGGTCTTTTGGTTGTCTCATTATAAAGCCATCACCATTTATAAAAACTTATCCAAGTTGGGCAAGATAGTGCCTAACTGTAATTCCAGCACCTTGGATACATTAGCCCAAAGCCAACCTAAGCTAATGTATTATAGGGCAGTCAAGACTAAAGAATGAAATCTTGCCTTAAAAACACAAAACAATAAATAAAATATTTTCCTAAATTCTACTCACCTGATTATTGAGATTATAGAGGTATCGAGAGACAAATATGTGAATGTTTCTCATAATTTCCAGAACATCGAGTCCCTACAACATAATCCACACAGAAACCCCATGACTGTTAGGTAAGCATTAGTCCCATCTTACTGATTACACTACTGCCCAACATTTTACATTTTAACAAGAGCCTCCCCACTTGTACAACTAGGGCTGCCTCCTTGATAAAGCCTGGCTCCGTTGTATTTTATCCCTCTTGCACGTACAGAAACAAACTTAATTCACAAGACCCAGAGCCACAAGTGTTTCCTGACCATACTTCAACTTCTCTGTGTTTTTTTACAAAGTAAACTAATAATTAGACTCCAAAAGGTATTTAAAAAGCATTACAACATTTGTAAAAATGCATACAATTTTTAAAAAATTACACAAGAACTATTCTTCATATATAATTCTCAAAAACATTATGTATTATTTTTCTAAACACCAGAAGTGAAGAAAATGAAGCTAACAGCATTTTCTAAGGTCAAACAGCTAGAAACAGACAGAACCCTGGAATTTTAGAAAGCCTAATTCCAAAAGTTTATGCTTCTTTTGACTATACCAGATTCCTTTTAGATTTGGTTTTATTTTTTTTAATTATATGGAATGAGGGTATGCATACAAGGGCATCAGCAGATCACCTGGAGCTGGACTTACAGATAGTGGTGAGCCTCATGATGTGGGTGCTGGGTACTGAACTTTAGTTCCTCTGCAAGAGCAGGACATGCTCTCAACTGCTGAGCCATCTCTTCTGCCCCCAGACCACATATATATATATATATATATATATATGCATATACATATATACATATATATATGTGCACATATATATGCACATACATATATATGCACATGTATATATGCATATACATATATATACGTGTACATATACATACATATATGTGTATATATGTATGTATATATATGATCCCCATCCCATGTATTTGAACTGAATTAGCAATATGTCGAATAGTAATAGTACTCAAATGTTTATTATTGCTTGTCCGTTCAATAAAAATCTACATATATACATATACATATGTTGTTTGTGTTTTTTTTTTGTTTTTCAAGACAGAGTTTCTCTATGCAGCCTTGGCTGTTCTGGAACTTGCTCTATAGACTAGGCTGGCCTCAAACTCAAGATGCCTCCCAAGAGCTGGGATCAAAGGCATGTATTGTGTTTGTGTGTGTGTGTATGTGGGGGGGGGGGAGAGAGAGAAAGAGAGAAAGGTGTGTGTGTGTGGATGTATCGGTGTTTTACCTACATATTTGTCTGTGCATTACTTGTGTGCTTACTGTTTGCAAAGGTCAGAAGAGGGCAGTGGATCCTATAGAACTGTAATTATAAACCATTGTGAGCTACCATTTGGGTCTGGAACCAAACACAGGTCCTCTACACGAAAAGCAAGTGCTCTCACTGTTACTATCTCTCCAGCCCCCAAACCCTTGAACGCTATTACGATTCCTCCTTTCTCCTCATGCTCCCTAATACTCAGTAGTATACCACACAATATTCTATAGCTTTTCTAACTAGTGTTCAAAGTATCATCATAATATACGTAAGTACTGTATTTTCTATTATGTTCTACCCTAGAAGTTTCTTCACATACTTTTTATCTCCCCCTAGGCTGTAAGAATATGAACTGGATCCTTAAAAATAGTTCAGTATCCAGCACTCTCTCAACATATACTAGATGTTTAAATAAATGAATGAAAGGATACACGAAATGATTGTGGAAATAATTCGTAAATACAACAGGTGGGACAGAATAAATGTTTTTTAGATTAATATTAACTTATTTTAAAAGAATTACACACAAAATAACTGAGAGCCTAAATTGCTACACTCATAAATACTAATATATTTACTATAAATCGCTAAATGAATTAGCAAAACCAAATGCTTCTTTGCAATTTGCAACTATATAGATAGCTATTTTTCCTAATATATTAAAGTTAATATACTACACCCATTTAAAATCTAGCCTTGTCTATACTTTTTAGAATTCTGTAGAAGTTATCTTACTATCTTACTTAGTACATTCCTGAAAAGCCTGGGTGTCTGTTTGAATTTATTTCACACGCTCAGCAGAACTCCGAGTATACCCAGGAAGACAATGATAAATTCTTCCGTAAAGTCCGTAAATAATTAAGTATTATCCAGTATTTTATTCTTGTCAAATATGAGGTTTATATAACAAATTTTTTCTTTAAAAAGTACATTCAGGGGATGTAGAGCTATCTAAGTGGTTAAGAGTACTTTTCTTGCAGAGAATCTGATTTTGGCTCTCAGAATCCACATGGTAGCTCAATACCATCCATAGTAACTCAAGTTCCAGGAAATCTCACACTCTCTTCTGACCTCTGCATGTGCCAGGCACTCATGTGGTACAGCTATCTACATACATTCATACATACAGACAAAACACTCATACACATGAAATAAGTAAGTCCAAAAAAATATTGATGGGTTAAAAACAAATTCCTTAAATTAATACTGTCATACTATCAGACCATATCAGAAACACTGTATACATACCTGTTCCAAAGTCTGGCTAGGAAGATGTGCCTCTGTCATAACCAACCCGTAACGCTGAGTAGCCAAATTTCTCATTTCACTGTAAGTGGCCCAATCATGAAGAGCTACTGTTGTGAGATTGTAGAAAGTCTTATCTAGATAGTGAGTTACATAAGCTACAAAAACAAAACAAAACCCACAAAATGCCATGTTTGATTCATGAACAGTAAAAGAGAAATGAAGTTAAAAAGAAAAAAAAAAAAAGATTTTAAAATCAAATTTGTTCCTTTAAAGTAAGGTGCTAGTCTCAACAGTAAGTGGGCTGAGGCAGGAGGATCATAATTTCAAAACCAGCCTCAGCTGGAGAGTGAAACCTCATCTTAAAAAAATCTTTAAAAAAAATAAAACAACAACAACAAAAACCAAGGACTGTATGTGGTGGAATACACCTGTATTCCCAGTACTCAGAGGCTGTAACAGGTGAACCATGAGTTTGAGGTCCATCTGGGCCCTCAAGCCCAGGGATGGGGTCTCTAAGCCACTCTGGGCTACCTAGCAAGAGCAAAAAGTTGCTAGGAAATAAAAATGACACAAGAGAAAGAATTAAGGAGGATTACTTGATATTTAATAGATACAGAAGAGGCACAGGATGAGCATAAGTAGAAAGCAAACACTCACCTCGAATGTCAATGAAACGGTCAAAAAACCGAATTGGGTTCAGACAGAAAAACAGAGCCAAGTCTTTCCTGCCAACTTTGAAGGGGTTCCGGTCATCCAGCTTCAAGTGAGTGTGAACAGAGAGCCGTAGGTCCTTCTCAATTTCCTTGCACAGCTTATCCAGCAAATGCTATTCAAAAGAAATCAAGTTGTTCAAGATGACACTTCCATTGTTTCTACATGTTAATACTTTGACCTTCATAGCGCACTGAACAACTAGTCTTTTGGTTTAGGATGCTAAACCCTCAATGGTAAAATTTTATTTTTGTTTGGAAACCGAAAATTACTCTATTTTAAACTAATAACTATTTTTTGAGTCATAGGGCAGCTAAATATCAAAACTTCATTTTCATGAATATTTTAAATTTAATTCTCACAAAAATCAGTCAACCAATGGCTTCACTATAAAAGATTATTAAGAAATATGTAATATGAAGCATAAAATTTATAGAAAGCAGCAGCAGAAGAAGGATCCTGCAATATGCAATAAAGAAACATAGACTTTCTTATATTATCATTAAAAATTACCGGGGCTGCATGAATGCAGTGTACACACATATATGCAGGCAACAAAAATACAAAGATTTTCTTAAATTATTAGGACTTTGGAAATGGATCAACAGATTAAAAGCACTTGGAAACAGGTGTGAGGACCTGAGTTCAAATCCCCAGAACACTCCTAAAGCAAGATACAGTAGTCCCTAGCCAGATATGTAATCCTAGCATGAGACAGGAGACAAGACTCTAGGGCCAGTTGGCCTGGTTTGTGCAACGGCAAACAACAAAGAGATCCTGTCTCAAGACAAGGACCCCAGGTTGCTCTCTGACCCCCACCCTTGCACCACAGCACAGGTACACAGAGAAACAACACACACAAACATACAATCTACACACACTTTAAAACACACACATACACATAAAATTCACTGTGTTAGAAATCATTAAATCAATCATCTTTTCTTGTCTATCAGAGTTCCAAATATTTAAATATTTGTGATCATTTGCAAGGTTTGTTAGCACAGGAGGGCAATAAAAAAGGGACTAAAATTATACAAAATTTTTCATAATTCCATTACACAGTAATGTTGGGAGGTTTACTCCTTTGTAATTCTACCTTCCAAACAAAAATATAACTAGATGGAAATTTACCTTAGCAGCACTAGTCAATCAAACATATTTTATACATGCTTCTTATAAGAAATGGAAATTTAAAATCAAATACACACCTCAAGTCAGGTTTCCACATTCCTAGCCTGCTTTCTTAGAGTTGAAAACATAGGTTGAGTGTAATAGCAGTATTGTAACTAAAAACATATACTTTGCTTACACAGTGATTTATAAATAATAATTGTTTAGTTTACACAGTAATTTATAAATAACTTTGACTTTCTTGAGACAGGGGTCAGGGCCTGGAACTCATGACTCTCCTGCCTCAACCTCCAGAGGCAGTGCCAGAATTACAAGTGTGCATCATTACACCCACGTTTGTTTGAGTAATTTCTGACACAGTGAAGTCGGCTTCGCTCTGAGACTTCTTTCCAAACACTGTCATCCAAAGCACTGCTCTTAAGATTTCAATCTTAAATATAATCTTACCTCATTCAAAATTTCCATAATTTCCTTGTCATAGCAATCAAGAAGTAGCTCATAGGACTCCAAATGCCTTGAATGCATCATAGCAGGTACACAATCTCGTAAAGCACTGAACATGTACTAACAAGAAAATTAAAACACATCTCAGTTTAGAAATTCTAAACAATATTGCAAAGGCATACAAAAACTGTGACTAAAAAAAAAATATTTTTCTATGACTGCTTTACTCTCCTAAAAACCTGAAACACACAATTTAAGCACACTCACAAAAAAGAGAAAGCCTAACATTCACTAGTCTTTTACTGTATGTGCGAACACAATTCCCTACAGAAACTGAAAAACACACAGCCTGTCAACAAGCAAATGTCAAGACTACTGAAGCAAGCACAAATCAAGTGAGCTGAGGCTAGTTAACAACGTACACTAATTTCACTAGTACTGCAGCACAATTTAACCACATAAACCTTGACTGGATATGCATAATAACAGCTATTCAAAATATCACTAAAGGTCAATTTTATGATCATTTTAAATCAAATGACCTATTTAAAACTTAAAAAGTGGCTAGAAATGATGTTTACTATTTTACATTACTCTTACTTACATGTATTCTAGCTGCATCAACAGCATTTTCATATACATCATCTAAATAAATTGGGAAGACAGCTCGATGCCAGTATAAAAAACAGCAGTCACACTGTGTTTGGACTCTACAATATAAGGTAACAAGTAATTAGTGGTACCAAAAGTCAAAGAGCCCTGTCTTTCTCATTTTACATTCTCTGTATCACCTCACCCAACATTACTACACGAGGTCATAAAACTAAGTATTTTTTCAAAGTAAGCAAAGGTAACATTTTAATACCCTACATTATCAAAATTCTGCATATGCTTTAGTTTTAAGACTGTTGAGAAACCTAGGCTATTAAACAAATGTTTAAAATAAATTTATTTTAAATATAATCTGAAGTAATACTTGCATAATATGCATAATTTACTTGTCTCCAAAGTGAAAAACAAGTCTTTAAAAAGTAAGACCTTGGGACCCCCCTTAGTGTTTTGTTTTGTTTTTTCTTTCAGCCCACTCAACTCTCTATATTAAATCCCAGCACTTGGGAGGAGGATGTCTGTGAGATGAAGGCCAGTCTGGTCTACACAGCCAGTTCCAGGCCAGCCAGGGCTATAAAGTGAGAGCCTGTCTTTATTTTTAAAAAAGCCAACTATGACCAAAAACTCCTGTCACATAAACCCTACACATTGTCTTTGCTATCAAATGACTATTTAACCCCTTACAGGAGATTACCCTGAATTATCATATAGTAAATGTCCAACACTTTTTTCAAAGACTGAAAATTAAACTCCACTAACTACAAAAATATCAGCTTCTCAGAACAGCAAAGAAAATTATGAACATTAAATAAAAATTGTACTGTAGCACAATAGTTCAACTTTGTCAAACTTGGTCAAAAGTCCAGTGCTCATTTTCCCTTCAGGAAACCTGCATTTATTCAATGAAAAGGACACAGTTACAAGCACCTACAAAAACAAGCCTTCCACAAGTTAATTCAACCTAATGACTGGCTTCTGAGACTATACTTCAAATTTCTATCTCCTAATAAAATTACACAACATGATATGTCTTAAAGTAACTCACAAAAGATAAAGCTTTAAAATAAAGCAGCAATTTTGAAAGTCCAGTAGTGACAGCAATAAAATGACAATGGACACCAGAATCTGCCAAATAGTCTGATGGTGCACTGCTTTTCCTAACATGAATTCTTCCGGAGGATTCATGCTTCCTATGAGAGCAAAGCTAAATCAGGACAAAGTCATAGACAAAGTCTCCTTCTGGTCACACTGCAAGAGTTACAGAGAGGAACTAATGCTGTCTCTGGATCTCATTCCTACTCTTGCTGTGTGAAAGAGGACAGGACAAGAATACGGTGGCACACCCTCTGACTTCAGCACTGGGTGGGTCAAGTCTAGTCAGGTGGATTTTGAGTTTGAAGGCCAGCCTGGACCCCACAGTAAAATGGAAGTGAGAGTGAGAAGGTGTTGAAGATGGTAAGGGAGGGAGGAAATCACTGTCTGTATCACCGCAGGCTTTTATTATTATCACACACATTCAGTCCTACTTACCGTTCTCTAAGTTCACTGATAAGATCCAGCTTTTTCATGACTACTTGAAGCGGAAAGAGTTCTTCATCTTTAAATGTTTTCTATTGGCAAGAAGGGAAAACACAGAAGTGTAATCACAATAAGGCTAACAGGTAAACTGTGAATCTCAGACCTCATGCTTATTCCGTGAATAAGAACAATAAACCTACCATCTGTGTGCCAACACTTAATGCCAAAGAAACAATAAGTCGTCGTTGCTTTGTGCTTGGTCCATTCAGGGTGTTCTCAGCCAAAACAAGAGCAGACAACACATCAAGACGCTGTTCACTATATTTTTTGTCTGAAATTACTCTTTTCTTGAAGATGAAACAGAAAATCATTAGTTTTGATTCTAACATCGTTAAGTCTCAAAAGAAAAAGTTTCTCTATCCTTTTTTCTATGCCACAGCTCAGGAGAATAGAGAAAAACTTTCCCCTACTGTTCTGAACTTAGCTTCTCTCTTAGTACTGTCAGGAACTCCAAGTACAGTGGCTAACTTTAAACACATTCACATTAATCTAACAAGAAAGAATTTCAAAAAATGAAGGATCAAAACTTTTCACTTCCTTCTCAGATTAGTTGCTAATCAAGTTTTAAACACAGACAGTCCTCAACTCACTCTCTCAACACTTAGTTTTCACTTTCAGGAGAGTATTCAGTAAGTTACATGGGACCCAGGAAGGGCTTCATGACAAAAAAGGCTTTGGTTTTCTCTGACTATTGCTAATTCATTAATTACATCAGGAAGTATCAACACACACCCACATATAAAGAAGCAACTGTATTAGCCAATCATGTTAATTTTTCAGAGACGATAATTATAATCCTAGCAACTTTAAAGATTGGGGGGGGAGCCCAACATGCCTTTAATCCTAGCACTCGAGAGGCAGAGGCAGGTGGATCCCTGTGAGTTCAAGGCCAGCCTGGTCTACAGAGTGAGTTCCAGGACAGCCAGAGTTACAATGCAGTAGATAAAGCACTACAGAAATAATACATTTGCAGGAAGAGACTAAAGAGGCTAAACCAGGAAATGCAGATAAAAATAGAACACAAAAGATACCTTAATTCCAAGTACATAGTAATCTACCTACCTTGGCCACAGAAATAGAATTAAGAGCCTGATATTGAAGGTGCTGTGTTATATGTGACACTGAATCCGCCACAACCATGCTTTTCCGGTAGAACATATGCTCTATTGCCTAAAAAAAAAAAAAAAAAGTAACTTTGTAAAAATTAACTTAAAACTTACAATCAAAATCATCAGAGAAAACCTTCATGACCCCAGTACTTAGAAGGCAGACAGGAGCATCCCTGGAGCTTGCTATCCTCATCTGTAAGCCACAGGTTCCTGATTCAAGAAACAAAGTACACAGCTTCAAAAAATCAACACCTGAAGTTGACCTCTGGCCTCCACGCACAGGTGCACATAGATACACCCCTAGACACAAAGACACATACATACACACACGCACACACACAAGCATAATGTTGGAAAATTCAATTACACTAAAACTAAGCATCTGCACTTGTCAAAAAATCAGAAAGAAAATTAAGAGATAAGGCACTGCTGGGGGAAAAAAATCTGCTAAATGAAACTAGAACCCTTTTCTATAAACAGTCTAGATTTCAAATGAATCAAAGATTTTTTATACAATTAACAGAAAACAAAACAAAAAGCATTAAGTAGTTTTTTTTTTCAGAGAAATAGTCAGTAAACAAAAAATATTCACTATCATTAACCATTTGGTACTGGTTATTAAAAACTGTCAAAACAACTTTTGCCAGCTAACTGATTTAACACCAAGTATGGTAGAACAAGTCTATAATCCCTACATTCAGAAAGGTAAGGCAGGAGAACTGCCATGAGTTGAAAGATAACCTGAGTGTGCTGGCTAGTTATGTCATCTTGAGTCAAATCAGAGTCATCTGACAGGAAGGAACCTTAAATGAGAAAAATGCCTCCATAAGATCAGGCTGATGTGCATTTTCTTAATTAGTGACTGATGGAGAAGGGCCCAGCCCATTGTGGGTGCTGCCACCCCTGGGCAGATGATCCTGTGTTCTATAAAAGAGCAGGCTGAGCAAGCCACGATGAGCAAGGTAAGCTGCATCCCTCCATAATCTCTGCCATCAGCTCCTGCCTCTAAGTTCCTGCACTGTGTGGGTTCCTGCCCCCACTGCTTTTGATAATGAACTGTTCTATGGAACTGTGAGTGAAATAAACCCTTTCCTCCTCAGGTTGCTTTTGGTCATAGTGTTTCATCACACTAATAATAACCTTAACATACATAGTGAGACCCTCTCTCAGAGAAAAACTAAAAGATACTTGGTAATACAGCGTCAAAAAAGAAAAAAGACCTAAGCAAATCCAAATCTAAAGTCTATGATTACTAGAAACTTACCAGCAAATCTGAATCTTAATTTCATAGCTGGGCTCTTCTGCCTACGAGGATTTATGTTAAAAACATTGTACATTCCATTAAATGTACTGATTCTCAGTCACCTGATTATCTCTATTAATCCACTGCTTACTCACAAGACCACAGTGCTTTCTCTAAACTACAGTTTACAGTGCCTTGTAAACTGACCTCATTTGACTCTAAACACTTTTAAATGATGGACATTTTGTTTGTTCATTTGTTTTGTTTTTCTGAGACAGGTTCCTCTGTTGTAAGTCTGGCTGTCCTGAAACTCACTCTATAGACCAAGCTGGCCTCCAACTCACAGAGATCCGCCTGCCTCTACCTCCCAAGAGCCAGGATTAAAGGCATGTGCCACCACTGCCCAGCAAATGATGGGTATTTTAGCACAAGTATTTTTCAAATCATACAACTTGCTCTTTAATACTTTTCTGAATAAAACAATTACTAATAACACTAAGTTAACTCTCCCTTCTCATGAGATTGGCTGCTATCAAGTTTTAAACAGACACTCCTCACTCACTCTTTCAATTTTACAGCGATGTAAACACAGATCCACACCTGGTTTTCACTTTCAGGAAAATATTCAGTAAGTTACATGGGACACCCAGTGAGGCCTTCATGACAAATGAGGCTTTGAGTTAGATGTTTCCTCTGACTGCTGGCCAATGCATTAATTATATCAAGAAGTATTAACACACACCCTCATATAAAGAAGCACCTGTATTATTTAATCATGTCGTTTTTCAGAGATTTCTTTCCATTTTAAGTTCACTTTCCCCTAAGTTTGTGTTCTGACATAATACGGAAGTAAAACCTGCCAAAATCATTCTACTGTAGCTGAGGTCTTGTCCCAGTCACGGTGGGAAAGTAAAGCAGCATGACTTACCTTGAGAAGTTCAATAAGCCTACATAATGCCTTCACTGAGGTTTTGGTCATAGGCTTCTGCATGGACATGTAGAGATTCATTGTTGTTTTAATAATGGTACTAATACTATATGCATACAAGAAGCCCTACAAAAGAAAATAAACATAGAGTGGAATCACAAAGCTTTTAGTCAGACTGTTGTCTATGTATGTTATTCCTCAGCATTCCAATAACCGGTATTTCTGGAGTCTCTTCTATTTAATTATCATTTTTATGTGTATTGTAGTTGTACCTGCGTGTATGTCTGTGCAACATGTGAATGCAGTGCCTGCAGAGGCCAGAAGTGGGTGTTGTATTTCCTGGAACTTTCCAGGAAACTCTGTCTTAAACTCTGTGTTATAGGCAGTTGTGAGCTGCTGGGATTAAACATGGATCCTCCAGAAGAGCAGCTAGTGCTCTTAACCTGAGTCATCTCTCCAAACACTCAAAGTGCCTTTTAAAGTCAATTCTTAAGAGTTAGAAATATTCTTCCTGACAAAATACTACACTGAGTTTCAAAACATACCTAACAGTTTACTGAACTATCAAATTCCAGACATTTACACTGTAAATGCAGCAAATACTACCTTTTAAAATTCTTTTCAATTAAAAAAAATGAAAAATCTCTACAGTAAAATGGTGTGTGTACCAAGAAAATACGTAATAATTCGTCCTCATCTTAACTGCTGGGAAGAGAAGAAATCTCATTTGCTGACACTCAAAGCAGGAGAGCCAAGGGCTAAGGAGCTAGAAATAGAGAAGAGTTGCTGCCTAATACAAAGAAACTTCTGAGAACCTAGCTAATACAACACCCTTCCTCTCTGCATAGACCAATCCCCACAGTCCATCTATTACCTGTCTGCTCATCAGCCTTCTCTCCACCCAGCCCAAGAACACATTCTCTCTTCCCCTTCTGTTCATGAAAGAAGCACAAGTCTTTTGAGGCTTAAAAGCTTTTTGTTTGCTGGTTTGTTTGTTTGTTTTTCTGGACAAGGTGTCCTGAAACTCACTCTGTAGACCAGGCTGGGCCTTGAAATTACGGAGATCACCTGCCTCTGCCTCCCAAGTGCTGGGATTAAAGCCATGTGCCACCACTGCCCAGCTTTATTTTTTTTTTTTAATTTTTTTTGGTTTTCTTTGGTTTATTTAAATGCTTCTAAACTCAGAGAAACAAGAGAAAATATAAGATGGCAGATTGGATTATATATTTAAATTTGTGTGTGTGTGTGTGTGTGCGCGCGCATGCGCGCGCACACACATGTGTCCACAGAGACCAGAAAAGGCCACTGGATCCGCTGGAGTTACAGGTAGTTATCATCTCCCATGTGGGTGGCAGAATCTAAACTCAGGACTTGTGGAAGAGTAACAAGCTTTTTTAACTACTGGGCCATTTTTCCAGCCCCTCACAAGTTTTCATTTAAACCTCCAAAGTATTTAAAACCCCATTTTCATTTTTTCCAGTTTCTTTTAAATTAAAACAAATTCTCAAACAGTATTTTGATGTTTTCCCTTCCCCTAGTTCTTCCCACCTCCCTACCCACCCAACTTTGTTTTCTCTCCTTCAAATTAAAAAAAACAAAAAACAAAAAACAAAAAACAAAAAAAAACAAGCAAAAGTTCAGTAAGACACACACACACAAATGAAGATAGTTCTGTGTTGGCCAACTACTCTTGGGCATGGGGCCTGTCCTGGAATGTAGATATGCCCAGTGACACTCATTGGAGAAAACTGATTTTCCTTTTGCCAGCAGGTATCAACAGCAAATAGCTACTTGTTTAGTGGTGGGATCCTGTATCTACTTTACCATCTCAGTGCTGGGACTCCCTCTGGCTAGAAACTGTATAGGTGTGCTCCTAGTCTCTGAGTTAATCCTACTCTAGTTTCTCCTTTATCAATTCATAACACTACATTCATTGACCCTGCCTTAGGAGATCTTCCTCCTACCCCTGGCACCTGACCTCTGTGGTTATTGAGATTGTAGAACACATACAGAAAGTATAAAAGCTAATATCCAGGCTGGGTCATGGTGGTGGGGCACATCTTTAATCCCAGCACTCCAGAGGCAGAGGCAGGCCAATCTTTGCGAGATCTCTCCAGCATGGTCTACACAGTGAGTTCCAGGACAGCCAGAGCTACACAGGGAAACCCTGTCTATAAATAAATAAATAAAACAAAAATAAAAACTGGTATCCAAACATAAGAGAAAACATGCAATATTCTGGGGGATCTGGGTTAGCTCACTCAGGATTTTTTTTCTAGCTCCATCCAATTATCTGCAAATTTCATAATTTCATTTTCTTAACATCTGAATATTTCATTGTATAAATGTACCATGTTTTCATTATCCATTTTTCTGTTCAGGAATATCTAGGGTGTTTCCAATTTCTGGCTATTATGAATAGAGCAGCAATGAACATGAAAGAGCAAATATCTCTGCAGTAAGAGGTAGAAAGAGCCCTTTTGGGATATTACCATGAGTAGATCTTTTAAATAGCTAGATCTTTTCTTTCTTGAGACAAGGTTTCTCTGTGTAGCTTTGGCTGTCCTGAAACTTGATTTGTAGACCAGGATGGCCTCAAACTCATAGAGATCCACCTGTCTCCCAAGTGCTGGGAATAAAAGTGTGCACCACCACTGCTCAGCCAAGATCTTGAGGTAGATCAATTCTCAGCTTCCTGAGAAACTACAATGATTTCCACAATGGCTGTATAAGTTTGCGATGGATGTTCTCCTTTCCCTGCATCTTCACCAGCATGAGCTCTCATCTGTTTTATCTTGGCCATTCTGAATGGGGTAAGATGAAATCTCAAAGTAGTTATAATTTCTATCTCCCTGATGGCTAGGGGTGCAGTATTACTTGTTTCAAAACTATTTGTGCCTCAAGTTTTGAGAATTCTCTGCTTAGTTCTATACCCCGTTTAACTGGATTACTCATTTTCTTGATGCTCAGTTATTTATATATTTTAGATATTAACCCTCTATCAGATTTGTAATTGGTAAAGATGTTTCCCATTCTTTAAGCTGTCACTTTGCCCAAATGATGGTGTCTTTGCTGTACCGAAGCTTTTCAGCTTCATGAGGTCCCATTTATTAATTATTGAACTTTGTGCCTGTGCTGTTGGTGTCCTGTCCAAAAGTCCTTTCCTTTGCCAGTAAATTCAAGCCTATTCCCTACTCCCTCTCCTATGAGATACAGGATAGGTGGTCTCTCGATGACGTCCTTGATCCATTGGTAGTTGAGTTTTGTGCAGGATAATGGATATGAATCTATTTTCATTCTTTTACATGCAGCCATAATTTGACCAGCACCTTTTGTTGAAGATACTGTCTTTTTACTGGTGTGTATTTTTGGTTTCTCATTCAAAAATGAGGTGTCTGTAGTGTGTGTGATTATGTCTAGGTCTTCGATTTGATTTCATTGATCAGCCTGTTTTTACACCAATACCATGCCATTTTTATTATCATAGCTCTGTAATACAACTTGAAATCTGGATGATGGTGCCTCTGGCAATTCTTTTATTATTCAGGATTGTTTTACTTGTACTGAGTTTTTTTGTGTTTCCATATGAAGTTGAAGATTGTTTTTCAATTTCTGTAAAGAACTGTTGGAATTTTGATGGGAATTACACTAAATCTAAAGATTGTTTTTGGTAGAATAGCCATTTTCACAATATTAATTCTACAGATCCATAAACATGGGTAGTCTTTCCATCTTCTGGTGTCTCAGTATCTTTTCTTCAATGTCTTAAAGTTTTTATTATACAAGTCTTTCACTTGCTTAGTTAAAAATGTTTAGGTATTTTGAACCAAAATGATAATGAAAATGACATATCAAAATTTATAGTATACAGCTAAAAAGTCCTGCATAAAAGGAAATACAAAGATCTGAATGGCTATATTAGAAAAATCTAAGTAAGTCATGCAGATCAAATATAAGCAAATCAATTTTTGTGATTCTTATAATGTTTTCATTTTTTTATATGTGTGTGTGAGAGAGAGAGAGAGAGTGTGTGTGTATGTATGTCTATGAATGGATAGATTATCACAAATAAATGCAGTTGCCCAAGGAGCCAGAGACATCCCCTGGATCCCTTGGAGCTGGAATCCAGATGGTTATAAGATACCATGTGGGTGCTGGGACACCAAACTTGAATCTTCTACAAGAGCAGCAAGTGTTCTTACCCAAGGAGCATTTCTCCAGCTCAATTTATTTTAAATATAAAAAACATACCCCTCCTTTTCACAGTTGTGCCCAAGTGTAACCTCTGTAAATCAAATTCATGAAGAATTGCACCCAATACATTCTAAGTAAGAAAATGCAACTACCTGTATAAAAACATTACATCTGTTGGTGAGATCTTCAGCAAATTTATCCATCCTCTGTTCTTTAGATAACATAGACTCCATTTTCATCATCCATGAGCTCACAAAGACATAGTAAGACTGTACATCTCTAGCAAAGGAAAACACTGAGGTTACTCAGAACACAAACAAAAATGTATTTCCATGTCTTCATACTAACAAGAGCAAAACGTTTCATCCAGCAGTACTTGTACGTTTGTGGCCTTCAAAAGAAATCCTAAATGCATATGTAAGTTACTTAACCTACAAATATTTACTGAGTCCCTATTCAAGCCAAGTACTAATTTTAGTACTGAGAACACAATAGATGAAAACTCCTGGCTCAATGAAGCTTATATTCTAGAAAGGAGAGTTGTATAATAAATCAATAACTAAAAGTCAAAATAATTTTAAAATGTCTGGTGATACATGGTTTTCTTTTTTTTTTTTTTTTTTTGAGGAAGAACAGGAGGACAGGAAAAAGGACTAGGGCCTGGGTTAGTGCTATAATTTTAAATAGGATAATCAGAGTAGGCTCGTAGTATGGATGATTTTGAGCCATGATTTGAACCAGATTAGTAAGTAAGATGTGCAAATATGTAAGAGAAAAGAATTTAAGAAGTGTGATTAATAAGTTCAAAAAGCCCTAAGACTGGGAAATGTAACTAGCTCACATGCAGTATGACTAGAGTACAAAAAGGAGAGGTGAGGGCAGAAAAGCAGATAAGAGGTAGAGGGAAATTGGGAGAGTGGGGTAGGGACTGACTCCAAGTGCTTAAGAGAAGCCACTGGAGACAAACGGTCACTCTAACTATCACTTTGGCTAATGTGTTAAAAATAAGCACTGATGAGGATGACACTAATGAAACTACTGTAATAATGCAGGAGAAAGAGGACATCTTCAACGAGAGTAAGAACAGTGGAAGTAGGGCTGGAGAGATGCTCAGCAGTTAACAGTACTTCATGTTCTTGCAAAGAACCTGAGTTCAGTTCTCAGCACTCACATGGCAACTCACATGGCTTTGTCTGGTAGGACTGAAGCTTCTTATACTTACTGGCTGCATGTTAATAATTCTCTTGCCTGAAAAAACTTTCAATTCAGTGGGCCCTACCTCTCTCTGTTCCCTCTACCCCAACCTGTGTGTCTGTCCCTTTCTTTCCCTCCCTAAAACCTAAAACTTCAGCTCCAGTGGATCAGATGCCCTCTTCTGGCCTCTGTGGGCACCTACACATATACAGCATACACAGCCAGACACACATAAATTTTTTTTTTAATTAAAAAAAAAAAAAAGCAGCCAAAGTAGCCAGAATCTGAATATAAAAGGCAATCTGAATGCTCAAAATATGCCAATCACTGTTGTAAGCTTGACACAAATTAGCTCATTCAAACCCCATATTAACCTTATGCAGTAGTTAGAAATTCAGGCCCTCAGCCAAGAACTTCAAGCAATGTATAAACACACCCATCGCCATGCCTGTCACTGGGGGGCTGAAAGCATCCTTACTACTATCATATTGCATGGATTACACCAAGCCCCATTCCTCTGCCAGATAAAGGGTGACCCCTGTCACATACCCAAGTTACACATGTCCTTATCCCCTGCTCAGTCACACAGTATAGGTCACATATTAACCAAGCCTGCTTCCTCACATTTCAATACCTCCTCTTCTCTTGGAAACTTAATTTTAAAAGTAGACATCCTGCTTTGTCTGGTAGGATTGAAGCTTCTTATACTTACTGGCTACACATTAAGAATTCTCTTGCTTGAAGAAACTTTCAATTCAGTGGGCCCCTACCCCAACCTGTGTGTCCCTCCCCTTCTTTCCCTCCCTAAAACCTAACTGTAGGGACTCTGCTCTCCATTTTACAGAAGATGAAACTGCCATATGAAGTAGCATGTCCACATCAGACAACTCGAAAGCAGTGGAGTCAAGAATAAAAGCTTCCAGTATCAAATGGGATCTACAAATAGTGGACGCAGCCATTTACCAACTCTGGACTGAGGTGTCAGGGCACTGATGCACAGGAAGCAGAGATCCTCCCCCAGTTCCCTTTTCACTTCCAGCAACTGCCTGTAGACAGCTCTCACCATGCAGTTCTCTCTCAAGTGATAGGATCACCCCACCCCCACACTGCATGTCAGTATAGTGAATTGTAGGTTTCTTTGGCACAACTGTAAGGAAATGGAAATAAATGGTCACTCTTCCAGATCATGGCACTCTATACTAACTTAATAGAAACCAAAATGCTTAGGGGTTGCTGGGGTAGTGGTGCACTCCTTTAATTCCAGCACTAAGCTGGGATATTAAGTATATCTCTGTGAATTCAAGGCCAGCCTGGTCTACATAGTGAATTCTAGGACAGCCAGGGCTAGCCTTCTAGAGGAAGAAGTCAAATCTGTTCCCTTCTAAATCTGAATGTCTCTTAAACATTCAGAGACACATCACATTTCCCCTCAAATTTCTCTAAAGGTTGAAGACTCCTAATGGCTTTATAAGAAAAGGCATGCTTCCCAGTCCCTCTAATATTACCATCTAGCTTGTCTCAAGACAACACAGTTTGTAGCCCTCTTAAAAAGTAGATGGGTTCCATCTCCAGCAACACATACACAACAGTCAATCAGACAGCCAGACGGACGGACAGACACAGACACATACACACACACCCTTCAAATATCAGCAAACTATTCTGATATTTTAACCTAAATATTTAATCTTTAATCTAAATACATATAATCAGACAAGTAAGAATTCAATGCTATTGGACACAATGGCACAAACCTATAGCCCAATGCTTAGGAGGCTGAGACAAGAGAAATGCCAGAATTTGAGGCCAACCTGAGCTATACAGAAAATACCAACCAAGACAGCAAGATCCTGTCTTCAGGGAAAAAATGAAAGTCAATGAAATTCTAGAACTACCAACCCATGGGTGGAGATAAGTCTGAAACCTAGGTACTACTCGTTAATACAATCCAAGTTATGTACTAGCATTTTAAACAACTCCATCACTATACAAAAATAGTAAACTTCTATGAATTAAAATACCAATATCTTTTCTTTAACATACTGTTACTAAAACCTAGTGTCTGCCTCTCCTCTTAAACCTACATCTGTAATCTAAATATAACCTTTATATTTATATATATATATTTATATATATATATATATATAAATATATACGGTTATATGTAACCTTATATAATCTAAATAAACCTTTTCTTCTCAATTCTGTTTTAGGGCTCAACACTACTGGTACCTCTGCCCTGAGTAGACCTGCATAAACCAGTGAACTTAGTCCACTGATCTATGCTTAACCATAGGACACAAGAGTCCGAAGACAGTTTAAGGGCTCTCTGAGATGGCATTCATATGTCATCTTCTCCCTTGTGCAGGAGAAACCCAGTTTTATCCAAGCACCAGTTTCTACTGAAGGCAATATGATGCATGACCAGCACAAGGCCAATGAGAGAATCCTGTGGCGTTCCAATTAAAACTGTATCCAGGTTAGTATGTTAGCAATGTACTCAAATTAATTAGACTGGATAGTGAGTTAATTACTAAAGCTGAGTGGTGGTCAACATTGGGGCTCTTTGCATAATTTTCTGTTTTATGCATTATTGAAAAGGTACATAGTAAAAGATTAAAAATAGACAAAAGGACTGGGGATACAGCTTGGTTACAGGAGCATTTGCCTAGAACTGCATGGCGTCTTAGGTTCAATACCCAGTATATCACTAAATAAATAAGTAAAAAGACATAAATCTCAGAAGAAAAAAAAGTTCTGTCTTTGTGGAAGCAGGACTGTGTTACAAGAAAGAACTGTGCTAGAGAAAATTATTTTTAATTTTTAGCTTTTGTTACTTTTGATAACTGTACATACTAACTTTCATAAATGTTAAGAGAAAAGTATTTAGGCCTAAAGCATAAATAAAAAAATATTTCTCCCCTGGGAGAAATAAGTAAAGGCACTTGCCACCAAACCGACAATCTAAGTTTGATACAAAGACCCATGTAGTTGGAGAAAAGAATAAAGATACACACATACACATACACACACATTTTTTAAAAAAGAAAAAGAAAAAATGAGGTTCTTGGAAAATCAATCAGAGGACTAGGGAGACAGTTCAGTGATAGCACAGCCATATAACCCTGAAGACCAAGAACCCACATGGCAGAAGAAGAGAACCAAATTCTGCAAGTTGTCCTGTCTTTCACACATGCACATCCAGACATACTAAATAATGAATGTAAAAAACAAAGTATCAATCTATAAACTGTACAATATGATTTGTTAGTACATACACTTCATCTTATAACTCAAGTATTTTCAGTATAAAATATCTAAACATTTTCTTTACAGTTGGTTTATAACTTACTTGGTAAGTGACTGAGCTTTCTGCTGCAAGAAGGTATCCCTGTGTATTTTAATAGCTTGAAGACTTTTCCTGTCTAGAAGTTTGGCAGCTGCTGGCATTTTATGAATCAAAAAATTATCAGGAAACCAAATAATATTGGCAGTTAAAGTAATGGCGGGCACCTGAAATGGAGGTAAAGAAGAAAATCATAAAGTGCAAGCCCAACATTAATGTGCTGAATAGTGCTACAATACACAGAGGAGGCAGTTCAAGAAACAAGTAACTCCCAAAATCTTAATATATTTCAAGGTAAGTATCTCCCCCGCAAACAAAGTATCTTAATGTAGAAAGAATGAAAGCATTCCTATAGTTGGTGGTAAACACAGCAACTTAATTCTGCCTAAATTTTAACAGAAACACAAAAGACACACACAGATTTCATAATAATTAATAATATATAAAAAGCAAAATGAAATGCAACCTTCATGACTTTATTGCCAGGGTATGTTAATAAAACAGTAAAAGAAAAACAACCTTCAAGACAGCTAAGGCCTCATGGTCTGATATTTTCTGATAGCACTATACACAAACTAAGTTCCAATTCTGAAATCGAGTGTCATATCATGGAAATAGCAAAGATGAAAATAAACAATTTAAACTGTTTTCTGCTTTACTAGTAAAAATGAGGGGCAAGAGGAAAAAGCAAAAGGAGAGAGGGAGACAAAGTAGTGTCAAGAGTACTAAAGAACATCTACCATACAAAAATTCATATGAATCAGTTATGTTCATTTATCATATTGCTTATTTCAAAATGTTTGTACTTTAAAACAACACTATCATTGCTTTTATTTTTGCATGTGTATTTGTGTGGTGTGCAAATATGCCTGTTCATGTGTGTCAGTCCACACACATGTATTGAAGTCCATGGTTGACACTAGAAGTCTTCCTCCACTGTTCTCCACCCTATTCATCCAGTTTCTCAAATGAACCCAGAGTTCTCTGACACATGCTAGTTAGTATCACTAGCTAACTGGCTCAGAAGATACGATCTCTGATTTCCCAGTGCTGGAATTAAAGGCAGGCTGCCATGCTCCTATGATATTTACATGAGTTCTGAGAACCTTAACACCAGTCCCAGTCCTGACATGCATGCCAAGAACTAACTAATGATGCCACTTCCCCAGCCCTTTTTTTTAGAAAGTTACATTTCACATAATGTAATGTACAGTCAGGTAGTGGCGATGCATGCCTTTAATCGCAGCACTCAGGAGGCAGAGGCAGGAGATCTCTAAGTTCGAGGTCAGCCTGGTCTACAGAGTGAGTTCCAGAATAGCCAGAGTTACAACAGAGAAACCCTGTCTCGAAAAAACAAAACTAATTAGTTAATAAAAGTAACTTACTCTTTTTTTTAATTAACTTTTTATGTTAACACTTTTAAATATCTAGTTTTATCAAAATTTACATTACAAATTGAAAATAAGAAGTTTTAATTTCTTACCTTCTTACAAATGTCCAATAAAGACTTATAAAACTTTTTATCAACAGTGCGAAAGATCTGAAAATGCAGTACAAAGAGCCCACAAATTCCAACATACTTGTCTCTCTGGTCAATTTCAGAAGGCTCACCTTATAAAGGAGCAACATAAAAATAGAACAAATAATAGTTGAATTATGCTTTAAAGAAAATGCTAACATTTTAAAGCAACTCAAACATGAAATTTACATTACCAAGTTTGGCTTCCACATTTGCAAAAATTGAACGAATGCTATGTGCAAATTCTTCTGCAAAAGTGCTATTTTTCGACACGGATATTCCTCCATTGAGAGAATCAAACTGCTGTTCGATACAGGCCTAGGCAGGAAACATTTTGAAGAGAAATGCAGATTCTCAGTAGCTATCAAACACCTTATCAAAGGTAAGGTGAAATGCTTCTGTACTCATTTTAACTACCAAAACTGGGTCTCGTGCTCTTTACTATCTAAATCCCTTGATGGGAATATGTGTATGCATTTACATGAGTGCCAGTACACAGCACTCAAACCCCAAATGAAGAGATATGGAGTAAAACTCAGAGATGAATGGAATCTCTTGCTATGCACTGGAAACCATCTTTTTTTTTTTCCCTTATTATTAGAGAAAGGGTCTACGTATCCTTAGCTGTCCTAGAACCCGCTCTGTAAACCAGGCTGGCCTCAAACTAGGAGATCTGCCTGCCTCTGCCTCCCAAACACTGGGATAAATGGTGTGTTCCACCACATCCAGCTGAAAGCATTTTTTAAATTTTATTTGTATGAGTGTTTTGCCTGTATGTAGCTATTTTTGCTCTTTTTCTCTTGAGGACATTTCTACACATATAATATATGCTAGGATGTGGGCATAGTGGCTCACACAGAATGCATGCACTGCCTACTGAGGCCAGAATAGAGCGTCAAGATACCCTAGAACTGGAGATACTAATGGTTGTGAACCACCATGTGGGTGAAAGGAATCAAACCCAGGCCCTCTTCAAGCCAGTACTCTTAACTGCTGATCTCTCATCTCTCCAGTTGCAACATCTTTTTTTTAAAGAATACTGTTTAGGAGTTTTTTATTGTTTTTGTTTTTACAATTACTTCCTTGGCACTTTTTCCCCCTTCCCTTTTAGGCAGGGTGTCACTCTGTAGTCCAAGCTGTCCTCAAATTTATGATTATTCTGCTTGAATTTCTCAAGTGCTAGGAGATAATGGCCATGAACCACAATGCCCAGCTCCTAGCATATTATTGTGTAGAAATGTCCTTAGGGAAAAAAAGAGCAAAAATACATATATTTTACATCTAACAGATTAATAAACTGATTTTAAAAAAATCAAGAGCTGGAGCCAATGTGTTAAAACTGCATAATGTAAAACTAAAAGTAACTATGAAGTAGAATAGAATACAGTATAATTTCTGGCAGGAAATCACCAGCACTGTTAAGGTCTTTTCTGTGATGAAAGCAATGTACTGCTTCTGTACTGTCAATACAGCAAGGAAGTAAGAAATGATTTTTAGTTCATTTCAATTTAGAATGTACCCTATTTGTGCATGTTCAAATCACATTCACTAAGTACAGAAGAATTAACTAAGCTTTTGTGTTATTTTACTTTGGGTTTTGATTTGTTCCTTACAGGTCCATGCCTAACTCACTTTTATATTTTTGCTCAGCTTAATTTTAAAACCCTCATTCTAAGTAATTTTTCATTTTGTTTACTATTAGATATTGAGTTATACTTTAATATACTAATAATGGCCTTTTTAAAAAGCCAAAGCAATTTCTAAAGAAAAGAAATTCAAAAGTATTCTGCAAAAGTGTCCCACTGTATTTCTGGGTTTCACCAACCTATAAGAATCCGTATGTTGCAGCCTAATACAGCCCCACTTACCTGGAATATCATTCCATCAAGTAACTGCCCTTCCAGCTTCAGTAAGAACTTTTCAAATGGCTTTAATTTTTCTTCCTGAATCCCAAATTTCGACGGGTTATGATGGACAGATTTCAGTAATCTTGTAGGAGATTTAAAGAAAGATCTTACATCAATCTAATAAATTCTTAAAAGTTAAAAATATTTTGAGAATAAAATTTTGTATTTATCATTCCTACTTGGCGCTTCACACTGGAAAATGTGAATGGAGCAATCCTAATACAATTGTTATGTTTCGTTTTACCACCTTGAGTTGCCTGTATATACCAAACATTTAGTGACTATTTGTAAACTGAATTAAAATTTAAAAGAATGCCCCAAGGTATGTAATAAAATGTATTGAAATGTAAGGCAAAAACTTTCACTTGAACAGAACTCAATGGAAAAAGAAAAATCTTAACCATTTACAACACCTGAGAATATTCACATGTATCACTCTCACAAAAACCTATTTAAACTGGGGCTGATTGTCTTCATAAAAATACTGGACATGATAGGGCCAGAGAAATATTTCAGTGATTAAGAGTTGGGCTCTTCTTGCAGAGGAAACCTGAGTCTGGTTCCTAGCACCCACATCAGGTGGCTCACAACAGCATGTGACTCTGGCTCCAGGGAATCCAACACACTCTTCTGACCCCTCTAGACATCCATACCCACACCCATGTGCAGATACACATGAAGACAAGACAGACAGATGACAGACCGACAGACAAACAGACACACATACACACAGAAAAATAAATATTAGACACAAATTCCTTTTCAACGTAGACCTCTAGGTCTTTTAAAGAATCTGAATAATTTATATGTTTAGTTTTTATAAAACTAGCACATCAACTGTACAAAGTAAAACTTTACTAAAAATATTTTAGTTGGTATACCTTTTGTACATAGTCCAGTGGTCTTTCAGTGTGATATGATTATCAATAATTTCATCCAGGGTAAGCAAAACTGCTAGCAGTTCTCCCAAGTGCTCATACATAGTCTGTCAAAAAACCTTTAATGATTATCATTTAGTCACTAGTTAGAAGTCTCATGTGAACTATTAAAGTAAAACACATTTGGGTTAATTATTAAATTAGTGAAAAGAGGCATCAATTGGGTTATTAAGCTACAGGTCTGATCCTTAAATAGTACTACTAATCTAAGAGCTTATTTTACCTAATATTTCTTCCTTAATTGTGGATCTGCAGATTTGTGCACCATCCACAGAAAATCTGCAGTGGAACACTAGCGGGAAAAGCTACAAGTGTCAGTTCATAGTAAGTGATACCTCATCAACTACATAGAGAAAATGGAACACAAAAACAGAGCTGGGGATGCTGGATTTATTTATTTATTATTTATTAACCATATTTATTATACTTCCTAGTCATACAAATTATGAAGCAAAATAGAAAAATTAACTTTTACCTGAAAATGAACTCCAGTTGTCTCTATAATTTTGGGTCCTATCCTATAATAAAATAACACCCAAGTTTTAAAAAAAAAATCCTTTTTGGTCACAGTTCATTCTAAATTCAAGAAATAAATACAAGAGCAGAAGCTCTTCACACTGTAGTATGTATTTATCTTAAAGTTGCAGGCACACGCCAATATAGAACCTGGGCTGCCCTCGTTGTGCCCCATTCATGAGTTAAAGATCTGACAACTGACTGATAAATAACCTTATTTTTTTTAAACCTAAAGAATGTGCATTTGATATAAAAGTAGAGGACACAAATGACAAACTATTAGCATTTCTCAATTACTAACTATAATCTCTTTACTCTATCAAAACTGGTACTTGGAGAAAAGCCCTTAAGAACAAGTCAGACTCTTCAGTTCATATTCCTACTGAGAAGCAATGCATCATACTTTTAGGGTTATACCATACTAAGAAGCACAGAAAGTTCAATTTTACTTCCTATTCAACTTACTCAAAAAATATAGTACTTATATATCAAACTAAGTATAAGTTAGTTTAACTTTATACTAAGTATAAACCAGAATACAGAATGCACATTGAAAACTGAACTACAAAAAAATTTTAAATGTCATCTTGTAATGGCAGGACTGAGGAAGAGACTCCTCAGAATTCCATCCCAGGTACTGTGACAAGTGTGGGGGTGTAGAGATACCTCTCATTTGCTTTTCTCATAAGGATCACTCTGGCAAGGAGCCAGAACACATAAAAACACCAATCTGATCAGAAATACATGAGAATGGAGTGCTAAATGTACTCTCCCATTTGTAGAGACTGAAACACAACATGGTACAGTAGGAACAACAAATGAACTGGTAACCATAAGGAACAGTACCGAAGCTGCCCTGAGAGTTTGGAAACGCCACCTCTGGGCCAGCTCTCATTAAGAGTGTGAGTCATATCCCTCAACAGTGGTACAGTAGATATAGAAAAATCAATACAAAAACTGATCAAATGTTACATGTAATTTATGGTGATAAGAATAGCAAGGGCTCTATGAAAATTTAATCAGTTTTCTTAATTTAGGGTAAGAATCCCTATATCTAGAAAATCTTTAGTATTGTAAGTTTTTTGTTTTGTTCTTTTTTTTTCAGTGTAGATTACCCATACTGGCTCCAGCCCCAAAGACAGCATAATTTAAGAAAAGTTACATGAATTTATAAAACAAAGAACCACTAATGTACACAGAAAAAATAAATAAATAAAAACTATGTGTGAATTAATTCTGCATCGACTATTTTCTACGGTGAAATTTTTAAAAATTTTTTTCTGCCAACATTCTCATGCAGACAGAAACCAGGTTCATGAACTTGGTGAACACTGCATCTCATTAGCCTACATACATATTAAACAGAAGGAATACAGACCTCCAGTAGTATCTAAATATATATACTAAGTGAAAATAATGAATAAAAAGCTATTTCAAATAATTACTTCTCAAAAAAAAACACTTCCTGCTATTTCATAAAAGCCAAAATAATTCTAAAGTGCATTACTTGTTGCTGATATACAGAGCAGCTAACTGATGGATTACATTCATCACCACTTCATAGCATCTTGTAACAAAACAGGAGAGCTCCTGAAATGACAAAGTTAGTACACATTACAAAGTTGGGTTTTTTTTGTTTTATTTTTAAAGTCGGGATTTTGGAACTGAATATTATAATAGAGCCAAAACGTTTTTCCCAGTAAAATCTTTCATTACCCAGCAGCCAGGCTTTAAGAATCCCTCAAGCAATCAACACTCCACTCACCTCGTACATCCTGGGCCATTTCTACCTCTGCTACCCCTACATTTCACTCATATTTCATTCTAAGTCTACTGCTTCAGTTACTCATGCAGCTCCTCAATGGAAGTGATTAACTCATTCTTTCCTTGGAAATGAATGAACATCTAAATGAATAAAAATGGCTTCCAGCTTAGAAATGTAAATAACACAGAAAGCAATCTCCACAAGTCACCTTAAATCATTTCATTTGTTATCTTTACTCACATATATGGAGCTCGGGACACACAGAATGCAATTATCACTTACCCTAAGAATATGTTTACAATAATCATCGATTCATAGCTGCATGCCCAGACCCTCTGAAAATGTTCTTAGAAGCTCTCAACTTTTAACCTTATAGAACCAATTTCCATCTAAAATACTTAAAACATTATTAAACCTACATCTATTCTAAACTGTAAGCTCTGAGCAAGAATTTTCATTGCCTTTTATTTGCTGCCTCCCCCAGCACCAAGAACAGTTTCCAACACACACACACACACACACACACACAAACACACGGCTCTCAAAAGACATTAGATGAACTCTGGACAGTGAACTTTTTACACAGCTACTAATGAGACCTAAACACAACTTAAAGGCTCTGAAAGTAAAAATAATGTGTTTTTATATATATATGTGTATGTGTGTGTATATATATGTATATGTGTATATATATATATATGTATGTGTGTATATATGTATGTGTGTGTGTGTGTATATATATATACACACACATACATACATTTAATTTATTTTTTAAATACATGTTTTTGCTACATAGGCCAGATTAGCCTTGAACTTACTATCCTGACTCAGCTTTCTCAGTGCTTGGAGTGCAGAAATACAGGCATCATCAACGTGTTAAACATCGGATTTTAATTTCAAACAGCTCATTTTACATAAACTCTAAAGGTTAAATGATAGAAGGAAAATAGAAACCGGAAAGCATGTCAAAAAGGCAAAAATTAAGTACAGATATATAAAGAATTCATAAGACAGAAATAGAATAAATCAATTAAAAGATTGTCAGGTGGTATTAAAAAGCAAAATCCAGACGCACCCTTCTGCTGCTTTCCTTCAGATACTTGAGAAGCACTGTTAGCTCACTTTGTTGTGTTACAGACAATAATGTTCTTGAACAATCCATATGGCTAAAGTGTGACTAAATAAGGCAATCTCATGCAAGAGGTGCCAAACGCTGTTACACAGGAAATGGCTACATGTGAGGTTTTAAAGAAACGCAACTGAACTGCGACAACGCTAAAAGCTTAAAGGGTGGGAAAAGATCAGACAAAGCAGATGGCACGGCATTGCTATCCTATATAAACTGAAATCAAAATGCTTCAGACTTCACATTTCAGAATTTTCTGGATTCAAGAATATTTGTACATAGGTAATAAAGATGTCTCAACCATAAAATGGGAAAATCTAAATATGAAATTCATTTATACATAATAGCCCATGAGTAATTTATAAACTATTAACTTAGAATACAGAATTTTCCACTGGTGATATTTATTAGTGTTCAAAAGATTTCAGCTCTTATAGCATTTATACTAGGAATACTCAATCTTTAATAGCCAAATGTACATAATTATATATTCTATGCATATTATCATAGTTTTATATCATCAAAGCTTTTGCCAACAAAACTAAAATAAGGATCCATGTGATATGATGGGCATGTTAATTTGTTTTACTGTAGTAACCTTTTTTACTAAGTTTATTCCACCATGAGTTATACACATAAATACATATCAATTGTACTCATTTTTCTTTGAAAGGGGGTATTTCACGTACTTTGGTACACAGGAGCTGGAAGGCCAAACAAAAAAGAGAGGTAAGCCAGAGACAGTTGATTCTACATCTATACCTAGGAACAGAAGGGAAAATATCTTTTGCTAAACTCTGGGCGATTGAATCAGTAGCTCCAAGAGGACTGCCACACAATGGCAGAGAGCACAATTTATTATACGCACCAAATAAAATATCCTCACAATAATACAAAATTTGATAATAAAAGGAAAAGCTGCCATATTCATTGACTCTAAACCACATTTCTTCCACAACCTTCCTATCCAGCAGACTTCTCAGATTCTGCCAATGTGAGATGGAAAAGCAGGAAAGGACATCCTTTCTAGATTTTTGCTGGTTTTATGCAGATAATCTAGTAGTCTATCACAACAGTGGCAGTTTCCATTCAGAAGCTGGATTGTTTCTTTCAGAATTCTAAAACCAACCTCAAACTGTTTTTCAGAGGTAGCAGCAGCCAGGAAGGGCCACATCCTCAGAGATACAAATGCTAATTCTGTGAAGTTCAGCTCCATCTAGCTAATATAACCATTTCTCTTTTTTCCCTGGATGGGGAAATGTGATCTGCTTCTTCTGGAAGTCCTCACTGTTTTGTCCTGCCAGCTCTCCAGCTCCTGTGCAATCAATCCTCTGTATTAAGTACCCTCCTCTGTGTGTGTGTGTGTGTGTGTGTGTGTGTGTGTGTGTGTGTGTGTGTGTAGCGTTTATAATAATAAATAAAATAATCAAACAAATTTAGTTTCTTTTTTAAGTATGGGTTCACATTTGTGCCTGTGTGTAGGTCTGCACCTGTGCGTGCAGGCACCCATGGAGGCTAGAAGCATCAGATTCCTAAATATGAAGTTACATGGAGTTGAGCGCCCCTAGTATCCATGCAAGGTTTTAAAGTTAAAATAAAATGATGATAAATTTTTCCATAAATGAAATTATACAAAGAAACATCTTTTGATACCGTATTTCCCTAGAATCCCTTAGAAATCATTCAGGAATTATGATCTCCTACACTATAACCCCTGCTAAGTAACTGTTTCACTCTCAGAGTGCGTAAGTCCTCAGCATTTGAAGGTTCCAGAACTTTTTTAATGCAATATTTTACAAAAAAGGGCTCAGTCAGTAATTGTGGTGTACACCTTAAATTCCAGAATCTGAAGAGGCTGAGGCAGGTGAAATCTCTTATGAGCTTGAGGCTAGCCTGGTCTACATAGTGAGCTCCAGGACAGCCAAGGCTACCTAATAAAACCCTATCTCAAATAAATAAACAGCTCAAGAGAAAGTAAAAATCAGTTACCTTAAAAAAAAAAAAGTAGTTACCTGTAAGAACGAAACAAATCTCCCCATTTGAATTTGGCAGTCACCTTCTACCATGCTGGAGTCTGTAGCTTTAGAAAACATGAATTTTATTTCAAGCTTTTTATTTAAATTTAGCAACAAAGACAAAGAGTAATGTTATTCCACTAGAACACAGCACTGAAAACATTGGGCTTTCACACACATGGCCATGAACTATATACACCTTCAAACAGCCACTCCTCACTGCTGAGTGAGCCCAAAGCCTCTGGTCCAGCCACAGAAAACTCTCCCTGAGGAAAATACATCTATCAGTCCTGGAGGACTTGTGCTGCTTCACCACTCCATTTTGTAAACCAACAAAAAAACTGACTGTTAGGGGCTGGAGAGAGAGCTCAGCAGTTAAGAGCACTTGCTGCTCCTTCAGAGGACCTGAATTTGGTTCCCAGCACCCACACAGGGAAGCCCCTGTGGGCACACACACACACATACATGTCCAAATACACACATAAATAAATTAAATATTTAAAATTTTTTGAATTCTTATTTTTCTATGCATTCTATAATCATGTTAGTTCAAGCATAGTCTAGTAGCTTTTTATTCATGGTTTCATAAAAGGTAGCAACAAATGCAAATCTAAAATTTTAACTTACCTCCTTCACCATAAAACAAAAGACCATTGTAAAACTTAGTTTCAGCCTGTTTTAAAGAAAATTAAAATAATTTAATAAAAGGTTGCTTTCAAATTCCTATGCTCTCTTAATTCTGAAATAACATGACACTACGTTATAAATTTCTTCAAATGTCAAAAACTGCTTTCAAATAAATTCAGTTTCTCTTTAAAGTAACAAAGACAACAACTGACATTAAAAGCTAAGCTCTGATTCCTTTGGCCTTTGCTTTGTCTACCTGGTCACCTTCATCATTATCATACATCTTCCCCTAGCTCACAGTCAGCAATCGAAGAATATAAAAAATGGGGGTGGGGGTGGAGGAGTGGATGAAGTTCACTAATTTCTACCAAAAGCTCAAAGGCTCCATATAAAAAGTTCAAAACTTGGGGGGTGGGGGGGATGGGACCCCACACACACACGACATGGGACGGGACGGACATCTCTGAATAGCCAGCATACTCAACAGATATTACCCACTCTGGAGGTATGCAGTCCTACAGTCAAACTGTTACTATTAGTGATAGCCGCTTTAAGCACTAATTTCTTCATCTGTTCCTCACCTGCCTCCACTGCCCTAAGAATTAACAATGTTAACTCAATGAATGCTGGTATTACTTTAAGTACTCCTTACTATTAGGACTGCTAGTATTCCTATTATTTTAAGTGGGTCACTCAGTGTTCAGAATTTATTACACACTGCACAAATATAAGCCTAAATTTGCTTTTAAATGATCTTAAATTAAGGAATATAAACAATTACCTCATATTTTAATTTCTTGATCTCACAACAAAGTGCAGCATAAACAGTGATAACTTTGTTTAAGACCTGGTTTTATAAATAAAAACATAAAGAAGAATAAAGTAAATTGTAACCAATGAGAGCATTTTTTGAATGTACTTCAGGTTCAGGATCACAAACCTTGTTTTCAGTCTTTATAAGTTCCAAAAGAGAAGATTGCTCATATGGCAGAAGCTACAGAAACAAAGGAAAAGAATATTTCTTAATTTGAAATTAAATTATTGAAAATAAACAAAAAACACAAAAAAAACCTGAAATTTTAAATACATACGACTAAGTGAATTAATTTAAACTTGTGTTAGACCCTATATACAGCATTAGCATCAACCCAACTGTTATGTTTAAGATAATCTCAAAAAGTAAGGGAAGTACAATACACTCAAGAAACAGCCTCAACACAACACAATGCACTATAATGGTTCTAGCCACGCATGCTCTAGGACGGAAGGTGACCAATGGTGTAAGTGCATTAAGAAAATACGAATAGTGAGCTCTATCATTGTGGAAATTGTTGTGCAAGCATACATTTAATAAGATATTGTAACTAAAAGGGCCAAACTTAAATTGTTACAAAACAACACTGAAAAAAAGAATAAACCCAATGCTCAGAAACAAAAGACAGTATGGGTACTTCTACCATCTAAAGCAGCTTCATTTCCACCTTGCTCATAAAGCTTTCCTGATTATCAACTAAATTGAATTTTCTATTAAGTGGAAACTGGACCTTTTAGTTACATATCAACAATAAAGTTTATATATATTTTTCTCCCCTTAGTTTGTAATTTATATTCATTGAGCTCTTGTCTGAGTCTATGACTCTTACAGAACAGGAACACAAAATAATTGTCCTAAAGGGACTAAAGAAAGGTGCCAGAGTCAGTGGGGAGAGAAAGGGCTATATATGAGAATGAACCATAAAGAGATTTAAAAGTTTCTATTGGTGGAAGATAAAAGCAGAGAGACAATCTCATCCTTTCACAAAACCACAGGTATCATTTCATATCCACTAGGATGGTTAAGATTTTAAAAGACAGATAACAACAAACTTTCGCAATAATGTAAAGAAACTCAAAACTCCTATATATTACTAATAGAGATGTAAAAAAGTGAAGCCACATCAGGAAAAAAGTCTGGAAGATGAGAAAGGGGCCAGCAAAATGGCTCATCAGATAAAGGGACTAGCCACCAAGCCAGATAATCTAAGTTCAATGCCTACAACCCATATGGAGAAAAGAACCGACCCCACAAGTTGCACTCTGTCCACACACATCATGGTACAGCTCATGGTACAAATACAAATATGTGTAAAATAAAATCCTCAGAAAGTTAAGCATAGTTACCATATGACTCAGTAATTCTATTTCTAGGGATATATATCTAATGACATGAAAGCATGTTTACATAAAAACTTCCCAACAGTCAAAAGCAGAAAATCTAAATATCTATCCACTGAAGAATGGAAAGCTATGTCACATTATAATGGGACACCATTCACCAATTTAAAAACATGTTATGTATTAGCACTGGCTGTACCACAGATGAGGTTTGAAAACATAGATAAGTAAAAACCCAAGCACAAATATTCACACACTGCATGATCTCATTCATATGAAACATCTAATGGAGCCAAACCCTCAGACATACAGTAAATTGACTAGTGGATGCTTGGGGTGGGGGTGGGGGGTGACTTCTCTTAGGTACAGGATTTTAATTTTAGCTGATGAAAATGTTCTAAAATTGATGATGGCAATGGGCAAAGAATTCTGTGAGTATACTTCTTAAAAACCACTGATTTTGTACAATTTAAATGGGTAAACTAAAGACAAGCATTAAGTCTCACTCCTGTAATTCTAGTATTCAAGAAGCTGAAGGGGGAGGACTGCTGTGAGTTTGAGGCCAGCTGGGCTACACAGTGAGTTCCCGGCAAGCCAGTGCTATGAAATGAAACTATGTCCCAAAACACACAAAAATAAGGTGAACTGTATTATGAGTTACACTTCAAAAAAGAAAAGCTAATGTACGATTTAGGGTGGTGGGTAGCACAGGAGTGTTCAGCATATGTTATCTATCATGTAAGTGGTGCCAGACCACTGCCTCAAAGTGGAATACCTGAGTGTCTTATTTACGTACATTAAAAAAGCATTCCCACACTAAGATCCCCAATTTCATTCAAGGGTTCTTTTAGGAAATGACAGTATGTTTTGTAGCTTCATAAGAGTATAGTATGAGGTAGATGAGCTCTGTTCAGCAAAATTCAATGAAAAACTCTTAAAAATCTGTATATTTGACTATGTGAAAAATAACCACAATAAAAAGAAGCAAAGCCAATGTGTTCCATATAACCCTTTATACTTTCTTAAAGACAGAAAACAATGGCTAGATCAAACAATTGGAGTTTGTATTATGATACTTCAAGTGTTTGTCATTCTTTCAGGAAACCAATTTTTAAAACTGTGAAGCTTGCCAGGTGGTGGTGGCGCAGGCCTTTAATCCCAGCACTCGGAAGGCAGAGGCAGGTGGATCTTTTTGAGTTTGAGGCCAGCCTGGTCTATAGAGTGAGTTCCAGGACAGCCAGAGTTGCAACAGAGAAACCCCGTCTCAAAAAACAAAACAAAACAAAACAAAAAAGTTAAGCTTAAAGGGGGGACTGCCAATTTTGTTTCACTATTAGATTTTAAATAAAAACATATTATCTACTTTTAACACAAGAGGTAGTATGCCCATATTTTTTAATGAAATTATTTCAGACCTTTAATGCTATAGGATCAAGATTGAAATCCCAAACATCTCCAATCAAATCATCCAGAGCATCTTCAATTCTTCTCAACTGAGATGTATATTCCTCAAGGAATTTCCCGTAATTCTTAAGCTGGACTTCAGCATGAATTTCTAAATTTTAAAACAGAATGTTATAATTACAAGTAGTAAATGGCAGAATACTAGCTCCAAGTAATCTCAAAAACTGCAGCAAAACACTATTAATTATTACTTTAGAATGCCTCACTTCTTGGAAAAAGTTCCAAAGTTAAACAGTCATTCAGCTTTAAATTTTCTCCAAATACATGAAAAAACTTGAAAGCCCCTTGACCTAGGACCTGGGGCTTCTAACCAGCCTGAGTTATGCTTCAGAAAACTCAGGGTCAAAATACTGTACTATTTTTTTTTTTTAAGTCACACACAATTCCATTAAGAAAGGTACCAACTACCTAATGGGGAACAGGTACAAAACTCTGTGTTGTTACAGAACAAATTTTAAAATGTTAATTTTATACATAGTAAAACTCTTAATACATCCAAATCTTTTTTTACATGGAGGTTTTAGACCTCCTACAGTATATTATTATTTCTATAAAGCTTAGCTTACCAAAAGGCTTTACTAGTTCAATTATTAGCTATTATAATCAAGATGCAAAAGCAAGATAAAACATACAGGCTGAGTGGGGCTAGAGAGCCGGCTTATCCATTAAAAAAGCACAGGCTGCTCTTCCAGAGGACTGGAGTTAAGTTCCCAGCACCTGTACATAGCAGTGTTATAACTCTAGATCCAAGGGACCCAAAACTATCTTGTGGCCTCTGCAGGCACTGTACACACACATAAAATAACAAAACAATAGTTTTTTTAAAAAAAAAAAAATGCTAAGCACAGAGTATTATGACGGGATTTACAAATTTTATATATTAATAGATGACTTTAACCTTAGACCTACTGGAATAAGCTGGATTTTTATATGCTTATTCACTATCATTTCATCTTAAGTAGTTTGTTCACCTACTGTGTGGCTCAGCCATGGAGACAAGGAGGCATTTTCATAAACTCAAACCCTGCCAGACCTCAGCAGAGGGAACCACCGCCAAGGCAAGCACCATCCTGTACAGTGGAACCCTGAGCATCTGAGCTCAGGTGTTTTTATTGATTCAGAACTCCTCAGGTGTTCTACTGAAAGCATATGCAGATAATGAACAATCAAACATCTCCCACATAAATCCATCTCCTGCGGACCATACAAAATGCCAAAACCTAGGTAGCCCCTTACACAAGAGTGCAGAAAACAATATTTTTTATATAGCTAAAAATAAACTTCCACAATCTTATACCTAAGAATTTGTTACTTATTCCCAAAAATTCAACTCCAATTCAGTTTCTTTTATATATGTATATATATATATATATATATAGTGTGTGTGTGTATAATTTTAGTCTTTGTCTTCTTTAAAAAAAAGTTTTTTCCCCTTCAAATTTGAAATATGGAGCTGTTAAGAAATAAAGTATGTTCTGACTCACACTGTATGAAATGTAGACTTGCTTCTCTGTTCTTTATTTTGTAACTGAGGCTCTGAAACAGAGGCATCAATTCAGTTCACTAAGACTTCTGTCTCATTATAGCATTCATTCAGGTAATTTTGGAAAACAATTAGATGTGACTCAGTCCAAAAATTAAAGAAAACCAGGCATAGAGAAATCTTTTCCCTAGAGTTAACAACCCTATATAAATGTCTTAAACTATTACATGGGAAATGATCAAAGCATCATTTGACCAGCAAATGGGTCTTAAAGACTGTACTAGAAAAACATGCTTACAGATCACCTGGTTAGACCAAGGTAAAAGACAACAGAAAACCTGAAGAAATACTAAGTTCCTTACTGATAAGATAACAAATAGCTGTGAACTCATAAAAGTTAAAGCACAAGAATGTGACATAAGAACTAATAGTCATGCGTATCACACTTCCCATCTCAACAAACTGCATTTCTTGTTTTATTTTTATTACTTTTTAATTTAAGATACAAAGTTACAGGTTTCATCATGGCAATTTCATACACGTGTCCTTATAGTGTGTCTTCACCCATGCCCTGTTTCCACTCCTTTCCCCGGTCCTGTTCTCCCCAACACTCTAGAGAGTAAAAAATGCCCACTGAGTATTACGTCTATCTGATCATTCTATGTTAAGCTGAAACACTTTCAAAACCAGTATTATACCTTTATTCCAATTTTGGTTAGATAATAAGTAGGGGCCTTTGTGTACAAAGGGAGGAAAAAAAAAAAAAAGAAAAACACCTCACAAGATGCAATTCACTTTAAAACCGAAAATACAAAAAATAAAAACTCATGGTTAATTAACCCATGCATTACTCCATCCAGATTTTTCTTTATGCTGCATAAGACCTCAGACCTTAAGAAATGTTTGCTGAAAAATTGCACAGCATCCTGAACCTAGTTCAATTGGATGTGGAGACAAATAAAACCTAATTACACATAAATCTATACGTGTCATAGTATCTCTGTAAAATATTTCATAATTAAGCTGTAATTTTTTTTAATGGCATTCCTACTTTGGGGGAAAGTATGCATTTAAAAAATTCTCAAACAACCTGCCCCAATTTCTCTTCTATCACACAGAAGATGAGAGACACATCAACCTAAAGAGTTTCTCTAATACAATCAGTTTGGCTTGTACATTTTGCTGAAACAAATTGTGAAGCTTTTTGGTTCAACCTCTGATTTTAAAACTTAAATCGGACGACTCGATTTCATGAAGCAAATGCAAAGCAGATCTGATTTTTTTTAAAGTTAAAAAAAAAAAAAAACCTTTACAGCTGCAATGACAATTACAGGAAGTTTTTTAAAACTATATAAAAATCAATAAAAGACAGAAAGGGGCTAAGATGATATTCCGCAATTGACTGATTTTATTATTATTATTATTTATTTATTTATTTTTAAAGAGAGGAAGAGCTGTTTCCGCTATCTTCTATGGTTCTAAGGACGTGAACCCAAACTTCAAAAGTTGGTTTGAGAAGCAAAAGAAAAACAGGAAACCGAAACGGGAACCCAGACTCTTCTAGAACTGAAGGCTCAGAGAACCTGGCCCAAGCCCTGGGAAGGGATGGGCTCCCCGGATGCTGGCCTCCCGTGGCGCGCCCCAGGGAGCGGGCGCCACTGGCCCGCCACCCGCTGCGGGGACCGACGGCCCGAGTGCGGGGCTGGACGCGACCCCAGCAGTCACGCAGCGCCGCGAGACCGAGTCCCATCCCCGGAGAGTCCCAAGAAGACGGCTGCCCAGCGCCGCACCGCGCCGTCCTCCCTCGGCAGCGCCACCCCGCCCGCGGCCTTGGCCTCGCCCGACGCCTGGGGCTTACTCTGAGAGCCATCGTCCACGCGGTCGAACTCCCAGTCCGGTGACAGAGTGTCCACGGCCATCGCCGCGGCGCCGACCACAGACACAGCCCTGAGCAGCCACCGCCGTGACGCGGGCCTCACCCCAGCCGCTGTCACGCACGTGACTTCCGGCTTCGGCCCCGCCCCCGCGCGCCTGAGCCAGTGGACTCTCGGCCCCGCGAACCGCGGGGGCTGCTGGGAAAGCGAGTCGTCCGCCTGCGCCTTGCGCTGCCGCCATAGTGACGGTGGCTGTTAGCATCCTGCATCTTTTCCCTGAGCTCTGTTCCATTTGGGACAGGTCTCTAGCCGCGTTCAGTTTCTCCTTGCTGCGTCCAGGCTGTTTTTAATACCTGAGAGAGTTACTCCTTCAGTCTAACTTCCAAAGAGCGGAAATAATAGGGCGGGGTCCAAAGGAAAGACAGGGTCCTTCACCAGTACACTGCCCTAGCCCTTGGGACAACAGGCCCGTCTCTCCAGCTCCTTTTCTGTCTGTACCCCCTCGATTCCCTCGCCCCCATGCACGTCCTGTGCCAGTTGTTTGTTTTGTTTTAAGAAAAGACCTCTGTGTGTAAAAGAGTCGTGACTTTAAGAACGGGCCTTGCTTTACACATATTACTGCCCTTCCCTTGTTTTTTAAGAAGGTGAAGTGGGAATTGTCCTGCATTTATCCTAAAGTTTACACAAAAAGGTTTACATCAGCGCGGTTTTTAGTAGGTACTGATATGAGGCAGTATAAATATCCATCAAAAAGTAATGATATAAAACTTAAGACATCCATACTCTGATTTCTTAGAGAGCTATAAAATTAAATAAATCTAAAATGGCATGAAAAACCGGTCAGGAAGCAATTTTAGAGCAATGTGTATTTGCTGTTACACCTACAATCTATGTAAACATGCATATTCGCTCATGCATTTGCAAATGCATAGGAAGAATTCAAATCTCATTCAGACAGTGCTTGGGAAAGAGTAGGTGCTGATGAATATAAAGCGACTCTTAAGCTTTTCTTGTGGATAGTTAACTGTTTGAATCTTCTTTTGCAAGCAGAGTTTTTACATTATTTGCATTATAAAGTATCAAAAAAAAATCAATATAGAATGTTCTCTTGAAGAGCATGTCCTGACGTGTTAAGGTTTGGACATGGTTTTATTTTGACACAGGATCGTTACTCAAGATTCTTTTGAACTCGTGGGCTCATGTGATACTCCCATCTCTGCCTCTCAAGTAACTTGATTATAGGTGTGCACTACGATCAACTGGGGAACATTGTACATACAGGGAAGAAAGAAGGATCTGAAAAATGTTAGATATTGTTGTGTAATAGATGACTAACATTTTTCCTTTTATTTTCTGTGTGATGGGTTTTGCTGTATTCACATATACATTAGTTACCACAATTAATCTCCTAAGACCTCTTCATGATAAACTGAAGTTAAAAACTTGAATGCAGATAACACTGCCTTATAATAAATTAGTATCAAGAGGTGTCACATAATCAAAAGCAGATCTTTTTACAGCCAAATTACTTAAGTCCAAATCTTGGAGTTACTAACTAACCACTTACTAACCATTGATTTTAGGGCAACAAATTTAACCTCTTATCTTCATTTCCTCATCTTTAAAATATGAACCAAAAATAGGGGGCTGATGAAATGGGCTCATCAGGTAAGGGCATTTGGGGCTGAGTCTGACAACATGGGTTCCAATGTTGGGACACACATGGAAGAAAAAGAACTGACTGTCACAAATTGTTATCTGACCTCCATATTCATATGCACACACAAACACAAATACATGTAATTTTTAAAATTGGGCATTTCAGCGGGGCTTGGCAGCCCACATCTGTAATCTAAGCACTATGGAGGCTGAGGCAGGAAGAACAAGAGTTCAAGGCCAGCCTTGGGTACACAGTCAATTCAAGGCTAGCCTGGGCTACATAATCAGACATGGTTTCAAAATATATGCATATGTACAAAAACCAGAGATAAGAATGACAGACTTCTCACCAGAAACTATGCAAGCTAGTGACGTATCAATATCAATGACAACAGATCAATAACTGTAGTGCAAAAAGTAGGCAAAAACCTGAAGTCTCCTTAGCTGGAATATACTTTAAAAGGGAGAAGGGGCTAGAGAGATGGCTCAGCAGTTGAGAGTTTCCAACATTTGCACCATTCTTTAAGGCAGTATGCCAAATTAAAAAATTAAATTAGCAAAATAAACCCCCCAAAAAAGTCTCACAAAGATCCTATATGACTCTATTGATTTGAGAATCTTGAAAAGATAAAACTATGATAAAGAAATGATGATGTATTTTCACGTGACCAGCATTGCCTTCTCATGTCCTCCGAGGGATGGGGTGGGGCTTTCAGGACTGGTGAGTGGTGGGAAGATATGAATAGAAGGAATGGGGAAAGGAACGTTTCCAGAGAGTATGGAATAGAACTGTGCTATATTCTGATTATGACATTCTTCATGCAAATCAATAAGTTAATATTCATAGAACTACACACAGAAACAAAGTCAACTTTACTATAGATTAATTTGGAATCATGTCATGTAAGATTAGTGCTGTATCTTGGGTAAGTGTCTCCAAAGGTTTAATGTTATAGGCTTGGGCCCCAGCTGTGGTACTTGGAGAGGTGGATCCTTGGAGAGGTGGAGCCTAGTGGTATGTCTTCAGGTCATCAGAGACGTGCCCTTTAAAGGGACAGTAGGACCCCAGTTCCCTTCTTCTTCAACTCTCTTCTGTGTCTTGGATACAAAGGGAGCTTTGCTCCACATGCATGCCACCAGGATGTGCTGCCTTGCCACCAGCACAGGGGCATAGAGTCACTCAGCTATGGAGTGAAACCTCCAAAGCTCTGAGCCAAAAATGCGCGTCTTCACTTTGTAAGATGCTGATCTTAAGGGTTTCTTACAGTGACAGAGAGCTGACAAACACAAGAGGACTTCTCGTGCCCCTGGCTTCAGGGTGTCCTGTTGGAATTTTCAGTTTTTTTCTGTAGCTTGCGTGGTTCTGGCAGGATTCTTTAGGTTCCATATGGTAGCTGTTGGCAGTTTCAGGCTCACATTATCACAAGACTAAATCCTTCCTACAAGAGAAAAAGAGCACACTTAACTGAAAGCTTGAACAAAAGTTCCAGAATCAAGTCCTGCCAGTAGTGATTAGCCTTTCTTGGTACTTGAGCACATTTTCCACCCAATCACTGGAACTGAAAGAATGGGAGGAGTGAACTGGGTGGCTTAGTGTAGATCATGTGCTTCACAGACTCGGAGACAAAGGAAGAAGCCACTCTATCAAAATCACTTGGTGTGGGAGTGTGGGGAGACAATGCCATATGGAAACCAGTGGCTGTTATCACAAGAAGAGGGTTTATATGGCAGGGGACAAGCTATGACAGCGATTCCTCCACTGAGCCATTGGGTCATTAGCAGCCAAGCATCTCATAGTGACTGTGTACCAAATATTAGAGTTAGCAATTAATTATTACAGCAGGATGTTTTTTTTAAAGGACTGTTTCAAAATTCCTTCTGTAATTTTATTATAATTTATTTATCATTATTATTTAGAATTCTAGATTTTAAAAAAAAAACTTCCAGGTCTTTACTAATAGCTATCATCTATTTTGTTCTTGTTGTCGTTGTCATTTTTAAAGCCCACTCCCTACCTAGCTGAGGCCGCCTTAAACTCCCGACCTCCCCGCCTCCACTCGCTAAGTGCTGGGGTTGCAGGCCTGTGCCGCCATGTCGAGCTTTGTGAAGAAATTAGAAAATCAGTGATTTTTTTTTTTTCTAACCAAATCCAAACAGAGACAAAAATCTGGAGAAAAGCTGAAAAGTGGACAACTCAAGACTATGATGGTTTGTAAAGAGGAAAGGGCTTGTTAGAAATGCATTTTGGGGAAAGCCAAGAGTCTAAGAAAACATTTATCACCAAAGTTTGATATAGTCTTTAAATGCAAACCTATAATTTTATGCTATGTCAACTAGACATTTCCACAGAAACTTTACGTGGGTGTCTAATCAACACTATTGAATCCACAGCTGAATTCTGGGTATCCCACCCCAAAGCCTGCTTCTCACCCTGTATGAGATCCAACCGCTTAGTAAATAGCTGTATGACTCATTTAGTCCAGGCTGGGTACTGTGGCCATGCTTCCTGTTTCTCTCTCATCTCCTTGTTCCGACTCAGTCGACGGTTAAATTAATCTTATTTTCCAATGTCTTTCAAGTTCTGAATGAAATGCAAAATTGTCCTTTTGCCTTAACCTCTTTGAGCAGGCCTGGGTTTTACTATGACTGCTCCCTGCTTGGCTATTCCTCAAAATGGTATTCTTTGCAAAAATCTCTCGTTTTGGTTTTAATTTGGGTTGACAAACAATATCAAGTTGTTACCCTCGAGTTGTGGGATTGTTGATGACTTGTTTCTCTGCCTTTATTTATTTCATCATCTTATAATATTCAACAGTAAATGAAAGAAAAAGATTTAGGACTCTCCATGACCTACTTAGCCTGACCTATGACCGGCTGGCTTGCAGTCTCTCCCTGCCTCTCCCCACAGGTTCAGTGAAAGCTGTTGTAGTGATTGACTTACAATGTGTTCAGAGACATCTCTTCCTGTAACTGCCCTGGAGGCTTCCAGGAATAATAAAAAAAAAAAAAACCCTCATCCTTTCTTCAAAGAGTGTACACATCCTTGCTTTTAAATTTAAAGTAATAATAATAATAAATAAGGTATTCGGTTTCTTTGTAATATAGCCTTTAAAAAAATATATTTAGCTCCATGGGCATGTCCCAGGAATGTCCTGCCTTAGTCTCTCTTCTACTCCTAGTCCCTGGCTGGAGTATTCATTAGAGGCATAGAGTCCTGCTCCGAGAAGGTCAGGACACAGCGGCCAAAGCCTTAGTCACACTTCCTACTGCTGGCAATCTACCAGTAGATATGCTCTAAGGTGCCATCTCTGACCACTGTGGGCCACAGGAGAGCCATTACACCAAAGGAAACAAGAAGTGCCTGATCTGCACAGTCTCTGCAAGTAAAAATGAAGAGAAAAATGGGAGAGGGTATTTTAGGTCACTTATTAAGTTTTTTCCAATATATACATTATTAAGATGTATATATGTAATGAGATCAATAACAGGGAAAATGGAATGATTGAATCTTTCAGTGTGCCTATGCTTATTCTGTAGTACTATAAATAGAATACTTGACTCCGAGGAATATAGAAAGAGGTTTATTTGGGCTCACAAGTCTAGTGTCTGGGAAACCCAAATAGCATGGCACTGACATCTTACGAGGATTCTCTAGCTACGCCCAACATGGCAGACAAACAGAAAGGGAACGTTCCTTACACAGAGAGGGCAAGCACGCAAAGTGACCTTGCTTTCTAATATTCTGCTGTCTCCAAAACTAACCTAATTACAGGAATTCCAGCTCACTCCAGGATCTCATCATTCCCCACTTGGCCCCGACTCTTTTAAAGTACCTACCACCTCAGCTCCCTTACTAGACCAAAGTCTCCTTGTGAACTTGGTGAGAATACATCCATAGTAAAGTGACATTTATAGGAGTACAAGACCCATCTAAAAAGATGACCCTGAGGTTAAGAATGTTTGTTGCTCTTCCAGAGGATCACAGTTCAATCCCCAGCACCTGTGTCCAGCAGCCAAAAACGTGACTCCAGCTAAAGAGATTCAATGCCCTTGCCTGCACACACAGCTACACACACACACACACACACACACACACACACACACACACACACATACACGGAGGGGGTGGATTATAAAAATAACATCTTTTAAAAAACAAGTACAAGCTGGGTAGCAGTGGTGCCCACCTTTAATCCCAGCATTTGGGACCCAGAGGCAGGTGGATCTCTGTGAGTTAGAGCCCAACCTGGTTTACACAGCTAGTTCCAAGACAGCCAGTTTCTCTTGTTCCACAGAGAAACTCTGTCTCAAAAACAAACAAACAAACAAACAAAAGGCAAGTACAAGGCCTTATTATTTACACGGAGTAAATTCTGTTGTATTAATATCAGATGATCTGATTGTGTTAAGCTTTAGTCTCATTCCTTTCCTTCTACTTTCTCTCCCTCTCTCTCTGTACTAGGGCCAAACTCAAGGGCTGGTAGATGCCAGGAGAGTGTGTCCCCCCGCCTCAGTTTTTAAAGACAGGCTCTCATTATATAGTCCAGACTGGCCTGGTTTTCAATCCCTCTATCTCTTTAGTACTGTTTAGAGGAGTGTGCCCGTGCCAAGCTTCAAAGTTTATTTTTTAAAAATCATCATTAAACTTGCTAACAAGACTTCAGTTCTCCCTCTTACAGGAACCTAGACTGGTGCTCTTGAATGTTGGGTTTTTATCACAACATTGTTTCTTTTTTAACATTTTTATTTGTTATCTCATGTTTGTGTTTTTTGCCTGTATGTATATATGCATACCATGTGTGTGCCTGGTGCCCACAGAAGCCAGAAGAGGGCATTGGATCCCCTGGAACTGGAGTTACAGATGATAGTGAGCCACCATGTGGGTTCTGGGAATAGAACCAGGGTCCTCTGGAAGAGCAGCAAGGGCTCTTAACTGCTTGAGTCATTTCTTCAACCCCCATAACATTATTTTTATTGAGCAATTTTAAGCATTAATAACAGTACAAGTTAAAGAGTAGTTAATGAAAATGAGATTCATAAGTGGCACAGCATACTCACATAGAGTATGCTGTGGAATGAGAGAACTGACTCTTGCAGGTTGTCTTCTGACCTCCACATACTCACCTTGGTGTGAAGCTGAAGCCATGCTCCTGCCTCTGCCTCTGGAGTTCTGGGATTACAGGTGTACACCATCTCTCCAGTTGCAAAAGAACAGACCTATCTGGGCTGGGAGGATGGCTCATTGGCTAAGAGAATTTGCTGTGCAGGCCTGAGAACCTGAGTTTGAATCCCCAGCACTTGTGTAAAAAGCTGTGTACCTGAAACCCCAGTGCTAGAGGCAGGGTGCAGACAGGAGGCGTGCTGGGGCCAGGCAGCCACCAATCCAGCTCCAGGTTCAGTGAGAGAGCCTGTTTCAGGAGAATAGGACGGAGAATGAGGACACCTGACATCCTTCTCTGGCGTCCTGGTGTACAGAACACCCGATGTCCTTTGCTGGCCTTCTGGTGCATGCATGGACAGGCACAACCCCACACATACGTGTACACACACACCACCACCACCACCACCACCACCACCAAATACAATGAAATAAGAGTAAAATAAAAGAAATGTTTATCTGTGCCAGGCTGAGAAAAACACAACAAACGTAGAAGTGGAAAAGAGATGGAGGAGAGGGCATAAAAGAGAGTGGCATCTTAAGAGAGATGAATGGGAGAGAACTGAGAAGTTCTGTCCACAGACCGCTCTCTCTATCTGAGGCCAGAGGGAAAGGGAAACCTCAGCACTAAATTCTGTTATCTAAAAGTGTCTCTCACTCAGGGCTTTATTTCTGGTATTCCTCAGCCGACGTGCCCGATTCGCGCTGCTTCCTCTATTTCCAACACAGACTGGGATTTAAAAAGATTCCGTGAGAAACTTTAAAAGCTGCCTAACATAAACCTTTTCTAGAATAAAGCACTGAAATAAAGTAACTGCGTGGTAAGAGTGACATTACCAGTGATTCTGTAGATAATCGAAGAATAAATAATGGCAAGAAAATGTGAGAATAAACCCATTTTAGTGTTCTTTTTCTGTGAATTAGGAAAAAATGTATTTCTTGGTCCGTTTTAGTTTTCATTGTTTGAGGATTTAATACGTGAATATCATATGTTTTGATCAAATCCATCCTCATTCCCTCCCCTCCAAATCATTCTCTATTCCCTACCAACTTCATGTATTCTCCCCTCTCTCTTTTCTCCCCCCCCCCAAAAAGCCACTGAGTCCACTTAGTGTGGCCTGTGTGCACGTGGTGTAGGCTTCCTACTGGGGCACAGGTAGCCTTTCAGGAGCACATGCCAAAAGAATGCTTTCTCTTCCTTTTCAGCATCCATTAATTGCCAGTAGCTTTTCACCTAGAGATGGAAATTCATGAGCCCTTTCTATGTCTTTGCTGGGGTTTTGGCTGGCTTGATCTTGTGAATGCAGGCTCAATTGTGAGCTCAATTGTGCTGTCATGTCCAGCAGACACTGTTTTGAGGCATACATCTACTACTTCCAGATCTCATAACCTTCCTATCCCTTCCTCCATGATGTTGAGATCTACAACCAACCTGAGCTACTATCAACAGATACCTGCTGTTGGTCATTTAATGCTTCTCATATCTCACTAGAAACAGAATGAATTCCCTGTACTCTGCCATATCATAACTTTGAGGACCAATCCAAGGCCATGTCACAACTGTAGGCTCCTCAGATCTCCCTGGCTTTTTACCTCCAGAAACTTCTATCGCTTGACATGCTCCAAAACTCAGAGGCTCTGCGGTACTAAACTCATTTCACCTCCTGAATTTCCTTCCTCTCAAGTCATCATTTGTCAACCAATTTCTATCACCTGGGAAAGTTGGTTTCTTTAAATGATAAAACAAATTGAGGAAACAGATTGCTTTATTCATCTTTACATCTCTTCTGTATTACATTATTATCTCATTAGATGTTTAAATGTTTACAAACTTTCAATGCGTCTTTCCTATAATTTTATTACATCAGTCTTTACACATTCTTTCTTAATGATAGTGTTCTACTGCTTGAACTAAAATTCACTTTTTACTTACAAAGTATGAGAATGTCAAAATAAAAAGATATTTCTATTTGGGGAAGTTTATATCTATTTACACTTGTGTAACTTTGAGCGCTTGTTTTGTACATTGTTGGGGGATGGGCTGACTAAGCCTTAGCAGTTTGTTTTATCTGCAGGTGTTGGCTTTATGTACATCTGTGATTCAGATGTTTGCTTCCTCATGACCTGCACCTGCTCACTGCTCTTTAGCGGAGCCATTGTAGTGAAGATCAAAGTTGCTGTGGAGAAATTCTTGTAGTCCCTCTCCCACAGTCTCAGGCAACAAGGAGAAAACACTCCCTTTAAGCTTTAAGCTCCCTATGGTAAAGGAGACATAGTTCAGCTGCTGAAGGATTGTGGGATGAGACTAAGCTACAAGTTTCCTTCATTATGCAAACAGGCCTTTGAATGAGGGTGTAGAGTTTTTGTATCAATAAAATACCCGAGGAGCTTCTATATCAATAAAAAATGTCCAAGATCAGACAATCAGGGTTCTGCTCTCCAGGATGGCACTTGCTATGGCATGCAGTTCCCTCCGCCGAGGTCTGGCAGGTTTTGTACTTATGAAAATGTTTCCTTGTCTTTCTTGTGAACCAGCATAGTAGCTATAGGCTACATATTTCAGCTTAGAAAATACTTAGTCCATTTTATTACTCAGATACTGAAATCAGATTCTTAAGTAAAATGGTCTGTGTTGGACATCAGTTTGACCATTTGCTACCAGGAAGTTCAGCTCAGACCACATAATTCCCACAAGCTGATATCCATATTAGTAAAAGTGGAACAAACAGCTAGTCTTGAGATATTTGTAGGTTATAGGAAATTTCCTGGGAAGGGGGCTGGGGAGAAGACTCAGTGGTTAAGAGCTCATTGTGCTCTTACAGAGGACCAGAGTTCAATTCCCACCACAATCTCAGGTGACTAGCAACCCCTCTGCAAACACCAGCACTCACATTCAGATTCCAGCATACAGACAACACATTGCACATAATTAAAAATGAGGTAAATATTTTTTTAAAGAAAAGAAGCTCCCTAAACAACATGCATGAAATCTGAATGCTCAGAAGTGAAATAATTTAATCAAGAAGCCAGTAACATTTGTTTCATGTCATTACAGAGAAAATACCACCAAGTCATTGCCAACCCTCTCAGAGACTTCTGTGAGAACGAATACATTTCACCAAGTGTTTGTTACATCTTTGAGTTAAAAAAGAATGTATTGTTCATGAACTTAGAGGTGTTGGGGGTGTCAAATATCTTTCAGTCTGGTTTTTACAGCCTCTATAGACCTTCAGCACCATTTGCTGTCCTGGCTGATGTAAATATAGTGAACTGTTTAAGGGTTTTAGGGACAGTAGAGTCCAGTGGCAGAGAAAGCTGTTAATCTGTTCAATTTATGAGTTTCATAATCTGTTCAATTTATGAGCTCATAATAAACAATTGGAAAAATAATCACATGTGCAGGAGAACATTAAGAAACAAAAATGGATGCCAAGCTCCAAAAAGCCTTGAATTCCAGGCTAAGGAGTCCTTTTGGGATAAAGGCTCCATTAGAGCATATGTGGGAGTTTCTTAAGAGAGGCAAGGGACAAATGTAGGTATGGGTTATCTACTGGGGACCGAATCTGTATGACAAGCCCAATGGACAGTGTCTTACAGACACTCCCATCCCTCCCCCGATGGTCGGAGTATCAGGCTATTTCTGAAGGGAGGGTGTTCAGCGCCTTATCTTTCCAGCTCAAGCCATACAAGCATGCCTGTTGCTTTCCAGAGACTCTTATGAGGGTGACTTTGGAAATGCTCTAATGTCATTTCTGTTGCAAAATACTCTGACAAAAAGCAACTTACGGGAGTAAGGATTTATTCAACTTGGGAGTCTAGGTTACTACTGTCCATCATTGACCGGAAGTCAAGGCAGGAACCCGAGGCAGCTAGTCACATCCAAAGAGAGAGAGCATGTGTGCATGTTCAGCATGATTTTTTACTCTTATACAGTTCAGGCCCAGCCCATGAAATGGTGCCACCCACAATCAGGCTACATCTTCTCACCGCAATTAACCCAAGAAAAATCCACCCGGGCATGCATGATCTAGGTAATTCCTTTCCCAGGTCATTCCCCTTGTGCCAAGTTGATAAAAAGTAACTGTCATAGGGTGTCCGATTGACCACTATAAGGTATATCTCTCTGCCTAACCCCAAGAGTCTGAGATGTAAGGTCCCACCTCTAGTGAACGCCTAGGCTATCCGTTTGAGCAGAGTAGCTGTCCTGGGGCTGGGCACCAATTAGTTCCCAAAACGGCTCCGGGTCACGTGCGCTTGGGGTGGGGCAGTACCTCTGCCGGCCGAGGGGCGGGACCTGCCAGCCGGTTGGGCGGAGCTGTGAGCAGAGCTTGGACTGAACTGAAGCTGAGCACTCATCCCTCTGCAGCGGGTACCCACTCCTCGCGTACCTGCGTCCCGCGCGGTGACAACCGCGCTCCTCTCCATCATGTTGTGGCGGGGCAACCAGGCGCTGCGGCACTTTTCCACCGGCCAGGTGAGCATCCACGTCCTAGCCTTGTTTTCCAGACCTCGGGGGCTGCAGGGCCCGGGCGGCGAGGCCGGTGAGCAGTGCTCAGAACTTGCTAGAAGGGACCGCAGCGTTTCTCAGACTAGGAGACTTCAGAGAAGGCTGCGGTATTGTCCTGGATGAGAACTGGGATGAGAATTGTCAAATGAGCCTTTGTCTCTTGCGGGGAATGAACTGCAGTCGTGGTTGTTGAACGTGTCAGGTCTGGCTTGGGTGATAAGCTGGAGACTGACAATGGGTAAAAATACAGAATCCAGCGGCTGTTTTCTTCCTTTTTGCATTTCAAGTGAGAGGTTCCCTGGCCCCGACCTAAGAAATACAGGATCGGGACGGTGGATTAACATGAGAGCACTGAGCACTAGCCTTGCAAAGTCTGTCAGATGTGACTGTGACCCAGGGAAGCTCAGAACTTCAAGCAAGGATAGCCTGGTACTGCCCACCGATTTCGCAGCCGCCAGATTTCTAGGATCCCCCAGTGCTGCAGGAAGAGCCACGCTGGAACATTGTTACACTGTAGAGTAAGAACCGGGCTCTGGCCCAGCCCTCAGGCGTGGGATTGCATCAGCGCTTCTAGAAATGGCACGGGAGCCGACACGTTGCAAGTAGCTGTGCCTTCAGCAGCACTTCAGTGAGCCTTGGGAGAAGAGCCTTTCTGAGTCTAGACAATTCAGGCTGTTCGGGCAAAGGAAAGTGTCTATCCTGTGTACATAATAATCTCTTTTGTAAGCAGTACATCCTGGCTGTATCATAAAAGATCCCCCCTCATTGGTTTTTCACTAACAATGCCATATGTAAAAAAGTTGAAGGCAAAATCTTGAGTAGCACTAAGAATTGTCCCAGATTTACATTGATTTAAGCCCAAATGGTCAGGACTCATTTTGCTCCTTACAATCAATTCTAGTGACTTTGGGGAATAGTCACAGTTTATAAAATCTAAAGGACAAGATCTGTCGGCCCTGGGCTTTTGACTGCTCTGCTGGGCAGCCCTTGGACCCTTCCTCAGTTTCTTTAATCATTCTGGCTGTGTAATCTGGCCAGGTGGCACAGACAGCAAGAGGCTGTGTCTCCTACACTGGCCGTCGTCATCATCTTGCCAGTGAATTACTGGAAAGCTGAAAGGAGGTTTCGAAGGATGAGGAGACTTCAAACGCTGGGGTTACAGAAGTTTTCTGTCATAAAAGCTGAACAAGCCAGGTGGCAGATGCTAGGAATGGAAACATGGCTGGGTGAAGCACCAGGCTGTCCCAGGGGCCTACTGTCCCCGGGGGAATACATGTGGGAAGGTGGCCACAGACAAAGCTGGGAAGTAGGAAGAGTTCTACATGGTCAAAAGGAAGACTGTGAAGGATAAGGGAAGAACCAGAGATATTTTACTCTGCAGATAATGCAGACCACACCCTTTGGATTGTGTATTTTTAAATGAACACGTGTATGGTTAATAAGGCTATAAGATGCTATAACCACTTTGGGAAAGTGTTGGTAGCTTCTTTTGTAAATTTTTTTAAAATCGTATTTTATTTGGGGAAGGGGGGAGATGAGGGCATGCCACAGCACACCGGTAGAAGTCAGAGGACAATTTTCAGTAGTTAGTTCTTTCCATCCACCTTGTTGGTCCTGGAAATAGAATTCAGGTCCTCAGACTTGGCAGCACATGCTCTGACCAGAAGAGCTTTGTGGCCGGGCTATTTGTTATAGTGTTAAACAGTATCTCTCCCATATGTTGTACTCAGTCCCATGGGTACAACAAAGCTCAAGACATATTTACATTGAAGCTCTTTACAAAGTACATACATGCAGCTTCGTTGTAAGATGGGTTCTTGTTGACTTAGAAACAATGCTCAAGATAGGGGTCTAAGGAGAATAACTGAAGCAAACATAATGCACATGGGTGGCAGGATTGGCCAGGCCCTAAGGTAACATAGAAGTCACTCAGGCTGATGTAAAGTACAAATGACATCTCTCACAAGGATGAGCTTTATGGCCTAGAAGTGATGCTCAAAGTTTTATGGGGGAAAAGTCTGAAATAAACAAATACAATATTCTGGGGGCTATGGGTAGAGCCTGGCTCATCAGACAGCAAAGAATCGCCAGGTTGTAAACTGTACTCCCCCCAGCATTTCAGGAGAACAGCTAAGCACTTCATTCCATTGAAGAAATAAGCCGTGTGTTTAACTTTCCTGGCGTCTCTGGTGCTTACCTGTGTGTACAAGGACTTTTCTTTCTTTTGCCCTCCAAGTATCCACGTTGGATGCAGCTCACTACCACCTGTAACTCCAGCTACAGGTAATCCAACACCACTTCCTGGCCTCTGAGACCATCAGAACACGCATGGCATAAACCCATGAAGACACATACACATCCATAACATAAAACTAATGAGCTTTAAAGTGATGAGGGCTGGGGGTACAGCTCAGTGACAGAGCACTGGCCTGGCACACACAATGACGCAGCTTTGATCTCCAGCACCGAGAAAAAAAAACCTGTATGACAATTGATATGATTACATTATTTTTGTTCCTTTGTTTGTTGGTTTTTCGAGACGTGGTTTCTCTGATGTAACTCTGTCTGTCCTGGAACTCAATCTGTGGACCAGGCTTGCCTTGAACTCACAGAGTCCTGGGATTAAAGGCGTGTACCAACCACCACCACCCAGCTATATTCTTTATATAATGATGCAATAAGAAAATCAGGTTGTACGAACTTGTCACTGATGGTGGCCTCTCTAAATCTTGCACAGCTTCATCTCTGTGTGAAGAATGGCATGCTGCTCCTAGTCATGGGAGAGGTCTTTACAGCAGCCGCAGGACTTTGTACACTCCAAAAATATCCCGGGAATATACTGAAAGCCAGCTGTGAAGTCAGCTGTTATTTTCACTCTCTGCTCCATTTTCAAGCATGAGAGGCAAGCCTCCTTGGAGCCAATTTGTGCCTCGAAAGAGTTGCCTCAGAGATCCGGTAACCCATAAATGAGACCATGTCACTCTTCTGCCCAAAGTCACTTCATAATATGCTACCAGTTGCTGGCAACAGACAAAGCTCTCCACACTTCCTTTCTCAGTTGCCGTTTGTCAGCATTCCATGACTCCCCGTTCTGGTGCCACTTATTCATTTCTTTCCGCCTGAAACTTCCCAGGGGTCTCCTGTAATCCTTCCCACTTTCTTGGCCAGTTCCCAAGATGCCAACCCTGAGACTCAGCTAAAGAATTCCCTTGGAGATGGGGAGATGGCTCAGCAGGTAAAAGTGCTTGCTGAAGAAGCATCGGGTTCTGAGTTCAGATCCTCACACTTGTGTAAAAGCTGGACATAGGGGGTGTGCGCCTGTAACCTGGGAAGGCAGAGACAGGAGAATTGCTGGAGCTAATCGGCTACCAGCTTAGCTGAATCAGACAGCTCTAGGTTTGGTGAAAGACCCTGTCTCAAATAATAACAAGGAGAGTGACTGGGAAGGACATCAGCATTGACATCTGGCCTACACACGCACACGCACATACACATGCACACATACAGTAATATGTATACCTGCACACATACTCATATGTGCACACACACACACACACAAACACATATGCACACATATACTATATCCTACCCACTATGAAGAACTCCCTTCGGGTAATAGCTTCCCCTTTCAGAACTGTGCTGTGCCTACCTGTCCTAGCACTGAGTCATTGATACATCTACCTGGGTGCCTTCCCTCCTGACAGATGAATCCCCCAAGAACAGGGACCACTTTTTCTATGAATCTTGCCTTGTAAGGGATCCTATAGAGAAATGTGCACAGAGAACAAACAAGAAAGACAAATTGAAGAATTGTGAGTTTGTCTGTAAGAGATCGTCCTGACTGATAATCGATGTGGGAGGGCCCAGCCCACTATGGGCAGAACCACCTCTAGACCCTTGGGTTGTGTAAGAAAGCTAATTGAACACGAGGGAGGAAGTCTGTAAGCAGCTTTCCTCCATGGATTCTGCTTTGGTTCCTGCTCTAACTTCCCTCAATGATGGATTGGGACCTGGAACTATAAGCCAAACCAAAGCTAACTCTTTCCTTAGCTGCTTTTGAATAGTGTTTATCACAGCAATAGGAAAGCACACCAGAACATTCCATCCTGTTTCTTGGTGGTTACTGAATTTCAGGCTATAGCTCCATACTTCTTTGGTTTGATTTCTTCATCTGTATAAATGAGTTATGAACACCTGTTTTCTGGGAATCTGTGTTGCCAGATGCAGTCATATGTGTGACATGCATGGCAAAAACCAACATGCCTCTACTTTTCCTCTCTGCCCCAAGCTTTCCAGGTCCAGGGCAGACTAGTTCTTGTGGTCTGGCACATGATCTTCAGGGAGCAGAAAGTTGCAGATGTTAGCAACCACTAACTAGCTCACTCTCTAGATCACTAGAGAGCTTGTTAAGATGTAGCTTCCTCACTTTAGATCTGCAGTGAGAACCCAGAACCCACATTTGGAATTCGTCTTCCTGGTGGATTCTGTTAACATGGTCATGTCAGTACTCATACTGTACTTGGAGAAATGAAAGCAAGAAATATCTTAAGTCCAGTTTTCTGGAATCCTTTGAATTCGCAACTACAGTTAAGAGTCCTGAAATCTAAGTATTACCCAGTGTTTAAAAACTTACCTTAGGCTAGGGTTCTAGCTCTGCAGTAGAAGGCAAGCTTCAGGTTGAAGGCCCTGGGTTCAATTCCCTGAGAAAGGGATTGGGTGGAGAGTCACCTATGAAGCTCAGAAAGTGTTTAATGAATGTAATATTTTCAGGACAGCACGGTTTCTTTAAACACGTTTGCAGCTGATCTGCAGTTGAGTTCCAGATAGCTAGATAAAGGTCAGGTAGAATGTAGCAAGTACACTCACTGCACTGAAGGACTCGGTCTCTTGGCTTCTGTGTGCTTTGAGGTTTACGGTCACCACCATCCCACTTTTGGTAATGTTGATTGTTAAACTAAGGGCCTTTCACATGGTGGACAAGTCCACCCTAAAGAGCTACAGTCTGGCACCTCTATGTACTTTGAAAGCAGTGTTTCACATGTCTCAAAAATATCTGACATTAGTCATTGTATGAGGCAAAGTTGAAATTATTGTCAGGTGGCCAACAGGAAGATTTCTATTTCAGCTCTAATTATAGGATACAGAGATAAAATATTTATAGAGAATTTTTTCATTTTCTTTCTTTCTTTCTTTTTAATTTAGGGTTTCTCTGTTGTAACTCTGGCTGTCCTTGAACTCACTCTTTAGACCAGGCTGGCCCCGAACTCACAGAGATCTGCCTGCCTCTGCCTCCCAAGTGCTGGGATTAAAGGTGTGCGCCACCACTGCCAGAAAGTTTTTATTTCTTTGTGTGTGTATGTATGTGTGTGTGTGTTGTGTGTGCGTGCACGCACATGCGTGCCACATATGTGTGTGTGAGTACCCATGAAGGTCTGAAGAGGGTTGGATCCCCTGGAGCTGGAGTTGCAGATGGTTGGAAGCCACTTATCATGGGAGCAGGGAATGGAATGTAGGTCTTCTGGAAGAGTAGGTCGTGTTCTTCACTACCCAGCCATCTCTCCAGCGCCCATCTGTCTTGTTTTTGAAACAGGGCCTCTCACTGGCCTGGAGCTTGCCTCTTCATCTGGACTGGCTGGCTAGCAAGCTCTAGTAATCCACCTCCCTCTGTTTCCTCAACACTGAAATCACATGTGCATGCCCCCGTAGCAAGCTTTTTTTAAAAAGTTTTTTTAATTTTTTGAGCGTTTTATACATGAGTACTATGTTTATAACATTTCTACTCCTCCTTCTCCCCCTCCAACTCCTCCCATGTCCCCTTCTCAAATTCATGACCTCTTCAGTTGTGTGTGTGTGTGTGTGTGTGTGTGTGTGTGTGTAAACCTGATGAGTCCATTTAGCATATAGTCCCCATATGTGTGTGTGGTTAGGGGTGGTCACTTGGGATTTGGTAACTATTATGTAGCCTTAGGTTGAGGAGTTGAACTGTAGATGTATCAGTTGGGGCTGGGTACCCCATGATTAATTCTCTGCATTTTAACCAATCATGTGGCTTTCTGTCATTATCTCCATCTACTGCAAAAGAAGCTTCTTTGAAAAAGAGTAAGAGCTATGGTTATCTGGGAATAAGAATGAGTATTTAGAATGCAGCTGGGAATCAAACTAGTTTAGTAAAGTGGCAGTGGCATATTCTCCTCTAAAATCTACGACCTCTCTAGCCATGGGGTGTTGGCTAGGGTTAAATCACCAGGCATAAATTCCCTCCTATTGAGAGGGTCTTAAGTCCTTAAGTTCGTTTATAAAGTTGGTTGGTTGGTTACCACTATTGCACCTTTAGGGGTATCTTGTCATAATTGTCATGTGGTTTGCAAATGTCACAGCTGGGTAGGACTATGGATTGCTTTTCTCCCTTGACAAGCTTGAGTAGCACCTTCTAGTATTATATATTAGGCCTCAGGGAAGAAGCCTTCTAATCAAATCCAGCTTGATTTCTCTGAATCTTATGTCCGAAGTGCATGGCATTTTCAGCAATGGGATCTTACCTTCAACTTCTGGGAGGCAACCAAGGGCAACAGCAATAATGTTTTGATCGTTGCTTGAACTCCCCTGACCAACAACTGAAAGAACTGTGGTTTTTGTTACATAGTCTAGTTTGGGGGAGCATTATCACCCCAGGTGGCACAGCTGACTGCAAGTCATTATGTATGGTCCAGTACTTAGCAACCTTCCTACCATCACACCAGACTAATAATTTTACTTTGGAGGTCTTGGAGCTTCTGGTGGCCCTCCGGTCATCTTATGTGACTCAGTCTCCAATATTTGTGATCCATTTCTTCCATCCGCAATGTCAGCTGTCTTTATCACAACATTCTTTCACAGGTTTATTTAAAAAACAAGCTGAAGTTGGCACTTATAGGCCAGAGCCTCTTCGGACAAGAAGTCTATAGCCACCTCCGGAAAGAAGGCCACCGAGTAGTGGGGGTGTTCACAGTTCCAGACAAGGATGGGAAGGCTGATCCACTAGGTGAGTGCATCTTGGGACACACGATCAATTGCTCTCAAGGCCGGTTGATGATCAGAGCTACTTTGATTGCAATACATATGACCTCTTGTTAGTGAGCTGTAGTCCAAAATGACTGCCTCAGTCTCAACCAAGTCTGTGTTCCACCAAGCCAAGAGGGAAAAGAGGCAGCTGGGAAGATGGTTCAGCCAGTAAAGGGCTTGTCCCACAACCTCGAGGACCTGAGTTCAGATCCCCAGCACTCACATAAAAGTTGGTCCCCTGGCCAACTGTATGTTTTGCCAGCATTGTGGGGTGGAAATGGGGGTGGAGACAAGGGAGTCCTTAGGACTCATTGGCCAAACAACCTAGCCAATTGGCAAGTTCCTAGTTCAGTAAAAGACCCTGTCTCAAAAAATAAGATGAAAGATTAAGGAAGATTCTGACATTGACTTGTGGCCTACACACACACACACACACACACACACACACACACACACACACGCACACAGGTGCACATATGTTTATGTGCGCGCACTCATATGAAAATGTACATACACCATATATATACGCACCAAAAAGAGAAACAAAGGAAGAAGAGAATGAGCCCATGATTAAGGATATAGTCCAGAAATGGCACATATCACTTCCATTCATATCCAATCAGCTAGAACTTAGGCACAGGCCAATGCACTTGCAGGAGAGCATGAGAAATTGAAGTTGTCTTTGAGGTAGCTATATATTTAACTGTACAAGATGTCTTAGTTTTGTTTCCTGTTGCTGTGATTTTTTTTTTTAAAAAGGCCCTAACAAAAGCAACTTAAGGGAGAAAGGATTTATTTGACTTGCAATTTCAGGTTACAGTCCATCACTGTGAGAAAGTCCAGGTAGCAGGAACTTAAGCAGCTGGTCAGGTCACATCTATTCCATCAAGAGCAGAACTTAATGAATTAATGCACTCATGATAGTGCTCAGCTAGCTTTCTTCACTCTCATGCAGTTCAAGATCCCCTGCCTAGGAAATGGTCCTGCCTGTCTTGGCTGGGTCTTCCCACTTCAGCTAAGGCAATCAAGGCAATACCCCAAACCCAAGCCCATAGACCAACCTGATCTAAACAGTTTCTCACTGAGACTTCCACTGCTGGAGGATGAGTGTAGAGAGCTAGTAAGTTCCTGTTACATACATGGATTTTTTGGAATTACAAATATGATTATATAGGTCTGGGAAAGGGCCATTCCCCTGGTACTTGGACCCAGGGTCAGGACCCTGTTCCATTGGTCATGACCATCTGGACTCATGATGTAACTCAGAAAAACGAGGCAAAGCCAACCTGACTTTTATACAATCAGGCCTTGAGATGGTGCGGCATGCTTAGCAGTGTATGTTCTAAAACCAGGAGACTGATGCGGATTCTGCCACTTGCCCGCTGTGTGATCCTATGCAAGGCACTTAGCTTAGTAACCTCCAATTCAGTGGCCCCTGCTTCACACGGCTGTGGTAAGAACTCATGGGGGAAGTGTATGTAAAGTGTTATGCCTTACATCAGGCGTGTAAGCAATTATCGATAGCATCCCAACAGTTCTCTCAGAAGAGTCCAGTAAGCAAGCCAAAACTAGCTCTAGGCAGCCAAAACTCACAAGAAACCAATAAGGTAGTATCCCAAGTTTCTATCTCAGCAGAGCTCATTGTTTACAACAAAAACACGTGTCTCCTCTACCCCATGTTTCTTTCCCAAGCAACCTCTCAGATTCCTTCCACTGTCACACAAGTGATGTGTGTGTGTGTGTGTGTGTGTGTGTGTGTGTGTGTGTGTGTGTACTTGTGCTGTAGAAGGATGTCAGGTGTCCTGTTCTCTCACCCTCCACCTTATTTCCAGGAGACAGTGTCTCTCCCTAGGCTGGAGGCCATCAAGCCTCTGTGACCCTCCGGTCAGTCCCCATAGTGCTGGAGTTACAGATGCATGCAACCATGTCCAGCTTTTAAAAATAATTTATTTTATTTTATCTGGGTGCAGTGGCACGCTCCTTAATCCCAGAATTTGGGAGACAGAGGCAGGTGGCTCTCTTGTGAGTTCAAGGCCAGTCTGGTCTATATGTTCTGGTGAGTTCCAGGACAACCTGAGACCCTGTTTTCAAAAAACAAAAGGATTTTTTATTTTAAATTATATCTATATCTGTTAATCTGTTCATCAGCCATTCAACATATGTTTTGAGAACCAAACTCAGCTTAGTATTCACTCTAAACCACTGAGTCATCTTTCCAGCCCATTTCCAGCTTTTAAAAATGTGACTGCTGGAGATTTGAACTCAGATCCCTGTGTTTACAAGGCAGGTACCTTTATCAGCCGAGCTATCTCCCTAGTCCCCCATTATCACACTTTTACCCTTCAGTCACCTCTCATCTGAGTTACATTTCTTGGACATTTTATGAATGTCAATATTTTGTGCATTATTGTGCTGGTAGCTCAGACTTTTTCAAGTGCAGTGATCAAAGACTAACCTTGGTTCAGACTCCTTTGGGACTTAACAAGGGTTTAGAGTTGAGGTTTTGTCACAGAGCCCTCATCTCATCTTTTAGAACTGTGATAACTGCAGAGAGAAGAAAAAGGAAATAAAAGAAGACAGGCAAACCCTCCAGTCAGCGGCTCGCACACACACACACAAATACGCACACACTCACATATACATACATATACGCACGTACATACACAATACACAATGAAATGTATAAAAACGTAATGAAAGTTCTTTCTTAAAAAAAGCTTCCATCAAAATCTGAAAATATTATCTACTTACCAGCTTTTCAGCTTGAATACATTATGCTTTCAATATAGAGATGAATGTCCTCTAGAAAGATGGATGAACCCAGCACAATGATGACACATCAAATTCTAGCCACAATCCCAGTTATCCCCCATTATGTTTAATGTAAAACTTTTGTGAAATTTTGATGTTACAGTGTGTTAATATAAGACCATGGCCTTTATAAAAGAACAATCTCTTTTTCATGCTCAGCTTTGGCTGCAGAGAAAGATGGGACCCCTGTGTTCAAGTTCCCTAGATGGAGAGTCAAGGGTAAAACCCTCAAGGAGGTAGCAGAAGCCTACCGATCAATGGGTGCTGAGCTCAACGTGCTTCCCTTCTGCACACAGTTCATCCCCATGGATGTCATTGATGGCCCCAAGCACGGCTCCATCATCTACCACCCATCTCTCCTGCCCAGGCACCGAGGAGCCTCTGCCATCAACTGGTGAGACTTATAATAGCAGAGGTGAAAGCTCTAGTTCCATAGACTATGTTTGTTTGTTTGTTTTTCTCCTACATAATGCAGAAACTAGGTGTGCATCTCCCTAGCCTGGGTAGATGGCTCAGGCAGCAAAGTGCTTCATGTGCATGCAGGAGGACCTGAGCTCAGCTCTCCAGCACCCACAAAAAAGCCAGACATGGATGCTTGCACCTGTAGAATTAGATGTAGAAATAGATGGCTCCATGAGTATACTAAAAAAAACTTTATGTGGTTTAAATGTGCTGACAAATACGTTATTGTACTTAAAGATGGATGCCAGAAGTTCATTTCATTTTCATCTTATAAATAATAGTAGTAGATACTTTTGCACCTGAATCTGTTTTTTTGGTTTCTTCTTTTTTTTTTTTTTTTTTTTCATTTTGAATTATTTCTTTTTGTTTGTTTGTTTGTTTGTTTGCTTTGGTTTTGGTTTTTTGTCTGAGACAAGGTTTCTCTGTTGTAACCCTGGCTGTCCTGGAACTCACTGTGTAGACCAGGCTGGCCTCGAACTCACAGAGATTTATCTACCTGCCTCTGCCTCCTGAGTGTTGGAATTAGAGGTGTGCGCCACCACTGCCTGGCTTTGAATTATTTCTACACGCAGAATCATTGGGTCAAAGCATGAATATCTTCAAGGCTCTTGACAGTGTCATGATTATTAATTTCTCAATATTCCTGAAAATAGAGAGCCACTGGATGACTGATTTAGCTCAGAGAAATACGAACTATTTGGGGGGTGGGGAGTGAGGCCAGAGATATCGCTCAGAGGTTAAGAATACTTGTTGTTACAGATGACCAGAGTTTGGTTCCAGCACTTAAATCAGGCATCTCTCAACAGTCTGTAACTCCAGCTCCAGGGGATCTGATGTCCTCTTCTTGCCTCTGTGGCTGTCGGCACACACGTGGCATATAAATAAAAATGCATGTGCATACGCATTTAATAAGGCACATGCATATAAATAAAAATAAATCTAAAAAATGATTTAGAGCCTTGCTGAACAACCACTTCACAACTCTGTATGTACCTGCTCTCCGCTATGTGTTTAGAGACACCTGTTGACATATCCAGTTTACTGTTTGTATTATGAGCCCCTGTAGAGCCAAGCTAACATTTCTCTTAGCTTAAACAGTATACAGCACACAGTATAAATAGTTGATTTAATCAACTGACTTTTACTACAGTTTGTATAGCCAGTCTAGAGCTAATTCTAATCTTAAGTGACCTTTGTATTCAATTGTACAACCTAAATTAACAGTTTTCCTTTTCACACTGTGCTGAGTACCCTCTGTTTTATTTTCCATTCTTATTCTGTCTAATACATGATCAAGGCAATGTAGAAAATACATTCAGGCACAAAAACTACTCAGTCCTGGAGAAGAAAAGAAAACTGAGACTTGCAGTCAGTTGCTGGCAGTAAGGATGGATTCTGACTCCTTTTAAGATACAGCCAAGTCATTATTGCAATACTATACATACAGAAGGATGCGTTAAACAACTGTTGGGTGTTGCTTTTCATAAGCTCTGATGGCTCCAAGCTCTACTATAAACTTCTCCAGGTCATTTCATTCACTATCTGCGTTTCCATTATAACTCCCTTGTCCTTTAACATGACTAAATCTCTACTAGACACAGTCAACCAGCATTTTAAGTTGAAACTCTTCTTTTCACAGGACTCTAATCATGGGAGATAAGAAAGCTGGGTTTTCTGTTTTCTGGGCAGATGATGGTTTAGATACAGGACCCATCCTTCTTCAGAGATCATGTGCTGTCCAACCCAATGATACAGTGGATGAACTTTATAACCGGTTCCTTTTTCCTGAGGGAATCAAGGCAATGGTCAGTATATTTATACCATCAAGACGAATTTAGGAAACTTTTAACATTTGAGAACTGTTTTGCTTTCATCAAAAATTTGCCAAGCCAGGCATGGTGGCACATGCTTGTAACCCCTGGTGGCTCATGTAATATAAATTTAGTTTGAGAGTTTCAGTCTGTGATGCTGACTTGTTCTTCTTTAAAAAGATGGAATGAACAAAACAGCAATTAAACTATTCTATCCTTTTGCCAAATACTCACATCTCCAACCCTGTTGATAACGACTAACTATAAAGAAATATAAAGAATCTTTAAATTTTTTTCTATGTAACTTAGACTTCCTTTAAAGGCATTTTTGCCTAGTCTACACAACAGGATGAAATGTGATTGCTGATTTATTTATTCAGATGTGCTCAGAGTAAAAAACTCTGAACATGTATACATCCCATGAAGTAAAATATTTTATCCATAAAAATTTTTCAAAGACTCAGCAAGTAATTTCTATGCCATTTAGTTGTCATCCCCCCATGTACCAGAATTTGGTACAAAAAGTAGCAAGATTCTTTTAAGTAAGAAGGCTTGCTTAAAGGCTTTTTAAAATGTCACTTAATGACTTAGACAGAGGGTCCTTGGTGTCAGAGAGACCTATCTTCAAGTTTATGTTTTACCACTCACAGAATGACACTTTATGGACTGACAACAGCAAGCCCCATAGCTTCTTTGGCCTTAGTTCCTTCCTATGTCAAATGTGGAGAACGCTGTCTGGCTTGTAAGAGTATTCTGAAAATTAAATGACATCATTTGTGTAAAGGCTCTAGCACACAGCAGGTGCTCAAAACTGATAATTACAATCAAAATAGCACAGAGCCAAACATGGACCTCTCGGTGAAGGTGGCAGGAAAAAAAATGCAGATACATCCGAAAGAATCGAAGTCATAGATGGCTAGCATTGTCATGATGAACAGAACAGCCCATCTCATCCTGCCCTCCCCTGTCTCTCTGGGTTGAACCTGGGGCCTTGCATATGCTAAGCACAAGCTGTGCCCCTGAGCTTCACCTCGAGCCCCAACAAAGATTCATGCTTGAGTGCAGGCTTGATATTGGGAGTGGACACACCTAGGTCCAAAGCCTGCCAAGCACGTGAAACTTCTTGACATTGTGAAATGACACTGTAATCTACAAAGTTCACATACACAAGACATACAATTGAGTTATCAAAAAAGAAAAAAATTCTCTGTATTATGTATACAGTTGTGTTTGGTTGTATCCAATAGCTATCCTTGGCCACATGTGTATGAACCTAGAGTTAAGTTGTTTGACTTTTCATGAAACTGCAGCTTCCTCATTTGCAAAACAGGTATGTGGTATACACCTTTCAAGATACATATGATGTCTGAAAGGGATAACTTACATAAGTAGCTGTCATACCTTATGTACGCGGGACATTCATGGACTAAAGAAATGAATCGTAGCCATCATCACAGTCTAACTTTCTGAGCAGATTTCTATGCAGTCAGTCTGTTAGACTTAGAACTTCCGTTAGACAGCCCATGCCTTTGTGAATCCCTGGGCTCTAATATCAGTGGTGGCTTTGGCTTTAGGTAGAAGCCGTCCAACTCATAGCTGATGGAAAAGCTCCTCGAATTCCCCAGCCAGAAGAAGGGGCAACATATGAAGGGATCCAGAAGAAAGAGAATGCTGAGGTATTTACATCAATAACGCATACCATCTCACGGCCCTCTACATTTGAGTAATTCCCAGGGTACTATTTCCTGACCCAAAGGTAGTCCCTCCGAGCCAGCTGGCCCTGTGTCCCCACTCCTGTCCCTGATGGAGAGAAAGGTTGCTGTCACCTTTAAGCCTCACAGCCTGTATTGGTGCTCACCTAGATTTCTTGGGACCAGCCTGCTGAAGTTTTGCATAACTGGATTCGAGGGCATGATAAGGTCCCCGGAGCTTGGGCAGAGATAAACGGGCAGGTATGCTTTCAAGGGGTACATCTTCCCTATAGAATCTGTCTGTCTCTCTCTCTCCCTCCCTCTCTTTCTCTTTCTCTCTCTCTCTGTGTACTACTGGCGCTTGAACAAGTCACACCAGCACTATGACACTGAGCTACACATTTGGCCCCATCTTATTAAGTTGTCCAGGCTGGCTTCAAATTTGTGATTCTCCTTTAACAGCAGCTCTGGGGATGCAGAGGCAGGCAGACTTCTGTGAGTTTGAGGCCAGTCTGGTCTATATAGCAAGTTCCAGTCCAGCCAGATCTACACAGTGATACCCTGTCAAGAAAGAAAGGAAAGAAAAGAAGAAAGAAAGAAAAAAGGAAGGAAAGGAAGAATGATTAAATGAGTTAATAATGCCTATTTTATAAACGCATAATCCCTGATATATAGGAAATAGTCAATCATATTAATTATTGCAGCTCAATAAAGGACAGTCAGTATTTACAGAATGATAATTTTAAAAAATTATTTAAAATTGTATTGTATATGTATCGACTGCCTTGTATATGAGGCCCTGAGTTGATTCCTGTCTTAGTTAGTTCCTATTGCCATGATAAAACACTGACCAAAAGGAACCTGGGAAAGAAAGGCTTCATTTTATCTTATACTTCCAGGTAACAGTCCATCACAGAGGGAAGACAGGGCAGGAGACTGGAGACAGAAACTGAAGCAGAAGCCATGGAGGAGTGCTGCTTACTGGCTTGATCCTCAAGGATCCTATGATCCTTGCTCAATCTGCTTTTTTATACAACCCAGGACCACCAGCCCAGGAGTGGCACAGTCTCCTGTAGGCTGGGCCCTCCCACATCAGTCATTAAGCTAATGGCCTACAACATGCTTACAGGCCAATCTGATGGAGGCATTTTCTCAATTGAGGTTCCTCTTCTCAGATAACTAGCTTGTGTCAAGGTAACAAACAACAACCAGAACAAATCCCCAGCACTGAAAGCTACCCTCTGCAACACACACACACACACACACACACACACACACACACAATCTTTATGGTGAAAAGGTGAAAAGGCTTGGTTTTGCTTTTTCTTTCAATCTCAGTTATCTTTCTATTTGAATGCATGATAAATGCATACTCAAATCACCTGGATGTAGAACTCTTTGAAACTTTTCCCCTGCATGTGTATTTGTGTGTGTGTTCATGTGTGAGGGAGTATCTGAGGTCATGTATGTGTGAGTGCATGTGCATATGTGTGCACAAGTGTTTATGGAGGTCAGAGATTGATGTTGATGTCTTCTTCCAATTTGATTTTTGAGATATTTCCTCACTGCACCTGGAACTCACCAGTTGGCTAGACTGGCTGGCTAGTGAGCCCCTGGCATCCTCCAGTCTGCTTCCCCCACACTGGGATTACAGGCCAGCACCACCACACCCAGCTTTTTCCCCGGGTGTCAGAGCTGGGACTCAGGTCCCGCATACTTATACAGCAAGTTATACAGCAAGCACTTTACCAACTGAGAATCTACACATACCCACCTTTAAGACCTTAAAAATACACTTACTCATTTTATGTGTGCGCATGTGTGTGCCTGAGAATATGTATGTGTACCACTTGTGTGTAGAAGCCCTCCCTCAGAGGCCAGAAGAAGGCATCAGATACCCTGGAACTGGAGTTACAGGTGGTTGTAAGTGGCTCTATGGGTACTGGGAACTGAACCTGACTCCTCTGCGGGAGCAGTAGACACTCTTAACTATTAAGCCAACTCTCCAGCCCATCTCTGGGGCTTTCTGATCACACCTTTGCAGAGATTCTCATTTGTTCCATTTCTACTGATGCTTGATTCAGTCTTACCAAACAAACACATAGGACAAAATTGTGCCTCATTGCTACTACAGAAACTTGAGCTTTGGTGTTTGTACAGGGAGTGATGCTTGCTCCTGGCAGTGGCTTTACCTCCTGAGTTTACAGGGTTTGATCTCTTTATTAGATGGTGACTTTCTACGGCTCATCATTATTGACTGGTTCTGTGCCTGCTGGAGAACCACTGGACATTAGAGGTGCCAAGAAGCCTGGTCTTGTTGCCAAAAACGGGCTTGTTCTTTTTGGTAATGATGGAAAAGCAGTGAGTGTATAAAAGTCACTTTTTTGTCTTCCTTCTATAACCACAGCTATTAGGGAATTGCTTCTGGGACTTTCAATGAGAAGTGGGAGCCTCATGGCGTCTGTATCCTGCTTCTCTCTGTATATGAGAGTTGTTACATGCCCCAAGACAATGTTTCTCAGATTGGCCCCATGGACCTTCACAGGGAGACCTCAGGGAGACTGAGTCAGAAGAGGGAGATGTGGATCTCTGCTTATCCACCTGCTGGTTTGAGAAGGATGGTTCTTCCTGCTGTGTCTCAGTTCCCCTGTATTTAAAGCAGGCAGAGAGATCCATATCTGCTTCCCACTGCCAGAGATTGAGAAGATCCAGAGAGACCCATGTGGCTTCTTCCATTGTCCACTGCTACCAGCTCCCTAGTCACCAATAAGGCTAGCTCTGGGCATCCTGGGCAACTTCCCAGTGAAGAGTATAAAAGAGCATTTGTAGTTTACAGATCTGTCCCTACTGTTAGGGATAAAGTTTTTTTTTCACGATTTATTTTTATTTTATGTACATTAGTGCTTTGCCTGCATATATGTCTATGTGAGGGTGTCAAATCACTTGGAGCTGGATTACAGACAGTTATGAGCTGCCATGTGGGTGCTGGGAATTAAACCCAGGTCCTCTGGGAGAGCAATCAATGCTCTTAACCACCAAACCATCTCTCCCACCCCAGATAAATGAATTGTGAATGTTAGAGAGTTTTAGTGAGTGCTCCACTGCTGGCAGGCCTTAAACCATCTGTTATTTACTACCTGGGTGACACCAGACAAATCATTAAACTTCATTGAGCCTCCACTTCTGCAACAGTAAAGCAGGCACAACAGCCCTCGGCTCCATCAGGATTTCTCAACTTAAATAAGATTTCAGCACATGCAACCACAAGGCACTAGAGTGAGTGATTGCACGCTGGCAGCAGTGGAGCGTCCTCAGACAGCACCTGTAGTGTGTCTTCAGTCCAAGTACCTGTAGCCAAGATGCAAGTTCTCCCTGGGTGTACTGTCCATTTTGAGATGCATCTGGCCCTAGACTTGATTTTGTCTTTTTCTGCCATGAATAAGATATCATTCCAGCCCCTTTTAGACATAGGGAAGGAGTTCTGCATTCTCCAAACAAGCCAGTCTCTATACCCACCCGTATCAGACGCCCCCCCCCCAGTAGTCTCACTCTTGGATGGTCCGGATCCTCAGTGTCTGAGCTTGTTTTCTTGATGTCTCATAGCTGATGGTGAAAAATCTGCAGATTGAAGATGGAAAGATGATTCCCGCCTCCCAGTACTTTTCATCGGGCGAGACATCAGTGGTCGAACTTACAGCTGAGGAGATGGTGGTGGCAGAGACCATCAAGGTGAACATGTGACATCCTTAATGTGACTGTTACCTTGGAAAAGTGGGGCTTGTTTGTGGCTGGTGTATTGTCCTTAGAGCAGTAGGAGTGGGGTGTTAATCTCCTATTTCTTAAAAGTTGTGGTTAAGAAAGCAACTCAGAAATTCATATACTCAGACACAGTATACAGAAATTTATTTTTCAGTCCTAGGCTGGCTTGGAGGGTTTGGATGAAGTTGGGAAATGGGGGATAAAGACAGAACCATTCAGAAACCCAGACTGTAGGTCATTTTTATTCTACATAGAAGGGCAAAAACTCACACATAATTGCATGTCATTTCCATGGGCCCAAATCGGGGTGAGCGGCTCATGTCACCTCCTCTCATATTCACTGGCCACACGTAACTAAAGGAAATACCGAGCAATACCTACACGTTATGTCTTCGGGAGAAGGGCAAAGAGGTCTCTGGGAGTCCGTACACTACGTCTTCATGAAAGTTATCCCTTTCTTGATGCAGGTCATCTGGGCTCGGATTTTAAGCAATGTCCCTGTGATTGAAGATTCCACAGACTTCTTTAAATCTGGAGCAAGCTCAATGGATGTTGTGAGGTAAAGTGACCACCTCTGAACACACACACACACACACACACACACACACACGGACTTGTCTATCATAGCTCCCTTCTCTTCATGCTTGTTTTTGTTGGTTTCATGATCACACTCACAGGTCTGTTTATTTCCTTGTTGTTAACCAGCTTGTTGTCACATTTCATTTAATGTTTCTAATTGTTATTTTTAAAAGATGTGTGTGTGTGTGTGTGTGTGTGTGTGTGTGTGTGTGTGTGTGTGTGAATGCCATGTGTGTCCAGGTACCCACAGTCCAGAAGAAGGCACTGTCTTCCCTGAAGCTGGAGCTCTAGGCAGATATGAACTGCCCAAATGGGTGTTAGGAACCAAATTCAGGTCCTCTGCGAGAGTAGTATGTGCTCTTAACCACTGAGCTGCTCTCCAGCCCCCAAACACTAATTCTTAAACCTCAACCTGCCCATGTCCCAAGATGACCATTTCCACCCTCTCCACTCCCCTAACACCTCCCTCTTATTCACGGAGTAACCAAAAATACTAATTTCAAGAGCATATCAAAAGTCATGAGGCTTAGGTTTCTAAGGTTTACTTTTTTTTTAAAAGCAATAATTCATGAGTTCCTAAAAACTTCAGATTAGCCTGATGCCAATATTGTATTGTTACTGTTGTTTATTGCTGACAAGATACCTTCAGGAATCACCCACTTCCTGTTAGAATGACTTACATTAATCATCCATTATTATCTTTATAAAAAGACATGTATTAGTGTGTGGCTGTGTTTAGACAATCACATGCCGTGACACACGTGTGGAAATCAGAGAAAAACTTGTGAGACTCCATTCTTGCCTTCCACCGTGTTGGTTCTTAGGATCAAACTCAGGTTTGTTGGCAAGTGCCTTTATCCACTGAGCCGTCTTGCTAGCCCAGGTGTCCTTATCTTAGTAATTTACAAGTAATTTACAAGTAATTTACAAGTAATTTACAAGTAATTTACAATCAACTTCTTCAGAGAATAAATGAGTAGAGGACTGTTAAGTGGTTGGCTTTCCACACTGGACCTGGTAGACCTTTCCCACTTAAGGAAGGCCAGAGAGCGGCTGGAGAGATGGCTTGGTGGTTAAGAGCACTGACTGCCCTTCCAGAGGTCCTGAGTTCAGTTCCCAGCACCCACACGGTGGCTCACAGCCCTCTATCTAAATAATTGGATCAGATGTCTTCTTCTGATATGCAGGTGTACATGCAGATAATTGTGCTCATATAAATAGAATAAATAAATTTTAGGAAAAAAAGGTCAGATAACAACAGCAGGTAGAGAAGTCAAAGGACTGAAAAAAGAAAACCTTGTGAGTTATACTGACCTTCTATGGGTGCTATCTAGTATCTTATTTACACATGTAATACACATACATGGTTGCCTTATTTTTATTCCTGTAGATATACTACAGAAAATATTCTCTATTACATCCAGGTCTCATAATCTTTCCCATTATGAAGTCACCCCCCCACCCCATTTTCCGAGTTCATTTGAAAGGAACAGACTTACATGGCCCTGACTATCTGCTGGTAATTAAAGCATCTTTACTTTAATTTACTTTATTTACAGTTGTGGGTAAAATTAAAAACAGCAAAAGTCAAGGAAGATTTTTAATCTTCTCATGCCACATCATATTTTAATATTTTATGTCTGTGTGTGCCTGCTTGTCTTATGTGCCTCCAGAGGCCAGAGGGGGTGTCAGATCACCCCAGAACTGGAGTTTACAGGTGGTTGTTAGCTGCCCTAAGAGGGTGATGGGAACTGAACCCAGGTGCTCTGTGAGAGCAGAAAGTATAGTCTCTCCAGCCTCTATCCAAAATTTTAACATCTTCCAGAGTTGCCATCATAGACAACCTTGTATGATGTGCACAGGAATCCCTCCAAAACCTCTTGACCAGTGCTAGTGAGCAGTTTATGAAAAGCAATGAAATGGACGTAACGTGAGCTGCTTCTCCCTTTAAGGCTGGTGGAGGAGATCAGACAGAAGTGCGCTGGGCTTCAGCTGCAGAATGAAGATGTCTACATGGCCACCAGGTTTGAAGATTTCATCCAAAAGGTCGTGCGGAAACTGAGAGGAGAGGACCAAGAGGTGGAGCTGGTAGTGGATTATGTAAGTGTCTATTGATGTTCAGCTGCAAACTCTCACCCTCTTCTGCTATAGAGAACATGTGTGTTTGCCATTTACATTTATGGCCTTTAGGACTAGTTTTCCTGAGATACAGTTCGGGTGCCAGGAAAGTCACCCTAGTTAAATTTTGCCATTCAATGATTTTTAGGACATTCACAAATCGTGTAATATTATCACTATTGTCTAATTTTAGAATATTTTTATCACTCCGAAAGGAAAGACTGTACCCACTGACAATCATTCTGTGCTACGTTTCTCTTCACCTGCTCTATAGCCAGGCCCTCAGAAACTCCTAGTCGCATTTCTGCGTCTGTGGATTTCCATGATGTCAGTATTTCAGGTGACGTATGTTCAAGCTTCACCCTCGTGGTTGTCACCGTCTCAATTATTTTATGAGCAAATAATATTCCATTGTGTATGGCTATACTTCCTTTCTTAAAAACCCATTCATCAGATGATGTGTGTTTTGGATCATTTCCCGTTTGAAGGCTGTTATCATTATACGGATATAAAAATTCAGGTATTCATTTTGACGTGAACATGTGTTTTCAGTTCTCTTGGGCACAACACTAAAGGTGGAATGGATGACTCATATTGTAGCTCCATGTTTAACTTTTTGAGGAATGGCCAAAGGCAGCCACATGATTTTGTAATCCCACCATCAATGTAATGAAGAGATCCACCGTCTCTGTGTCCTTTCTCAAGCTCTCTCACCGGCCTTTCTCTTTAGCTGGCTTGCAGGTGTGTGTAGAGTACCTTGGTATGGTTTTGATTTTGCACCCAATAAGGACAATAATGTCAAACATCTTTTCGAGCGTTTGCTGTGCATTTGTGTGTTTTTCTTTGGAAAAATGTTTATTCAAATCCTTTATCCATTTTAAAAATTGGTTCTTTTTATTGTTAAGTCCATGTCCTCTGTCCATTCTGGACACGCAATCCTTATCAGATATGGATTTGTGAGTATTTTCTTTGACCTGTGTTTTCCCCCTGCTTTCTTGGTAACATCCTTTGACACATAACAGACTTTTATTTCTGAGACATGTTCTCAGTATGTAGCTTTGACTGTCCTAGAACTTACTACATAGACCAGGCTGGCCTCAAATTCACAGAGATCCACCTGCCTCTGCCTCCCAGTACTGGGGTAAAAGGCCATGTGTCACTAAGCCCAGCTCAGATTTTTATTTTTATGAAACTCTTTGACACTGCACTTTCTCTGTACCCTGTTTGGTGACTCTATTTCTCCTCTGCTGCCTTCTTTGATTTAAGAAAGGATTCCCTAGAATGCCTGTCTCATCCTGAATTTTTCCTTTTACTACATCTTTAGTTATTTTCTTACAAAAAGCATTTTTGCTTAAAGAAATATAGTTCAGTTTAATACCAGTAGCATAGGAAAACCTCATTCCTACACAGCTTTGTCATACACTCCTCTAATTTTGGGCTATTATTTTTCAAATGAATTCCATTTGGATTTGCTATAAACCCCACCACAGGTTTTTAATTATTACTTTATACAGTTGTCATTTTTCCTTGTTTTAAAAAAAAGTTTAATTATGTGTAAGCATGTGTCTCTGTGTATTGTGTACATGAACGTAGATGCCCACAGAGGCTACAAGAGAATGTCAGATCCCCCTGGAGCTGGTGTTAAAGGCAGCTGCTAGCTGCTTCATATGGGTGCTGGAAACTGAATCCTGGTCCTCTGCAAGAGAAGCAGGTGCTGTTAACTACTGGACCATCACTTCGGAGGCAGACAGCAATTGTCTTTTTAAAATCAGGTAGAAAGAGAGATAAAAAACAGAAATGAAAAAGGCTTTTAAACAGATTTCTCTATTTACCTATGTAGTCACCTTGAGACACCTACTTCTTTACATGAATACAAGATCTCTCTCTCTCTCTCTCTCTCTCTCTCTCTCTCTCTCTGTGTGAGCACTTGTGTGTACAAGAACAGAGTTGAGAAGAGAGTGTTGGGTGCCCTCCCCTATCACGCACTATTTATTCCTTTGAGGCAGGGTCTCTCTCTGCACCTGAGCTTGCAATGGGGCTCACAGTTTCTTGGCTATGCTGGAATCCACAAGCCCAAGTCATCTTCTTGTCTCCACACCTCTCAGAACTGAGTATGCATGGGTTTTTCTGGATTGTTACGTGGGTGCTAGGATCTGAACTCTGGTCCTCATGAATGTTCAGCGAGTGCTCTTCACTACCAAGCTGTCTCTCAAGCCTCTTCTTTATGTGACTTCATGTTTCTGTTTGCCGTCCTTTCATTCTAGCCCAAAGGGTTCACTGGGCTATCATTGAACTCTGTGTCTGCTCATTTGAGAATAATTTCACTTATCCTTCCTTTTGGAAGATGTGCTTACGGTGGAAGGCAGACACCATTCTCCCCATTTTATTGATGAAGACCCTTAGCTTAGTGGAAGCAAATATAATAGCCTCAATCTGTTTATATCCAACAGTAAAGAGAACAATAAGGTAGTTTGTGTGTAACAGAGAGAGCGTAAGGAAGAAATCTTGAGATGGCTCCAGCATGAAAGGAAATGCCATGGTAAAGAATTTTCCAAGGATGGAAGTGGCAGCAGGAGTGGCGCCACTAGATGGCGCTGTCCACAGGCGTTTGAAGCACTTTTCTCGTGTGTTATGAAGAACACATGAGCCAGAGCTAAGCTAGACTAGAGCAAGCCGGGTTTCAGCTGCGACCCGAGCATCTGGACTACTCCTGTCTCTGTGGCCGAGGCGGTCACTAGAATCTCACTGAGCTGGCCTCCCTTTCCACATTAATGAATAGGTTTCCTTTTTTAAAGGTTATTTTAGGATTTTAAATGAGTTTTCAGATTTGTTGATGTGTATGAGTGTTTTGCCTGCATGTATGCCTGTGCACCACGTGTGTACCTGGGTCCCTTGGAGTTCAGCAGAGGACATCAGGTGACCTGGAACTTGAGTGACAGAAAGTTTGTGAGATGCTCTGTGGGTGCTGGAACCAAACCTGGGCCCTCTGCAAGAAAAACAAGTGCTCTTAACCACTGTGCCCCCTTTCCAGTCCCGTGAATATGTTTACCACCATCTATTATCAAGTTGACAAAATACACTGACTTTATTCTCAGATCTCAAAGGAGGTCAATGAAATGACAGTGAAGATGCCGTATCAGTGTTTCATAGATGGGCAGTTTGTGGATGCCGAGAATGGAGAGACCTACGATACTGTCAACCCCACAGACGGATCTGTGAGTAGCGGCAGCAGCAGTGACCAGCGCTTACACAAGCCTTTGGCTTACAAGGCTGTGCAGCAGGGCCAGCTGAGGTGACTGGACTCCAGCCCTCGGCCCCTGAGCTCTCCATGCAAATGCATTCCGTAAACTCCTCCCACCTACTCAGCGCTGAGGTTGACTTCTGTGAACTAGAGTAACATTTTTTGAAAAGTAGACTGCATGTTTATGATGAATTTATACATAGCAGATCTCTCTGTACAGAGCTCCGTGGGGGAGAGGGGATACTTCAGACTCTGGGAAGTCATGGCAAGCAGTTCCACTTCCCTGAGGAAGACTTGTATAGTTGTCCTAAATGATTGAGGTATAAGATGGACCAAGATCAGGTCAACTGTGTCCTTTTCTTCACCACAGATGGATTAGTTTTCAGTCAAGGAATTTTCCCCCATTTGATAAGTCAGACTCTACTTTTATCATCAATAGAATATTAATTCCAAGAGACACACTGACAGAGCCCTGAGGTTGTTTGTTTTTGCCTGCCTTGAAATAGACGATATGCAGAGTGTCCTACGCTTCCTTAGAGGATGTTGACAAAGCAGTCGCCGCAGCCAAGGATGCCTTTGAAAACGGCGAATGGGGAAGGATGAATGCCAGAGAAAGAGGAAGACTGATGTACAGGTGTGTCTCTTGAAGAAACAACTGTGTTATCTTTGGATGCGAGTTAACATTGTCAAGACTTTAAAAAAAAACAAAACCACAAAACATTTTATCTTGAATGCACCCATGAAAATTACAACACGTCTTTCATTACTTGAATCATGAAAAATGCCACACAAGTTCCCGGTGTTTGGATTACTGCTCATATCAGCCAGAGATCATCAAGGACTATGCATGATACGGGAAAGATCAGGGGACTCCCACAAAGACTAAGTACCCAGGCAGGGCTAGTGGCAGAGGAGTTAGTACTCCTCCCAGATCTGAAGGGATGGAGGAAGACGTGACTAGGACCTGGCAAGTTCTATAGCTGCAGAAGAGCACTCTAGAGTACTCTGTAGCTGCAGAAGAGCACTCTACGGTGGTCCTGGAAGGGAGAGCAATGACAAGTGAGCTGGGTTAAACACTCAAGGGGTTAAACCCTTTGACCATGTCCTTCATCCACTTCACAGCTCTTCTGAGGTGTCTCTCAGTCACCAGGTACCTGTAGGTCCTCCTATAAAGGTCCTCCTCCGATGTCATGGGCCAGAGTAGAGAATGGACAGAGCTCACCTTCAGCTAAACATCTGACCTGAACTGACAGATCTCTTAAAGTGAGATCTACAAGAAGCACTGGTGATTGTGTCAAGACCCCCCAAGGAATGTTCCAAAAGAACCACTCCAGGAAGGAAGGGAGAGAGGGTTGAGAATGGAGAGGGCAAACACAAAAGACATATTTTTACTATTTCATACACTCCCACAGACCTCACTCACCTTTCTAAAGAAACCGGGCACCCTGGAGGCTCTGTTGCAAAGTTTGTAATTCATTCCACATTCCTGCTTTGTTCTCTTCAGTTAGTTTTAAAGACATCTCTGTACCAACCGGAAACCCACAAGTGTTCATGGTCCTCAGGAGTGTGTGTCTCATGCCCTGAACCTGCCAGTGTATGACTGGCTCGTTGCTACTGGCTCCTTTGACCCATCACCTTCTGCCTGTGACCACTGTGATTTGGCAACAACTCTGCTTCTTATGCATGTAGGAGGCAAAGGGCACATCCCGGGGACATGGTTGGCTTCTCCCTGTAACTCATGAGATAAAAGGTTGGGTTGTGGCTCAGTGGTAGAGCACTCACTTAGCATGTATAATGTCCTGGGTTCAATCCACAGCACTGCAGAAACTGTAATAATAACATTCTGAAATAAACCATTTATGCAATAATTTATTTAATATCTAACTTCCTAGGCCATAGGGGTAGGTGCCTTGCCCTTCTGGATTAGTGTCTGAAATCTCAGTCCTGGGATGGTAGGTACCCTATGCAAGGGTAGCATATACACTAGTAGGGGCTCCATCAATATGTGCTGAGTAGATTTCCTTCACTGACCACACAGACTCGCTGACCTACTGGAAGAAAACCAAGAGGAGCTGGCAACCATAGAAGCACTGGATTCTGGGGCTGTCTACACCCTGGCTCTGAAGACTCATATTGGAATGTCTGTGCAAACATTCAGATACTTCGCAGGCTGGTGTGACAAGATTCAGGTGAGCACAGATGCTCCTTATTTACTGCTGAAGGAAAGTGGACTTGAGCTCACTGGTTTGCAGCAGGTTTGGCCTCCGGTTCCATGAAGGCAGCTTATTCCCAAGTCTTCTAAAGAGGAACAATGCTGGACCCCACATTGCAGAAAAGAAGGCTCGCCTGCTATGGACCTCCTTTAAATATTTTTCTTGTGTGTGTGTGCGCGTGTGTAGAAGTGTGCACACGTGCATAGTAGGGTCTCTCTTGTCATTTTATTGCCACTGTGTACACCAGGCTAGTTGGTCTGGAAGCTTCTGGGCTATTCTTTTATCTCTGCTTATCGTTTCTCACTGGAGTACTGGGAATACAGATGTACACTATCACATCTGGCTTTTATGTGACTTCCAGAGATCAAATTTGGGTTGCTGGTCAGGCTTTCATGGCAAGTGTCTTCCCACTGAGATAGCCCTCTGGGCTCTGGACGCCAGGAGCTTTTTTATAGCAGCGTGAGCCCATTCTCAAGGGTGGAGCATCACAATTCACATATTTTTCATTAGAAACTGCCTCCACAGTGGGGGTTAAGTCTCTAATGCATGAATTACAGGGGTACGTTAAGACTGTGGCCATGGTTAGAACAATCATGGGTAGCAAATAGACAGATGTTCCTCCTTGTTCTAGGAAAGAACCCAGGTGTGAGGAGAGGGGTGTCTTTCCTGTGTCACAGCAAGAGAACCAGGCTCGAACTCAAGAGTTTGGACTCTAAGGTCTAGTGATACTCTCTGCAGCTTATATTGTCTTCTAAGAGTCTTGTGGGGCTGAGGATGCTATGAGGTTGCCATGAGGTTGCTATGCATGAAGCCCCGGTACCACATGCGCTGAGAGTGGTGGTGTATGTCTCTAATCCCAGCACTCCAGAGTACTGGGCAGAAGGACTAAGAGTTCAAGGTCATCCTCAGTTACCTTGTGAGTTTAAGGCCAATCCAGAACACATGACAATTTGTCTCAAAACACAAAAACAACAGAGTATTGTAGTTTTCTAAGGACCTGAGATCATGGCAGGGGCAGGGTTGTGATCTGAGTGTAAAGGGAACAGAGTCACTTTAGGTGACTGAAGCAGACTGTAAGAGAAAAATTGATAAAAAAATGCATGCAACAAATATTTCCTCTCCCTCCGACTCTAAGCCAGTAAGTAGCACATGTGTGATGAGAATGGAAGCAACACTCGGCATCATGTAACAGGAAACTCAAGTAAGAAGTTCATTATCCAAAGGCACTGAGTCAGAGGTAGCATGTGAGACTCAGGCTCCTTCAATACCCCACCCTACCCTGTGTGTGTGTGTGTGTGTGTGCGCGCGCGCGCGCGCACACACACGAGTGAGCTGGATGTCCGGTGTCTCTTCCTCATTTGCTCTCCACCTTATTTATAGAGACAGGGTCTCTCACTGAATGTGGAGCCTGTGGATTTGGATAGACTGCCTGCCCTGCCTCTCCGGTGCTGGGATTATAGACATGTGCCATATCACCCAGCTTTGTGCGTGGGTGCTGGGATCTGAACTCAGGACTTCAAGCTTGCACAGTAAGAACTTTACTGAGCATGCCATCTCCCCAGCCTTATCATAATTCTTTTGAGAAAGAAACAGCAATTCATTCTATTGTAGGGATTGATTTCTTACTCATTGAATACTGCCTTTTCATATTAGCTGAGACAAATGGGAGAGAGCAAAAAGCATATCATCTGCAATTAAGCTTAGTAATTTAAATTAGTAAAACATTGACCTTTCTTTCCTTTAGGGTTCTACAATTCCAATCAACCAGGCCCGTCCAAATCACAACCTGACCTTCACCAAGAAGGAACCCCTCGGGTAAGACAAGGAGAGAACCTGAGTGATTGGGATGTGGTGCTGGTGTGAGGGAGCTAAGGTCATGGCCTTCTCCCCACAGTGCCTGTGCCATCATCATTCCCTGGAACTACCCACTGATGATGCTGGCCTGGAAGAGTGCAGCGTGCCTGGCAGCAGGCAACACTCTGGTACTCAAGCCAGCGCAGGTGAGTCTGGCCGGGGGCAAGAGGGTCCCCTTGCCTGCAAATTTAAAACAGACATACCTTTAAACTTTCCACAGTTCACAGACAACTCTTCATATGTATTGGTAAATTCTCTTTCTCTCTCTCTCTCTCTTTTGGGGCAGTGTTTGAGACGTGGTTTCTCTGTTGTAACTCTGGCTATCCTGGAATTCACTCTGTAGATCAGGCTGACCTCAAACTCACAGGGATCCGCCTGCCTCTGCCTCCCGAGTGCTGGGATTAAAGGTGTGCGACACCACCATCGCCCAGCCAAAGTTCTCATTTTTAAAGAACCGTGTGCTGGGGTAGAAGCACATGTATGCATGTAGAGGTCAGAGGGCAACTCCCAGTACTTGTTTCTCTCTTGTTACTTTGTGGGATCTGGGAATCAAAGTCAAGTAGTTGGGTTTGCCAAAAGCTTTATCTGATGGTTTTTATGGCTCCATTCACATTCAATTACCAACAATTCTGTAAAGATATTAAAGATGAGGGAATGTAAAAAATAACTTAGTAATGATGGCAAATTGTGTAAGGTCCAGGAGTGTGCAACCTTTGACACCATGATACAACACTGGCATCCTCAAATGTATTGTGCCACATGCAGTTATTCTGGGAGGCAAGTGGCTGGAGGGTCACAGGTTGAACACGCCTGAAAGCATGTATACACGTGGGCAACAAGGGAATGCTAAAAACTATACCGGGCAGTTCTCAGAGAAATCTATTAAATGCTACAGTAGTTTTTGTTTGTTTTAAGATAGTGTTTCATGTGGCTCAGGCTGATCTTGAACTTGCCATGCAACTGAAGCTGATCCAGAACATCTGATCCTCCTGCCTCTACCCCCGAAGTGCTATAATTGCAGGCAGACGCCACATCCAGCTTCAGGAGCAGTTTTAAGTGTTAGTCTATCCATGGTGGCTTAATTCCAGGGCATAATAATGCACTCTGTGGACCAGTTCTCCCTTCAACTACAGTGCTGTGATGGGCTAAACACTGCTACAATAGGCTTCTTGGTTTCCCAGTGTCTGGGGCCAGCTTCCCACGAGTCTCTCCAGACTGCAACTGTCTAAGCCTCACAGTGCAGCCCATGTGTCTGTGGCTAGGAAGGGGAAGCGGCAGCTCTGTGCGTGTGCGCCGCAGTCTCTGTCGTGAAGGTTCCATGTCAAATCCTTTAGCTACTTGTCCATTTTATGAAGGTTGCTTGAGTTAAAGTAATAATGCAGTCTGTGAATCCACATAGCCAGGCCTGTAAACTGCACACAGGACAGCTTTCAGAGCAGATGAACAACTGAGGGGGCTATGACACAGACACATACAACCACTGTGCGTGCTCTCTCTCAATCTCTCTCTCTCTCTCTCTCTCTCTCACACACACACACACACACAAACACACGCAGCTCCTCTTGGCCCTGAGAGTACCTGGTCATCCACAGGACTCTGATGCCCTTTGTGACCCTTGGCCCCCTGATCTTCATGCAGACTATACAGACCTAAATGTGAGCCATGGGTGGTTTATTGCACATCTGTCAGTTGAAACAGAAGCTCAGATACTTGCTTTCCATACTTCACTGGCTCTTTTTGTGAATATTCCACTGTTAAAGATCAAATGGGGGGAGGAGAAGCACTCATCTGGGTAATCAACATTAGTGTGGAAGAAGATTAACAGAAAGAGGGGAAGGAAATGTAGTAAGGACTTAGTATTTGAGCGATCAGGGTGAGCTACATATAAGAAATTCTTTGGACTATTTTGATAACTTTGCTGTGAGTCTGCAGTTACCTTAAAATTAAAAAACAACAACAAAGCAATGTAAGATACAAACAAAAAGAGCTCTTGGGAGGAGGGAAAATGGCTCATCAGGTAAGAACAGGTCCTTTGCAAACATGAGCACCTGAGTTGGGATTCTCAGAAGCCTGTAATCCCAGCATTGTGGGGTGGTGGTGGTGGATTCAGACAGGGTGGATTATAAGAGCTTTCTGGTCAGCCAGCTTAGCTGCAACAGCAAGCTTCTGATTCCATTAGAAGACCTTGTCTCAAGGTAATAAGGCGGAGAGCAACAGCATCCTGCTCTGGCCTGCACACATGAGCACACCCACATCCATGTGCATGTACCTCCCGTGTGCTCCACACCCATAAATGAATGCTCCTGTAGTCACTAAGAGAAGCAGGGCCCCTGTAAGGACCAGACATGATTGAGGAGGTAACTACTGTCTTTACTGCCAGGTCACACCCTTGACGGCTCTGAAGTTTGCAGAGCTAACTGTGAAAGCAGGCTTTCCGAAGGGGGTTATCAACATCATCCCAGGATCAGGTAAGCCTGCAGGGGACAATGACCAATGAGCAGCTCAAGGAGCTGAGTGCTGTTTCCTACTGTAGTCTTGGCCTGAATGAACCACATTAAAACTAATTACAGTTCACCAAGCATACATATACTTACCATGTAATAAAAGTATAAACAGTGGAACTCTAGTGTGTGGGGAGGCATAAAGAGGATTGGATAGCATCATAAAACTGCCCGAAGGAAGGCCATTTTGATTTTCAAAAAGCACTTTGGAAGATAACACCTGAGGCTTGGGGGGGGGAGGTATGGTGCGCGACAGATACATGAGATAATTGTTTTAATCCGTTTGTAATTAATGCAGAAAATGTAAAATGCAAGTTCAAATGCAAGTTTAGAAAATTCCAGCAAAAGATCTGAGTCATGTTTTGTCCCCAAACTAATTCTACAGGGGGCGTCGCAGGCCAGCGGCTTTCTCAGCATCCTGACATCCGAAAGCTTGGCTTCACTGGCTCCACATCTGTGGGCAAACAGATCATGAAGAGGTACTGGCTTGCTGTAGGGAGCCCATTCCACCAGGATTCTACTTGGGTTTCAATAGAGCATCTTGGAACAAGGGAAAAAGCAAGACTGGGGGTATGGCTCAGTTGGTAGAGTGCTTGCCTAGGATGCACAAAGTCCTGGGTTTGATTCCTAAAGCTGCATAAAGCAGATGTGCTGACCTACCCTGTAATCTCAGCATTCTGTTGGCGGAGACAGGAGGGTCAGAAGCTGAAAGTCATTATTGGCTACAAAACAAGGTAGCCAGGAAGGCTATCTGACTATATGAGACCCTCAACAAAGAAAACATGAGTGGACAAAACCACATCAAATGAAGAAACTGACTTTCCCATTGAAGAACACTGAGATACATACATGTAAAGACAAAGCCTTCCAACGCCCATAGTGACACCAGGGCCACAGGCTGGAGACAGAGCTCTGTCTGTGGTCAAGTGCTTGCCTAGCAGATCCAAACAAACGCAACCAACACAAAGATCAAAGATGTGGTAGGTCACAGACCCAGGACACTCAAGTCAAAATGATTAAAGGAACAGCCACTGAAACACGTGAGAACTTTATGGGCTATTTTTTCTTCTTTCTACGATCTTATATGCTCTAAGTAAGAGTGCTTATGAAGGCTGGAACAGGGCTTCTCCTGGGCGATCACCATCACCACTCAAACTGCAAACAACAAAAAACAACTTAATAAAAGGACATAAGTAATACACGTATGAAAATTGGCATCCCACCCACAGGGTTCTAGAAGGATGGTGAGAAGCTAGATTTGCTTTCAGACCTTGTTATAACTGAATTCTTTTTAAAAAAAAATCACTTAAAATATTTACTTTTATTTTATGCACACTGGTGTATTGTTTGCATGTCTGTGTGAGGGGGTCAGATCTGCTGGAACAAGGCTTATAGACGGTTGTAAGCTGCCATGTGGGTGCTGGGATTTGAACCCAGGTCCTCTGGAAGAGCAGCCACTGTCCTTAACTGCTGAGCCATCTCTCCAGCTGAATTCTTAACACTGACTTTGCCTGTGAGAATCTTCATCATTTGACCACAGAATTTTTCAATACATTTTTGTAGCAGTACGCTACAGTCTTTTACCCTCAATTTAGGGAAGGAGAAAGTTAGAAAATCTTCAACACTTTTACAAGCGGCCTTAATACAGGAAGAGAGAAAGGTAGAACTCTTCACAGCCTCTCTTTAGGCTGTCCTCAGCTCGAATCTCTCCAACCTTCGTTCTCTTAGGAATTATCTCACTAACAACAGCAACCCAAGCAACCAACCAACCACCAACCAACGCCCACCCCGACTCTTGGGGCTTCAGACCTTTTATGCCCTTTGCCAAAAATGAACCCATGCGGCACCCAATCCCAAAAACAAGCTACAGGTGCCAGAATGACTGCACCCAACCAAATCATAGCCACCTGCAGCAAGCTTCCAATTCCAACTCATAAACAACTCTACCACAGCTGGGGTGGGAACACGAACCTCTAGTGACTAGTCGGTTAAACCAAAAAGCTTTTCTTAACGTAACAATTCCAAGCGTTCCTCTACACATTTTATTACAGAAAACCTCTAAACTATTCAAAAGGAGTGAGAAAAAAAAAAAAAAAGCAGAAACCAAAAACAGTGAACCTCATACACCCTACTGCCCAGCTGCCGCAGCGAACCACCACCAATTCACGTTTCCTTTCTCTTCCCTCCCTGTCTCCTCTTTGAGACATGCAGTTTCTCTGAGTAGCAGGGCTGGCCTTGAACTCTCCAGCCTCTCTGTCTCTACTTTCGGAATGCTGGGATTTCGGGCACACACTGCCAGTCTCATGAATGAATGAATGAATGAATGAATGAATGAATGAATAAATAAATAAAGTTCCTAATATCTCTGAGGCTCAACTGTGTTTTACATGTCAAATAGTAGTTATGGTTGGGGGGGAAGAAGGGGAGAAAAGACTGACTTGAGTCTCACTGCTCTCTTCTATTTGTTTTCCTCTAGCTGTGCCGTTAGCAATCTGAAGAAAGTTTCCCTAGAGCTCGGTGGCAAATCCCCACTTATAATATTCAGTGACTGCGAACTTGACAAGGCTGTGCGGATGGTAAGTGGGCCAAAGCCGGGCAGTAGGTGCCTACTTCTAAAACATACTTCATCTCCTTTATTAGACGTCTTCAGGTGAGATCTAGTTCAGCTAGCCATGACTGAATGCCACCTTTTTAATCACTTAAGAATGCTTAATTTAAAAAAAATCACTTTATAATTACCCCCGTATGCTGGCATCTTGCCGACTTCAACTTATCTGTTCTAGAAACTGGGCTCTGGTTAGACTATCTAAGCAAACCCCGAAAAGGGTTAAAAAATAGTTGTGGGATGATGAGATAGTTTAGTTGGTAAAGGCATTTGCCACCATGCCTGACAACAGGAGGTGCATCCCCCAGACCCACATGGTGGAAGGGAACCACCTCCTACAAGATGTCCCCTGACCTCCACACGCATACCTTACAGCATTCAAACATCTGCCTCCAAAGACTAACACAAAAGAGATTTTAAAATAAAACTTAAAAGCAGTTAATAGGCTTGCCTATGTGTCGGTAAACTAAGTCACGAGTAGGAATGAGGAAGAACCAGAGGGTCTCTCCAAGATGCATAGCTTTGTAAGAAGGGCAGGGGACTCTAGCCTCTCCAAGGACTCAGCCCCGAGCAGCCTGTCAGAAGGTCTTTTATTGGATGTCACAACAAAGGCTTGACATATCAGAACTCCAGATATAAAGTTTGTTTCCTGGAGAAAAATGATCACCTGTAGTCTTGGCCGTTTGTTGAGAACCCAGGTCCTCTGCCAAGCAACAAATGCTCTTAACTGCTTGGCCCTCTCTCAGCACCCCTCCATTACATTTTAAAAACTATCAAATCTTACATTCCTGATTGTGTACAATGAATAAAGATTATAAAGGGTGAAAAAAATCACAAGCACGAAGACAAACCACTGTGTAGTGGGTACAGAGCGCCAGTTTTCCCTGCTGGCCACAGCCGCGCTGCCGGGTAAGAACCCACACCCCTGAAGACCCCTGGCTCCCACCATGTAAGAGCTGTATGCACTCGGAAATGCAGATGCTTCTGCAAAGTATCTGGAGTGTTTCAGCTCCGGTTCAGGGAGGCTTCCCAGAGGTGAACCAGCAGCTGGAAAATATCGGGTTTCCACATACACATGTATGCACACATGAACATGTACTCACGTAAGTACCGCCTTCTTTGTGTAACCGGATGGCAGACTTGGTCTGACGAGCAATGCTAACACTGCTTTCTCTTCTGCTGCCAAAGGGCATGGGCGCTGTATTCTTCAATAAAGGTGAGAACTGCATCGCAGCTGGGCGGCTGTTTGTGGAAGACTCCATCCATGATGAATTCATAACCAGAGTGGTAAGGCATCTTCAGATTTGCTGTGAGTTTTACAGGAACAGCTCTTTTTTTTGCAAAGCACTTCTGGGATTGTTTATGACTTTTTAGTCATAAATGTGACTAAATGTGAGAAAGCGAGAGAGCATTACGACACTTGAGCTGTGGGGGTGCCGGTGGCTCAGTGACAGAGTGTACTTAACACGCACATGGCCCCACGTTCTGAAACACACACAGACACACTCACGACACAGCAGGTGTGCTGGCACATATTTGTAATCCTAGTGCTGAAGAGGCAGCAGAGACAAGCAGGTGCTTGGGACTCTCTGGCCAAACAGCCTAGACTAACCAGCAAGCTCTAGGCCAGTGAGAGACCCTGTCTCAAAAAAGAGGTAGAGGAACAACAGTCACGTTGTCCTCTGGCCTCCACACGCACGTGGACACACATGCACCTGCATACACACACAGAAACACCAACAAACACAAAAGCACAGGCAGGCAGTGGGCAGACACTGACTATTTCAGAGTATTACGTCTTCGTATCTTGGTAGAATCCAGTTCACAGTATGGTCATGTAGAGGCTTGTAGGGTCAGACACTTGATGAAATCTCCAAAGCAGAGACAAGAAATTTCAAGCACTTGGTCCAGTACAGCATGTTTTGCACACAGGCCATTTTTATATTCATTAAGTGAATATTTCGTTTTAAAAAAACTTCTGTTATTTTATAAGCAGGGTCTGGCTATGTAGCCTTGGCTGGCCTGAAGCTTGCCATGTAAACCAGGCTGGCCTCAAACTCAGATTTGCCCCCTACCCTAACCTCCCAACTTCTGGGATTAAAGACATGCACCAGTACACCCAACTAAGATTTGTGTGTGTGTGTGTGTGTGTGTGTGTACATACCCTGAAGGTCCCAGGCGCTTGTGAGCACCTGATGTGGGGTGCGAGGAACCAAACTCATGACCTCTGCAATAGTACGCACTTTGATCCTCTGATTCATCTTGCCAGTCCCTCAACAGCTATTTGTTGAGCACCTACCTAGCAATGCCAGACTTTGTGCTGGGTGTTGGGAATATAAAAACAGGCAGGCAGACATGGTCTCTGCTCTTGCAGAGCATCTCTCCAGCACAGGCAGAGCTCTGTGCAAGACACCAAGAGATTAGTAGCAGACCTGCATTCAAATTTATAAGGTCATGGTAGCTCCTCTTCTTTCTTCTCATTGCACTGGAGTTAGAAAATGCAGAAGTAGTTGGAGAAGACACGGATGGTAAGGAAGCAGAGATGTACTAGTGAGGAAGAGTGTAACAGCTTCTCATCAGAACATTCTATCCTGGGGTCCAGGCCATGCCAGCCCTGGTTACACAGTAAAGTCTAGGCCAATCTGGGTAATGTGACATCTATTTTAAAAAAAAGAGAGAGGAGAGTTGGGGAGGGGAACATTCCAGCTGCTCTTCCGGCAGTTCACAGTGAATTCTCACGAAGAATCTCACAGTCGTACCTTGCCACATTTAAAAAGGGGAAAACATTAGAAATTCTTTTGCTGTGTTAATGAAACTTCCAGAACGTCAGTTTGCTTTTAACATTCAGGATTTTGATACACAGCACGTACCTGCTTTGTATTATTAGAAAATAGTACTTAAGAACGTGGCCTTTAAAGTCACAGTGTAGAGTGACTGTGTGTGTGAGGGCTACATAAACCCTTGTGGCCTGTTTCTCCTTCTGTAACACGGAAATAGTGAAGACCTACTGGAAAGAGCCAATAGCTACACATCTGTCAACTGCTCAGAACATGCACCACATGCAGAAAATCGGCCGGGGGCGGGGGGATCCACTGTTAATGACTAGCACTGAATGTATTTTGTGGACTGGGTAACACACAGGTGGAAGAAATTAAGAAGATGAAAATTGGTGATCCGCTGGACAGATCTACAGACCATGGGCCTCAAAACCACAAAGCCCATCTGGAAAAACTGCTGCAATACTGCGAAACCGGGGTGAAGGAGGGAGCCACACTGGTGTACGGAGGAAGACAGGTGCAGAGGCCAGGTAAGAGCACCTCTGGGAAAGTGCCCGATGCATGCCCCCTACCCCAGAGCTGGAAGAGATGGCAACAACCTCTGATTCAGAGCCATTCCTGCAGAGTGGAGGGTGTATGTATGTGCGTGCAAATCCAGATCCACCAGAGCCCTCTGGAACTGCAGTTACAGGTAGCTTTGAGCCACCAGATGCAAGTGCTGTGAACCAAACTCAAATCCCCTGCTAGAACAGTACCCACTCTTAACCACTAAGCCGTTGCTCCAAACCAAGTGGTATTTATAATACAACCAAAAATTTTATCTTTATATCCTGCTTTTTTAAGCTGAGGGCACAGTGGCAGACACAGTTTTTCTAGGTCTCAAGTTTCTGGTGTAGAATAGGGTGGTATGTCCACGCCCTGCTTTAAGAGGCTAGGGGAAGGCCAAGCCCTTGCCTGACCCAGGGAGGAACAGCTGTGCTGGCGTTATCAGGCACTGCTCTGTCATCTTGAGTCTTGCAACTCCGACATTCGCCCACCAAGCCGGGGGAGGGTTTCTCCTGCCGTCAAGGCAGGGCTTGATGTTACGATTTCCAAAAGCAGAGACAATTGTGGCTCTGATTGTTACAGTGGACTGTGCACCAACTCCTTATTTTATATATTGGTAATTGCAAGAAAAACAGAAGTAGTAATCCTGTGTTTCCCAGATGAACCGAAGACAGAATCCATTCTTCCAGAAGACTGCGTCAGTGATACAAGAGACATTCCCACAGAAGAATCCTTGCCAAAAAAAAAAGGACAGGAGAATAAAAATAACCATTTTGTAGCCAGGTGGTGGTGGTACACGCCTTTAATCCCCACACTCGGGAGGCAGAGGCAGGTGGATATCCGTAAGTTCGAGATAAGCCTCGCCTACAGAGCGAGTTCCAGGACAGCCAGTTACAACAGAGAAACCCTGTCTTGAAAAACAAAACAAAAACAAAAAAAAAAAAAAATCACCATTTTGCATTTCTCTAATAGATGAAATCACTGGAAATCACTGATTCAGGGAGAACACGATGGTCTATGCAGGCTGCTGTTGTTAGGTCAAGGTTTAGGGGGACCTGGTATTTATACAGTATTCATACCCAAGAAGAAACAAGCTTACAGCTGAAAGGCCAGGGTGGTCAGTTTGAACAACAATGAAGGCTGGACAGCTCGATAAATGTCTCCTAATGGGTCGGACCGTGTAATAAACAACACACGGCTGAGGAGTTTTGTGCTGAGAAAAACTACAGTCACATCATTAAGCCAGACTTTCAGTTTATAAGGACCGGAGGAAGCAGGTCCTACCGAATAGGCACAGACTTGGTTTTGTAGGTCAGCACACCTGCAGCTGGATGATGGCGAGAGCTGCACAAGGATATGAATGCTTCCACTAACACAGAGCTGTATGTAAAAAATGACCAAGGGGGGACCCTCGGGGGGCTGAGGCAAGATGACACATTTGAGGTCAGCCTGGGCTATGGAATGAATGACCCTGTTTCTAAGTACATAAATCAAATAGCTTAGGTGATAAATTTCATATTCTGTGTATTTTACTGAAGTTATTTTAAAAAGGAGTATTGGGAGCTGGAGAGATGGGTCAGGGATTTAGAGACCGGCTGCTTTGGCAGAAGACCCAGTTTGGTTCCCATCACCCTCGTGGTGGCTCACAACTGTAACTCCAGTTCCAGGAGTTACCTTCCTCTGATCTCTGTGGGCACCGAGCAAGCACATGGTATGCATACAGGCAAACACATAGAATAAATTATTTTTTAAAAGATTTATCTTTTTTTATCTAATGTGTATGGGTGTTTTACCTGCATGTATGTCTGTGTACCATATGCATGCATGGTGCTTGTGAAAGTCAGAAGAGAGTCTGGATCCCCTGGAACTGGAGTTATAGATGGTTGTGAGACACCACATGGGTGCTGGGAATCGAACCTGGGTTCTCTGGAAGAGCAAGTGCTCTTAGTCACCGAGCCATCTCTCCAAGTCCCAATTATTCTTTTTAAAGGAATACATGACATAGAGAAACAAATACCATCCCAACAAAGTAATGGAAATTAAAAATGTTAAGATATTTTATGGATAGCCAGGCAGAGTGGCATACACCTGCAACTCCAGTACTTGGGAAGCTGAGGCAGGCAGCTTCAAGACCAGCCTGGGCTACATATAGCAAATTCCAGATAACCTGGGGCAATAGGGAGACACTGTCAACAGAACAACACATAGGAAGGTAAGACAGGAGGGGGAAATAGTAAAATAAAAGACGTGAGAAATTAAACAATCAAATGTACCTATCGACTTGTTTCAATCTTAAGTAGTTAAATCAAAAAGGGTAACTATCAAATAATGAAAGGTAGTGAAGTAAAAGCACAAATTAAAAAACATGTCAATTTCATGAGAGTTCATCTCTATTGAGGTTATGTTTTTAAAATGCCTTTTATTTTGCCTGACTTGTACTGAAATGCTTGGGAGTGAAAACTGGAGCCTGGGCCTCGCTTTAAGACCTTATTGGTGGGGAAAATAAATCGAAGACAGTAAAATATGAATATTTATTTTATTAAGTATATTCTCTCCTATACATGTTCGAAGTTTTCATAATAAAGCCGTTAATAATTAAGCAGCCAGAAGGCCAACCTTGCAGAAACACGATCTCTTCTTGGTTTTGTTAAGCCTGGGGGTGAGGGCTGCGACTACCGGAGTGAACAGAGAATGAGATGAACTCACCTAGCTTGGTGCTTTTGTTTTTCCTCACAGGCTTTTTCATGGAGCCCACTGTGTTCACAGACGTGGAAGACCACATGTACCTTGCCAAAGAGGAATCCTTCGGGCCTATCATGGTCATCTCCAAATTCCAAAACGGGTGTGTTCCTTAGGGCACAAGGTGTAACTTGGGTTTCAGTTAGATAACTCACCTGCTTCTGCCTTGTGCTGTACATGAAGCGTGCAATCAATGAACATGCAATTCTCTACCCTAAGAACAGGTCAACCCCTTAAATAATTAGAAGCAAACTGGGGGCTGGGGAGGTGGCTCAATGGGTGAGGTGCTCTCTGTGCAAACATGAAGTCCTGAGAGCAGATCCCCAGCACCCACTTAAGAGGTAGGTGTGTTGGCATGCACCTGTTAACTCAGAGCTGGGGAGGCAGAGACAGGAGGATCACCTGCCTTGCTGGCCTGCCAATCCAGCCTGACTGGGGAGCTCCAGGTTTCAATGAGAGACTGGTGGCTTGGAGTATTTAATTTATAGAAAGTCTAAGCAGGTACCAAATAAGTTTTCCTTTTTTTTTTAATAAAAATTAAAAAAAAAAACACCTTCAAGCAAAATGATTGTCCTTTACTTTTAATGGTCTTTTCTGCTTTTGGACACGTGCTACAGGGACATCGATGGAGTGTTGCAGAGAGCAAACAACACTGAGTATGGCTTGGCCTCCGGGGTTTTCACGAGAGACATCAACAAAGCCATGTACGTGAGCGACAAGCTCGAGGCAGGAACGGTTTTCATCAACACCTACAACAAGACGGACGTGGCGGCCCCATTTGGTGGCGTGAAGCAGTCTGGCTTCGGGAAAGACTTAGGTGCGTGTGGCTTACTTTGCTCCTGTGCACCCTTGCTGTGTCACACAAAAGCATACAGCGCCATGCAAAAACACTCGCTCACTGTTTCAAAGGGCATCTCCTACACGGCAGTACAAAGGACAGTGAAATCTTAAATACATTTTTAAGGCAACTCCAAATATTTGTGTGCATGCGCGTATGCACCATGGTATACGCATAGTGCTCAGAGGAGAACTGCTAGAGTTGGTTCTTTCCTTTCATCCCTTGGGTCCTGGAGATTAAACTCAGGTCATGGGGCTTGTTTGAGAAGTGCCTTTACCCACTCGGTCATCTCACAGGTAAAATGTTTTAGAAAAAATGTGCTTGGTTTTTCTAAATCTGACTTTCAGCATGAAGTCGGTTTAGTTCTGTGAGACCCTGGTGGGAAGCAGAAGACAGTCTGGGGGGTCTAAGTTGCTCCAAGAGTTGGTCTTGTCTCCATGCTGCTGGAGTTGGCAGAGTCACTGAGATAAGCAGGATTTGTTGGGCACCTGGGACCATTAGGATCAGAATACATACAACACGGAACATAACATATCTTTCAACCCATAGCTCACCCATGAGTTCAACTTACAGCTCATGGATGCTGAAGTTGTGCTGGGCCCTAGTCTAAGTACTTTACCTGATAAGCACAAGCAAGCGGATCCGGCAGACAGATACAGGATCTCATTTGTTCAGATCAGGAAAACGGAGCTCAGAATGGCTGGGTGAGCTGCCCAGTTCCACAGAGACAGGCACTGGCAGAGAAGTCAAAGCCAGGAAGACTAACTGCAGAGCTCACCTCCTACTCTGTATAGTTCTCCATTGTTGAAAATATTAAGTGTAAAGCTGCACATAAGATGTGAGAGCATGGTATGGTGGTTCGTGCCTGTAACCCAGCACTTAAAAGGAGAGACAGGAGAACCAATTCAAGAGCATCCTTAAACAATCAGCAAATTTGAGGCCAGCCTGGGCTAAATGAGTCTCAAAACAGTCTGAAATAAAAAATATTTGACTTGCTGAAATTTATCTGCAAACTTGGCTCATGTGAGGTATTAGATTCTCTTTCCTAATGATTCTGACAATGTATTTAATTATAGAAGCAACCTCTTCTGCTTGTTCTCTGTGTAACTGACAGCTAAAGGTTTGATCCACTATAACACACCACAGTTCGCCTGATATTTCCTCTCCAAGCCCCTTAGTTCACTTCTTTTCTCTTCACAGTAAGTTAAAAGTGAATGTGCCCAAGCTTTTCTCCCTGTGCTCAACTCTGCTTTATTTAATGTAACTGAACAAACAGCACCCAGGCCACAGGATTATAACAAGGAGAAACAGATGGAATTCATCAAGCAGGGTTAACAGGAAGGAGGTTAGGGACTGAAGCTCACAAAGCAACACGCCAATTCTTACAGGGCCTGGTAGGCTACCTAAGCCCTTACTACTCATCCTGGTCCACTAGCATACACACTGTGTGAGGACCTTTAGGGATGCCCAGTATCAGGACCTTCCCCTATCTTAATTAACCTGCAAGCTAGCAAGGCCCTCGGATGATTCTTGTGAACCTGGAGAGCACTGGCCTAGGCCACGAATCTTCATCCATCTTTGTGCATGTTCTACTGGTTACTCTTCTCTCCCCCAGGTGAGGAAGCCTTGAATGAATACCTCAAAACCAAAACAGTGACACTGGAGTATTAGAGCCACGCCAGCATCAGGAAACCTTTAATGGGCAGCCCTCTTCTCAACTCATCACAAGTGAAGACCCTGGGGATGCTGAGGCAGGAGGAACCTGACCAAGAAGAGGGTTGGGCCACTTGTGTTTTTTGTTTTTACATCAGGGCCTCAGTAAATTATAGTACACTTTTTATCACCCAATGACTTACCTCTGATAGGTTTTAACCATGATGAGTATCGTATGTATTTCTAAAGTTTCAAGGCTCCCCTCCCTCCCAGGAAGGACTACTCTCTTGAAGATCATCCATCTTGAACACATTGACCTCTTTCAGCTATAACATACAGGTGCATATAAAATTTCCAGATATTTAACCCCTGAGCCATGCATGTTGAATACTGACAACTATTTCCTTCCTTTCTTCCTTCTTTCCTTCCTCCCTCCCTTCCTGTCTTTCTCTCTCTCTGTCTCTCCATCTCCGCCCTCCACTCTCTTTTGAGGCAGGGTTTCTCTGTTGTAACTCTGGCTGTCCTGGAACTCACTCTGTAGACCAGGCTGTCCTCGAACTCACAAAGATCTGCCTGCCTCTGCCTCCCGAGTGCTGGGATTAAAGGCATGCGCCACCACTGCTTGGCAACTATTTCTTTAGTTTTGCTTTCAAAGAACAATGGATCCTACATGGAAACTTATGGGTGTCCTTCCTTTTCATATTCAAAGAAAGATCGATCTTTGTGCCGCTGATCATTTTGTAACCCACTGTGAACAGCCCATGAGTATTTTCTTTAGCATCTACATACTTGGTACAAAGTACTGTCAAGTTCTGAGGACACCAAATTTATTGACATCATCTTTGGTCCTGTAGCTTAAAGCCTATTTAAACAGCTTTTCAGATTAATTTGAGGAAGTAACAGATTTTGATCTTGGTCATAACTATACTATCTTACTATGTGACTTGGGGAAAATGACTCAGTTTCCCTGAGCTCTGGCCTCCCTATGTGTAAGACAGGTAGAAGTGCCTTCCTCAGAACCCTCACTGTAAGGATTCTGTACAGTAAGAAAAGCCCCAGAACTGTGCTTCATCGTGTATGTAAATATCCAATTAAGTTTAAGTCTTTCTTTTTATCACTACTTGAAAACTGTATAGTTAACTGTCGAGACGAGTGAACTTCCTGGATGGCTCATTAGTCAGTGAAATTAATTGATGGATGGATGAATTTCCTATACTTCTCAATAATCAATGCTTGGACCACTCTTCCCACCCTTTCTCCTCACCGTACACGATACAGTAGAATGCTGACAACTGCCGTGCAGTGAAAAACAGTGCTAGACACAGTGGCTCATGCCTGCAACACTAGACTAAGAGGCTGAGGCAGAGTGATCACTGTTACTTGAGGTCAGCCTGGGCTAATGCAAAGTCTGAGCCAGCCTGGGTTACACAGAGAGACCCTGTATCAAAAACAGAAAAAACAGAACCAAATTTTAAAATGTCAGAGGCACCAGGAAAAGAGTCACCTTTTTCCTGGCTGCTTACCCTTTCATAGGACATTCTGCTTCCCACGTTTCTACCTGCTGGCTCTGCCGCTCACTGGCTGTGTGAAGTCCAGCAAGCTAGTGACCTAATGTCTCTGAGTCTCAATTTGGCAAATGTAAGATGTCAATAAACTCCATGATTTCTTTGGCGTGGTGCTGGGCTGCACGTCCCCGGAATCTGGTCACTGCTGTGTGGTGCACCCCACTGCAACACAGACACATTATTGTTGCTGACATGTGACCACACAAGGGGGGCTTCCTGGACACAGAAGTCTCCAGAAGATGGCCAGAATAGTTAACTTCTGTTACATCTGTCTTCTGAAGTGTAACTTTGGTGAACACTCACTTTTCTGGCTTGGCAGACACTCCCGAGGAGTACTTGCTACTTTGGAGACGAGATGAAGATATGTAGGGCGTAATTAACATTAGAGACAGAAAACATTCCAAAGAAAGATCCTGCCTTGACCAACAGAGCCAACACTACCTTCCAGCACTTTACACTGCAACCCATTTACCATCAGAATTGGAATCGGAATAACCAACCAGTGACCTCAAATTACAGTTCATATTTGCATATAATGGCAAAAGCCTTGTAAGTAACCACTGCATCCCACTCCCAAGTCTTCGTCTTCCATAAAGACTTCTTTCCTACAACATGTGGTTCTGGAGTAACTATCCTTTCCACGATACAATCCTTCTGCTCATCAGTAAGTCTGCTGTTAGACAGAATGGCAGCACATGTGGAACGCTGTGCTTCCCTTCATCACTACCTCTGGTCTTTCCTGTCTGATTTCCCACCCCTTCCGGAAGAAGACCCTGCGCTGGGAATTCTTATGCTTTGATCCTTCTGTTGGTACTACATCCACCTTTTGAAGAGTTGTGACTTCTCCCTAGTTCTGAAGCATCCCTCTACTTGCTGTCCAACTCCTTGTGTGTCCCCCCTGTCATGGCGATCCTGCTCATGCTGACCTGACTCTCACTGCTGCTGGGGAGTGCTGCTGTCACTGCTACTTAAAATGAACACTTTAAGATGAAGTATCTTAATCTTATTAGTTATCACATTATAACATTACCTTAATAGAATGGCAGACAAAAGATATGCCTGCTCTCCTGGGCTGGTGGTTTTACCCTCTAATGTTAACTATGTGGCTGCAGACTTCTTGGGGAATCTGATCAAAGCAAGCTGTCATGCTACTTCCGCTTTACAAATGCATGTGCACATCCATCATCCTATGAGGGTCGAGGGATCCTCTGAACTCCCCAAGGCCACATGCAGGCTACAGATTCAGGACTTCTTTCTTCATGGCAAGGTCTATACAATTTTTAATGGCTTTGTTTTGTTTTGTTTTTTAAATATCTGAGTACTGATGAGAGTCAACAGCTCCAAGAAATGCCTAACATCAGTAACTGAACTGAAACACAAGGATGCTGAAGACTGTTGGGAGGCTTAATTAACAGAGATAGTTAAGTCATTGCTTAATTAAGTTCCTTCGGATCAGTTTTGCTAAACTAAGGGATAGGCTGGGATGTAATCTGTCCCTGAACTGAGGCAATACAGATACTGTAAGCACTTCTACGCTAACTCCCTATGCTCGAGTCTCTGTTCAAGAAGTTCCTTTGGCTCAAACTTCCTGCCAGAACTTTCTTTTTCCTATTCCCAGCTGAGCTTAGTTTCTCTCTAGGCTCTTGTCTCAAACTCAGAACTTGGTACTCAAGTTACTGACTGTTGAGCTGAATATGATGTCCAGCATTCATCATCTGAGCACCTCCCGTGTGCCACTCTGCTGAGTTTTGTTCGTTATCCTATCCACCTTGCCAGTATCTCAGACAACGAATGGAGGTGCTCTTTTCTCTACCTGCACCACAAGAAGCCATCACCTTCTTTGTTGCCACTTTCCCGATTAAGTGTCTCATTCCTCCCTCGTGTGGTCCTATTCAAAGCTTGTGAGACTTGGCACTCTGCTCAAAACCTAAGGGTTTTGCTTAGAATAAAGTTCAGTATGTTCTCTATGGTCTGTCCATCTTGGTTCTCTGACCTCACCTCTATTGATGCCTCTGTGGTCTGGTTGTCCTGGCTGCCCCGACAGTCCCCGACACTCCAAACCCGTTCCCAACACAGGGCTGCTGTATGCTTCGCTCCCGTATGCCAGCGCTGTGATTGTAATGCTGGTTGGGGAGGGAGCGGCACACAGCCTTCTCTTCAGGGCTGACTTTAACTTACTAGTTTGACTTCACTGAGCGTGGAGCTGGGGAAAAAAGCAACTGACAAAGCCAGCCAGCACCAGCATACCACTGCCTCCGCTGAACTGTCCTCGCTGCCCAGTTTCCAGCAGCCTCACTCTGAGGTCTCTCAATATCATGCTCTACAGGTATTTCCTGCACAGCATATATGTCCTACCATCCATACGTGGCTGCTGTGTCATTCTGTGCCTCCCTGTGTTCTTTCCGTAGTGCTGAGCACTACCTGGACTGTACCAACCAGCGCGGTGCAGCCACTGGAATGTAAGCTTTGGGAACAGGTGCTGGCTTTCCTTATTGCTGTCTGCTGTGCCTAAGATGTAGAAGAGCTCAATAAATACCTGCTTTCTAGTTTAGAGGTTAAGTGATTTGCCTAAACCACATGTCTATTAAGTATTTGTGCAGTGAATTCACAGTCCTAACGAGGAGAATTTTATTCCCAATGCCTTCATTAGGGCCTGGACACTGAAGAGAAAGCATAATTAATTCAGTATTAAATAAGTAAAAACAAAAAAAAAATCAGCACAATGGAAATTATCTGCAAGTGGGTAGGATGAGGGTGAGGAGCCAAATTGCTTCTCCATATTCATCCTCCATGAAAATCAAAGTGTTAGGGAAGCCTGGGGTACAAGGAAGCAATTAAAGGTGGTGGGCAAGGCACAGCTCATAGTGAGGAAGGGGGGTTGTTACTACTATTGCAAGTCACAGTTTAAAAATTCATTTGGGTATCAAATTATATTAAAAAAAAAAAAAGATGGTAATATCTTCTTTCCACCTAGGCTACAAAAAAAGTGGAAGGTGGTAGGTAAGAGTGACTGAAGGGCTGGGTGTGGTGGCTCACACCTCTAATTCCAGCACTCCCGGAGGCAGAGGTAGGTCTGGTCTTTACATACTGAGTTCCAGGCCAGCCAAGGCATAATGAGACCCTGTCTTAAAAGGGGGTGAGGGGTTCTAAGAGGGATAAATACATACTCAAGTGAATTTTAAATAGTATCTACTTATGTAAAAATATATGAAGCTGACTCATTCATCAGGTTCTCTCCACAGAAATAACCACGTATCTGAGATTGCTGGTTCTCCGCTGCTAACACTTGTTAGTAGCTGCTAACACTTGTTAGTAGGACACTAACTTGTTACTTTCATTTCCAATCAATCATAATCACTTGTCAATAAACATGTCTCTGCATAGTGCAAAGGCTCTGGCTGCCAAAGCCCAACACCCTAAGTTTGATCCCTGGAACCCACATGGTGGAGGAAGAGAACTGAATCGCACAAGCTGCCTTTGACCACTGTCCCTGCACTATGGCACCCTTGAATCCACACACACACATACAAGGAAGAAATACAATTTTTTAAAGGAGAATTTGTGTAACATTATGGTAGTGCATGCTGTATTCCCAGCACTGGAGAAGCAGAGGCCGAAAGGTCTTGAGTTCAAGGCCATCATAGGCTACATAACGAGACAAAAACAAAAACTCATGGTCAAAGCGACACTAGGATAAATTCCCACATATGCGTGCTTCAAGTCAAAAATAGTGCTCAAGTTTCCGGAGATGTTTGCTGCTGTTGTGTAATACTCACTCAGTCCCCCAACACTTCAGTGCTATTGAACACTGCTCTATGCATGCTGTACTAATCTATTAATTTCTTACTACAACTCCATTCCGGGGGATACAGCGACCATGGCTGGTTATAGCTGAGAATAATGAAGTGGCTGGGCTGGAATCTGGTCTAGACAGCTTCAGAGTCTGTGCTCATGGCATAGTGACCAGGGGAGCCATGACACCAAGGTTTGGTGACTTAAATGTGGAGGAACTATCTGTCCAAACAACGAAGAAATGCATTCTGCCACGGAGCAGTGAGTCGGAATAGTTTAATGTGCTGGGCTACTTGAGACAGCAGTGTTTTGCGTCTCTCTGCTCTCTCTCATGCTGGTTTAACTCTCGGCTACTGGATATATGACCTCTGAGACACAAGTGTCAGGAACTACATGCCATCGTAAGACATACTGCAGTCTTTCTGCACTCCCATCTGGGAAGGCTCAGCTCATACGCCTCTTCTCAAACCACTAATGGACAAGAATGCTCTGTGATGAAATGGGGGGGGAATCCGCAGACTAGAGTCCGCCAAAAACACATTCTGTTTTCTTCAGAGCCGCGAAATCAGGAACTGAGCTATGTTCAAGCTCAAGTACTTTACTGACACAAAGATGAGAACAAAAGACAGTTTATTGACAATATATATTCCAAGGAAGGCCCTGAGCCAGGCACTGCGGGGCACAGAGGGCCTCACCACAGCAGTGGGTACACAGGACACGTCCCCATACAGCAGCACACTCTGGTGCATGGCTAATTATTATTAACATAGGTGATACACAATTAAATACTTGGAAAATTCGTGAAGCATGACAACTTTGCATACAAGACATTTACAGCCTGCTTTCTGATTCATTTTCTACAGACCATGGAGCAAACTGCTAATTTTTTTTTTTTTTCTAAAAAAAGGTATAACTGCTACACAGTGAAATACACAAATACAGAATTTAGAATTTAATAAGGGTTTACACATAGGAGTCATGGGAGCACGTAAGAGTAGTGGCCAATAAAGGAAGGACTCAGAACTAGCCGTCTCCTCTGCCAATTTACTAAGTAACACAAGCACCTCTGGAGGATGACTGCACAGAACGCCTCGGCACACTCCCCACTGATGCCCCTTCCCAGTCTTTCTATTTCTTTCATCAGTGGTTCCTAAATTTTAGAATTTCTTTCTGCGAGGTTTTGCTCTTTCCTTTGTGACTTCAGGCTTTAGCTGGTGTGTTTGGGGGTGGGGTGGGGGAGCGATCTCTCAATTGTGTTATAAAGCATGAAGACATTTTAGTATAATGCCCTTACGACTTTATCCTTTCACATTCAAAATCTTTGACGCATATGTAATTACCCTCACACATGGCATGAGGCTGAATCTAACTGTTCTGGAGACAGCCTGCCCTGACATTTGACATCCTGATTAATTCACTCATTTTACACTGACTTGAAATAATAACATCTCACTATTGTAATAAGTTTTCATTTTCCCAGACCCATATATATGCAGCACTAACTGCACTCAACAGATTACTCTCTCTCTCTCTTTCTCTTCCTCTTTCTCTCTCTCTCTCTCTCTCTCACACACACACACATACACACACACACACACACACACACGTCCCAAAGAGTGGGAATATTTGGGTTGGATATAATCAAGATGCACTGGATACATGTATAAAATTGTCAATGAAATGAAAAATATTCTAAAAAGTTCTTTTATCTTTTTCTCCTCTCATTTCTCACAAGAATGTCCACAGGACCTACATTTAGTAAGTGGATGCCCTTATCCATATAGGAAGCCCACTTGTATTCTAAGAAGCATCCCCAACAGGAGAGAATAAAAACCTTACACATACAACCCAGGCATTTGGAATCCCAAATAGACATGATCAGAGAAGAACCTTTGCTGGACACATCATAGTCAAAGATGTCAAAACACAGTGAAGAAATATAACATTAAATGGTGTTAAGAGAAAAACATGGACTCACATATAAAGGCAGGAAAATCAGAAAGATGAGAAGCTTTCCTGTTTTCCTTCCTTTCTGGTTGGAACCCAGTGATGGCGCTCTTCTTATAGTGAATAGAATAGTGGACATGTTTGTGGTTACTTCCCTTCCTCTCCAACCCTCGAGTCTACCATGTATGCTCAGGGTAAAGGAGAGAACCTCTGGCAAAACCAAACAAAGTTACAAACCAAGAGAGCAGAACAGCACTTTTTAGCCCCATGAGAAAACAGTTTTAGGTCACTCTAAAGTATTTTTCTCTACTCCTGCCATTGATAGGGTGTCACCACGTAGTTTGTTTAGGGCATGCAGAATAACTTCAGTAACTCTAAAAGTCAGAAGAGCATGGAATGACATGCTTCATGTCATGAAGTAAATAACTAGCAACTAACAGGACTATATAGTCAGCAAAGTGGAAAAATAAGTGATCGGAATAAGAGGCCCGGCCCTGGCTGCCATCAATGCATTCGGGGAGGAGTAAAAATGATTCAAAATACCTCTTCACACAGCACACTTGAGCAGGAATAGGTGCTGGGAGCCAGTCTTGGCAATACATCAGGGCTTTCAGAGAGAAGGAATAGGCGATGGTAAGATGAGTCAGAACCTGAGGCTGGCATTCTTTCTTGCAGCTCTGACTGCTGGTTCTGACTGCCTGCTGGTCAGGGTGCTTCTGTATTTATACAGACTTCACAATCAAAGACATATTCATGATTTCCAAGGGGTATCGATTGTATCATTTTGTAAATATCTGAGCCAGTTTAGGTAGGTCCCCAAGCCTTGTACTAAGCATAATAAAACCTTAGTGGTTAAAGTATAATCCTAGGTTTTCTCAGGCTAAAATTATCTGCAGTTAACTTGCTTTTATGATCTCTATAAACACTGTTTGTACAAGAGAATTCCTTTCTTTTCCTAGTTAAGTGACCTCAAGTAAAACCTGGTGTAAGCTAGTCTTGTTATAAATGGCAGACCCTATGTCTAAATTTTAATTCTTTTATATCATATTTCTATGTAGGGTAAAGATTGTTTCAGCCAATCTTAACTTTGTTACTGAGTTCCTTTTTCTCTGGAGACATGTCATATACAGCCATCCATCTTGTAAGTCACGTATCCAGGAAACTCTGAGCATATGTAGGAGGGAGGCCACTTCTCCTAGCTGGTTGGAGTTTATTAGCTTTTCTCAAGTAAACAATGGCCTGATCACAACAGTGTTTATCAGCTATTCTCAAGTTACAGTGTATTGACGGCCTCAGTCCTGAGGTTTGTCCAGGGGTAAATACAGCAGAAAAGTCCTTTAACCATAACTTTATAAGGAAATCCCTAGTGTTTCTGTGCTTATCACCATCCTCAAGGCTTAAGGAAAATCCCTGAATGATTTCCTGAAGCAGAAGGGGCTGTTATAATGAAGAATTTCCTAAAGAGACTCAGAAATAATTTTCTCGGGTAAAACAGACGAATTATAACGTTAAGTGACTCCTTATGCAACCATGTAGAGATCAGAACCGAGACTGACGGACAGCATGACAGCAAGCAGCATGTGGCTCAGCTTTTGCTGGACTGTGTCAAACAGCTGTCCTGGCTTCATACTTCTGCTGTCTTTATAGGCCGTGGCTATGCCAAACAGATTGTGTATTAATTAATGAAAGACCACCTTCCACCTCAGGTCCCCACGGAGGTCACAGACCATGGCATCTGCCCCTGGTGCAAAGGTGACCAGAACATAACTAACTGTGACCTGGCATGGTGGAGGAGTCATTTTCTCAACTGAAGTTTTCTCTTCCCATATGACTCTAGCTTGTGTCAAGTTGACAAAAACTTAGCTAGCAAATGCTACATTAAAAAAAAAAAATCAGCAAAAACACAAATTAATGACTTGCTGATACATCTCAAAAATTCCATAAAACAAGGACAAAAAATGGAAAAACAAGAACAAACCAAACCCAAACAAGAAGTAATAAAGAGCCGAAATTAACGAAATAGAAACAAAGATGATAATACAAAGAATCTATAAATCTAAAGAGCACACCCTTGGCCTAATTAACCAAAAGAAAAAAACCCGACCCAAATTAACAAAATCAAATGAATAGGTATACATTATGAAAGGATTTAAGAAATATAACAGTGCTGACAGTCACGTATCAGAGAGATAACCGTTCCGCTGTAAGAGCCGGGAGCCAGTGGGTGCGCGCAGGCCGGCGGGGGCGCACATGGGCGGGCAAGGCCAGGCCTGCAGTGGCGGCTCCCTTACCTGGGCGCCCAGACGAGCTCCCAACCACAGCCAGAGTTGGGGACCTGCGGCATGTGCCCGAGCATGCCCAGCCCGCCCGTATCAGCGGAGGTCCCCTCCCCAAACATCCCAAGCGCCTTCCTGCCTCTCCGGCCACCTTTCCTGCGCGCGCTAAAACTCGACCAACTAGGTTGAGAGATGCAGGAATTGGGGAGTTCTGAGCCAATTGGAGCTGCACAAGCCCTGTCCCCAGGTCTCTGCCCCTGCACCCCGATAAAAGCCCTGGGGACGAAGGGTTCGAGGCCCACCATGCTTGACCTGTGTGTGGGAGCATGTGGGACCCGACACGCCGAATAACAATAAAGCCTCATGAGATTGCAGCAGTTAGAATGTCTCGTGGTTCCTTCGAAGTCCACCAGGCGGTCCTAACAATCACAACAGATACCTAAGAAATTCAGAATATTTTAAGTCAATACTTAAAAAAAAAAAAACCTACATTTCATCAGGTTAGAAAGCCTAAAGGAAATGGCTGAATTTATTTATGCAAATCCCCCATTCAGACCAAGAAGAGAGCAACACCTTACACCTAAATAAAAGAGATGGCTGTTGTGGGGCCTTTTAGTTATGCTGTAGCATGAAAAAGATCTGCTTTCTACTTGTTTACACCTTTGTGCTACCCTCAGCTTCGGGACCCCCCCCCCCACACGCCGGGAGGTTCCTGTTCATTTGTTTATTGAGGGTCTGCATGGAAACAGGAAGAAAAACACCTGGGGGAGGAGGGGCGCAGAGCAGGGAGGAGGAGGAGGCTGAGCAGGAGGTTTAGGAGAACCAAGAGGAGAGTGTGGGGTGAGCAGGCCTTGGAGTGAGCTCCCTGCCTGAGCCGCCCGGGTATTGGACCCCAGAGATTTGCAAAATAATGTTTTAATAAATAGTCCTATTACGATCGACAATGGGCATTTATTAACAGATGGCAACAGTGGTCAATCTTCTAACCAAAGATCCCAGGTCCAGATAGACAGGCCCCATCTAAAAGCTATACTTGACACGGTAACTGACTTCTCTTACAGATCCAGGTGTTCCTTATGCAGGAGTTTGATGTGACGAGAGACTGATCACAGTTGCCTTGTCCTTCTAAAGGGCTCTGGTACACGGTCCAGAGAGCTGTAGAATTATACTTTATGATGGTTAGCATCATGTTTAAATCTTGAAACTACTGTCCTTAAGGGATCTATAAACAAGAGCAAAAACTGTCTTTAGCTTGCAAGCTTCTAGCTTACAGAAATGTACTTTGTCAGCTGCCTTGCCTAGGATAGATGACTTCCCAGAGCATTTGGTCTATTTTTCAAAGTTCCTAGTGTTGTACGGTAATAAAAAATGTTTAATGAAAATATTAAGGTAGGCTTCATGCAGTGTTTAAAATATTTCTCTTGCTTGAGTGAGTGGGACCCACACCTACTTCCCCATTTTTGGCAGGCAACCCTGGAGCCTCTCCATTCCCAAGAGAACTTCCTCAATTTGAGAGAAAGCTCCCCTTGGCTCAGACCCCCACTCACTTCTCTGTTTCACCAAGTAATGTACCTGCTTCCTAGAAGACCCCTAGACACAGCCAATCAGAAATATAGGCAATAGGTTTGCAAAACTCTTTAGCAACCCCTGTGGTTTGGCCTGCTGCAACGGACCAATCAAAAGTATGTGCTGAATACTTCCATGAACTGTAAACTCTGTACTTCCATGATCTTGTAACCACAAATTACACTGTATATTTCCATGAACTGTAAGCCCTGTACTTCCATGATCTTGTAACTGCAAGTTCCCTGTAAGAATTGTACATAAACCCGTTGCTGATATGTTTTCAAGAAGGCCTTTTAGACTCCACGGAGGAACTGCTGCAAGGAACTTTCATTCTTTGTCCCCAAGACCTGACACAATTCTTTACACAAATTCTCTATTTTCACCTGTTCCCTTCCTTTGACGCTCCGTTACCCCAGTGTTTCTGCTAGCTTACTTGGGGTACAGCACCCCAAGCATTGGGAAACAGTCACACACACACACTTTTTAACCTCACTTGGTTTCCAACACTGCAACCCTTACTTCGCCCATTAGGCTGCTCTGCCATCTCTAACGTTTCAAAGTGAGATATCCTTTTCACTGGCTGTAACTCCTTTATTTTCCCCATCTACTCCTGATCATGATACCCCTCAGTGGACTCTACTTGTACCTTTCCTATGAATCTCTACATAAAAGAGCTAGATTCCCTCTTAAACAGATCTCACTGCTACAGGGTCCTAACGATCCAATTACTACACGACATATAGCTCATTAATAAAGAAAAGTTTTGCTTGAGTTCAAATAAGAGATAGTCGCAATGTCCACCTCTCTCTACTCTTGTCCTTCTCCAATGTTCCATTTCCTCCCTCCCTTATCTAAATACACCTTTCCCATACAATTCTGTTGTGTGTGGAGCATTCTGTTGGGTTCTGGTATTTTTAATATTTTATTTTTCAAAACTGGTGACTCAGGCAATTCTGGCACTCTAATTTGGAGGGTTCCAGTACTCCATTTATTTTCCCTAAGGCAGAGTTCTTTATACTGGTCCACTGGTCACCACGGCTTCGTCTAATCTGGTTTGGTGAATTCCCCTGCCCTTCGGCGCACAAAAGTGGAGTGGTGGCTCCTGCAGATTTTTCCTAGCAAGTTTCCTGGAATGGAATTTGTTTCTCAGAGTCTGATTTTTTTTGCCCTTTGGCTCACTTGCAAGTCCTGGTAACAGGTGTTGGACTCTTTGCAGGCTAATATGCCCAAGCCACCTACATTAGAGAAGTGACGACCCTCTAGAGCAGCTTTGGTGTTTCCTGTGGTCCTCTTATTCTGGGAAGACATCCCCTTAATAAATTATTGGACCATCCTTATCATTCATGGAAACACTGGCTGCCCAGATGCTTTTTTCCCCCGCCACAGCATCTGGCCACAGATGGTGTAGGGTTATCCAAGGGCTAACAGTGTGTTGAAGCTGGCTTTTGAACCCCACATCGCCCCTAGGGTTTGAATATGGAAGGTGTTCAGCTGCTCCACACTTTTGTCCAGGGCTAAACTCAGCTAAATTATTATATATGAATCTTCACTAAAGCAAAGGTGCTTTTCTGCCCTGCAGGCTGGAAACACAGACTCAAACTCCATATGCAGGCAAGGCCACTCCCAACATAGGGTGTGGGCTGAAGAAGCAGTAGAAGCCGCTGAGATGTGCCTCCGCTCCCTATATAGGCGAGAGGAAAAGAGCGCGCAGCAGGCTCCTCTTCTCATGCCCTGGACAGAATACTGTGGGTTGCCTGCTTCTTGAAAGCAGAAGGAACATGCTTGTCTCCAGTACACCTGGATCCATTGGGTGGATGCCTTGCCCTCTCGCCTCAGGTGTTCCCGCCCTGCCATGCTAATTAGGCTTCTCTGCCAGGGGGACCCCCGCCTTCTCTGGAAAGATATTTAAACAGGGAAAGGGCTGATAATAAACAAGTTTCGTGTTCATCAAACTCGGCTCCCGAGGCGTTCTTTGCGCCCTGTCATTTCTCAGGTCCGAGAGTGGACAGCTTCGTGAGAAGTCACCGAAACCCCACTTCAGGCCCGCTCCATCCTGCCGCTTAAGTCTAAGCCCGTTCCCATGGCCAAGGAACGGGTGGACTGCCTCGGGCGGGACATCCTTCAGCCGCCGTTTGGCGGGTCCACGCGGGAACCTGGAGAAAGAGACCAACAATAGGATGTCCTAACCAATGGGCATTCTCGGGATGACTGGCTCCTCCCCTGCCTGTACCCCTATAAATGTACCCTGCACCCTACATTAAAGTAAGATGCCCCCGGATGCATGTCCCGTGGGTTCCTTCATGGAGGTCCACCAAAGACAGGGCCAGGATGCCACAGACCCATGGTCCCTGTCATGGATCCTCAGCTTGGAGACAGCTCCGCGGGCAGCCACCGGACTCCAGGCTGAGGACATGCGGCTGGAGACTCAAATGTGGCGGGAAGGATTCCACTCAAAACTACAAGATGGCAGTTTGCTAAACTCCATTTGGTAAAACGAAATAAAGGTTATATTGCCCCATCCAAACACTTTGCTCAAAGCCCTGTTTGTCTCTGTCCTTTAAGATTCGAATCTTGGGTTCTGGTATTTTTAATATTTTATATTTCAAAATTGGTGACTCAGATAGGCAATTCTGGCACTCTAATTTGGAGGGTTCCAGTACTCCGACCATTTATTTTTAATATCTGTGTGGGACTGTTTCGGCGCTAAGGTAAGGTGGAAGGCTTGCTTAGAACCCAGGGACTCTCATTCTGAGAGAGGCAGGAATTTGGGCCCTCTCTTCCGTAGCCCTGACAGGTCACAAGCTATGCTGCCTGTCACAGCAAGGCATTGCCCTTTCAAAGGCACAGGACCTGACAAAAGTGTTTACCTAGAGTTATAACTAACTTTTCCCTATATAACCATATAATGTTGCTCCCTCGCCTTCCAAAATATGTAGGTCCAAGCTGCAACCTACAATGTGTAAATCAGACTGTGTTACTCATGCTGTCCTAACCAATGAGCTTCCAAGACATCTCTGGGTAACAGAGACCATTCCTCTGGCTATATATGTAACCTGTCCCCCTAATAAAATTGAGTTAAAGCCCTCTGCCACAGACTCCTGAGAATTCTGTACATTCTTGCCGGATTGCTGCTCTCTGGTCTGAGACTCTTAAGAGTCCACCGTTTCCCACCTGGGAGCTCCACCACTGGCCGGGCTGGCAGAGCTACTTCGTTGTACAAGTAAGCTGCCACGGGATATTTGAACAACAGCTGGTGCCACAACGTGGTCGAGAAGCATACCCTGGTCTTCTGATATTAGCAGGTGTGTTGGTCAGCCCCCCTTAAAATGAAGTAAGAGTATCGACCTTTGGCTTTCAGGTATCATCCACTGGCCTTTTGTCTTTCTGACCCAAGGGCAGACAAATTATTTTTTCCTCCTTTATTTCTGGCTTTGCTTTCTTGCAAGATATAACAGCCAATCCAGTATTCAGGTCCTAACCAATCAGAAGTCCCCTAAACATTGTTTGGTTTAAAAGACACCACATGGCCAGCTCTGGGGGTTGCCATGTTTTTTTAATTGGACAGCCCTGACATCAGTATGCAATCTGCAGAAAATAAACTATTTTGTATGGCCATACAAATCTCTCAGTGTCTAATTGAGCTACTGGTATGAACCCAACAAGGAACACAGGTGGGAGGTTTTAAACTTTAAGGGTAAATTTTAGAAAAATTTAAACTGTTCTATAACTCTTTGTTGATCTCTTTCCACTTGGAAGTGTGTTTACAGCCATTTGTGTTCTTTGCTGACTGCTCAACATCAGGCATTTAAGAGGACTCCAAGCTTATTCAATACACAGATGATCGGCTCCTCGCAGTCCATCCTTACCAATTAGCCAGGCTGACACATCTACCTTGCTAAACTTTCTGCATGGACGAGGATATAGTGTTTCAGCCTCTTAGGTCCAACTGTTCATCCCCCAGGTCACTTGTCTAGGACTAAGTGTTACTCCCACTCTCAAGGCCATTACCCGAGATGGAAAACATCTAATCCAGTCACTCTCAGTTCCATCCACTGGAGATGAAATTTTATCCTTCCTGGGGATGTTGGTTTTTATGCTCTTGGATTCCCTCTTGCTCTCCTCTTGCTCACCCCTTATATAGGGCAGCCATGGTCCCTCACATGACCATCCGTTGCACCCATTACTAAGCCTTTTCATAAGCTTCAACAGGCCCTCCTCCAGACCTCAGCTCTCCATCTTCCAGACTTATCTTGCCCCTTCTTGTTCTCTGTTACCGATAAGGAGGGATATGCCCTAGAGGTACTGGGCCACCAAGTGGGATCTTCCTTTGCACCTGTTGCATACTTATCGAGAAAATTAGACCATACTATCCAAGGATGGCTGCCTTGCCTGCCTGCTCTGGCTGCAGCCAAACTTCTTATATGAGAATTAAAGAAGCTAACCTTTGGGTCACCTATTATTGTCCTCTCTCCTCATCACCGGTCCCACCTTTTAACAAACAACTGCCTCCATGAACTAACCTCTGCAGCACCATGGAAACAGGTCAGAGCCTCCCAAGGCCTGTAGAAGGCGCTAAACAGCTCCTGCTGACAAAATGGAAGAAGCTGCAGACCCCTCCTCCCATGCGTCTCTCCCCAGCCAGCCCTGAACAAGTGATTGGCAAATTGGCTACCTGTTTCCTCTGCCCCGACACCCTGATATATTCCCATGCACCCTCGAAATAAAGTGACTTTGTTGATCATCCCTGAATGGAAGTCCCAGGGTAAAATTCATTTATCCTGCCCGGCTCTCTGAGCCTCAACAGGATGGCCAGCTGTTTGAACTCACATCTCTTCCTTCCTGAGTTCCTGCTTGAGGTCTCACCATCTGGTCCAGAACAATGGGCTGACAACCCCCATCTCGGGCTCTCTCTCTCCAGGTAGCACTGATAGAAGACACTGCATTATTTACCTTTGAACCATGCCCACTACTTAACATTTCGAATCTTCTTCCCAGGCCAATCCCAGAATACTTCCCATCTCACTCTTTCATTGAAAGCCTCCAAGTTGAACTACTACCTCACCCTACACACACACACACACACACACACACACACACACACACACATACACACACGAGGGAACACTACCCCAGGCCACTCTCACTAGGTACACAGATGGCAGCTCCTTCTTGATGCCCTGCCCACTGCAGCAGGTAGTTCCCCAGCTCCACCCCACGACATAGTCATGAGCACCTGGCACAGGGGCGATGGCCACAGAGGCAATGGCCACAGGGAACAGGAAGCCTCTATGCTGTGGTCCCTGACTGCCAGAGTACTCTTCCATCTCTGTCCAAGTTGGAAAAAAACATAACACCTCTTACATGAGTGAATGCAAAAAGCAGGATCACTATTGTCTCTGACAACATAGTGAGTGACTGACGCACAACCCCTCTCAGCCCAAACCACAAATCAACAGGCTGAGTTAACAGCCCTTACTCATGCCTTCCAACAAGCAAAGACAGAATCCCTAACCCTTTATACAGACTCCGAGTCCGCTTTCCCCTTCTTTTGTCCCATATGCATATCTGGAAGGGAAGTGGGCTCCTGACAACAAAAGGAGGCTCCCTAACCAATTCCAATCAAATTATGGCCCTGGTCAAAGCCTCTCACCTTCCCACAGCCTTAGGAACTGTCCATTGTCAATCACACCAAAAAAACAACTCTATTATCTCAAAGGAAAATAACCAAGCTAACAAGGTGGCTGTAGCCACAGCCGAGACCTGGGTTCCTGTCACTTGACGCAAGGCACCCACCTTCTTCCTACAATCCACCTCTTCACTATCCATCTCCAGACACTCCACAAATCCTCTCCTGTTTGCACCAGATTTTTCACCCAAATAGGCAGGCCCTGTATCACTTTATTAAAAGTTATTTGCAGCCTATCCCTAAGGATCTAACTTTCCTAAAGACTGCAGGCCTCTGCCGACTCCAGCAGGTAGTTCCCCAGCTCTGGCCCCACACCACGGTCATTAGCTTCTGGATCAGTGGCCATGGGCTGGGAGCCTCTGGCAGGGTGGCCGCCATACTGTACGGGCTCCACACAGTGCAGAGCCTTCTGGAGGGTCCCACTCCCTATGAGGTATTATGCAATAGCAGCCCAGGGCTCTGGCACTTAGAGAGCTCAACTCACACACAGCCCACTGGAAGGGCTCTCACGTCTGTGCAGAGACTGCCCCCTGATACACCTCTCTTTATTTACTGAGCAGGGCCTGGGCCCCTTTTGTCCCAGAGATCCACAGTTGGGGCTCTGTGGATCCGTGCATGTGGAGGGAGAGCCGCCTTAGCCCTGCCCCCTTGCGAAGCCCAACACTCCTGACCCTGCCTCCTCCAGGGGCAGAGCAGTCAAGTTGACTAGGCTGGCCATGGGCTATTTCATGGCTGGCCCTGCAGGCGGCCATGGCAGCAGGTGGACCAAGGTGAGGACTGGGCTGTTGACTGCCTGCTCCCTGGCTCAAAATGGTACCTCACAGCTGAGAAGACCACCAAGGCACCCCCTCGTGATGGACGGGCCCTGACCTCAGCTCTTCAGAAATCCCCAGTAATTCTCAGAAAGCCCCAAAGCCAGCTGCTGGTCAATTAGAGCTTTATGTACATTTCTCACATGCCTCACTTTCCCGAGAACCCCTCACTTCCCTGCCAGATGTAAGGACCTGTGCTCAGTAAGCACAATCCAGTAAGGACCTGTGCTCAGGTCCTGACCAATACGAGAGATTTCCCTATCGACTGCCTGTTCTACTTAATCACCCTCTCCATGCACCCACATTTGGGGCTGCCGTGTTTTTTTAATTTGTTAGCCCTGGCATGTCAATATGCATCCCGCAGTAAATAGAATGCTTTAACTATAAAACTTCAAAAAATTTTAGAAGTTAAAACTTCTTTTTAACTTTAAAACATGTTTCTCTCAGTGTCTACTTAGGCTATTTCATGGACCCAACACAGCCATCTGTGTTTCTGCAGGGAACAAAACTGACTTTTCCAAGCTGCCTAGCCCCTCCTGCTGCCAAATGCTGTTTGGGGCTGCTGTTTGCCTCCCTTGTCACCCTGCTGAGGACCCTGAGGGAGGAGGGACCTGGCAACCAACCCCTTGTGCCCACCATGAGCTCCAAATGGTGCTGAGGACCACTGGGGAGCCAGCATATTTCCCCTTTGAGGAAGTATGGCTCTGCAAGGCCAGGGAGCTCTGGGACTTGAGACCCCCCATAAGTAAGCTCCCCACTGGGACTATCGGGGGGGGGGGATCTCACCCCCAGCCGGCTGCAGAGCCCTCCAAACTGGCAGAGTAGCACAGCAGTGGGCCCAACTAACACACATGGCCCTAAGCTGAGCCCCTCAACCCCTGACAGACTAGCCAAATAAGGGCAAAAAAAAAATATCCCACCAATCATGGGCCACCCTGGGAGGCTCTGCCCCCTCAGGGACACTAGAGTAGGGGGCCCAGATTTGGCTGCTGCCATCCTCCCAAGTGGAGGCAGCCTCAGAGAGAAGCATGGAGGCTTCCTAAGCTGAGCCAGAAGAACAACTCAGTTCAGCTGAGGATTATTTCCCTTCAGAGCTGCAACATTGGGGACACCTTCCCAACCTCAGAACTGTGTAGTTCCTGGCTTCCTGGATGTTAGAATACACTCCCTATTGGGAACACCTTCCCCACCTCAGAGATGTATGGTCCCTGGGCTCCCAACTTCTAGGGCACCTTCCTGTTAGAGCTGTGTGGTTCCTGGGCTCCTGAATGTCAGACCACTTTTTCATCTCTGTTCAAGCTGAATAAAAACCCTAATAGGTGCACCAGGAGTCTCTAGGCTGTCGCCGGCCGAGACAGAGACGCAGTGGTTGGCAGTGCCAGCTACAGCACTGTTAAGAAAAACCTACTTGCCCCAGTCACCCCCAGCCACCCCAGATGTTGCCCCATACTAGTCACAGCTGCTGCTGGTCACCTCACCGTTGGAGATGGTCGTCTCATACCCAAGCAGGATGTGGGACAACAACCCAGGACAGGCCATCTCCAGAACCCTGAAACCCCAGGACTCCAACCGCCTAGAAACTGTCGTTTCCCTCAGAAAGGAATAAGCACCCTGACCCTCCATAAGTTCTTTAAGTGTTCCTAAAGATTAGTAAAGTTCAAAAGTTGTTCATTTATTTCAGAATCAGAGTTTATTTTACAGTTCCTAAGGTCAGTCCAGGCCACAGTTGGCTGGGTCTCTCTCCCAGAATGTTCAAACCCCACCAACCTTTAAATCAGACCCTTTACAGCCCTAAAGGGAGAAAAGTTGACATTTCAGGGTGAAAAATGTGGACTCAAATCCACCAATCCCTGAGCTCAGAAAACCCAATTACAGGTCATGTTGTTAGCTCCGCCCCCCAACCCCCGGATCCTATACAAAGGATTGAGTGTTGCTCAGTCTTTCACTGCTTCTACTTGGAGCAGAAGCACTCACTCTCCTGGATTCCTCCCTCCAAATAAATCTCTTTCATGAAATTTGCTGCCTGCTGAGATTCTTCCATTGGACTGAAGTGAAGAACTGAAGAAGGGAAGCAAAGAAGAGAAGAGGTGAGGCGAAGCAGAGCTGAACACCTCACTTCAGCCTTCCTGGGCTGAGCACCTCAGTCCTGCTGGGATATTCTCCCTTCAGGACTGCACCACCTCTACAGGGAGATTTCTCCCTTTGGCTGTCTGGTCCCTGGGCTCCCAAAAGCCAGGCCACTTCTTATCACAAAAGAGCTCAACACAAACCCCAACATCTGGTGCCATGACATGGATAGGTTTCCCTGGTGTGTGCTTCCCCCTACTCCGGGGATTAGAGCTGCACTAGGTCTTGATCTCCAGTCTATCTGCAGCAGACTCACATTCCTCCTCACCGACCACTCGACATCCATAACCACCAGCGACAGTTAGGTAAGATTCCCCTTCTGGTCAGTGTAAACACTTCCCTGAGTCCAAGGAAGTGACCATTGAGTGTCCAGCACCCCTCTGGTACTCTTGGAAGTGTGGTGCCCCCAGCCACGGTCTTTGAGGCTACAGCTGGCCCTCTTTCCCTGACCTCATTCTCCCATCCTTGGAGCCGAGTCTGATAGTTTCCTTAGGCCCACCTAGGCTATTGCGCCCTTCCTGTCTTTTTCCTCCCCTCTTCCCATTTGGAGCTGCTCATAATCCCACAACTCCTCTAGGCCATTGTGGCCTTTGTAACCTAGTTCCCTGACCCTTTCCTGTGAGTGAAACCCCCTCCTAGAGCTCAGTTTTCCCTCGATTTCTAGCCTAACAAAAACCCTGCTACCTGGTGCCGAGTCTCTCCAGACTTAGCCAGGCTAAGTTCTGACCCTGGTTGAGTGGGTGACAATCCACTCAATGGCTTGTGTCATTCCTCCAGTCTTCCCTGGGTCCAGGGGACCGCCCTTGACTACAGGTTGTAGGGACATTTTTCCTTCTACCCACCTCTCATCCATGGGAAAAGTGTCATCCACACCCTCTTATTCCCCCTTGAGATGCCTTTTAGAAAACCTCAAACCTCTCCACCTGCCACCTGACCTCAAGGGCCCTAAAATAATTAAGCTTTGCAATAAAATCTGGCCTCAATATCCCTTAGATAATCAGTCCAAATGGCAGCTTAACGGCACATTAGATCCCAATATTATTCGGGACCTTCACAAATACTGTGAGCAATTGGGGAACTGGAAAGAGGCCCTCTATGTCCAAGCCTTCTCTCAGCTCTGTGCCAGACCTCTTCTCTGTTCTTCCTGTTCGCCCACTCAGGTTCTTCTTGCTATGAAGTCTGATCAAGAAGATTCCTCCACTATTTTCAATCTGGCTAACGAACCTTCCCCCAAAGGCCTAAACCCACAACTCCTCCCTCAGCCCCTCTAGTTCTCCTTTCTCCCCCCTCGGCAACAGTTCCTCCAAATAAACCCTCTTTAGCACCCACTTTTAGCTAGTCCTCCAGCTACTTGCTCCTGTCCTGCCATAGGACATCTTTTACCTCCCAGTACCCAGCTTAAACCAGCCACAGTTCTTCCTTTGCGAGAAGTAGCTGGAGTGGATGGCGTGGCTAAGGTACATGTTCCTTTTTCATTAAATGAACTCTCTCAAGTAGGAAAGAGATTGGGGTCCTATACTGCTAATCCTTCCACTTTTGTTAAAGGATTCCAGTATGTCACCCAATCCTATGATCTCACCGTCCACGATGTCCATATGATCCTCACTAACAATCTTCTCCCTGAGGAGCGCAGGGAGTCTGGGATCAGGCTAGGGCGTATGCAGATGAAGTCCATCAGACCAACACTGCCTATTCAGCTGGAGCTGAGGCAGTTCCCAGCCGAGACCCTGGATGGAATTACAATACCCCAGGAGGCATTGAAGCTAGGGATCAATTCATAACTTGCCTCCTGGCTGGACGTCGTAAGGCTGCCTTTAAGACAATATATTATGAAAAAAATACAACAGGTCATTCAAGACTAGCAAGAGAATCTGTCTCAATTCCTAGAGGGCCTTACAACAGCCCTCTTACAATATACCAATCTGATCCTGAGACTCCAGATGGAAGACAACTTCTTATGACTTACTTATTTTCCCAAAGTCACCTTGATATTAGGGCCAAACTTAAAATGTCTAGAGGAAGGACCCCTGACTCCACAGGCAGAAGTCTTTATGGCCTTTAAGGTATAACACGGGAGAGATAAAAACCACAAAAGAGAAAGTACCTGATGCTAGCTAATGCCTTTCAGCTAGCAACAAATGCCCAGGCTCCCCAGCCTCCTAAAGCTTGAGAACCTCCAGGTCCATGTTTTAAAAGTGGAAAAGAGGGTCATTGGGACCAAGCCTGTCCTAGCCCTTGTAAGATAGCTAGACCATGTACAAAGTGCCATCAAGAGGGACATTGGGCCACTGACTGTCCTCAAGCCCCTCGAGGTGTAAGGACATGAGGCCCTGAAAAACCCCAAGTTGATCTAGCTCTGGCCATGGATGACTGAAGATACTCAGGCTCCCATGGCCCAGTTACCACCATTTCTGACAGGGAGCCTTGGGTAGACATCACAGTATCAGGATGACCCATCTTCTTCCTTTTGGATACCAGGGCTACTTTTTCTGTCCTGACGGAGTTTTGAGGACCTACCTTTCCCTCTTGTTCTCCTGTTGTCGGAGTAGGGGAACAACCCTGTAAACCTAATAGAACCCCACCACTTACTTAGCTGTACATTTAGGGGTATTCCCCTTACCGATTCCTTCCTAGTAATAACAACATGTCACACCCTTTATTGGAAAGTGTAGAATGAAGCTTGCTTGGGAAAAGACCCTCCCCCATGTGGTTGTATGCCCCTTGGACTTCTGAGAACAGCTGGAGGGGATAAAAGGGTGGTGGGAGTCAATTACGTACAGTTAGAGAAATTGGATGCTAAGAATCAGAGCTGAGTTAGAGAAATTGGAAGCTCAGAATCAGAGTTAAGAATTGCTGCACAGAGCAGGCAGAAATAATGATAGATAAATGAACTAATTGGGATTTTTTAAAAAGGTTACAATTTAGATCTTCTCAGTAACTGCCGTGCTGGGAGAAGCTAAACCAGAGTGGGAATTGGTTCAGAGCTAGTTCAGTTCCCTGGACATAGGGAGATTCAGACAGCCAAGAGAAAAGGCTGTAAAGATTTCTCTGTTCTTCCTATTCTTTCCTTTCTTCCCTAACCTGTGTAGCGCCCTGTATGTGCCACACCCTGTGGCTTCCCAAGATGGCGCTGGCTGCTTGTGTGTAAAGTGATAAACAACTCCTTATTCGGAGATGAGGGCTGAGTGATTCATGGTTTGAAGTGATGCATTCCTTTACAGCTTACGGAGGGGCGATGCGTGGCCGCAGCGGATAGGCTCTCATGAGGGTATATAGGTGTGGAGGGGACGGGATTCGGGGCCATTCTCTCCTGTTTTCAACCTCCTGATTAAACTGCCTTGAGAAGGAACCAGTCGTGTCGTGTTTCTTTCCTTGCTGGTCGAGGTCGGCGCGGCACATTTGGTGGCCCGTACGGGGACGTTAAAGTCCCGGGGTTCCAGAACTCTTGGCGGACAGGGCGATCGATCGGTAAGTGCCTAGGTAAGTAGGTCAATATTCAAGCTCTCGGAAGGAGACTAAAGGACCGCGGTAAAGCGGCGATAGTGAAGCTGTGTGTCCGTCGCGGATATACAGAACTAGAAAGTGAAACCATGGGGCCTCACCTTCCTGTCCAATGAAATTGGTTCTACAAGAACTTCTCCGCACTCGTGGAATTAAGATAAAGGATAGGATCATAGTTCATTTCTTGCAGGAGGTGGATACCATAGCTCCATGGTTTGCAGCTACAGGTAATGTAACCATTCCAAGTTGGGATAAACTAGGAAGAGATTTAGACTTTGCCTGGGAACAAAGAACCTTAAAGGGTGGGGTGAAAGGAGTCTGGAAAATGATTCGTAGCTGTCTAGAAGATGAAGACTGCCGGGAGGCTGTACAAGCCTCTGCTGAGGCATTGGAAGTAGTGAAGGAGGCACGCTCTGAAGGGTCATCCGTGGGTGGACAAAAAAGGCAGAAGAGAGGAAAGCTTTATCCAGACTTAAGGGAGGAGTTACAAGAGGCCGAGAGTAGCGGCAATGGTGATTCAGAAGAGAGCCGCTCTAGTGATTCAGAACAGGATATAGAGAAAATAGAAAGAAGGGTTAAAAGATTATTAACCAAGATGGAGGCTCTTTCAAAGACAAAGAAAAAGGGTGGAGGAAAAGGAAAGGGACCAAAGAAGAAACAGGAAGGAGACAGGGGAGCTTCGCCCAAGCGGGAGGAGCCTCCTTTGCCCTGCCCTACTGCACCGCCCGCCGCAGTGCCTCCTCCTTATGTGGAGACGGCGCCTAATACTTCGGCATATTCCTTTTGTCCTCAGACGTGGAAAGAGGCCTCCTCCGCTTTCCCTGTGTTTATAAATGCTAATAATCAGAGATATCACGAGCCTTTGGATTTCAAACTATTAAAAAATTTAGCGGAGTCAGCAAGGACTTATGGTGTAAACGCCTCCTTTACACAGGCACAGTTAGAGCGTCTGGCGACGGCAGCCATGACTCCTAGTGATTGGATGAGTACCGTAAAAGCTTGCTTGACAATGGGACAATATTTGGATTGGAAATCAATTTATACTGATTAATACAAGCACAAGCCCGAATTAACGCTGCGCCCCCTACTAATCAGCCAGCCTGGAATTTTGACATGCTTATGGGGCAAGGACAATGGGCAAATAATCAAACTGTTTTTCCTCCACAAGTGTATCAACAAATTAATGAAGCAGCCATAAAAGCTTAGAAGGCCTTGCCTAATAAATGGGAGGTATCAGGCAATCTCACCAGAATAATCCAGGGACCAACAGAGCCTTTCTCAGATTTTGTAGCCAGGATGATGGAGGCTGCAGGGAGAGTTTTTGGAGATCCTGATTCTGCCATGCCTTTAGTTGAACAATTAATTTTTGAACAATGTACAAAAGAATGTAGAACAGCTATTACCCCATGGAAACTTAAAGGATTGACAGCATGGATGAAGGCTTGTAGAGAAGTAGGAGGTCCGTTATCCAATGCTGGTTTAGCTGCCGCAGTTTTACAGCTTAGCAGGGGGAAGGGAAACACTCCAGGGGCATGTTTTAAATGTGGACGTCAAGGGCATCTTAAACGGAATTGCCCTGAAAAGGAGCTATCTAAAGAGAAACCTAGACCAGGACTATGTCCAAAATGTAAAAAGGGAAACCACTGGGCTAATGAGTGTAGATCCGTTAAAGATATTGATGGGCAACCAGTAACTTCAGGATTTGGTGGAGCTCGTCCAAAAAACGGCCAGCGGGGCCCCCGACCCCAGGGCCCACCACAAATATTGGGGCCGTAGAGAGACAGGAGGGACAAACCCCCAATATACCGAATCGGAGAGTCCGAGAAGGGCCACACCCGGTTCTGCCGGATTGGACCTCTGCTGCACCACCAGACTCGTGTTAACCCCCCAAATGGGAGTACAGCCCGTGGACACTGACCTTAAGGGACCTTTGCCTCCCAATCCCGTGGGCTTAGTAATTGGCCATGCATCTGCTACGCTTGGGGGATTGGTGATTCATCCTGGCGTAATTGATTCAGATTTTGAAGGAAGAGTTAAAATTATGATTTCATCCCCCAGAGGCATTACTGCAATCTCCCCCGGGGATAAAATTGCCCAGTTGGTGTTACTTCCCAGTTTGCATTCTGCATTTGCAGCAAAACAAGAGAAAAGAGGAAACAAAAGCTTTGACTCCTCAAAACATGATGCTATGTTTCTTTCCCTTGATTTAGACCAGCGCCCATTAATAAAGTTGACAGTTAATGGAAAATCTATTTTGGGCCTGTTGGACACAGGGGCTGATCATAGCATAATCGCTAGTAAGGATTGGCCTCCTGATTGGCCTATTCAAACTTCCTCACAAACATCACAAGGCCTTGGATATGCCAAATCACCTGACATGAGTGCCCGAGAACTTCCTTGGACAGATTCAGAGGGACACAAGGGGGCTATTAAGCCATTCGTTTTGGACCTGCCTGTCAGTCTATGGGGAAGAGATCTCTTAAAGGAAATGAGTTTAAAATTGACCAATGAGGGAAGTTATTCTTCAAACTCTAAGACAATGATGAAAAACATGGGATGGCACCCTTCTCATGGCCTTGGCAAATTTTTGCAAGGCCCTACAAGCCCAGTTCAAGTCTCCCCCAGACCACACCAACAAGGTCTGGGTTTTTCCTAGGAGCCACTGAGGAGGGTATACCTATTACTTGGAAAGTGGAGGATCCAGTTTGGGTTCCTCAGTGGCCTTTGTCCTCAGAAAAATTAGCAGCTGCTCAAACATTAGTGAAAGTACAATTAGAGATGGGACATATTAGATCCTCGGTTTCACCGTGGAATACACCCATATTTGTTATTAAAAGGAAATCAGGGAAATGGAGATTGTTACATGATTTGCGCGCCATTAATGCCCAAATGCAGATTATGGGGCCTATTCAACGTGGACTTCCACTATTGACTACGTTACCCCGGGCGTGGCCCATTATAGTAATTGATATAAAAGATTGTTTTTTCTCCATTCCCCTATGTAACAAAGATTGTGAACGATTTGCTTTTACATTACCTTCTATAAATCATGAACAGCCAGACAATCGCTATGAATGGGTTGTGCTTCCTCAAGGGATGGCTAATAGTCCGACTATGTGTCAGTTGTTTGTTGCTACAGCCATTGAACCTATAAGATTAAAATTTCCTATGTTGAGATGTTTACATTATATGGATGATATTTTATCATCAACAAAAGATGAACATATTTTACAGGAAGCCTATGCTTTATTAGTAAAAATTTTACAAAAACAAGGATTGTTTATAGCCCCTGAGAAAGTTCAACAAGATTTTATAGTGTCCTATTTGGGAGATAAGATTGAGCCTCTCGAGGTTAAGCCTCAAAAGGTTGAGATTCGTCTGGATTGCTTAAATACCTTAAATGATTTTCAAAAGTTGTTAGGAGATATTAATTGGATTAGGCCATATTTGAAAATTCCCAATTATCAACTTCAACCCTTATATGATATTTTATGTGGAGATCCCGCTTTAGATTCACCTAGGAAATTGACCACCGAGGGGCGAAAAGCCTTAGATTTAGTAAAAACAGAGCTAACAAAAACGTCCTTATGATGATATCAGCCCGCAGAGGATATTTTATTGCTGATTTTTAAGACAAAGGTTCAACCCACCGCTGTGTTATGGCAACATGGACCATTAAAATGGATTCATCCTAAAATTTCAGTAGCCCGAACTCTTGAATATTATCCCACTACTGTAGCTGTATTAGCCTTAGAAGGTGTACAACAGTGTTTACAATTTTTTGGTGTGGAGCCATCCAAAATTATTATACCCTTTAATAGTAATCAGTTGCAGATTTTGTGTGCTACCGTAGATGATTGGGCAGTGCTAAAATGTGGGTGTAGTGCAGAATTTGATAATCATTATCCTCAACACCCTTTGATACAATTTTTTGAATCCCATCCTATTGTCTTTCCAAAAATAACTAAAATAGCCCTTTAATTGGTGCTGCTGTTATATATACTGATGGTTCCAAAAATGGATGTGGATCATATAAATGTAATGATGATGACCCTATGGTGATTCAGTTTGCTCCCGCCTCTCCTCAAATTATAGAGTTAAAAATTGTTATAGAGGTTTTTGATAAATTTAAAGAACCTTTTAATTTAGTATCAGACTCGTTATATGTGGTAAATATTTTGAAGGTTTTAGAAGCTACTGGTAAGATAAAGTTAGGAAGTCCTATTTATAGTTTGTTACGGTTATTACAAAATTTAGTATGGGAACGTAGATTTCCTTTCTTTGTGCAACATGTGCGAGCCCATACAGGATTGCCTGGACCCATTAGTTCTGCTAATAATGAAGTTGATATGGCCACACGCAGAGAGTTTATTTTTACCAATATTTTGGATTCTCCAGTAGCGTTAGCTACCCAATTTCATAAAAATTTTCATGTTAATGCAAAAACTTTACAAATAAAATTTAAACTTCCCAGAGAACTAGCTAGACAAATAGTGGTCCATTGCCCGGATTGTGGCATCCATACTCACCCCCTGGGGTAGGAGTAAATCCGAAAGGCTTGTTGCCTTTACGATTATGGCAGATGGATGTGACCCATTTTTCTGAATTTGGAAAATTAAAATATGTTCATGTGTCTGTGGATACCTGCTCAGGTCTTATTTTTGCTTCCCCCTTGTCAGGCGAAAAGGCCAGAGATGTCATTCGCCACTGCCTGGAGGCATGGGCAGCGTGGGGCAAACCCCAAGAATTAAAAACTGATAATGGTCCTGGCTATACAGCTGCCTCCTTTAAATCATTTTGTAACCAAATGCAGGTGTTCATAAAACACGGATTGCCTTATAATCCACAAGGTCAGGGGATAGTGGAGAGGGCACATCGTACTCTTAAAGAATGCCTACTAAAACAAAAAGGGGGAATTGGTCATGGCCGTATCCCGAGAGAACGTATCTCCCTTGCCCTCTTTACTTTAAATTTTTCACAACTTGATGTAAATGGTTGCTTTTCTGCAGAGCGTCATACTAATTGGCATAATAATAAGAAGGGTTACGTTAAATGGAAAGATGTCTTGACTGGTCAATGGAGCGGACCAGATCCAGCCCTGGCTTGGGCAAGAGGTTCTGTTTGTGTTTTTCCCCAGGACAGAAATGACCCAATCTGGGTTCCAGAGAGACTGGTTCGGAAAACAATGGTGGCTGATTCTCCTGCTGCTACCGTTAATGGTGAATCCAGTGAGAACGGTACAGAGGTGGGGAATCTTATCGGCCTTCCCGAAGCCGATGCCGGTTCGTCATGATGCCCAGGTGTTTCCCAGATTTTTTACAACTAATACATCCTTAGATTTACCATATTTACCCTTAGATAGTACTGTAGAAAGTAGTGGGAACTATACCATTACTTTAGAGGGTTCTTTATGTTTTCAAGTAGTTAATTATTACAAGTCATAATAGTACCTATTCAGGAAAAAAAATTTTACGTATCAAAATCCGAATCAAGTAGTTCCACAAGATCCCTTTGATACTTGGCTGCTTTGTGGCATTAATGGTAGTTGTACTGATTTAGCCCCTTTTGTTATGATTGGGGGAGGGAAGATAGGTAGGGCCAATTTTACCTGGAATAATACTGGTATATTTGAAACATCCGTAAAATTGTTAAGGGTTTAAAAATATTACTTTTGCACCTACCCCTGTTTGTGTTTGGCCACCCTTTATATGGATAGTTTATAATGGTAGTAATACAATACATGGTACTTTAAATTGTTCTTTAGAGAATTGTGCTTATACCCTATGTTGGAATGCTACTCAGTTTTCTTTGGCCGTGATTGCCCGCATACCTCGATGGATCCCAATACCAGTGGAGGCTCCATCGCCTATGGCCTTATTTAGACAGAGGAGAGACTTTGGTATCACTGCAGCCATTGTTACAGCGATTTCTTTGGCTGCTGTGGGTGCCACTGTTTCGGCCATTTCTCTGTCCACCACTGTTCAGACAGCAACTGCTTTAAATAATTTGTCCTCTGCAGTGGCAGAGGCCTTGGACTTGCAAGTATCTGTTAATAATCAATTAAAAGGTGGCATTATGATATTAAATCAAAGGGTTGACTTGGTACAGGAACAGGTTGATACCCTTTGGCAAATGGCTCAGTTGGGATGTGAGTGGAGATGGAGTGGTCTATGTGTTACTTCTGTGTCCTATGATAATATGTCTACTGCAGCTAATCTGTCCAAAGAATTGTCCAAGTTTCTTTTAGGAAATTGGTCTTGGAGTTTTGAAGGGACTTTACAGAAGCTTCGACTGAGCATAGTCAGCGTGAACTCCACCAGGGTGACGTCTCCATGACCGAGGGGATTACCACCTGGATTCAACGTGCTGTTTCTCACCTGAAGGAGTGGGCACGCGTGGGGACTTTAATTTTTGCCTTGATGGAAGCCTGCCTGCAGTGCCTGTATTGCCTCTGCCGTATGGCTCGTAATCGTAGGAGAGATTTGACCATGATAGCTCTTGCCTTTCAAGCTCTGGAGGAGGGAGGTTCCACACGAGCTTGGCTTGCCGCCTTGAAGGCGTGATCACACCCCCTCATACATGGCAGATAGGGAGTCAGCAAAGACTGACTGGGAAGTTCTACCACAATGTGGAGATTCTTGGAGGCATGCCTGATTGCATGGAGGTTAGATGCCAAATTGCCTCCCCCTAACAAAAGGCATCGAGATGGGTATGGGAGTTTTCCTACTGCTCGACGACAGGGGATGCTGTCCCAGTACATTATCTCTCTCTTCTCTAGGGGTCAGGCCAAGGTCTTCCCCACTGTCCATGTATGCTTCCTATGGGTTTTCTTTCCCTCGATTGGGTGCGGTCCTCTCAAGAGATTGCGCCCTTGATCAGGAGAGAAGCCAATGGAAAGTCTTTTCTCTCTAAAACTAAAAGGGGGAACTGTGTAGCGCCCTGTATGTGCCACACCCTGTGGCTTCCCAAGATGGCGCTGGCTGCTTGTGTGTAAAGTGATAAACAACTCCTTATTCGGAGATGAGGGCTGAGTGAGTCATGGTTTGAAGTGATGCATTCCTTTACAGCCTACAGAGGGGCGATGCGTGGCGGCAGCGGATAGGCTCTCATGAGGGTATATAGGTGTGGAGGGGACGGGATTCGGGGCCATTCTCTCCTGCTTTCAACCTCCTGATTAAACTGCCTTGAGAAGGAACCAGTCGTGTCGTGTTTCTTTCCTTGCTGGTCGAGGTCGGCGCGGCACACTAACCCGATGATCTAACTGAAGTTTTAAAAGTTACAAGTTAGAAATCTAGCAGCTGGGAACAGAGGGGCGGAGTAAAGTAGCCAGAGAGAGAAAAACTGTTACATTTTAGACACATTTTAAATATGTTCTGAGCCCAGATTCAAACAGAACCTATATCCTCGTTTTTAAAAATACCCTTTACATTTTGAAAGGCATCTGCAAAAACCGTAAGCAACAAAACCAAATATTTAATGTAATATCATTTAGTTACAGGAAAGGAACCTCTGAGCCCAAATGGGAGCCTCACTACTTTTGCTCCACCCATTTGTCTGATCCCAGCCTCACCAGCTGTTCCTCTCCTCCTCGTTCTCCAAACCACACCATGCAAATTACTACTGCTCAATACCCATTCTCCCCTCAAATCCTTAGGAGACTTAAGCCCCTCATCTCTGACCTTTTAAGAAAAAAATCTCCTACGTCCCACATCTTCCCCCTTTAGCAGCACCATACTCGTGGCTAAAAAGCCCAGTGGAACCTGTGGCATGGTTCAGGATCTCCGACTTATTAACTCAGCAGTAGCTCCTCTTCACCCCGTAATACCCAATCCCTATACTCTTCTCTCCACCATCCCCTTAGAGACTACACATTTTCCTGTCATTGACCTCAAGATGCCTTCTTTTCTATCCCTTTCCAACCCTAGTCACCAAATATCTTTGCCTTCACATGGACTGACCCAGACACTTGCCTAGCGACCCAACCTACTTGGACCGTCCTACCCCAGGGGTTCCGTGTCAGCCCACATCTGCTTGGCCAGGCTCTGGCCTCTGACTTATCCGCTTTGCCCCTTCCGAACTCTAAGCTTATACAACATGTGTGTATATGGACTCCTCTTCAGTCCATCCTTACCAATTAGCCAGGCTGACACATCTACACTGCTAAGCTGCCAGTCTGACCAAGGATATAGGGTTTAACCTTCTAAGGTTCAACTGTCCATCCCTCAGGTCACTTATCTAGGACTAAGTATTACTCGCTCTCATAAGGCCATTACCCTAGATGGAAAACTAATCCAGTCACTCTCAATTCCAACCACCAGAGATGAAATTCTATACCTCCTGGGGATGGCTGGTTTTTTACGCTCTTGGATTTCCTTACTCTCTTCTCGCTCGCCCCTTTTATGAAACAGCCTGTGGTCCCTCACATGAACCATTCCTTGCACCCATTGCTAAGTGTAGGAAGAACAAGGCCTGTTGCTAAAAAGCATGCGCATGTGGCTGGGCTTCTACGTAGAGCCGGCCTGAGATCTGTCCAGACATGCCCAGAGACGTCATATCAGGTGACAAGACACAAGGCAACGCGGAAGAGCCACAGCAGCAGCTTGCAGTCCAGGAACCAATGGGATGCTGGGCTAGGGAGTATAAAGGGGCTTCCTCTTCCTGGAATAAACGAGTTTGCTTTTGAGACATCCCTTGTGGGGAGCCGATCTCCCCAAGCCTTCTCCTGCCTCTATCAACGCCATGATGTTAAACTGCTTAGGCAGTGAGTACTTTTCCACCACTGGCCACAAGACCTGTCTTTCTCTCTCAGACTTGTTTTTCTCTCTTAAAGTTGTTTTTTCCTTTTAGTATTTACCCTTAGCTACTTCCTCCAGGTATGGGGTATCCTGTTCTTGTCCAAATGCAAAAACATCCTATTTTTGTTTTTGCCCCTAGACACCCTGTTTTGCCCCTAGCTCGTTCCTCCCTCCTTGGCCTATAAATGCCACGTAAAAACACTGAATAAACGGGCTTGATCAGAGAACGTTGCCTTGTCCCAGTCTTTTCGCATCTCTTGTCCCCCGAAATCCTCACTCTCTCTTCCAGGATCCCCGGTTGATTGACCTGCAGGCCGGGTCATTTTGGCGCCCAACTGAGAGGCCTGGACACGAGAGGACCAGCGAAGGAAGACACTTCAGAAGCTGATCAGCCGGTCACAGAGACCCAGGACCAAGAAGGAGACGCTCGCACAGAGAGGCAGGATCTCAGGAACCAAGAAGGAGACGCTCGTGTGAAAGGGAGCAGGATCTCAGGTAAGGAAACAATATGGGACAAGAAATAAGTCAACATGAAAAATTTGTTGAAGACCTCAAACAGGCAATTAAAGAGCGAGGGACTAAAATCAAAAAAAAGCTCTTTTAGATTTCTTTAAATTTCTGACAGACATCTGTCTGTGCTTTCCACAGGAGGGGACCATAAATGAGAGAAGGTGGAAAAGAGAGGGAGATGCTTTACAGGACTATTATGACACTTTTGGTCCAGAAAAGGTTCCAGTCACTGCCTTTTCCTTTTGGAACCTCATAAATGAGACCCTAAAAGCCCACGGCCAGAGTCCATTGTGGCTGCTGTATCGATAGGGGAAAAAATTCTTTCAGAGTCTCGGGTTGGGGTAAAATCAAAAATGCCTGTCTGTAAAAGTCAGACCTCGGGTCCATCCGATAAGGACGCCTCAAAGGATAGTATAATAAAAACAGAAAAAGTGTGTCAAGAAGAAGGTGATCTTCTATCGCTTCATAACGACACCGAGGAAGAAAGAGATAAATCTGCCCATCCGGAATTTAAAGTTGTCACAATGAAGGCCAAAGTCAAAAGGTCCTTCCTCCTTAAGGGCGTGTGCTGTCCTAAAGAGTCACAAAAAAGGAGGAGTTACGCCAATTTAAAACTGTTAAAAGACCCTTCCCCTGATGATCTATCTGACTCAGACAGGGAGGACTTAGAAGAAGAGGCGGCACGCTATCATAATTCCAACTGGCCACCTCTCAAGTCTCTACACCTCCTCCCTATTCTGCTCCCCTCTGCACCTCTGGCTTTCCCAGTCCTTGACGCAAAAAGGGAAGTTCTAGATAAAATCTCTCGCTTAAAGGAGCAGATAAAATTAGAAGAGGAACACCAAGAGTTAAATCTCTTGGCTTGAAAAACTAAGGACAGGAAAGGCCAATGTTCCTCTGAAACTGCCTTCCCTCCCTACCGGTGTTCTGCTTAAACCAACCCCTACCCAGACACCTCCAATTGATACTGATGAGCCAACTGCCTTTCCTGTCACAGAGAATGTAGATAATCAAGGGCAAGTCTGGCGGCGCCATGCAGGTTTTGAATTTAAACTTATAAAAGAACTTAAATTGGCTGTGACACAATATGGCGCTACCGCTCCTTACACAATGGCCATAGTCGAGTCTATTGGAGATAAATGGCTTACTCCTATAGATTGGCAAACCCTGGCCCGAGCCTCTCTCTGGGGGAGACTATCTCCTCTGGAGTCAGAATATACTGAGACTTGCAAAGAAATTGCCGGGCGTAATGCGCAAGCTAACAATGGATGGAGCCTGGATATGCTCCTTGGCGATACAGAACCAGCCAGGAACAGTCCCAATACCATCAAGGGCTTTTTGCACAAATTCTAAACGCTGGGATAAGAGCTTAGAGAAAACTTCCAGTAAAAGGTGATTTAAGTTCCTCATTGACAAACATAAAACGGGCCAGGTGAACCTTTTTCAGAATTCGTCCACGGACTGATAACTACAGAGGGGAGAATATTTGGAAATGCTGATGCAGGGACTGACTTCGTAAAACAATTAACGTATGAGAACGCCAATTCGGCTTGTCAAGCGGCGATACGACCATACAAGAAAAACAGGGATTTGTCAGGTTACATTAGGCTGTGTTCAGACATTGGGACGAGCGACCAACGTTGATTGACCTGCAGGCCAGATCAATCCCTGACTCCCCGGGTGTGTGTCGTTGATTCTGTGCCAGCTCACCTCTACTCCCAAGGGTACCGAGACTGGGTTCAAGCAACATCTGGTTCCCAACGTACGGGGTTTCTTTACCCATGTGGGCATGGGCATTGAGTACACTTGGGTCAGGGTCTACTTCTTCATCGCAACCATTGTTTTTTGGGCCCTCATTTTTGCCTTCTGCTGTCGGCATTGCACCAAATGGCCCTAGTCTCTTTGCTTGTTGATCGCCCATCTCCTGGTTCCTTCCTCACATACAGCACTGGCACATGGCCCCTCTAGCATCTCTTGCTGGGTTGGCCCCTTTATGTTCTCTGGTCTTTGACCTTGCGAACAGTAAGCACAAGGGACCTCTCTTTCTTTCCTTTTTTGGTTTGTTTCACTAGGAAGGCACTCTTGCATTTGCTTTTGGTTTGCCCAGGGTCTTCACATAAGGACTGACCCCCCCCTCCCCAGGGGACAGAACCACCGACTGGCCCTCTCGAATGGCCTTTTGAGACCTGAGACACCATGTGGGCATACGGCCATAGCCTAACGAACCACGGAAGCCCCTACTAAGCACAAGATGATCTCAAGTCCCATACAAAACTTCCCTTTCTGCTTTCTCATTTCTCTAGTTTGTTTGTGTGTGTTGCCAAATCATGGGCAATCTCCCATCTCATTGTATGGAACCCCAAATTAGGGCTATAAAATCTCTTTTGGTTACGTGAGGCCTTAAAGTTAAATCAGGGGATACTGATGCCATTTGGAACGAGGCCGCTGTCCTGGTCCCATGGATCTCACCTGAGAACATGTGGGACGAGGACTTAGGGATGAGGAGGGTCCTTTTTTTTAAGCACAGAAGAGAGAAGTGCAATCAGGCATTACCCCACTCATCTCTTGTCCCTATTCTCTTGGGCATCATTGCTAGTTTCAAACCCTCTCTCTTGAAGAGGTGATTGCTGCCCATGATAAACATTACCAAGAACAGGCCAGCGTCACCCTGTTCTAACAATCCCTAGGCTGGCCCTTGATGTGGGACCCGGGGGCTGGAAAGCAGTAGAAGTCAAGGCCAAGTGCCCCTACTCCCTGAAAAGGTGACGAAGGATGAGACACTGGCAGATTCCTGCTCTCCCAGCCCAGGAAGGTCCCTAGCCAGAATAATATAACTTGCTCGCTTCACAAGAAGCTAAAGGAACATGTTTGTCTGCATTGGGGTGGGTCCCTTGCTTAGGAACACTCTCCCTGCCATGCTAATTAAGGCTTCCCCGGAGGGGAGAAGCCACGCCCTTATGGGGAGAGGTTATTTATTTGGGGGGGAACCCCTTGAATAAACGAGCTCGGGTCCACCAGATGTCGTCTCCTTCATTCCGGACTCCCGGGCCTTCTTCGCGGCTCGTCACACATTTCTCACGCCCGCGGGTGGACGGCTCCGCGAAAGGTCACCGAACCACGGATCCTGGGGCGTCTGGGTCCAACCGCCTGGCCAGCGGGACGGATGCCAGACCGCCGCGGCAGGACAAGCACCGCGCAGCAGAAAAACGACACCTTGAGATCATGAAGGAGGCAGTGGAGGAAGGTGGTGCTTCCATTCACACCCCAGCTAAACCACCCGCTTGCTGGGGACCTCCGCCTGCCCTTCTCCAACTTCCAGTCCACCCCTACAATACCCATGGTATGAACTCCACGACCTCCACAGCGGAACTACCTCCTGTCCCAGCTTCAGCCCCCCTTCTTGTGCCCCGACTGCCACCTCCCCATTGCTTCCTCCTATCACTCATTTCCCCGCCTCAGGACTATGGGACCCAAGCCGAGTCATTTCCAGTTAATGTTGGCCCAGAAGCAGCTAATCAGCTAGTCGTGTCGGCTACAGGGGCCATTGCCCTGTGTAGATGGGCCAGAACAGTGGAGGTGGTCAGTGCGGTAATATCTAGATCAGCTGAGGTGCTTCACGTGCAGGAATTATTAAATCAACACCTTTATCAGGGTATTCATATCTTAAAACAACAAATTGATCTCTTGGCCAAAGTAGCATTGGTTAGGGATATGTCCCTACTGGCCTGTGACCTGATGCCACGCTGTCTTACTCCTTATCAAGTGAGCAATTTCATTAAAGTGGGCCAACAATTGTCTTATTACCTCAAGGGGACTTGGTTGTGAAAAGACCGACTGGCTGGACCCCCAAGGAACCATGAGACCTTCAGACTGATGCAAATGCACAAGGCTTTTATTATCTGATGCGCCGGGTTCCACATGCTCCCACGCACGGGACAAACATGGCGGACCCCGAGCCCTTTGTCCCCAGGGCTTTTATCGGGGTGCAGGGGCAGGGGCCTGGGGACAGGGCTTGTGCAGCTCCGACTGGCTCAGAGCTCAAGTCCTGCGTCGCTCAACCTAGTTGGTTGGGTTTCGCACGCGTGCGCGGGAATGGTGGCTGGGGAGACAAGGTGGTACCTGGGATGCCCGGGAAGGAGGAATTCCTGCTGATAGATGTTAAGCATAATGGTCATGCCCCTGTGGGTGGGGAGGAGACTGAGGAGACTGTTAATGGCTGTTCTTGGGAAGGCATCTCCCGACTGGAGGCATCCCCCTCCCATACGTGACTGCTAGCACTCAGGAGATGAGGCACTGGATTCCTAGAGGTCATTTTATACTTCTTAAATCCTTTCAGTTGGGCAAGTTCCTCAATCACTCTGTACTGCTCAGGGAAAACATATCTAAACTCAATGAAACCAGGGTCCTGGTGCTTTCCCTTGATACAGGATTCATAGAACAGGTGTGGAGCAATGTCAAAAGATTTTCGGAACCCTCCTAGATAGTCATTTATGCCATTATGGGAGGGATCATAGTTATATTAATCATTTTGCTTAAGTGACTTATACAGCACGTCATCTGGCAGTGTTCCATCAACAAGACACCCTGCAGGTGCTCATTGCTCTGAAACTCCCAGACCATGGTCCCCCCAAAGAGGTGATACGGGCCTGGCTCACAGAAATCCATGAGGCCTCTCATGGATAATACCCTGCATACCCTATGCACTCTCTAGGGATGCCACCCTTTGAGGACTGGTACTCAATGACAGGTAAGGACCTGTCCTGCAGGCCAACCTAAGACAGGCACAGTCCATTATAAGGTGGGGTAGGTGGGGTGTGTGTGTGTGTGTGTGTGTGTGTGTCCCCTGAGGTGGAGTCAACAAGATCAGAGCATAAGAACTCTAGTTCTCACTGAGGTGCAGAAAGATAAAAACAAAAGAGTTGATATGTAGGAGGAACAAGGCCTGACACTGAGACAAGGCCTGTTGCTGAACAGCACGCATGCACGGGGCTGGGCTTCTGCATAAAGCCGACCTGAGATCTGCCCAGACATGCCCAGAGACTGATGATACCATATCGGGTAATTAGAAGATCCACAGCAGCAGCTTGCAGTACAGGAGCCAATGGGATGCTGGGCAAGGGGTAAAAAGGGGCTATCTTTTCCTAGAATAAATGAGACTGCTTTTGACACTTACCTGACTCCCAGGGTCTGTGTCGATGATTCTGCACCAGCTCACCCCCACCCCAAGTGTCCAGGGACTGGGTCCAAGCAACATATGGATGACCTATCCTGCCTCCTGGCCTCATGTCTCAGCCTATATCTCGTTTTGATCACCCCCTTACTCCTTTATCACGCTAGCTCCGTTTTCTCCTGTGGAACTACACCCATCACCACTTGCCTCAGCCTCATTCCGATTCCCTCTCCTCAATTAATATTGGAGACTTGGTTTTCCTATCTCCTCCTGGTCACAATCCTCCCCCTCTTTCTCCTTAAATGGACAAGGCCCTTCATGGTCATCCTTACTACCCAAAATGCCGCCAACTTGATGGCTTTCCTCATGGGAGTCATTTTTCTTATCTCAATCCCTTTATACCATTATCTCAGAATAATTCCCCCTTTTATATTTCAACTCCAACAGGACCTGGCTCTCTTAAGTTTGAGAAAATACCAAGGTCAATCAGCTTAACTCTCATCTCAGAAAAATGAGGCCTTATACATCTGTCAAGACCCAAGCATGATTCTATTGGGTCATACCCTAACTCTTCTTTTACTTCCTCTTACCTGCTCCTAGGAGATTTGGGGTTCAGGAAACCTATATGTAAACCAGACCACACATGTGATAAGGTCTGGAGAGTGTTTAACAGTGAGTGCCTACTTCTAAGGCACCTGTCCCCGATGCCTGCTTTCTCTACAATCAAACTTGAGACTACTGTCAACGCAGAGATCTATGGAGGCTGCCCTTATTGGTCCTGCATGAGACATAATGCTCATTTGGAAGGGAAGTCCACCTTTTATGCAGAATAGGGAGTATTTACATCCTGATGGCACTCTAGATGGGACACAGGGGTCACTGTTAAACTTTACTATAACAGTAATCACCACCACACAACAGGCACAATAAAAAATACCAATGATACATACCCTACTCTCTCAACCCCTAGGTATGGACACAGTAAAAGAGGTAGTCCAGCATTCTTCAAAGATCCTTACATCCCTAACATTGCCCCTTCTAAAAAGTACTGATTCCACCTCTCTCTCATACCATCTCTTATCCCAGACTCTAACTTCCGCATACTGGTTATTGAATAATGCTCTGCATAGCAGTTTTGAAGAATGTTGGTTATGTGTCCTTCTTGGGTCAAATTCTCAGCCACCATTTGTGGCTTTACTCATTGGCTTATTAGACTCTTTCTCCTCACCCTTGTTAACTGCTATAGGCTAAATATCACAACCACACATTATCTATCTCACATTTCCCTTTCTGGCTTCGCAGACTGCCTCAACTTCTCAGAAACACACTTTGTAGGCAGTCTGGAGTCTGCAGATTGCAATAATACCGTTATCCTTAATACTACCTTTCAACCCTTATGCCTTAACATTCACAATGTCTCGATTCTCTGTGGCACTCAAGTCTACCATTGCCTACTGGTTGGGGGGTCTGAAACCTGTGCCCTGGTGCTTCTGTTTCCAAAACTAGGAGTACCACCTGGTGAAGAACCTGTGCCAGTTCCTATCAAAGAACTCATAGCAGTGTGACAAATGAGCAATCCAGGTTTCACCTCTTCTTGCAGTTCTGGGTATAGCTGCCAGTGTTGACACTGGAATGGCAGGACTGTGTCTACCTACCCTAACTACCCTAGCTATCTATCATCAACTTTCCCCTCAGTTCATTCAAGAACTCTAATATGTCGCTCAGACCATCCTCACTCTACAGGGCCAAATAAATTCACTAGCCACTGTAGTACTTCAAAATCCTCAAGGATTAGATTTATTAGTGGCAAAGAGAGGAGGTCTTTGATCTCTTCCACAGGGAAGAAAGTTGCCTTTATGTCAATCTGTCAGGCACAGTAAAAGATAATGTCCTACAACTCCAGATGGATTTCCAAAAACATAAGGATCAGCCTGATGCCTCTGGCCAGTGGAGCATCATATGGAATTGATATGGAAGCAGATACAACCCTTCTTAACCCCTCCCCCCTTCTCTTTATTTTCTTAATCCTACTAATCGCACCATGCCTTATAAATTCTTGTTTAGGTTTCTTCAGTAACAAATCCAAAAAATTTCTAACCAGACTTTTAATCAGCTGTATTTACAGGAATATCAGGCCTTAGCTCTGGAACCAGAGGTCTGCAGTTCCTGATTATACCCGACAATGGACTTCAACGCCCCTGTTCAGCAGGAAGTAGTCTAATGACAACAACAACCCTCTTCCTTCCCCAGATTATCAATAATAAAGAGGGGGAAATGTTGGGGCTCTGCAACAAGCAGAGTCCACAGCAGGGCTCTGTGCTGGAGAACTCCACCCTTACCCCCAACTACAGTGTGGGGCTCAGTGCTGGAGAGTCCTGGCCCCTATCCAATCTGCAGTAATGTGGGGCTCCTGCTTTGGGTGCCCCCTACATAGCCCACAGCTCAGGGCTCCCCTTTGGGAGGGTTCTGCCTCCCTCAGTCCACAGCTTGGGGCTCCCACTTTTGAGGACAGCTCTGCCCCTGATATGCCCCTCCATATTTACCTATGATCAGCACCCACAGCACTGTGGAGGGAGCTCTGTCTCAGCCCTGCCCCCTACCAAGGACCAACCCTCCTCCAGCTGTCAAACTGTCAAGCTGTGTTGGGCCATATGGCCAGAGAGGTGAAACGGGCCTGTTGTAAAAGCCCAGACCTAGCTCGAGTTTGGCGACCTGTCTCGGCACCTCCACTTCCGCATACAGCGACTCAGCACAGTCTTCTCTGATGGTGACTCTGCCTAGCAACTGCCACACATAAAATTCTTGCTGGTCCTCTCCCTCGCACACCACTCTACCTCATACCCTACGTCACCTCTCTCCACTTTCCAAACCCTCCCATTTACCCTCTTCTATAAAAGGAGCTGTTTGTTACAATAAAGTGAGTTCCTGCTTCGACAGTTCTCCCGGCTCAGTGTGCTTCCTTTCTGGGTTCAGGGAGCGGGCCGCCAACACTCGCCATCCTGCTCAGCCCCCTGGGGAAGGACTGGCTGGTCCGTAGCCTTCTCATCAACTCCTTCTGCCGTGAAGCCCGGCAAAGCTGCCTTGGCCAACTGCTTCACTGTGGGCCCTGCTGTAGCAGCAGGCAGACTGAGTTGAGGACTGGGCTGCTGGCTCCCTGCTCCCAGTCCAAAATGGCACCTCACAGCTATCTGTGTTTCTGCCAGGGAGAAAATCTGACTTTCCTCAGGAAGCCTAGTCTCTCCTGCTGTCAACTGCTGTTCAGGGCTAATGTTTGACTCCCTCGCCACCCTCATGGGGATCCCAGGAGCCTGGTTACCACCCCTTGAGCCCACCATGAACCCCAACTGGTGCCGAGGACCACCGGGGAGCCAGCATATTTCCCCTTTGGGGGAGTCTGGCTCAGCAAGGCTGGGAGCTCTGGGACTTGAGACCTCCCATAAGAAAGACTCCCCCCTGGGACTTATCAGACACCCCACTCCCAGCCAGCTGCAGGGTCCGTCAACCTGGCAGAGCAGCACAGAAGTGGCCCCAACTAATACAAATGGCCTTAAGCTGGGCCACTCATCCCTCTCTGAACTTGCCAAATAAGGGTAAAAAAAATCCCACCAATCACAGGGCATGTTGCTAGCTCCGCCCCCTCCCAGAACCCTTTATAAAGGGCAGAGCTCCCTCAGTCTTTCACTGTTTAATTCTAATTCTTAAGTAAATGAACAACTTGTTAACTTTGCTAATCTTCAGGTACACTTAAAGAACTTATAGAAGGGCCGAGTGCTTATTCCTTTCTGAGGGAAAGGGCACAGTTTGTAGGGGTTTAAAGTCCTGGGGTTTAAGGATTTCTGGAGATGGTCTGTCCCATGACATTGTTCCACATCTCCTTGGGGATGAGATGACCATCTCCAACGGTGACCAGCAGCAGTGGCTGCTAGTGTAGGGCAGCATCTGGGGTAGCTGGGTTGAGTATATGTTTATGGAGGGCAATAGCCCACTGCCACCAAATTCAGGGGACTCTGTGGACCTTGGCAGCGCCAGCCGTCGAGCTAAGGGGGCTCCCAGATCCTCAGCAGCTGTGCCAGATGTGGGGAGGAGCTGGGGAACTACCTGTTGGAGTGGGTGGAGCCTACACCCTCCCTAGAAAGCTATATAAAGGGCTGTGCTTTGATCAGTCTTTCATTGCTATTCCTTAGAATGGAAGCATGTACTCTTCCTGGATTCTTCCCTCCAAATACATCTCTTTGGTGAGACTTGCTGCCTACTGAGACTCTTCCATCAGAAGACTGATCAAAGCAAAGAAGCAAACAGGCAATGCGAAGCGGAGTCAAAAATCTCTGCTTTGCTGGGCTGAGCACCTTGGTCCTGTTGGGGATACTCTCTCTTCAAGGCTGTATCACCTCTAAAGAGGGTGTTTCTCCCCTTGGTGCTGTGTGGTCTCCTAATTGCCAGGGTATCCTTCCATCTCTGTTCAAATTGGAAAAAACCCTAACAAAGATGATCATTGCTTCTTGTAAAAATAGCAAACTTCTAATCCCACCTCCAAGTATTAGAATTTTCCTTTTCCCACTCACCAAGCCAGGAGCTTTCCCTGGGTGAGATTGGCAGTTCCACTTCACTCATACGCCCACAGTTAAATGTTTCAAATACCTCTTGGTCCTGGTAGAAACATTCTTGGGATGGTAGAGGCATTCCCCATTAATTTAAAAAAAAAAAAAATCACAATATCTGAACTTCTTTTCAGGGAGATTTTCCCCCATTTTGGAGTTCCAACCTCTCTTCAATCAGATAATGGCCCTGAGTTTATCTCTCAAATCTCTCAATCCTTAACCAAAGCTCTTAACGTCCTATGGTGTTTCCATATATCCTACAACCCCAGTCCTCAGGCAAGGTTGAATCAACAAATTGCTCTCTTATGAACATTCTTGTGGTGTCCTCATGGAAATGGTCACACAAAAGCTGTGGGTCAAGGGTGCTTGGAATCCCAAGCCCTGAAATGAGGAGCGGCGGGATCCCTGGTCCCTCCCCCTTGCAGTCTCTGCACTGACACCACAAGCCACAGCAAAAACTGCCCTCTTTTGAAGGCTGGCTATGATTGGCAGAACTGCTTACCTAGGTGTCTATCCCAACGTCTCTGTCTTAACCAATGGTTACCACCCCTGAGTACCAGAAGATCCTCTCCCGCCTGAACCCTATAAATACCACAAACCTTGCATTAAATTCAGACTGTTCCACTGACAACATTTTCAAGGAATCCGTTGTGTTCCTGAAAGAAATGTTCCACTGGCAACACTCTACCGGAATTCTTTACATTCTGTCGACTCTTAGTTCCTTAACCTGGGTCCCGCCTGGATGTTTTGACCCATGTTCTTTGCTTTCCTTCCTGGGGGCTAGGCTGAGTGGCCACATAGCCTAGTCATGAACCAGGAAAGGAAGCAGGACCCCAAAGGAGCAGAAGGAGAGAAACACATCCAGCACATTCTTATCGAACTCTCCCAAAAACTTCATACCAACTGGGTAAAGCTCCTGCCGTTGGCAGTCCTACAATTGAAGAGACTACCTCCCAAAGAAACCTCCCTCTCCCCTTTTGAGGTATGGACAGCCTATCCTCCTTCTTAACCTCATGTCTCAGCCGTCATGTCTTCCTGATCACCTCCTTAATCCTTTGTTACGCAATCTCCATACTCTCCTTTGGAACTTGACCAATCTCTCCTTTCAGACTCATCCTAAGTCCCTTTCCTCCACAATCAACATCTGGTCTTTCTTGGTCTTTCTCTCTCCTCTTGGTCATAATCTGAGGGAGATGATCAGGATAATCTCATGGAGTCGGAGGTGAGTTATCACTGGCTCTTTAGACTTCTCGAGCGGTCTTGATCTGCAAGCATGCCTCATGATCACGAAGTGTTGGAGCCCAGAATGTTCTACACTGTGAGCCCTACAGTGGTTCTGAGACAAGGACAGTGGCCGCATACCCGTTCTTGTGAGAAGTTTCCTCTGAGGACCTGACTGCCACTTCCACATAATGTAGAGAGAGGATCTTTCTTTCGCTTGACTGAAGTTTACATTGTGTAACCTGCTGATTGATCCTGTATCTGTACAAAGTCTTGTGTAGCCACACAATAAATTCAGATCTACACCCCAATGCTGTTCTCCGAAGTCTGTTTCCCAGTTTCATGATTCCGTTGCCCTAACCGCTTCTTGGTCTCCTTGTCCCTGAAGATCCTTACAATAAGCCACCTCTTTCTCTTAAATAGACAGGCCCCTTAAGGGTCATCCTTACTACCCAAACTTAAGCCAAGCTTGATGGCTTCCTTCAATGGATCCATTTTTCTCAAGTCCTTTATGCCATTATCTCATGGTAATTCCCCGTTACATCTCAACCCCAATAGGACCTTGCTCTCTTTAAATTTCAGAAGATACCAAGGTAAATCAGGTTACCTCCAATCTCCAAAGAACGAAGCTTCATACATCTGTCAAGATGCAAGCCAATTCTGTGGAGTCTTCACACATCATGTGGAGTCTGCAATCGGCAGATTCCCACACCCCAGAGCTCACACCTCTGTGGAAGGCTCCACGTCCTCCACACAGGTCCCCCACACAGCTGAAGCCCAGGGCTCCCACCTCTGTGAAGGGCTCTGCCCCCACATACCCTTCTATACTTACTGAGTAGGGGGCCTAGGCCCCTCTTGCACCCCAGAGATCCACAACTTGGGTTCTGCGGAAACCTCCATGTGGAGGGAGCTCTGCCTCAGCCCTGCCCTTTTGCCAAGCCCAACCCTCCTGACCCTGCCTCCTCCAGGTGCTAAGCAGTCAAGTTGCCTCAGCTGGCCATGGGCTATTTCATGGTGAGCCCTGCAGGCCACCGTGGCAGCAGGTGGACTGTAGGTTCCCTGGTGTTCTGGCCTCTCCCTGCTCCCGCCCACGGGCCAGATTTGGTTCTCCACGCTGGCCAGGTGTGGAGATCATAGGTTGGAGTACAGGAAAAGGGGTGTGGGGAAAGGAAAAGGGATGAGGGTCTGGACTGGTGCAAATCCAACTGCCATGCAGAGAATCGTACAAGGTAAAAGGAAAACCCTGGGACTCGCTTGTGACGGAAGCCAAAAGTCGCTTTATTCGGGGAGGGCGAAGGAATATATCGGGTGGGTGGGGGTGGGGTAGGCAAGCAGCCTACCTGCCAAACTAGTGCATGGATTGCATGACCATTGGGCAAGGGGTGGGCAGCAGACCTGCTATACCGCAGGCAGGAGGAGGGGCCTCAGTTTCTCCTACCCTGGGGATGGAGACTCTGTAGCGTCAACTCCTGCCTCATCCAAGTTTTTGCCTGTGTCCATGGCATGGCAGTGGACCAAGGTGTGGACTGGGCCGCCTGCTCCCTGACCCAAAAGTGGCACCTCACGGCTATCTGTGCTTCTACCAGGGAGCAAATCTGACTTTTCCCGGCAGCCTAACCCCTCCTGCTGTCTGCTGCTGTTCGGGGCTGCTCCTTGCCTCACTTCCCACACTGCTGGGGACTCCGGGGGGCCAGGCCACCAACCTTGTGCCCACCATGAGCTTCAAATGGTGCAAAAGACCACTGGGAAGTCAGCATATTCTCCTTTTGTGGGAGTCTGCAAGGCTGGGGAACTCTGGGACTTGAGAGCCCTCATAGCAAAGCTCCCCCACGGGACTACCAGGGACCCCACTCCTCTCTCCCTGTATCACTTTATAAGGTCTCTTTTCCTGACCCCTGTGAGACTTCTGCTTATGCAGAAGAGGTTTCCTCAAGACTTGGCCCAGCCAATAACACTCAACCACTCGTATCTGGTTGTGAGCCCCCACATGCAAATAGAGGTCTCCTGGTGTCACTGCCCTAGCCAATGACTTATCATCACATAAGGCACGCCCCTTCCTCTCTACCCTACATATGTAACTTCCCTTGCTTCAATAAACTGAGCTGTATACACTGACACTGCCTCCTGGGAAGTCTGTTTCTGCTGGCTCCTGGCCTCTGCTCAAGATTTCCAAACCCAGGACAGGTCCCTGCGTGCGCTTTCCCCTTCAAGGCTGAGCTGGTGGTCTACAACACAGCTATCCCCAGGAAGTGGTACCAGCGAGGACCTATAGCTGGCGCTCAATGTGGTCAAGGAAGTCTTCAAGACACACACCAGATAGGTGAGCGTTGTGATACACTACAATCTTATACCCTCCGTTTAAGGAAAGAGAAAGGAAGTTTCAAAGAAAATTTCACTGTCCTTTTTAGGCTGTCCTAAGCTTGAAGGGGACCAGCTAACAGTGAGTCAGACTAGCATCTCAGCTCACTATCTGCAAACCCAATCTCTCCAACCAATGTTCTTATATGCAAGAAACAATACACTAACAACGGACAAACCAACCAGCGAGCCACCAATCAACATTCATTCCAGCTCTCAGGGTTCAGACCTTTTAACTCTAAGCAAAAGTTCCCATAAACCCAAGGGGCACACAATCCCAAGAACAAGCTACAGGTGCCAAAACAACTGCACCTAAGCAAATTATAGCCACCTGCATCAGGCATTCCAAATCCAACTCATTATCAGCTAGCACACCTGGAATGGGAACATAAACCTAGTACAAATGCCATTTTGCGTTTTTTAAGAAACCCAAATAACAAAAAATTCTTCAAGTGTTCCAGTACACATGACAGTCTCTGTAGAAAGAGACACCAGACAGTGGCCTTGGATGCCAGCCACTGGCCTGGCCTCCCAACTCTGAGAGCCAGCAGAGTCTCCTCCTTCCTTCTTTGGTTTCAGCTCAAGCCATCATGAGAGACCAGATACCAATGAGAGGCAACTTAAACCTTCTGGCTAGGGTGACTCCTTGGTGTAGGTTGAAGGCTCCTCACCCCTCTGCCTGGACCCCAACAGCCCACATGGGCATTATAAGCTTCTTCCTCTTTTTTTTTTTCTTTTTTCAGATTTTTTGAGACAGGGTTTCTCTGTTATAACTCTAGCTATCTTAGAATTCCCTCTGTAGACTCAAGCTGTCCTCAAATTCACAAAGGTCTGCCTGCCTCTGCCTCCAGAGTGCTGGGATTAAAGGAACCAAACACCACCACCACCTGGCTCAAGCTTCTATCTTAATTCCACTTGTCAACATGAAACAGGTAACTCAACTACCAGATTAACAGCTCTTAGAGCAGTCACTAATTCCTCTGAAACTTGTAGTCAGTCCAAATCTCCCTCCCCACATTTTTTGCCCATCATAGCTGCCATTTGTCAGTGCGTAGGCACTCCTAAATCAGAATTCACAAAGGATGCCACACTTCCCACAAAGAAGGTTGGTAGCTGCTCAAGAGAATGTCCCATTGCTGATCCTTCAAAACTCCTTCAAAAGACCATAGATGGCATTCAGTAAAACGGTTCCCTTGGCTCCTGTGGGTTATTTCTCTTTCACCCTAGGTCCACAACAGACCTCACTTCTTTCTCACCCAACTGGCTGGACCACCGACCATGCGGTCTAGCCACTGGTGGCTAGCGGGAAGATCAAGGGCATGGGTCCAGATTGATTCCGAGTCGGGGATCTTAAGAGTCGACAGAACGCACAGAATCCTGGGAGAGCTATCAGAGAAGCATACTCAATTTATTACAAGGGTTAGGGTATATTCATCAGGGTTCAAGGGAGGGTGCATCCACCAGTACCCAAGAGCAATGCATTGGTTAAAACAGGTAAGCAATTCTGCCAATCGCAGCTCGCCTCTGAAAGGGGGTGGAACTTTGGCGTGGCCCTGGTCTGTCAATGCAGGGGAAGGGACCAAGCTCTGTCAGCTCTCTAGGATAAGAGCCTTAGCAAGTGCCCTCTTCCATGGGGTACCACAGGCTCCAAGAAGCTACCCTAGCCCAGCCCTGTATCCTCCTTTTCTTCCTTATCATCTGCTACAGAACTCCCCCAGCATTCCTCCCACCCTCCCCAAAGCAGCGCTGGCTGGGCACACACACACCACAGCCGAGGCAAAAACCAGTCCCCCAGACTCTAGCTCTGCTACACAGTTAGTACTGCCCAACGTCCCTTAGTGCAGGATTTCAGCAATCACCTGCAGCCCTGCCATACACCCCTCTCTACTTAATGAGCCCCCACTGGAGCCTGGGATCCAACCCCACACTCCTCAGATCCACTGCTAGGACTCTGCAGACCCCCTCCATGTGGAGGGAGCTCTGGTTCAGCAACACCCTCTTGCCAGGCCCAGCCCTCTTGGCCCTGCCTCCAGGTGTCCAGCAGTCAAGCTGGCTCAGCCAGCCATGGGCTAATTCATAGTGGCACTGCAGGAGGCCATGGCAGCAGATGGACTGAGGTAAGGACTGGGCTGCTGGCTGCCTGCTCCAGGCCCAAAATGGCACATTACTGCCAACTGTGTTTCTACAGGGAACAAGTCTGTCTTTTCCCAGCAGCCTAGCGCCCCCTGCTGGCAACTACCTTTTGGAGCCACTACTTTTCTCCATCACTCTGTGGTTCCTAGCTTCCTGAATATCATAGATACTTCCCAGTGGAGATACCTTCCCCACCTCAGAACTGTTTCCTCTCAGAGCTGTAAACACTTCCACTGGGGATACCTTCCCCACCTCAGAGCTGTGTGGTTCCTGGCTTCCCGAATGTCAGGATACCTTCCCACTGGGGATACCCTCTCCACCTCAGAACTGTGTGGTTCCTGGGCTCCCGAATGCTAGGCTACTTTTCCATCTCTGGAAAAACACTAACATTTGGAGCCATTACTCGGATAGGCTCTCCTGGTGCCTGTGCTCCCCCAACCATGACCTGTAGCTTGCTATGTATGACTCAGTAATGCTTGTACAACCTCTCGTTTTCAACTCTTCCCCTACTCTAGTATCTAGTACTTTTATATCAGCCACAAGGAGTATTAAAATGGCTCCGTAACTGATGGGAAGCACTCCTGGCATCCTGACAGAGGTTGATGCATTTGCCACCATGATTAGAAAATGCCAGAGATAAGGCCCCTACAAATCTTAGGAAAGGAACTTGATACCTTTGTCAACCTCTTTTCCTTCTCTGACATCCATTGGCTACTTAAAAACCACTCTCATTTTGCAATTAGTCTGATGGGGTTCCCAGGACAAACTGACAATCACTACCCTAATGAAAAATAGGCTTCTGCTCTACCTCTGCTATGATGGCTGGCCCCCTCCGCACTCTCTGTAAGGAAACCCATCACTGGGGCTCCCTCAGTATTTACTGATGGGGGAAAGAAGTGAGCTGTAACTGCATCACCCTCAGGACTCCCCACTATTTGTTTCAGAGAGCTGCCTAATCATTCTCCCCCAAAAAAGAAATTCTACATCATTTATTTGGCCCTTAAAGAACTTAATGGAGCCCTTAACCTATTTTCAGGCAGTATATATACTGTTAATTTACTCCCTTGGTTGTCAAGATCCTTTATCAACCTAGATGACAGCACGCTTTCCCCCCTCCTTATACATACCTCCACCCTCCTACAGGGAAGGGTGACCCCCTTTCATTCAGTATGTTAGGCTCTACAGCCCATCAGGCCCAATATCCGAGGTAAACGCCTTTGCTGATCAGGCCACCTCCACAGGCGTCTTCGTGACCTCTCTAGAACAAGCAGGCCAATTACACTCACACACTCACGCCAATGCTATTCACAGGAGCAAGAAGGAAAATAACCTGGCAAGTGTTTTTGTCTGCCCTGTTCCCTGATACCTCCCTCCCTCTGTCTTTGTCTCTGCAAAGACCATGAGGCCAGGTGTCTACCCAATGCTAATGAGAATTCCCCACCCGGAGTACCGGGACCCGGCCTCCTCTGGGGAAAGATATATATACGGGGAAAATCCTGCCAATAAACGAGATCAGCATCCACCAGAAACAACTCCTGAGCGTCCCCGATTCTCAGGCCGTGGTGGTCAGAACCCGCGAGAAAGTCCCAAGACTCATGCCCGGGTCCCCGAGCACTTCCCTGTTGCTCAAACCCAGGCCCTCGCACTCCTGACCAAACAGTGAGGCCTGGGCAGGCGTGCGAGGAAACCCAGCTGCCAATTCGCGTGCGGGACCCAGGAAAACTGACAGTTTGCCTTATGCCTGCTTCCCATACAGACAGAAAGATAACATGCCTTAACCAAGTAGAGACCTATGGAGGTTGCCGGTACCGTAGCTGTAAAAAGGAACAACTTGTAACAGGTATCCACGTGGCCTGTGCAGGGGGAAAATATCTAATGGCACACTTTCCATAAAAAAATAAATAGCATACACCCTATAGCCCCAGAACAAACTCACCCATCTCCCACCTTTTCTTGCCCGTTTCCTCCAGTATGTTGACCACCTCCTCCTTTGCAGCCCCCCCCTCCAATACCAGGGCTGACGCTGCCACACTTCTCAACTTCCTGGGCTCCTGAGGTTACTGTTTCTCCTTCCAAGGTCCCCCCCAAGTCACCATGAGTCCCACCCACAAATGTCTCATCACTGACTCCCTCTCTCACCTCCACTCCATCCACTTGCTCTCCTCCAAATCTGAATCCCTGTCCTTTTGTGAATGGCCAACTTCCTCCGCTCTGGGATCTGGGAATACTAGGACCCTAGCAACACCCCCCCCCCCCCAGTACACAAACTCTTTTGTGTCTTCTGGGGGTTGCGAGGAGGGTTATGCTACTGCTACTGCTGTTTTTATGCACTTATCAGATATACTTTGGGAAAATGCTAGACAATTGTTAAAAAGATTCAAGAACGGAGAAAAAAATAGAAAAATCCTCTGGAAAGATGCTTGGGACTGCTTCGAAGCCATGGGTACTGATGTACCCAGTAATTATGATCTTGTTAACTTTATTATTTGGTCCATGACTTTTCGGTTATTTAACCAACTTCCTAATGCAGATTACCAGCTTTCGCTAGTCAGAGAGTTCCAGAATTCTTCAAGGCAGGAAGAGAGATCAACTACGGGGCTGTCCTAGAGCTACGAGTGGCAGTTAGGTTGCTCCTCACTTTCTTAGCCCTGGCAAAACCCAGCTAAATATTAAATAGTGCCCCCACTTCACAGGTCACTGGCAGAGGAATGTGGCTTGGGTGGTTTTTATCTGAACACTGTTGCTGGAGACCTAGGGCTGAGTCCATTTTTTTTTTTTTTTGATACGATGTCTTCCTCTTTTTCCTGTGGGACCACACCTTACGCAGAAGGCGCCCTTGCAGGACTCTGACCGTTAGACAATGAGACCCCCACATGGAAATGGAGCTACTCCAGTATCCCTGTCTTAACCAATGTCCCCTGTCCCTGGGTACCACAGACCCTCCCCTGCCTTTTTCCTATAAATGTAATGACACTTGCTTCAATAAACTGAAACGTTCCACTGACAACATTCTCCCGAGAATCCTGTACATTCTCCTCAGCTGTTAGATCTTTAATCTAAGACTTAATGGGAACACAGTAGACCCACTCACAACGTGCAGCTTCCCTGGCCGGCAGGACTGAGACGCCACAATGGGATTCACAACAATCAACTACTATCATACAATGATACCACCTCTATGGGTCACCTCCACCCCTCTACTCCCAAATTGTAGTTATTTGCCGCCAATTCATAGGAAACAGTCCCTCCAGTGTGAGGAACTAAGTTCCCACAGTACAAGCTGAGATTTGCTTACTTCTGAGAATTGTTTTACTGAGTTCTCAAGTATGAGACCTTGGATCAAGGTACAAGTTGTGTTACCGTTCCAGAATAATCAGCATGAGAAAAGCATGTTCTCTCTGAAGTTGCTGAAGCTTGATGTTAAGAACTTGCGTACTTTGCTTCAAACAATCTAATACAGAATACATTATAAGCATCCAATCAGCACTATGATAATGTAAACCTGCAGTTTCTCAGTAAAAGAAAGCTCTGAACTCTAGTTTGGGTCAGTGTGGTTTAAGGATACCCACTGAGCCATCTTCCTTTCAATCCTCCCTTCTCCCCCTCAAGAACTGCCTTGTCTTGACCAGCTGGTTCCAGCAGGTGGGCACCCAATGTGGTGGCTCAAGTAAGGGAGTGAAGGACACAGTTGAAAACGAAAAGGAGATGTCTCAATCCAGTTGCCCATTGACAACGGTGGCGGTGAGTAAAAAAAGAATAAAAATGGGTTCAGGAAATAGTAATAAAACCTTTGTATAAATGCTTAAAAATATGCTTCATACTCAAGGTACAAATGTAAGTCCTCAGAGGCTGCATAACTTTTTAAATTTTATTGAAAAAGTTTGTCCATGGTTTCCTGAAGATGGAACTGTTAATCTTGCAATTTGGCAAAAAAGTAGGGGATTGCTTTAATTACTATCATGTTCATGGACCTGAAAAGGTTCTCATGAATACTTTGTTTGTGGGCTCTCATAAAAGACTGTTTAGATCTGAGGTACGAGAAAGAAAAAACAGCGTAAGTTTTAGAAACTGAGCAAAATATAGAGCAGGGAGAACAGGAACATTCGGAGCATGATATTCAAAACAAAAGTAAACTTTCTGTTCCATTGTTAGAGCCAACTTATGATGAATCTTCTTTAGAGACAAGAAAGAAAATTAAAGGAGAAGAGGAGTCTCTTGTCCAGAGGAGGAGTCTGACTTGGAGGAAGAAGCTACACATTATCATGATGATGATTTGCTTCTGTTGATAGCTTTAAATGAAACCAGTGCAGGAAAGAAGGAAAAAGCAAGCTGTGCCTTGCTGCTATCCACTGCCAAAAATATAGAAAGAATGTTTGAGAATTTAACGCTATCCATTGCTAAAAAGATAGAATGTAAATTTGACAATGCAAGTGCAGCTACTGATAAAGAAATATAAAGAAGTTGAAAATGAAACCAAGATTTTACACCTAAGACAGCAAGCAGAGCTCCTAGTGTGATTGTTGGATTAGATCCACTCCTCCTCCTAGCTCTACACCTCCTTATAAACACCCCAGGGAGCAAAAAGATCCAACTACAGCTTTGTAACGACATTCTCCTGGACCTAAGCCTTTGTGTATGACCACAAAAAGCTGTCTTCTCTTCCAAGAAGGATTACAACAGGCAGAGGAAAGATGAGGGGATGTGGAAGGATTTTATAATCCATATCCTGTTTTTGAAGATGTTGATGCTCAGGAGCAACCAACAAGAACTCACAGACCTATTCCATTTAAACATATAAAAGAGATAAAAAAGGCCTGTGCACAATATGGCCCCACTGCCCCCTTCATGTTAACTATATTGGACTATTTATGCACTGATGCACTGTCTCCTGATGATTGGAAACAATTGGCTAGAGCCTGCTTATCAGGAGACTATTTATTGTGGAAATCAGAGTTTGCTGAACAATGTCAAAAAACTGCTTTACTAAACAGACAAGCTAATAATGCTGATGTCACATATGGTATGTTGGCGGGAGAGGGACACCATACTGGAGTTGACGGCTTTTATTTGCACCAGGCGTTTATGCTCAAACTAATACTGCTGCTAAAAGCACACGGAGTAGATAGGCTCCCTGATACAGGAAGACAGTCTGAGGATTTATCCAAGATGGGACAAGGACCAGATGAACCATTTTACAATTTTGTTGACAGGTTAATACAAACAACAATAAGGTTAGTGGGAGACTCTGATGCTGGTTTGTTGTCGGTTAAGCAGCTAGCTTATGAAAATGCTAATACTCCATATCAAGCAGCCTTAGGCCTTTTAGAAAGAAGGGGACCATTTCTGATACCAGACTATGTTCAGATATAGGACCTGCATACATGCAGGGTCTTGCCGTGGCTGCTGCATTTCAAGGAAAGACTGTAAAAAGTTTCAGCAAAGAAGGCCTGTGAAAGGTAGAACTCTGGGACCCCCAGGAAACTGTTATGGGAGTGTCAGCTTGGACAGCAAAATAATTTTAAGGACTTGTTCCTCCTGTATGTCTCTTATTTCTATGCCAGCAATACAGACCATGGGCATTAACCCTCGAGGTCTCAAGTCCCATGCCCTCTGGCAAATTGATGTCACCCATATTCCCCAATTCAGCCATCAAAAATTTCATTGCTATAATAGACACATTCTCACTTTATGTGGTCTACAGCCCAAACGGGATAAAGTTCAAAAAAAATTCATCGATCATATGCTCTCTACTTTTGCTATTATGGCAATTCCACAGAAAATAAAGGCTGACAATGGCCCCAACTTCATCAGCTATTTAAAACCTTTTGTTCACAATGGGAAATGGGTCATCACACAGGATTGAATCCTTTATAATCCTCAAGGCCAAGGGTAATGAACACCCTGGGACTTCCATTCAGGGATGGACAAAAGTCACTTTATTTCGAGGACATAGAATATATGGGGGGTGGAGTGGGAGTGGGGAGAAACAGATAGCCAATCACTTGTTCAGGGCAGGCTGGGGAGAGGGGCCTGCAGTTTCTTCTGCTAAATGTCAGCAGCTGCTAGTGCCCTCTACCGGCCATGTGAGGCTCTGACCCGTTTCCATGGTGCTGCACATGCAGTGTCTGTTATAATATTCATGAGCCATAGACATGTATGGTGCTTCCAGTTTCACTTCCAATACAATTGCTATTCCTTTACCTGCTTTTAAGGTTAGACTTTATTAATGCTAGGGAGAGGGAATGTTTCTTTTCTTTTCACAGGACACTGGTATGTCACTTTGTGTTCCAGATCCTCTACTACAACCATGTGGAGAGCACTGCTTAAAGAAGGACTGGGATTTCCCTGAACATCTTGGACACCTTACAAAGACTTCCACTGCTACTTGCTAGGATTCTCCACTTTTCATCTAAAATAAAAACTACTAATGATGACCAGTTTCTTATACAGGAACTGCCTATGCTCGTCTCTAAATTATAACTGGGTGCACCCATACTTGGAAAACAGCAAGCCATCTCTAGAAAGCTCCTAGTGCTTCTCCATTCTTTTTTCTCAGGCCTGATTTTTATCTTTGTGATCACCAGTCTAAGTCTTTGTATCTTGGTTTTGCCGGTTGTTTCGTGTATACAAAAGAGTTGTGCCTAGTCTAAGTAAGGATGGTGTTTTCTCGTGCAATGCATGGATGTGTGGGTAGCTACCAAATGTTTGGTTTGTGTGAATGAATTTCCCATAATTGAATGTGCTCTTTGTTCTATGGATATGGGTAACTCTGTAAGATCAACAAACTCTGTATGATGATTAATTAATTAATGAATCATTGGCACTGATCCAGACCCACGCCACTTCCGCATTTCATTCCCATTGCTCACGAAGCCGGGTCTTCATGCAGCCAGTGACAGGATTACTTCCGGTGGGAGGGGAACAAGGCCGCTGTGGACAAGTGAGTCCCCTGGACCATGGGAGAGAGAGAGAAACAACTGACCTGCACTAGTGCTGTAACAGCTGTTACTATGGGAATATATAGCACTTTGTGTTCAGTCGTGATGTTTTTTTCTTTTTCCTACTTTTCATATATTTTGTTTCAAAAAACCACAAGGAAGTGGCTGGGCAACCAGAAGAGTTTAAGGTGGAACTGAAAAAAGCCAAGACAAGAAAAACAGCACAAAATGGCTCAGTTTTTTCTTTCTCTTCAAGAAAAGGAATTGGTGGTGCTATAAGAAGAAATATGAGGAAAGTTTGAAGGGGTGGAAAAAAGGGAGACTAAGGAACTGGAAACACAAACTTGGGGAGAACTGTCAAGGTTAAACAAAAAGAAACATTGAGGAAGTGGGTGTACAGACAGAGGAACTGGGAATACCACTGGGCTCCTTCTGGTGACAGAGAAAAGGATTTTACCCCAAGTAAATATAAGCAGGGAGATTGTAACAGATGGTCCTGTTAGGAGAATAATGGAGGAGTCTGTACCGGATAATGATCAGAAAAGCCAGCCTAGGTTCACAAAAAACACCTTCAGCATTCCTAGTAGTGGTCCAGCATATTCCAGCTGATAAGGATCACCCCCAAGGTTACAGTGAAACAAAATGGTATCCAATAGAAATGAGTGATTTAAAAAGACTGAAGGAAGCTGTGGTGGTGTATGGAAAACACTCACTCTATGTAAAGCAGGTTCTGAATAACTGGGCACTGCAATATCAGACAGTCCCATTTGATTCGAAAGGATTAATGTCAATTATACTAGAGGCAGGCCCCCAGGCTCAATGGTTAACCTGGTGGAGGAAAGAAGCAACAAATACGGAACAGCAGAATAAGGCTGAAGGAATAAATACTAACCAAAATCAGCTCCTTGGTGAGGGCTGATATGATGAATTACAAGAACAGATTATGTTTGCTGACTTAATCATAGAACAATGACATTTAGCAGCTTAACAAGCTTGGGGAAAAGAAGAGGAACCAGGGGAAAAGTCTACCTCGCTCACAAACATTATACAAGGCTCAAGTGAAGCTTTTACTGATTTCTTACAAAAGTTAACTGCAGCAGTCAATAAAGCCATCTCAGACCCTTAAGTGAGAAAGGTGCTGATTGAGACAATGGCATTTGAGAATGCAAATACAGAGTGTAAGAAAGTTTTAAGGCCATTAAAAGCAAATTCTGCACCATCTGATCAATGGATCCATGCTTTTTGCAGATAATGGTTCCAATACTTATACAACTGTTGTAAGAGGACAAACTAGAGGGTTGAAATAGCAAAACGTTTTATGCTTTAACTGTGGAAGATTCGGGCATCTGCAAAGAGATTGTGACCAAGCTGCCTCTAAAGGCAATGGTTTCTGTAAACACTAGTCAGAAAAAAAGGAGAATTCCAGAGGTATGCAAATGGTGGAAAGGGTCAAATGAGTGTAGATCCAAGAGAGATATACAGGGGAATTCCTTGCAGTTGGGGAAATGCCACAGGGGGCCCAAACTCGGGCACCTGGAAAGAAAAAAAAAATTGCCTGTTTCCAAATTTATGAAGGCGATCACTGCTGAAAACATACCAACTGCCCTACCCTTAAAATGGTTAAATAAGAAGCCTGTGTGGCTAGAGCAGTGGCCCTTAACAAATCAAAAGATACAAGCAGTTGAACAGCTGGTAGAGGAACAGTTAAAGGTTCAGTATATAGAAGAATCTACCAGCCCATGGAACTCATCTGTATTTGTTATAAAGAAAAAAACATGGAAAAAGAAGAATGTTAACTGATTTGAGAACTTTAAATAAGGTGATTCAGCCCAAGGTCCATTACAGCCTGGAACTCCTTTACCTTTCTTATTACCTAAGGCATGGCATTTGATAGTGACTGATTTAAAAGACTGTTTTTTGTTTTTTTTGTTTTTTGTTGTTTTTTTTTTTTACTATCCCCTTGTAAGAGCAGGACAAGTTTGCTTTTACAGTGAGTGCCAACCTATAACAATGCTCAACTGTCAAAAGATATCAGTGGAAAGTCCTTCCCCAGGGAGTGTTAAATAGTCCAATGTTATTTCAGTATTTTGTGCAACCACCATTAGAACTAATTAGAAAACAACTTCCTCAATCTATTACCTACCATTGTATGGATGATGGCTACTTTTAGATAACCCTTCACACCTCCCTCAAAATGGCCATCAAGAACTCTGACAGGATGTGGGGAAAGATAAATCCTTACTCACTGCTGGTGAGAGGGCAAGTTAAGGTTAGCCATTTATCGATATCATCATGGAGGTACTTCAAAATATTTTAAAAGGATCTACCATATGACCCAGCTATACCACCTCCTGGGTGTATAACCAAAAGGCTCCGTATACTGCAAGAAAGACGTTTGCACATCCATATTTGTCGCTGCCATGATCATAGTAGCGAGGAAATGCAGCCAGCCTAAATGTCTATCAACAGAGAAACAGGTAATAAAAATGTGATATATACACAGTGAAGGAAAATTAAATGAAATCTGCAGGAAAAATGGGCAGATCTAGGAAGTTGTATTAAGCAAGGCTGCTTAAAGACAAATATTGCATGTTCTCCCTCATATGGGGACCCTAGCCTATAACACATATGCAGACAGGTGTGAAGTCTGGAAATCGAGGAAGGAGAGTGGGAGGGCAGTAGCTGGTCATGAGGATGACAATGGGACAAAAGGACACACAGGACACAGAAGGAGTCTAAGTGGAAAGCTACACGAGAAGATCAGAAGTACTGAAGGCTGGGGAGATGGAACAGCATAAACGGTGTTAACTTTTTATAAAGTTGGAAGGAGCAGCCTTGGTTTTGTAGACAGAATAACTGACAAGGTCACTGAAGAACTCTTGTGGTGGTCTGTAGCAGTGGACTTCTGGGGTACAGGTGCAGCTTCATGCCTCACCCTGGCCCCAGCTACCCATCCTTGTACAAACCTGATGGGGAGGCATGAGATTAGGGTGCAAAGGGACCCAAGTGAGCTGTTTGTTTTGAAACAGGGTCTTGCTCTGCAACCCAGGCTGACTTCAAATTCTCAGTCCTCCTGCCTCCACCTCCTGAGTGCTAGGACTTTAAGAATGTCCACCAACTGCTTTAAATGTTTTTTTAAAAAAAAAATACAATTTATTCATTTTCAACAATTTCACACATGTAAACAATCCATCTTGATCATCTGAATCCCAACACCCATTTCAACTCCCAACCCCTAATACGCCCCTTTCCCTCAAAAGGCTTTTGAATAAACTTAGATTCTTGTGGGACAGCTTAAGCAACAGTGTGCCTAATGTCTCAATGTTTACCTTAGAAGTCCCTGGTCCTAAGGGCTCAGCTGGGGTCAAGACATAAACCACCCGAATAGATAGTTTTAATGGCTTTTGTATCCCTATCATGAAGAAGAGTGTTAAGTCCAATCAATATACATAGTACTGGAGCAACTGCTAGCCAAAAGGAAAATCCTGACCCAGGTGGAACTCAGCAGGATCTGCTTCATTGACAGTAAAACCAGCACATCCAAAAAGGGATGTTGGAGAATATTTGCCAAGTCTCTGAGGTCCCACAGAAATCAGACTACAGAAATAGCACATACATTTAAATGGTGGATGAAATTTAAATAAAGACACACATGTGCATAAAGAATGATTCCAGCAACCATAAGGTTTTAAATAAAAACCCCAACGCTAGGGGTGGTCTAGTCATTGGCCAGGGAGATAGATCCCAGAGGTCCCCACATCACACCAACTAGTGACACTATACTTGGGTGTGTACCAGAGCTAAGTAGTCATCCTCTTCTGCTGAAGACACCATATGCTCTGATTTCAGGAGACTGGAACACCAACCTGAGCTTAAACAGGAAATACTCCCCACTTCCCCAGTGGTTATCATTAGTGTTAGAGGGAACTATCCAGGCCACAAGAGGGAGCCAATTTCTATACACTTGCTTGGCTATGGACCCCAAGTACTCTACCACCTGTGTTACACAGGGAACACAGGGTCAGTGGTGGTTCAATCAACACAGGTACAGTCAACAGTCTCTCAACTGTATGTCCAGCTCCCACCATGTTGGAACTCTTAAGTTAGAACTAACTTAAGTTCTTAAGTCAAAAGCCTGGAGCTTAAAAAACTGTATGTCCAAATGGGGAGACCACCACCGCCGATTTGTTAAACACATATATACCCGTTCAGCTGCTGTGATGGTAGAATGACAACGACCCTCATAGGCTTGTATAGTTAAATGTTTGGTTCCCAGCTGGTACACTGTTAAGGAAAGATTAGGAGGTGTCACTGGGCGGGCTTTGAGCTTTCAAAAGCCCAGCCAGCCAGGCCCAGTCTTCCCCACTGCCTCCTGCTTGTAGAGCAGATTAAGCTACTGTTCCACAGCTATGCCTACCTGCCTGCCACCACACTCTCCACCATGATGGCCACGGACACACCCTCTGAACTGTAAGGAAGCCCCCAATTAAATGCTTTCTTTTACAAGTTGGCTTGGTCACGGTGCTTCTTCACAGAAATAGGAAAGTAAACTAAGACAATTATCCTCTGAATATTTATGTGTATCAGGCTGCCAATTATAACTGAGGGGAAACTCTTCTTGCACTGGGTAAGAACTGTAACCCATGATATCTCTCTCTCTCTCTCTCTCTCTCTCTCACACACACACACACACACACACACACACACACACACAAAAAATCAGGTGTGCCCTGGAACATTTTGCTTCCCTCCATTAGGAAAATTGAAGAAATTTTTACAGGATTTCTCCACAGGGCCCCTCCCACATGAATAAAATCAAAAAAAGGAAAGAAAAAAAAAGCCAAGAAAGAAACCAACAATACTGTTCTAAATATGAGCTTCTGGTAGAACAAGAACCCAAAACCTGATCTAAACATGCTACTACCTTCTAGAGAATGCATTAACTTGACCTGAATCAAAAAATGGGCATTTATATGATTATTTCCCACTGTGCCTAGAAAGACAGAATGAGACACACACTACTATGGTTTTGGTATATGGTAACTGCCTCCTTAAAGTTATGAGAGTCCTACAGGCACAGTAAACAAATAGCAAAACATTTATTCCATCCCTGGGGCTTTCTATGCTCATACAAGGAAATATGGAGAGGACACATCTACAGCCACTTCTCCAAGTCCCTTTCTGAGCTCTGTCAGTTATCTCCTAGAACCTAGCTACTATCCCAGTACAGCGACTGGCCATTACCAAGTGCTTGTGATTCAGGCCTGAAGAGCACCCAGAGAACCTTCCCCAATCACCTTCACGATGTAGGCTGATCCTCAAAGATGTTACTATTTGCCACCTTTCCTTTTTGAGTATGCTCAGGTTGAATTGTTTTCAGCCTCCCACATGCCTCCCCTGTGAGCAAGATTCCCAAATAAAGTGCCCACCATTTCTTTGTTGAGAGCGTCCCATTTGCAGCTTAGCACTCACCAAAATGTGAGGCTACTGTCTTTTGTCATAGGAATACCCACTGACTGTATTTAGCCCCTAAGCAGGGACCAGCCCTAAGATCAGCAATACAAGCAAAGTTCTGGCTTAGTTTACTGCTAAAGTTCTAAATCACATCCACACAGATGTTTCTACCTGGTAACTGGAAAAACAGGCTGCAGGATGACTCTGAGTACACGTACAGCAGTACTCAGGATGTGAGAGCAGCCGCAGGATATAGAAAACACGAATGTAACTGGTGCTCTGGCCCAGCTAAAATGTGATACTTGAGTGCAGGATGCTTTTGACCACTGGCTCAGGTCACTAACATGGAGGTGCGCCCTTTAACCATCTGCGTCACTCTGGAAGTAAGTATCCATGGCTGAATTCTCTCCTCTTGTTTTGCCACAGCCCTGTAGCTCATTTCTCAGGGGGGAAATGACCATAATACCTCTAAGGCTCAGGGGCGTCGCAAAAAGGTGGTAAGAGCTACAGGGTGGGAAAATTGGTGAACCAGGCCTGATACCCTGACCTGTCTTGACTGAGGGGCAGTAGCTGCCAGAAGGACCAACCAGAGACCCTGGCTCAGGGGAGGCAAGGAAGTAAGCTTCAACACATGGTACATCAAACCACCAGGGTAAGTAACAGCTGTTACCGTTTCCTCCACTAACAGGGGCATGGTTCCTATACTCAAGTAGCCTCCTGGAGGGATGGCTCAGCCTCCAACCTCTGGACAGTTGCTCTCCCTGACGAAACATCATCAAGACTAGGGAGTCAATGAAGCAGCTATCCCAGCCTTCCATCGCAGCTTACGTTCATTCACTGCAGAACTGTAGTCATTCTTTAGGCTGTTGGTCCCATTACACTTTGAAGCAAGATGATTTTTACATGAATTCACATTCATACAGAAACACAGTGATATAGCATATTGTGATTTGTAAACACTAAGTCTCTTTACAGTAAGAGCAAAACTCAGTCTGCCCTTACAGGAGGTCAAATAATTTGTTACAAATATTTAAAAGGCAGCTTTGGTTTCCTTGAATAAAATGTAGCCACTATCACACCTTAAATGGCAGGGGCCATTATCCTGGGTTCATCTCTAGTACCTAGTTTCTATATTAACAAACGGCAACCTGCTTTGGTGCAAATCAAAAACCAAAACCCTAATTTGGAAGTGGGAATTTTGAAACCAATAGCTTGATTTTAGTATAGATGAGCTTCACTGAGTCACAGGCCGCACTATTTAAACTGTATCAATTCAGGCAAATGCCAGCATGTAACCAATCAAGTTTTCTTCATTTTCCTTCTCGGTATCCAAGGTCACTACACCTCTCTGCAATCACACTCTCAACATTCTCTATTTAGAACATGCCCGGTTTCATGAATTTTTCTTTTTGACACTTAAGAACACGGCAGGGCCCTGAAGCCTATCAGTCTGGGAACCACCTTTCCCCACAATTGCAGGTGGAGAGCACCTGCTTCTTTTCATGTGGTTCATTTCACTGCTTTTTTTTTTTACTTGCCGGGCTGTCCAAAACTTCAATCTTGCCTCTGCCACTCTCTGTGTTCGGAAGTTTAATGTTCTCTATGGTGACTTCAGAGGTGATGCTGTCTTCATCTTCGGATTCGGAGCTATCCTCAGAACCATCCTGTGAGCTCTCTTCCAGACTATCTTCTTCTTTTGAATCTGACTGATTCATCTCAAATAAGGCCACATCCTGTAAAAACGGTCAGGTTGAGAAATCTATTTCAGGGAAGTTCTGTTAACATTTTAAGAAAGCAACATGGCTGGCTAGAGATGGCCCGGCAGTTAAGAGTGCTTACTGCTTTTCCAGAGGACTCTAGATCAGTCCCCAGCGCTCATTATCAGTGGCTCACAATGGAGACCTAACACTCTTCTGGGCCCCTGGGCCATCCATACAGATAGCAAACGTACACAAACATTCACATAAAAAAAAAAAAAAAAGTAGTATTTCTTAAATAAAAGAATGCAACAGAGGAAACTACAAATATTAACTATAAACCCTGGAGCACAGTTAGGCTGTGTGCTGAATAAAATGGCACTTCCATGTTTTCAGGTGTCAGAATCCATCATAAGAGCAAAGTCAGTCACAACACCAGGAACTTCGGATTTAAGAAATCCAACAGCTGGCCATAGCGACACATCTGCAATCCTAGCCTGCAATCCCTGCAGCGGGGAAACAGGCAGGATTGACAATTTGAGGCCAACCTGGCCTATATGTAAGTCTTTGCCCCACACCCCCACTCCCAAAAAAAACCTCCACACTACTTGCCTTAATGAGATTTACATTTCTGAGCAGTGGCCAGCAAATTATAACCCACAGACAAAATCCTGCCTGCTACCTGCTTTTGTTCAGCTCTTGAACTAAGAATGGTTTCTATACTTTCAGAAAGTGGCTGAAGAGGAAAAAAAAAATTAAAAGTATTGGATGAAATATAAAATTGTAGCATGACACAAGTGTCTGTCACCACAGAGCTTGTCACCCAGGCACAACTTCCCATCATGAAAAAATGTTCCCCTTGAACTGTGAGTCAAAATACATTGCCCTTCCTTTAAAAAAAGTACATACAGACGGAACTGTATGTAATTCAAGCTTTAGTAGCCATCACTTTACAAAGCCCCACTTCTCTGCTGATGGCAACAGCTGTGCTCAGCACTGGATAGCAAGTGAAACAGAGCAACAGTCAGCATGGCCAGTAGAGCGCCAAGCACGTTCTACCATCTTGCCTGTTGAGAAAACATTTGATTTTAAAGTAACATTTTTTTGGAATAAAAACTTAAAATGTCACTCTTCCACTTTTTGGTGACAAGTACATTAAATCCATCATATGAAACAGGAATAAGGCACAGTTACCATCTGTATGATGTTTCCGGATGTTCCATCAACATTTTCAATATTGAAATGACCAGCTGGAGCAACCGCCATTTCTTCTCGTAGCTTTTCATTTGCCCGGGCCATTTGGGGAAGAAAGGCCTGAACCTGGTCTAGCACTGTGGAGAGCAAACATAGCATACAAACATGTTAGTAAATCCCAGAATCCAAAACTTCTAGTAAAACGCCTCAGAGCACAGTAACGATAAATCCTTCAACTTTTAATGTGCATCCACTCCTGAGCTGCCTTGGTGCAGAGGGTGGGTGGGGTTAGGGAGATTGCTGGGGATTAAACCGAGGCCTTGCTTATGCTAGGCCAACGCTATACCCATCAGCTACATTCCCAGCCCCTCTTCTGAACCAGAGCAACAAGACCACACGATGCAGCAGTTATTACTCAAATGTTTTGTGTTTCTCTTCTATCCACAACATATGAGATTATAGAAGGCTGACATTCAACAAGGTGACTGAAAAAAACAACAGGAGGAATGACCTAATGGTTAAGTGCACCTGCTCTTCACAGTGAGGCTGTCAAGGTTATTGATGGGGACTGGTGGTCCTAGGTTCTACAATAAAGCAGGCTGAGCAAGCTAGGGGGAGTAAGCCAGTAAGCAACACCCCTCCAAGGCTTCTACATCAGCTCCCGCCTCCAGGTTCCTGCCATGTTTGAGTTCCTGTCCTGACTTCCTTCACTGATACACAGTGATCTGGAAGCATAAGCCAAATAAACTCTTGCTTCCCAAAGTTACTTTGGTTCTGATGTTTCATCACAGCAATAGAAACCCCAATCAGGACAGAAATTGGTACCAGGAGAGTGGGGTATTGCTGTGACAGACCTGACTATGTGTTTTTAGAATGGTAGAAGAACTTTGGGTTGTTGAAACCATTACGTGTTCCGAGTTTTGGTGAGTTATTCGGTGGGGGCTTGGAAGATAAGAATGTTGAGAGCAATGCAAATGAAAGAGGCCTGTCAAGTTTCCAAGGCCAATCTGAGAGTGCCTTAATGACTCTCCTGTCTCCGCCTCTCACAGCACAGGGGTTACAGGTTCATGCGGCCACATGGCTTTTTAAGTGGGTTTTAAGGATTTGAATCCTGGTCCTCATGTTTGCTCAACAAGCACTCGTATCCTGAGCAATCTCCTAAAGTCAATAACTGACAGGTGTGGTACCACGCACCTTTAAGCCTAGTACTCAGGAGGTGGAGGCAGAGGCAGGTGGGGATCTATGCATGTAAGGCTAGCACAGTCTATATGGTGAGCTCCAGGCCAGCCAGGGAAAAACAGAAGAACTCTGGGGCGGGAGAGAAGAGCAAAGGTAGCTGAAGCTGGGCACGGCAGCACCGAACTGTAATCCTATGACTGGTAGGTGTAGAATCTGGAATTCAGGGTCATTCTCAGCTACACAGACAAGTTTGAGGCCAACCTGGACTACAGGAGGCCCTGTCCCCCCCGAAAAAGAGCAAACTAGCTGTGCCTTTTGGTGAAAGCCCATAACCTCAGCTATTTGGTAGGAGAAAAGATCACAAGTATGTGGCCTGCCTGGGCTACAGAAGGAACTTAGGGCCAGCCTGGGCAACTTAGAAATTTTTTTCATTTTTCAAAATGAAAAAATAAAGGGCTGGGAATAAAGACCTGCGAGTTCCAGCACCAGCACCAAAAAACAAGTCACATTACAGCAGGCAAGCACTGGGGAGGGCTGAGGCAAGAGAGTCTCAATTTGACTTCTTAAAAAACGGCCGGGGGTCCATTACACATACACTGATGTTTTTGTGAAAGCTATTTCAGCAGTCTCAAACGGCAAGCACGCTTATGAGCATGCAATTCAGCAATGTTAGAGTGGGATTAATGAAGAGAGCTAGCTCTGTTAGGTTGTATTATTTTCAAAATTTACCACGTAAAGTTGTTAGCATCACAACCGAGGCCTGTAATCCCACAACTCGACAGGCTGAGGCAGCGGGGTCCCAATGAGTTCAGGGCCAGCCTGAGCTAAACAGTGAGTTCCAGTCTACTGGTGCGTGAAGTAAAACCTTCAGGTGACATGAACTTAACATTTATTCATCCTAGACAAAGCTGGTTTTTTGTTTGTTTGTTTTGTTTTGTTTTTTGAGACAGGGTTTCTCTGTTGTAACTCTGGCTGTCCTGGAACTCACTCTGTAGACCAGGCTGGCCTCAAACTCAGAGATCCACCTGCCTCTGCCTCCTGAGTGCTGGGATTAAAGGCGCGTACTGCTACCACCGAGCACGCCTCTCTCTCACAGACACACAGACACACACAAAAACAAGGCTCTTTTAACAGACCAAAGCAAAGATTACACTAAAGAGTAACTTGGTGAACCAGTGAGTTTATTCACTGGTTCCTGTTCCTCACTTAGAGGAACAAGAATAACAACTTACAAAAGCTATCTCCCTGCAGCTCTCTGTAAGAGCTAGCCCTCACTGCCTAACTATTACTGCTGGTGTAATCCTCAGGGAAGGGGCCTCGGGAATTTCTGCAAACTTACTTTGGAACCTTATTTACTTTCTGTATCTTGAGAGCCTCCTTACGCCATTGAAGAAAATGTTTCAATTTGCAAGGGACAGCCTCAACTCTGAGGTCTTTTCTATACAACACCTGGGCTACACAGTCAAACTGTATCAAAACAAAACTGCTAACCGTCAGTAGTGTGTTCCACAGCTGTATTTTTAAAAACATTCCAATGAAGATGAATAATAATTGCCTCTTTCAAGTGAACTTGAAAGAAGTCTTGTCAACTGCCCAAGCTGATCTCCAACATGAAGACTCGAGCAGTTCTCGGGACTCAGTCTTCCAGGAGCAGCTACTACAACTGCACATGTTGGACATCCCACTCAGCTAGAAACGTAAGTTTCAAAAAAAAAAAAAAGGTATTCTGAAAAAAACTGCAGGCAGAGGATTAACATGAGAAATTCCATTCCTCATACGGTGACTTACACAAGGTGGTATTTGACTCTGGTTTGATTATGAGCCATGAAGACAGACGACCCCTTCCAGTAACAGGTTAATCCACCTAAACTCAGGGAGGCCCTCTAGAGCAGACAAGAAGTACTTACGAGGGCTCCTCTGCATCCGAACTGTTTGAAGAGTAGAAGTCTTTCTGGAATGAGGTTTAGAACTGATGAGCAACTGGTTCCAGACACCTGCAAATACACAATTTACAGCATACAAACAGTCCAGAGCCACACTTGAATGAACTCAGTGATGGGATAACCCTCAGCACTGCGGATCAGTGAGGGAGGGACCACCAGCGCAGCTCCTGTGACTTGTCTTCAGTCTGGACCATTCCATGCTCTGACAAAGAAGCAAGCACACTCCTTCTGCTACAACATTTTGATTCTTTATGTACATCCATCTCTCCTCTCTTCAGCCCATCTATCTCTACTACTCATCTATATTAAATGTTCATTGGGTTCCATCTTCTGGATTAAAAACAGAAACAAGCTGGGCATGTAGAGCACACCTTTAATCCCAGCACTCAGAAACAGGCTGGTGGATCTCTGAGCTGCAGGTCAGCCAGGGCTACCTAGCGACACTGTCTCAAAGACTGCTCTTGCAGACGACCAGGGTCTGATTCTCAGCACCAATATTGGTGGCTCACATTGGTCTGTAACCCCAGTTCCAGAGGATCAGACACCTTCTGACTTCTTCAGGGACTAGGCATGTACGACAAACATAAAATAAAAATTTAAAGTTAACGGACTGTAGACCTGCAATAATAGTCGTCACAGGTTAACTAAGAAAGCCAGAAATGGGGCCAACAAGAAGGCTTGATGGACACAGGGGCTTGCCTCCCAAACCTGAAGACCTCTCAATACCATCCACTACCCACGTGGTGAAAGAAGAGACCAGCCGTCCCCATCGTCGTCGTGTCCGTGCCCCCCCGCCCCCCCCTCTACACACCTGTGTACATAAGGCACAGAGACCAGAAATTGTAACAAGCTATGCAGAAATGGGCAAATAACTGAAATCACTTTGAGCATGTTTCTTCTTTTGTAGAGCACACTTGTCTGGCTTTCCCTCAGAGAAAGTGCTCAATCTAAACAAAACACTCCTAGAGAATTTTCTCCTGACTTGCACCTCTCCACCTTATCCACTCCAAGCTCCTGTCCAGCCCATGTGAGCTTTAAGACAGGACACTGAGAACGCAAGCCTTTCCCACACAGAAAATCGATTCACTTCCTCAATCAAAAACCCGTCTCTCTCAAAGCAGAGTTGATGCAAGAGCATTTGGTGCTCCTTAAAGCCTGGTGGTTTGAGAGGTGTTAAGATCGGTGGAAAGTCAGCCAGAGCCTGAGTCAATATCCAGCTCTGATGCTTTCCAGCCAGGGTCTACAGTTATTTACCAACGTAACACCACCATGCTAGTTTCTTCATCTGTAAAACTGGGTAATCAGGGTACCTCTGTAGGGGGATTGAGTTCATTAACTACAGACAATAAGCTCTACAGGAGCTCTGGCAATCAGTTCTGTAACTCCTTTAGATACACTTGGTTCTCACATTTCCACGACACTTACTGCAGGAACAAGCATTTTTATGCACTCTATTCACAAAAATTCTATTGGTAGTCCCATCTGTTTAAGTCAAAATGTGAAATCGAAGACCTAAAGGAGAAAGTAACTTTAATAAAGCCCTACTATGGAGTACTGATATCAAGCCCATGCTTTTTTCTTTTCTTTCTTTCTCCTTCCTTCCTTCCTTCCTTCCTTTCTTCCTTTCTTTCTTTCGGTTGTTTTAGAAAGCCAGGGTCTCTCACTGTATTATAGCTCTAGCTGTCCTGGAACTATCTCTGTAGACCAGTCTAGCCTCGAACTCACAGAGATCCGCCTGCCTCTGCCTGCCAAGTGCTAGGATTAAAGACACGTGCCACTATGCCCAGCGGAACCCAAGCTTTTCTATGCTGTACCACACTATCTGAAATGCTAAGTGGATTTCCCTCCCGCACACAGGCCTCCCTCCACCAGGGTGACACTAAAGAGGGTGTGCATGCCAAAGACAAACGTTATTAAACTAGTATTTGTTCCCTACCATCCTGCTCGGGTCGGGCCAGGCCAAGCCCTCCCTATAAGGTTCCCTAAGATCGGCCAGGGCCTAGTCTCATCCCCAACCCCCACAGCGTTTCAGGCCCCCCGCAGCGTCACAGGCTCCGCAAACGTCCGACCCCTGCAGCGTTCCAGGCTCCCCGCAGAATCCACGGCCCCTACAAGCATCCTGGCCTCGCAGCGTCCTGATTCCCGCAAGAGTTCCACTCTAAGTCGCTGAATCATCCCGGGTCCCCCAGCATCCTGCCCCCTCCCCTAGCATCCGGGGCTTCGCAGCCCACGCCCCACCTGCGCCCCTCCCCAGCGTCCTGGGCTCTGCAGCATCTCCGCCCCCACCCCAGCATCCCGGGCTCCGCAGAGAACCCGGGCCCCCGAGCATCCCCGCCCCTCCAGCGTCCGGGGACTCCCCAGCGTCGTCCCCCCACCCCAGCATCCCGGGCTCCGCAGAGAACCCGGGCCCCCGAGCATCCCCGCCTCTCCAGCGTCCGGGGACTCCCCAGCGTCGTCCCCCCAACCCCAGCGTCCCAGGCTCCCACAGCATCCCCGGGCCCCCGCAGCGAACCCGGCCCCACGAGCGTCCCCGGGCCCGCGCCAGCCCGACCCACTCTCCGCCGCCGCTCACCTCCCGAACCCTCGCTTCCTGCCATCAGCAGCTCTCTGGACACCGTGACCTTCGGGCAGTCTTCAGAAGACGACGAAGGGCTAGAACCAGACGAGCCACACAGCGCCATGCTTGCAAGCCAGCACGACAGCAGGAGCCCGGATGCAGACAAGCGCCGGGGGCGGCGCCAAGGCGGCAATTGGCTGAAATTCGGCGGAGGCGGGGCGGGAGCTCGTGCAGGAGGTGGAGCCTCGGGAAGGCGGGGGCGGCACAGTGTGGGCGGACTCTGCGGAAGCACGTGTCCGGGTCTGATCCACGCCCATGCTGTGGGGTCTTGCGGAAAAAGTCCCCTCCCTTGTTACTGCGGCAAGAGAGCGCGGCTTGGTTTAGCTGAACACACTCAAGCGTGAAGAATGTAGTCCCAGGGCTTTGTCATTATTCTATTTTTGTTGTTGTTTTTTTTTTTGGGGGGGGGGCGTTCTGTGACCTTGACTTTGTGGCAATCCTGTTTTAATCTCCCAAATGCCAGGAATATAGGTGGGAGCCGCAACACCCCGCTTCATTATCCTGTTTAAAAAAAAAAGTCTGTCATATTGTCTCATGTTGGCCTCAAACTCACCATTTTCGTACTTCAGTTTCCTGTATGCTTAAATCTACCAGACCCCATCACCAGGCTTGGCTTATTCGTTAAAGTCTCACCAAGTTACTCAGATTGACCTATTAGTCTCCTAAATAGCTTGGACTACAGGCCTGCGGTACCAGACCCAGCTAAATATATTACTTTCTTGTAAACACAAAATTCAACAGCATCTTAAGTACTGAAAGGCCCTCAGAATCCGCACAGAACACACCCAGACAACCAGATTCTTAGCGCAAAGGAGATGTATTTGCCCCAGAGGGACAGAGAGCAGGGAACAGGAAGAAGAAAATAGAGGAAGAGGGATAGTATATCCTCAGAGGGACAAGATGGAAGGCAAAGAACCTGAGCCAAAACGATGAGTTATGTAGGGTCCTAGGTGGAAGGGAAGGGAAGTATAATTGGAGAAGAAGGTTGGGACAGCTGCTTCTGATCGGCTGGAAAGAGAACAAAAAATAAATTTGGTGGGGAGTGAACTGCGGATGGGTTTCTGGGAGATGGGCCTGTGTGTATGAGGCAAGGACTTCTCACGGTGACCCGTAGCCATCTTGGGGCTATGTGGGAGATGTTCTAAGCTTCCCACCTTTTGTTATTTTAGGGAAGTGGGACATCGCTTTATTAGACTCTTCCTACTGACACTGGGGCATCATTGGGGACTAAGGAAGCTGGGTTGTTGGTCAAAACCTGAAAGATCAGGCTGTTAAACTTGCTGTCAATAAGGAAGTGTAGACTGCACCAGGAAACAGCTGGTGCTGGTGTGTTGCTGGAGCAGTCTGTAGTTGATTTGAAATCTGTTGGGGCAAATAGACTAGAGACACATAAAGTTAAGGAGTTTAAGGGGAATTCTTTATCTTGGGTATACACTTGAAACTTTTAGGCCCATAGTCCTGGTAAGTGGGAAGAGGAGTCCCAAGACCAGGGAAAGGGGAAGGGATCCCACGCTCAGTAAGAGGTAGAATAGGCAGGTGAGGAGACAGGCTGGTTGACAGGAGTACTTGTCTGGAGTTTGGATCAGGTCTAGGGTGACTTTTATATTGCAAAGTTTGGCTACCAGCATGAGGCACATTTTTGTATATGAGAGCATGGAGGTGTAGCTTTAATACCTTGTTAACCTTGTTAGCATCATTTTTAAATCTCTTATAAATCCCGTTTTTATGACTTTGTTTTCAGGACAGGAATGATCATACAAAAATAGAACAGGCAGAGTAGATAAGCCAGGTGAAGAAGAAATAGATGATAGCTGGTATGGAACAATTTTTTGGTTAGAGGGTGAGTCTCTTGGACCTTAAATATTTATATATAAGAACTACCCCAGACAGGTTTAGGTAGGAAGAAATAGAGGATGAGAGAGTAAGCTTAGATAAAAGAGATTTTGGATCATTTGTTTGTGTAGTGGCAGAAGTTGTCACCATGGAAAATTGGGCATGCCATTTTTGGCCATTGAACTATACTGAGGCCAAGCTGTTTGTAGTAACAGACTGAGGCTTTAATAAAATCTGAGTCCGTGGAGTTTCTATAAGCTCCAAGTGGGAGCTAAGAGTCAAGAGAGAAGCCCAGCAGGGCATAGAGAAGCTGTGAGACTTCGGACAGGGTAAGAGGAGTAAGTGTCTTGGTAACTAAAGAGTTGTCCAGTGGCAGGTGCCCCAGAGGGCGTGGCAGGTTCCAGGAGCCAGGACACTTACTGAGTAGGCACTGAGTAGGTGAGGAGAGTCAGATGGTTAGAAGAGATGGTGGGAAGAAATGGCTGAAAAAGCAGATTTGGAATTTAGAACCAAATATGATGGAATCAAATATGATGGATGGCAGAAGCCAGCAGAAACTGTATCACCTTAGGAGAGTCAAATCAGCAACATTAGTCAGTTTAAAATGTTGAGATGCATGCATGGCATCCCACATAAGAGAAGTGTTCTCTACCATGCTACCTAAAGAGAGAACTCCGGAAAAGGTTAGTTGGAGACCCTTATATGTTAGAAAGTGGGACAGATAGTGACTTGGAAAGAAGAGAGGTGGAGACCAAAGTGGAAGATGTGGAGGAGGAGTTGAGCTTTGGGGAGTGTCGGACTGGCTGTAGGAGAGGGAAGGGCTTGCAAAGAAGAAGGTTATCTATGTACTGAAGCAGGCAGGAGGGGAAAGGGGGAAGGGAAAGGTGGGTCAGGCCCATGGTGAGTATCTCCAGCTGAAGAGGTGGGGGCTATCCCTGAACTCTTGGGGAAGGACAGTCCAGGTTAGTTGTTAGGACTTGTTGAGTGTTAGGATTTGTCTATGTGAAGGCAAAAAAGGTTTTGGGAATGGCATCTAGGGGTACTGAGAATAACATGTCTTTAAGGTTTAATAGGGAGAGGGACTGGCTAGAAGGGGCATTGAAGGGAAGCATAAAGAAAGCAGTGGAAGGCTTTAAGGGAGAGGTCAATGAAACTGAGACAAGAAAGTGTTTCCTGATGACCTTGAAACAAGTGAAGGTCTGGCCATGAGAATGTGTACTGAAGGAGATAGCTGTGGAGGTTTGGATTTAGTTATGTCTTATGATTGAGAGTTGAGGATTTGTTTAGAGCATTTGATGTCTGGAAACACCTGGACTGCTAAAGTGATTAGGGGAGCTAACTAGTGGTAAATGTTAATTGTGGCTACAATTATGGCAGTGATTGACAGAATGGGAAATGGAGGGTGAGGATAAATACATAAAATGGGGGTTAGGAGAGTACTGAGAATTGGGAGAGAGGAAAGGAGGAAGGGGATTAAAAGGTTTTAGGTATGTTAGCATTACCAGTTTGCAATCTGTGTTGAAATCTACATTATAGAAAGCAGTACATTCATGCCCTTGGATCACGGTAAAGGCTTGGGAATTCAAAATGATTTTTAATTGAAAGCATCAACAAAACACAATTTGTTAGAGAGCTAGATATATAGATTAGACAGAGATATTTGTAGCACAATGAAAAGTATTTTTAAGTCTATGCTTAGAAGACAACAAAAAGAAATTTAAATTTTTGAGCTTGTGACTATGATAATACTAGGAGAGTTATATCAGAGCTAGATTAATTAATACCAGAACTCCGTCGATTAATATTTAAGAGGGAAAGAATGCCTTGAGACCTTTATAACTTACATTCACATACTTTAAATCACTTACTCAGACCCTCACAATTTTCTTAAGCTTTTATGTCTTCAGACCTTTACAACTTGTACAACTTTTCCTTGACCTTTATAACCTGTTTGTTGGTTCCCCATGACCTTTTTTAGTATAAAGTCTGTCAGCAAGGTAAACTGTACATGTGAAATGGACTGACCAGGTAGCTGGGTATGTTTGCAAAATTATAGTTAGCCATCAGAGATCTGAGAAGGATAAATTTGAGTAGGAAGTATAATTTAGATGGTTTTACACCATTTAAAATGACAGAGACTTATGTAGAGACAGTGACCTAGGCTCACAGGGTTCGTTGGAAGCAGAAGCAGTCGTACAGATGTGATTTTCAGTTGCCACACAGAGCGGATAGGCTTCAGGATCCAGGTTTCTCTATGGAGGAGGACTCAAGAAAACTGGCTTCATTTTGACGAGGCAGAGTACAGTAGTTAGCCCAAAAGGGTCCAGCTGGGCAGGACTTTGGCAACAGGTGAAGGATGAGGCAGATCATCCAGTAGTTAGCATTCTCACAGTCCAGGTGGAGCTGCTGCAGTGTGTCTTATCTGCCGTCTTCTTTGGAGAACTTGAAAGTTACCATCAGAAGTCACTGTTTATTGTGGAAAGCTTAAACATTTTAAATGTCATATTCAGCAGATCTCTGAGGGGTTTGAGGACTATTGTCTATCGAGTGTAGCTAAGGCTTAACCTTGACAACACATATGGAAGGCCTTATTATATAAAGCTTGTCATTAAATGAATTAAAACTTGAGTTGAAGATTGAATTGAAGATCTTTCAGCATAAACCATAAATGCCGCCCATAGAGAGGCTGGAAACTTTACTTTCCTGGTCTTTTTATAGTGTACCATTGTAGTGGAACACTTGGAAGAAGTTTCTGTTATTTTGGTTCCTGTAAAAACGCAAAATGGCATTTGGATTAGGTTTGCGCGCCCACCCCAGCTGTGGTAGAGTTGTTTATGAGTTGGATTTGGAATGCTTGATGCAGGTGGCTATAATCTGGTTAGGTGCAGTCGTCCTGGCACCTGTAGCTTGTTTTTGGGATTGGGTGCCGCATGGGTATATGGGAACTTTTGGCTTAGAGTATAGAAAGTCTGAAGCCCTGAGAGTCAGGTTGGGCATCGGTTGGCAGTTTGTTGGTTGAGTTGCTATCACTAGTTAGCATGGTAATTCCTAAAATAACAAAGGTTGGAGAGAGTGAGTTTATAGACAGTGAGCTGAGACACTAGTCTGACCCACTGTCAGCTAGTTCTCTTCAAGCTCTGGACACCCTAGAAAGAGGCTGTGGAGATTTCTACCTTTCTCTCTTTCTATATCAAGACTGCTTACAAAAGTGGTGAAGATTTCGTTCTATCTTTCCTTTCTCTATCCCTAATTTGAGGGTAAAAGATTGTAGCGTACTGCCACAAGTGGTGAACCAATTGGGGCAGGACATCATGCCGGCTAATCCAACGTGGAGATAAGGGAGAAGACACTGCAGACCTTACAGATTACAGAGTCCAGTGAAGTACACCCAGGGAAGCTACCAGAGGATAGGGATCAAGGTATTAATTGAAGGTTCCTGAAGGATGAGGAGCAAGAGTAAAGAAGTAAACCTCTATGGAGAGAAAAGGCTGTGGAATTAATAAATAAATGAGTAAGAAAGCTCTGAGGTGAGAGCCACAGAATGGAGGACCTTGGAGATAAAGAATTCAGCTGGGAGCAGGAAAAACCAAGGTTCTAACTGCTTTTCCTGATCATGGAGTCAATGCTGGTGCTGGTTTTGAAGGTATGAAGGGGTCTCTGGAGAGCAGCTAAGACTTGGCACTATAAGAGGCCAGGAGATGCCATTAGTGAAGGTGCAGCCAAAGTAGGAGTTGAAGGTCCAGTTGAAGGGGTCATGCAGAGAAGTTGAGGCTTGACACTATGAAAAGAACCCAGAAGAAGTTATTGATGAAAGTTGTAGCAGCCCAGTTGTAGCAGAAGACCCCACCATTCTGAAGGTACCAGTACCATGGGATGACCACCAAGAACAGCAGCAGCAGTGGAGTAGACAGCCAGAGCCTGGAGGACAAGCTGTGTGTGCTGCAGAAGGCAGAGCCAGAGAAGTGACCCCAGCACTTTGGAGAAGCCCAGAAGATTATAAGTGAATTCCAGATAATCGGACATTGATACTGTTTTTCTGCTGTCCAAAGACATTGTGAAAAGCTTGATAGATGTTTGGTTTCATTTGGTCCTGTGCATTAGCAACATTCACAATTATTCCTCTTGTAAATGGTTTTGCTGGTGTAGTGTTAAATTGTGTTGTAAAGGTAAAACATTTTTTAATACAGAAAAGGGGAAATGTGGAAGTTTATTTTTAGTTATGTTTGAAATTGTTTTTATACACTGTTGGGTTAGGGACTATTCTAGATCTTGGCTTTTTGTATTGTCTGCAGGTGTTGGATATATGTGGGGGTTGTTTAATTGCTTATGATCTGCATGTGGTATCAGCCTAAGGAGTTCTGAATCAATAAAAACACCTGAGCTGAGACGCTCAGGGTTCCACTGTCAATTGAGTTTGGCGCTGGAAGGGTTTCTGAGAGATGTGCCTAGGTATATGAGGCTGGGGCTTCTTGTGACCCAAGATGGTAATCTTGGTGCTAGGTGTAGAAATAAACTAACAAGAACTATTTATATTTGCTATGCAACAAGCCTTCAGAACATTTTCATCTCAAAATCCTAAAAGATTGCTGTGGGTGGTTGTTAAATGGTAAAGTGTATAAGGGAGGCCCTGAGTTTGATCTCCAGCACCAAAGCAAATCCTTAATGCTTTAAACAAGCTAAAACTAGACCCATTCCTCTTTTCTTCCTGCTCCTGGGACCCAATGCTCTCTTGCTTTCTCTTTCCATAGAAGTAAAATCATAAACCACTTGTTTTGTGACTAGTTTACTTCACTGAGTATAATGCCTTCAAGATTTACTGAAAATGATTCCTTTCTGTTTTAAAGTTGAATAATCTGCCATTGAATGTGCCACACTTTCTATTGGGAGAGGGACGGGGTTTGTTTGGGAGGACAGGGTCTCACTATATAGCCCAGGCTATATACTTGAACTCCACGCTATCCTCGAACACTTGATCCCACGTGTTGAGAGTACAGACAGGCTTTTGCTATCAGGGCCAGTTTAATAGCTCATTTTCTTTGACCATGAGTATTTGAGTTCCTTCCACTTTCTGGCCTCTGTTAACCCCAAGCTGCAATGAATATGCAAATGTTGCTTCAACCTAAGAGTAGTAGCACACACTTTTAATCCCAGTACTCAGAAGGCAGAGAGGCAGGCAGATCTCTGTGAGTTCAAGACCAGCCCAGTCTACACAGCAAGATCGAAAAATTATAGCAACACCTTTACCTGCTGAACTATCACCAGCCCAAATAACACAATTAAAATATGATCAAAGGGCTGAGTATATATTTCTTCTTTTTTGTGTGTTTTTGTAAAGTGGACAATATTTTGTTGTTCATTTCTTGCATTTGAAGTACTCTTCAATGACATCTTTAGCCTCAGATTATTTGCTTTAGTCAGTACACAACTGCAACCAACTACTCGAATGCTGGTCTTAGACCTCTATGAGCTCACACACACCATACACAGACACACACAAGTACAGGACTGTCCCCCAAATGGCCAAGGGAATAGAGAATATGTTGCAGACTCTGAAAGTAGTACACGTAGGATAAGATCCGAGATAGGCTATGCTGGCAGCTGACTGGCCTACGCTGCAGTTAAAACGACATGAGCTATCTGCCAAGAACAGCACCAAGAAAAATACATGGATGCTCCTCTCCACACCAACCTCTGATTTCACTGAGAAAGTGGGAAAGGGGAGGAGGAGATGAGCTACAATTTGCTATTTCTTATAGAGTGTAAGGGATAAAGGAATACCAATTAGGTTTGTGCTAAAGTGCCCTTCCTGGGATCCCAAACCTTGGTACCCATAGGAAGAATTGGAAAGCGAGATGGGAGAGAACAAGATAGAAATAATAGATGTCCTTCAAGTCCAACCTTTGAAAAAAAAGGGGGAATTCATGACTCAGCATGCAGATGGGGCCCTTAATAATCTTAATGATGGGGGAGGCGAGAGTGGATCTGGGAGGAGTTAGGGATGAATATGATCAAAATACGTTGTATGCATGTATGACATTCTCAAAGAGTTAATACGATACGTTAAAAATATTTCAGAAATGAATATAAACTAGAAGAACCAAATAAGAGCAAGTACTCATTGCCCACCAACTCCCCCAAAAAATCAAGTAAGAAAAGTAAACTCAAAGGGACCTAACACTTTTCACTAGCCGCACTTTTTAACACTACCACTTTAGAAGTTAGGTTTCAGCATATGAATTGGGGGATACAAACATCAGACCATATACAGAGATGGGCAAAAGAATTTCCTGTAACACAATTTGTAAATTCGTTTTCTTTCTGAGTCAAGGTCTTATTATACAACCTTGGCTGACCTGGAGCTCACTCATGTTCTAGTTCTTTTCTGTTGCCATGATAAACACCAAAAACAACCTGGGGAGATCCAACACCCTATTCTAGCCTTTATGGGCATCTTCCAGCACACACACACACACACACACACACACACACACACACACACACACACACATACACTTAAGACCAAAAGAAACAAAAAAGTTTATTTTTCAAGTTAACCTGGGGTGGGGAGGGTTTATTTCAGCTGACACTTTACAGTGCGCCATAGCCAAGGCAGGAACTCAAAACAGGAGCAGGAACAGGAGCCATGGAGGAATGATGCTTATTGCCTTGCTCAGCTACCTTTCTTATTCAGCCCAAATCCAATTGCTTAAGGACAGCACTGCCCACAATAGGCTGGGCCCTCCTATACCAATTAGCAATTAAGAAAATACCTCACAGATATGTCCACAGACAGGACAATATTTCTGTTGTGGCTCCCTCCTCCCAGAGAACTCTAGGTTTCTGTCCAATTAACAGCTGAAGATAGCTATGACAGTACACCAAGCTGGCCTCAAACTTGTGTCAGTCCCCTCGTTTCTGCCTTTTGATTTCTGGGATTACAGGCTTTTGCCACCATCAGCTTCACTGTTTTTGTTTTGTTTGTTTTGAGACAGGGTCTCAAGTAACCCAGACTGGCCTCACACTGGCCATGTAGCCAAGATGACCTTGAATTTCTGATACCCCTGTCTCTATTCACCTTATCTGGTTTATTTCGTGCTAGGCTTCCGGCCCAGGACCGAGTGTTCTAGGCAAGCACTCAACTAATTGAGCTACATCCCCAGCCACTGTTTTTGTTTTTTAAAGTCAAAACAATTTTGGTTCTCTCTATACCTTTTCAATTTTTCTTCTGGGTTAAGTTCCTAAGATCTTGTCCTAGAACCACAGTACATCTAACACTGGCTTATCAGCCTCTCCTCAACCGTATCTAGAGAATAAATCAAAATTAGCACACTACCCTTGCATTCTGGTGGAAACATTTACAAGGCAGACACAGTGTGAAGAATGGAACCTACCTCTAGGTGGAGACATGCCCTTTTTCTTCCCCTGAAAGGGTTAATCCAGTGTGCAGACGATGAACCGGGCTAAGAGACCACCTCAGGAAGGTTGGTTCATCTTAAGATAATGTGATTTTCCTTTCCAGAATCTCCCCCCACCCCAACATCGTCCCCACTAGCTGAGCTGTCCTGAAGTACTTCTAAGTCGATTTGCCTTTCTGAGACCTGACTATATCTTCTCTTTTTCTTTCAAGAGCTGACCAGAGCCTAAGAATGTTTTTAGACTCCATAACTAGTGCTTTGAACTTCCTTACTCTTTAGCTAAAACTTCCCCCCTAAACTTCCCCCCTTTACCCCCCACCCCCAGGCAAGTGGCTGCATGCCAGTCTGTGACTGACCTCCACAAAGCCTTATCTCAGGCAACATGGAGTTTGTTCCTTCTCTTCTCCATTTTCCTCCTTTTTTTCCAGGCTTGGAGATTTGCCTGGAGTTTTCCTTCTAAATGCTAGTAAATTGTTCCGAAGCTTCTGTTTGTGTCCATTCTTAAATTATTCTACTGAAAAAACAAAGAACACCAAGAAAAGTGCCCGATTTCTCAGGTACTCTATAACAGCTCTGCTGTGATTCCCCAGGATTGCCAGTAATGTTCATTTCCTGTCCTTTAATTCTTTAATTGGCAGAGAAAACGAACGTGTTCCTGCAACCTGACTACATCAATACAATAGAAGTGAGCTTACGAGAGAATATATACAAGAGTTAAATTGCAGGAGAGGACTGGACAGAAACACTTATTCTCCCATGTTGGCAAACTGTACAACTTGTACTGTTCCCTTTCCTCATCCTACAGGCCCAATCTCTTTTGATCTATTTCCTGCTGAGAATGTTTTTGTAGTTTACACATTCTGATTACAAATGGTTACAGGCCCTTCCAGGACAGAGAGAGGTCTTTATCATTATAAAATAAATGCATTCATATGGTCATAGTATCTGCTATTCCCTTTGAAATAGCCCAGAGAGAACACTACACAGTGGGTATGAACTTTGGCTTTGCTTTGCCAAGAATATGGAAGAGATGAGGCTAGAGGTAGCAGGAGAGACCTAACGTGAACACAGTACTTCTTTGTCCTTCTTTCCTCGCAGAAATTCTTCATGGTGCTGAGCAGCATGCTAAGTCCCTATTCTAACATTCTTGTTTGGTTGTTGTTTTGCGATGATTTCTTATTTATAGATAAATTGTAAAAGCAATGCTTGCATACCTATTATGCAGATTCTTAAAAAAAGTACATTTTGCTTCTTTCTTTTTCTTCTTTTGAGAGGGGTGAACTAAGGATCCAAACCAGGATTTTGCACTGGGATTATAAGCTTTTGCCACCATCAGCTTCATTTTTTAGGATATAGATAGATAGATAGACAGATATAGATACAGATATATAAACATATATATACGATTGATTTTTATGTACTCTGTAACAGGAGCTAGAGACAGCTGTGAGCTCCATGTGGGTGCTGGGAATTGAACCGGGTCATTAGGAAGAGCAGCCAGTGCTCTTAACCACGTAGCTACCCCTCTAGCCCCTTGTTTTGTTTTTTTAAGACAGGGTCTCAAGTAACTCAAGAACCAAGGCTGGCCTCAGACTCACCATGTAGCTCTTGCCCTAGGCATTCTCGCTAGCTCTTTTTCTTCCTTTCTTATCCCATTCTTAAAATTTATCTTTCCATGATTATTGATCCTTCCCATTTTAGACTAATATTCTGTCCTTTTAGATGTCTTTATTGACTCTCAGAAGATGCTTCTGTTCTATGAACTATGGCCCCTCAAATTTTCTGTGGCTCTGTAGCTGGAGGTGTTGTATTATGTGTTCAGTTATTTGTCTTCTCTGATGTTAAGGCAGTGGTAAACTCAGGAGTATTTTTCATTGTTATTGTTGTGTGTGTTGGGGAAGAAGCCCTGGACCCCAAGCACACTAAGCAAGTGTCCTGTTGTGTTCTACACCCCAGTTCTAAACTTCGGAGGTTGTTATCTGTTTCACAGATGTGGAGTCTGAGGGTAAAGCCTCAACTTATCATTCGTAAAATATGGCTAAAAACAGCACATCTACTGCAAGGCATGCTGGACATGAGTGTCTATCAGCTGTCATGAATTCCCGTATCCCTCTCCATTGCAGCAACAGAAGTTTCATTCCTCTGGTTGCTGAACCCTAAAAGACACACTTTATTGCTCCTTTGTCTCCTCTCCCACATTTCCATGAGTGAATCTTGCCTTTTGCCTCTACTTCCAAGCCATCGTTCTCGCCTAGATGTATGAGAACTGCCCTTGTTCTCCGCAATAATACCACTAGAACCAAAATCATAGTGGGCTACCTCTTCTTAGCTCCTTTCGGTGGCTCTGTCTCACCCAGAGTCAGTGCCAAAGTCCTTACAATGGTCTGTGAACTTCATGCCCTGCCCCCCACTTCTCTGTGTCTTCCGTATCTAGGCAGAGTATTGTGCCTCCCATCTCTGTTTCTGCCCCCAACACCGGGCTAAACACATGCAAGGTATCATTCTACCCTCTTAGTTACATCCCCATCTCCAGCCTATTGGTATCCTGAATACAACACACACATTTCTGTCTCAAGACATCTGTGTTTGCTGTATTTTCCCCACATATCATAACTGCCTTCCCATTTCCTTCTGCTCAAGCTATTACATTTTCTCTGATTATATTATATTAAGGAAGATGTTTACTCCCAATAAAACAAAGTCTCTCCTCCTATGGTTTCTCATCTCCACTCCAAAACTATTCTCTTTTTTTTGGGGGTGCAGGATTAGGGGAAACAAGGTCTCACTGTGTAGTCCTGGAACTCACTTTGTAGACTACGCTGGTCTTGAACTCACTGACATCTGCTTGCCTCTGCCTTCTGAGTGCTAGGATTAAAGATGTTTGCCACCATACCTGTTCCAAAACTTTTAATTCTGCTTTCTTAGTAATTATCAATGTGTGGCTAAATATATTTAAATTTATTATATTGTGTATACATGTGTGTATGCTGTCTTGTAGTAACTACTTGCTGCATGAATGGCCACATAAATATTCTAAAGTTCCAGGAATAGTAGCGATAATGGGGGCAGAAAGTAGTGTGTCTGGGTCATTTACTGCATGCGCTATGTGTGGGCACGTGTGTGGACATGCCGTAGCACCTGTGTAGAGGTCAGAGGACAACTTGTAAGAGTCGGTTCTCTCTTTCTACCAAGTATGTCCTGGGGATTAAACTCAGATTGTTGGGTTTGGTGGCAAGGGCCTTTACCGGCCATCCCTCAGGTAAATATTTTTTAATTGTCTTTTTTCACTTGAACAGGAATCCTGTGAGACAGACACTCATTTATTTTTGCATGAATGAAACCAGAGCTCTAGTCACAGTGCAGAGGATGGAAAATCACATTCAATTTTAATTAAGTATTTAATAAATACCTGTAGATGGATGAATGATGACACGTGTTTGGCATGTGTAGATGAACGAATGGTGACACATGCTTACATGCCTTGTAGTAACTACTTGCTGCATGAATGTCCACATAAATATCCTAAAGTTCCAGGAATACTGGCAATAATGGGGGCAGAAAGTAGTGTGTCTGGGTCATTTGCTGCATGGGCTGTGACATTTGAGTAGTGGTGTTCCCTAATGCTTTTGCTTCGGGAGTATTTTATATCGTTTGTGGGGTCATTCTCAAGTAGTTCACACTTGTTCTTTGTGTGTGTCCACATGTGTGTACGTGGTGGTCAGAGCACAGCCTCAGTGACATTTCTTGGGAATCTTCCACTTTTTGTATGAGTCAGAGTCTCACATTGGCTTGGAACTTTGTTGAGTAAGTTAAACCATCTGCCCATTGAGCTTCCAGTGATCCACCTATCTCTGTCTCCCATCTTACCACCATTGGGATTTACTTAATTTGATTGTATGTGTCTGAATGTTATGTATGTGTACTGTTGTCTGCACAGTACACAAGGAGGCCGGAACAGGGCATTAGATCCCCTGGAATTGACGTTACAGACAGTTGTGAGCTGCCATGTGGGTGCTGGGAATCAAACTAGGGCTACTGTAAGAGGACTGAGTGCTCTTAACCACCGAGCTAGCTCTCCAGCTCTACATCCAGCTTTTTACTTGGGTTCTGGGTGTCTAAGCTCAGGTCCTGACACAGGAGGGAATCACCTGACCAACTGAGCTGTTCCCCTAGCTGCCGTACTATAAAGTTTTTAAGCCTCAGTGGACATCATACCTGTCCACAGACACCTGAGGGGGAAGCTCAAGAATCTGTCTTTGAGCAAGCATGTTTTATTTTGTTTTGTTTTTCTCAAGACAGGGTTTCTCTGTTGTAGCCCTGGCTGTCCTGGAACTCACTTGGTAGACCAGGCCGACTGAACTCACAGAGATTCACCTGCCTCCGCCTCTGAGGGCTGGGTTTAGAGGCGTGCACCACAACCGCCCGGCTTTGAACAAACATTTAATCCTCAGCTTCCTTCTCAATTATAATGCCATCTTCATAGGGTGAATGAAATGATTTCTTCCAAGCGTCTTACACAGTGAATCTCAGCACTCCCTTGCTTCCATTCAGGCCTTCTCTGACGTTTAGAAGTCATGTCTTCACATGCAAGTCTTATTACTTGCCCTCTTAAAGCTTTTGACCCATCTCAGTCTGAATCTCTGTTCTGGGAGTTGAGCTCAGCAGATGATCACTTGATAGTGGCAGGAAGACTTTCAGGCCCAGGCTCATTTTCCAAATACATATTCAACATCCTGACTTGAGTAATAGCAAACTCAGCACACCCAAAGCAACTCAATGTGTTCCCTTCTGGCTTCCTAGTGAACAAAAGTTCTTTAAAGAAGCTACCTCCACAGTAACATTCCTACAGAAGACTTAGCCTTGGCTGGCTAGAACTTTGTGATTCTGAAGAGAAACAACATTGTTAAGTCAAAAGCCAAACCTATTTTGAGATTTTGTAAATCCCACTGGTCGAATGAAACCATCGCCACAACTGAGCCAAATTTAAAGCAAGTTTTAATTAAATTAAATACTGGCCAGGAAGATGGACTCCGACCAGGACCATTCTGAAGTTCTCATAGAGTGGTCCTGCCACCTACGGTCCACAAAATGGACCCACAGAATAGATGCTTAAAAAGTCAGAACCCATAAGACTACAAACTACCTCCCAGGTCCTATCAGGTACAAGCATCTACCCTGACATACTTCTTGCAAGGTTATCTTAGGACTACAAGTGCCTAAGTATATCTGGTGCATTTGGAGCACATCTTCTGCAGCTGGATTAACCAAAGGGAATCTACATACTCCCCACCCAGCATTCCAGGAGGTCATCTGTCCTCGGGCAAGTGAGATTACAGGATTCTGTCTTTCTGTGTCACACCTGAACAGCCCCACTCAGTACTGCAGAAAGTATCTGTCCTTGTTCTATAGATCTCCTAAGCACAGTAATTAAAATTTAAAATATAACTTTTGTTTAGAATGTCTTAGGCCTTTTAGTAGCCAATGATCTTAATGTAAGAGCTAAAGTTATGGTTTAAACTTTAATTATTCCGCCTTAGAGATCTATGGAACAAGGACATAACTTCCTGGAGTGCTAGGTGGGATTGTTCAGGTGAGATAGTCCTGAATCTCCCTTGCCCAAGGATAGAACCTCTTGGAATGTTGGGTAGGGAGTGTCTAGATCCCATTTAATTGACCCTACTGCACTGGATGCGCTCAAATGCACTGGATGTGCTTGGTCGCTTGTAGGCAGGAGATGACCCAGACCAGAGTACATCAGCATAGATGCTTGCCACTGATTGGACCTGGTGGGAAGTTCATAGCCTTACTTACAGGTTCTGCCTTTTTAGGCACCTGTGCCATGTGACTTGGGACCATTCTGTGGGAACTCTGGAGGTGACAGGTTCACTCCGTGGGTACCTAAGAATGGACCTGGTCAGAGTCCATCTTCCTGGCCAGTTTTTAATTAATTTAATTAAAGCTTGCTTGTTTCAAATTTGGCTCAATTGTGGTGGTCTTATTCTTGATCAGATTTGGGATTTACATTAACTCTGTGTTTTACCTTAACACTCTCCTCAGAAGCCAGCCATGGTGGTATTCATCTGTGATCCCAGTATTTGTGAGGTTGAAGTAAGAGGATTATCACAAGTTTAATGCCAGCCTAGTATATTGATACACAGAGACTCTATCTCAAAAAAGACAAACAAGAGGCTTAGGAGATGGCTCAGTGGGTAAGTGTGCTTGCTCTGAAAGCAAGAGGACCCAGGTTCAAATCTTCATCACCTACATAAAAGCCAGCCAGCCATGCCTGCATGTCCCAACCTTTGGGCAGCAGGGAGGCAGATAGCTCTCAAGACCTCTCTGACTAGCTACATGTACTACTTTACTTTCTATTGCTGTGAAAAGAAAACAGGTGGACAAAAGCAGCTTGGGGAGGAAAGGATTTATTAGGCTTATACATCTCAATCACAGTCCATCATTGAGGAAAACCAGGGCAGGAACTCAAGCTGGGACCTAGAGGATGGAACTGAAGCAGAGGCCATGGAGGGAGCCCAATTATTCTCTTGCTTCCCATGAGTTGCTCAGCTTGCTTTTTTATACAACCCAGGACCACCTACTCAGGGGTGGCACATCACATGGTGGGCTGAGCCCTCCAACATCAACCATTAATCAAGAAAATACGCCACAGATTGTCCTAGAGGTCAATTTGATGAAGATATTTTCTCAGTTGAAGTTCCTTCTTCTTAGATGACCATAGCTTGTGTCAAGCTGACAAACAGACAAACAAATACACAAAAAACCGCAAACACACAAACAACAACAACAACAGGGGGGAAAAACCCTGCAACAACTAAACACATACCAGACAAGCTGAAACTGCAAGCTTCGGGTTTAGTCAGAGATCCTGTCTCAGGAAATAAGACTGTAAAGTGACAAATACACACAAGTGCGTGCACACCCAGTACATGAAAATTTAAAAAAAATGACATCTGTAGGAAGATTAACGTAACGCAAAATCATTATGTTAATGCAAAATAGAACAGGACAAATATTTCATGCTTTATCTCAAATGAGAGATCTGTATGCAACTATTTATATGTACACATATGTGTCTGCATGTGTATACAGACTTCTCAGAATCTACCAGTAAGCTTGGCAGACCTCTAGCCTCCTGAACAACTCTACAGCTAAGATTGCTTTGCGGTAACATCTGAAAGAGATTTACCTGCTTTGCTGGTGCCCACCTCTCTGATGCTCCATATTTATCGATGAATGTATTGCTTTGTGGCCAGGCGATGGTGGCACATGCCTTTAATCCCAGCACTCAGAAGCAGAGGCAAACTCACAGAACTCTCTGTGAGTTCAACCCTGGTCTACAGAGTGAGTTCCAGGACAGCCAGAATTACAACAGACAAACCCTGTCTCTAGGCCCCCCCACCAAAAAAAAAGTATTGCTTTGTGAATTTCTGTTCCTTAGTGACTACAGAGGTTTATGTAACCTGTTTCAGGGTGGAACATGTCATTCAAGGTAACGAATCTGTGCTTCCTTAGGCCACATTAGCTCATATTTGGCTCTTTGTTGTCCGTCCAACTTTTTATTCATTGGGCTCAGGTTAAATGTCATTTCCTCAAGGAGAGCTTTTACCCCACAGAAGACAGGCCCCTTTCTTTGCCAGACGTTCATCATCGCCCCCTCAGCCTTTTTTTCTAGCCTTAGCCACAGCAGTGATTACTTTACTTCTAAGCCACCTGCTTCACAGTCAGCCGCCAGCAGTTAGGCAAAAGATGAAATGGGACTGTGCTTCTCACTGCCGGCACGAACCAGGACCTGTTCAGAAGGGGCTCTTCTTCACCTGATTTCTATGAGTTACTTTCAGGATGAAGACTGAATTTCCATCTGAGTTCCAAGTTGAAGCTCTAAACATTTAAAAAATCCACAGGATACTGTGGCATACAGAATGAAGAGTATAAGCAGAAAGCTTCCTCCCACAGCCAACTGTTAGAGATGAAGGGTACTTGAAACCTCCAGCTTTCTCAGGAAAAATGGTAGTAGAATATCCAAATGGGCAGAGGTTGGCTTCTGATGGGTATATTTCTGAGTAGGAATTTTAGGAGACTCCACGAGCCAGGGAGACGTGATTACCTCTTAGACTTTCTGACACGTTATGGAGCAGCTAATTACTTTCTAGTAAGATGTAGTTAAAATGAAAGAAAGACATCTGGAAATGCCATGGAATCACTGCTTTCCCATGTCAAAGGACAAAATTACAACAATTTAGTTTAAGGGTTTTAATTGGCTTTATCTTCTGATTGTAAAACTGGGCCACATTTCATCTTACAAAATAGTGTGAACATTCCAGAGAGGTGGGTAGAGTTTTCTTTCATAGACACAAAGTGGCTGAAGAAAGTGGGAACAAGAAAAGCACAAGCAGACTGGCCACTTGAAACTTCCTTGTAAGACTTCCCTGTCTCTACAGGGAAAACAATGGAAGAAGCAGCATCAGGTTGCCTTTGTGTGGGTGCAAAGATTAAGGCAGGGGCTACTTCATCATCTTGCCAACTTAAACAGCTCTGCTCCTGGGAAGGTGGAACAAACAGTCCAGTTAGTGATGAGGGATTCCATTTTGTAGTTTAGCACAGATCCTAAACCAGAATAATGACTCCCTGCAATTTTTATTCAGCATCCATGCTTTCATTTCCAAAGGTATTAAAAAACCCTTTAAAGATTTTAAGTTTTATTTTAAAATGCTGAATATGTGTGTGTAGTGATTGGAAGCCAGAAGAGGGCATTGGGTGTGGTGGAGTTGGAGTTTCAGGTGTGGGTGTGGTGGGGAGGGTGCCAGGAACAAAACTTGTGTCCTCTGCAAGAGCAGTACCTGATTTTAACTGTCATCTCTGCAGTCTTAAAAAATCCCTCCCTTTAAAAATCCTTTCAAAAGTGTTCTAGGGCTGGGCACGTGGTACATACGTGTATTTCCAGCACAGGAAAAGAGAAGGGGTAAGAGTTTGAGGCCAAGTTAGAGAATGGTGGAGCATGCCTTTAATCCCAGCATTGAGAGGCAGATGCAGGCAGATCTCTGTGAGTGCTAGGGCAGCTTGGTCTATATATCAAGTTCCAGGCCAGCCCGAACTACTTAGTGAGACTGTCTCAAAAAACAAAACTGAGTTTAAGGCCAGTTTGGGCTGCACAGAGTGACTTTGTCTTCTAGGGTTTTACAAGAAAGCCCCACAAGAGAAAGACTTTTTTTTTTTTTGGTCTGGAGAACCACTTGCCTCTGGGATTAAGGGCAGGTGCCACCATGCCCAACCAGAATAGAAGTGTGTGTGTGTGTGTGTGAGAGAGAGAGAGAGAGAGGAGAGAGAGAGAGAGAGAGAGAGGTGGGGGAGTCTGCAGACGGACAAGAGTCAGACAGAAGCTTCTTTGCAGGTCAGAGTTAAGCTCATGGTTTGGCTAAAAAGCAGAAAAACCAAAAAACCAAAAAAAAAAAAAAAAAAAAACCTGGATAAACACAGGCCAGTATCCACCTGAAAAGCTGCTAAACCACTGCTGTCCCAGCACGGTGAAAGCTTTGGTTTGAGGCAATAGAACAGCCCCAGGGTCAAAATGAGCAACTTTCCCTTGGAGAAAGTGCCCTAGGGCTCACACCTTTGTGGGGTGGGGTGGTAGTGTCTCACTAGCGGAATCACATGTAATAGATGCCTAATGAATAGTCAGTGAAGCAGCCCTCGGTTTTTCTTGGCAAATTCTGTCTCAAATCTACGTCGACTCCCAAACTCGAGCGTGGGCAAACGGAAAAGCTCGGCCGGGCAGCGCCTGTGCACTTGGCTCTGACCCTGCCAGGCGCTAGGAGGGCGTGACGCTCTGCCCGCACGTCTCCTCCCCGTCCTTTGGCCTCCGAGGAGCGCGCAACGACTCCCACATCCTCAGAACGCGTGCTGGACCCGGCAGAGGCCCGGGGCCGCGGCAGCGGTGAGCCGAGGATGCGCGGGCTGGGATGCGGCCGGGAGGATGCGCGAGGCAGCCAGCGCTAAAACCCTGCGGGGCCGAGAGCCGGAGCTGGCGCGGCCGAGGATCCGGGTAGCCGCGGGGCGGCCACATCAGCGGCGCTCTGCGGGCCGGGCCGGCTGCGCGCGTGCGCGTGCGCGGGGCGGGGCGGGAGGGGCGCGCGAGTGGCCGCGGGCGTCGGGCGGCTGTCAGCGGCGGTAAGGAGGCGCGGCGGGCCCGCGGGGCCGGGCTGAGCTCACGGACTTCCCGGGCGACGCCGCGCTTGGCTTCGGCGCGGGCGGCCGCGGAGGGAGAGGCGGGCCCGGCGCGGCCAGGTGTCGGAGGGCGGCGGTGCGGCCGGGCGCTGGAGCCTGAGCCGGCGGGACCCGAGGACTCCCGGCTCTGCCCGCCGCTGCCCTCGGGCTCCGCGGCGCGCTCCGGAGGCGGCGACGAGGGGCGCGCGCCGAGGGATGGAGGAAGGTGAGCTCGGATGCAGATGCTGCGAGGCGGGCTGCGCTCACCCCTGTAGGCTGCTTGGGGGGTCGGCAGGGTCGCCACCCTGTTCTTGAATATGTCTCAATTTAAGAAGCCTCCGTGTCCATTTATGGCGAGAGCTGGCGTGTTTGAGTGTGTTACATGTTACAGTCTTAGGTATATTACACGATGTCATTTTTTTTTTTTTGTAAATGGACGTTCGATTGACCCATACATCATGTAGCATATATGCTATTCACCCTCCAAAATGTGGCTTTTCGTATATTCATCTAGTTTTGTAACTGCTGTCACTATCCAGATCGTTTTTTGTAATCTCCAAATCACTACCCATTTCCTCACTGTCCCAGCCCACTGACAAGCACTTGTCTTTCTGTTCCTATGCATTTGGCCTTTGTGGTCATTAATGAAGTCATACAATATTTGTGGTTTCCACCCTTTCCATTTAAAGACATGAATTTGACTTTTTTTTTTTTTTATTTAAACACCCTGAAGGGAGCAGTCTTGAGGTATATAGCTTAGGCTAATCTGAATTCACGATCCTTTTGCCTCAACTTTCCAAGGGTGAGATCACAGGCTTGCTCCACATCCGGCCAATGTCTGTATGGCTTGTTGTGTCTGGCTGCCTTACTAATGTTTTCAAAGCTCATTCATGTTGTAGTTAGTGTGTGCCTGTCTTGTACTTTCTTATGAATGAATGATTTCTGGTGCGTCACTACCATATCCATTCACCAGTTAATGGAATGGCATTGTTTTTCACTTTCCAGCCATGGATATAACGCTATTAGAACATTTGTAGATGTGTTTTCAGTGCCCCTGAATGCATATCTACCTAGGAATGGAATTGCTCAGCGCTAAACTTTTTTGAGGAACTTTCAAGGCTTTAACAAAAATTGCTGCGTATTATACTCGCACCAAACCTATGAGGGTTGCAATTTCCTTAAGCCACCAACACTTGTTATTTTTTTACCTAGTGGGTGTGACTTGGTATCTCTTTGTGGTTTTAATTTGCATTCCAGACCAGGGATAATGACAGTCTTTCCTATGCTGACTGGCCTTGAGTGTATCTATTTTGGAGAAATATCTATTTAGATCCTTTGCACCCCCTCCCCCCCAGTTTTGCTGCTTTATTTGGTTTTTGTTGTTGTTGAATTGTGTTATTCATATATGGAAAAAGTTCTAGATTTTGGACTGGTACTGCTAAAACAGGTAAACATTGAATAAGTGGCATTTGAATCTTCAGAATACTTTATTTACCCTTTACTGGGTAATTCTTGTTGAGTGAGTATTTTGTCCCTTTTTTTTTTTTTTTTTGGCTTTCTTGAGAAATGCTACAGGAGGTATTGGGGTCTTGATGAGACTTTAGTTGCTGTTTTTGTGTATCCTATCTTAGTTTGAAAAGTTTCACTTACCATTAACTACTAGTAATTTATACTGGATGTTAAATAAATTACTCAAACAAAATTTCATGTGCTTCTCAGTAAAGTGAAAGGTCTCCCCCCTTCATTTTGGGTAGCTTCTATTACAGTTATGGCTATATGTGGATGCTAGATAATTTGTTTGCTTTTTGAGGTAGAATCTCTCTCACTCTGACCTGCCTGCCCTGGAACTCACTGTGTAGACCAGGCTGGCCTCTAACTTGTACCAATCCTCATGCCTCTGCTTTGGTAGTTCTGGAGTTGCCAGTATACTGGCATGCTCAGTGAACAACAATTTGTTGGAGCTGAGGTTGGGAGCCACCTGGGACTGAATGAAGACTGAAGTACTCTCTGCATGGTTGGTTCCTGAGTGTTCACAAATCCAGCCTCAGGTCTTTCTTTCAAAAATTACTAGAAGATATGACGTTTCTTTGAACTCAAGTTCTTTTTTCCATTGATCTAATTGCTGCTGAAGAAAAAAATATTTAATGGAACTTGTATGGTCGGTGTGTTTTGCCTTGGTTTACATAATGAGCTTAACAAACACTGAAAGTATAAACATCTAATCTATTTTGGGTTGTTCCCCACATACCCAATAGATGCTTCCCACTCTGCTCTCTGCAGTTTGTACCACTTGTTGAGAAAGGTTGTTTGTAAACTGGGCATGATGGTACATGCCTGTAATTCCAGCAATGGATCTCTGTGAGTTTAAGGTCAGTCAGGGCTACCTAGTGACCTGTTACAAACAAAGGAAAACATCCAAAAAACAAAATATCTAGAAACAGTTGGCAATGAAAACTGACAGTTTGGGGGAACTGCTCCCTGGATGTTTTTTGAGACAGGATCTCTCTTACTTAGTTCTGACTGTCCTGGGAATCTCTATGTAGACCAGGTTGGTTTTGAGCTCCCAGATATTCACCTGCCTTTGCCTGCATAGTGATGGCAGCTGAGAGCCCAGTGAGTCCAGGGGTAGAGCCCCCTGTAACACTGACCTTTATCCCCCACCTCAGCCTTAGATGAGTTCCTGTTGGAGAGACTAGTGATGCAGGCAACGAAGTGTTCTTTTGGTTCTGTCTCTCCTGCTTCCTAGTGACCACTGAGAAGGGGAAATAAGCAGACATTCTCTCCTTGACTGAGTTGTGGCTTGTGGGGTTTATAGGCTAGAGTAGGAACTTAATCAGCATTTGTAAAAGGAACCGACGGTGTACTTTACTTGAAAATAACTAAACTGTCTTAAAAAGTTACGTGAGGAACATTTCATTATGTGGTCAAGAATGTAGGTCATGGAAGTCCATTTTCTTGCTTGCTTTTAAATATGTATTGAGTGTCTGATATGTAACAGGCATCAGGCGGTTCTGGGGCTTCAGTTATGAATAAGAATTGGCCCTTGATTTCTTGGGGTTTGCAAGCTAGAGAGATAATTGCCGATGTGTATTGTGCTCTGGGCCACAGAGAAGGAACTGGTTTCAGAGAACCGAGGAACTCATGTTCGGGATTGGAGATCTTAAGTAAAGTTGGAGGTAGCCGTGTAAAAGGAGAGAATGGGGCTGGGCAAGCATGTTTTAGGCCAAAACAAAACCAAACAAACCTCTCAAACAACATCAAAGAAAACCTAAGGGAAGACACCCCTATAAGAAATCTAAGAAGAAGGATTGGAAGTGTAGCTCAGTTGGCAGACTGCTTGCCTAGCATTTGAGAAGCCCTGGATTCAGTTCCTAGCACCCTGCAGTCCCAGGACTCAGCAGATGGAGGGCAGAGGCAAGAGGATCAGCAATTAAAGGCCCTCCTTGGCTGCATAGCGTGGGAAAGGCTGGGCTACATGACACCCACTCTGAATGAAACAACAGCAACAGAAACAATTACAAAGCTAAGGAGAACATGGTGCACTAAGTCATCTTCCCACTCTAAGCACTACTATATAGGTTGTCAAATCAATTTAGAGAATTCTGTGACCAACATGTCTTGAAAAATAAAATCAAAGTATCCCAGGTTTGGTGACGCATGCTTTTAAGCCTAGCCCTTAGCAGGCAGCTCTCCATTTGAGGCCAGCAAGCTCTATCTAGCAAGTTCCAGGCCAGCGAGAGCTACATTGAGACTTTGTCTCAATTAATAAATAAAGTAGAAAATAGGAATATGTTGTACATAAATATTGGTAGACCATAAGGGTTTGAACGAATTTCCCCCCCCTCCCCCGCCACACACATACACAGGTTTTCTCTGTTGTAACTCTGGCTGCCCTTGAACCCACAGAGATCTGCCTGCCTCTGCCTCCCGAGTGCTGGGATTAAAGTTATGAGCCACCACCGCCCAGTGACCACAAGGGTTAAGAATTGTTATTGGGATTTAGTTAGCCTTATTAAGGAATTTGGGTTTATCTTAGAGGAAATGAGATACCATTGATCTAATCAGGTCCTGACTGGTGAGATTACTATCTTCTGAAGATCTCTTTAGGTCCTTTGTCTTTCTCAACTCAAGTCAACTTCAGATTTCATGGTCTAATGATACAGACATTTCAAAATCCGATTCCAGTCTGATCTGAAGACTCTTCCCATTGTTCTGTCACTAGATCCTCTCATTTTGTAAAGGTTCCTTATTTTCCTTTCTTTGCTTCCAAATAGAAAGGTCTGAGCACAGATCTTGCTTCTGCCTTTTCACATCGAATCTGGTAACCATAGGAAGAACTAAGCACATGTTTGTAACCAGTTAGTGCCTGGTGCAGAGTAGGGACTGAGCATATGTTCACTGCATCTCATATTAGACATTTATTACTCTAATATTTGAAATATGGTATAGTGAGCCTCGTATGGTGGCTCACTTCTGTAATTCCAGCACTTGAAGAGATTGAGGCAGGAGGATTGTCATGAGTTTGAGGGCATCTGGGCTACAGAGGGAGACCTTATTTAAAAATAATAATAATAAGGCAAAACCAGAGGGGGCAGGAGGTAGCTTTTGCCACCAAGCCTAACAACCTGAGTTGATCCCCTGAACCACTCTAGTGGATAGAGAGAACTAACCCCTGAGAGTAGTTCACTGATCTCTACACACATCCAGCTTCCACACACATGACACACACACCTCAAACAAAAAAGAAAACAACAATGGGACCAAAGTGTGGTGTCACACACCAGTAATTCTAGCACAGAAGGCAGAGGAAGGAGAATTGCTCCACTCTGAGGTTGGCCTTGTCTTCACAGGAAATTCGTGGCCAGCCAGAACTACATAGTGAGACTCTGTCACAAACAAACAAATGTAAAACAACCACAACAAAAGACAAAAGAGGGACAATATTTACCATTAGTGGTAATGGCTTTGCTATCTCTAGTAATGCTTTCTTAGACAAAAAGGTTTTATTAGAATTTTTTCTTAGTTGAAATGCTAGGGTTAGAACTACATCTACTTATTTAAAAGATAACCAAAAGTGCTCTCTTACAGTAAAACAGTGGTTGAGGTGGGGGTGGGGTGCTGGGTATAGCAGGCTCTCCTGCAGTTCCAGCCTCTGAAAGCAGGAAGATCAGGAGTTATATAGATCATGTCAGCTACAATGTGAGTTCCAGGCCAGACAAAATCCTGTTTCAAAACAACAGCAGCAACAACAAACAATAATATAAAAGCATTAAGTCTTGATTTTTACTTAGAAGTATAGAAGAATGGGTCAGGTTACCCACAGGAACAGGAATCTAGCACTCACGTGTATTTGAACATGCTTTATGCAGATGCTGGGGATGAAGGAAGTAAGCTGGATTAAAGTGTCTCAATCACCAGAGTCAACAGAAGAGGTTTTGCTCTTAGAAGAAGTAAAATTAGAACATCCATATGCCCCAAAGAATTTATGGAGAAGAATTTAATGATGTCAGTTTGTTTCCAGAGAATGTTTTTGCTGTCACAGTACTATGACTTCACAGAGTTAAATGGATAAACGCAGCTGCCAATGAAAATTCTGCCAGTGTTTGGTTCTGATAACTGGAAAGAAGTTATGAAAATTTCATGAGAGAGATTTCAGTTCAAACTTGTTTATCTGTAGAATTTTTGAGGTGGTGAAACTTGGCTAGTTTTGTAAGTAAGTTTATAGAGATATATTTTAGACTGGACTGTTAGAATCAAATTTTGTTAATATAGAAATGGCTTTAAAATATTCATTTAATGAGATTGAAACTGTTAACATTTATAGATTTTTAAAACATACTTATTTGTGTGTGCTTCTGTGTGTGTGTGTGTGTGTGTGTGCTTCTGTGTGTGTGTGTGTGTGTGTGTGTGTGTGTGTGTGTTCTGTGTGTGTGTGTCTGTGTGTGTGTTCTGTGTGTGTGTGTTCTCTGTGTGTGTGTGTTCTGTGTGTGTGTGTTCTCTGTGTGTGTGTGTTCTGTGTGTGTGTGTGTGTTCTGTGTGTGTGTGTGTGTTCTGTGTGCGTGTCTGTTCTGTGTGTGTGTGTTCTGCAAGTGGAGGGCTGAGGATGACTTGCAGGGGTCAGCTCTCACCTTATACCATGTGTTTCTTGGTCTTGTTTCTTGGTTCTTCAGGCCTAGTAGCAAGCGCCTTTATCCACTGAGCCATCCCACTGGCCCTGTGTAATTATCCTGAAGTAATTCCAGACATTGGAAAGTATTATGCACAAACTTGCTCACTTTCATCGCAGTGTAATTTAGTCAAGAGAATCTGCTCTAGGGAAATGATTCATTAAAATGTGTCAGCCCTTTGAAGGGATTTAACCTGCTCTCGCTCTTCCCCCATGGGTAAATGCTTTGAACGCTTACCTGTGTCTCTGCTTTTCCTCTTGGCTAGGGATTCCAAGTCTTCTCTTGATGACTACTTGATATTTGGTCATGTGAATCTCTGACTTAAACCTCTCCATTTTCTGTGTGGGTTTTCTGTCTGGCTGCTATTTCCTTCATTGGATTGCCCCTCCCTTCTGTTCTTCCACACCCCAATTTCTTTGAATCTTACTTGTCCTTTAAAGCTCATTATTTTAATCTGTTGCCAGGCACATTTTGTGGAATTCTGTATCAAAAGCTCATAGATTGATAAAGAGCTTTCTGTAAATAAATGCAGGGGGCAGGTGCTTTAGTCTGCACTGCTTTATATGACGTGTAAATCAGCCAGCTTATGGCGTGCGTATGGGGTTGCCAGAAAACACTTGTTCACTTATTACTTAATAGAAGATAGTGCAAAGTGAGTTCACCTGTGAACCAGAGCGGACTCTTGTACTCTTGGCCATACACTCTGGCTACACGATCATCTGGGACACCTGCAGTGGCTTTCATGTCACCAGCTGGCTAGTCAGAAAGTCCTGAATTCAAATCCACTGCCCTTAAATTACTCACTTTGTAGCTATGGGAATATTACTTAGACCCCTTGTGACTCAATTTCTCAAGTATAAATTATGAATATGTAGCAAGAGGAGTTTTAGGCCACGCTGGGCAGATTCCAGGTTGGCCTGAACTACGTAGCAGGAACATGTCTTAAAAGCATTTTTATAGTAATTTAAAAAATTAAAAAAAATAAGTTAGCAATCTCCCTGCTGCAATCTTCCTAGATCAGTGATATTTCCTTTTAGGGCACTGTGCTTCCACAGTGAACTTAGTGGTAGAACATGTCCTTAGCATGTGTGCGCTCCTGGGTTCAACTCCGCTTCCCCCAAATGACAATCTAAAAGACTGTTACGGTTCCTTAATGTCTAACATTGTTCAGTAGATGTATGTACTTTTTTTTCCCCCAGTTTTTTATTTTTTTCTTTTTGAGACAAGAGTTTGGACCCAGGATGTGCTAGGTCAGTGTTCTATCCTCATTTTGTGTTTGAGACACATCTGATCTTGTATCACAAGGCAACCAACTCCTACGTAGCCTGGGTTGCCCTCAAACTTGTGATCTTCATGGCTCAAGTTTCTGAGTGCTGGGATTCCAGGCTTTTGACCATACCTGGCTCAGCCTGACTTGCTCCTAGTCAGAGCTGTACTTTCCACCTAGCTCACAAAGATGTTCTGATCAAGCCTGGCCTGTATTCCCCTGGATCTGGTCTCATTTCTTCCATCTCTGGATCTGAGAACAGTGTGCTAAGGATGATTGACTCTGGAGAGTTCACTCCTACAATCAGTAGTCTTTTTCTGTAAATCTTTATTTATAGTACAAATAATCTATGTGACAAAAAAAAAGCTATTCTGTAGACTTAGGGAGTAAACATGTTCTTGACGATTTCATACAAGTATACGATGCATCGTGATTGCTGTCACTCTCTACCCCCACCCTGGTCCCTCTCCTTTCCCTGCCCATCAGCCCTCTTCCTTATTAATCTCTTTCCTGCACGCATGTCTTTTAGTTTTGTCCGTGTTTCTCAGGGTTTGACCACGTAGGGCTGTGTGGCTATGGGATTGAAAACATCCACTGGAGCTTGGGGTGGGGTGGTGAGTGTTTCCACAGTGGTTTCCAGAGTCTGTTAGTCAGCAATAGTTCGCCAGTGAGGGGCAGGATCCGTAAGTCCCGCCCACATCCTCAACTGACTGTCAGAGGGCTTGGACCGGGTGTGAGGGAATAGTTGTGTTTTCAACTTTGAGTTGTGCTGGGAACCTTTCACCAAGGGTGCCTTATTTTTGCTTTGTTTGTCTTGTTTTGGTTTCAGCTGATAGCAAACTAAGAAATAACCAGCCTTGACCAAAGGTAGAGGAGAGATTTGATTACCAGAATAAAGATAGTAAAAGCCAGGTCATTATTTCAGTTTGATGCCAAGATAATTGAGTAACCTGCCACCAGGTGTCTTTAATCGGCTTAATCGGCACATAGACGTTTCAAGTGAGTTTGAGCACTTGAACTGACTGAGGGGTGTGAGATCGTCTTCTTGGAAGGCGCCACTGTGATGGTGCTCCGGCTGGAGGAGGTGATGTTGGTAGGCTGTTACAGTTAGATCTAGCTCAGCGTGGGAGCCGTCCTGTGTCACTCTTTCACCAGCTAAGGAGGTGAGGTCCTTCAGTACAGTGGGCCTGATCGGGCGGGAATGCTGCTTATTCAGGACAGAAAGTGAGATAGCGCGCTTGGGTGACTGAAAGCGCTGAGCAGATAATTAATCTGTGACAGTGAGCAGGCATTGTTGTATTCATTTATTTAGCCAGCCTGTGTGTGTGTGTGTGTGTGTGTGTGTGTGTGTGTGTGGCTTTCTATGGGGCTTTTTTATCTTGAAATAGATAATAAAAATGAAAAATTTACACGGAGCAAGTCATGTTTTTCGTAGAGACAGCTCTGTTTCTCTTTTAAACTTTGCTATGTTGCCTTTGTCCTTTCTCGAGCACTCTCTCTCTCTCTCTTTTTCCTCTCTGAACTTTGACCTGTTGGCATCTTTTCTGTACCTGGCCATTCTGGAAGCTTTTATTTTATCTTTCAGTTTAATTATACGACGAGTCAAGTGCAAGTTTTAAGCTGGTTTCGGAAATGGGTTTTCAATGAAAAAAATAGAACCCCAAGCGCGACAGCATGTGAGAAAGGCAAAATATAAAAGTGTGTGCTGGTATGGGTTCCGAACAACGACGACACTTACTGGAACACTGGTAAACTGCTGTCTCTTAGCTTCTGCATACGGCTGTTGAAGGGTCTGAGAGCTAGAAGAAATGTGATTTACATTACACCCTTACATATCATATGCCATCTTGTCGTGCTGTTGAGTCGGCTTATAGAAATGCCTTGTGAGAACCATGATTTCACTTTGGTTTATTTTTTGAGCAATGTTACATGCATATACAATACATATTTTATCCATCTATCTATGTGTCTATCTTTTTATTTATCTGTCTATTCATTTTGAGGCATTCTAAACAATAGCCCAGGTTGCCCTGGAATGCTATGTGGCCCAGACTGCCCTCAAACTTAAAAGCAGTTTTCCAACTTCAAAACAGTTCTATGATTCAACATGTTTTCTATGCAAGTCTTGTTTCAGGTAGTGCATAAATCCTTCTCATGAGTGTTTGCCTCTCTCCCTTCTCTCCTTCCTCTCCTTCCTTCCTTTTGTTTGGCTTTTTGAGATAGGGTCTCTCTATGTGGTCCTGGTTGTACTGGAACTCATGATGTAGGTCCTGCTGGCCTTGAGCTCACAGATACCATCCTGTCTCTGCCTCCCAGTGCTTGGATTAAAGGCTTTGCTGCCACACCCAGCCCTGCTTCTTATATTTAAAAAACTGCTTATGCATTTCATAATTAGGCTTAGGTTATTTTTCATATTTCATCTGGCTGTTTTGATAGGGGCTAGATATAATCTAACAGAGGGTACTTGATGGAAACTGTTTATGCAGTTCTTCTCATTCTGTGGGCACACCCATATTTATTCTGTCAACGTTTTCTTAGTAAGTACGAGTTGGTTTAGCAGTTGATTTGTTGATCTGATGTTTGATTTCTTTGAGATAGGGTCTTATTAGGTAGCTCAGTTTCAGCTTGAGTTTTTAACCTTCCTCTACCTAGTATTGGGATTACAGGCATGTGCCATCATTGCCCCCTTCCACCCTTTAAGAAGGGGATTTTGCTATTTTGCCCGTGGTGGCTTGAATCTGGCCTCTGTCGGTCTTCCTTCTTCAGCCACAGAGTAACAGACCACGGGTGCACATCCTTAGCTTTTAGCATATTTTTGATGTATGTATCTATGTTCCAAGGTCCAAATGTAAAAAATCTTTTTTTTTTTTTTTTTGTGAGAATACTGGAGTTTATGGTTCTAAGAACAAAATTACCTTCTCTGAGTCCCCTGTCATTTGAAAACTTCTATGAGATATAGTAAAGATTTAGCACATGAAGGATTTGTTGTACCCGCTATTATTTCTTTAGGCTTCAGCAGTTTTACAAATGTTTAGCCTGCTTCTGTGCAGTGGTTTAGGACTGCTGGATTTGATGACATTTTATGGAGTGGCAGCCTATGGTTGTTTCTGGCATTGGCTAGCTCTTGAGTAGCAGCCGACTCATGCTTCTGTGTTTGTCCAGAGCACCAGTGAGTTATATGGTAGCTAGTTGCCCTTTCACTCTTCCTGAATTTCCCCCAAGTTATCAAAGTTGACATCGCTGGCTAGTCTTATGGCAAATTGACACACAAACTGGAGTCATCTGAAAGGAGGGAACCTAAACTAGGAAAATGCCTCTGTAAGATCCAACTGTAGAGCATTTTCTTAATTAGTAATTGGTGGGGAGAGGGCCAGCCCCTTATGGGTGGTGCCATCCCTGGGTCCTGGGTTCTATAAGAAGGCAAGCTGAGGAAGCCATGGGAAGCAAGCCAGTAAACAGCATTCCATGGCTTCTGCATCAGCTCCTGCCTCCAGGTTCCTGCCCTGTTTGAGTTCTTGTCCTGACTTCCTTCAATGATGAACTGCAATGTGGAGGTGTAAGCCAAATAAACCCTTTCCTCCCCAACTTGCTTCTTGGTCATGGTGTTTTGTCACAGCAGTGGAAATCCAAAGGCAACTCCCAATTATTTAAGTCAAACTTGTGAGTTCTTGAATTCAGTACAGGTAGCGGGTTTCCAGTTGAAACTAACAAAGTCAAGATTTTTTTAGATCCTGACTCTAATGTATTTTAGCCCCCTGCCTCTAAAAGAAGATTCTGTTCTTTTTTATTTTTTATTCTTTTTAAGTGTGTGTGTGTGTGTGTTCACTTTCAAACAGGCGTGCGTGTATGTGTGCATATGTGCATGAACGCAGGAGTGCAGGTGCCCATTTGGGCTGGAAGCCAGAGGCTCTGGATTCCCCTGGAGCTGGTATTACAGGCAGTTTGAGCTGCTTGATGTGGGTGTTGGGAACCCAGCTCAGGTCCTCTGGTGAAGCAGTACATGTTTTTATTGCATTTTAGAGGTAAGCTGTAATCAGGCAGGAAAGTGTTGGGGGAATAGTAATTTTTATATTTCTGAGTACCTTTAAATCAGCTGAATAAAATAATGATAGGGTAAAGTATGTAAATTACTGTAGCCTTGCTGTTTTTTACCTATAGTCTTGGGGTAGCTGCTGACTCAACCCCTCATTCTTTACACTTTTGCTTGGGAATAGATATTTTTTTTCTCCTTTGAAATGCAACAGAAAAAGAAAGTCATGTATGTGCCCCACCTTTGTACATTTCTAACTGGATGCCATGGTACATCTCAGCCAATGGAGAGAGCCCCTTCACATTGCTGCATTGTTTGATTTCCTGCAGGTCTGGGGACAAAACCAAGGACCTTGTGTGTGGTAGACAAGTGCTCTACCACTGAGTCACACACACCCAGCCCCATATTTTTTAGAAGTCTTGCTAAATTGCCCAGCCTACTCTTGACCCATCAGTAATCTTGTCTCACCTCTCCAGTGCCTCAGGTTACAGGTGTGTGCCACCATACCCAGTGCCAAATTGGATTGTAACCTTTGGAAGCCAAGTACTACTTACATATCACAGGAAGTACAGTGCCTCTGTCACACAGGAATTGGCAGAGGGAGACCAAATGGATACTTTTAATTCTTTCAAGTTATTTAAAAAAATTGTAAATGGGGACTGTGTGTGGTGGTGTGCACCTGTAATCCCAGATTTCGGAGACAGAAGCAGGAAGATTGCTGTGAGTTTGAGGCCAGCCTGATCTATGTGAAGAGTTTCAGGCCAGCTAGGGCTACATACTGAGATACTGTCTGAAATAAAAAACTGAAATAAAAATTATAGACAGTACATGTGTGCAGTGGCTAGTTTCACTGTCATTTTAATTGGATTTATAATCACCTTGGAGACCCACCTCTGGGTGTAACTATGAAGATATTTTCAGAAATGTTTAACTGAAGAGGGAAGATAAACCAGGCATTTGGGGGCAAACTGAATAAAAAAAAAATCAGGTTGAGTACCAGCATTTGTCTCTGTCCCTGACTAGGGACCCAGTGTGACCGGTCAGCCCATGTTCTTGCCACCACGCCTTCCCAACTGAAAGCCAGAATAAGCCCTTTATCCCCTGCTGCTATTGCAGGTGTTTGTCATGGCGATGAGAAAAGTAACTAATGTGGAGGGAGAGATGCTGACTGTGCTTTAGTCATCTTAGTTTTTGCCGTTCTTGCCTCTCTATATCCTTAAGTCTATATTAATCTGGGGATTATTTTTAGTATGGTCTTTTGAATGAGGAAAAATTCTGAGTGTCTGGGACAGTTTGGTAGAAAGTATAGAAATGGGGAAATTGTAAAGGAGATTGGGTTGGCTTGCAGAAATCTGGGAATAGAGCTCAGTTATAGTTTGCTTACTTAGCATGGGCAAGGCCTGTGTTCAATTTAGGAGAAAAATAATCTCCTCCCCCCCACACACAGACATACACAGAAGTTTAGAGTAGTATTTGATTGCTCTAGGTAATGTAGGGAGTCCAATGGATAAGAATTATGAAATCAAAGGGTTAAGAATGAGAAGCAGGCTGTGCCTGGTGGTGCTCACCTTTAATCCCAGCATGAATCCTAAGCAGATTTCTGTGAGTATTAGGATAGCCTGGTCTATACAGTGAGTTCCTGGCCAGCCTGGGCCAGTGAGATTTTGATTTGGGGAAAGGAAAGGGGAAGAGAAGGAGAGCCAGAGAGGGAGAGAAGGAGGGAAGGAAGGAGAGAAAGAAATGGGGAGGGGGATTGGTGAGGACTTATATTTGTTTTGAGTTGAGTCTTTAAAGGAAAATTGAGCAGCCACAGCATTATTCTGCTATTTGGGTGCTTGCATAAAGCAAACTGGATAGAAGCAATCCTTCTCTTTAGAACCTACTACATAATTTAGTATTTAGTGGGTATTATTAAAGGAGTTAAGATTGTTTGAATAAAACGAGGAAGTAATTTGTATGCTATCAGGAAGGTTTAGCTTGGCATGGCCCTCTGAAAGCTTACTTGGTAAAGAGAGAAAGTGGAAGGAGCAGAATGCCGGCCTGCAGAATGGCAGAAATAAGAATGTGCGAAGCTGAGGCCAGGACTGGAGACCCAGACCCCAAATACATTTCTTTTACCTTTCAAAAAGAAACAATTTTGGCATTGATACTAAAATCCTCAGGACTGAGATTGTTCTCATACAGAGTGCCTGGTGTTAGTGTGTTAGGTGTTACTTGTGAAGTCTGGTACCCTGGCCCAACTCTTTCACTGGTGGTAAGCTGTAGCAAGCCTTTCAGGGAACGTGGAATGAATTTTTCCATAATCCTAAATGTGTAATATTTTTAACTTTAAAGCTTTTTTATTTATTATTCTTATTGTGTGTGTGGAGGTCACAGGGCATTTCGGTGGGGTTGATTCTCTCCTTCAACATTTACATAGGCTCCAGGAATTGGACTCAGAGTCAGGGCTACAGATCATCTTATCTGCTGAGTCATCTGACCAGCTCCAGGAAGTGCTTTTAACTTGGTAAAATTTCAGAAGAAATTGTTCTAGTATTTGAAATTCAGATCCTTGGAAACTATTATTTTAAAGCTCTTGACCACTGATTGAAACTTAGTTGCTTAACATGTCAGAGAGACTTTCCTAAAGGAAATAGACATCTGGGGTCAGATCAGCTGATTATTCTTCCTGGTATGTGTGGCTGCTGCCTTTATTCCATCAGCCAAAACGAATCATATGGCTAGACCCAATGACAGTGCAGCTGAAGATGTGTCATCCTTATTAGTGTCCAGGAAACCATGGCAACAGGTGGAGATAATCATCCTTTCACAGGAAGAGAGCCATGTCTGGGATTAATGGTAAGATCTCCCACAGTCCCACTCATACTGGAGCACTCTTTAACATTTTCTTTAGAGTGATTATTTTATCAGTACGAGTGTTTTATCTACATGTATGTATGTACATTGTGTGTGTGCCTGGTACTCAAGGATCAGAAGAGGGTGTTGGATCCCCTGGGACTGGAGTTCCAAGTGGTTGTGAGTAGCCACGTTAGAGCTGGGAATTGAATCTGGGTTTTCTGCAAGTGCAACAAGTGCTGTTAACCATTGAGGCAAATCTCAAGCACCAGGCACTTTCTAAAGACGTATGCACATTTCAAAGAACAGTAGTATTTACTTGGTGAGACCACAGAGCTTAAGAAACATAAACATACCCTTGAAGGGACTCCATGCTTTTATATCATTCCTTAAACGAAACCATTCTCTTGCAACTTGTGTTGAATCCTCTCGTGGATCTATCATATTGTATTGCATTGCCTTTCACTTTAATCTTTCTTGTCTTCTTGTGTAAAGCACAAGGCCTTCTTCAGGGTATGTGCTCATGGTGGGATTCTTGCATTGCTGGTTGTATGGTGTATGCTGCATCCATTGCATAGATCATGCCAGGTTGTCTTCCACTGTAATCACCATTACTACTTTGACCAATATTGTGTGTGTTTACACTGTTTTCATACTAGTTCACATCCACATTTGGTCTCATGAGGCTAGATCAGATAGTTGAATGTATTAGAAATTGCTTCTTACACTTGATTGTGTATATGCAAATCACCAGGGACATTAGGAAACTGCAGTTTCTGATTTACTTTCTTTTTCTTTTTCTTCCTCCTTCCCCTCTTCCCCTTCTTGTTTATTGAGGCAGGGTTTCATTATGTAAACCCTTGGGTGTCCTGGAACTTAATATGTAGACCAAGTTGGCCTCAAAGTCAAGGAGATCTGCTGGTCTCTGTCTCCAGATTCTGGGAGTAAAGGTATGTGCCATCACCCCCAGCTTCTCTCTAGTTTAAGTCACCTGTATCTGGGCTTGGTTGTGCCAGGTCATGGTTCCAGCTACTCTAGCGAGTGAGGCAGAAGGATTACAAATTCAAGGTCTGCTTGGGCAACTTAGTGAGGCTCTGTCTCAGAGTAAAAAATAAGAATAAAAAACTGGGATTATTTCTCAGAGACTTGAGTGCTTACATAACATGTATAAAGCCCTGTATTCAATCCTCAGTGCCACAGAAAATAAAACAAAGCATTCACAATGCTTATAATACTTAAATAATATAAAGGACACATATCTTAGTCACTGTTCTGTTGCTGGGAAGAGTCTTATAAAAAGGCAACTCTTATAAAAGAAAACATTTAATGGTGGCCTGGCTTACAGTTTCAGAGGGTTAATCCGTTATCATCAGGGCAGGGAGCATGGCTGCACACAGGCAGGCACTGCTAGAGAAGTAGCTGATCTGCAGGCAGCAGGCAAAGCGAGCAACACTGGCCTTTTGAAACCTCAAAGCCCACCCTCCAGTGACACACCTCCTCCTAAAGACCAATCCTAATCCTAGCTCATCAGCTGGGGACTAAGCATCTAAGTCTATGAGCCTGTGTGTGTGTGGGGGGACACAATTTCATTCAAAACACCAGAGCATATAGTTCAGGTATATTTTGTACTGTCCAGGGGCTGATGACAAGGACAGCACATATTCAGTACAGCTTTCCCCCTCTATGACAGGACCTCATGCTGCTTAGGCTGGCCCCGAACACTGTACACATGAGGATGAATTTGAACTTTTGATTCCACTGCTTCTACCTCTCGTGCTGGGATTGCATCATGTACTACCGTGTCATATTTTTGTGGTGCTGGGGCTGAAACCTAGGTCATCGTGCATGTTTAGGCAAGATTGTACCAGTGACTACATCACCAGCCCCTAGATACCTTTCCCCCCGAAATGTTTTCTGTGATTGGCTAAATTTGCAGGTATGGAACAACCTTGGTACATGGAGGTCCAACTGTAGTCCTTAATCCAATCACTAGTTCCTGGTGCAACTCCATAGGAAGTCGGTACCATAATCCTGAGGGGAAGTTAAAAAGAATATAGGACCCACACATACAGAGGTGTTCTGAAGCAGGAGGCTGGAGTCCCTGGGTCAATCTGTAAGAATGTTCTGTACCAGGAGCTATCAGGTTTTCACCAGAAAGAGGGGATAATGAGACAGATAAGCCAGCCCCAGAACCTGCTTGTCTTACCGACCCTCATCTCTTTCTCCTCTTGTCATTCCTCGCAGCCTATCTTCCTATCCCAGGAGAGGACATAAGTATACAGAGGCACTAAAAACAAACACGGAAGAGTGAAAATGTTTCCATTAAGTCAACAGTGCAGTCTGACTTAGTAGGTGAGCCATACTCTGCAGCGAGGCCATGTGTCCCGAATCCAATCAGTCCTAAGTTTCCTGACCTTTGATTCCTGTGAAGGTATAAACCAGGTCTTGGTGTTCCTGAGGTAAACCAGAGGCCTTCAGACCCTTTGTGACAGACATGGCCACGAAGCAGCTGTGCAGCTAGGCGCCACTCGGGCAAGTCTGTTTTGCCTCGCAGCTCGGTGCCAGTTGCTGACTAGCTGCAGTATCTGTCTGCGTCTGTCTTGAGACTCCAGTCACTGGCCAGCTAGTCAGAGACCCACTTGGGGTCTGCAGACCACAGCAGAGCTGGGCATGTCCGGATATTACAGACTTCATTTTGGTTAGCGTACATAATGGAAGATGAAATGAGTATTTATAATCATTCTTTTGAGTTATTTCCTAAGTAATCCGAGGAATCTAAAGTCAACTTAACTACCTTCTTTGTATGTGAGAATGAAAGATGACTCTAACCTAATTTTATTTGTGAAATGAATGCTCTATATTGTATTGATATCTATGAAATGCTTCTTACAATAAATGTCGTCTTTATTTCTTCACATTTCAATGAAAACTATGCATAATAATTTATAAATAAAGGAATATGGCTTATTAATATTTACACAGTATAATGGTCTATACTCTATCGTGTCTTTTATACTGACATGTATAAGTGGTTGGGGCAATTTAACTTTTTTGGGGGTGGGGTTCAAAATTCGGGAACAAACACAATTTAATTTTGAATCCTCTCCGCAGTAATAGGAGCCATCGCTTCTCTTCCACCTCCTTCTCTTCCTTTTGGTTTTGTTTGAAAGAGGGTCTCACCATGTAGCCTAGGCTGGTCTCTATCTTTCAGCAATCCCCCTGCCTCAGTCTCTTTAGTGCTAATATCACAGGAGTGTACCACCAGGTTCAACAGATGCCTATACTTAATTTCACAAATGTATCCACTATAGAACTTCAGAGGCAAAGACCTCATATGGGATTCAGTTACACGAAGTATATAAAAGTAAAAAAAGCTTTTATCCAGGGTAGATCATAAAATGTTTCTACATTTTGTTTGTTTTTGTTTGTTTTGTTTTTGAGGCGGGATCTCACTCTGTAGACCAGGCTGGCTTCACACTCACGGAGATCTGCCTGCCTCTGCCTCCTGAATGCTAGGATTAAAGGTGTGTACCACTATGCCTGGCTTCTGACCTGTATTTTTATTAAAAAAAAATACAAATAAACAACCAAAAAAAAAAACCTTATTTGTATGGCACAAAACAGATCTGTGTCCAACTCATAGAATATACCATTGCTCTTAAAGGTTGGGCTGTGTCTTGAATCAAAATTAGTAAAAGTGTAGTTAACCTAAGTTTTAAATTTTATATTTTTTCTTTGCAGATTGAATCCCTCTCTGGAACTTCTGTTTTTTTACTAGTGGAAACAAATTCTGCATGGCGAAATCAGCGGCTTAATTTAAGCAAGGGTTGGTGTGGCGTTGGCTCTGCTCTGCTTCCCGAAGCTTGAGTCTGAAGGATACGGGGCTTTTTGTGATGACAATATGACTCACAGTAAAGGAAGATCTGTCACTTACAAGACAAGTGGCGGTCCGGATAGTGGAGGAGGCTTTGTAGATTGGACCTTGAATCTAAATACAATTCAGTCTGACAAGTTTTTAACCTTACTTTTAAGCATGGTGCCAGTCATTTACCAGAAAAGCCAGGAAGACAGGCATAAAAAAGCAAATGGTATTTGGCAGGATGGATTGTCAGGTGCAGTGCAGACCTTCAGCAAGCGATCAGAGCCACATTTGGACTACCACGAGTTCTCGGAGCAGGCCTTCCACAGCAGCAGTGGGCATGCTCCCGCCAGCTGTAGCCCCAAGTATGACGACTATGCCGGCTATAACTACTGTGAAGGAAGGGAGGCTTCGGAGACCACTGCCATGTTACAGGATGAAGATCTGTCCAGTGAGGGTGATGATGTTATTGTGGAAACAAACCAGAAGCTACCGAAGGAATCCAGTGGTGTCATGGCCCTGCAGATACTTGTGCCATTCTTGCTGGCTGGTTTTGGAACGGTTTCTGCTGGCATGGTTTTGGACATAGTACAGGTTGGTTTCACTGTGTGTGTGCGTGCGTGCGTGCGTGCGTGCGTGTGTGAGAGAGAGAGAGAGAGGGAGAGAGGGAGAAAGGGACCAACCTTGGGTGTCTTTTTTAATTGCTTTTCCACCTTTTTTTGTGAGGCAGGGACTCCCATATCTACCTGGAACTCTGTGAAGCTTTAGTGAAGCTCTAGGGGAGCTCTAGGGGCCCAGCTTGTCTTCCGCTTCTTCAGCACTGGGATTATGTGTGTGCCACCATGCTTGGCTTTCGGTTTCTTTTTTGTTTCGTTTTGTTTTAAGTCAATCAATCAATCAATCAATTAATTAGAGACACATCTCCACATCTCCCTGACTTTCTTGGAACTCACTATGTAGACCAGGCTGGCCTTGAATTCAAAGAGATCTACCTGCCTCTGTTTCTGCCTCCCAAGTGCTGGGATTAAAGGAATGTGCTATCACTCCCAACTGGCTTTCTTTTGTTAAAAACATAGATTCTGGGGATTGAATTTAGGTCCTTATATGTGCATGGCAAACATGTTACTGCCAGATCCATCACCCCAACCCCTTCCTCTCCTCCCTGTCTCCCTTTCTCTTTCCTTCCCTTTTTTCCTTCCTTTCCCCCTCCCCCACCTCTTTCCTTCCCTCCTACCTCGCTCTCTCTTTCAATAGGGTCTCACTGTCTAGCTTTGACTGGCCTTGAACTTGTAGTCTTTCCTGCCTTAGGCCCTCTAAGTGCCTGGGTTACAGGTGTGTGCCTACATCTGGCTTGACTTCATGCCCCCCCGCCCCCTGCCCCCCACCAAATGCTTCACATAGGATACATATCTCAAACATTTATCCCTGCAGTGGCAAGACAAGACCTTCATGTGTGGTAGGAGACCCGAGCTTCTTAGCACCCAAGCATTATTTTAGACTTAATTTATTTGTGAAGTGAATTACTTTAGGAACTCTGTTATTTGTGGGTGAGCTTTCTGTCTTTCAGAAGTTAAAAAAAACAAAAAGGACCATCGTCTTTTTTTCCATGCAATGGATTGAACCCACATTCCAAATAAAGTAACTATTTTAAGCCCCAAAATCAGCCTTGTAAAAGCTCAGTAAGCAAATAGTACTGAAATATTTTATTTTAAAATAAAAAAATTAATGTATGTTTGCTAAAATGAGCTCAAATAGTATAATATAGTACTAAAATAATGAGTAATTTCTGTTTCTTATCTCCACAGCAAACTTCTCTTCTTCTTTGTCTTTACCCTACCCTCCTTTGCCATTTCCGTCTCCTCACCTCTATTGGTGCCTCCATTTGGAGAGGCATATGGTAGAGGAAGCCTGCGCATTCCATGTTGTCTGGAAAACAAGTGAGACAGGACAGAGTTAGGGTTACAATGTTCCCTGTAATGGAATGCATTTGATGACCCAAATGCATTTTGGGCCTAGAGACTGTGCCCAGCCTCCTACATGTCAGGCAGGTCTCCAGTCTCCAATCCCCAATCCCCGAATTAGTCCCCAGCCTGTTCCCAGTGACTAACACATTTTTTACATGTGTATTTATTGTGTGTGTATATGCACATGGTGCTCATGTGGAGGTCAGAAGACAACTTACAGGAGTTGGTTTTCTCTTCTCTGTGGGTTCCAGGGTTAGAACTTGGGTACTCAGGCTTGTCAACAAGTGCCTTGACCCACCCAACCAGTGCTTTTAACACATCCTTAGGCCTTGAATCCCAGATGGATTTCCTACCAGGATTCTGAGGACGGTAGATCTGATATCTGACCTTCAGGCCCCATTTCTTCCTTTATTTAGAGCAACCTCCAGAGAGACTTTAGAGGCAAATGGAAAGGGTCTTGCTTGTTTTCCTGCTTATCTGATGGGTTTTAGTTCTGCTTTTCTCACCTGTATTATTATCAGTGGCAAAGACCTGTTCTTTCTGGCGTGAGGTTGGTATGTGAAGTCTCCTATTGGGATTATCCCATTTTAAACGCATTTGTAAAATAGTGTTGTTGTTTATACGCTCTTTTCAGTTCAGAAAGAAATTTTGTATCCGTTAACCTTATGGTATTTTTCTGAGGACCATTCATCCCTGTCTTCATTTCATAGATGGAGATGTTGACATCTGAAAGATAATCCAACTTCTCCAGGATCACAGAGCCAGCGGTGACAGGTTCATGCGTAGAGGCACACATTTTATTTCACCAGGGCATGATGCCACATGCCTGTGATCCAAGCACCTGGGAGAGCTGAGTCAGGAGCATCATGAGTTTGAGATCAGTCTGTTCTATTGAAGAAGTAATTTCAGGCCAGCCTGAGCTACAGAGTGACACCTGTCTTAAAAAGAATTATTTCCAGTTTGGTTATGGATTTATGATCCAGTGTTAGGCCACCTCCTAGCTTCATATCCTAAAATGAGGACCAGAACATAAAATACTAAGTTATTTCAGATGTTAACTCCAAATTATTTATTTATTTATTTATTTATTCATTTTTTCATTTCTTCCTTCCTTCCTTCCTTCCTTTTTTCTTTCTTCTTTCTGACCTTGGCAATGTCGCTGTAACTCTTCGAATCTCTATTTCCTCATCTGTATGTAAACTTAATAAAAACAGTGTAATTTTCTTGTGAGATTGCTTTAATTATTGCTGGAACCCAGATTCAGATCCGATGACCCTGTCCCACAGCCTGAGTTCTTAACTGTTAGCGACATCTGTCATCACAAAACGGTAAAGTAACCGGGCGTGGTTGTACACGCCCGGCGTCTAGCATTCATGGTGCAGAGGGATGAGGGTCACGGTTTGAGGTTGGCCTTGCCTATAATACTGAATTAATGGCCAGCCTGAGCTGGTATGTAGGGCAGTGGAAGAGCACTTGTCGAGCATATAATAGGCTGTGTACGCCATCTTGAGCACGGCCAGAAAAAGAAAAAAGGAAAGAAAGGAAAAGAATACGACAAAGTAAATCTTAGGAGCTTTAGGGTTAGTTGTAGTTATTAGTGCTGGTTTTGAAATGGGATGTAGTGATGTCAGATGTTGAACCAACACCAACCGAATCTTCCAACATCACTCAGACTCTGATCTCGGGAGGGTGCAGTTTAGCTACATGTTCACTGATTATATAACCTGCACTGTCCTTTAAACCATGGAAGCAAAAGCAACCATGGTGGCACACGCCTTTAATCCCTGCACTCAGGAGGCAGAACCAGGCAAGTCTCTCAGTTGGAGGACAGCCTCATCTACATATTAAGTTTGCCATCCAGGGCTACATGGTGAGACCCAGTCTCAATAGCAGTGACAACAACCACCAAAAAGGAGAAGCAGAATTGGAAATAAAAAACAAAACAAAACTGGGGTCTTTAGAAATGTCCTGTTCTGGAAGTGTTTTTTTAAGAGTATTGTAAACTTACATTTTGTTTTATTTTACAGCACTGGGAGGTATTCAAAAACGTAACAGAAGTTTTCATTTTAGTCCCAGCACTTCTTGGTCTCAAAGGGAACTTGGAAATGACGTTGGCTTCTCGATTATCCACTGCAGTAAGTTTTTTTCCTACTTCCTATTATGTGTATTACTTATTTCTCTCTACTTAGAAGACTTCGTGTGATGAGGAGGTTGGTTTTCTCTAACTGGTAAGTTTCCAGACCTCAGAGTTATGCTAAATAGTTTTGACTGACTTGCTGCATGAAAGTTCTCAGAGTTCTCTCATCTGAGAATATAGACCTGCCTTCCCTTATCACCAGGAGCAGCAATATGTTTACCTCCTTTGATGCCAGGCCACACTAGTAGTTATTACTACTGTGCAGTGCATGAGGTAGGCAGATACTGAGAGTGAATATGGGTCTGTGGTTGGTTGAATTGAAAGTGGAGCTGGGATCCTATGTATTCTTTTTTATAATCTGACCCATTAAAATATATACTGCTGATCTTTTTATATAAGTGGATCCATATTATATATTTTATTGGCTATATACTTTTTTTTTTAAGCAGGAGTCTCAAATTTGTTATGTAGACCAGGCTGGCCCTGAACTCACAGAGATCCTCCTGCTTCTGCCTCCCAAGTGATGAGATTAAAGGCTTGTGCCTACATGTATATATCCTTTTATATTATATAAACTTAAAGTTTGATTTATCACTCATTATTGGATATATAAACACTCTAATGTTCTATCATTATAAAAAATATATTATGATAGGAGCGGAAGAGATGGCTTAGAGGTTAAGGACACTTACTTGCATGGGACCAGGTTTCAGTTCCCACGACATAGAAGGCCACAACTATTCATAACTCCAGTTCCAGGAGAGCTGATGCCCTCTTCTGGCCTCTAGTCACCAAGCTTGTGGTGCATACATGCAGGCAGACACTCATAAATAAATAATAATGCTGAATATTACTTTTCTTTTTCTTTTTCCTTCCTTTTTTATTTTATTTGTTATTTTTTTGAGATAGGATGTTGCTCTGGAGCTCTGGCTGGCCTGGAACTTATGTAGCCCAAACTGATCTTAAACTCAGAGATCTTCCTGCTTCTGCCTTTCAAGGGCTGGAATTGAAGGCATGCACTGCTATGCCTGGCATGGCAATTATTATAAGTGAATGACAGTGCAGGCATTAAATTGACATAGATCTGAAGTAAAAATAAGGTAGAACAAACCAATTATTAGTTAATGATTTATTGATGTATCTGGTTATTTACTTAAAGCACTGCTTGTACTTCGTGTTTGCCAAGCATACTTCACTGGCTACCTGAAACAGAAAGACCTAGAGAAATACCTGGAAAAAAAAAATGGGTCGTTGCCCTTAACAACCTGCTGACTGCCATGTGGGCTTCTTTCGGTAAAGTCTTGCTTGCTTGCTTGCCCGTCCCACCTTGTGGTTTTAGAGTATAAAATGAGAATACAAATTGGACCTGGGATTGAAGTCTTTCAGGACCATCCTGGCTCCTGGTCCATTCCCATCTGTGACCTCTCTTCTCTTCCACTCTCATTGGTGTCAGAGTATTTGTTCCAGAAAGATTCCCACCACAAATTGTTTCAGATATCAGTAGGGGAATGAAGAAAGTAAAGGCAGATCATGTGATGAAGAGTATTTCAGGAGGGCTTTTCAGATCACTTCTGTAGAGAGGCCCTCTGAGAAGGTGATACGTACCCTGGAACCTGAAAAGGCAGAGAGGCAGTCATGTCAGGATCTGAGAAGGGAAGGCCATTCTAGAAACCGTCATTTAACCAGTGTAATAATATCAATGGTTCGTCAAAATATTGAAACGTTTTTATGTATATAAATATTTTTGTTTGAATGTATGCATGTGCGCCATGTGTGTGCCTCAGAGGCCAGAAGAGGGCATCGGATCCCTTGGAATTGCAGTTACAGATTATTGTGAGCAGCTGTATGGGCACTGGGAATTGAACGTGCGTTCTCTGTAAGAACAAGTGCTCTTAACTGCTGAGCCATCTTTCCAGCGCCCATGCCAACTCTTTATAAGCATCCTAGATAGGGCGTCTTCGTTGTTGTCTTGTTTTCTTTTTGTTTTTTGAGACAGGGTCTCTACATAGCCCTGGTTGTCCTGGAACTTACTATGTAGACCAGGATGCCCTTAAACTCGTGGGGATCAGCTTGCCTCTGTCTCCTGCGTGCTGGGATTAAAGATGTGCTCTGCCATGCCCAACTTAGGTAGGTCTTCTTTCACAGCTGTACTCAGGGCAACAATAGAATGACGACTCATATGACATATATTTACATAGTTTAAGATTATATAAACTTGGAAACTTTAACATTTTTTCTCTTAAGATATGAAAGTCCAACATAATATTTAGAATTTATGATTTTCCTGGGTCTGTTTTGGAACATGGTTTGTGGAGTGAGCCAGACCTTGGTCTAAGGTTTGCATCTCTTCCATTCTACCTTTGGTTTTATATTCAATACTTGGAAAGACCTGAAATCATAGCAATTCAGGAGATTAAGGCTCATGAGTTTGAGACCTGTCAGGGCTACACAGAAGGACCTTCTCACTAAACAAAATACTACCAAGAGGTTGGACAGATGGCTCAGGAGTTAAGAATACTTGTTGCTCTTATAGAGTATCTTCTTTTGATTTCCAGCACCAACATAATGGTTTATAATTATCTAACTCCAGTTCCAGGGGATCTGGTGTCCTTCTCTGACCTCTGAGGGCACCAGGCATATATCTGATACACATGCATACATGCAGGCGGTCTTAGTCACTGTTCTATTGCTGTAAAGAGACAACCATGACCAAGACAACTGTTATAAGAGAAAGCATTTAATTGGGGGCTTGCTTACAGTTTCAGAGGTATTCCATTCTCATGATAGTGGGAAGCATGGCAGCATGCAGGCAGGTGCTGGAACAGTAGCTGAGAGCTGCATTCTGAGCTTGGCATGGGCTTTTGAAATCTCAAAGCCTATTCCTAGTTATACACTTCCTCCAACAAGGCCACACCTCCTGATCCTTCCAGTCTTCTCAAATAGTGCCACTTCCTGGTGACTATGCGTTCAAATATATGAGTGTATAGGGCGATTCTTATTCAAACCACCACACAGGCAAAACATGTAAAATAAAGAAATCTGAAAACAAAACAAAAAACAACAAGATAAAGCTAGGCATGATATAGGTATCTATAAGCACCTGGGAGGCTGGAGCAGGAAGAACATGAGTTTGAAGCTTTCCAGAGATACATGGCAAGTTCTAGTTCAGCTTGGGTTACATCATGAGATCCTGTCTCAGAAAACCAAGCAAGCAGCCAGGTATGGTGTCATATGCCTTTAATTTCAGCACTCAGGAGGCAGAGGCAGGTGAATCTCTATGACTTAGAGGCTAACCTGGTCTACATAGTGAGTTCCAGAACAGCCAGAACTACATAGTGAGACCCTGTCTTTAAAAAAAAAGAAAAGAAAAGAAAAAAGGGATAAAAAGAAAACCAAGCACCCTTCCACCCCTCACCACAATGACAATAGCAAACCAATATGAAGAGAAATTATACATACTAAAGAATTGCTTTCACAAAAGATCCTTAATATTATACTCTGCATAATAGTAGGACTTGCAAATAGCCAGTTACTTACAGAGAAAGCAATTCTTTTTCTGGAAACTTCTGTAATAATGAAAGGCATACTTTGAAGAGGATGGATATTTCTTTTATGATCTATGACAATTTAAACCTGTTATTTTTTAAAAGACTCTGGAACTTGCTTGGTGCTGACATGTAGCTAGAAACTCATTCTTTTCTTCCTCTTCTAGTCCTATATTATATTTTCAAGCCAAAGTTTAAAAGATACATTTTTCTCAAGTGATAATATGATGCAATAAATGCATTTAAAACTCTTAAAATAAAAAAATAATAAGTTATAGGGACTTGAAAGGTAGTTCAGTGGGCAAAATGCCTACCTTGCAAATGTGAGGACCTGTGTGTGATCCCCAGAACCTGTTTTGTTTTTTAAAAAAAAAAAAAACCAAAAAACAGATGTGGTAGTGCATGTTTGTCTCATAATGGAAAGGCAGAGACAGAGAATCCCTGAGTCTTGCTGGCCAGCCAGCCTAGCCTGTTTGGTCCATTCCAGGCCAGTGGATACCTTGTCTAAAAATCAAAGTGGATGACAGCTGGGGAATGACATCTGAAGTTGAGCCCTGGCTTAAAAAAATCTAATAATGAAATTTTGAAAAATGTTTAAAATTTAAGTTTCATGCTTATTCATTATTCCAGTACCTTATTATTTAATCGTGACATTTACTGACATGCTAGATTTGGATTTTAATACTTGATCGTTTGGCATCCAGATGGAATGTGTGTTGGGTACTCCCAGCCTTTGCCTAATTTAAGAAGGAAAGACAAAAAGCATATGTGGCTTTTCTGTTTTTTTGAGAATTAGTGGAATTAATTATGCATGTGTTTTGTAGCTTCTGTTTTTCCTGATTTGATTTATTCCATAAGAATAACTGAGGGAGAGGTCTTGAAAAACCAAAGTGGAAGCTTTTGAGGAGGAAGAACATTACTGGAAGGGAATTAAAAGGTGGCTTCTGCTTCACTTGTTGCAAAGTGGACTTTGTTCTGCTAAATACAGTTAAGCACACAGCATTTAAGCAACTTGATAACTTTGCCAGGAACAGTGAAATTTTGGTTCAATTACCTCAATGGAAATTGTTCTAAAAACATTTGTTGTTCTTGAGCCTTGTCCAGCATTTCTTTAGACTCATAACAGATTAACTATGCCATTCTGTTTTGAAATAGGTCATGCTATAGGGAATCCAGTGAAAAAGAAATATAGTTTAAATGAAATTTGCTATCTTCAATCCACATACTAATGTTAAATCTCATAAAGGTGAATTTAATCTTTTGGGGAGATGGGTATTGAGACAATTTGCTAGCTAGTTTTATGTACACTTGGTACAAGCTAGAGTTATCTGAAAGGAAGGAGCCTCAGTTGAGGAACTGCCTCCATAAGATCCAGCTGCAGGGCATTTTTTAAAATTAATGATTGATGGAGGAGGGCCCTGCACATTGTGAGTAGTCCCATCCTTGGGCTGCTGGTCCTGGGCTCTGTAAGAAAGCAGGCTGAGCAAGCCAGTGAGCAGCACCCTCCATGGCCTTTGCATTATCGGGTCTTCAGGTTCCTGTCTTGTTTGAGTTCCTGTCCTGACTTCTCTTGATGATGAACAGTGATATGGAAGTGTAAGCCAAATAAACCCTTTCTTCTCCAAGTTGCTTTGGTCATGGTACTTCACCCAGCAATAGTACCCCTAACTAAGACAGACAGGGTCTCGCTATACAGCCACTGCTAACCTGGAACTCACTGTGTAGACGAGCTGGCCTGGCACTTGCTGCTGCTGTCTTCTGCCTCTGCCTGCTACATGCAGGGACTGGGGGTGTGAGCAATTACACCCAACTTGGTCTTAATCATTTTTTAAAACTTTGCTATGGTCTCTGTTTTGTACTAAGTATTTTCCTCATGGGTATGGATATGTCAGGTTTTCTGTTCATATTTAGAGAGGAGTGTTCCAAAATGTTATAAAAACTCAGCACTAGGGGGAAGCCTACCACTGAAGTCCCTAGTTCAGGGATCTACCAGAGCATCTCTTTGGGGAGGTAAGGCTGGAGTTTCTGTTCTCTGTTGATTAAGAATTGTGTCAACAGGCAGGGCTTGGTGCCTTAGCAGAGGCAAGTAGATCTCTGAATTCAAGGCCAGCCTGTGAATTCCTACATAGTGAGACCCTGAGAGAAAGAGAAAGAGACAGAAAGAGAGACAGAGACAGAGCGCTCTCTGTCTCCAGGGGCTAGAGATATGGCTTCAGTTAAGAGCACTTGCTCTTGCTGCTCTTGCAGAGGACCTGAGTTAGGTTCCCAGTACCCACATGGAGGTTTACACTGTTTATAAACTCCAGTTGCAGGGAATATGGTACCCTCTTCTGACTTCTTTGAGCATTGCATCCATGCAGTGCACATACATACATGCAGCAAAACACTCACATACATAAAATACATCTTAAAAAATTAAATAAGTTCTTAAAAGGTTTGTACAATGTACATTAAGGTTTGAGAAGCCTTCTATTAACCAGTGGTTCTCAACCTTCCCAGTGCTGCATGCAACCTTTTAATACAGTTCCTTATGCTGTGGTAACCCCCCCCAACCATAAAAGTATTTTCATTGCTACTTCATTCGGTAATTTTGCTACTGTTATGAATCGTAATGTAAATATCTGATGTGTAGATGGTCTTGGGTGACTCCTCTGAAAGGGTTGTTTGACCCACAAAGGGGTTGTGGCCCACAGGTTGAGAACCACTATATTAAACAGTACTTGAAATTAGGGTTGGGGCCAGGTGAGAGAGGGGAAATCTTAGAAGACAAAGTTGGCAGGCTAGCCATGGATCAACTGACCCAAGGCCTTGTGGCCTGGTGCAAGGACTTGAGCTGCTTTGTCGTGGTGCCCAGTGGAAGGTTTTGAGCAGAGACGTGATGTGACAATCAACAGATTGTTTTGAGTGCTGGGCTGAAACATGGGCATAGGTGGCCAAAGGGCTAAAGCAGAGTGACCAGTATGTTGCTATGATTTAGGTTAGAGATGGTGTTGGTTTGGATTGCGGTAGCGATAGTGGATATGCTGGCGACGAGGGGGAGATCTACGTTTATCTGTGGCTATAAGGGTAAGAATTTAGAGTGCACCTGGGAATTATACTGGCTTAGGAAAGGTCAGCAGTAGGTTTTTCTCTAAGATCCATGATCTCATCAGCTGCACGTAGGCTGTGAGTTTACAGTAATGTGAGGGTGGAAAAGCATAGGCTGGTGGTCAGAGAAACAGTCTAAGCACTGGGGCGGGGGAGAGAGCCGTGTGAGCTTGGCAATGGGACTGTCTGGATGTCCACCACTTCGGACTGCCTTCCAGAAACCACGGCCTTCTTGTCATTCAATAACCTGGATGTTTGTATGACAGGAATTCTGTGGAATGTAGATAGTGATGGTACCAAGCGAATCTGGCACTAATCCCTAAGTCAGTACTCTCATTCTGTCACTCTGCCATCCTTGATCTCTTGTAGACCCTAATGCCTGTGCGCCTCTGCTACTTATTAGCAACTGTATATAAGAGGCTTTATTCTGATGCTTTTTAGGAGTCATCTTAGATTGCTAACTATAGCTGTCGACATCTTTGTAATAAGTCATTGAAAAATACAACACTAATCTATGCCTGCCTCTTGAGCTTTAAATCTGAGGTGGATTCACTCTTTAAACATTGCTTTCTTGAGTGGAGCTTCAGATTGTTAGAGCTACAAACACAATGGAATCAATAATTACTGTCAAGCTTTAGTAAATAAATCTATAAAGACCGCATTATTTGAAAGCACTGAGAAACCTCAATTTTTTCATTAGTTGGATACTTTGAGGCTCAAGTCCAGAGGGAGATTGTAGAATAGAAAATGTTTTCTAAAGTGAATAGATGCTATCTTGATGTGAGGCTTAACCTGCTGATCTGCTGCTACTGAGACAAACTCTGTTCTGTCAATAGTTAAAACTACCTGTAAATAGCAGCTTTTATGTGGGTTTTTTTTTTTTTCCTGTGGTGCTGGATATTGAACCCAGGGCCTTGTGTGTCATGTATCTCCTTTACTCACCCTTGTGCATATTTTTAAAAAGCTTGAAAACAATCGTTTATTTAGTGTGTGTGCATGTGTGAATGTAAGTGTGCACATACTGTGCATGCATGTGAGGTCAGGACAGCTTGCAGTAGTTGTTCTCTCCTTCCACCATGTGGGGTCCAGGAATCAGAGGCTGCCAGGCTTGAACAGTAAGCCCCTTTACTGCTGAGCAATCTTGCTGGCTCCAGATGTTTTTATAACACTGGAAATCTTCCATGACTAGATGATGAGTAATTAAAATCAAAATCAATGTAATATATTTATAAGTGTGTGTGTATGTGTGTTGCTAATGATTGTCCATTGCTTTCCAAATTACTACATTAGAAAAACTTGGCAAATTTGAAGATATAATTTTCTATTCCTGAGTAGTTGAGAAAATTATCTGGATCACAGAGCAATATGTGAACTCTAACCTTATGTTGGAAAGTATTCTTTCATTTTCCAGAAAGATGTGTATGCATTTTGATAATTGATAATTTTGGTAATCTGAATCAAGTGAATTATTATTGCCAATCATTGTACTCATGACTCAAATATAGATCATGTACACGCGAGTGTCTCGTTTATATCTTGCTCTTTGGCCAGTAATTCTTTGGATTATACTAGTTTTATGCTATGGAATCTATGTTCCAATAACTCAAAATTACACCATTATTTCTACTGCGCCTCATTATACCAACCTTGACATGTGAGGATGATAATTGATGATGCAGTTACAACATCTGCCAGAAGATGGATGACTATAGCTTGTTGCCTATTTTTTTTCCCCCATCCTGGCCACCAAGCCAGATGTCCAATAGCAGGCTGGTTATGAGTTTGGAATTGTTCTGAGCACAGGCGGCAACATAAGATTTACTGAAGGTGTACTTTGTACTTTTAAGATTTCATGTTCTGTTTAAATAGAGCAGACAACAGAGTGATGCGTGAAAATACCCTCCTTAACAGGTAAATGTCGGGAAGATGGACTCACCCATTGAAAAGTGGAATCTGATCATAGGCAACTTGGCTTTAAAGCAGGTAAGTGACATATGTATTAGCGGGTGTTGGATGTGAAGTTTACCATTTGTTTCACAATCACTAAAACAATGACTTAGTACCCTGAAAAGAAGGTGATGGACTCAGTAGCTGTCCATGGCCTCTGAAAGTTATTCTAGTTCTGGAAACTGATCTATATCTTCCAAATGTAAAGGTATACAAGTACTGAAGTATATGCAAATAAATTGTTACAAGCCAGACTTTATTTTAATATTTATACAAATATTTAAGACTTCATTGTCCAAGTGCTGTCTTAGTTACTGTTCTATTGCTAGGGAGAGACACTATGATCAAGGCAACTCTTATGAAAGGAAAGAATTTAACTGTGGACTTGGTTTCAGTTTTAGAGGGCTAGTCCATGATTATCATGGCTGGACACAGACAGGCATGGCACTTGAATATTAGCTGAGAGCTTTATTTACATTCTGATCTGCAAACAGTAGGCAGGGGGCAGGCAAGGAGAAGTAGAGAGAGAGAGAGAGACTGGGCCTAGCAAGAGCTTTTGAAACCTCCAAGTCCACTCCCAGTGACACACCCCCTCCAACGAGGCCACACTTCTGATCCTTCCCCTAAATCCACTAATTGGTGACTAAGTATTCAAATATACGAATGTATGTGGCCGTTCTCATTCAAACCATCACATGTGCTTTTTTTTTTTAACTTTTATTAACGATTATAATTTTGGGGGAGAGACAGATTGCCTGTATCCCATGCTGGCCTTAAACTTTTTATGTAGATAAGGATGACCTTGAACTTCTGATCCTTCTGCCTCCTGAGTGCTGGGAATTACAGATATGCCCCACCAGTCCTGGTTAATGTGGTGACTGGGATTGAACCCAGAGCTTTGTGCAAGCTAGGTGAGCATTCCTGGACAGGACTATCATCCATTATCTATGGCTCTTTCTAATCTAAGGTGTTTCTTTTGCTTCTTCATCTTTTCTTTCCTACCTCTAAGTCAAAGATTTCAGCTGCCATGAGTAACTCTTTAGCTAGTGTAAGCATCAAGAATATACACTAATCTTAATGTTAGTTCAGCTGGCCATCAGGTTGAGAATGTGATTGTAGGAATATAATTTCATGTATTGCATTTCAAGGACCAAAAATTTCCTGAATACAGGCGTTTTCATATCTGTGCAACTGCTTCAAAGTTTGTAAGATGGAAAATAAGAAAATCTGAGACCTAATCTGAGCTCTAACACAAACCAGCTGTGGAGCCTTTGGTGCTTTACATAACCTTTCTGGGCTTTGTTTTCGTTTCTTCAGTAACAGTATTTTGTGGGAAATGTCTAAGAACCTTTAAAGTTGAACTTGTGGGGATCTAGGCAGGAATGGTAAGAACATTACCCTCAGGACTAGGTAGGGCTGCATATCAGTGGGAGAGTACTTGCCTAACATGTAAGAGGTTTGTCCCCAGTAACGCAGTGACAAAGAAACAAAACCAAGACATTAAAAAGATTTATAAATCAGTAGAGTACTATAATAAATTAAAAAATTGGAAGTGTATTTGTCGAAGCACTGAACACTCCGAAGCTGTGGATGTGTCATAAGTGGTCTACAGGTCATTGCGACAATTCCACCTCACCCACCCTTTGGCACTCTGTCTTCCCTGAGTCACCACGCTCCTTTGACAGGCTCTCTTCTGCAACTGTTGTTTAGGATGGCTGCCAGAGACACCTAGGAATTTGCTGATCCTAGTTGCCAGAATTTTGGCTCTTTGACTCACTCACATAGATCCCCAAGGATATATGATAAACAGGGAACTCGGGCAGATCCATCATGACACAGCAGGTGCCCACCAGTGTGGCAGTGGCTGGTTGGAGTGGTTACCACAGACAACAGGAAGAAGGGAAGATGGGGGCTGTGGGTTGGGTTAGGGGAAAAGTCGTCTTCTCCTGAAGCTTCTTCACCAACAACGCTCGTGAGGGAGAAGATGAATGTGGAGTGCTTGTTGAGAACAGACCTGGAGGGACTGGAGAGATGGGTTAGTAGTTAAGAGCACTTGCTGTTCTTCCAAAGCACTGACGTTTGGTTCTTGGCACCCATATCAGGCGGCTCATGCCTTCTGTAACTTCATCTCCAGGGGATTGATCTCAGCATTCGGGGGCGGAGGCAGGCAGATCTCTGTGAGTTTGAGGTCAGCCTGGTCCCCGTGGGGGCTACATAGTGAGACTCTGTCTCAACAACAACAACAAAAAAAACCAACAAACAAAAGAAGATGTGGCCCCTGATTCACACCTGTTGCCACAGATCAGAGCAAGTCGAGAGCCCACTGTCTCAGGTGATAACAAATTCAAAACACAGGCGCTCGTTAAAAGTGAAAGCAGTTCCGTTACCGCATGTAGCGCTGCTTCTGACTATCTCGTATGGAACGATTAATGACATTTCAATGTTTTAAAAATCACTAACTGACCCGGATTTTATAAAAACTGCTTTTAGGTCCAGGCCACAGTGGTTGGGTTTCTAGCGGCCGTGGCAGCCATCATATTGGGCTGGATCCCCGAAGGGAAATATTACCTCAGTCATTCCATACTCCTGTGCTCTAGCAGCGTGGCAACTGCCTTCATCGCATCTCTTCTGCAGGGTAAGTGGATGTGTAGATGCCTGCTTGGCAGTTTGGGGCATTTCAATAAAACGATTGGTTTCCCAGGACGATGACTTTTGAAATAATACTTGTGCATGATGAAAATGAACTTTAAAGAATCTTAGTTCAGAAGCCTTTCTGTTTCACTTTTGTAAACACAGTGGAGAACGGGCTCCTCGAGGTTGCCTGTTTGGCCACAGATGAGTAATAACCTTCCAGTAAGATCAGTGCAATAGCCAGGACAGTCATTGCTTCCCCTAGGTTAAGCAAGCTGAGAGACGCCTTCCTGGATATCGCGCAGCACACTTCCTGGCCTGTCACTCCAGGGACAAGCATTCCAGAAATTCTCAGTTTCAAAAGCAATCCTTCCTTTAAATTCCTCTTAAAATTTAAAATTTCAAAATTTCAAAAGAAAATTCTTTTCAAAATTTAAAAATTTCAAAAATTCAAGATTAAAATTTAAAATTTAATTCTTTTTAAAATTTCTCCAAAAATGGAGAGAGATGGCTCAGGGGTTTCGGGTACTTTTCTGCACTGCCAGAGGACCTGAGTTCGGTTCCCAGAACCCACATGAGACAACTCACAATCGCCTGTGACTACAGCGCCGGGTGAAGGGCGAGTTCGACACCAAGGGTCCCTGAGGATGCCTGCGCTCACATGTGCGAGCTCTCACACGGACACACAAGCACACAGAAAAAAAGATTAAACAACTAAGTTTCTATGACAAGATAAATATAACCTTGTGCTTATGCTTGAGGGAGCATATTTTAAACTGTATGTTGAAAAACAAGGCAAATTAACAGCGTTAGACTTTACAAGGTTATCTTCTTTATATGTATTGATACGAGCACTGTGCTAGGCACCCTGGATATTATGGAATATAATCATCGACGCTCAGTTTTTACTATATATTTTTTTTTGAGATAGGGTCTCTCTATGCAGCCCTGGCTAACCTGGGACTCTCTATGTAGACCAGGATGACCTCAAACTCACAGAGATACCCCTGCCTCTGCTTCCCAAGTGTTGTTTGTGAACAAAGGCATGAACCACCATGCCCAGATAGTTCTTGCTGCATTGTAAAAATAAAACTTTTATGATTTTGCTGCATTTAGGAAGCGTTACTTAAAAATTTTCAATATATCAAATGTGAAATATCTACAATTTTCAAAATTCAGATTTAAAAAGAAATTCATTTAATTTTATTTGTATTGAGTGAAGATGTTAGGTACCCTGGAACTGGAGTTATAAACAGTTGTGGGCTGCCATAAGGGCTCTGGGAATTGAACCCAGGTCCTCTGGAAGAGCAGCCAGTGCTCTTAACCACTGAACCATCTCTCCAGTCCCCAAAACTCAGAAGGTAAGGGACCCATGAGCATCACCTTCTTGTGGTAGTATAGTCAGATTAAAGCCCTGGTCTCTGGCTCCTAGCTCTGTCACTGTGCTGTGTAGGCAGCTGTAAGGATAGAAATGGCATGGCTACAGAAGAGCCTCCTGTGCATCTGCCCTGATTTGGGGGAAGGTTTCTGTAGAATCCTTTCTTGGATGGCTATATAAACATTTTCTCAACTTCCCCCCACTCTGCCTTTCTTTCCCTTTCCTAATGCATCATGAAAACAGCAGCTCTGGTGATAGAAAAACTTCCTGGTATATAAGATATGAATATCGTTTGGTGCAAGACACAAATTCTACTGTTTGCAGTTTCGGCTTTATGAGCTACAGTGTTGCGTACTGGCCTAGAATCATAAGCTGTGTGGCCTTTGGCGAGAATTTAAACCCTACTCCCTAGAACCTGGGCTTATTATCCACAAAGCTAGCATGCCAGAATAAAACATTTATAGCCATTTGTACTCTGAGCATGTGGTGAGATGCTGTTTATTTCTTCTATAACCATGCTTGTGTTTCAGACTGATTATATAGACTACACATTTTCCACTCCTCTGTATGACATCCTTTTTTCTTTTCTTATACTCTTGGTTATGAACATAAATGTTGTCTTTTTTCCTTTTACACGATTCAAGAAAATAAAGATCTGAAAGTGTAAACACGTAGTCACATTTTCATCTATTGTCTGTTTAGAGACAGGAACTTGAGCCAAAGAACATCTTTTAAGCAGGATATGGTAGCTGATGCCTTCAATTTTACCACTTAGAGACAGAGGCAGGCAGATCTCTGTGAGTTTAAGGCCAGTCTGATCGACACAGCAAGTTTCAGGACAGGCACAGCTACATAATGAGATCCTGCCTCAAAGAAAAAAAAAAATCTTTTAAATTTTGTTTTTGGTATGGGATTTTGTCATGTAGCCCTGGCTGGCCTGGAGCTTACTGTATAGACCAGGTGGGCCTTGAATTCATAGATATCCACTGGCCTCTGCCTTTCTCTCCCAAGTTTTTGGATTAAAGACATATGCCACCACACCACTTTTCTTTCCTTATTTTTTTCAAGATTTAGTTATTTTTAATTTTATGTGTATAAGCGTTTTGCCTGCGTACATTATATGCAGCATGTGCATGCCTGGTGCTCTTGGAGACCAGAAGAAGGCATATCCCCAGAAACTTGAGTTACATACGGTTGTAAGTCACCACATGGATGCTGAAAAACTGAACCCAGGTTTTCTGCGAGAGCAGCTGGTGTGCTTAATTACTGAGCCACTTCTCCAGGCCCCAAAGAGTATCCTTTTATAATTTTTGAAATATATTTTTACCATTTTCTTTCTTCTTAATTTTTTGGTTTTTATTTTATGTGTATGAGTGTATATTTTGCTTGTATATACTGTCTGCTCACCACAGCGTCAGGTGGGTGCTGAGAATTGAACCCAGGTTCCCTGCAAGAACAAGTGCACTAACCACGGAACAATCATCTCCCAAGAGTATCTTTTATAAGTATCTTCTGTTCTGAACTCCAGTGTTCAGAACACTGAACACTTACGTCCTGCTTCCTAATACTTCATCTTAGACAATAAGCATTTTTGGTTACCGTGTATGAGTGTATTTGTTTTGTTGCTTTGCGTATAAACAGGTCTTCATCCTTTTTAGCGTTTTCATACTTCAGGGGTTAAAATGAAAATCTTTGGTTTGGCATATATGTGTTACATTTAAATCATATGCCCCATTAAATTCAAAATTTTTGTTTTAACTTAATTTTACAGTAAATGCGGCATTGAACCAATATCTCCTGTGATCTCTTGCCAGTCGCCTAAGGGCGCTTTGCTAAATGGTTTCAGGAAAATACTTTGTTTGCTTACTCAGTTTATTTGAGCAATCGTAACCAGAACCAATGTGCTGATTATCCATGCTGTGTATTTCAGTATTTGGGGAATGGATTTTCTGAGTCAGCATCAAAAGTAATGTGTCCTTTCTCCCAGGAATAATAATGGTTGGAGTTATTGTTGGCTCAAAGAAGACTGGCATAAACCCTGACAACGTGGCCACTCCCATTGCTGCTAGTTTTGGTGATCTGATAACTCTTGCCATATTAGCTTGGATAAGTCAGGGTTTGTACTCCTGTCTTGGTAAGTTGACTTGAAATAAGCATGACATTATTCAGAGTGTTTAAAAGTAAATGTAAAACACGTAAAACATGAATCTGTGCTGACTTTTACCTGATAGAACCTGTGGTAAAATCAATTAGAATACTAACTTGTACTTTTATTACGTGTTGTGGTTCTCATATTTTTTTTCCTCCTCTTGCTTAGTTCAGAACTCTAAGATAATGTTTATCATCTGTAATTCTTTTGTCCCTCATCCACACACACCTTTCTTTCATGAGACAGAGTCTCATAAATGTAGCCCCAGACTGTCCTCAAACTTGCTGTCTGGACAAGGCTCATCTTCAACTCCTGATCTTCCTGTTTCTGCCTCCTAATGCCACCTCCCAAGTGTGTGCTGCAACACCTCGCTATCTTCTGTAATTTCAGGTAAGAAAATAGAGGATCACAGTAGCCATGTATGCTACCCAGCTTTACACATTACTGGTGTTGCAGTTGAACACAAGCCTGTCATAGTCTGTGATTTCTGTGCTTTCTTCTAGTTAGATAGCCAGTTAGGACCCACCCTACACTGTTTTGTTATGTGTTTTGAACATGAGAATACAGGGTTATTACGTTTTTTTTGTGTTTTACCAAAATTTACCAATAGGTTATTTTTTTTCCCCACATCAAAAACCCATGCTCATAAGTAGCCTCAAAGCGATTTTAAAAAAAAATCCTAAAAGTTAGACTGAATACAAGGTGAAGCTGGAGTCATCTTACATACATAATTCCTGGTGAGTAGTGATGAGAAATGTATAGAATCCGATGAACGAAATGGAGCGTGTGTTCTGGGACCACAGTCAGTGGTAGTGAACATGATCTGTGAGCACGAGTTAGAGGCAGAATGTCAGTTGTGCTTCATTTTCATGTCAAGTTTCTCTCTCTCCACCCCCTCCCTCTCCCTCTGTGTGTGTGTGTGTGTGTGTGTGTGTGTGTGTGTGTGTGTGTGTGTAGGATGTTCAGTTTTTAAAAATATACAGAACTTCACTATAATAAAAATTTTCAATGCTAATTGCTATGGGTTCGATACGGCTTTCTGGTATAATTTTAAATATATCTAAAACATACTTAGATTGAAGAGGAGCCTCAGATGTGCTTTTGAACTAAAGAAAGGCTTTAACCTATCAAACGTACTAAACTGTGTGCTGCTTTTGGCAATAGCAAGTAAAGCTCCATTCAGTATGTGATGCTGCCTTCACTTTGGATTTGACATACTGTGTATGTTCAGGTAAAATTTTCTCACTTGGAGATAAAGGGGCATCCTCTTGAAATAATGTATGCTAAATGGCCAGGGCCATAAGCTACCATTATGTTCTTCTTGTCTGTGGCTTTTGTGCAGAATACAGGGAATGACCTCAGGAAAGTGTTCAATTCCCTTTATTCTCACAGGAAGCACAGAAAAGGGGAGTTATGTTATTAAAGAAATAACCATAAATCTTGTCCAGTTCTAGTTCTGCTTTGTTCCTCCTCTGACTTGTGCAATTTAGATAGAAATGCTAGATTCAGGGATCAAGTGTTAGCTTGTATCCGGTACTGGAGAACGTGGTGCTTTATTCTCGTACTCTGTTAACTCGCCACTCAACCCACAGGCAGACATCCGAGCAACTTGTAGTCCTCACCATGTATGATCAGGCTGTTGATTGTACTGAAGAAGAGAGGTTGTCTAGCCAGGCATAGTGATACATACTCATAATTCTGCAACACTTGGGTAGCTGAGGCAGGAGAATTGAGAGTTTGAGGCTAGTATATGAGACCCTGCCTCAAGACTGTCATCAGTAGGAAACCTGTCATCAATAAAAGCATGAGAAGGGTGCTCAGGGCTTCTTTGACTAACCTTTGAAGTTAGAGAACTTTCTCCTGCTTTGAGGAGAGGACAAGAGAAAAGGGTACATAAGAGGATGATGGGCACTATTAAGAGGATACAAATGCCACAGATTAACTGGCCATGATGGTGCATGCCTGAAATCCCAGCACCTACATGGTGGCTGACACCCATCTGTAATTGCAGTCACAGGGGATCTGATGGCTTCCTCTGGCCTCCCTGTGTACCAGGCATGCCTGTGGTATACAGATATACTTGCAGATAAAACACTCACACACATAAAATAAACACACAAACGCCATGATCATAATGTGTTGTCATGTAAAGCTTTCAATATTTTGAGTTTCATGTGTTGCCACATTAAGATTGGGTCTTGGTAGGGTCTCACTGTGTATCTGAGGCTAGCTCACAAACTCATCCTACCTCGACTTTCTGAGTATTGGAATGGTAGCTGTGAACCAGAACATCTGACATTACTTTCTTTTATTTGTTTCTTGTGGAGTCGAAGATTGAACCCAAGACCTTGCACTGCAGTGCACTGGCATTTTAACTGGAGTGAGGAATAGGATAAAATGCAGTGTTACTGTAATTTTAGAAAACAGTAGTATTAAATATTGTTTAGGGTATTCTTGGCCTTTGTCTTCTGAGAGTTGGCTTAACATTATTCAAGCTGCAGTATTATAGATCTTTCTCGTTTCATCTGTGTAATCGATGCCCCTGAGGGATTTTCTTTTTCACCGGTGAATTAATTTAACAGCTAAGAGTTAATTTAACAGCTTACAGGTGTTCTGAAATGTTGTATTTGGACTGCTGAAGTGTCTACATCTTGAGCACTAGGGGGCCTCAGAAGATCGGCAGTTAGGTGCCCGGCATTTTCATTCTGAATACAAAGAGCAGAAGTAGGCACATTTAATTTTTAAGATCCCATTTATCTTGTTGAGAAGACTGGTCCTTGGAAACAACATCTAATTTCTGAACCACCCTAGAAACACTGAGCAGTGTTTAGAGATGAAGGAGGGTCTTTGGTAGTTGTAAGCTTTTGCTGTGGAGGCTGCGTATTACATGGCATAAAGAATTAACTGGGCATGGGAAAGTTCCACGGGGTCGATTCATGAAGAGGGCATAGCAGTTGTAAATATATATGCACCCAGTGTCAGCATTCCTAAATATATAAAGTTATGGCTGAGCAGTGGTGGCACAGGCCTTTAATCCCAGCACTCAAGAGTCAGAGGCAGGCGGATCTCTTGAGTTCAAGGCCAGCCTGGTCTACAGAGTGAGTCCCAGGACAGCCAGAGTTACAACAGAGGAACCCTGTCTTGAAAAACAACAAAAAGAAGGATGCTGTTAGCTATAAAACCTGTGTTACAGAAGATGACAAACAGCCTAACACTACATGGCAGGAAAGTGGAAAAAGAACAAACTAAACCCAAAGTTAGCAGGAGTGAAGTAAGGAAGTAAGTATAATTAAACCAAGTAGGAAACTATAGAATAAATTAACAAAGCGAAGGGTTGTTTTTCTTGTAATGAAGAAAATTTACAAAACCTTAGCTAGACTAAGAAGAGAAAAGACTCTACCAGGAAGCAAAGCACAGACATTGTAATGGGTGCTTCAGAATGGAAAGGATCGCGAGAGGCTATAACGAGGAATTACATGCCCAAAACAACCTCTGGGGAATGGATACATTTCTATAAACAGATGCCCACTGAGACTGAGTCAGGAAGAAATAGAAGTCTTGACAAGACAGGCGGCAAGTAGACTGGGGTAGTAATTAAAAAGAAAAAAGGATTGCCATGAATTTGAAGCCAGCCTGGGCTACAGAGTGAGACCCTATCTCAACAATTCAAATACACACATAAATGAGTGTTAAAATTTAAAACTCCAGAAAACAAATGACCTCGAGAGAAGTATTCTTTCTCTCTCTCTCTCTCTCTCTCTCTCAAACAAAACAAAACCTTGTTTTATGAGGTCAGCATCACAGTCTGATATCAAAGCCAAAGACCTTGAGAAAACTATTGGCCAATATCTCTGGTGGGCAGAGCTGCATGCACACTCAGTAAAACATGAGCAGACAGCATTAGAAACTGCATCAGCTGAAAACATTGCCTCTGTGGTGACGTAAGGGAAGATTGCCCTCTCTTGCCACTTTTGTTCAGCATCAGATTGGAAGTACTTGTGAACAATTACACACACACACAAAGTGGGGAGGGATGAAAGGCATCCAAATCGAAAAGAAAGAGTTATCTCTGTAAATAGCATGATCTTATGTAGGTAAAAAGAAATTAAAAAATGAAAAATCCCTGAAGATTCCACCATAAATTCCAGATTATTATTTAGAACTAATAAATGGGTAATGGTTTCAGGATGTGAATCAGTGTAGAAAACTCAGTTGTATTTCTTTATGCTGTTAAAGACTTACCTGAGCTGGAGATGGTGATAAGCACCTGTAATCCTAACCTTGAGAAAACTAAGGCGAGCAGATCGTGAGTTCAGATCCAGCCTGGACTACATGGCAAGCTCTAGGCCAACCTCGCTTCATAACAAGACCCTGATAGTAAATCCATCCACACACCTCCTGTCTGTCTGTCTGTCCATCTGTTCATCCATCCATCCACCCATTCATCCACATGTCCATCCATGCTTATCTGAATTGTTATAGCACTTTATTGAGGCTTTTTTCATGACTTTCTGTTTCGTCAGTGATTATAGCTTTTTGTCTAAATATAGTACTCCCTTCCCCCTCTTTGTTTTTGAAAACTGATTTTGTTCGATGCAGGAAGGCAGTGGGCTAGACAGTAACTAGAATATTGCCTGTGTCTGTGCTTTCTGTTTCAAAGTACAAACTTCTTAACAATACTGTGATTTTATATATATATATATATATACATATATATATATATCCATCTGTCCATCCAGCCCTTGGTGCTGTATACATATTAGATGTTGTATAAATACCATTTTACAAAGTACATTATTCCTTTTGAAAATGATTCAGCTAATATGATTAGAATTTATTCAAGTGGTCTTCTGAATGATTTTGGCATGGTGACTGTCCAATAATAAGATGGACTATAACAAAAGAGTTCTTTGCATGATGACTCAGGGTTAGAGAAATAGTGTCGGGCGTCTTGCCTCAGTAAAGAGTTCTGGAGATTAGTATCACATCACTTCAGAAAAGTAAAAACTGAAACACACGGCTAGAAAAACCTAGTTCAGATAGAAAGAAGAGGAACTACGGTGATGTAAGGTCTGGTTTACGTGATTCCGATGTGCTTTTGTATGGTTTGCAGGGGAAATACAGATACATTCACAGGGCAATTGTTACATATGCTGTAGTAATCTTTAAAAAGCTGTTACCATTCATCTCTGAGCCAGCAAGTGGAATATCTCTACACAATGGTTGTTGTTGTGTCTTTTTTCTTGTTTTCATGTTTCTTTTTCAAAGCAGTGTTGGAGCTTATCAAGAAAAGGTTCTCACATAGATTTAAGCTTTGGCATTAGGGGAGAGAACGTGTAGGAAAAGGACAGTATCTGCCTAAGACATGGGCGTGGGCTTCTCAAGAGGGAGTTGCACTCCAGTGTCTTAACAGTGGCCTCAAGTAGGAGTTTGGTTTCTAAGGAACTCCATTTTCTTTTAGTAAATGAGACTATAAGGTGAGGTACGTTCCTGAGATATGTTGGATAGGAGTACAAGCTGGTAAGATAAAGCCACAGGCCACAAGGGGGAAGAGATCCTTCCTGTACTGGATGCCAAGGGAGTTAGTGGGTACGTTTTAACTGAAGGAACTTCATTATATTGTTTATGAGATTCTCAAAGAGTTACATCTGGGAAAAGAGTGGAGCTAAACTCACAGGTCCTATAGTCTGGCCCTGAGCATGCGGCATTGCTATTTTAATGCTCATATTTGAAACATCTCTGTAAAAAGGAATATTGTCTCTATGCAGTCCATCTTCACAGCAAAGTTTGTTTATTGTGCTGGAATTTCTTGACTCTGCACTGGAGAAATGTTGACCAGACTCAGGGGTAAGGGATTCCTCTCCTTTCCAACACTCTCTTTATTTTCTGTGCTTTCCTATCCTGCCTCAGTTTTCTCCCTCTGGAACCTCGATTCCTTAATCTTAAAAGTTTCTGAGGCCAAAATCTGTTTTTTGTAACCTCTGAACTTCTAAACAAGGATGGAGACCTTGCAACCAGGAACTGAAAGTGTGTCTGGTCTAAGGGAGGATGAGAAGGTCCCAGCATAGAGATTAGGGGATCTTCACTAGATGGGATTCTGGGAGAGAAATTACTTTACTTGGGGTACTAAGCCACACAAACAGCAAACACACAGCAACTGAATTGATTGCCTTATCCTAAAATTAGCACCAAAATATGTCTTCAAAACTTATCATGCATCTGAGAACCCTAACGACAGATCTTTAAAACTTGAGGCAAAATTTGACATAGAGTTGAATAGGAGGACTGAGTACACATCGCCCCAGTTCAGGCATATATACAGTATTCTACCCTTCCCATTTATCTATCTATCTAGCTGTTGTTGTTTTTTTTTAAATTTTTTGCAGGGAAAGTGGATGTTGTATGCCATGGCATGCATGGAGAGGTCAGAGGACCACTTGTGGGCTTATTTCTTTCCTTCCATCCTGTGGGTTCTAGGGATTGAGCTCAGTCATTGCTTGGTGGCAAGCTTACTTGTTGAGCCATCTCACCAACCCATGTTATTCCTCTTTAACACCAGCAGAGGTTCTGTCTCTCTTGTGCTGCTGAAAGCCTATCAAGGATAGGCTTATTTAACTTACTTTGTAGGATGACTCATTTAACTTCTTGTGATTGATCGGTTTGAACACATTAATAATAAACTCCAAGACAACAATGATGCGTTGGTGTCTCAGTAAAGAAAGAAATCAAAGCACTTTTCCTTGATGTAATTTAACTAAGAGTAAGGCCAAATTTAAATTCTCTGCTTTGCTTTCCTTGTGTCTTCTGTTCTTTGTTATATGAGTCTGAGTCTGGGCCTGCCTGAAGTTTGTCTTGTGAATCTGTCCTTTGTGACTGTGTCTGTTTCTGAGTATGTCTGTCCCCACATGTCTGCCTGAGTGTGTGTCCCTAAAGGGGGGATTTGTTCTCTTTTATTGAACAATATAGGAAGTTGTTCAATGGAGAATGAATGGGGTATACTTGAAAGAAATCTTTAACAGAGTTTTACAAGAGCTTAAGTCACTGACTCCAACTGACCCAGAGAACAGTATACAAACATCATCATTCATCAAACAGTATCCATATGTTGTATTCAAAGTGGTGGATATTTGGTGGATATTCATTTTATAAGACTGCTTTCAGCCTCTATTTGCTGTTTCCAACAAATGATTATTGTAACATACATGCATTGATATTTAATCAGGGGCATGAAAGAATACATAATTTAAGATTACAGTTGTGCATTAGCTTGGGCTGATCACTTGGGAAATCCAAGGAAAGTAAGGTTGATTCTTTCATTGTTCTCTTAAAGGCAGGTTAAGCAGGCTGAGTACACAGTATGATAGCACTCAAGTCCTATGTAACCTCAAGGTGTATTATTAACTCTGGCTGTGAGGTCCAACAAATATTCCAGTCTCTTAGAATGTAAGTTACTCTGATAATATTGCATTGCAACAACTTCTGGGCTTAAGCGTAAGACCCCTTGGGCTGAAAAAAGAATGTACATTATGTATAATGAAATTATATACAGATGGCATGGCAGAATATGAGAGAGCCACCCCCAGAGGGATCCAGTGGTAGAACAGGTCAAATGGAAAATAGTGTGCGATTGTATTGACTGATTATGCATTAAACTAACAGCAGGGAAGAGAAAAGCAATGATGCAAACCAAAGCACAAAACACGACTATGGCTATTGGTAGACCTATAAATGGGACTGACCTTTGCACATGAGAAGTTGTATTTTTCTTTCATTTGAAGAGAATGTTTTCATCTTCTAGCAGTTCACAGGTTTAAGCGGCTTTGTCTTCAGGATGTTCTTGAGGCTGAGAGACTCAGGGAAAGGTTTTATTCTCGAGAATAAGGCCGTGATAATACTTTGAGTTCTGGCTGGAGTAGGCATCTGTCTACCCTGAGCAAACACCAGAAGATCTTGAGTAAGATCTAATTCTCATTCTGGGCATGGACTAGAGAAGCAGAGGCAAATGGATCTCTGTGAGTTCGAGGCCAGCTTGGTCTACATAGTGAATTCTAGGCCAACTGGGAGTACACAGTTGGGACTGTGTTTTGGTTTCAAAAACAAAAATAAAACAAAAACCAAAAATCTCATTATCAGATTTTTCACTGAGGATGAATTTCTTCTTTGAACTGAGTTAAGTTAGGGTGTTGGCATGGTTCTGCCTCCTGGGTTATTATTATAGATGCAGAACAGACAGGCTGCTACCATTTTGGGTTGTGGACTTCATAGTCACATTTACCTAAAGGCACATTTGAGTAGAGCAGCTGGTGTTTTTCTCCCTAGGTGAGATGAGCCATGAGGTCCTTTAACAGTATTTTACTGATGTGCTGGGGACAACAGAATGTATGCTCTGCATCTGCCAGTCATTTTCAGTCACCCATGTCCTTGTTGGGTAGCCTGTTTCATTCTTGCTTTTGTATAAGATGGGCTTATGTTGAATTCTGGGACATAATAACCAGCCATTTCTGTAACCGCACTTAACAGCATTTCTACAGCTATTGTAGCTTGTAGAAACCTTGGCCACCCATACAGTGTATACTCTAGCTGCAGAAGTAAACTGAAGGTTGGGTAAGGATTTTCTTTTGTCATTGTCGTTGTCCTCCTCCTCCTCCTTCTCCTCCTCCTCCTCCTCCTCCTCCTTCTCCTCCTCCTTCTCCTCCTCCTCTTCCTCCTCCTCCTCCTTCTCCTCCTCCTCTTCCTCCTCCTCCTCTTCCGCCTCCTTCTCCTCCTCCTCCTCCTCCTCCTCCTTCTCCTCCTCCTCTTCCTCCTCCTTCTCCTCCTCCTCTTCCTCCTCCTCCTCCTCCTTCTCCTCCTCCTCTTCCTCCTCCTTCTCCTCCTCCTCTTCCGCCTCCTTCTCCTCCTCCTCCTCCTCCTCTTCCTCCTCCTTCTCCTCCTCCTCTTCCTCCTCCTTCTCCTCCTCCTCTTCCTCCTCCTTCTCCTCCTCCTCTTCCTCCTCCTTCTCCTCCTCCTCTTCCTCCTTCTTCTCCTCCTCCTTTTCCTTCTTTCTTTTTGGTTTTTCAAGATAAGGTTTCTCTGTGTAACTTTCGGTGTCCTGAAATTCACTCTGTAGACCAGGTTGGCCTTGAATTCACAGAGATCCACCTGCCTCTGCCAGCCCGAGTGCTGGGATTAAAGGTGTGTGCCACCACTGCCTGGCTAGGGACTTTCAATGCGAAGTTTTATTATTGGATTGTGTATATGCTGATTTCCAAGACTGGAGTTGATAACATATCCCTTACCTTTTGGACTGTCCCACCAACACTGGTTAGTACAGAAGTTCATTTAAAAGAGGATTGATTAAGACAGAAAACAAAGTCATCATATCAAAAGAGAATAAACATTTATTGACTTGAAAAATTATAGCTTCCCTCCTTTTAAGCAAAAATCTCAGAAGCAAAATCAGGTTAATTTTTCATTGTTCCAGGTCACCTTGGAAAGGCGGCTTACTGGGTTCAGTGGCCAGCCATCAGCTCCAGGCTATTCAATCCCTTGAGAACAGTGAAGTGCCTCCTAGTTGTTCATGGGGTGTTGTAGAGTCTCACTAACTTGATGTGTGACACGAAGAGTCCAAACTTGCCTTGACTACCACTGTGCTTGAGTGGTGTATTTAAAGCAGTGCGCCATCTTTGAGTGATCTTTTAGAATGTCAGTTCTCCAAAAAACTGTGATAGTTGTTAATGGATCTTTGGAAAAAGTTAAGTGTGTATAATATGAGTTACTGTGTTGGTCACACAGAAACAGATGCTATATAAAATTTGTCCCTCCACAGTTCAGAGGAGTTTAGATGAGGGTGAATGCCATCATGAAGTGATGCAGAGGTAGCTGTAAAATGCTGCAACTTTACACAAGGTGAAGCTGGGACCACAGAGTGTAGTTGTGTCCCACAGCTCAGTGGAATCAGAGTAATTTGTACAACTTTGGCTTTGTGAATCTCTACTTTTCTGTAATTTATTTCAACATAGGATAAGTACTGCACATATGAACTCTTGCTGGATGTGAAAACCTCAAAGTTTCATCTGTTCTAGTTTTCAGTTGTGGAGCAGTTTGCCAAATTAGCAAAAGACTCGATGGCTTGAGACAATGCAGTTGTATTTTCTTAGGTCTAGAGGTTAGACGCCCAAAATGAGTCATGTAGGACAGATGCCAAAGTATTGGTAGTGCTGACTCCTTCTGGAAGTTCAGGGGTAGACCCTGTTCCCTGCCCTTTCTGTCTGGCAGCTGCTGGCATTTGCTTCCTATAGTGCTTGTTTCTTTCACATCGGTCTTTCCTCTGCCACTGGGTCTTGCCTTCTCTCCTTCTCGTGAAGGTGCCGATGATCACACTTAGGGCTCACCCAAATTGTCCACACAGCAGTCTCCTGCCAAAGTCTTTGACTTTATCGTGGCAACATTCACAGTATCAGGGTATCTTTGTGCATCCATATACAGTTTACCACAATACTCACGATGTATTGAGATTTTAATACAAAATATTATTCTAACCAGTATCTACTAAACATGTTTCATCTAGAAAAAGAACGTTATCTTACACTTTAATATAACGCAGAAGTTTGGGTTTGGCTCTTAATTGACCATTTTCTTTTGTTAGTTGTGTCATTAATGGGCTTCTAAAAGTAATTCTTTAATTTTATGACACCAATTAAATGCGAAATTTAAATAGATCACAATTATAGTAAGTCATTTGGAGGTTTTGGTTTCACGATGATTTTCCACTTTTTTAATGCTTGAGAAACTTTGGAGATGCCTTTATACTTTCAGAAGAGCCGCAAACGTACAAACAGCTGTGGAAGCCCAGTTACATGTCCTCAGCCTCACTCAGCCTTAGCATTGTGTTCTGACTGCTATGCTGTTTTTCCTCTTCTGTTTTCCCTTCTTCATTTTTTATCAGAGCCCTTAAAAATCAGGTAACATGCACCATGCAGCTCCCCTTCCTGTGCGAACAGCTCAGTGGAGTTTTCATAAGATCCCTTAGTCTTCATCACATTCCAATTCCAGAAAATTTCACTGCCCCCAAAGAAGCCCGGTATAGGTGAGCACATTCCTCATGCTGCTCCTCCCTGGCTCCTGGCAACCGCTAATCTATTCTCTGGTTGTATTTGGCTCTACTAGACATTTCTTGCAAATGGGATCATAATATGTGACCTTTGATGCCTGACTTCTTTCACTTAGCAAGGTGTTTTCAAGGTGTTTTCAGAGGAGCTAGGGCCAAATCTTCAGTGTTGAAGAATGAATGAATGAATGAATAACATGGCTGCATAGCACTCTATTGGATGGATGGATATGCTGCGCTTTATCATTAGCCACCGGCTACATGCCTAGGTCATTTTCCCTTTTGCACTTCTGCAGATAATGCTGCAGAACATTCACTTATGAGTTTTTATGTGAAAATGTGTGTTTTCAGTTTCCTTAAAGACAGGTTAACTCTGTCTTTAAGCAATGAAATCCTTGCTAAAAAAGATAAGAATTTTTGTTACAAAGAGGAATCCAGGCATATCCTGGCTGAAAATTTCATAATAAAGCTTTGGTTAGCTGAAGGGGTATTTATAATCTTAGGATAAGCAGGATGGTGGTGGTGCATGCCAGTACCAGGGAGGCAGAGGCAGGCAGAGCTCTTGAGTTTGAGGCCAGCCTGGTCTACAGAGTGAGTTCCAGGACAGCCAGGGCTGCACAGAGAAATTCTGTCTTGAAAAACAAAACAAACTAACAAACCCTTAGGATAATATAATGATTGAAATAAACAACAGGCGATTTTCAACTATAGGGAAACATAAAGTATAGTTTGTGACGCAAGCTCATAGAGTGAATTTAAGTTTATGCTAAAGAAGCTATACGCATTTACATACTTGTACTTTAGCCCATTAGAGTAACATCAACCGTCTAATTCCATCAGCTCACTCTTGTGATTGTTACCTAAATAGGTAACTGAAGTTGTATATATCATATAAATAATTAACCAAAAATTGTCATCTTTTACATTTTTTTTCAAGACATGGTTTCTCTATGTAGCCCTGGCTGTCCTGGAATTCATTCCATAGACCAGGCTGGCCTTGAACTCAGAGATCTGCCTGTCTCTGCCTCCTTAGTGCTGGGATTAAAGGTGCATGCACCACTGCCGGGCTATCTTTTTACATTTAAAAAATTTTTTTCATGTTATGTGTTTTGCCTGCGTGTATGTCTGGGTACCACATGTGTGAAGTGCCCACGGAGGCCAGAAGAGGGAATCAGAACCCCCAGAACTGGAGTTTCAGGTGGTTGTGAGCTGCCATGTAGGAGCTGGGAATTAAACTTGGGTCCTCTGGAAGAGCAGTTAGTGCTCTTAACCACTGAGCCGTCTCTCCAGCCCTTTAGTTTTCCTTTTGAAAAAATTGTGTGTGTGTGTGTGTGTGTGTGTGTGTGTGTGTGTGTGTGTGTGTGTGGTGGTGGTGTGGTGAGTGCTGGCACCACCGTGCTCATGTGGAAGTCAGTGGATCGCTTTGAGGAGTCTATTCTCTGCCACCACTTTGGTTCAGGGGATCAAATTCAGGTGTCGGGCTTGGCTGCAGGTACTTTACTCTGAGCCTTCTTGCCAGCCCTACCTTATGTTTTCCTTAGTGTTGTCCTTTTGTGGCCTAGGCTGGCCTTGAACTTGTGATTGTGTGCACCACCACACGAAGCAAGTCACCTAATTTATACATTTAATTTCCTAGACCTGTAAAAATTACTTTAGGCACTTGAAAAAAAATTGAGAAAAGGCAATCTAAAGTAAAATGTTTCTGAGATTTTTATGTGATCAGATACTCAAAGCTTAAATTTTAGTTGGCTGCTGGGCACCATGTGCACTGTGCTATTGGGTGTCCAGTTGTTCTGTTCCATACACAACGTTGGACTTATTAATGTGGACGTTAATTGTTGCTTTAGCTTGAACTTTGTAAGGCTTGCTTTAAGTTATGTTGGGGAAGCCTAGAATAGGCCTTGTCCCAAGGCCAGTGTATTCCTCCTACTCAGATGGACTGTCAGTGTTCGAAGGGGCCTCTCTTTCATCTGTTGGATTGTTTATGATTCTGGGTGTTCACAGGCTTTGGAGGGTTGCTGGGCTTTTTTTCTTTGGCTGTCCATGCACATTTCATCCTGTGCACACATGCTTGCATTCCCTTCCCAAGCTCTTCCTCTGCATGTTTCCTCTCCTGCTCTGTCCTGTGAATTCGTGTTGCCCCAGCCTCATCCTCTGGGCCGTTAGTAAGAAAGTGGGGGCAGCTTGAGGGTTCATTTCTCCCCTTGTCTCTGATCTTGCAGTGCCTTTTTGAATGTTGTTAGAAAATAATTCACACACACACACACACACACACACACACACACACACACACACTTTCCAGTCATTTCTGAGAGCTCATACAAAATTTTGTTTAGAAGTGGCATGAATCATGTCCATGAAACGACCTGTAGCCAAGCCTGCCATCAGTGAGGAGGTGGGAAATAGAGGGTGAACAACTGTGACCCAGACATCTGCTGCAGAGAAGGACAGCCAAGTCTAGGCAGTGGTCAGGGTCAGCTATTCCCCTGATGCTTGTCCACCCTGGTGTCCTTGCTTTTCTCATGGGGGCAGCGTTGTTGTTTCATAATAAATGTTGGTGGCATTAATATATTTTTCTTTTAGTTATGTTATTTGATATTTTTAAATAATATCTTGCTGTGTAGCACAGGCTGACCTGGAGTATGCTTTGTAGCACAGGCTGGCCTTAAACTTGTGGTTCCCCAGCTCCAGCCTCTTGAGTACTGGGTTAGGGAAATGGGCTACCATACTTGGCATTGAGTTTTATTTACAGTTCCAAATTTTAAGTATATAGAAAAACGTAAGACACTTAATATGTTTGATAATAAATAAATCTGGTAAAACTGTTTCTCTTGATAGTTTAGATTTGTCATTAGAAAGAGGGGTTGATGTGTTTCTTTCTCTTTACTCTAGAGACATATTATTACATTTCTCCATTAGTTTGTGCCTTTTTCTTGGCTCTGACTCCAATCTGGATCATAGTAGCTGCCAAACATCCAGCTACCAGGACTGTGCTCCACTCAGGGTGGGAGCCCGTCATAACAGCCATGGTTATAAGCAGGTGAGTGTTGGAGAAACAAGGGGAGAGCTTTCATGTTCTGTGTAGGTATGTTCGTACTAAAGTTGTTGGACAAATGGTTTTACATAGCTATTCATAATTCTGTCCACTAGTAGCTGACCTATGCTATAGGGCTATTCCAACCAGAATTACCAGATCAGTGAGTGAAATGCACTGGGGTCCATGTGTGTTTTAACACAAAGACATTACTTATTTTAAATAGTAAGTTGCTAGGTAACTAAGCCTTCTGAATGTATATGCTGTCCGAGTGTTTTCACATCTAAGAGCCTGACATAATTAAGGATGTACTGTTTATTACCACAATGAAGTTATCAATAAGGAAAGAATAGAACAGTTTAAGGTCTAGCAATGAGGCATTAGTTAGATGAATCCTCATAGGGTTGCAAAGTGGAATATTAGCCACCCAGAATGATACTGTTACAGTTCTGTTGCTATGGAAATATGTTCAGCCCACATTTGATGAAAAAAAGTAATCTGGAAAAGATAGGGCAGACCTGTTAAGTGTGGTAAACTGAGAGTCTCCTTCAGTATTTGGATTTGGATAATACAGAGACCACAGTCCAGCATGGAAGACCCTGAAGAGGAGGTAGAGCATGATATTTATGGTCTCTCAAGACCAGTCATCCAGAGTACAAGGGGACAGTGAGCCTAAGGAAAGATGTCTTTAGGAATTAAAAACATAACTTTGTGGAACTGATTGATGTTTACTTTGTGGGTTTGATGTTGGCAGGATACAGAGAGAATGGCTTTGTGGAGAACTGAAATAGGAAGGGAAGGTGGTGCATCCTCATCCCACTGTAGGAGGAAATCACTAAATTCAGGTTCAAGACGAAAAATAAGAAATAGTCTTTAGGCATGCTACTTAGAAAAATAGAAGCTACAGTGGAAACCAATTCCTGGTGCACAGAGGGTCTGGGAATGGAGCTAGGGACTACTATCAGGTAGCGTCAGAGCTTTGGGTCTGCTGTTTGACTAGCAAGTCTGTCTTATGACAGCGTGTGGCTCATTTTGCTGTAGGTAGATGACCTTTCCTGGAAGATTTAGACAACAGGTTCCTATGGGTGTTGGGACCGTCCGTCTCATAGTGAATACACCAACAGACTGAAGCCAACCAGTTAATAAAGGCTTCAGAAACTTCAGCAAGCCTCCAAGTCCCACTGAGATACCAAAAGTGTATGGCTTGCCACTGTGTTATACTGAAAATTCATCGAGCTTTAGCACAGTAGAAACCACCTCTTTAATGCCTACATACTCTAAAGGGAAAAGACGCTGCTTTTACAATTAGTTTTTAAAGAGGAAGAGTAATAGATGATGTGACTCAAAAAATAGTATGATCCCAGCATTTGGGAGGCTGCGGTGGGTGGATCTCTATGAAGTTGAGGCTAGACTGGTCTACTAGCAAGCTCCAGGCCAGCCAACGCTATATAATGAGACACTGCCTCAAATGAAACAAAACAAAAATACTACATACAAAAGAATACGAAGGGACCATTAGTCCCATTGTTTTAAGTCCTAGAAATTGTTAATAATGCCTTCTAGATAGTTTTGTGCAGTAAACATGTATAATCTGAGAATATGTGACACTTAATCCTAGCACTTGGGAGGCTGAGACAAGAGGATTCCTGTAACTCCAGGGCCATCTTGGGCTATATAATCGCAAGACCCTCTTTCCCAAGGTGGGGAAAACAAAAATATAAATAAGTAAAAAGGAAACTAATACACATACACATTTTACCCAATGGTTATGGTACTTATAATTTTTCTTTATTTAGTGTGTGTAGCCTGTGTGTGTGTGCTGGTGTGTGCCCCAGGTATGCACCTGTGGCACCCTCGGTCAACACCAGGTGTCTGAATGGCTTCTCTTGCACTTTTGTTCTTCTACCTTAACTTTTGAGTCAAGTGCTCTCACTGAACCTGGAGATCTGGAGTGGCTAGTGAACCCCTGAGATCCTTCTGTGTCTGCCTCCCACTGCAAACATTATAGGTGCTCCTTCCCACACCTGGATTTTTATGTGGGTGCTGGGCTCCAAACTCAAGTCTTTGCTTATGTAGCCAGTTCCTTACACACTGAACCACCTCTCCCTCCCCCACGGCCATGTTTTATTTCCAGTTTTTTTACTGTTAACATTTATTTCTACTTTGAAAATTCTTCCTTTTAGCTGATTTTTACATCGCATAAACATTGTACTATACAAAGTGGGGGTGTCTGAGTGTCAGAACAACTTGAGATTCTTTTTCGTTCCTCTTCCCTAATATGTGGTTTTCTTTCTTTCAGCATTGGGGGCCTTATTCTGGACACAACTGTATCTGACCCAAACTTGGTTGGGATTGTTGTTTACACACCAGTTATCAATGGTAAGACTGGAAGGTACTGCTGCTTCATGATGACACCACTCTTAGGTACCCACAGAGATGTCTTCCTACTCCATCCATCTCTTTCTTTAAATTCAAGATGTAACTCAGAGTAGAAATTGTTCTCCCTGGTCTCGGTACATACAATACTTCTTAGAAAAGAGCTGTTTCTCAACCATTTTTTCTACATGTTGGTTTTACAGGCACATTTGGCTTTTAAGGCTAATGTGACAAAATACAGTTGTATTTTGAATTGTCCCTTCCCTTTGGCTTACTGGCTGTTCTTATATTGCTTTTGTTGGTTTTCTTAGAAGATGCAGAATTAGCCATATTTGACCTTTGCCTAAATTCATTCCATTCACTTAAGATCTGCTACTTTGCTGTTACCTGCAAACTGTGCCTCATAATATTCTTGCCTATAAAATGGAAATTATAATACTTATATTAGATACTTATAATACATATATTAAAGACTCATGTTAAAATAATTTCGGGGTTTTGTAGGAAGTGCACTTACTGAGACCGTTTTAATCCATCTGTACTGATTTTGGGAGTGTACTGATTAAGTTGGATTTTGGTATAGCCTAGATTGACATAACTTAAAAAGTAATTTTACCTGGGCATACCATACATTTAGCATACATTATATTTTTTAAAGAATTAACTTTTTATATTAACATAAAGTTATACAAAGACATGTTCTGAAGTCTCATTTTAGATCTGAAATTTCTACTGAACCTTGTAATTTTTGTCTACCTTTGGAATGTCAGGGACAAGTTTCCTTTATGAATCTCTCTCCCAGCTGTCTGGTGCTACCATTCCCCTCCTGTCAGCCATCCTTAAAAAATCACAGAACTATCTGATTCGACTTGGTTCTTCTCTTTGACTTGAACGTTACCAAACCGTGTCCATTACCCCCTCACATGACTTACTTGTTCATTTGGGGGTACTGTGGCATGCCTCTCCACTAAGGCCATCTCACTGAAGCCATCCATTCAAATAATGAAGTAACCTCCCTGAGTTATTGCCTGCTCAATGCAATTGTCACTAAAATGCTATATTCCATAAGCGTTATTTGTGTCTCGTCAGTCAGAAGGTGAACTTCCCAGTGGGTTTCTCCTGTGTGTCACATCAGATCTGACTTCTATTGTCTTTCAAATCCCTCGGAACACTGTTGGACTCAAATATCCCATAAGTGGCACCAAACTATTCCCATCATGCTTACTGGATTCTTGTACTGTCCTTACTAAGATTCTGATTTTTACTACTGGAATAGCTCTGCCTTTCCTTCCACCCATTCATCCTCTCTTTAGTAAATATAAATCAACAAACTCATTAGCTTAAGTGTTACTGGATTGAGCTGTGTTGAATAACATTACAGGTAATTTATATGGAAAGGATCCTTATTCCTAAGACTTTCATGACTCTTTCAGTTGCTTCACCTTGTATAAGAAACCAGTTTAGAACATCGTGACAGGCTCCCTTTGGAAGCTCGTGTTGTGACACCACGTGTTGCTAAATCCTTTTGTATGTCAATAGGTAAAGCTCTTAGTTAGATAGTACAGTGAGCTCATCTTATGTTAAATTTCACCCTTTAGAAACAATGGTAGAGAAGATTCCATGTTCTCATACAGGTACAACTTTTAGAACTAAATTTCATTGAAAACAATTTGTTAGATTTGTTCGTTTTATTATATGTGAGTGTTTTTCCTGAATGCATGTCTGTGCACCATGTGTGTGCTTGGTGCCCACAAAGGTCAGAAGAGGGCATTGAATCTCCTAGAACTGGAGTTACAGATGTTGCAAGCCACCATGTGGATGCTGGAAATTGAACCTGGTTCTTCTGCAACAGTGCTCTTAACCACTGAGTAACTTCTAAATATGCGAGGGATATGCCATTTAAAAGACCTCTGTTTATCCTCCCCCTTTCATAATTTAATATTTATTGTATATCTACATAAGTATCAAGTAACTACAAGTCTTTTATCCATATTATATATAACTTAATTCTCATTAAAGTAATTAGTCCAAGATTAAATATCTAGTGAATGATGGTGAATCAAACTTTAAAGCCTTATCTGCTTATCCGCTTATTCTCAAACCCCTGGGTTTTTTTCTCCCAAAACATACAACTGCTAATTTATCTGATTTATTTGATACATGAATGCATGTGTTTAAAGCAAAGTTATCTGTGTTGATGTGACTATGATATCATTAAATGTTTACATGCCTCAGAACTAATAGCATTTTCTAAAACGCATTGGTCATGCTTGCTCTGTAAGATATTAGTAAGCACGATTTGAGAAGTGAGTTCTGTGGTCGATTAAGTTTGGTAAACATCGACAGAATTCTTGACTACAGGATAGTAAGCCGTTACTGTGCTTAAAATACTTCTGTGGGTCTCTCTTTGGCATGTCTGCTGAAAGTGCTGGAATGCCCGGATCTAACCATCCTTCTACCCAAGACCATGCTTGACAAACCACTGAACTAGGGGTTATGTATTTACTTATTACTTACTTATTAGTGAAACTGAGTGAGCCCAGTGCCTCTCATGTGCACTGAGATTTAGCGTCAATTTATAGCCTATTTTCTTTTTAAGTATTTTATTAATTCTTTGAGAGTGTCACATAATTTTGATCCTATCTAGCCTCCACTCCCCTCCCTAACTACTTGCAGACTCCCCACATTCCTACCCTCAAAACTTCATGTCTTCTTAAAACAAACAAACTATCACCTCTAATTTGTGTTAGGTGTGGGGCATCCACTGGAGCATAGTCAGTTTACCAGGAACCACACCCTTGGGGAAAACTGACTTTCTCTACTCCAGACTCCTCAGTTAGGAGTGGGCTCATGAACCCCTTCCCACGGCTGACTGTGCTGTGTAAGTCTTACGCAGGTAACCACAGCTGCTGTGAGTTCATGGGTCTGTCACGTCCAGAAAACACCGTTTTGTCTGATACTGCTGGACCTTTCACTCTTGCAGTCTTCTTGTTCACTCTTCCAGGGTGGCTCCTACGCCTTGGGGAGGGGCGCGTGGTACGAATGTCCCACTTATGGCTAGGCACTTCACTAGCACTCTTCTCTGTTGTGAGATTCTGCTTTAACCACTGTCAGTGTCCGGAGGCCCCACTAGTCTATGGCTAGAGAGAGACCAATGTAGAGAGAAGGCAGCTTGGTACTATATCCTTTTAGCACAGTGGGTCTTAACCTGTGGGTCACCATCCCTTGGGGACAGGGGTCGCCCATGACCATCTGCATGTCAGATATTTACATTATGAGCTATAGCAGCAGCAAAATTACAGTTACGGAGTATCAACGAAATAATTTTACGATTGGAGGGTTCACCACAACACGAGGAACTGGATTAAAGGGTCACGGCATTAGGAGGTTGAAAACCACTGTTTCAGCAGAATAAAGTGGTAGGTTCACTCTTGAGGCCTGTAAGCTCCCTGGTCATGGATTCTTGACAAGATTTATAGTACGACTTGTGTGTTTCTTCCCGTGGAGTGGGCCCTAAATCCAATGAGAAAGCGAACGGTTACCCGTACTGCGTCTGCGTGACTTCTGTACTCATGGGCCTTTCTTACTTAGGCCAGTCTTTATTGCAGTTCACAGAATTCACAGCTGAGTAAGATTGTCGATGATCCCTCCCTCAATCAAGCCACCCACATAGCACTTTCCGGTATTGTGAAAGCTAGCTAACAGGAAGAAAGCTTCCTGGGTCAGTACCAACTTGGTTTCTCCAACTTCTGTGACCAGTGCATATTGTGTCTTCAGCAAGAAGGTCTTAACATCAAGTTCTAGTAGGTAATCAAGAGCACTGACAACAATAGCCTGTATTGTTTGGGGGCATCCCACAATCTATTTTCAAATAATAATGTACCACTTTGTATAGAGGATCAGAGACTTGTATCAGTATACTCTTTAGTCTTCTGTCATACATTGTTTCTTTTAAACCCTATAGCACATTATTATTTGTGCTTTCAATAGTCATTTTTAAAGTATTAAGTATAATAAAAATGGCATTTTCTCTGTTTTCGTAAGAAAACTATTTCCAGCTCTTTCCTTTGTACACACCCATACTTCCGTCTGATTGTCATATGTTCTCCACTGCATGAAGGATCCTCTCAGTGTTTCTCATAGGGGAAGCCTGCAGAGAAAGCACAGGCTTTTGGCACAGTCTACCCAGCATGTGGCTCTTTCCACTCTCCTCTGTTTTCATCTTTAACAGTGCCTGGTAAACTTGTTTCACCTGTATCAGAGCAGAACCTGACTTGATCTCCTGGCAGCCAGGGTACCATTCCATCAGCTCCAGCGAGGACAGAACCTCATTCTATCCTCCATCCATTCCTTTAGTGTCTCCTCTGTCACATGTGCCTTCCTCTCTTCTGTTTTTTTTTTTTTTTTCCTACAAATGTGCTGCACTAAGTACTTGATGCTAGTCGCCTTTCCCCTCTTGAGTCCTGTGTTCTTCTCATCTTCAAAGCACTTACTTGCCAGGTGCAGTCCTGTCCTTCCTCAGTTCACTGCCATGTCTTGTTTCCATTTCACCTGACGTCACTGCTTTTATTAGGCTGCTCCATGATCTAATTTTTCTGCCCATTGCTTGTTCTCAGTCTTCAACCACTGTTCAAGCATTTATATTCTATAAGACTGCTCACGATCGTCACCAATTCTCTGTCATCTTTTTTATTAATGATACTGTCTAGTTCAGAGACTTTTCAAAATACAGTCCTCAGGCTGGCAGTACCGCTGGGAACCTTGTTAGAAATGTAGATTCTCACTGACGTGGAAGCTCTGGGATGGAGCCTCTCCACTGACTCTGAGAATACACCGTCTGAGAACCCTTCTCTTGTCACATTGTTCTAGCACTCAGTCATGACTGTATGTTCATTTTCAGATCCTTACTTTATTTTTTTAGACAGGGTCTTAATTTATAGCTCCAACTCGGTTTAAACTTGTCATCCTTTTGCCTCAGACTTCGAGGAGCAGGGATTACAGACCACACCTGGCTCAGATCCATACTGTAAGTTGGTATTTTCACATAGAAGACCCAGAGTTCCTAATAAACTCAAGATCGTCCTCCCTAAACCCTCCTGCTCCTTCTGTAATTCTTGCATCTGTTAGTGGTATATGAGCAGGATTAGATGGGTGTCTCAGCAGGTAGGCAAAGGAATGGTGGAGGAGGAGGGGTTGAGAGTGTGTGAAGGGGTAATGAGGAAAGCCCATGAAAGAAAATCCTTTCCAAGTAGCCTTGGGAAGACAGGCCATACCTCGCTGGAGTAAGCTTCAGCAAATGAGAACAGGATCTCCGAAGAGAGTCTGGTGGAAGCAGGATAGTGGATGAGAAAAGAGATTAAGATGAGGGGACTTAGAGCTGACAGCCTCACTTGTTCCAAGTCGAGTAGATAGATTTATTTCCCCAGGACGGTGTTTGTCAGCCTCTTTTCATGTCATGGTGTGTAAAGAAGAAAGCCATAATGCTTGAATGATACACTAGGTTGAAGGAGCCACTTGTGGCCATTCTGAGAATTTAGAGGTTTGTTTCAACATACCCATAACTCAGTTAGACATGGGTGGGAAGTTCTAACCAAGGGCAGTGCTTTTTTAGATTTTTGTTTTCATTATCACTTTCTGAAGGAGCCATTTAAAATAATCTCCACTAAAGATGGCTATATAAAGAACAACATTACAGATTCCCTGTGTATCTATTTATATGTATTATATACGTAGTGCATAGTATAAAGTTACCTATGTATATTTATCACATACATATATTTATGTATTGAGAATATCTCACATTAAAGGAATACAGTATTCCTCCTCCACTTCTTGAATCTATTTCTGCTCTCTTTAGAAATTCACGAGCTAGGGTGAAAATGCAGGGACTTGGTCAGTCATTAGCCAGCTTGTGCACAGTGTCTTCATAAGAAAATAGTAAATAAAAGCAATAGACGGGGAGTGAGAGTTATGTGTACCTACCTGGAGCTAGATCTCTGCGCATTTCTTGGAACTGAAGATTAATTACTGCATGTGAGGTCTGATGGGGAGTCCTGCCAGGAGGGTGATCTTGCGGGGAGCTGCGGAGGGGCTGAAATACATAGCACATATGGAAGGTGTCAGATCACTTGCAAGGTGGATTAGGAGCCTAATTTGCTCTTTAAGGAAGTGAGCTTTTGTATTGAGTTCCACTGAGAGTGTGCAAAAGCAATTTTTGATAGAATCTGAAAAATGATCTATGATGTGACTGTGAAACATTTACTGGAAACATAAAGAGTTTTAAAGGAGTCCCTAGATGAACATGCTGACTGTTTCTTCTTGACATCAGGTATTTTTACTATTAATGAGCTTATCATAGCATGATAAACTTAAAATTAGGTCCTGTGGATACTGAGTAGTCTGACTAATTATTTAGTATATTGACAGGCTTTTGCTACTGATGTTTTTTAATTTATGTGATACTATCTTTAGATGCTTTCTGCTACCTTTAATAATGGAGTTAGTGTCTGCTGAACTTAAATAAGTCGTCCAAAGCTATGCTGTTAACAAGGTCTTAAAAGCAATGGTGTATAAAACAGTACCAAGAAAGCATTCTTTGACATCAGAGAAAGCTACTCTGAGGTAATAATTTTGCAGTAATTAAGAATATAACCTGGTAGTTTGAATGAAAATGGCCACCATAGGCCCATAGGGAGTAGCACTATTAGGAGGTGTGGTTTGTTTTTGGAGGAAGTGTTACTAGGAGCAGGCTTTGAAGTTTCAGAAGCTAAAACAAGACCTCAGTGACTCATGCTCTCTTGCTGCTGCCTGGGGATCCGGGTGTAGAACTCTCGTCCAGCACTGTGTCTGCCTGCCTGCCACCATGCTTCCCGCCATGACAGTAATGGGCTAAACCTCTGAACTGCAAGCCAGCCCCAATTAAACGTTTTCCTTTATAAAAGTTGCCATGCTCATGGTGTCTCTACACAGCAATAAAACCCTAACTAAGACAGTGACTGACAAGAGCACGAAAGGCCGCTATTTATTAGTCTCTTCACTAATTACATTGTTTACTTAAAATTATATTCACTTCTTCTGTAGAAGAGGCACTAGTTCCAAAAGTCAACTGAGGAAGGCTTGGGGATGTCTGTTATCATGTGTGTTAGTCCATAGCATACGGCAGTATGGAAGTGACAAATGGTGGATCTGTAGAGTTCTACCAAGGCATCGGTGGCTTTCAGAGAGAGCTACAAGTGATCGTTAACAGAGCAGACTAAGGGAAATCACAGCTCGGGCGGATGGGCTCAAGCCTAATAGTGATGCTATCTGTATCTGCACTGAAGCATTCCATGTCTAATAAAACACCAGATGGAGCATTTCCCCAAGAGAGTCGCAGAGTGAAGACAGTGAAGAACAAACTGCAGTGTACGCATTCCTGTGAAAGTAACTGGTGTCAAAAAATGGCATTGCAATCTTTTGTTCTGTATTAAGTAAAATTCTTACTGTTAGATTCTTCTGCATTTTGAGAGGCTGTGAGTAGAAGTCTATGGATAATTACAAGGCCCCATTTTAATCAGTTTCTTCCTTTCTGTTTCCCATTAGCTTCTGCCATACTTCTTCAGTTCTGTAGGACAGCTGCTCTCCCCTTCCAGTTACTGGCATGCCTTCATTCGCTATCAGGGGATGAGTTCTTGGCCTTGTGTATCTTCTCTTAGCAGATGTACCAATTCGTGCTCTTATTTTTCACTTTCAAAAATGAGCTCCGATTAGAAAACTCCAGACTTAAAAACATAATTGTCATAAATTTCTAGTAGAAAAGCCATCAAGCAGGGTCTAAGGCGATGGCTCAGTGGGTGTCACACTGAAGATCTGAATTCAGCTTGCCTCTGAACTCATATAAAAGCTAGGCACCATAATGTGTACCTGTATTCTTAGTTCTCCTACAGCAGAAACAAGAGAATTCCTGGAAGCTTGCAGCCAGCTGCCCGGAGTACACAGTGACACAACAGTGGCAGGAAAGAGACCCTTTGTCAAACACCTGAAGTTCTCTGACCTCCACATGTGTATTGTGTACACACACAGACGCACACAGAGACACACACACACACACAGAGACATACAGAGACACACACAGACACCTAGAGACATACACACACACACACACACACACACACACACACACAGAGACATACACAGAGATACTGACACACACACACAAACATAGAGACATTCACACACACACACACACAGACACACACACTCACACTCATGGAGATGCACACAGACACACACATACACTCACAAAACAAGTAAGGAGAAGTCATTTAAGTTAGTATGGTAACCAAATTGGGCATAGTGGTGCATGCTGTTAGTCCCAGCACTCAGAAGGCAGAGGCAAGAGGCAGGTGGATCTCTGTGAGTTCAAGACCATTCTGGTTTAAATAGTTCCAGGTCAGTCAGGACCACACAGTAAAACTGTGTCTGAGTTAGTGCTTCTATTTCTCTTATGAAACGCTATGACCAAGGCAACTTGGGGAGGAAAGGGTTTATTTCAGCTTATACTTCTAGGTGATAGTCCATTACTGAGAGAAGTCATTGCAGAAACAAACAGAGAAGGAGCCTGGAGGCAGGAACTGATGCAGAGGCCATGGAGGCTGCTGCTTCCTGGCTTGCTTCCTATGGCTTGCTCAGCCTGCTTTCTTCCAGGCCCACCAGCCCAGGAATGGCACCACCCACAATGGGCTGGGCCCTCCCCCATCTCCCCCATCAATCACTAATTATGAAAATGCTTTACAGGCTTGCCTGCAGCCTGATCTTATGGAGGCATTTTCTTAATTGTGGTTCCCTCTTCTCAGATAGCTTTGCTTGTGTCAAATTGACATAAACTAAAATAAAATACATGAAATGAATTGAAAAGCAGTACAATTCTTTGCTAGCTTCTGACTGATGGATTATATATAAGTAAAGGAATAGGAATGTGAATCAGAAACATGCTTTTGATAAAAATGGCTTATTATTGTTGGTAATTAACATATACCACTAGGTGTCTTTTATATGTATATTATTTAATTATTTCAATATCCTTATGAGGATTGACCTTATTTTCACACTAGAGAAAGGAATTGTCAGAGGGTTCCTGTCACTGAAGTTCTTCTGAGTGGCTAGAGCAATGTTGAGACCCTTGTGCTGGATCTGGGGTAGAAATCTGCAGGGAACAGAGCTCTGCCTTCATGTGCCTAGTGACTGCCTGGCCATGTGACTTTTAAGCATAAATTTAAAGAAAGTTGTTTTTTCAGCAGAGTTCCCAGAACACTGTAGGCTGCATTTTTCAGTATTTTATGGTAAACTGAATTGATTACTTTATTTTTAAATTTAATATTGTTATTGCTGATATTATTGTGTGTGGAGGGCAGAAGACAGCTTTCAGGAGTTGCTTCTCTCCTTTTCACCGTGGGGTCCGGGGCTTGAACTTGAGTTATCAGATTTTCATGTTTATGCACTGAGCCATCTCGTCAGTCCTAAATGACATTTTCTTCATTTTAAAAAAAACCCAACACTTATTTTACTCTCAGTTGTATGTGTATGGGGTGGTATCTGCATGTGCGCGCAGGTGCCCGTGGAAGTCAGAGGTCAGATACCCTGCAGCCTGGCACAGCGCTGGGAACCAATAGGTCCCCTGCAAGAAGAGTGCAGCGAGCGCCTAACCACTGAGCCACCTCTCCAGCCTCTCTGAGCTACGTTAGATCATCATGCTTGTTGTTATCGCTCGAGACAGGACCTTGCTATGCAGCCAAGCCCCAAATCCCCCTGCCTCAGCCTTTCCAGTGCTGTGATTACAGGTGCGTGCCACCATACCAAGCATTTGCTTTTAGTGAAGTTTGTTGTTTGCAAAATGACCGGTGAAATGAAAGCGTGAAGCTAAATTTAGTTTAAATTCAAGCCCATAGTTTTAGCTCTTAAAAACACAACAAACTATTTTTAGTCCAGTAATAATAACACAGCAACTTGCCTTCTCTGCTGGAAAATGGCAAGTTCATGCTTTTTTGTTGTTTCTCTATATATATTCTATGATTAAAATAATTAAATTCTTATTTCCACAATAAACTAGCTTTATCAGAATGTGTTGACTACCAGTATTTCACTAGATGTTTAGACATACAGTCATTCAACTTGTATTTATTTTTATTTTTTGAGACGGCATTTTTCTGTGCTGTCTATGCCATTTTTCTGTGCTGCCTAGCCACTGCCTCCTGAGTGCTAAGATTGAAGGTGTGTCCCACCACACCTAGGTCCCAATTTGTAATTTTGAATGTAGTCTTATATATTCCCAGGCCACTGCTTCGCTGTGGAAGCTGCTAACACTAGCTTTCACCCTGCTAAGTTACCTGTTGCTGGTTCCTTCAAGTCATCTCCTCAGTTGTTCAGAAAGAATCCATCTTCCAGCAACAGCCAGATAAACCTATCAGAGAGAGCAACACGGTCTCACTGTACGGGAACACTGGGATTCATAGTGCGCGTGTGTCTTACTTTTCTACTGCTGTGATAGAGCACCATGACCAAGGCAGCTTATAAAAGAAAGCATTTAATTGGGCACTTGCTTACAGCTTCAGTGGGTGAATCTATGACCGTGTCAGGGAGCATGGGGGTAGACGGTCAGACATGGTAGCTGAGAGCTCGCAGGCTAACACGACAATCATGAGACAGGGTGTGTATGTGTATCTGCCTTGTGACATGGAGTGGCATGCGCTTTTAAAACTGCAAAGCTCTCCCCCAGTGACACACCTCCTCCAACAAGGCCTTACCTCCTAACCCTTCCCAAACAGCTCTGCCAACTGTGGACTAAACATTCGAACACTGATCCAATGGCAGCCATTCTCATTCACTCCACCACAATGGCAATCCACAGCAGAGGACTTCATCGAAGCTGGTGGAACTCTTAGCACCTGGTAAAGACATCCCCTTGAAATGACATTTTGGCCAGTGACTGACCTTCTATAGGATGACAATATTAGTTTGTTCGTCAAGCTTAGTCTGTGTAGTTATTCACTCTGTTATGTAAAATAATAAAATAAATAAAATATATAGCAATGTGTTCAACAGAGTGTGCCCCCATCATTAAATGATGTATGACTATTCACTCCTGTTCAGGTGGAGTCCTGATGAATTCATATCATCATTCCAATTCTAGTCCTAGAACTAACTCGACAGTTCTCAAAAGATGTCCAAATGCCCAGCAGCACCAGTCAGGACCACAGTGACCCAGGATGTCACTCCAGTAAAAGCGACTTATCAGACAAAAGGAAAGTGGCGGTGAGGCTGTGAACGGGAGGAGCCCTTGTCCGCTGTTGGTATGAACATGAAGTAGTATAACCACTAAGGAAGACACTGTGAAGGGTCCTCAAAGAGTTAACACGACCTCATGATACAACAGTCCCACTGCTGGGTACACATCCAAAGGAAATGAAATCAGTATGTCAGAGACATTTGCACTTCTCTATTTATTGAAGCACTGTTCACAATAGCTAAGGAATGGAAGCAATTTAAGTACGTTAGTGGATGGATGAATAAAGAAAATGTGTTCCAGACGAACAGTGGGATACTGTTCACTGATAGAAGAGAATGAAGTCTGGCTTCTTGTGACAACATGAATGAAATGAGATTACTATGTTGGATGAAATGAGCTAACCACAGAAAGACAAGTCCTGTAGGATGTCAGTCAGATGAATCTGGAAAGTTAACTTTGTAGAATCTGACTGTAGAATGGTGGTTACCAGAAGCCAAGGAGAGTGGCAGAAGTCATGGGGAATGACTGCTCCATGGGAAAGGTACCAAGTGCCAACTAGAGTGAGAAGCCCTGCTGTTGTTGTAGAGATGAATACATATAACATGTGCGTTGTATTTCAGAAAGCTTAGGGAAAACCTTTAATGTTTGTGATTTTAGTATTTAATGACAATATGATATATATTCAAGAAGGTAAATATATCTAACTTAAACATTACAGCGTTCATCACAACATCGCATGGTAATTCACTAGTGTGAACAACTTTATGGTCTTGATTATTGGTTGAAATGGGTCTGGCCTATGCTACTCATGTTGGTCTGGGGCTTGGGAAATCCTCCCACCTCAGTCTCCAGACTGCACCACCACAGTCAGCTCCAGTGTTTAAAGTAAAAAGCGTTCTTCTGCATTAAAAAAGATTTCCAGGCCTAGAGAGATGGCTCAGGTGTTAAGAGCATTTGCTGCTCTTCCAGAGGACCTGAGTTCAGTTCCCAGCACCCACACGGCAGCCCACAATAGCCTGTAACTCTAGTTGCAGGGAATCTGATACTTGACCTTAGTGGACGTCTTTAAGTACATGGCACATATATACACACCCAGGCTTATACACACATTCACATAAAATAAATCTTCAAAAAATACTTTTTAATAAAAGCTTTCCAAGTTTTTGTTTTGTTTTTAACATGTTTCTTTCAGAGTACATTCTTCCAACTGGCACATATAAGCTGACCTTTTTAAAGCATGGAAAGTGAAATTGCTGTATTATAGGGATGCACATCACCTTTATTACACAGTGCCAAAATGGTTTCCATAGGGATTCTAACAAATTTAGATTTTTTTTTATGGTGTTGGGAATCTGAGGTCCTCTATTTCTATTCTTAGAAAGTACTCTACTACCAAGCTACACCCCAACCCCAGTTTACATACCTGATAGCTTTGTGTCAGAATGTTGAGCTTCATGTTATTATTGCCAGTTTATGTGCCCAGATTTGATTTTGTCTGCCTGTCCTGGTGGGTGTGAAATACTTATTTTACTTCTGTTTGTATTTCTTTGATGTCCAGTGGGGTTGGGTCTCTTCTGTTTACTAGCAATTTCAGTTAACTCCTTAAATGTGTGTGAAACTGTGTGCATATGTGTGTGTGGTTGTGTCCACATGTTGTGCAGAGACCAGAGGAGGATGTCAGGCATCCTGCTCTATCACTGTCCACCTTTTTTCCCTTGATTTGATGTCCCTCCTGAACCTGGAGCTGTGCAGGTAGCCAACAAGCCCAGTGAACCTCCTATCACAAGTTCTCACAGAACTTCGGTTATAGGTATATGCCCAGTGTTTTGCACAGATGTTGGGTTTAGAACTCAGGTCCTTGAGTTTGTGTGACAAGCTCTCTGACCCACTGTGTCCTTTCTCCAGCCCCTGGATTAACTTCTTTGGTGAGCTGTTAAGTCCCTTGTCCTTTTCTCTATTGATAGTTAACATTTTTCCTCTTTGCCTAAAATGTTTTCTAGTGAGCCAAAGTTTTAAATTTTATAAACTTTTCCTTTATTTAAAAAAATGGGCATCTGCAAGATTCCCTGGAGCCTGGGGATGTCCTGATTCCTGTGGGAGGTCCAGGTACCTACGGGTTGTCCAGGTTCCTGTGGGATGCCTGAGCGCCAGTGGGATGCCCTGGTGTTTGTGGGATGCCCTAGTACCTATGTGGTGTCAGAGTACCTATGTAATGTCCAAGTGTATGTGGGTTGGCCTAGTGCCTGCATGGTGCCCGGGCGTCTGCAGGATGCCCTGGAGCCTGCGGGATGCCTTGGTGCCTGTGGAATATCCTGGTGCCTATGGGCTGTCCAGGTACCTATGGGAGGCCCTGGCGCCTGCAGGATGTCCGGGGACCTGTGGGATACCCTGGTGCTTACTGGATATCAGGGTGCCTACTCAGTATCCAGGTGCCTGGGCAATGTCTTGGTGCTTGCTGGAGGCCTGAGTCCTCTGGGATTGGGCAGTGAGGCCCAACTTCGGGTCAAACTTCATGATGCTTGGTCTTGGGCTACTATCGACCAGGTGAATGCCCATCATCAGAGCAACCTGCTGACTCTAGGAACCATGATAATTCCTATAATCCATGTACCTGCCACATTAGCTGGACTTAATTTTCTTTAATTGTTTTGTTTATTTACTTGTTTGTTTGTTTAAGAGCACAGGGTGGGAGGGCGGAACAGGAAGGAATGGGGAGAGGGTGCTATTGAGATACATTGTATAAAACTCAAATTATTTATAAAAGTATTATATATAAAAAAGAATTCTTTCCACGTGTGTGAGTCAGAATTCCCAAGAGAGTGAGAGTGGGAAGGGGTGGGTAGAGAGGGAGAGAGAGAGAGATGTTAATTGATTTACTAGAGAAATTGGCTGATGCAATTATCGAGGCTGAGAAGCCTGTCAAAAAGCCAGTTATAAAGAGCCTTGTTCCCAGCCTCAGGACCGGGAAGCCAGTGGTGCATAGCTGTCAGTGTGAGGCAGCAGCCTTCAGAACCCAGGGGCCCCTGTTATGGTTATTTTGACAGAAGGGTGTTCCAGCTCCAGGAAATAGGTCCTTTTCCTTCTGTCCTGGTGCCAGATGATTGTACGGGCTCTACTCACTAAGGATGGTTCTTCCCCCTCAATCTCCTGACTCACATGCTCATCTCACGGAGAAACACCCTTCCAGCCATGCCCAGAGTTGATCTGTCACCTTCATCCACAGGTCCTTAATCCCATCAAGCTGATTCTTAAAATTAGCTGCTCACCATCTTTCCACAGCTTGGCAGTTTTGCCTTTTGGATTATGTTTTTAATTCACCTAGAATTGGGTTTTGTGTATAGGGTGAGAGCCAGGACCAGAGTCAGGTTGCTTTACATGTCAGTAACTGGCTCACATGGCTTACTGAGAAGCCATCTGCAGTACGTTCATCCTGTCCCAGCTTGTGTGTGTATTGGATTAAACCTTTTCGCTTTGCTAAGAGTTTCTAGTCATGACTGTTGAGTTGTATCAGGTTTTTTCCCCACATATTAGTACAATCATGTTACTTTCCCCCTCCATTTACTTGTTAATGAATTATGTTAATTTACTTCCAGATGTTAAATTGGTCTTTCATTCCTTGGATAAGCCCAATTTGTTGTGATGTATCACACATTGAGTATTTTGCTGAATTTGATGTGCTAATAGTTTAGAATGGGAGTTATTCATGACATTCTTACATCTTTTTTGTGTCTGTTCACTGGAATGGTGGTGAATTCTGTTTCTCTATTTTATATATCTGGGTGCTTTGTTTTTAAAAAATATATGTGGGGGGCGTTGTTTACAGGAGTGCAGTGTTGGCATTGATTCCACGGAGCTGAAGTTATAATAGGTTGTGAGCCACCTGTGTGGCTGCAAGAACAATATGTGCGCTTAAGAGTCCCCAGCTCATTTACTTGTCTGTTTATTTTTAAAACAAAGTGTCACTCTGTGGCTAAGTAAGGCTGGCACAGAACTCACTATGTATCCCTGGCTGGCTTCAAACTCACATCAGGCCCTCGATCTCCAGGTGCTGGGATTACAGGCATGAGTCACTGCACTTGCTCTGTCTCCTTCTTGGTGTTGAAAAATGTGAGTCCTCTCTTTTGTTCATTTGCTCAAAGATCCATATTCTGGTTTGTTTCCTTGTTTCTGTTTTCTCTTTCACTGATTTGTGCTCTTCTGCATACTATTCCTTATTTCCTTTCTTAGTACAATTTTTTAAAAATTTAAAGATGAGGCCAGGCACTGGTAGCACACGCCTTTAAGCCCAGGACTGGGGAGGCAGAGGCAGGTGGATCTCTGTGAGTTCGAGGCCAGCCTGGTCCACAGAGTGAGTTCCAGGACATCCAGAGTTAGAGCAGAGAAACCCTGTCTGGACAAAAGAAACAAACAAAAAACCAAACCAAACAAAAACAACAACAAATTTGAAGATGTGATCTTGACATCATTGACGTGAGAGTTTTCTTTTTTATAAATAGCAGCAATGCCTCAGATTTCAAAGGACTGCTCTCTGCACCTTCCACATAGTTCAGTGTGTCATATTTTTATTAAATTGACTATGTTTTCCATGTTCTTTTGTTTTTTCTTCTTTGACCTGTAAGGTTATTTAGAAGTATACTGTTTACTTGAAAAAATATTTGTCTGGGGAATCCCAGGTGTCTGTTTTACTGGTGTGCCCAGAGAATGCCGTCTACGTGTTTCAGTCATTTCAGACTCATGGAGACTTGTTCTGTAGCCTGTAGCTTGTGTTTGTGAGTGTTCCATGGCGCTTTGTGAAGAGTGTCTAGTAGCACTGAGTGTCAAAGTATTTTTAATAGTGTTCTCAGCTGTAAAGCTCTGCCCTTAATATCAATACTGCTCCTTCAGCTTTCTTTAGCATCATGTGTATCTGGTATGTATCTTTTCATATTTTAACTCACCTATGCCCCATCTTTTCTTGTGTGTTATACACATTCCCCATTGGATTCATTAATGTGTCTGTCATAGTTATTTTAGAATCATTGGCGAATAATTTGAATACCTGGATCTGAGCAAGGTACCCTTGCCTGTAATCCTAGCATGTGGGAGGTGGATCAGAAGTTCAAGGCCATAGCAAGCTCAAGGCTGGCCTGAACTACAAGACCCTATCTCAAATGATAATAATAACAATTATTATTTCAATGCTTGAAGCATCTCTGGGTCTGGTTTTGCTGACATCTCAACTCCTACAGTGGGTTGTTTTCTTTGTTGCTCTCTACTCCTATCCTGTAAAGTTTTGTTAAATGCTTGACATCGTATATAAAAGACCACTAGAGACAGAGATAAACATTACTTGTGCCTAAAATGAGCAGTTCTTTCCTTTCGTTATTGTAGAGGTCAGGGCAGGTCTTGTACTGTGACTCCTTCAGTGTTCTTTACTTACTTATTTACTTAATTATTTGTTATTTGGTTTTGGTTTTTCAAGACAAGATTTTTCTGTGTAGCCTTGGGTGTCCCAGAACTTGCTCTGGAGACCAGGGTGTCCTGGAACCCAGAGACCTGCCTGCCTCTGCCTCCTTGGTGCTGGGGTTAGGGTGTGTTCCGCCACTGCCGGCTCCTTCAGCACTCTTGCTTTACTCTTCTTCATCACTGGGCCTGCCACTCTGTTGTTGATGTGGCTGAGTGCGGATGGCATGGAGCGATTGTGTTGTTGCTCTGAGACAACATGCTGATGTTCTCCCTCCTACATGAGGTGTGCCAGGGTTCTTTTACCTCATCTTTGCAGCCCCGAAAGGTGGAGTGTTCTCAGTGTTTCTCTCTCCTCCTGGCAAATCAAAATGTTGGTCTTGAGGGGAAGGCCTCCTGCAGCTATCAGCTTTTGCCCATTTCATCCCCCTGTGGCAACTGTGCTCGCCTCAACTCCCAGGCAGTTGTGCTTTATATGAGAGGGTCTTTGTAGCACCAGGTCTGGAAGTGGTTAAGATGGTGTTCCATGAACTCTGCTTTTGCGCCTCCAACCCTCCCTCTGTCTCAGAAGCACCTGTTGAAATCCTTTAGCAGGTCACTAGCTAGTGAATGTGGACTCCAGTGTCTAGGAATCACCTGCTCCAATGGGCTGTGCTGGCCCACACGCTGTGTGTAAGAATTTTGGAGTCTGCATTTCCTTTTTTTCCCCACTTGCTTTTGTGGCTGTTGCCTCTTCTTCACTAACTCTGCAAGTGGAGAAAGAATTCAAGTGTCCCGCCTCAGCTTGGAATTCATTCTCATACCTCGGCATTAACTCTTCTGCCCCTGAATCACAGAGGGGCTGTTTCTAAGTTTGAAAAAGGGACTTTCCTGAGTAATTTTATTCAGATTCTAATTCAGTTTCTTTAGTAAGCTGAGAAAGTATCAAGCCTGTCAATCTGAATAAATCTAGCTTATTTTTTCTCTCAGTAAGGTGACAAACATGAATATCTTGTTACCTAGTTTTGTGAATTGATTGCAAGAATGATTTTCTTAATTACCCATTTCAGTCTACTTTCACGTCAGACAGCTAATCAGATTTGAAAATAATGAAGGTGTTTTTTTTAATAATAGTGATTTTATGGGTGATATATATCAACATTAAAGAAAACAACGTTCAGAAAAAGTTTTGTTTCATTGACCTAGAATGTGATAAAAAGAAGCTTGCTTTGATGAGATTGATGAACTTGTTTAAATGAAAGGGTAACCTGTTTGTTTTTCCCAATGTTTCAGGTATCGGTGGCAATTTGGTAGCCATTCAGGCTAGCAGGATTTCTACCTACCTCCATTTGCATAGCATCCCGGGAGAACTGCCTGAAGAGCCCAAAGGTTGCTCCTACCCTTTTAGGACGTTTCTTGGTTCAGGTTAGTGTGCGTATGAGTGTGTATGGTGTGGGGGAGGGGGCAGTCTTGTGTGTATTTTGTCAGGACCTGGTGCCCCCTGAGATCTGGGGCAGGCACATTTGTTAAACACAAAAAGCATCCATGATTTAGGGAAGACAAGTGTGTTTGTGCATGCCTGGTGCTCTTGGAGACTGGAAGAGGGCATCATATCCCCCTGCATCTGGAGTTATAAAGATTGTGAGTTACCACATGGGTCCTGGGAATTGACCCCTGATCCTCTGGAAGAATGGTCAGTGATCTTAACCACTGAGCGTCTCTCAAGCCCCAAGATCCTAATTTTAAACTACACAGTGTTGCCGCCTTTCTTCCTGGTAAAAATACATATGATTACTGACTTTTGAATAAGGGTCAGAAATGCCTATCTGTGTAATATCAGTGATGGAACAATAAGACACAAAATTAACATTCCAATGTTTGCATTTTCTTCTGTTTTTATGATAGATATTAATGTACTTCAAATTAAGTTTTTAATCAACCATCATTTATTTGATTCTATAATTATACCTAATAGGGAAATTTCCAAGAATTAAGCGCATTGTAAATAACTGAGATTTATTCTTAGCAGTTGAACTGACGTGATGCTGTGAGCTGTAGTAATGAGAAAGTAGCCTTTAACTTGTTGTTTTGCTTTTCTGAGATAGAGTCTCACTGTTTGGCTTGGGCTGGCCTTGAACTCACGGTGCTTCTGCCGTGGCTTTCATAGTGCTTTCATAGTCATATAGACATGTGCTACCATGTCCAGTTTATAGGCTAACTTTATTTTTCAGCCAATACTGGGAGTTGAACCCAGAACCTTTGTGAATGATACTAGGCAGGTAAGCTTCCACTGAGCTTCACCCCAAGCTGTAACCTTCAAATGCAATTTTTAATGCTGGTTGCATTTCATGTTACAGGAGTGAACAATAAGTCTGCCCAGGTTCTTCTGCTCTTAGTGGTTCCAGGCCACTTGATTTTCCTCTACACAATTCACCTGATGAAGAGCGGCCACACCTCCCTGACTGTAATCTTTGTTGTTGTGTACCTACTCGCTGCTGTGCTACAGGTAAGAGGGATCAACCTCTTAAAATCTCTCACGCTCAGACTGCCAGGAAACTACACTGATGGAGGTCTACAGTACACAACATAGTTACCATTTCAGAAGTTAGCTGAGACCTTTGCATTGACTTGATCTAAAAACCAGGAAGCTTCTGATGCAGCCTGGCACAAAGAACCTTTGGAGTGCCTGGGTTTCACAGCATCCTCTGTTGGTTACCCTGTTCTACGTGACACATCTTCCAGTAGATTCTTGAAGCAGGGAAAGGCAGTACATTTTGGAGCTTGTGCCTAGTGTTTTACCCTACTCTCTATATTAGTAGGTTGATTGATACTTTTCTTTAGGAATTTTGAAGACATGCTTTGCTGCCTTCTAACTGCGTGTATTATCAGTAGGAATAGGTTAACATCTGACTCCTGAACCCACTGTATGAACTTGTTTTTTATCTTGTGTTCACATGTATTTATGTGAATGATTGCAGGTGCCTGTGTGTGACAGTGTGTGTGTGGAGGTCAGAGGACAACCGTGGCCTTCCACATTGTTTGAAGCAGAGTGTCTTGTTGGCCTTTGTGTTTATCTGACTAGCTGTCTGGTGAGCTTCCATGATTCTCCAGTCTCTTCCCCCATTGTGCTGTGGGATCACTGTGATTGCAGAAGTGCTTCTGTGCATCTGGCTTCCTGTCGATTCTGGATGTGCAAACCCAGGTCCTCACACTGGTGGAACAAACACCAGCTCTCCCATACTATACATAACTTCTGTTTTAATTTTCTAGCAGCTTTAAGAGCTGTGCTTTTTTACTTACTGCTCTTTTTCTTGTTAGCATGTGTTGGTAGTTTTTAAATTATATGCTGATATACTATGGTGGGGGTATATTTATCTCTTTCATTTGATCCCATCAGTTCAAAAGCTCATGTGCTTCAATTCTGAGGGAAATTTCTTTAAATATTATTTTTGATGAATTTTCTTTTTTTCTTTTTTCTTGCTATGTAACCCAAGCTGGCCTCAAACTCACTATATAAACCTAGGCTGGCCCCAAACTAGTGATCCACTGACCTTTGCCTATGAGTACTGGGTTACAGTAGTGTTCACCATGTCTGGCTCTTTATGGAGTCTCATATGGTTACTAAACTTGCATCAAACTTACTTTTTCAACTTCTCTGTTTTGTTATGTATCTTCTTTTTAGATTTTTACTACCCGCTCTATCTGTTGTGTAGAAGACTTTTAATTTTAAGATTTTAGAAATTTTCTTTTATGTAAACAAACCAGACTTACCCATGCTTCTGTAAACAACCCTAATGAAATTCATTGGGTCTCATAGATACACAAACAGACACAGGCAGAAAGACACACATACACAGAGACTCAAAAGATGAAAGCAGAAGGGGTTCTGGTTCTTTCCTTGGAAGGAGGAAGGGGCAGAGAGGGTAATGAATGGGATGCCTGTGTGAATATCAAAATACATTATGTCCGTGTAGGAAAATATCATAATGTAACCTATTATAATGCATAGTTAATATATGCCAACAAAAACCATTTAAAAGCATGCCAATGTAATAAATGTACACATTTTAAAAATTAAATAGTACCAAAAGGTTCTACTTCCCTAGAACTATTTCTCAGAGACCATCACTTTGAAATATTTTAGCTATTTTTCTGCCATTATTTGTAAGTTTAAAGTAACATGCCTACATTTCAAGTTTATGATTAATCCTCTTTTGACTTTGGGAAAAAAAAGTGAGAGGTTTAGGGCTGTTACAATATCTCCCACATATATATCTCAACTTTTTACAAAATGAATTGTCAGTATGTGATTAAGCCTGTTTTAATGTTTTTATTGTAAGGCAGATGGTTTGCTCTGGCTGTACTCCTTTATGTGTGTGTTATTTTCCTTGGCATTACACAATTCTTTCTTTCTTTGCTTGGGTCTCTTCCCATAAACCTAGCCTTAATGTTTCCAGATGCCCCGCTCTCCCCTCTGGTTTCGTAAGGCCTGATACCTCCTACAGCGAGGAATCCTGATGCCTTCGGGGCAGATTGAAATGATGCACCAGGTGGTCTTTGAATTTGGCCCTCAGAGAACTTGCCATGGAGGAATGAGGCTAGAGGGAGGGCGGATAGAGGGTTCCAGTCAGAGGAAGCCACACTGATAAGGCCGCTAATGAAAGGTACTGGCCTGCGGAGTGTCTGCTGTGTGTGGAGCGCCACACTGCTTGCACACACCGGTGCGCTCAGCTCTCACAGTGCTACGGGGAGATCTGTCCTTTAACAGAGAGCAGTGATTTTCAGAGTGCAGAACAATCCATTGTGTATAGAAAGAAAAATTAAAGCTCTGTCTGCCCGATGTACTTAAAGTATATTTTTATTATCTTTATGATTGCTCAGTAATAAACGTATTAGCACAGTATGTAATAACTATGCTCAGATACTTTCTATGAGAGAGCTGCATAATGTGGAGTTTTAGATTGCTTAATTAATACAGAGTGAGAAAGCACAGCCCTTGCCAGAAAAGGAAGGTTGTATACAGAATCCGAGGTTGGAGTGGGTGAGATGAGGTTTTAAGGCAGATTAAGCCTCAAGTGCAAAGGCCTTGAATGCCAAGAAAAGGAGGCTAGAATAGATTCTCAAAATAACCAAATCTTACAACTTAGTCGAGACTTTTTAAAAATCTCTGTAATTCTTTCTAGTCTTCTGATTTCATTAAGCCACTATTAATTTTTTTATTATTTATTCAATAAATTTTCATTTGATTTGATTTGATGCAGGGGTGCCTTTTAAGTCTGGAGAGCAATGAATTCAAGCACTGTTGAAGAACTTGTGGTCTGATGTTCCCACAAACACACAGTCGTGCTATGGTATAAATGCTAGTTGTGTGAGGAGCTTTCCCAATGATAGGAAAAGCAGCCCCTTGCTTGAGGAGTCCCCCTCCTCCTGTTACAGCTGCTTGCCTGAGGAGTCCCCCTCCTCCTGTTACAGCTGCTTGCCTGGGGAGTCCCCCCCCTTCCTGTTAGTAGACCCAGCATTTTCCCCAATGCTTTTGCTGCTGTGAACTTGTATTGTCATTATGTGTGCTCTTCTCTCCTGGCCTGAGGGAAGCACTCAGACAGGTCTGGCCTGACCAGCATTTCTAGAGTGGGCTCCTGTGTGTGGCTCTCCTCTGCAGCTCCACGGATGGACCCTGTCTGTTTCTGAGCACCGTGCTGTCCTGCATTGTTCCTTGTAAATTGATGAAAACAGAAGTAATTTTTCTGAGATTAAAAATTTACAAACATTTCCTTCCTTCCTTTCTTTTTCTTTCTTTCTTTTTTTTTCTCCCGAGACACTGTTTCTCTGTTGTAACCCTGGCTGTCCTGGAACTCACTCTGTAGACCAGGCTGGCCTCAAACTCACAGAGATCTACCTGCCTCTGCCTCCAGAGTGCTGGGATTAATGGCGTGCGCCACCACCACCTGGCCAAACATTTCTTTTTTGAAAAAGATTTGTTTTAATTTTAATCCTGTATGTGTGTGTGTGTGTGTGTGTGTGTGTGTATGAGAGAGAGAGAGAGACAGAGAGAGACAGAGAGAGAGAGAGTGAGAGAAATGGACTACATAGAGCAACCTTGTCTCAGAAGGCAAACAGGTGTCAAAGGATGACACTAGGTATCTGAGCTAAAAAGACAACTTTCTGCTGTAGAGAAACCATAGAGTGAGCAGGCTAATGGAGCAGTCTGTCAGCTTACACAGAGTGCTAGAGTATCATGGCGTGAGAACTGAGTGGCTGGACATTGTCCATGGGAGTTTGATGATAGGGTGTCACTGTCTAGTTGTCCCTCACTGTGTGTTTCTTGGAAAGGAATAGTTCCTAGCTGGCTACTTCAGAAACTAGGACAGCCCTTGGTTGGTAGCTTCTAGAACATGTTCAGTGGGACCAGATGTTTGTTGATGAGAAGAACTTAAAGCAGTCCGTAACTACTCATTCCCATGGCTGAAAAACAGCCGGTCCTCTCCTAGGAGTGTGGGGACCATTTTAGTCTCAGTTCCTGCCTTTGGTCCTCACCACTGAGAATCCTGCAGACCTTCCCATCCCCACTCCCATCGCTTCTTCTTGAGATGCAGTTTGTGGATAGCTTCCAAAGTATCAGCTAACGCAGTCTTTCTCTTCTCTTTTCATTCCTTGTTGTTGATCATTTGTAGAAATATCTGCTGGAGCAGTAACAAGACAAAAGCATTTGTGAGGCCAAAAAAAAAACCCAAAGCAAACAAAAAAACAAAACCAAAAAAAAAAACAAAACAAAACAGAAAACAAAAACCAATAACCAGATCTATTTTATGAAAGGACGAGAAGGCTGTCACTAAGGACAGCTACGTTTGTCCAGGCCTGACTCAGAAAGTAGGTCTCCATGGTCCAGAGGCAGCCAGACTGCTTCCCTGTAGTTTAGGTATTTCCCTGTAACGTTAATTCCAGTGCAGCCTCAAGTGTTAGCAAATGCTTTTGGTTGGCCAAAGCAAAGTCCAAAGGCACTTTATTACCTTTAATTATTATTTATAGCTATAATTATTTGGGTTAAGAAAATAAAATCATAGCCTCAGGGATTGGACTGTTTTATTTATTGTGTTTGCAAAAGTAAGGGGCCTTTTGTTGTTGTTGTTGACAGCTTCAAACTGTTCGGCTCTGAGACTCGATGCCTCTATGACTGGGCATCACCACCTGTGGCCCAGTGAGGCACGTCAGTCAGGGTGCTGAGGAATCATAGCCTCAGTCGGCACATAGCTCCACGGAAACATTACCCTTATTCCTGGTTGGCATAAGAACTTGATTCTTAGAGCACAGAGCCAGGAATTGTGCAGGACGTGGGGTTTACAGAGACGGGGGACACAAAGAAAGGCTACATAGAACTCTGTCTTTGTGGTCTTGGCTGGGACTCTCTACTTTGTGCTGTCACACAATCTGTGGGCGAGGTCTTCTGGTGCGCATGGCTTCCCAGCGCTGCTACGGCCCCTCCACTTCTACAGAGGATGGAGGGAGAAGGGCGCAGCCAGTTCAGGCTCAGCGCTCAGCCAGTGTGTACTCATAAAATGAATATTTAGTCATGAAGATTCTGATTTCACTGAAAACAGTGTCTTATTCTCTGAATTCTCCAGACCTCTTATCACGGTGTCTTACATGTTAGCCATAAGTAATCACATTGTTAAAGATATATTGAGTATATCTGGTATTGATAAGAGGTGAAATATTTGAGAAGGCTCCTTGTGCAGAGCAGATAATGGAGCAGCTAAAGACATTAAAAGTACACATAAAACAAATTGAAGACTTTTCTGACATTAGAATCACATACTCAACAAGGACAAGTAAAACCTTCCAAAAGTGACTAAGGCATTCTAGCAATGTAGATATTTTAACATCTTAGCCAAGTAAATAGAGTGCTACCCCTACAGTTGTTCTGAACGTCAATCCAGTTTTACAGTGAAGTACTATGCAGCAGGAATGGCCTGCAGTTATACGCAACAGCATGTTTTCATTAGCATTGAGGGGGAAGATTTATCCTTGTCTCCCTTGAACTACCTTGACATCCTTGCTAGAAATCAGTCGACTGCATATATGTAGCTATGTCCCTAGCTGCTCTTCTGCTCAGTTCACCAGTGCATCTGTTCCCCTGAGCCTTTGAATGTTCGTCTTGATTTCCGGTTTCAAAAGGGAAACCATTGTTCTTTTTCATCACTGGCATGGATGCATGTTAAATGTTCAGCCTTAAATATGCTAGTAGCCAAGTCACATGTAGATGCATCTGACGTAACTTCTGCCAAAGCAGCACCCTGTCTTCTCTACTCCAAGTCCTTCGAGCACTGGCGATCAGCAAGAGCAGCAGTTAGGTCTACAGACATATGTGACATGTGTCTGAGCCCCTCAAGATCCAACTGGTGATGCCAGGCTTTCACACCTGCCAACTTCTCAGACCTGCCCCAATGCCTAATTAGCACTTCCAGAATGCTAATTAGATTAATTAGTGTGTCTCTTCCTTTGGTCCAGTAAACTAGCCTCTGTTTTTCTCCACAGTCTGTCTCCAAATGCTTGAGGCCCTTCCAGTAAACACAAGGATCTGTTTTCTCAGTTGCAAATATCTGTTATTTCCCACTTCTCCCTTTTATGTCCTCCCCAGTACTACTAAGAAAAGGTTTTTCTCCCCAGCTTTCCCCTTTCTGTCAGAGAAGCTCCTAATTTTGTTGTCGTCATTGTTTTGTTTTTGAGATAGTTCCTGCCTGTGTAGGTCAGGCTAGGTTTAAACTGGCAGTCCTCCTGCCTCAGCTTCCAGGGCACAGGGATTACAGGAATGAGCAACCATGTGCGCTGCCCCTGTATTTTTCCTTATTAGCCATGGCCTCCCTCTTCTTTCTTTGTTCTGTGCTGTGTAGCCCTCCTGGTTATGCTTCCCCTCACGGCTGCACTGTGTGTATCTTCGTGTCTCACCTTGGCATGTTCTGAATGGGATCACACCGAGAATGATCTTCAGGCTTTTCTCTGACATCATTGTCTCTGAGAGTCACTTGTAACTGCTACTCATCTGTTCACTGCTATATGATGCCTTCGTGTAATTTATTCACTTTTTGATTATTTGATTTTTTAATTTCTATCGTGTATTTTTTTGCCAGCATTTGTGTGTACCATGTGCTGCACGCAATGCCCTCGAGGGCCAGAAGAGGCCATCAAGGTACCCTTGGACTGGAGTTACAGCTAGCTGTGAGCTGTCATGTGGTTGCTGGGACTTGGACCCCGGTCCTGTGGAAGAGCAGCCAGTGCTCTTAACTGCTGGGTCATGTCTTCAGCCCCCATTCACTCTGTTTTTAATGAGTCTTTAACTGGTTTCTAGCTTCTGACTGTTGAACCTGCAGCATGTTATTGTGGGTCTTCTGGAACTCATGTGAGAACGCCTTTTGGACAGAAAGCCTTATGCACTATTGTGTCATGGACTACTTGGGAATTTTTTAATATTATGGGTTACTTTTTAAAATAAGTTTTTAAATTTTTTTTGTCTCTTGTTGCTAGGGATTTGAACTCTAGACCTCAAGTGCAGTAAGCCATACTGTCGCATTGAGCTATGCCCTCAGCCTTCAAAGTCAAGTTTTTAAATGCATACAGTGAGCTGTAGTCCTATGAAAGAAAAAAAGGACACTTTTTTTTCCTATCTCCAAAATACTGTAGAAGCATTTTATATTACCTAACAGCCATAAATTGTTTTCAGAATAAACCTAACACAAAGAAAAACGAATAGTAAATAGTGTACATATTGTTCATTAGAAGTTCTTGTATAGGAAATTAATATTGAAGATTTTGTTGTTGTTTTGAGATATGGTTTTGTGTAGCCAAGGTTAGACTGTGTAGCTGATTATGATCTTGAATTCCTGATCCTCCCGCCTCCGCCTCAAAAGCGTGGGGATATAGGCGTGTACCGCCATTGCTGCTAAATGTGATCCTCACCTGGCTCGCTAGTGACTTTCCCCCTTTGCTCTCACACTTTGTGCAGTGATGATGTATGTGTGACCTGTTACTAGGTTTTGCTTACTGGTGCCCACACCAGTGTCTGGAGGTGTATGCATGGGGTGCAGGAGGATACTGGAAAGTACTATCACATCTTAGTGCATGGGGGAGGGGTCGACCTGGAGGAGAGGGAGCTACCCCCGACTTTCAGATTGTGGCCCAAACTGCATGTAAGAGCAGCTGTCTTTAGATCTTGTACTCGGTGATAGGAGGAGGAATATGGAGTTTGGTCAGCTCTTCAGAACTCAAGCCTACCCTACTTTCCACAGCACTGAACTTCCAAAGGAGAAGCAAAAGCTTTCTCCCTGTATACAATCTGAGTTTACTGTCTGTAAACCTGTTGTTCAGGAGTCCAAGAAGCATAGTTTGTAGGCTTTTCTCTCCTTAGAAGGTGAGAAGCAGGGGTTATAGAGATGGCTCAGTGGTTAAGAACACTGGCTGTTCTTCCAGAGGACCTGAGTTCAATTCCCAGCTGATGGCTCACAACCATCTATAATGGGTATGGCCTACAGGTGTACATGCAGATAAAGCACTCATTTACATAAAACGAATAAATCTTTTTTTTTTAAAAAAAGAAGATACGAATTATAGCAGGGTGGAGAATGACTTTAGAGTACCAGAAATCATGATCTATCCCAGCTTGTATTTTTTATAGTTTATTTTACATATTCCCTTTATGTTTCTTTAAAATTATATTTATTTCCATATTTGTATGGTATATGGTATGTGGTGTGTGTATGTGATCTGTGTGTAATATGTGTGTGTGGGGGTGTGTGATCTGTGTGGTGGGTGTGATCTGTGTGTGTGTGTGTGTGTGTGTATGGCGTGTGTATGTGATCTGTGTGTGTGTGTGTGTGTGTGGTGTATGTGTGTGTGGGAGTGTGTGATCTGTGTGGTGGGTGTGATCTGTGTGTGTGTGTGTGGTGTGTTTGTGTGATCTGTGTGTGTGTATATATGTGTGATCTGTGTGTATGTGTGTGGTATGTGTGTGATTGTGTGTGTGTGTGGTATATGGGGGTGTGATGTGTGTGTGTGTGTGTGTATGTGTGTGTGTGTGTGTATCAGAGAAGAACTTACTTGCAAGAGTTCTCTCCTTCCATTGGTCATTGAGAGTGAACTTAGCATGAAAGCCCATCTTCATGTGTGTGGATGCAGGTACGCATGTGCCATGATGCACGTGTGGAGGACTGAGGACAACTTCTAGTGTCATTCCGCACTATCCACCTCGTTTACTATTGCACATAGCAAACTCGTGGTCCAGGGACTGCCCTATCTCTGTCTCCCATCTCACTGTGGGAGCAATGAGATTGTAGACTGACTTTATGTGGGTTCTGGGGATGTGAACTCAGTTCTTCATGCCTGCATGGCAAGTGCTTTAACCACTGAGTCACCTCTCCAGATCTTCAGAAAAGATTCTTACTTGCTTTTTCCAACAGCCTTAGGGCATTATCTGTCAGAGATTTAAGATATTCAGCCTGAGGATACTCAGTCCATTCGATGCTGGATTCAAGTCCTTGATGGACCACTTGATGGTTACGGATTTTTCTTAGGGATGATTTTTTTTCTCCCCATGTAGTCCTTTAAAGAAACAAATTCCCTACCTCTTTTTGAGGACAGGTTCATGTCTTATACAAGGGAAGTTCCTTTTGGTCTTTGAATGGTCTAATAGATGTCCTACCTGGGGAAGGCCTCCGCTTCTGCTCACTGTGCCCTGTGCTGACATAAAAACCATGAGACTCCTCGGTGCCACCGGAGAGGCAGCAAGTGCAGACAGCTGGGTATGGTTTGTGCTCAGTGAAGCAGCCTGCCCAAGGCCTTTGGGTCTCGCAGGTACCTTAGGGACCAGAAGCCTCTGCATACCTATGTTCCTTTCTGAAGCTTCTGAGTTTTTTTGCCAGCTCAGCGATGCATTTAAAAAAAACATTGTTTTCCAAAATTGCTGAGCATTTGAAATTGTTCTCAACGAATGAATATTTGAATACTGTTGAAAAGTCAAGTTTCAGATCACTCATTTGGGATGGGTAGTCTGTTGAAGACTTGGATCTGTTGTGGATCTATAGGTAGAAAGAAACCTTTCTTTTCCCAGCTGCCCTCAATCTCTGTTCAACAGACCTGGTGGGGGATGAGGAGAGCAAAGTAGGCTTTGGAGTTCCGGAGCCTCACTTGGACTTAATTCTCCATGGCTGTCTGGTGAGACAAGTCATTTAGCCTTTCTCCATTGAAGTTTCCCCTCTGGAGACAGAACAATGCCCACTCTAGTCCTCAGGAGCAAAGGGTGTCAGATGTTAGCACAGCTCACCCCCAAAACCCACAAAAATAATGCAGAGCAGAACAACATTTTGTCTGAATATCAGAAGTAAACTGAATTCCTGTCGAATGATAATCCTAAATTATTCCTAGCCATTAAAATAATAGATTTCTGCAGGTGGTTTCCAGTCTGGAGACTGAAGCAGAGGAGGCTATTTTGTAGAAAGCATGAATTCAACCTTTGCAAAGCTCAGAGTTAGGAAGAGCTGTCCTCATTTCTGTTTCTGAGGTTTATTTGTGTTGTAGTCCTAGGCATTCCTCCCCCAAAGCAAGCATCTCCCTTCACACAGTGCACAAGGCTGCTGTTGGCAAGCACAGCGTTAAAGGAATGCTAATGCATGGGGTGTTGGTCTGAGCCCAGGGGGCCGGCCTAGTAACCAACAGCGTCCAAAGCAAATATATATTCTTGTACTTACGTATTTATTTAAATTCTAGGCAATACATTTATAACTTGCATAATTAACCAGGGCTACAAAGTTGCCTTTTCAGAAGGCATATTTACTCAGAGAAGTTATGCATGTTTCATGAAGAGCAGGCAATGTTAAAACATAGTGTACCCTTGGTTTGGGATCTGGTGTGGAAAGCACTTGGTCCTCAATCGGTGATTTAATTTTGAGGCAAAACATGTTGCATTAAGAAGGCTCTGATATTCACCATGATTTTCATAATTGACACCCAGAGATTCAAGGAAACACTAATGTATTTTGTTAACCTGAAAAAAAGTTTTAAAAATTTAAGCCTGTATAAACATTGTCATTATAACATCTTTAAAAAGAAATTATGTAAGAGGTTGACTTGAAGCCAGGCGGTGGTGATACACACCTTTAATCCCTGCACTCAGGAGGCAGCAGCAGGTGGATCTCTGTGAGTTCGAGGCCAGCCTGGTCTACAGAGTGAGTTCCAGGACAGCCAGAGTTACAACAGAGAAACCTTGACTCAAAAAACCAAAAACAAAAAAAGAAGGGGAAGAAGGAAGAAGGAAGAGGAAAGAAGGAGGAGGAGGAGGAGGAGCAGGAGGAGGAGGAGGAGTCAACTTGATTCTGTGACCTACTGTATAGAGTAAATGGGCGAGGAATGTGGAAGAGAAAACACAAGGGAGATGGAGAAATGGATAGGTCACTGTGTTTGTGTGTGACCACGTATGACAGCAGGCTCTTTCCTTTGTAGTTTACAGCTAGCACACACTGGGCAAGTCCGTTCATTTTAAAGAGCCAAGGCTCAGAGGTAAAATGTCACAGCACTTGATGGTGTTAGAAACCAGTGCTCATACTTTTGTTCCAATTACCTTTTAAATAAAAGCCACAGATTCTGAGCTGCTAGGGTGCTGACAATGCTGGTGTTTGTGGAATACTTGCCATGAGCTAGCCAATGGGGTAGCCCATAGCATCTCGTTCGGCGCTGCAGCCAGCCCTGTGAGACTGACAACAGTAGCTCGTCTTTAGAGCCCAGGAAAACAAAGACCTTGGGATGTTTTTATCTGTGGACAGCAGCAGTTACCCATCGTGGAGCCTCTTAGTACTTGATGCTTCCAAGATTCTACAAGACATACAGACTTCCTTTCCCAAAGTGCCTCTTGGTAAAGGGTTCCTGCTGTCCTGGTCAGTGGGTCCCCACTGCCTCAGTTGCTCATATATACTAAAATTCAAACTTGCAGGAACTTGTAAGAAATAGATAACCACGTATTTACCACTCAGCGTTAGCAACCCTTAAATTATTTGAAAGAAATATTTCAAAATGATAAATAACAATACATCGTATAAATGCCTTCCACATACCACTTCCTGTCCCATTCCATTCCTCTCTAGCGCTCATCAGCACCTTAACTTGGCGTGTCCTTGCCACGCCTGCTCTAATGTTTAGCATTTAGAAGCTATATTGGAGTGTTATGCTGTGCAGAGTTTTCCTTTGCTGTTTATATTCAACCTTAAGCTTTTGAGACATCGTCATAAAGTCCTGTTCTTTCTCATTCATTTTAGGTTCTATCACTTGTACGGCCTGAAACTTAATGTAGCCATTCTCATCTAGGTCATGTTCAGCTCTTGGCTTTTAGAACTATTAGTGAGGAATCTTGCTCATCTCTCTGTATACTCCTGTAAGAATTTCTCAGGCTTCCCACGAGTACCCCAAGGTTTTGCTCTTGATCTTTTGGGAACACGTGAGGATCTGAAATCAGAAGAGCCCTGGTTCCTTAGCCATGGACTACCCTGGTGGTCTGGGGAAATGAGAAGAAAACAAATCATTGTTTCTGTGTGAAACACACATAAATCTACATAATGCATAGAGCTGTCCTCCAGGAGAGTGAACCAGTGCCCCTGTCCCCTGACTGAGGGAGGGTTCCTATTTGCCTAGAGCAGTACTAAGGGGAGAACTTTGACTTTATGACTGTATGGATTTGAGCCTTACTCAAACTATAAGCTGCATGTATTTTTCTTACTAGGAAAAAAAAAAAAACCTTTTGATAAACAAAACGATCCTTAGTACCCTCAATTTTCATTCCACTCATTTTTACAGGTTGCTCTTATTATGTACACTAATTAAAACCTCTTAAGCATTCTTCTATCCAGCGGAACTGATAAAACAAGCTAAGATGTTCCCAGCCCTGAAGTATTGGTAACCAGGAAGCCTTGTCTCACGTAGTCATCTGGCAATCTGAGTTTGATCCCTGTAGCCCATGTGACGGTAGAAGAGAGCACTGCTCCACAAGGTCGTCCTCCGACTTCTACACCTGTGCCACAACACACATGTCCCCCACATACAAATCAGGGGCACACTAAAATTTTTCAATTAAATTTCCTCGTTGGGTCTGTTTACTTGTACGTATTCATGTTTGTGTAGATGCACATGCACGTTCATATGTGTTCGGGCCTGGGGACAGGAACTGGCCACATAGGCTCTGGCAGGCCAGTGAGCCCCGAGATCTTCCGGTCTTCGCCTCCCCGGTGCTGTGATGGAGAGTGCGTACCACCGCACCAGGGCTTCTAACTTGGTCTCTGGTTGCGCTTAGGCCTTCATGCTTAGGAGACAAGTGCTTTACAGGGACGCCATGTCCCCAGCCCCTGGAGGCCCTTTATGCTGCTGCTGACAGCTTTGCTTTTCTGACTCTTACCTCTCATCTTCTTCTCTGTAAAATCCCCCTGCCTTCTGAGTTTCCTCTTTCTCCTCCTCCTCTCCCACTTCTTGTGTTTTTTCTTACCTTCTTCTACCGTCTCCTCTTTGTCTTCAGGGGCCTCCCTGGCCGCCTTTGCAGTGCTCTTCATATCCTGGTTTCTCCTGCTCACTGTGCGTCTTCCATGGCCATCTTCCCTTGTGTTTAATAAAGATTCCTTTTCTTCCAGATGTGCAGGCCTTTGCACGCAGCTGGCAGTATGTAGCCCGGGACAACCTTGAGAGTGGTCAACGGTAGCCCCGGATTTCCCAGTACCGATGCTTTGAGTTGTCAGTCGTGGGCAGTTTTTCTTACACTCTGTCTGCTTTAGTTTTCTGCCATGCCAAAGGATAACAGCCTATACTGTATTATAGAAATGGTCTGAGAATTAGTTCATGTGTGGGAGACCTCTTTGAATCCCCCATGGTCCCATTACAGGCCATTTAAAAGACAACGTTTGCTATTATTGTAGTTTACATTTTATTTTTTCCGTGAGATGAGCATAAAATGGAATACACAAATTAAAACTCTCCATTCTATTTTATGTTATTTCATGGGGGAAAAATGATTTGTGCCCCTTGTTACTAGTGAGGTCAAGTATCTTGTTCATTGGCTCTTGCATTTCTTTTCTCCCTTGTTGGATTATTTTTTCTTGTGAACTATAGGAATTCTCAGTAATCTCTCAAAATATTCTGAACACTAATTCTTTTTCAGTCAATGGGAGGCAGGGATATTTTGCAAGCCTGAGGCAAGATTTTTATTTATTGAACTATATTGGTATTCACTGCAACTTAATAAGTTATTCCTTTAATACATGTTTAATACATGTTTTATTTATAAATTCATACCCCAAATCAAGATCAGAAAGATAGTCTCTTATATTTCCTTATAAATTTTTTATTTTTGTGCCGCGGCGTGATGGCGCACACCTTTAACCCCAGCGCTCAGGAGGCAGAGGCAGGTGGATCCCTGTGAGTTCGAGGTCAGCCTGGTCCACAGAGTGAGTTCCAGGACAGTCAGGGTTTCACAGAGAAAATAAAGTTTTTCTTTTGTATGCTTTGCCTGCAATTTCTGTTGAGCTATGGCGTGAGGCTGACAGATTCGGCTTCCTTCCCGGTTTTTGAGAGAGGTGGTGGTCTTTGAGACAGGTGTAGCCCAGGCTGGCCTTGAATTTGTGGTTCTATTGCCTCGGCCACTGTTCTTCCAAGCTGTGCACCTGGGTTGGCCTGCACTTTTCCCTGTAAACTGCCAGACTGTAAATTCCTGAGGCTCTGCGGGTTGCCTTTTCTCTGTGGCAGCTGAATAGCTATTTACACCTCTCTGACTCTGCTTTTCCAAGTAAATCATGGGAGGAATAAAATGTAAGGATTCAAAAGTAGACTAAACAGGAAATAAGCAAGGAATGAGTGGAGTTGTGTTCTGATAAAACTTTATTTACAGAAGTAGGTGCAGGTTGAATTTGGCGCATGAGCTGTCATCGCCAGTTCCTGTTTTAGACCAGGACTTCATAAACCTTTTCCATTTATGACCTCTTTTCTCCTAAGAAATTTTTATGTGACCATGGTATATATGGATATATAAAACAAATGTGTACATAGAACATTTATGCATTGATAGATCATAACAAAATTTATTTTAAAACAATGATTTGTTAAATGTAAAATTTTTACCATTAGTTATAGAGGAACGGGCCAGCAAGATAGCCAAGCAGGTGAAGGTGCTTGTCCTGAAACCTGACAACCTGTTTGGTCCCCAGAGCCCACACGAAGGTGGAAGGAGAGCACCAGCCCCACAAGGCTGTCCTCTGACGTCACATGCACACAGTGGCACATGCCACCTCCTGTATCGTGCACAGACATGCGCGCACATACGCGATAATAATTTTTTAGAAAAAGCAAATCCTCATACCAGTGACACGGAGATGCTTGGTTAAGCATAAGGAATGAAGTCTTGGCTCACTGTTCTATAGAATGTAGAGTGCCTTCAACATTTCCCAGAGCTGATCAGTATTTTGCTTTTATAAACATCAATGCCACTTTGAATAAATAAAGAGTACAAAATGGAAGGACTATGCTTAGGCTCATCTCAGAAACCGGGAACTCTGTCCCAATTCCAAGCTAAAAATTTATTTACCATTTTCCTTCCTTCGCTCTCTCTCTCTTTCTTTCTTTCAGTGAAACTCAAATAAGAAACTCAAAACAGTAATTTTAAAAATTAAACATTCTAACACGGGACAATGTAAGAATACCTGGTACTTAACTGCTGAGGAGAGGCGGTAGGAAAAGATTACATCTTCATCTCCATAGTTAAATCATTGTGTTTCTAAGATTAGAAAAGTGTACATAAAATCAGAAAACAACTCCCCCCCAAACCATAAAATACAGTCTCCTCAAACTTGAACTGAGGCATTTCAAATAGCGTTTGCGGCGTTGTGAAGAGTGGCAGCCTGCACGGTCCTGTTAGAACCAAGGCCTCGGCGAAGCCTCCTGACGCGTGGGCCGTTGTCACAGAGACCCCCCAAATTCCTTATGCATTTGATTTTGAATTAACTTTTGGTAGTTGTATATTCAGAAGCCTTTTCCTGTTGCCAGATGTTTTGGAAGCCCTACATTTAGCCATATGACCCACGTGGGGTTGAGACACACAGTTGAAGAAGCCAGATTCCAGACTGGACTCTCATCCCTGTTGTATCGCACCAGGAATTAGTAAATTACACATGTATCACACGTAACTTCAAAATCAGACAAATGCACACTTAGCAGTGTTACAGTAGTAGATCAGAATGAGCTAGCCCGTTCTCTTCAAAACCACCGTTTCCTTCTGTCCACATTGATCGGTGAGCAGCAGTCTTTCCATTGTCTAGGTTTTTAAAATTTTCACTTAATTTCTTCAGTCGCCCGTTGGCCATCTCGAGGATGTTACTTGCTCTCTGTGTGTCCGTATGCTCTGAACTTGCTTGTTCCTTGCAGTTGTATTCCACTGTTGCTTGAGAAGATATACTATACAGTTCCAACTTTTAAAACTCACCGGAACTTGATTTGCGGTCTGTCCTATGGTCTGTCTTGGACATGCTGTGTGTGCTGACGAGCAGACATCAGTCTGCCGCTGTCGAGCGACACGTTCTGTAAATGTGGTTGAGCAGCTGCTCTCTGCTGTGGTTAAACCCCAGTGTATCTTTGTTGGTTTTCTGTCTGGATGATTTGTCTGTTGAAGGAAGTGGGGTGCTAAGGCTCCCGTTGTTACCGGCTTTAAACCGCTCTCTCCCTTACGTTTAATAATGTTTGTTTATGTGTTTGTGGGAGGATCCCATGTTGGGCAGGTATATATTTTGAAGTTTCCACGTCTCTGTGTTTACTCAGTCCTTTCTTTCATGATGGCATTCTTTGTCTCATTGCATTATGTCGTTTGAGGTCTGCTGTGTCTGCTGAGGGTAGCTGCTCTTGTTCCATTTTGGTTCCCAGACGTGTGTGATTTTTGGTTTCCAACCTTCCCTTGAGTATTCTTATAGGCAGCATATAGTGGGGTCTTACTTTCTTTTTAATCATTTAGCCAATATGTGTATTTTGATTGAATTTAATCTGTTTAAACTCAAGGTTATTATTAATAATTATGAACCCTTTTCTATCATTTCGCTTTACTGCATATTACTCTACATGACTTTTTCTTCGTGAGTTACTAGCTTTCTGTTATGCTGAGGTTTAATCTTTCTTCTAGTGAATTGTTAACATGCATTTTCATGGCAGATTCTTGTATTTCTTGCACGGCTGATTTGGTAATGATGAGTTTCCTCAGTTTCTGCTTAGCTGTCTTGATTTCTTCAGATTTCGAAGGATAGTTGTGCTCGGTATAGCTTTCTTGGTTGGCAGGATATCTTTATTCTTTTATTACTTTATCTCATTCTCCTTTGCACGTGAGCTTTTTTCTAAGAACTCTGCTCTAAGTCTAATGACCTTTGCTTATAATGTGGCATGACACTTCTTTCTATCTTTAGTACTTTTTCTTTGCATTGTGCCATTGATGTTTTTACTATAATGTGCTTGGTGATGGTCTGTTTCGGTTGACTCTAACTAGAGACCTTTGAGCATCTTGAATCTGCACGTCTGTATCCCTGAAAAGATTTGGGGCGTTTTCAGCTATTAATTTGTGGAAAAGGTCATCATTACTATTATTGTGTGTATGATGTGTGTGTTGTGGGGCTGGTGCTATGCCACAGTGTGTGTATGAAGTCAGAGGACAACTTTGTAGCATTGGTTCATTGGTTCTCTCTTCCACCTTTACCTGGGTTGCAAGGATTGAACCCTGTCAGGTGGCCAGGCTTACAGTAACAAGCACTGAACCCATCGAGCCGTCTCACCAGCCTGCGCAATGGGATTTCATACTTTCCGACCCATATGGTAAATTCTGGAATTACCATCAAGTTTCTTTAATTTCTAGAATTAATTGGTAAGTATTTGTTTGCTAGCAGTCTCCCATCTGTCTTAAAGGTGCTCTCCGTGTCTGTCTAACTAGATTAATTCTAAAAGCTCTGCTTGTTTTGATCTATTGTGGAAGTATTCTCTTTTATTTTTCATTTCCTTGATTGAAGTTTTCAGGTCTAAGGAGTTCTAGTTGGTTCTTTTTTCTGTCTTTTGTGAATTTTCCATTCATGTCCCGAATTGTTTCTCTTGTTTCTTTATATTGTTAATCTCTAGCCTCTTGTATCTTACAAGGTTAGCATTGTTAGGAACGCTATTTTGAGTTCTGTTCAGCACCTCACAGTTTTTCTTCAAATTGAGATAATTTTTAGATTATTATGTTTTCCTTCACAGGTTTTGTGTTTCCTTTGCATTCCTTACATTCTTATGTTGGTGTCTGTGCAGCAGGTGTGTGCGTGTTTGTCTCTTCTGATCTTGTGAAAGCCCTTCTGTAGGAAAAGATGTTGTGTTTAGATGGGACATAGGATGCCAGTTAGTTTGGGCACTTCGGGTTGGTTACAGAGAGCCCACAGCATGCATTTCCTCCCTCTAACTGATGCCAGCATGGCTGTGAGCACCTTTGCAGTCTAGACCGAGGCCTGAAGAAAACTGTGTGACCGTGCAGTGGTGGTGAGCATCCAGAAGTGTCCTCAGGCTTCAGAGTCTGGCTGCAATGGTGCTTTGGCAGCAGCTGCTGCTGTGATCTTGGTGGCAGGAGAAAGTGGAGAAGACTATCTTTAGGTCCCTCAGGGCACGTGCAGGTGACACCAAGAAATGGCACCACTAGCCACAGGATTTCCGTGAAGGAGATCTTCCCCAGGACTCCCAGGTTTCTGTGGGAGATATCTGGGACTCTGGCATGGCTGTCATGGTTTTGGAGACACAGGGTGGGTTGGGCCATGTGAGCACAGGTCTTGCTGGGTCTGTGGCTTTGAAGAGCTTGGAACATAAAGGAGATAGTCCATGGATCCTGCTGTTGTGGTTGGTGCTGGTGTTGGTGGCTGGGGAGGAGGCTTTCCCCAATTCCTTTGGGGCCAGCACAGATGGGCTTTGGATTGTAGCTATGGCAGCCTCTGGTCCCAAGGCTACAGGATGCCAAAGGGGACTTTTCCACCAAGTGGGGCACACACTGACCCAAGGCTTCTGGCTGGCTAGATGGCGAGGACTGCATCCAGCAAGGACTGTTATGGTATATTTTCTGGGTTCAGAGGAGGTACAGAGACATCACTTTTAGACCAGCCAGCTCCTGGAACTGGGTCTAAAGCTTGTGGAGTTCTACGTCAGCACTGCTGGGCTGCTGACATTTTGCTATTTTGATTTTTTTAAGTCCCTGTTGTGGTTTTTGTTTTGTCTTGTTTTGTTTAACTTTTTCTTCTTCTTCAAATAAGAAGATAAATACTCAGAGTCATAAGAAACCTGCCCAAAGAACAAATTGAGAATCAAATCTAAATCTTCCAGTTTTTGAGAGAGAGTTTCATTATGTACCAAGACCAGGCCTTGAACTTACTCCTTGGCAGGGCTGGTTTTGAATTCATAGCAATCTTTCCTCAGTCTCACAAGTTCTGAGATTACAAGCCAAATTCCAAATCTTACAATACATAAGTTCAAGATTCCAATACTCTCTGCTTCTTACATAGTTAAGACAGTTTGTCCTAATTAGCTTTACTTGACTGCGGGGCGGCCTTTGCCAGTGAAGCAGTAAGGAAGCACCAGCTGTCCCTTCGTGAGTATGATGTCTCTGACAGAAGTCCCAGGGCTTCTGACAGTCGCCTCTGGAGATCTTATCTTTGGCACTTGTCTCTCAGATTTGGACAAAGCTGCTTCCTGGTGAAGGTGTAGAGCTGGAATGACAGCACTTGGCCATTCATAACCCGAGGCAGAGATTGTAGTACATGTGTTTACACCACAGACCACAGCTGGATGAAGATGAGATGCTGAACGTGAAAAGTGGGGTGCATCTCAGGAATCCATGCTGTTTTGTTATAAAAAAAGATCACATACCAGTTAATTAGCTGTCTCTCTTCAAGTGTGGTTCTTGACCTGGACACATGCTGTTCCTTCCAGAAAGCAGTTCAGGTCATGGCTGTGTTAAGGGGAGGGAGGTGCAGGCAGCAGACGTCATCTCTGGTGTTCCCTTGCAGGTGTTCACGCTGTTGTTGATCGCTGACTGGATGGTTCATCGCTTCTGGAGGAAAGGAAAGGACCCAGACAGTTTCTCCATCCCCTACCTGACGGCACTGGGTGACCTGCTTGGGACCGCTTTGCTGGCCTTAAGTTTCCATTTTCTCTGGCTTATTGGAGACCGAGATGGAGACGTTGGAGACTAACGTATCCTACACTGTTGTGGGGTCACCCAGGAGGAGAACACAAGGCAGCCACTGCCGCCCCTCCTGAAAGCTCTTCATCTGTCATATGACTTACGCCAGGGTAGTCTGCAGTTCACCCTGACTCCATAAATGGCCTTAATGTACTTTTTGAGGAATTTGTGCTGAAACCACAATGAATGGTATTTGTGCTGCTTTTTGTAGAATAAATAATTTGTGACACAGACGTAGGTACAAGCTCACACTCTAAAATTAATTAGGAAAGAATATAGGATGTTTACAATGGATAATTTTGAAACCACAGACTAGCAGAAACATACTGTATTATTAAGGAACAGTGCAAGGTTAGAGGCGAGGGAGCTTCAGCCGCCTGTGTCTGACAGCTGTGGCACACTGCACAGAGTGCTGGGTGTGAGAGGTGCCCAGCCGAGCTCTCCTACGTATTAATTATGCCCTCCTCCGTGGGAGCTTAGGTTACCAATCACTTATTCAGAACTGACTAAATTCATTCTGCTGAACAGAACAACGAACTCACTTTTATGTGTGCCTAAACCTGCCCTGTGCCAGTGTTCATTTAATTTCTGCCCTGTGAGTTCTCAACAGGTAACCCTTTACATAGATTTTTTTTTTTTTCTTATTCTGAGTCAGGGGCTCACCATGTTGTTCAGGCAGCCCTTCAACTTGCAGTCCTCTTGTGTTGGTTCCTCCCTCCTGATTCTAAAAAGCACGGGGCCATTTTGCTTATTGGTGTGTTGAAAAATGTTGATCCAACTTAGAAAACAATCATCAAAGCAGAAGATCATTTGAGCTGCGTTCGTGGGCACAAGATGGTGTGTGTAGAGAGAGAAGTTGGGGGAGACAGACAGATAGAGACCAGAGAGACACAGTAATTTCTTTTTCAAAAATAAGTACCATTTGATGTAATCTAGATGTAAGATTTGGGAAGAGCAATGGTTCAGCTGCTCTTTGAGGCACCCTACCTGTCAGTTGTCCCTCCAAAGAAGAGGTTGGTGACTTACCTCAGTTAGCATCGCATCACAGACTTAGTCTCCAGGGACCATCTCAAATGTTTTTCTGAAACTGACCAATATCCTAAGGACTTGACTAATACCTGGCTAGAGTAAGCATTTTTAGATCACTTAAAAAAAATCTGCAGTGCAATCTTTCAAGACTATTAAATATTTAATAATTTAAACTGCTGAGGGAATAAAGTGCACATGACGTTGATTGTCTTGGTGTGTTTGTGTTATTGTGTAACTAGCAGGTGGTTTGTAAATATATTGAAGTATTCTTATTAAGTCTTTAAGGAGGCTGTGGTTATATACTTTTGCTTATTTTAAAACTTCATTCAATTTTTTCTGCCTTAATAAACTTTTAAGGCATAGAACTGAACTAATTATGGGATTTCTCCTTTGGAGAGTTATAATGTCACAGGGTGAACATTCTGACAAAACAAACATAAAGCTTAAGTTGATGAATATTTAGTTGCAAAGATTATTTTATTTTTTAAAAAATAATACTTTTAACTTTATTATAAAGTATTTGTGAATTTGGTTTTTTCATTCATGCTGTTCGTTCTTTTTGTTTTGTTTTGAGACAGAGTTTTGCATCCCAGGCTAAACTTAAACTTGAGACCCACCTGCCTTAGCCTGCTGGGAATCGTTTTCCTTAACTCACAGAAAAATGCAGAGTAAGTGTCCCGGTGCTATCTGTGGGGTGACTGAATGGAGGCTCCTGCCTGTGTTACAGCAGAGGGCATGGAAGCGCAGAGGAGTGACATTCTTGAGATTGCACAGCCGCAAAGCGGCCAGACTTTCCAGACCAGCAGACTTAGTTATGCGCATCTGTGCCCTGCCCGCCAAATGTATAAGGAATGTCCTCCTTGTGACCTGAGAGGAAGCCAGCTGCAGAAAGTCTAGTGTTACTAGTCTTGGATTGCTAGCTGGAGAGCCTCCACCTAATGTATCTTGGTGATCAGCACATCCAGCTCTGAACTATTTGTGTTCCCAAGGTCAGAGAGACTGTACGTGAAATAATGAAATTTATAAAATATCTTCCACTTATAATTTATAATTCCATTTTATAGTGAAGACTTCAGACTAAAGAACAACACCTCATTTCTTAAAACCTCTAAGTGCCAGCCCTCTCCCTAGATCTGTGATGCCATAGGCAGGCTGGAGGGGCGGCCGATGCACAGCCTTTGTTAGAAAGGCAAAATACCTAAGACACGCGAAACGGGCAAAGACAGATACGGGCTAAGTGCATTGTGAGGGGATATACATTTATTTAAAAAGAGTTGTAGGTCTTTGCGAGTCTTCATGCTAGTAAGTTTTAGTTACCCGTAAAATTTATTATCCATCTTAGGTAAACAGCATTTTTATACCACACAAAACACTACTCTCCAAAACTTCTTTTTTCTATGATTTACCAGGCACATTATACACACAGCTAAATAAATCATATTTTTTTTTAATTCTTGCCCATCTACTTTTTTTGAAATTTCAAAATAAAATGTATTAGAAGCTAATAAAATAGAAACACATGGTAATGTATCAGTGGAGACATCAGAAAACCTCACACCATAGACTGTCCATGATATAGCCAAATGAGTCTTTTACAGGTCTCTCAGTGATAGGGTGTTCCTACCTTCCCTATGTCTAAGGTATATTTTACCCACTGATAGTGGGCTCTGGCACCTTGGAATTGTAAACCCAAATCAAAATAAAATTTGAGAACCATTCCCTTGTGCTGTTGTGGTTTATTTTGGATTTACTCTGTCAGCTACAGAACATGGAACACGTTTGGAAATATTCCAAAAGGGTCCAGGTGGTCCCCCCCCCCACTGTGTTTATGAAACATAGTAACTGGGTTTTGATGACAGCCACACCTCCAGCCCACTGTGGTACTGTGCTCCCTGTGGAGTGCTCCTGCCTTCCTTCCATCATCATCCCACACAGAGCCCTGAGTCCATCAGTCCCTTCTGGACAGAACCCGGCTCTGACTAAAACATAGCTCACAGTCTCTGTCTCTCTCCCCCTCATATCCTCCCCACACCAGCTGTGGAATCTGGCCTGTAGAAGACACTCCCCAGTCTGCCCAATCTTTACATTTCTACTTTCAGACATCAAATGACCTCCAGTGGCAGGCAGCTGAGTGTCCTGCTGTTCCCGCCAGTTCACAGCGTCCAGGTCACCAACAGTCTGTATTGTGCAAATCCAGTGATTAATTCCCACCAAAAAGCATCACATTAAAAAAAAAAAGTTTGAAAAGCAAACAATGAAATGGACGATTGTGTTACCTAATTACATCCAAAGGCACTGCTTCCAGGACCTGCCCATGCTGTCTTCTGTAAGTCGGGAAGAAAGAGCAGCAATCCAGGAATGAAGCAGCCTATAGAGGGATGGTTTGGAGACAAGAACACACGGAGATGCTCACTCCTGAAAAGCAAAGCTAGGGCTGGGGCTTGGGCTCTGTTGGTGGAGTGCTTCCTTAACTTGAACAGAGGACTGGGCGTGATCCTCAGCACTGTGTGAAAGTGGCGTGATCCCAGATTCTGGAGGTGGAGGCAGGAGGATCAGGGTTGCAAGGTCATTCCTCAGCTACATGTCCAGCTTGAGGCCAGCCTTGGAGACATGAGACCCTGACAACAAGAAAACAAAACATGAATTAAAGTGACCCTTAGAAACTCTGTGTTACCTATCAGATTGGCAAAAACTCAAAATTGAATAAAATATGTTCTTGGCAAGGCTGTAGAGGGAGATGGGCACAATTTATGGTAGTAGAACTGGATGCTGACACTGTAGGGGAAACTCTGGCCATTGTTAATAAAATCACAAATGCACTTACCATTTGATTGTCCAACTTTCCCGGTACCTCTGAGCAGGTAACTATAAAGCACCTGTCTCTGCCTAGTAATTTAGAATTGAGCAAAGTACAGCAGGTAGGCCAGAGTCTGCTTGCTGCCTGCTACTGTGAATAAAGTTTTATTAAAATGCATCTGTGACTACTTCCCATCTCCGCATAGAAATAAAGAACAGCTAGAAACAGCATAACTTGGCTCTTTGAACAGTGTTCTACCATCCTGGCCTCAGAGAACTCCTCACAGTGGCCAGCTGGGGTCAGGCATACCATCTGAGGAGGGCCCCCAGTCTGAGACTGGCTCCCCTCGCAGCTTGGTAAGTCACTCGCCATAGCCTGGGACTTTTCATCTCTCTCTCTCTCTCTCTCTCTCTCTCTCTCTCTCTCTCTCTCTCCTCCTCCTCCTCTCTCTCTCTCTCTCTTTTTCAGGGGTTCCCTTAGTCTTTTCCTCTCTTGCATAAAGCCCAGCACATTCCAGAGACATTGGCTTATGAGCTTGTTTGGAACTTGTGTCAGTTCCAGGAAGGCAACTCTGTAAGAAGATCACTCTTCTTGCCTAGAATGTGTTTTTTGGGGGTGACACATCAGGCACGGGACAAGTTCAGAACTCATAGCCCTCAGACTTGAGCCTCAGCTCTCTTGTCAACCTTCTGATCTGAGCATCTGAGGGCGTAGCCACAAAAGGCTCTGCCCCTCCTGCAGGTTCTGGACCACATGTCCTGTAGCCCTCTGGGTGGGGGTGAGGATGGTAAAGCCCTAAAGCAGTGGTTCTCAACCTATGGGTCATGACCCCTTGGGGGATTGAATGACCCTTTCACAGGGATTCCTAAAACTAAATATTTGTATACCAGATATTTACATTATGATTCATAACAGTAAAATTACAGTTACAAAGTAGTAATGAAAATAACCTTATGGTTGAGGGTCCCCACAACATGAGAAACTGTATTAAGAGTTGCAGCATTAGGAAGGTTGAGAACCATTGCTCTAAAGACATTTAAACACTGTTGCCCAGGTGGCCCTTGCATGTAGAGTTCTGGTTGCATGCAACCAGTTCCTCTGGTTGGTATGGTGACGTTTTCTCTGATGAGTTGTTTTGTTTTGTTATGTTTTTATATGTGTGTATGCCATGTGTGTGCAGGTGCCCACAGAGGCCAGAAGGGGACATTGGATCCCTATAGTTAGGTAGTTGTGAGCCACCTGACATTAGTGCTAGGGACTTGGTCATCTTGGAAAACACACTTAACTGCTGAGCCATCTCTCCAACCCCTCAGGTTAGTCTTTAGAAAGCTGAGCCAGGCTAGGGATGGGTTTCACCAAGTCCATGTGACCACACTTTCCCTTCTATTCTGGGCTCCTCACCATCTTAACCACCACCAGTGACAGTGTGTGAAAGGTGGAGATGCAGCCCACAGGGCAAGCAATCACAAGTTAGGAATGTAGTATTCATAGCGAATGTTCGGAAGATATGGCTAGAAGATCCTCATTCTACATTTACTCTGTAAAAATTCCAGAAGGTAAGTTTAAATCAACATGGCCCAGACACGATTAAGCATATCCTCAGCTGTATGGCTGGCCTTTAACAAAGTGCAGTAATACTTCTGGCTCTTTGGAAGCCAGTATTTATGGGGGTGATGGCTGCTGGATGGAAATAGTTTCGAATGAATGATCTTAAGGAAATGCCCAAGGTAAAAAAATCCATTCAGTTTCAACCAAGAAGGTTCTGAAGAGCCACAGCAATGTAAGGAGCAACAGCAACAGGGCCTTTCTCTCTTGGTGGAAAATAGAAGTCAACCAGAAATGACACACTAGACAATGAGGAAAACACACAAAATGTGGTCCTGGACACTGAATCTTCACTTGCACTCATTGGACAATACTTTAATGCAAAAGTACCTCTTCCTAGGTCCAAAGTGGGCCCTCCCCAAGCCCCCAAAGTTGACAGTGGCACTGACAGTGTTGCGGATCACAATCTGGGTTCTGCTCAGGCTGGACTGATCGGTAAACCAAAGGATTGCTGCTTAAATTCAGCGTTCCTCAGAAGCCTTGTAAAGGCGGTTCTGTTGGCAAGAAAAGCCATTACTTTCTTTCTTACCACCTCCAGCCCCTAGCTCCAGAAAGGATGTCTAGTTCTCTCTTAACTCAAACAAGCCTCCAGCAGATCAAAGCCCCACGCTAGTTCCTAGCCCGTTCCAGCTAACTTGCCAACTGTCCCCCCCCCCAACCCCGCAATATAACCGTCCATAACTGGCAAGACTCTCCCGCCATTTCTCTTCTCTCTGAGCCCAGAAAGACAGCCTTGGCAGTTTCAATAAACTTTTTCTCCCCCACCCACAGAGTGATCTCGCTTGGTGGCTTCACTGTGCCCTTGCTTACACCTGTTTTCTCCCTGTTGCATTACAGTTTCAGGGATAAACCTCTCTACTTCACGTGAGCTCTAGGAGCTTGCAAAAACAGTTTAAAATCAGGTTGTGTATGAGGACAGGGTCCCTACAAAGAATGTTTACCCGAAAGTTCCCATGTCCTAGGGGCTACGCTGCACACACAAACTCTGAATATTCCCAAACATACAGTGACTTCCATCAAGGCTTGTAACGGAAAAAAAAAAAAAAAAGAACAAACCTGGAGGCAAAAGGATGAGAAACATTTGCACACTGAGTGCTTCAAGATGCACACTAAGGGCTAAAAGCTTGGGACAGAATAGAAAGTAGTCTCTCACTGTGTAGGACCAAGAAAAACAATAGCCTAAGAAAAGTCATCACAGGGAGGGGACAAAGAGTGAGTGGGTACACGGAACAGAGAGACTTGCCTGTGTGTGTACTTTTCCAGATCCTTTTGGATTTAAAACATGTTTTACTTATTTAAAATATCTTTGAAATGTTTTCTTTGAGCTATAGCCTCACTGTGTAGCCCAGGTTGGCCTTGAGCTTGCTCTATATCTATCTATCTATCTATCTATCTATCTATCTATCTATCTATCTATCTATCTATATATATATCTTAGGTAGGGTCTTACTGTATAGCCCTGGCTGGCCTGGAACTCTCTGTGTAGATCAGGCTGGCCTCCACCTCACAGAAATCTGGCTGCGCCCACTTCCCAAGTGCTGAGATTACAGGAATGTGCCACCACACCCAGCAATGTAAATACATTTATTATTAAAGAAAAATATATTATTTGAACCACTGGACCACTGTCTCATGATCTGAACATACACATCATTGGTATTCAACTTGAACATTTTCACTTGAAAATAAGCTGAAAGGGGGCTGGAGAGCTAGATTGCTCAGTGGTACAGAGCAGTGGCTACCTTAGTAGAGGACCCAGGTTTAGTTCCCAGAATCCACATAGTGCCATAACAATCATTATAGTTCCAGAGGATCCAAAACCTTATTCAACAAATTTTGCTTTCTGGGGCTTGGAGAGATGGCTCAGCAGTTAAGAACACTGACTGATCTTCCAGAAGTCATGAGTTCAATTCCCAGCAACCACATGGTGGCTCATAACCATCCATAATGGGATCAGATGTCCTCTTCTGGCATGCAGATGTACATGCAGATAGAGCACTCAAATAAATAAAATAAATCCTTAAAAAGTAATAATAATAATAATAATAATAATTTTTGCTTTCTGGCCAATAGGTCCTCAGCTCAAATGAGTATTTAATTTATTCAGACATTAGGAATGAAAATACTTTGTTTTGTTTAGCAATGTGTATGTGTGTGTGTGTGTGTGTGTGTGTGTATGCGCATGTGTGTAGTTACCCATGTATGCATGAGTTTATGGAAGCAGAAGTTGACATTAGGAGTCTTTTTCTATCCCTTTTCTGTAGGTGTTGATACAGGTTAAAAGCTTTTTATTCTTTGGCTAATATAATCACCAGTTCTTAGTCCTTGAACCCTGGAGCATTTTGGCCTTTTTACAATCTAGTCTTAAGCCTAGAACTGGAAGGCTTCAGCCTCTGTACAATCTAGAACATTTAAACCTCTGTACATCTAATAAACCTCTGAGACTCGCCGCTAACTGAGCCACTCTGACTAGCTCCTTCTGACTCTTCTAGTTCAGGTTCTTCTTTAAGCTGACTGGTTCAAAGTGACCTTCTGAGTCAGCTTACTGTTTCTGACTGAACTCCTCTGACTCTGATAGATTCTGGCTGATTCTCTGGCTGCTTCAGACTGAACTACTTTGCTTGGTTTCCAAATGACTCACTTTTCCTGTCTGATACTGACTTGTCTGCCAAGCTACCTCTGTGTCTCTGTCTCTCCTCCAGCCTGTCTACTTCTATGACTCACTGTTCCATTCTACCTGATGGGAACTCACTGCTCTATACTGCCTCAGTCACCCTCTCTGCCCTTCAGTCAGACCGCTTCTTTGTCTCTGTGTCTTGTCCTTTCTGTCTGCCTGCTTCACACTGCTCACCTCATACTGCCTGCTGTAACTGACTCTTCTGAGCTGAGAGCCTGCCTCCTGAGAGTCGGATGTGTCCTCACTCTGCTAACTCATCTTCTTGTGGTCTTTTGTGGGTGCAGGGGTATCCCTGAGGTGGTAAGTGGCATGGAGTCACTACCCAAGAACTCAGACACTGGAGAAATGCCTTGTGGTGCAAATCTACTTTATTATGAAAGAAGCAGGGCTTTTTTTATAGAAGAAGCAGGGTGTCACATAAGGGAGAGGTCCAATTGCTTTGATACATGCTTATTAGACATTTCAATCAGCCTATTAAAGCTTGCTGTAGCAGGGGAGGATGGGCAAGGTTGGGAAAGGTCCAACTAATTTTAGGCTTATACGCTTAAAGCTTTTAGCCTATCTGTTTCATTGATGTTGGTGAACAAGGTTTCTGTAAAGATGGAGGAAGTAGGTGCTATTGTGGTGGGGCTTTCCCAATCTTGGAGCTCAACTGATGTGCCAGGATTTGTCATTTTAAGGCCATGTGATGTGTCACAGGCCAAGGTGCTAATGCCCACCTCTTTCCCGCCATTGGGTTCTAGTTGTCACCAACACTTCTGATTAGTTACTTGCCTGCCCTTCATTGACTCATCTTAGATGTCACTTCCAGTCTGACACTGACTCTTTCTGAGCTCTACTTCCTTGTCTGCTTCTACATTCTGTTTCTGTCTTAGGGATTAAAGGCATAGACTACCGCTGCCTTCTGAATGCTGGGATTAAAGGTGATTACCAACATTCTTAAAATTCTTTCTACATTCCATCCATACCACACAGGCCTCTGGAAGTGATTCTTTCATATAGACCCTTCCTAGCTTTCACACTTTTCACCTGATTTTTTTGAGACAGGGATCTCTCACTGAACATGGGGCTTGCTGTTTCAGGTAGACTGGCTGGCCTGGGATCCTGTCTCCATTCCCCATCTCCACCACTTCTGGGGTCACAGACACAGGTCGGTCACTATGAATGGCTTTGATATGGGTGCTGGGAATCCAAGTCAGACCCTCAAGCTTGTGCTGTGCACTTTACCCACAAGCCACCGTCCCTGATCCACCCCTCTTTTGTTGTTATTGCTTATTTTTGTTTGTTTTGTTTCCTTTTGTTTTTTTACTGTGGCCATTGTTCCTATTCTTTCAGGTAATAGAAGACATTCTGTGGAAATGGGCATTTCAGTCTGATACAATCCTAGGATGTAAGTAACAAAATTATTAAAGGAACTTGGGTCAGAAGAATTCCTGCCCATCGCCTACCTGTAGGCTTCCAGCTTTTGGTAATTTCAACACAGCCAAATCCTTCTATCAGATCACGGATTGCCAGTGGTTTGGCATGGAACGCTCACAGCTTGGCTGGCTACAACCTGTGCTGCCAGTGCCACAGATGCCCTGGGCAGCTCTGGATAGCCCATTTGCCCACCTCCTTTCTCTTTTCCCACAGCAGCTGCCCCTGCCTGAACATTCCTCTCCTGTCTATCCTGAAGCCTCTGCCCACTTCTTTTCTGTTACACTCCCCCACATTTTTTCTTCAGTATCAGTACAGTTTCTCAGTGAATCCCTCCCCCATACCCAGACCCAAGTTGGATGCCCAAGTCCTCATCCAAATGGCAGCGTGTGCATATAATCTCTGCACATCTTCCCATACAGTTACTATCTTGGTGTGGTTGGTTTTGAGATTAGGTCTCCAGGCTTGGCCTTGAACTCACAAGCCCCTGCTTCTGCCTCCAGAGTAGATGAACCTGACTTCCTGTGTATTTTGTTGTGGTGGTTTGTTTGTTTTGGGTTTCTGTTTGTGTTTTTGTTTGTTTGTTTTTCAAGACAGGGTTTCTCTGTTGTAACTCTGGCTGTCCTGGAACTCACAGAGACCTGCCTCCTTGGCCTCCTGGGTGCTGGGATTAAAGGCATGCGCCACCACTGCCCGGCTTCCTGTGTATTTTTAATCATCCCTAGAATAGTTACTGGACTTGGTACATTGCCTATGATTCACGTTATCATTGTGGGCTCCATACCACACTTGGAGCACAGCAAAGTCAAATTTTACATTTGGGAACTTTCTAGATTTTCTGTGTGTATGTTTTCCCCCCTCCTTCTAAGGATAGTGGAATCTGCATTTGGGGACCTCACTGGATATGGAACACTGTATCTAGCTCTCTGCTCCATGATGTTCGTAAGCCTTATAGAGCACGGGCTTTATTTGCCCTCACAGCCTCTGCTCTTTCCTTTCCTGACAGTCATCTGCAGGGCAGGACCTCCCCTCTGCTTCTGTTAGCTCCCAGTCTTTCCTTTTTCTGACTTCTCTGACCTCTGGGCTACATCGCCCCTGCTCTTCCCTTGCTTTCCTTCGTGTACTGCTGCAGCCGAGTGAGTGCGGCTCCCTTTGGATTCCTCTCTTCACGTCTCCGACTGAAGCGCCTGTCTGAGCCTTTTAATGTAATCTGTAATTCAATATAATCTGACAAATATCCAGAGCCATCTCCCCTATTGATGTAAGTCAGCGGATGTTTCGGAAGCATCTGTGCTGTGCTAGGCATTGTCCTGGGAGGTGTAGGTCATAGGAGAATTTGGACACACTCTTGCAGAATGGGACTGGACAATAACACACACACACACACACACAGGAAACTGAAAATAGTCCCATCATTTCAGACAATGACAGAATCAAAAGACTAAGAGAAGCCAGGAATTCAAGACGTTCAGGGAACAGGCTGTCTTTCTATGGGACCTTGAACGTTGGTCTATCTTTATAGGAGTCAAACCCGAAAACCTCAGAGGCCTAGAATTTAAGGTGAAAAGAATCAGATTACAAAGGCTTTGGGGAAAGAATGAGGGTGATCTGGCCTGGAGACGAAGAAAGGGTGGTGGCTCACTCTGGGATTCAGCTCAGGACAGGAAATATGTCACATTCTTCCTCTGTTATCCATGCCCTCCTCCGACACAGACACAACCAGCTACTGCTTGTCACAAGTGAGCAATTTTCCTAAGGATGCCCAAGACACACTTGTGGTTCAAGAGAAGGTTGTTTGTTCGCTTCTTTTTGTGCTGGAAGGTTCTGTCAATGTGTGGGTGCTGCTCACAGGAGGTGGGGATTCCATTGCTGCCCTGGGATGTCTATGTTCTCTTTTCATTGAGACTCAGAAAGGACAGTCTCCATTTTCTTTTCTTTTAAGATATATTTTTACTGACCACCAAAGCCACCGTGAGCCAGTAGCCTCTGGGTTCTTGTGAATTCAAAGGGTGAAATTTACTGTTGACAGAAGGGTGAGTTTATTAGATTATTGGTAGGTATTTTAAGATGGCAGAGACAATGTATAGCAAGAATGTGTCCCAGACATGGCATGCCACTGAGCCTTCAGCCCAGAGACTTATAACAGGAGTGGGCGTGGGGTATGCGGCATGGGATGGATGGGGACCGTTCCCCAGAGACTCATGTGCTTGAACACTTGGTTTCCTGTTGGCGGTGCTGGTAGGGGAGGTGATGGAAACTTGCTGGAGGAAATATGTCACTGGGATTGGTCTTTGGGGGTTTATGCTTTGCTCCACTTCCTGTTCTCTCTCTGTTCCCCATATGGATGAAAATGTGACCAGCCAGCTTCCTGTTCCTGCTACTGTACCTTAACTTCCACACCACTATAGACCTTATCCCTCTGGAACCGTAAGCTAAAATTAAACCTCTCTCTTGAGTTGCTTTCGTCAGGGTATTTTATCACAGCGACACAAGAGTAACTAACACGTGTTAGTCCTCCAGTCGGCCCATCCATGAGGTGTCCAGGTGCCTCTCGATTCAGTCGCATCCTCATGCATGGTTTCCAGGCAGTGGGCTCACTAGGGGATGCAAGATGACAAACTAGACCCCCTTCTGGTATGCTTGGCCTCTTGCCATGACAGAACTGCCAAGAACAAGACTCCGAGGCTCATAACCACTCACTTTTACTCCAAGTGTTTGACCAGTCTTTGCCTTCTGTTCTCACCGCGAGGAGCTTCACGGCGTGCACAGGAAAGACACAGGCCAATAACCTCAGATGACAGTCATCCACAGCAAGCTTCGTCTGGGAGCTCAGAGCCTTCCTCAAACCATTAAGGCTCTGAAACAATGCCCGGGGCTGTGCTCACAGCCGCACAGTCCTCCAGACCTGGGGCTGACTTTGGAAAACTCAACTTGAAAAAAAAAAATTCTTTAGAGTTCCTTTCACCGTCATATGCTCATCACGCATCACGTCGGGTCTCACACAGACCACGTCTTGCCGTGGTATCATGTTCTCTGACTAATATCAGCTTCGAGGGTCAGTTTCCTTCTCTTTACAACAGTTGTGAGACTTTACTTACAGTTTTGGTGAAGTTTAAAAGTGAATACACACAAGGGCTGAACTGATAGTAGTGATATTTTTGGTAACATTAAATACATTAAGTGTATTTAATACATTTATTAGATGTATTAAAATTAAAATTAAAATGCATTTATTTTTATTAAATCTATAACTAAATTTATTTAATACATTTATTAATTAATTTTATTTAATTATTTAATTAATCATTTATCTAATCATTTTAATTAATTAATTAAGTAAGTTTATTAAATTTATAAAATACATTTATTTTTATTAAAATACATTTATTTTTTTCAGTTTGGTACAAAGTCATACACAATGCCCCTGGTTTTAAAACTTGTTCCCATCCCTTACAGAACAGCACAATCCTGGATTGCTGATTATTTATTTTTACTTTACACATACAAGTGTTTTGTCTACATGCGTGTGCATATATATATATATATATATATTCTGGGTAAGATATTTAATCCCAAAGACTTGGGTTTATTTTTTACTTATAAGATGAAGTAGCAATGTCCACTGCATAAGACAGCCAAGAAATTTAAACAAAATTAAGTCAAATTAAATAGTAGAGAAGTCTTGATAAATATCACTTTCTCCAGATGATTTATACAAGTTTCAAATAACAACAGTATAGGACCAGAATTACAGCATCTGAATCTTTCATAGGAAAAATAATTAGAAAGTTTCTTTTCTGTAGGGCTCAGAAGATGTTTTGTGACCCCAGAAGTCCTGTGAAGCACCAAGTGTCCCTCACCCAGCGGTGTGAGTCTAACTCCTTAGTGTGTGCCAAGAGGCCTGGTCATCTTTAGTGGAGACCTGGTCTTCAGTTGACTTGTGGAATAATATTTTTTTTTTTTGAGACAGGGTTTCTCTGCTGTAACTCTGGCTGTCCTGGAACTCACTCTGTAGACCAGGCTGGCCTCAAATGTACAGAGATCCACCTGCCTTTATGTTGGGATTAAAGGCGTGTGCCGCCACTGCCCCACTCTGATAGATTATTTTTAAATCATAGTTTAGAGAATCAGGAACCAAAGGCAGAAAAGAAAAAAATGCTTTGCAGCTGGGAAAAAAAAAAAAAAAAAGCACAGATATGACCGCAGCCAGGAAACAATTACCCATCCTTACAGACAGCACGTTTGGCTGTTGGTAGGAAGCAGGAATTGCTATTGTGGGGAAAGGAAAGACATGACTCTGTCATTTTTATGCTTCCGAGGTCGGACTAGCTTAGAGAAAGCATAGTAGCAAATACTGAAATCTTATCTTTCTCACCAAATCTGAAGAAATTACAGTTTTAAAAATAGGTATTTTTAGAAAGCCCTCCACCATCTATAAAGCCACCTATATAAGAGGTACTCACCCCACATCCACATTTCTTCAAGATATTATATTACAAAGTCTGCCCTACTCAAGCTGCCTCTGAGACCTAAGGAGCCCCCCCCAGCTCCCCTAGTCCTCCCCCCAGCACCCCCCCAGCACCCCCCTCACTCAGAGTAAGAATGGAAGCACTGAAAAGTGAATGGCATAAAGAGCGGGATGGGGCATGTAATCCCAGCCCTCAGAGGGCTGGGGACAAGGATTTCAAGTTCAAAGCCAGTCAGGGCTCTGTCAACAGTCTGAGGGACTACACAGGGTGGACTATATAAGCAATGTCAAAGAATCAAAGAGTAGGGCCTGGAGAGATAGCACTGGCTGCTCTTCCAGAGGACCCAGGTTGCATTTCCAGAATCTACATGGTACCTAGAACTGGAGTCTGTAACTCCAGTTCGAGGAACCTAATGCCCTCTTCTGGCCTTTGTGGATACTTCATGCATGTTGTGCACACACAAACACAAAAACATCAATACACATAAAAATAAAATGTGTTTTAAAAGCAATAAATAGTAAAGCAATCAAGCCAAATATCTTTATATTGGAAGACAGATACTTATGGGGTGAAGAGGGGGATGTAAATGTGAAGGGCAACAGCTACAAAAGAGTTCAGCGAAAGGCTGGGGCTGAAGCTCAGTTAATGGCTTGCCTATTAGGCAAGCCCTGGGTTTGTCTCAAGCAGGCTTAACCAGGCTCAGTGATGCATGCCCATGTTCTCAGCACTTGGGAGGAGAAAGCGGAAGTTGGAGGTTATCCTTGGCTACATACAGAAGTCAGCCTGGGCTACATGAGATCCTGTCAAAACTAGAAACAAAAAACAATGAAAAAACAAAAACAAAAGAATTCAGCAGGGGCAAGAACCGAAAGAAAGAAAGGACTAGACGAGTTGAAGCCCTTTTTCTTGTCCTTGGAAATTTCCAGAAGTATTTCATTTAATTCATTTTTAGTAAGTATGTGGATGTGTGTTCATGTGTGTATGTGTAGATGCACATGTGTATGTACATGCATGTGGATGCAAGAGGTTGACATCAGGTGTCTTACCTTTACCATTCTCCACCTTATTTGGGGGGCAGGATGTTGGGGAAGTTTATTTTTAGTTGTGTTTAAAATAATTGTTTTGTGCACTGTTGGAAGAAGGGATGCATAGGCTGCAGGTGTTGGATTCTGTGGGGGAGGTTTGATTGCTTATGATCTGCATCTTAGAAGATCTGAATCAATAAAAACACCTGAGCTCAGATGCTTGGGGTTCCACTGTGAGTATGGCACCGGCCATGACGGTGGTTCCCTCTGGTGAGGTCTGGCAGGATTTGCAGTTATGAATAGGTCTCCATATCTTCCTTTCTGAACTCCACAGCAGCCTACTACTACAAGTGGTGCAACAACATAGGGCCCAAAGTCATGCTCAGCCAATGTGGAGACAAGGAAGAAGACAAAGAGATTTCAGTCCTTTCAGAGTCCAGTAAAGTACTCTCAGGGAAGCTACCAGAGGACAGAGATTAAGATATCAATTGAAGGCTCCTGAAGGAAGAGGGGAGAGAGAAAGGAAATAAGCCTCTATGAAGAGAAAGACTGTGAAATTAATAATAAATGAGGAAAAAAGCTCCAAGGGAGAGCCACAGAATGGAGGCTCTTAGAGATAAAGAATTCAGCTGGGAGCTGATAAAAGTCTCCTGAAGGAAGAGGAGAGGAAAAAAAAAAAAGGAAATAAGCCTCAGTAAAGAGAAAATTGTGAAAACTAAATGAGAAAGAAGGCTCAAAAGTGAGTCACAAAAGAGAGGCCTTTAGAGAAAGACATTTCCATGGTGAAAACAGAGTTCAACTGGGAGCAGGGAAAAGCAAAGTTCTTACTGCCTTTCCTGATCACGGAGCCGACACTCCCTCCTGCCGTCGGTGGTGGTGTACTGTTTCACACACTGACTTTTCTGATAGCTGTGTTATGTGTACATGAAGCTCAAGATCTTGTGTTTGAGGTCGATGAAGAAAGGTGTATGTTTCCCCTTAGTGGTGGTGAGAAAGACCGAAAGACAAAGGGCCAGAATGTTTCCACTGGAGATTCCTGCCACCAGCCCAGGACCCATTGTTGTGGAAGCAGAGGCTTAGAGCAAAAAGGCTACTTGGTTAAACTTAACAGTTTCTTTTCCTGCAAACCTGTCTACAAGGCGTAACTCCATCTATGAGGGAATGCTTATGGAGACAAAGGACTACTCGTTTTTCCAGCAAGCCAGACTCTATCTTAAAACCTGGAAAGTGTTTCCTCAGGGTCAGCACACAGAAGCAGTCTTCTAGAACTGGTGGAGTTGTATCTCCTGATGACAGCTGAACTTGGTACTGTTAAGAGTCACCCAGGCATTACTGGTTCTGAAGGCATGAAGGGTCATGAAGAGCATCTGAGGCTTGACACTGTGAGAGGCCAGGAGAGGCCACTGGTGAAGGTGCAGCCTCAGCCGTAGCTGAAGGCCCAGATGAAGGAGTCATGTAAAGAAGTTGAGGCTTGGCACCATGAAGAGAGCCCAGGAGAGGCGACTGGTGAAAGTGCAGCCCAGTTGCAGCAAGGGACCCCAGTAGTTTTTGAGATGCCGGTACCATGGGCGACCACCAAGAACAGCAGCAGCAGTGGTGTGAGCCAGCCAGAGCCTGGAGGACAAGCTGTGTGTGCTGCAGAGGGCAGAGAAGTGATCCAAGCTCTTTGCGGGAGCCCAGAAAATCATGAGTGAATTCCAGATAATTGGACATTGATAATGTTATTCTGCTGTCCAAAGACATTGTGAAAAGCTTGATAGATGTTTGGTATCATTTGGTCCTGTGCATTAGAAAGCTCACGATTGTTCCTCTTGTAAATGGTTTTGCTGGTGTAGTGTTAAATTGTGTTGAAAAGATAAAGCAATTTTTTTAAATATAGAATGTTGGGGAAGTTTATTTTTAGTTGTGCTTAAAATAATTGTTTTTTGCACTGTTAGAAAAAGGGATGCATAGGTCTTGGCGTTTTGTATTGTCTGCAGGCGTTGGATTTCTGCAGGCGATGTTTGATTGCTTATGATCTGCACCTGAGGAGTTCTTAATGACTAAAAACACCTGAGTTGAGATGCTCGGGGTTCCACTGTCCAGGTTGGCACTGGCCATGATGGTGGTTCCCTCTGCTGAGTCTGCAGGGCTTGTACCTATGAAAATGCCTCTGGGTCTTCTTGGCTGAACCACCACAGCAGCCTAACAGCCACAGCAGGATGTGTCACTAAACTAGCATTCACTGATTGCCCGGACCGGCTGACAATGATGTTCAGGGAGCCTCGTTTCTCTGGCCTCCTAGCCCTGGCATTATAGGCATGTACCACCACATCTAGGTTTTATGTGGGTGCTAAGAGTCCTAACTCCGTTTCTTACACTTACATGGCAAACACTTTATCCTTTGAGTCATCTCCCCAGCCCCCAGAAATATGAGGAACCGTTACTACAGGTCGGATGAGGTTTGTGTTCTTCAAGATAGGATGGGGTGAAATCCCATGACTTCCCAGTAAGCTTGAAGCCAGGTATGGGTCATGAGGTTCCCCTTGCTACATAGCCACATCCTCTTCAACATACAACATCTAACCTCAGTGCAGAGGAAAAACACCTGTCTCTCACCGGAAAGCTGTTATACGCTACAGTCTTTTCCCAAAAAAACTCTCAGCCGAGCGAGACTGCATCATAACATGTAACAGTAGGCGGTTTAACATTGGCTGTTAAACAAGTGAAACTCTGACCCACAAGGTACAGGTTAACTGTGTGGATGACTGACCAGGAGGCCAGGATGAGAGGTTACAGAAAGTCAGAGGAGGGGCTGGAGCAGTGGAGCAGAGAAAGGAACTGTGAAGCTTTAGAGACCAGGCATGGAAGTGGTTTGCATCATTTTTATCCAAGGCCCAAGTTAACTGCAAGGAATGTCCAAGGCCCAAGTTAACTGCAAGGAATGTCCAAGGCCCAAGTTAACTGCAAGGAATGATGGGAAGTGTGGTTTTTCAGTCTGCCCAAGAAGAGGGAAACGAAGTAACACTTGATTGAACATAAACCATTTGTCTTCACCATAGAACTCAGGACACTTTATTTGATGTTCAAGGACAGTGTGGCCCAGAAGGCTGAAGGGATTGAGGCTTCAGGAAACACAAGGAAGAAAAGGCCATACTGATGATAGATTTGACAAGAGCCACTGTTTCCAGCTACTCATGGTAGAAAATCTAAGTGAGTCACTGGGGCCCTAGCCAAGATGGCAATGACTGTATGGTAAGTGGATTGCCTCTTCCAGCACCGAGTCCACTGCCAAAAAGTAAAGAAAGAGGGTTGCGCACTAGGCCAACCTGCATACCATGAGTTAGTTTGACAAGACACCGTGACCAAGACAGCCTATAAAAGGAAGCATTTAACTGGGGGAATTGTTTACAGTTTTGGAGGGTGAGTCCTTGACCATGAGGCAGAGAGCACGGTGGCAGATAGACAGCCAGGCATGGTGCTGGAGCGGTGCTGAGAGCTTACATCTTATCCACAAGTTATCTTATCTCTCTGCTACAAGGGGGAGACAAAGAGAGACAGACAGACAGACAGACAGACAGACACACACACACACACACACACACGAGGGGGTGAGGAGAGACAAGGGAAGGGGGAGGGAGAGAGAGGGAGGGTCAGATTGGCATGGGCTTCCCAGTGACATACCTCCCCAACAAGGCCATATCTTACCAACTATGGATGAATCATTAAATCATGGAAAAGTGACCAGGGTCATTACATGAATTTCTCAGAGCTGACCAGAAACCACCTTTTGCCTTACACTTCACACTTTCCTGCATCCAAGCACCTTCAGTAGGAAAAGTAGCAAAATTAAGTCACATAACATACAAATATTAAAAGCCTAAAAGTAGCTGTGGACACAGAATCAGGGAGAAGGAAGAAAAGAGGGAGGAGAGCGGGAAGGACATTATGCACAGCAAATATGTAGGAAGTATTTCCTTACACAAAGGCTGCTTTGCAAAATGGTAAAATCTCTTTTAGTTTGTTTAGCAAGGAAGATATCCTTTCAAATCCTTTTCCATCTGAATCAAAGTGACAGTGTCCACAGAGAAACCTGGAGTCTGGCCCAGTGCTTCCCAGCGGGGTGGAAAGAGCTGAGTTCATCTGAACCTCATTGCAGATAACCTGCATCTCACAGCAGCTTGAGAGCTCCGGGCGGTGCCCCTTAGTTCAGCCTGCTTGCGGGAGATTGTAAAGCTAGTCTTTAAAAGCTGGCTGCCGGAGACGCCTCTTTTGCTGTGGGACAAAGGTCTCCACTAACCTGACATCACATCTCTCAGTGAATTGACATCTGATGCCATGTGTATCAGCCATGTGTGTGCACACACATGTGGGATCATCCAATCCAGACTTCATTAAATTATCTGCGCACACAAAGGCACGCACCTTTGAGACTACAACATGACATCATCTACAAACTTAGGAACCATACAATCCAGTTACAAAAAAGAAAAACAAAATAACAAAAAAAAACAAAATAACAAAAAAAACCTTATAATATTTTAAGGTAGCTTTATAACTTTGTGTTGGGCAGTATCCAGAACTATCCTTGGCCACATGCAGTCCACGGTGTGTGGGGAGGGAGGGGGGGGGAGGTTGGGCATCTTCTTGTACAGCACAGAAAGCTCCAGAAGGCAGTTTGAACTAAGGACTGTCTTTGGTTTGTTTCACAGCTCCTCTTTCTTACAGTTTCTTTCTTTCTTTCTTTCTTTCTTTCTTTCTTTCTTTCTTTCTTTCTTTCTTTCTTTCTTTCTTTCTTTCTTTCTTTCTTTCTTTCTTTCTTTCTTTCTTTCTTTCCATGGCTGTCTGTGCACCGTGTTTGTGGTGTCTGCAACCTGGGTCCTCTGGAAGAACCACCAGTGCGCTTAACCATTGAGCCATCTCTCAAGCTACCCAGTTGCAAGGACCCCCTATGGTTATGGAGTCTGTCTGTGACTAGAAAGAAATATCCATGATAGAGTCATTCATTGCAAAGTATCCAAAAATGGTGTTTTGCTTCTCTGACACCTTGATGATTTCTGATAATAGCACTTCAAACCTTTCAATAGAACAAAATGGGAAATGCTGTTTGAGGAGAGAATGGCTTATGTGGATGGCTGCCTGGATCTGGCACACTCGTGTGAGTTCATATGGCTTCATATTGAAGAGACAGGTTTTATCAGGCATCAGTGCAGGCATCAGCCACTACGGACCATAAGTGAAGTCAATGATTTTTTATTACATGCCATATGTGAAACCACCCCTTCTCTTGACAGAGAGGAGTTCAAAAAGATAAAACATGACATTTCCAGTGTTCATAGAAATAACATGTGGAAAGCCAGCGATCTACATGTGAGAAGGTGTATGGCATCAGTAAGAATGATAATTGTAAAGACACCAAGCATTCCACACTTAATTTGTAAAAAACACATAGTGTCATGTACAATTCTATTTCCCACAAGCATTTCATGGTATGTAAGTGGAAAAGCACGTTGTTTATGTGCACCTTGACACCCCCCTCCCACATTGTCCTCCATCAGCTCCCCCCAAGACACACCAGGTGGTCAGGGAGAAACCACAAAACCAGTGCAATGCAAAGAACTCATACAACTCGGGCGGGAGCAGCTACTGCCACAGGAAGAAAATGAAGCCTCCTCAGCTATGGCCGTGTACATTCAGATCTTAGTTTAAGGCGAACAGCCACACAGCCCATCCATCCCTGGTCCAGCTTGCTCAAAGCCAGTGCCAGTTGCTCACGGCTGCCCCTGCTGGAGGAAACTGAAACTGCAAGGAGAGCCGGCGAGCGTGGTTGAGGGATTCAGGAACTGGCATGGATGAACATCTCTAAGGCAGATGAGGAACAGAGGGTCCCAGGAAGAGAGGTAGGTTGGGGAGGCCACAGGGAGGAAGTAAGGGAGAGTGAGATCCACCTGTCTTGGGAGTGTGTGGAGGCTAGAGGCTGACATCAGGAGTCTTTCTCTATGGAGCTCCATCTTATTTTAAAATGATTTTTGTTACATCATTTACTAGGGAGACGGAGCAGGGTATTATTGGTCACAGAACAACTTGCTGGAGCTGGTTCCCTCCTTCCACATGTGGGTTGAACTCAGCTCTGCAGCTTTAGAGGCGGGCACCTTTACCCACTGACTTATTTTGCCAGCCTTATTTTTTGAGACAGGGTCCCTGAGCCTGGAGCTCAATGATTCCGCTACATGGGCTGCCCAGCAAGCCCCTAGGGTTCATCTGTCTCCCCAGCTCTTGGGTTACAGACATATGCTAACAATCCAGCTTTTGTGAGTGCTGGGATTCAAACTTGGGTCCTTGTGTTTATTCAGTTAAACACTCCACCTGCTGAGCCATTTTCCCAGTCCTTCCATCAACGTTTTACTGGAGAGCTACTACCAGGGTTGGCTCTGAGCTCAAGTTCAATGCTGTCGTGAACGATTCCCTCTGAGGAAGAACTTTGGATCTTATGATCCTTCCTCCAGAGACTCATTGCAGCTCAAGACACTTTTCTGGAGCTTCAGCTACGAATCTGGACAAAGGACGATGTGGTTAGTGACGTCAGAGGAATCAGCACATTAACCATTCTTCAGGAATTTAAAACCGTTTTGTGTGGGCACAATTAACACCAAAATTAGACAGAATGTGTAAATAATTGAGACTATTGAACATAGCTACTGATTATACCACCCCTGGTATGTGGATTAGGCAGCCTCATAATTCATTAGTGAATGTAATTAGTAAGACCTAATTGGATTTTGTTATTGGCTCCAGGGTAGATTTCATGGAAAATACTTGGTAGGTGGCTTTCTAAGAGTGACCAAGTCATTTTAGTGCATGGTTTTGGGTGGGTAAATATTGCCAGCAACAGATTAAGTTTAACAATCTAAACTAAACTTCCAACTCACCCTCCCTCCCCACTTTTCTGCAGTCTCCGATGGCTCCTTTGTCCCCACCACACCAAATGGCTTCTTCTGCCCAACCAACACGGATCCTTCTTCATCCTCCATCATTCATTTCACTTTGATTTAGCTGGTGTTGTTCATCTTCTGTTTGTCTCCCAACTCCAGCATGGCTGACTCCTGTCAACACTGGGCAAAGTGCTATTCACTGAGAAAAAGAAAAGCCTAAAGTCAATAAGCCACAGTAGGGAGAAAGAAAAGAGATGACTGTGTGGACCTATCCGAGGGCTGTCATGGTGTGTCAATTAGATTCCATCACTGTAACAAGGTCTAAATGAATCAACTTAGAAAGAGAAAGGGTTTATTTTGGCTCATGTTTCCAAAGGTTCCAGTCCATGATCCATTGGTCCCAAGGCAAAGTAGCAAGTCATGATGCAATGCATGGCAGAATGAAACTGGTTACCTCATGGCTGGGTTGCAAAGGAGAGAGAAGGTCTGGAGCCCCATGATCCCCTGCAAGGGCTCAAAACACACACACACACACACACACATGCACACGCACATGCAGGCACACACATACACACAATCACATGCACAAATACAAATGAAACTAATGTGCAAATCGGTTGCTCCATTCAACTTGGAACCTTTTCTGGGTTAAGATGCTAGTTTTGTGGGTCTGGAGCAAGGCTCGGGAGTCTGTACTTCCCAGGTGTTCTTAGATGCTGCTGCCGCCACTGCTGTCTGCGCACCCCTTCGAGATGAGATCACTTAATGGTGAGAATGGGATGTGCAGACTGGAATCATTTTGCATCCAAAAAGAAGCTGGGGTGGAGCACACCTGCTATACTGATGAGAACTCTATGCCCAGACAAATGAGAAGTTTCCTCAGACCTCACCAACACAGGTACAGATAAGGTCCCATGTTGACAACTATCTTTACATTAATGCTTCCAGCTTCTGCTCGTTGCCCAATTTGCTCTGCACAGAGCCCTGGCTCTCTGTTAAGTCTTACCTTGTTATTCCTAAGAATTTGGGACTCTCACTTTCCTTCAGGGAGGGCCCTTTTGGCTCTGTAGCTCAAGGTCCCCTGTTCACATGCAAAGCTCAGGACTCACCCCATTTGGAGTGGGAGGTTACTGATGGGGGAACTAGGACCTGCCCAGATGGCCCAGATATCCGCTCAAGGCACTATGTCCGTGAGGTCCAAAGTTGTGAGTCACTGAGGGGCCAGATCCAGTCTCTGTTCCTGAGCCAAAGTGCCCACTCCCCAGTCCCTTCTCAGTAGTTTGGCTCCGTCCCTGCTGTTTCAGTTTCTGGGCTCTTTGGAAGTGGAATCAGGTTCCAGCTGCAGTCATCCCTGGGTCAAATCCACAGCTGGCAAAGAAATGGGCATTGTATCTCTGTTGGCCAAGAGGAAGGGATTGCAGAGGGTTTTCTACGGGAATAGAACTGATAGAAGGGCTGAATGGTCCAGCCGAGGCCATCTGCACACTGGAGAGGCTGAGAACCCAGCTCCTGCTCACTCTAAAAGGCTGGATGCCTCAATGGTCCCAACCTTGAGCTGGAGGCCTGAAAGGTTCCTGGAGAGTCACTGTTCTTTGGTGGTCTTCAGTCCATGCTGGAGGGCCAAAGAAGTGCGATTCTGATGTCAGTGAGCGAGAGTGGCAGCAACAAGGGGTGGCTGCACTCACCAGCAAGAAGCAGAGGCAGGCAGGCAACACTGCTTTTAACTAGGACCTCTTTAGATATGGGTCATGCCTGCCAGAAGGTCTGGAGGAGAGTCTCCTCTCCCAGTTTATCCTTTCTGGAAATGACCCACAGATCCATACCCAGAGTCCTGTCTCTTAGTTGATTCCAGATCCTATCAAATTGATGGTCAAGATTAACCATGCAAAGAATATAGTTCAGCTAAAACTGTACATTCTGCTTCTGGACATTGAGGTCCTCACCACAAGAAATACAGCAACCAAGGAAAGATGGCCATGGCTGTGCCTACTGTAGAGCTGCAGTGCCAAATAGCCCTTCCCCCTTTTAGTGTGAAGACCTCCATTTTTTTAACATTTCACACCATGGCTTCATAAGATGGCGTGGTAGACAAAAGTGCCCGCCACCTTGTCTAAGGACCTGAATTCAATCACCAGAACCCACATGGTGGAAGGAGAGAGCCAACTCCCACAAGTCCTCTGACCTCCATATGTGTGACTCCTCCCCTACAATTTTTAAAAAAAATAATCATTATTTCCCACAGCTTTGGAGGGTGAAAACTCAACTGTGTGAAGATACAGTCCTGTTCCCACTTGCAGCCTAGCTAATTCACTTCTGGTGTCTGACTTTTGGGATAATGGTACACATCAGCCACATGGCTTCAGATTCGGGGGCATGTTTAACATGCCAACGCATTGATGGTTTTGCACATCTGGAAATGGGTCTTTGAATATCCGAGTTTTTGCACTAAGCTTTTGCACATGTGAAAATGTGTTGCGATCCCTAACACTTGATTCATATTTTGAGTTCATTTCTGCATTTAAACAGCTTTTTATCCAGTCAGAACTTTGGAAGCAGTTCTTTCCCGCTTTCTACGGGGACGTGGCAATTAAGGGTGCTCTGGTAGGTAGGGGTTTGAACCTCATTTTTCCATGAGCCAGCTGTGTACCTGGGATAAGTACCTCATTTTCATTTGGGAAAAAAAAAAAAGCTAATAGTAGCTAATTCTTAGGAATATTTCAAGGTTTAAAAACCTATTTTTTAAAAATTTGTATTCATGTGTGTGTGTGCGTGTGAGAGAGAGAGAGAGAGAGACAGAGAGAGAATGCGTCGTGAGTGTAGATGTCTACAAGGCCAGTAAGAGGATGGGTATCCTGGATCTGGCGTGACAGGTGGTTATGAGCTGCCTGATGTGGCTGCTCGGGACTAATACCTCCACCCCAACCCCACCCCAACCCCACCCCACCCCACCCCAACCTCCACCCCAACCTCTACCCCAGCCCCACCCCAACCCCAACCCCAACCCCCCCCCCCACAAATAGGAGGAAGCACCTCAAAGACTGAGGCATCTCTCTAGCCCCTATTGTGAAATTAAAATTACCTAATACATGTCACTTGACTGAAGTGGCTGTTGAAGAATGAGCCCTATAAAAGGGCCAGCTACTTTTTTTTTTAAATCAACTTCATCATCCTCCATCCTGAGTGTTCCGGAATGTCATGATCCTATAGCTCACTGCTCATCAAACTTGGAACTTAGAAGACCATTACAATATCGGTCCTCTAATATCGGCCTTCTAGAAGTTTTCGTTTGTTTGTTTTGGTTTTTCAAGACAGGGTTTCTCTGTTGTAACTCCGGCTGTCCCGGAACTCACTCTGTAGACCAGGCTGGCCTCGAACTCACAGAGATCCACCTGCCTCTGACTCCTGAGTGCTGGAATTAAAGGCATGCACCACCACTGTGCAGGTGGAAATTTTTAATAAATTAAAAATAATTCCATGCTTCCCCCTTTTTCTTTCTTACTCTAGGATGTCGCAGTTAAATTTCATTTTTCTCTGATTCACTTTATATGCATCTTGTCTGGTTTTTTTTCTTCAATTTTTCACTCCTTTGCCTTTTCATTTTATGTTTCTCATCCATTTTCTTTTCTCGCCCAGTTTATGGCATTATTAACTTCTGCTGAAAGGACAAGACCAAAGCAGCCAAGCTTTAGTCAGGCTTCTAAGAGCACCAAAATTGTGTAGGCCCAAGCCAGGGGCCAGGTGACCCAGAACAGTTCCCAAAACTGAAGTAAGAGAAACAGTTTCTGTAAGAAAAACAATTTCTAAGGCAAACAAGATATGGACTGCTGACTAATGGCCCTGGGCTAAGGATCTCCCCCCACCCACATTGACTAAGACCCTAATGTTTACATTTTCCAGTGCCCGCGACCTTGCTGTATGCCAGCACCAATCAGTTTAAAGGTTAACACTCACATCACTATAGACTCACGCCTGATGATCTGTTGCTATGCTCTGCCTTTGAAAACCATATATAAATCATACTCAGAATGTGCTAACTGGTCACTCCCGCCTGCCTCGCTTGAGGCATCTGTGGGAGGGACCCCAACGCGTTGGAAATCAACCTCCTGCTTTTGCATCGATCTCCAGTCCTGGTGATTTCTCGGGGGTCTCCTTCCGTCTGCCCCGAACACTGCCTTTGTGTCTTTACTTTTCAAAACTTACTTTCATGATCTCTGCTTCTTGTGTGTTGGAACTTTGAAGTTTTTAACGAGCACAGTATCTACCCATGTCTTTGTGGTTTTCGATTAGATTCGTCTCATGACCTATGCTTCCTGCTGTGTTGCTTCACTTGCTTCCACACCATGACTGGCAGGTGTCATCTCTAGGTCCTCAACATCTCTTTCGAACATTATCTCCATTTGATAGTTCTTTATGACATCAACTCCATCTCCCACAGCAAACATTTTTAAAATTGCATTTCCCAGCTCCCTCTAACTAGGATGTAGATGTTGGTTCTTCCATCCGTGTCTTTGGTTTCTGTGGCTGTGATTAGACACCCTGATAAAGACAACCTTAAGAAAGAAAGGGTTTATTTGGCTCAAGTTGCAAGTTACAGCCCGTCACTGCAGGAAAAGTCAAGCAGCAGCAACCTGAAGCATCTAGCCACATCCACAGTCAAGAGCAGAGGGAGAGTGCATGCATGAAAGGTCTCTACTCAGCTCACCTTCTCCACCCTTAAATAATCCAGGACCCCTACATAGGGAATGGTGTCACCCACAATGGTCTGGGTCTTCCCAGGTCAGTTAAAATAATGCACTTGTCCCCATAGACATGCCTGTAGTCTAACCTGATCTAGGCAATCCTTCATTGACACTGTCTTCCCAGGGTGATTCTAAATCATGTCAAGATGACCATCGAAACTAACAATCACAATCAACACATGTTCCTTAGAAAACTTTGATTCTGAAGTTAGCTTCAAGAGGAAACCACTCGGAGCCTCTGGCACTGTTTGGCTGATACGGGAGGGCAGGGAAGGCAGAGGTACGGCAGCTCTGGGCAGCTGCAGGTGCCACTTCAGTTCCACCTTGCCAGATCTTGTGAACGTCACTGGAGTCTCAGCCTAGACCTGATTCCTCTTGTTCTTTTAAAGATTGACCAAGAGGCTGGAGAGTTGGCTCAGTGGTTAATAGCACTTGCTCTTCCAGAGGACCCAGGTTCAATTCCTAGCACTCAAGTGGTGCTCATAACCTTTGGTTATTCCAATTCTGGATCCAGACACCCATGAGGACAGAACATCCATATACATAAAACGATAAAACAAAAATAAAAGATTGACCAATAATATACTCCTGGTATTGACGTTCTCTAAATTACAGATGTTGTTCCAAGTGTCTCTATAGCCTTACCGCAGGACAGTACAGGAGACACGGTGCCTCACGCCTACGCCCCTGTATCACCCTCTTTCACTAAGTGCGGGTAGGTTGGGTGCACTGACTCACTTGTAACTGAGAGGAGAAACGATAAACACTGCTACCGCAATTAGGGAATAAAATACTGCGCTGGGGCTAGAGAGACAGCCCTACCGGTAAACGGCTGACTCACAAGCATAGGATCTTACGTGAGCTGAGCTCTTATATAAGCCTAGATCCCCAGAAGCCATGTGCAAAGATGGACATGGGGAGTGTGACGGAGGCAAGCTCGGGTGATATGGGAGGCAGAGGCAGGTGGGTCTCTGGAAGCTCATGGACCAGCTAGCCACTGTGAGACCTCATCTCAAACAAAAGGTGGGAGGTACCTGAGGACTCACGCCCAAGGCTGTCTTCTGACCTCCACACACATGCCATGCATATGTGCATCTCCTACAGGAGCACACGCACACCCACAGCGTACGCACCACTTTACCTTCCTTCTTAGACATTCTTTAGCTTTCTTTTAGACCACGCTCCCTGGAGAAACCTAATCGGCCTACCATCGGGTGGCCTCTGCAGCATGCAAGCAAAGGCGTCCTCTCAGTCCGTCAAACTTTCTGATGAGATCACAGCCCAACACTCAGATGTTTGATGGGGGACACTGAGCGTGAGGTCCTTGGCTAGATGACGCCTTGGGTTCTGACACACAGAACCCAAAGGACTCAAAGATGTTTCTCAGCTAGTAAGCCTCATTCTCTGATAGCAGACTATAATCCGGCACCACATCGTTCATTTAACTGTCTAGAACCAAACCACCACGCCTTCACTCTGCTTCCTGCGTGCTGCTGGTGCTCTCAGGGCTTTATCCATCTGTCTCCGCAGATGGAGATTCTGTTCTCGCTGAGGACAAAAACTTAGAGACATCCCTGTCTCCTCTTATCACGGCAGGTTCCGAAATCATCAACTAAGCCCATCAGATGTAGCCACAAAACAGTCCTGAAGTCCGCCCTCGTCTTTCCATCCACCACCTTGGGCCAAACCACCATCTCCTCTTCCGTAGAGGGCTGCAAATCCCTCCCTACTCATCTCATGCCTTCCTTTCTTGCTCACCTAGAGTCTTGTCAAACCAGAGCCAAAGAGATCTATTTAAAGTCAAGTCATTTAGCTCCCAGTCCTCCTGTGGCTGTCTCTCTCCCTCAGCAGAGACAGACCATCACAACGAGATAAAGGGCTCTACAAAGTGTGAGCTCACCCACCGTGGATCTTTGCTCTCTTCCCAAACCGCACTGTACTCCTGCCGCATCTCTTGTGTCTAAAGCCGGCTCCAACTTCAGGGCCTTTGCCCTTGATACTTCTGGATACTTTCCTTAAGGAAGGAGTCTTGTCTGTTTGGCCCTTTGCTATAACTGCAACGCCTCAGCTCACACAGGTCTTTCAGTAGTCATTGAAAAAAATGAGTAAATCCAGTTAGAGGGAGCGGTGAGCTCTGCAGATGAAAGCCAGACTAGTAGGTAGGATTCATTGTTTCCTCTAATCCAAGTACAAGAGTGTTTCTTTGGATGATGTCATCATGGGTTGTCGGTCGGTCTGTTGGTTTGGACTCTCTGGCTCCCTTGGCCCTCTGGACTCACTTGTCCATGGTGGGCCTCATCCCCCTCCCACCTGAAGCAAAGCCCTCACCGCCAGGTCACTTTGAGATAGTGGCAGGCAGGGACATGGGAGGGGCATGGGTCTGGATCTGGTCGGGGCTCTTAGATCCGGACAGGATAAATCAAGTTACCCTGGGACTTCACTTGAAGGTGGCCAAAAAGTCCTTAATTGCACAGGCTCAGGTGAATTTATTGGGGGTACAGGGGCGGAAGAACAGGTAGTCAATCTGCCAATTGCAGCTGGCCTGTTTAGAGCAGGCTGGGGTGCAGACTGGTCAGTGACGTAGTGGGGAGGGGCCCCCGCCATCGTCTTCCACAGACAAGCAGAAGCCTCTAGCGCCCTCAACCGGCCACGCAAGGTTTTGACCCGTTTCCACGGTCCCACAGCGGGTGACCTGTTTCTAGTCAATGCTGAAATGCTAGGCTCATTCACTTAGATAATTGATGTGCTCTTCTGTTTTTTCTGGTCTTTCCATTGAATGACAGACCACCACATATCCTTTTTCTCTTTGCTTCCCTCTCTTGGGGTGGCAGGTGTTGCTGGAGCACTGACTGGTGACATCACTGGAAGCTTGAACTAAAGTATGCCTGGGCTGGAAACAGACAATAGACTGAGTTAATACCACCACCAGAGTTGCCCAAAATCATAGTTTGATTCCTTTTGTTTTTGTTATTTGCTTTAAGGCTTTTTGTTGTTTGTACCCTAGGTGGCTCAGAACTTGCTATGAAGAGAAGAATGCCTTGAACTCCATATCCTCTTGGCTCCACCTCTTGAGAGATGGGATTGCAGGCATGCATCTCCTCGCCTGATTTTATGCTCTGCTGGGAATTGAACCCAGGGCTTGATGCATGCTAGGCAAGCACTCTTTTGACTAAGCTATATCTCAGGCCTCGTTGAGTTCTTTAGACGGTATTTCTCGGGTTCCAGCTTGGAGACATGGTAGACGGGAAGGAAGCCAGCGTCTGATGCTTTTCCATAATGTCCATTGACATCTGCTCTGTGGCTCACGTTTGACCTCTACTGAGGCTGAAGGGTCCTGCAAGCGAGAACCCGTGCCGTGTACCCTGAGAGGGGTTTTTCCTTGCTCACTGGGAGCACCCCACCTATTCTCCGTCCTCCTAGTAGTCGACTCGAAACCCTCAGATGCTGGCTCCCTTTCCGTTCTCAGCAATGTCAGCAGCTCTCTGACCTTGCTCTCTCTCATTCCCCTTTGCCACAGTGCTGCAGATGGGTTTCCAGGCAGAAGAGAGTTATGCTCAACGGCTCCGACGCCTGAGAAGACCCCTCATTACTTTGCGGTTTTTAGCGCTCACCTTCCCCCATGATCAATAGCTCTTTACTCGCTGGTCCTGATTTTCTCCTGCCGGGAGCTTCTTCCTAGTGTTATGAAGCTTCATGACGATGAACCTCTTGTGGGTGGTTTTAGTTCCTGGTTTTGAACACAGAATCCATCCTTCACTTCTGGGAAAGCTCCTGGTCCTTTTTGATGATTTACCGCGCATTATTTTATGTTCTCAGGGTCCCAGTTAGCTGGGTATTGTACCTCCTGGTAGATTAACCACCTCCCTCATCTCGCTCTTTCCTCTTTGTAACTTCAGATCTTCTTTCTGTGCATTTCCTTCAGTTTTATCTCCCTATCCTTTGGCTGGGTTTTTTTCGGGTGAACTATTTTTAATTTTCTAAAGACTCATTTAGTCTCTGTTCCTTGTCCTTGGCACCTCCAGTTTTACATAAACAATGTCCTCTCTCACCTCTTGGGTGCTTTTGTTTTCATGCTATTTCCTCTAGATTTATTCTTCCTCTTTGCTCCATGTGTTTTCTTTTGCTCCAGATGGCTTTCCGAATATCTGGGGACTCCCGGCGGCGTGCTTATATTCAGGAGTCACACACTTCTTCATTTGTCAATAGTGAAGAATTAAATTATTATAGCAGGTGGGTGTTCCTAGAGGGAACATCCTGGGCTAACCTAACAAGAGGCCTAGTCTCATACCAGCTGACCAATGTCAGCAGTGAGATAGCGTTATCTTGTTATGATATCACAGGAAGGCCTTTCCCAGATCCTGGTTTTATGCTGAGGACTTCCCAGCCTCTAGAACCATGAACCAAATGACATCTATCATTTGTAAATTACCCAGTCTCTGGCATTCTGTTATAACAACAGAAAACAGACTGTGGTACCGTGTCTTACATCCTTTGAGGCTGACTGGTGGACAAGTACTTGGTACTGTTCATCTTGGTGTTCCCCAGTGTCTTAAGAAATGGCTTCCTGTGGCATGAATGAGGGGGTGAGTCTGCCCAACAACCATTTGCTTAGAACCCTCCCCCCATCACTTCCGATAGGTCCACACCTAACAGTGTCAGCCAACCACTGAACAAACACGAAAAGGCCCCACAAAGGCCAGCAGGAAGCCAGCTGCGCTCTGCTCATGCCTACAGCAAGGTTGTAATTGCTCATATATCTTCACTCTAAAACACGGATAGTAAGGGCTTCTAGCACAGTGATTCCCAAACCAGGTGAGTCTATTTCCCGCTCCGGAGACTTCCGTATCCCAGGGCTAGCAGCTGTGTATCAATTAGCCGTCACGCCATTGGCCAACCTCAAGAGCCGCTTGTCTTCTGAGACCCACAGAGGATGCCACACTCGCGTTCCTGCCGCTTCTCTTTCACTCTGTAAATCAGAGCGTGTGGCCTTGTCTCCGGTGCCAAGATAATAAAACTTTATTTATTTACTGATTTAATTTGCTGAGGCCCAGACTGGTGTCAAACTCAAGATAAAAGGAAAATAACCTCGACTGTCCGGGCCTCCGGCCTCCACCTTCCAAGCGCTGGGAACATAGGTGCGCGTCACCCCGCGTGGTTTCTGCCCCGCTAGGGAGGGAACCCAGGGCTTCATGTGTGCTAGGCAAACACTCTACATACTGACTACATCCCTAGCCCAATTAAAACTTTTCATAGTTCCTTAAGACTTTTGGGCTATAAAAATAATAAAGCTTTCCCCCATTTAACTATGCATCATTTATTTGCATAATGCAAAAAACACACTCATGGATTTTAGGAAGTGTTCTCTTTAGAGTCTTATGATTTAGTGGAGGAAAAACACATGAACATAACTAATATCAGTTCAGCAAATGCTGTGTTAGTATTAACACCTCAAAAATAGTACTCAGGGCTGAAGAGCAAGCCAGCGGCTGTCTGGGAGGCTCTAAGCGAGATTCCAAATCCGGAAACTCACCTTGGGCTCTGCTCTTATCGTTCGTGGCTCGGATCTGTAAATTAACACATGGAAATCCGAAGTGACAGGCAGGTGTGAAAGAACCCAGAGAAACAGCTGCTTTCAGGAACAATATTGAAAATACATAAAAGCTGTTAATAAATAAAAAAGAAGCCCATATGTGTAGTTTTGAAACCCAAAGCACTTCATTCCTGGCTTCTTCCCACTCCCTAAGTGTAAATAGATTTTTTTCCTAAGTTAACCACTTTTGCTCATATTTACAAAGATCCTTATGGAAGCATCGGGATAAGGTTTGGTTAAGTGTAGAAGGTTAAGATGTGATAGTTCTTATCAAGACAAGTAGGGTTTCTAGGAAAGATGGAATACAGGAAAGATGGCTCACAAATACAGGGGGGATCCCTGAGGTGGGGAGGTGGGTTCCACCTAGAGCAGTTGGCACCAAAGCAAGTGGTCAGTTCTGGGACTCCCAGCATGCTCTTGGGGTCTTTTGTGTGGTGGCCGGCTGAAGGATAAGAGGGTACCACACCTCCTCAGTTCCCTCCTACCACCACTAAACACCAGAGCGGACCTGGATGTATCTCCTTTGGCAGACATCACTTCTACAGAGGACTCTGACCCCAGTGTTTGGCAGTCCCTGCAGAACTCACAGGAAGGTTACCACATCAGCACAAGGAGCCATTCTACATGGTAGAAGGCTGGTCTGTGCTGAAAGCAAGACACAGAAGCAGGTACTGTCATGCAGGAAAAATGGACAGGCCTTGGTAGTCCTGGCAGGAACTCAGTACACTGAGTTGAGTAAGCTGCTGCTTACTTCCTGTGGGAAGGCGAGGACTATTGGAAGTCATTAAAGATCAACATTCTGACCTGCATGACAAGCTGTATCCAGGCAATGCAGAGAATGACACACACACACGGAACCAGCAATCAGAGAAAGATGAGCCAAGTCAGTGTTGGAAGGATCTGAGAAGAAAGGAAACATTGAGATGTAAGATACATCAAAATACAAAACTGTCGTGGAAGTTTATTTTTAGTTATGTAGAACATAATTGTTTTGTGCACTGTGAGGGTGAGGGGCTACCCTAGGTCTTGGTGTTTTCTATTGTCTGCAGTTGGTGGATTTCTGTGGGGGACGTTTGATTGCTTATGTTCTGCACCTGAGGAGTTCTGAATCAAGAAAAACACCTGAGCTGAGTGCTCAGGGTTCTACTATCAATTATGGCATTGGATACGATGGTGGTTCCCTCTGCTGAGGTCTGGCAGAGACAGATATGAATATGCCTCTGTGTCTTCTTTGTTGAGCCACCCCATAGGCGTACTGCTACACAAAACACATTTCAGTTACAGAGAATAAGATAAAACAAGAGAAGCCATATAGTATTCCCCAAGATTGGCCAGGTTGACCTTTAAAGACTAGATTGATCTTTCACTTAACCTTTAAGCCAGGCCAAGCTGATCTTTCTTTTAAAACAAAAAGGTACTGAAATGATTCACCGGCCCAAAGTCCCACAGCTGCAAGACCTTTCACAGGGAAGGACAGCGGCACACTTGTGAATTGGGTGGGAGTTCTCCTGAAACAGGAATTTTCTAGAACATTTCCAGAGGTGTGGTTAACAAGGGAAGCCATGCAAATTCCCCAAAGAGTTGGGATTCCTGGGTTGGCCCACATACCTGGCCCCATAGAGTTCCCAGCAGCCTTGAAATAATTGCTTTTTTGAGACATAATGTCTCTTGTAATCAAAGATGGCCTCGAACTCACTATGTAGCTGAAGATGACCTTGAACTTCTGATCTTGTTGACCCTAACACCCCAGTGCTGAGATTACAGGCATGCATCAGCAGGTCTAGTTTATGTGGTGCTGGGAATAGAACCCAGAGCTTCATACATACAAGGTAGACACTTCACCAACTGAGCCTCTGATAATTGCATAAATCTGTGTGCCAGGGACCGGACTGGACCGGAAGAGGATGATGGCAGCAACACAGTCATGTTTTGCAGGTGTTGAAAGTGGGGACTGAGATCTGGTGATTTCTTACAGTACCTGCGCTGATGCAGAGAGGAAGCAAGCCACAGCAGTGATTAAAACTGAATTTAGATGGTGGTGAAAACACAAATTAATCAATGTTAGTAGTGGGGGTGGGAGGGGGAGGATGAAATCCCTTGTATAAAGACATTAAGAACAAAATCCTGGAGCTGGTAAGGTGGTTTGGTGGGTAAAGGGCTTGGCACAAGCATGAGATCTGAGTTCCAATCTCCAGCACCTAAGAAACAAGCCAGACGTGATGGCAGTGAGGTGCCTGCAACTCCTTAAGCAGGGGAACAGGAGAGGCAGAGCCAGGAGGGTCAGGAGCTCACCAGTCAGCTCAGCTAGCCTTCTGAATTGGTGAATTCCCCATTCAGGGAGAGACCCTGCCCCCCCCCCAAAAAAAAAGGTGGAGAGCAATAGACAAAACCTCTGACCTCCATGTGCATACAACACCCCTATCCCAGAACAAAATCTAGTCATTTATGGCTTAAAGAAACAGACTCATAAATAAAAACTATACAAAAAACTAGAAGAGGTTTAAGGTGCAAAAACCACAAAGAGTAGTAACTTACAGTTCTACAAAATGTCACGAAGTTCCACGTTATGACACTGTAATTCCACTTGATCTGCCATCAAGCTGAGAAACAGTTTGTACACAAGAAAAGTCAGACAGCTAATTATCCGACGGGAAAACGCACAATTTTCTTACTAACAGAAGAAGGAAAAATAAAACGAACCATTTTCTAGGCGCCATTACTCACGGTTCCAGCTAAAGAAAAGAAATTAAAACAGCAAAGGCCAGAGCCAGCAATCAGCGGAGATACGTACTCCTGTTCCCAGGGCAACAGGAGTATGCTTAGCTTTCTGGAGACAGGAAAGCTGGCAACAGGAGCCACGAAATAGCTCCCTTCCGTCCTTTGTTCTAGCAGCCAGATCTTACAGAGATTGACTTTAAGTGAAACTAAAAGGAGGTGGGTTTTTTTTTTTTGTCTGCTTGTTGTTGTTTGTTTTGAATAGTAATGTACGTAATTGGCACTGTATGATTTCCTAAATGAGAGAAATCGTTAGAAAAGCCGTGGGTCATAATTTTTAATTTTTTAAATATTTTAATTTTATTATTTTGTTTTAGTGCGCGCGCGCGCGCGCGCACACACACACACACACACACACACACACACACACACACACGCCACACAACCTGCAAGAGTCGGCTGCCTTCCACCATGTGGGCCCTAGGGATCAGATTTGGGTCCTCTGTACATGGGACTGATGACGTCATCCCGCATGTGATGTGGGCTCCATCACTTAGTCAGATTTCCCACCTGACCACGAGAGAGGGTCCAGACCAGACTTAATCTCACACAGTTAAAAACACAGCTGAGGCTGAGGAGCTGGCTCGGTAAAGCACTTGCCGTGTAAGCATGGAGACCCGAGTGGACCCCAAATGCACACGGAAAGCTGGGTGTGGCGAGGCACAGGTGTCACTTCAGCACTAGCAAGGCAGAGAGGGGAGGATTCTGTGGCTCACTGCCCAGCCAGTCAGCCAATCAATGAGCTCCAAGTTCATGAACCCTTGTTACAAAAATAAGGTAAAGAAGCAATTCAGGAAGACACTCGTGTACACGCATGGATACATATATGCACACACATACATATATGAATATACATACAAACCTAGGAAAATAGAAAAATATAATAAACAGCTATTTGCAGACACTGAACCCCAAGATCCGTTGCTGAGACTTCTTTTTTCATAGATTGAATCTCATGTATCCCAGGCTGGCCTTGAATTCACTATGTAGTTGAGGATGACCTTGAACTTCTGATCCTCTTGCCTCCAACTCTTGACTCAGGTGTGTGCTATTGCACCTGGTTTTATGAGGTGCTGGGGATGGAACCCAAGACTAGGCAAGCACTCTGCTGACTGAGCTACATCCCAGCCTCCCTGTGAAGACTTTTTCTCTGAAGGAAATTAATACCCAGGCTATGACCACAAGCAGAAGGGAATACCTGCAGTCCTGTGAATTAAAGGCCAAGTTTTGAAAGACCAAGCAGGCTAGAGTTAGGTGCCGCTCTGGTAGAGAGGATCACAAGAAGAATGAGCTTCAGAAATTTGGAGAACAGGCATGCAGAGCCTTTGACTGAACGCTACACATGTGTGCAGAGTAAAATCGCAGTGTCCAGTTAATAGTGCTTTTAAGAGCTGAGCCTCTTAAAGGTTCCAACACCTCCCAGTAGCATCCTGGGCTGCGGACCACACCTTTGATACAGGAGCTTCTGGGGGATATTTACCCAAACTGTAGCAGGACACAACCCCAACCAAAACAGAAGCTGAGTAGTTCAATTTCATTCGTATGAAAGATGTTTGCTTTCCTTTGCAGCAATAAACGTGATGACTCAATGAAATGTGGGAGAGGAAAGTTCTTATCTGGCTTGTGCTATCTAAACTTTATAGGCTGTCATCCATGTTTAGGTGAGGTCAACGTAGAAACTCAAACAGGAACCTGGAGGCAGGAACTGAAGCACACAGCAAAAGGAAACACTCGATTACTGGCTTGCTTCCTCTATGTTGCTAGGCCACGTTTCTTATAAAGCCCAGGCCTGTTGCCTATGGATGGCACCGCCCACAAGAGGGATGGACCTTCCTGCAAATTAAGAAAATGCCTGACAGACGTGGCCACAGACCGACCTGATCTGGGCAGTTTTTTACTTGAGGTTCTTTCCCCGAGGTGAGTAGGTTTGTGTCAAGTTGACAGGTACATACTGAGTTCAAGGCTAGTTTGGGCTACATAGTATGACCCTGTCTTAAAACAAAAAAACCACATGATCAAACCAAACCAACCGCAACAACACAAAGACAAGCCTTTAAACATGAAAATAGGCAAAGACTTCTTTGAAGAAGATAAAGAACCATGTATCTATAATAGCATAAAGCCATGCAAATTTGTCTAAATGTGTAATTCAGATATATACAGTGAGACTCAGAAATGAATCACAAAATGATTTTGAGCTCAGTATCCACTGGAATACTTTTAAATAGATTTTTAAAGACATATTTTTAGAAAGCTTAAATTGGTTTGGGTGGATGACGGGTAATGATGACTTTGATGACACCATCCTGGGTTTCCAACCTTCTCCTGGCAGTAAGAGAGGGAAGACTCGCTGTATCCTACGAAGCTCCCTTTTGGATTTATGTTGCTCCTAGGCAGAAGGCACTGGGACTTGTCTTTGCTGAGGCTTTTGGGGACTGATTGTGTTTCACCGAGCAGAGGGAGGCCTCTCCATCCTGCCCGGTGCAGAGGCGGGTGCCTGGCTGGATCTGGACCCAGCAGAGCCTGGGAAGCAGGAACCCACACTATGTTCCCTGTGTCCTCAGCATCTGAGTCTCTGGGATGCTCCCATCAGCCTGGGCTCATCCTCAGATGCTTCCAGAAACTGCTGGCTTCCTTTCCTTCGTCTTACTGCTGGAGTCTGCTGTGTGATCACCAGGCAGAAGTTAATGGGTGATTCCAGCAGGGGACTCCCAGCTTTGGGCTGGATGTCCCAGGCACCTGCGAGGTCCTGGTGCAGGGCTGACCTTCTGGTACCAGAGAGCTGCCTTCCCATCCTTCTCAGGGGAGGTGACCTGACTCTGTGCCTCTCTGCTCCCACCTGTGTGCTTTGGGCTGAAAACACTCATTGCTTGTGAAAGGCCTGGGCTCGTCACAGATCTGCCTCACACTCCACAAGACTCTTAGAGTTCCTGGGCTGAGGACCGATGAAGAAATGAGCTGTGATTTGGCCTTTTCGGGCCTCAGTTTCTTCACCTATAAAGTCAAGGTGGTACAAGTTCCCAGACTGAATCTGAAAGCCTTGGCACAGACGTGATTTAGAATGAAGACATTTTCAAATACAGTGTAAGTTGCATGTATGTCTACCCCCACCCTTGTTTTCCGGCAGAGAGTGAGGGTGCTCTCCCCTGATAAGACATTTGGGTGAATATTTAGGCAGGAAATGTTCAGATTTTCACAGTAAATGGGACAAACACAGACTATAATTAGCCTTATGTTAGCTGAGGTCAGGGTTTGCTGCCAAGTGAGCTTACTTCAAACCTGTCTTAAAAAATCTTTTTTCCCTTACTCTAAAAGGATTTTATGAATTTTAAAACTGCAGATGAGGAGTGTGGAGTTAATCTGTTCAGGAGCACAGCTGAAGCCATGGGGCACTATGCAAATCACACCAGCGTGCTCTCTATAGGCAGTCCCACACTTGGGGTCCATAGCTCAGCAAGCAGAGTACCAGAAGGGACCTTGCTTTTCAGAGTAAATGTCAGCCCTAACCACAGCTGAACTCTGTGCAGTGTACAACCTGTACAGCTAGACCCATTGCCTCTGAGCCGGCACATCTCCAGGCTTCTGGAAGAATATGCAACATCGTAAGGTGTCCTTTTCCTTCAAGCCATAGATTTACCTCCACCCATGCTCTTGGCCAGCAAACGTGAAGGCACCTGTGAGCCGCCCAAAGGAGCGTCTTAAAACACAGAGGGCTGGATAGTGTCAGAAACAGTGAATGTTATGGAGTAGCATCCGTGTTGCTGGCCCACGGACCACACTGTGAATTGTGAGGTTCGAGAGTCTTTCCGTTACGCCCCTGAATTCCCTTCAAGACTCATCATGCCCCATAGCCTTCCCTTGGCTGATTTCTGCCTGTGATTCCCATTGGCAGTTACTGTCTTCCCATGTGGACACGTGGACACCTTCCCTGTGCCCCTCCTGACTCCTCTCAGTCCTGAGGGCCATGGGCTCCATCCCCCTGTGTTCTTTCCTGCTGTTGTTTTGTTTTTCGAGACAGGCTTTCTCTGTTGTAACCCTGGCTGTCCTGGAACTCACTCTGTAGACCATGCTGGCCTCGAACTCACAGAGATCGTGACCATGGACCATGCCTCCAATCCTTCACCTTCCCTCCATCCCTTGGGCCACTCTTTACCGTGCAGGATTTGGTGCTTTGCCTTTGTGCATACATCAGCTACCCTTTACTACAGGCCCACAGGGTAGAGGGCAGCTATGATGCAGCCTCATGTCGAATCAGAAACTTACCTAAAATGTTATAAATTAAAAAAAATTTTTTGGGTGACCCGATTGTGTCTCACTCTGTGAACTTTGAAGATGAGAACAGCATGTCTGAATGTCAGAAGATTGGACATGGGTGCTAGAATGTTTGAACAGTTCTACATTCCTCCTTGATGAAGAGTCATGAGTATTTCACGTTCTCCGCCCCCGGCAATGGGTCTGACCTTGGCGGATGTCCTGTCCTTGAGTGAGTGAGTGAATAATTCTCTCTGCACAGCTGCTGGCTCCTTGGGACAGCGGTGAAGGGAAGCTGGGGATGCCCCAGGCTCTCTGCTGATCACAGATCTGGCCCAGTACTAGAGCATGCAATGGCTTGGGACTGCCCACAGGGAGCCCCACTCAGAGGGATCTCTGCACATGGAAACCATGGGCAACTAAAGCTAATGCCTAAGACACTCCCACTGCCCACTGGGCTTTCTTACCTTGGTTTGGTCTGGCCGCTGTCCACTTCTTGGGAAGGTCACTCATCCTAACTAAATGGCTCCTTCCTCAGAGTGCTCACTGTGAGATTCTCTGCTGTGGGACTGGTGGCCTGATCACGGTGCCTTGCCCTGGGCTGCTATCTGCCAAGAGCACCAGATACTTATAACTCACTCCTGCCACTCAACAATCTCTGATACATGAGCCCCCACCCCAGGACTTCCATGTTGCACTGGATTTTACGTATTTTCTGAGTAGTTGGTCCACATACCAGACCAGTAGTTTTTGAAGGCAGTGTAGTAGGCCAGAAGGCAGGGATTTTGGAAGCTGACCCAGTTTTTTACATCTGTTTTAGCCTGAACTCTTTTTTCTTCCAGTTCTCCTATTTTACCCCTTGCTAAGGTCTGCCAACTTACCGGCTAGCTTCTGCCTCTATGGCTCAGGTTTGACTGGATGACTCCCTGTCTCCTCCTGGACCATCAGCTTTTTTTTTTTTTAATCTTGGCTCACCAAAGACACATGATACCCTGTGAGCGGGGAGTCACCAGATCTGGGGTCGAATCCCTTCTCTGTTGTTGATTGGATGAGCAGTTTGCAGCAGTTAACTATATCAACTTTCTTACCTGAAGGAAAGGTCCATGCCTCTGCCTTGCTTATTTTTATGAAAAGTGCTGAGCATCCAGCATCCTGCATGATCGGTAGGTAATACACTGTGCATTAGTGCATAAAGATCACTTCCCTTTACGGCCAACTTTCCTTATGGGAATACATATCTTGGGGCCCGGCATATTGGCTCAGTGGGTAAAGGTGCTTGCTGCCAATGCTCACGACATGAATTTGATCTCCAGGACTCACATGGTAGAAGCAGAGAACCCATTCCTTCGAGTTGTACTCTGATATCTACACACAAACTGCCCCACACGTAAATACATAACGTGGGATTAAAACTAGAAGAAAGCATTAATTTGGGGGCTGGGAGCTCAGCGAGCAGAGCACACTAGCCAGGCAAGTCTGACAGCTTGCGTTTGGATCCACATGTGGCTGGTGGTTGGTGTCTTGTCCAAGTGTTTCTAGACTCTTGACCTCTTATTCAAAGAACTGAAAAACTGGGGATGAATTTACATGGATTTGCAAACTTTATTCAGAGTGAAGAGATGGTAGATTGTAGAAGGGTACACTGTCAAGATCGACAGCAGCCCCCCGAGTGAGAGTATTCAAGCCCCATTACTGTTTGGGCTTCAGGAGGAGGGTCTGGTTACTAAGGAGAATAATTTGAGTGGTTCTCTTATTTTGATTGACAGATTAGGTCATAGAGCGTGTCTCTTCCCAGAAAGTATCTGATTTTAATGTTATGCACACCCAGCTATGCATAAGCATAAGATGGTAAATGGAGGCTTTTCCCTAAAAGGTTACTAAAGGACACATTTCTGCTTTACTGCGCATGTAACCCAAACCAGTTTAGGCTGGATCATCCCTTCTGGGAATACACTTGAATAGAAACTGTCTAAGTTTGATTGTTATTGGAGGTGGGGAGATCTATTGTTCAGGGCTGTGAGTACCTGTAGCCTGGTGCAGGGGGTAGGGGAGGGGTTCTGAGGTTGGTTGTTAGGTGCATTGTTTGGAGAGGGGTGTGTGTATAGTATATGTAAGTGAACTAGGCTGCCAAGTGTGTTATTACAAGAGTTGTGTGTGTGTGTGTGTGTGCGTGCGGTGTGTGTGCGTGTGTGTGTGCGTGTGTGTGCACGCGCATAACCCCAAACCAATCAGGGTTCCAAGCTAAACTCTCTCCTCTGTTTGTGATAACTGGAATCCACTAAAATTCGGGAGGAAACTCAGGAAGAAGCTCAGGAGTCTGGAATCCCTGTGTAGCTACGGGGCTACAGCAGGCAGAGACAGAATCTAGGCGCACACGTGAAAGCTAGCGTGGTGTGTGCTGCGGTCAACAATAGAGACCCTTTCTCAAACAGGGTGGATGGGAAGGATGACACTGCACTTCCTGCAGTGTCTGGCAGAGGGTGCCTGGGACACCACCAGCATTTCCTACTGATTGGCTGGCTGCAGACAAGCTGCCACTCAGCAGCAGCTCTCTGATGGAAGCAGAGGCAACCAGGAAGGTCTTCTTTTGCTGATTCCTATGGGCCTGCACAATGGCCGCGAAGGGACAGGGGTAGGTGCTGACAAGGCTACATCTAGTCTGATTGACGGGCAGTGCTTCCTACTCATTTGGGATGATGAAGCTCCCATGGTTTGGGCATTTCTCAACTGCAAGGTAATAATAGCCACCAGAAATGGGTGGGAATTCTTCTGCTGGTGGCGAAGACAGCTGGGGAGCGGACACTCCGAGGGCCAGGTTGGAGGACTCAGTAAAGTGCTTGCTGCACAGAGATGAGGATGCCAGTTAGATCTAGATCTTTAGAACTCATGTGAGAAACAAGCAACAGCTGGGTGCAGAGGCACACACTTGCAATCCCAGCGCTGGGGCTGGCTCAGCAGCCGGCCTACCTGAATCACTGAGTCCCAGGACAATGTCACAAAAACAATGTGGCTAGTGACTGGTGAATGATATTTAAGGTTGACATATTCTCTGGAGAATAGACATATTCTCCACACTCACACACACACACACACACACACACACACACGCACATGCACACACACACACATGCACACACAAATACACACACACACACAGTATTTTGAAACAGTGTCGCACAATTTCGTCCAGGTTTACCTCAAACCCAGGGCAACCCTCTTGCCTCAGTGAGTGCTGGGATTGTGAGCTTCCCAGCACACCGGGCTCACCCTTTCCTTTGTTTTGCTGATGCCTGTTCTGTGTGGCTCTCTGAGATTAGTTCCTAAAAACAGCTTTCAAGTGGGATTCCTTCTTGGAAAAACATAAGGAAGTGATTTGGGCAACAAATCTGTAAGATGAATTCTGGAGTTTGAAGAACATTTGAGTGTGTACCTCAAGATCCGTACCTGGTGGTACTGGAGCCATGTAAGGGAATCAGGAATAGTCAAACCTGGCTCCTGAGTCCCTCTTTCTTACTGGATCCCTCCTGTAGGTGGCCATTCTCTTTCTGTTTCTCTGTTGTGTTGTGATGTACCCAAAGGATCTCTTTCTCGGTAGGGCACCTGTCCAACTCCTTCACCCAAATCACAAACCAAATAAACATGCTTGCCAAAGTACCCACCTCAAGTATTTTGTTACAGCAACAGAAAACAGACCAAGACAGTGCCCAGCTGTGATGGTGAACCTCGACTGTCAACTCGATGGGGATGTGGAATCACCATAGGAACACACCTCTAGGCATGTCTGTGAGGGATGCCTTTAGATTGAGTTAATTGAGCTGATAAGCCCACACTAAATGACATCATGCCCTGGGCTGGGATTCTGAACTGAATAAAAAGGAGAAAGCACGCTGAGCACCAGCATTCATCTCCCCATGCCTCCTGGCTATGGATGCTCTGTGACCCGCTGCCACGCCCTCCCCACCCTGTCGGGCTGTGGGAGGGATGCGGGCTCTTCTTTCCTTAAGTTGCCTGTGTCAGGCAGTTTTGTTACATCAGCTAAGACAGCATCCGTGAAGCTGCAGGAAGTACTCTGGTGCATGGGAAGGGAACAGAGTGGAGTTTATAGTGCGGGTCTGTGCTTTCCCAGCTGTGGAATGGGCAGTTGCTCAGAGGGAGACACAGCCCAGCGCCAGGGCGTAGGGTGTGAGGACACTCTGGCCTAGGTTTGCACATTGGCTCTGCCACCCTCAGGGGTCTCCACTGTCTTGTTTTTGACCCAGTGGCAGGCCCACGCTAACCAGCAGGCCTTCCAGTGTGCACAGAGACTTCTAGAGTAAAGCAGAACACAGCAAGGCTTCCATTCATCCAGGTAACAAAGAAGACCTTGTCACTAGCGGGCAGGGGGCTTCACATGGCTGAGTGGCTAGCAGAGGTCTCATCTTCACACTCTTACACATGAGTATGAAGGGTACAGCCCACCCCACCCACCCCGCAGTCTGTCATTAATGAGCCACGAATAGACCAGACACAGAAGAACAACTTTTTTTTCCCTTCAATTTAATTGAAGTTACTTAGAAAAATAATCAGGCTTGAATGGCTTTTCCTGGAGGAAGGTTCAGGAACATTTCACGAGTCTGTTGGCAACATGGAATTCAGCTTCTTTAGCAGTATAGTAACATACAGGGAAAGAATTTTACAACAGGCCTCAACTGAATACAAATATATAAAAAAAACGCACACTCCACAAAGATGTTAAATTCTATGTCCATATGCCTTACTGAGCATGCTCCGAAGAGAATACGGATACCACCTTTTGTACCTGATGAGAGCAGAACAAAATTTGCCTGCTGCTGTCCAAGGGTCCAGCTGGTTCTGGAAGGTCCTGTTGCCTATTCATTCAGAGGGTCTGTTTAGCCGTGGTAGGGAGAAGCTGGGGGTGCTGGTGGGCGGAACCTGGAGGAGTAGTAGAGTCAGTCCTGCTGACGAAGAGGTGGGCCAGGATGGGAGCTGGGCACCAGGAGTGCACAGGCTGGGGCAATTTATGTATGTGCATGTGTGTGTGTGCATATCCTTGTGTGCATGTGTACCCATGGAGGAGGCCTGGCAGAGGAAGCAAGGCCTGCCTAGCAAAGCAAGCAAAGTCTCTGTGGTTTTGTCAGTTAAAGCAGGATAGTGATGTAATCATTATCATATGAACTAAAGAGCCCTAGGGTCTTGCACAATGTCAGGGAGCTCTCTTTGAGCATGGGCTAGACCAGTGTGCTCAGGAGGGCTGGCCGGAGTAAAGTTTCTGGTTCCCACAGTTCTGCTGTGGCTGAACAAGCAGGAGAGAAAGGCTTGCTCTTAGGACCAGGTGGACAGGCTTGTCAGAGACCCAGTCAGTGGGTTGCCCTGCTTCCCAGACCAGCTGAGAAGGAACTGGGGCAGAGGGAGGCTGGAGAGGCTGTAGGCAGGGACCCCTGTGGCTGATATTCTAGATTTTTCCAATAAAGGCATAGGCTAAGCAGACATGTCATTGTCATTCTACTTGACTGTACCGGTCCTAAAAACACAGCTGCACCTTTGAAAAGTGGCTCAGAACCCAGGCGCCAGCAGCTAGCTCCTTGTTCTAGCCATGCACAAAAGCACGCAAGAGAAAGCTTTCCAACATTTTCCTGTAGAGAACACTTGGATTTCCAAGCACACTTCGCCAATGAATGTCCTTAGCCAGGGACGCAGAATACATTCTACATAACAGTTGACCCAATACGTGTTTTAAAAATTGTCACTAGAAAATAAAAATGTGAACACCAAACAGGAGCATCTGAAACATCATCCCCCAAGGATAATCTTTCTCACTTTAGAGAGAGAAATGGAGTAACTGCCATCTGCATACAACACTGTACCACCAATGAAGGACAAACAGAAATGCAAAACATGGAAATCAACACGAATTTCCATTTAAAATCCCCGAAGCACAAGGTGAACAGTTCCAGACTGTGGGCGGAAGTGGGAAGAGTTTGTCACGAGGCCATCATCCCCACTGAGTGGCCTTTAAGGCCAGGAAGCGGGGGCTATTTTTGTGTCCTGATGCCACCCGAACTTCCCACAACACCTTAGACTTCCCTCTCCTGTGCATGGGGGGTCAGGATCACTGTCTGGGCGGTATCCAGACGGAACTTAGGTAAAGCAGAATCCATTTCATAAAGCTCCCAGACAGATGCTGTGGTGCTCTGTTTCTGCTTGTTTGTGGAGAGCTCTAGGAGGCAGTTTTCAATCTTTGCAGACCTCAGACAGGCTACATCACCCTCACTAAAGGCTACTGTGTGAAAACCAGCTAAGACAAGATCTGCCATACAGGATACCCAGGGCACGCAGCCCAGAAATGCCGTTTTCTCCTAGACCCACAAGGCAGACCGTGTACTCAAGGCTCTGGAAAGTCCTGCAGAGAGGAACCTGACTTAAGTTTTGTCAAGATACGTGACCACAAAGCCCTCCAAACTGACATCCTAGAGAAGTCGGGCTCTGCGGAACACGCGTCAACATCACACAGACTGTCACATCAGCAGAAGCCCCGTGTCTGAAGACAGGGGCCCCTTCTCTATCCCGGGGTGACTGAGGTCTGTCACTATTCTTGGTCAAACATGACATAAATCTGTCAGAGGTGAGGGGAGAGAATTTGAGGAAGGTACCTGTGTTTTATAAATAGCTGGCTCACGTTCCCATCACATTAAATAAGGTCATTTCCTCAGGCTCTCTGTGAGCTTAACAATACCATTTTAATAGTGAATAAATTATTCTTTTCTTTTTTTTCAAAATACTCTCACCCCTTCACTCTATACTGCATCAAAACAAACAAACAAAAAACCCACTAAATACAAAAGCCAAATCTACACCCGGCTCCCTCCCCTACGAGAACTATTATATACAGCATCTGCTACCCACCTGGACTCTGGCTGTAATGGGAATGTGGCTCAAATGTCAGCTGAGAAGCATAAGAATGACTGGAAATGAGGAGTAGATTTGATCAGCAAGGAACAGGAAACAGCATGTTTCCAGCCTTCTGGAGGGGAGGGAGAGTGGGTTAAGATCCTGGATGGCTGTCCTGGACACGCCGCCAGTGAAGGACATGGGAGGGTGTGTATGTGCCTGTGGGGGCCAACAGTTCACCTCTGACCTTCACACCTGATCTTGCAAATCTCCAAACATACGCAGTGCACTTTCTTAAGTGGCAGGCAGGAGAAGATGTGGACTGGAGATCACAGTAGGAGGCACTTGAAAAATGTTCCCCTTCCTTTACCAAGACAGACATCACTAATCAATCACAGCACTCCTCCATTTTGTGCCTGGAGAATACTGAGGCTTACAGAAACTGCAGTAGACACACATAATTGAAAAGGTTCTGTCATTTCTTGTGTTGGGCAACGAACTTGGGACACTTGGCTAGTTAAGTGATCTAAATGTGTGGCTTTCAAATTTGAGCTGTAGGAAAATGCAAATTTGCTTGGGTTACACGGACTCTCTGGGCCACTTGAAAATAGTCCAAAGCCCGTGTGAGGACCATGAGGATGGGGGCTGGTTCACTGTTGAGCTGGATGCTCTGTTCACATAAAGCTTGTTGAGGGCCAAGGCTACTGGGTTCACTCAATGCTCTAACTGCAGTCAAGCCTGGAAAATAGTAGATGCTCAATAAATATTTATTGAATATAAAGCAATAGTTATCTGCCTTCACTAGAACTAGCAAGTGCTAGTTACAAATTTCCTCAAAAAGCCTATTCTTACAGACTGCTCATTTTGGTGAACAAAAATTGCTATCGATTATTGGCTCTCTCCTTGGGTTAAAAAAAATTACACTTCTTTACTGCAAGGACTTTGGGGTTGCTAGCAATCAGTTTGAACCGGTCCCATCCCTGTTTCTTAGTGCACGGACAATTTACTTATTTCCAGCAGAGTTTCTTGAATGGTAGCATCCACACATCCCAGAATCTGTCACCACGCAATTCTGTGAGAGGTTAGCGGAGAGACAATCACAGCCCCTAAACAAGCCACAGCCGGCAAAGCACAGGCTTACTTTTCTTCGAGAAAGACATGAGCAGTCTGCTGCCACACGAAGAAACCTATACAGAGACCACGTTTAAATAACTATAAATAAGATTCATTAGACTTTATGGAACGCACAGTTTGTGGAACGCACCAGAACACAAGGACACCGTGTAGATGGTGTTGCAGTATCCACTTCTGAAAACAGGGACAATCCATCCCGCTCCCCTGCAAAGACAGCTGTCCTTCCACACGGAGGATTTAAATAATTCTTACCATGCCGCTCGCAGCATTTCCCCCAAAGACATATTAATTTACAAAATAACCCAGTATCCATAGAATTCATTTGACAAATAAAAATCTTAAATTAAAAAGCAGGATTCTCTCCCTCTCCCCAACCACCCCCCCTGCCCCCCTTTATTCCAACTTCAGGTAGTTTGGCACTGAGTAATTGAACATTAAAAAGTCCAGTTTGTAGACTTCGTACAGCTGCGTCTGGTGCTCGGCGCTGATGTTCTGGAAGAACTCTGTGGTCATCTCGTCGGTAGTTCTGGTGGACTTTGCATAGGTGGGGAACTTCAGGTAGCCGCTCACGCCGGCCAGCTGCAGCACGTAATTGGAGTCCTCTTCCAGCGTCTCATACTTGCCCACGAGGTCGTAGTGGATGTGGCAAGGGTGGCAGAGGGAGTAGACGGTCTGCCAGTGCTCGTTGAAGGGCTCCTCCCGCTGCGTGTGGGGGTCGATGAGGTAGGCCACAAACTCCTCAAACTTGACATCGTCCCCCTTGCGCAGGGCCTCCTGCGTGGCATTCTTCCGCTGGCGTCGGATGATCTTGGTGCCGTAGCGCTTGTGGAAGGAGGTGTTGTACTTCTGCGTGAACTTGTTGCGGTAGGCCGACACCAGCCTCTCGAAGGGCTCCCGCACGAACAGGAACTTCATGTAGCTTTTCAAGCGGTGGTTGATCTCTGGGATGCTGTACTGGTTGAGGGTCTTCAGGTTGGCCGACACGTGGGCCTCGTTGGCTGGGATCTCCATGGGATCGCTGTACTTGCCCCGGCCGCTCAGGACCATCATGAGCCTCTTCCAGTTGGTACACGCCACCTTGGGCACATAGCAGTAGATGAGTTCATGGTCCTCATCCACCACCAGGTGCTTCAGGTCATTGGGGGTCAGCACCCTGCGCTTGCGGCTCGTGGCACTGTTGGCCCGGCACGTGTCTGTCACTTGATCCCGTCTCATCTGGTGCAGGACAGCAGTGTTGGACAGCTCCAGCTGCAGAGGGGGCAGAAGAGGAAGGAGAAATCAGTGTTTACCTAGAACATTCCTATGTGGTTTCAATGGCCGGCTGATCCATTTGTTCAAACAGTTATCTAGGCCCTTCGAGGGACAAAGCTTGCCTTTGAAGGGTGTGGTTAGACTTAGCCTAACCACTTAGTGTGGGAGGCTCCATAGAGGCCAGAGGAAATGCTTAGGAAGATGTCCGTGTTCTCTGAGAATAAAAGCCCCTTCCCAGAGTTGATGTGCTAGTTAGATTTAACTGTCAGCTTGACACAACCTAGAATCGTCTGGTAAAAGAGTCTAAATGAGGAATTATCTAGATTAGATTGGCTTGTGGTCATGTCTGTGGGGGACTGCCTGCATTGTTAACTGATGTAGGAAACCCCAGCCCATGCTGGCAGCACTATTCCCTAGGCTGGACTCTGTAATATATTATGTGTGTGTGTGTGTGTGTGTGTGTGTGTGTGTGTGTGTGTGAAAACTAACAAGTGAGCAAGGAAGCATTGATTTTCTCTCTGTTCTTGACTGCAAGTGTGATTGACTTCATTTCCCCCCAGCGATGGACTATGGACTGGAACTATAAGTCAAATAAACCCCTTTCTCCCCTACTAAGTTGCTTTTGGCCAGGATATTTTATCAAAGCGACAGACATGGAGCTAGAATGGCTGATCATGACCAGTCAGAACCAGTTCTCTCAGTCCACCCTAGCAGTAAAATCTACTTTATCCTGGTCTGCTGCCATCTTGGTCCTCAACACCTTGGGGCTCAGAGATCTTTTGGAGTGGTGATATCCTATTAGTTAGCTTGGTGCATTCTGTCATTTATCTAGCTGGCTTGTGCGACATAGCTCTCTTTGTAAATATAAAAGGAATTTGTTGTTATCTTGACTTGAGGATCTGGAGAAAGTAGGGCCTGGGGCTATGTAACAGCTACTCTGGCGTGGCAGGTAGGGGGCAGTCCTGTTTTCCTTCTCACCCCAAGGATAAGGGCCCCATTCAGACACTTGTCTCTTGACACTAAGTCAACTACCAACGTGCCTTCTCAGCTTCATGCCTACATCCACCCATGCTGAACAGAGGAGCACTCCCGGGAAACCAGCTGTTCACCTTTCCTTCACCCCAGTGTTCTATGGCCGGGTCCTGTTTGACTCTCTATCTCTGTTGACACAAATGTGACCATTCTTCAAGGCACAACACGCTCTTCTGCCACACTGCAAAATTACTCCATCTTCTGAACACCACTGACTCTGGGTGCCCCTCATGGTATAACCCTGAGTCTACTTCATGCTTTCTCTGTGGCCACAGGTGACCACTGACTGTCCCATGGCCGCTGGCTCTTTGGGCCAGATTATAAGTGGTCTCAAGACCTGAGAACGTGAGAGGGTCAGTAGAATGTCTCAGTCATAGGGCTCAGGTGGGACTTGTGAAGCCTACCCTGCACCTCCAAAACTGAACCATGATTTGTATGACTCACCCCAAAATGTGCACAGGCCATGTGGGACGGCCCAAAGACAGGGACCTTGATTTCAGCAAGTCTTGCCTGCCTTGTCTGAGGAAAGAAGGTACTTAAAACAGAAAAGTGTTTGGCCACCTTCAAAGTTGGATACAGTCCCTGTTCAGTCTAGGGGCTCAATATGGCAGACTCAGCCCCCAGTGACCTCACTTGATTGGTACACATTTTCTATATTTCCTCTCTCTGCTTCTTTCTAACTAGCTCAAGATGATGAAATGGAATGTCATGGTGTCCCTGCGTTCCCCAAGGCCACGATGAGTGCCAGCACGGACGTCACATGGTGGGAACTAAGACATCTAGGATGAGGCTTGTTAATGGTTTCAAGAGATATCATCAATGGGGCTGCAGAGATGGCTCAGCAGTTAGGAACACTGTCCGCTCACCCAAGTTCAATTCTCAGAGCCCATATGGAGTCTCACAACTATCTGTAACTCCAATTCCAAGACATCCAACACCATTGGTGGGCACCAAGTATGTACGTGGTACCTGGACATACTTCACAGACAAGATACCCATGTGCATTACAGAAATCAAATCAACTACCAAAGGAAAAGCACAAAAGTGTTGGAATTCTCACACAGAACTCTAGGCCCCTGGAATCCCACCTGTGGCCTCTTAGAGGCCTGGTTTAAGAGACCCGGGTTTAGGGGAACCCCGAACAGCTTGGAGAAGAGAGGAGTTCTTTACTTGAATGCCAAGATGAAAAGACGTTGCTGTCTCCAACCAGGGCTCACAAGACCTGTGATAGCGGTCATCTCTTTTACAACTCACATGGTCCCTACACATTCCATGCACAGTTCGAGAGCCGTCTGAGGGGCTTAGATATCCGAGGGACAGTTATTTGGGGACCGCAGAAGACAAAGGGGTGGAGAAGATACGTTAATGACAGACAGTTTGCTCCTTATCGCTGGAAGGGAACACTGCTGGCTGCTGATCGAGTTCCCTCGGTTTTCACAAAGCAGGGGTTTGTGGCTCCGTCGGCGCGCAGGGCTGGAAGATGAACCTCTTCCATCATTCTCATTCTTCCCCTCCTTCCTTGTAAGGAGATCATAACAGAGGGTGTGGGTGCAATTCTGAGAGTTAAGATTAAGGATCTTATTTGGTTGTGAGTTTCTGAGCAACAGGGGCAAAGGGGAAAACAGATAGAATTTCCTTGCTCTTGTTACCAAAGAGAAAAGCATTTCAATTGTTTGGGGCAGAAAATGTACCAGATCTAAGGGATCCGGGAAATCCAGTGAGGGAGGGAGGCTGCTGGGCTCAGCGTGCTCAGGATGGAGTCTTCAAAGGGCTGTCTTCAGCAGGCTGAATGCCAGTGCTGGGATTCACTCCAACTTGCCTACAGAATGTGGTGATATGTACGGTCCCCTGTCCTCCCAAGGAAGAATCCATGAAAAGAACATGTGCTCTGCGGAGCAGCCCTCACCCCCAGTCCTGTCACCCTCTCCTGGGCTGGCTCTCCTCAGCATACTCAGTGTATGCTAGTGCTTCTCAAACGGGGGGGATTGTGTGGAAGCCACCCTGAGGGCTTGTTCCAGCTGCTTCCTGGCTTCCAGTCAGAGCTGAGGATTCGGCAGGGCAGAGGGTCTGCCATGGCGTTCCTCTGCCATGACTGTGCAGTCTTGCACAGTGAGGCTTTGCAAGGCTCTGTGTTGGGGCTCCTTTCCAGGAAGCCAGATGCAGCTGGAGGGGCCTTATTAACATCTCAGGCCTGATGTTTGGGCTTCCGGAAGCTTTGGGCACAAAGCGAGGTTTAATCCACAGCAGTGCATTCCCTCACAGCAATGGAGGCTGAAGTCCAAGATCAAGTCCCCCAGGATGCTGTCCCCTCAAGCCTCATTCCTTGGCTCCGTTGTGGCCTCTCCTGCTGGCTCTTCACATTGTCCTCTCCCTGGTCAGGCACCTCTGAACCCAGTCTACCTTCCAAGCAGCTTTAGTTTTCCTTAATGGCATCTTTAAAGACCCCGTGTCCAATTACAGTCACACCCTAGGTCCTCCAGGCTGGAGCTCTACCATGAACTGGAGTGGGAGAGAACGGCTGCTGTGCAGGGCCACACTTGGTGAGCTGCAGATCCCAGCTAGGTGGAAATGATGGTATTCTAACATCTTGGACCAATTCACAGCCATCTTTAATGACAGAACACAGTTCACTATCAGATGCTGAGACCCCACCCCTGCCTTGCCACCAACTCCTTTCATCTTACTGCGATGTCCTCAAAGTATAGGCCAGAGGAGGACAGAGTCTGGATGTCGGGAACACAGCTCCTGGCCTTGGGCTGCATCCAGCACGCTGGGTTCGATGTCTATTTTTAATCTGGACATTTCAAAAGACAACTGTAATTAGTGTGAGGACCAAGCTTAGGGGTTGTTTTAAGAAGTCTTTAAAGTTTTACTGCATTTCATCTTAAAAGGAAGAGCTGGTCTGTCCTGTGGGGTCTGCAGTCTCCTTGGGTGCAAGACCCACACTGAAGCAAGCAGCACCCAAGCAGCACCCACCTCACTGCCTGTGGTTGGGGAGACGCAGGGAAGTGGAAAGCCAGATAAAGAGGTAAATCTGGAAACTTCCAATGACTGCCCATCTGCGGCACCTGTTGGCTTGGGTCCAGGCTCAGTTCCCCAATTCAAAAATCGAAACGCAAGTCCGTGGGGATGGCTTAGTTGGTGACGTACTCGCCTGTGAGCACGAGGTCGTTCCCCGAAAGTCACTTTTAAAAAGCTGAGCCTGGTGGTGCAGGCTGTAACCCAGCACTGTGGAAGCCAGACAGTCCTTCTATTTTTGTGGTACTGCTGTCCGATGTCTTGAGTTCCAGGGATGGGAAGCACACCCAACAGATGGACTTCCTTTAGAAACCACAGCCTCAACAGACACGTCACACATTTCTCCTAGCTGCGCTTACTGAGCACTTACTATATACGTGTTACCGCTCAGCCTCACTCTCTGAAGTAGGTATTGACAGCACTCCTAACTCATAAAGAAACCGAGGCACGGGAGAAGAGGTTCATAGAACTAGGCACTGGGGCTGGAATTTGAGTGCTGGAAGACAGCTTTGAGACACTGACTTGTGTGGCTCCTGGGGTCTGAAGACATACTTGGAGTTACCGTCCCCAGGATAGCCACGTGGAGACTCGGCAGTGGGACTGATAACATCCCTGTTAGGCTGGGTCCTAATCCTATCCCAGAGATCTGATATAGCCTCTCAGGCTGTTGCCAGCAATCCCAGGGTCCTAGTTCTGCCAGGGTGGGAACCACAGCTTCAGAGGGCCCAGGATCAGCAGCAGTACACTAGGGCTGCACCAAGCTGGGACTGAGTGTGAGCTTTGTCAAGTCTCACGGGACCTGCTGGGGCTGGGGTCGCCTGTGAGTATTTTCTTTGGTATCTGAGGACCGTAAGGCTCACAAGAAGGTGCTTTCTTGAAGCCCCCGCTGCCCCGAGCCCAGCTGCTCACTGTAAGGGCCCAGGGAAAAGGAAAGCTGGATAGAACCAGCCAGGTCGTGGGCATCAGGAGAAAGCACACCATCAGTTCATTAAGAGGCAGCTCTGAGGCCCCAGCCCTTGCCTGTGGGACTGTCCTAAGAGCTAAGGGCAAGTCGAAGCTGGCTTTGAACCCTGCAACATCCCTAGGGATTGAAAATGGAAGCCGTCTGGCCGCTCCTTGTGTTACTCTGGCAGTCTCACAGAAGCAAAGAAATGTGGTTGATGCTTTGTCTGCCCTGTAGCTGGAAACACAGGGAGGCTTGAACTCCACATGCGGACGAGGCTACTCCCAGTATCCTTGCCTCAACCAATGGGTCCCATTCTCGTGGCCAATGACTCCTCCCCCACCCACCCTACAAAGGTATGATCACACCGCTTTAAAGTTGAGACCGCCCCCTCAGATGGGAGTTCCTGTGTGTCCTCACAGGCTTACAGAGCTCCCCCAAAGACAGGAGAGGATGCAGATTACAACACTTGCCTGGCCCCTTCTCTGCTCGCAGCACCCATCCTTTGCATGCTTGTCCTAATTCACCCACTCTGTCCTCTCTGCTTCCTGGAATGCTAACTCCCAGGTGTCTCCACTTCTTCCGACCACTGCTGTATTACCCGTTCCTGACACACAGCAGATACTCAAAGGTCTGATGAATGAATGTGTCCCCTGGCGCCTACATCTTCCCACTGAGGTCTTGGGCCGGAGTCTGAAGCTGTAGATGGGCTCTGGGTCTTAGGAGAAATTAGTTCTGAGTGGTGTAACAACCTGGATGAGGGAAGCCTGGTGCAGAGAGCAGGAGGGACAGCCACCCTGGAGGGAGAAGATGCCATGGGAGGCTGGAAGGGCTTTGCAAGGCTCTGTGTTGGGGCTCCTTTCCAGGAAGCCAGATGCAGCTGGAGGGGCCTTATTAACATCTCAGGCCTGATGTTTGGGCTTCCGGAAGCTTGGGCAGAATGCAGAGGGGTTCAGTCACAGGAATGGGGCAGTTGCCAAGACGGACTGGCTTCCCATGAATGGTGGCCAGAACCGGGACAATCGTGAGAAAGGGACAGGGCTAGTCCTTGAGAAATCTGAAGTCAGAGGGGCAGGTGGGCTCTGCACCTGCTGGCTCACACTCTGGGGACCTTAGATGTTACTGCTGGCAGGAGGAAGCGGGGGCTTCTCTCAGCCTGGAGGCTGACAGCTTCCCCACAGGGCTGGGCTCCTGTGATATCTGGGGAGGCAGATTGGAAAGGTGCAGCAAACCCTCCTGGCCTCTGACTGGACAACTTGGCTTTGTGGTTTCCTTACTGCTTCTCTCCAGAGACTCAGCAGCACGTTCTACTGAGCACTGTGTCTGAGGGTCTTGGCCCCTTCAGGCCTCGGGTCCACACTCACTACCATGGGGACAATAAGGGCAGTATGTGGTACCATGGCTGAGTCTCAGGGAACATCAAGGAAGTAGAAACTCTCTTTATGTTTAAGTTCATTGTGGAGGACAGCCTGGGTAGGGGCTGGCTGGAAAGCCACAAGACTGCAAAGCCTTTATTGAACTTGAATGTTCAGCACAGAGGAGAATCCCTGTCATCTGGTGACTAACTCCTTGACTTCGCTGTAGGAACTTGGTCAGTGTGGGTGGCCCAGCACCTGCTTCTGACCAGTACCCTGGGCTGTTTCTATCAGACCAGCTTTGGTGTCTTTGTTGACAAAGACACTGCTGATTGAGCATCTTTCTCCAGGAGTAGGCTCTGCAGTGAATGCCAAACACATCTGATCTGCACACAATGCCTGGCTCCTGGCGATCTGGTATCTCACTGACAGAAGACTGATGGATATAATTGGCAGCATCCTGGATGGGCAGCTATTGAGCAAAAGAGCAACAACTGTCTAGCTATATAGAGATTAGCTATCGATATGGATTAACACACTGTAAAGTAGGCAGGGGATTTCAGAGTGTTGGAATTGTGGGTTGAGAGAGCCCCCAAAGGACAATTAATTAATTTGACAAGTCTCCAAAGGATAATTAATTCATCAATTAATGTGCATGTGTGTGTATTTGCAGATGTCAACTCTGGGTATCATTCCTTAGATGCTGTTCACTTTTTTTTTTTTTAAAGACAGTTTCTTATTGGTCTGAAACTCACTAGGCTGGCCGGCCAATGAGCTCAGGGACCCACCTGTCTCTGCCTCCTCGATGCTGGGATTCCAAGCACACGTCACCATGCCCAGTTTTCTTTAATACGGGTTCTAGGGATCAAGCCCAGGTTCTCATGCGTGTGCAGCCAGCACTTTGCTGACTGACCTCTCTCTAACCCCCCTGACCTTCCTCTCAATAGCAGGTTTCAATAACACTCCATCTCCCTCATATCAGAAAGTTACCCACTTACCACTCATGGTGAGGAGGAGGCTGGAATTGGGCCAGCCTTGCAGACAGAGCCCCGAAGTATTCCTCCCTCTCCCACCTGCTAGACACCTTCTACCTCTCCCACACGTCACCCACAGGTCTGGGCCCAGAGAAGCCATTCCCGACAGCAGGCCCCACTATCTGTAGCCGCCCCATCTTCAACACAGTTACATCACCATGAAGAACGCAGTCAGTGCTCTTCCTGTCTCCAGGGCCACTGAGACACCCGAGTATCTTTGTGTCCTAAGTACTTGGTGCTTAATACCTTGCAGGATTCAGAAAAGGAGGCTTTGCTTTGCGCCAGCACATTAATGTCTCTCTAGTGATAAGAACTTTTGTCACATTTCATGAAAGACAGTCCTCATGGCGGCGTACCAGGAAGGCCACAGGGGGACGCTACGGGGACCAGCTGAGGATCACAAGCGCCTGCATTGATTTTTAGGTCGCAAGTGAGAACACACAGCCAACAGCCACACAGACGACCTGGAGTCCAGAGATGAGTAAGGCACCCACGTGCTGGGACGTTTGTAGATGTTTGAGCTACTGCATATGTGAGGGGCTGGAGGGGGTAGAGGGTGGGTTTATATTCCGGGGCTGGAACATTCCTTTGCAACCACCTATTCCCAACCTTCCTTTCCCTTTTTTTTTTTTTTCTCCTTTCCTTCCAGACTTTAGGCAGAATTGAGGCACAGCACTGTATGTTCAGCCGTTGTTCCTAGGAAGCAGCAGAGAGAAGATGTTCTCATTCAACCAGCAGCCTGCCTGGAGGTACAGGGATGGTTCCAGGCAAGAGTTGGGCAGCCAGTCAGTGCCCTGATGCTATCTATGTGGTTCCAGGCCACCTCTATACAGTGAGGAAAATACTACTTCCTCCACCTAAGTGGAAGCCCCTCCCTTGTATGAGATCATTTGTGTTCAGGTGCACACTCGTGTACGTGTGCACACAGGTGGAAGCCAGAACACAACCTCTCATCATTCTTCAGATGTTCCTTCCTCTCCCCTTTTGAAACAGGGTCTCTCATTTGTTGGGACTCGCTAGGCTGGCTGGCTAGCAAGCTCCCAGGGAGCTGCCTGCCTGTCTCCCCAAGGCTGAGTTATAAGCAAGCACCATCATGACTGGTCACCATGCCCGGTTTTTTTACATGGGATCTAGCGACTCAGGTCCTCAAGCATGTTACTGACTGAGCTATCTCCCCAGCTCTCAGGGGACATTTCTGTGAAAGCTGTTGCAGGAGCAGGTGGCCTACTTCTTTAAGCAGAACAGGGAACGTGGTCTAGGCATTCCTGGGCAGGCCTGATTTGGGAACTCATTAAAATGAGCAAAGAACAGGGAACAGGCAGGCTCCGTTTTAAAAGGACAATGCCCCCGCTTGGGCTAAGAGAGGAGACTAAACGAACCCATTTCAGGATACAATATTTACTGGAAATGGGTGCCCCCATGAAAAACACGGGCAAGCCCTGGGGGCATTTGCTTTGCAGAGCAATGGCTGCCCAGCCTAAGGTAACTTTGGGTTTGCGGGTCAAGGTCAGACTCTGCGCTCAGGATGTGAACTCTGACAAGAGCCACATAACGTGAGTCAGTCATTTCCACCCTCCCAGACTCAGTGTCCTCACCAATAAAGTGGGTGTTAATAACAGCACACACACCAAAGGCTCCCTTTTAAATTATTGTTTAAGTAGATTAGTGAAATAAATCAATTTGGGCCGGGTGTGGTGGCACTCACCTTTAATCCCAGCACTTGGGAGTCAGAGGCAGAAGGGTCTCTGAGTTCAAGGCCAGCCTAGTCTACAGAGTGAGACTCTTATTTGCAAAGGAGAAAGAAGATGATCTTATTCTATGTATGGTTGGGCTTTGTTGTGTTTGTATTGTCTGTGTGAGTACGGCGCTTCTGTGTGCATGCGGAGTCAGAGGACACCATACGGGAGCCGGTCCTCTCCTTCCTCCATGTGACTCAGGGACCATACTCAAGCCTTCTGTTTTGTGCGGCAAGGCCTTTACCTGCTGAGCCACCTCGTGCCCCTTTATGAGGCTTGAAAAGGTAGTCTGCAAAGGCTCTGGCCTGCCACCTGGCCTACCTGCTCCACCTGGCCCACCGCTGCTCACAGGGACACGAACAACACAGGCCAAAGTCTCTGCTCTTGAAGACAGTGTAGGTTTTGACCACTGGTCTGTCCCCACGAAGGGGCCAAGTGGTTGCAGAACACAGTATCCTCAGCCAGACACCCAGGGTTACGGTCTGGCTCTATGTCTTCTTGGCAAGTTACTTCACATTCCAGTTCCGGTATTCCCATCCGTGAAAGGGGATGCTAACTGTAGAGTCTTGCGGTTAGGTGCACTGCTGGCTCTAGCTCCTTGTACAGCACACTGGGGGTGTCTAGGCACCACTGGACCTTCCAGAACTTGGAGCCAATGTGACAATGAAAAGACGGCTTTCCTAAAGCCACCTTTCAGCCAGACTTTGGACAGAGAGTGACCTATGGTCCCTGTCCTTTGGCTTCTCTGATCCCCTTAATGGGGGGGGGAGAGTGGGCTGGGGAGTTCAAGGTAATGAGAGAAGCTTAGGCCTTTTTGCTCACACCAGACTCGACAGTGGTCAGCTGTCTAGTGGGCGTCTATCCTGGGTCCTCCAAGGAGGGGCCTGTCGGTACACTGGACAGCTAAGCAGCCAGTCCCTGATGGAGCCCAGTTCCAGATGAGACATTTTTCAGGGACAAAATGTGCCTTGTAACAGTGGGCAGGAGAAAGAGAGGAAGGGAGGGAGAGACAGAGAGACTGGGGTGTGGTGCGATGCAATTAGGGGTGTGCTGTAGGCTAGGAGAGAGGATGGACCAGACTCCCAGGCCTAGCACCTATTTGCTGCTAGACCAGACTCCCTCCATGGGGCTCTGTGTGCTCATCTGTAAAATGGGTCAAAAAGTACCATGCCTGAATGATGGCTGTTGAGTCAGACACCAGAAGGGAACTCTGCACGCTTGCATGTGAGTGTTCCCGAGTGCTCCCTGAATGGACATGGTACCATGTGGCAGGGAAGACGTGAAGGTGGACAGAGGTAGCTTGAGTGCTTGGGTGACATGAGCCCATACTGAACACAGAGGAGGAAGCACACAGTGCTGGTTAGTTCAGGAAGAAAGCCATTGATTTTCCCCAAATGGGGTGCTTACTAAAGCCCTCAAAGGATCAGAAATAGGCTGGCCAAAAGAAATGCCAACTGAGGGGGGGCACTTAGGGGACAGAGGGCAGATGTGGGCAAGATCCTGGCTGATTCAATCTGTGGTATACCCAGGCCGTGTGTGTGTGTGTGTGTGTGTGTGTGTGTGTGTGTGTGTGTGTGTGTTCCAGGAATAGATTGACCCATCTAAGCTGGGCCAGTCTAGGGGCGGGGAGGCCCTGGGGAAAGGAAGCTTCTCAGACATAATTACACTGGTCACACAGGGAGGGGTGTTGGAACTTTTTTTTTGCACTCTAAGTGGCATTCTCTGTGTCAAAGGAATGAACAGAGAGGCTCAGAAAAATAAGTGGGCCCAGGGCCTGAGGATGGGTCCTATGGGGATGACTGATTGTCACAAATGAAAGAATCTGCTTCTGATCTAACTGCTGCCTCCAGCTCTGGGGAATAAAGGCACCTTGTGACAGGAGGGACAGGCCCCTCAGCCTTCTCCTCAGAAGGCTGCATCTGTCTGCTCCCCTGAGAATCAGCTTTTATTTCCCCTCCCCAGTAGACTTTTTAGGCTTCTGTGTAGACTCACCTGGTAGGGAATCTGTCTCTTTTTATTTTAGTGTCTCTCTCTCTCTCTCTCTCTCTGTATGCACACACGCACATGCCCTCAGACAAAGTCAACCTCAGATGTTTTTCCTAAAGTATCATTACCTTGGTTTGCATTTTTGTTTTTATTTTTTGAGACAAGGTCTCTCACTGGTGTAGAGACCACTAATGAGGCTATGCTGGCTAGCTAGTGGGCCCCAGGGATCTGCCTGTCTCTCCTTCCCCAGTGCTGAGTCTATGAAGTGTGCACCACATGCATGCCTGCCTTTTTACTTGGGATCTGAACATCAGAAACTCAAGACCTCATGCTTTTATGGAAAGCACTTTACTATCTCCCCAGAACTGCTTTCTTATTAAAAAGAATAAGGTGCCCTACCAAAACCCCCAACAACCCTATAGTCTGTCAAGAAGAGACAAGGATACCTCCACCCTGTGTCCACTGGGCTGCCCTGGGAAGATAGCCAGTGGGAGCTCTGGAGAGAAACAGAAGGATCTAGGATATTCTAGATCACATGATCATTTATAAACATGTCTATGAGGCTGGGTATCCACCTGTGGACATCTGTGCCAGATGCCCCATCAAGTATCAGCCATTTCCTACCTCCAGGTGTTATTGCCAGTTTACAGACCAGTCAACCCAAAAGGTCAGAATCTAAAATGGCTGTCAGATTAGGCTCACAGCATCAAAGTGACAAGACCCAAATTGACCCCTGCGACCCTGTGCTGAGGTACTAGTCTTCCCTCTGATTTTGACTTCTCTCTGATCCATCCGTGAGAACAGGCTGGTTGAGTGAAGCTAGCCATGAGGATGGCCCTGGAACAAAGGTTACGGTTGGGTAGCTTTTCCTCTTAATTCGAACATTCCCTCTCTCTCTGTACAAAGTCAGTGAAAGAAACTTTCAGGATTAAGGAAGTAAACTGAACTCACAAGTCTCAGGAAGTCTCTAAAACAGAAAAGACTTACAAGGCCCTTCCCCAGGGTTATACGAGATATAACAGTTGCTGGGGAGAGGGGACCCTCTGGTGAAGCTACCTGCAAGGTGTGCATAGAGCTCCAGGGATACAGCTTTTGTGAATTGCCATCCATCCTGGGGTGGGCTTTTTGGTGATAAGGCTGCCTCTGAGTTATCCATGCTCCTGTACATAACCTCTCCTCCACACTTACATAACTAACTCCAATAAACTCACCGGTTCACTCAGCTAGACTGGGTGGGGTTCTTCCTTTGGTCTGTCACCGATGTACTACCTGGGGTTCACATCTGCACAGGAAAAGCCATACAGTACAATTTACGGAAACTTCGCCGAAGAAGCTGAATTCATGTCCTTTCCTGAAGTCAGTACAGAGTTAGAACCTACTCAGAGAAATGCACGCTGGAGTCAAAGGGATAAAGGAATACCCGGTTGGTTTATTATTTCCCCCTAAGCTGCTTGAGGCTTTGCCTTCTAGTCTTCCAAGTATAGTTGCTCTCATCATAGGATGGGTACCATTAGGCAGCAGAGGGGTGTGCTTCCCTCCAGCTGCCACAGGCCGGGGCTTCAGAATGGTTTGTATATGGTTCCTAGCACAACTATAGATCTGCAGTCCAGGCCCCTGTTATTCACAGACACCTGGGTGGGGGCTTTTCAGACACGGAACTGCCTCTCGGAGGGCAGGCTACAGCCCCTCATGGGTGAGCTGCACATCTGCCCTCACGGCCCCCAGATGCATTCAATGAGGAGTCCACTCAGCTTCTCAGGATCTTGGCTGTAGCCCAGTCAGTCCTGGTTGCTCTCCAAACTAGGCCAGAACCCAGAAGGGCAAGGCACTGTCTCTGCACTTTAAGAGTCTTCTAACCAGGAACATCTGGAAATCCATGTGTGATGGCTACTCTTGGTTGCCAACTTGACTATATCTGGAATTAACAAAAACCCAAGTGACTGAGTACACCTGTGAGGGATTTTTTTCTTAATTAAACCATTGAGATGGGAAGATCTGCCTTTAATCTGGGACACACCTTCTGCTATCAGACTATATAAAGGATGTGGAAGGTCACTTCTCCCTTGGCCTGCTTGCTCTCCCTCTCATTGGAAAGTCCATTCTTTCAGTGGCATTAGAGACAGTTCTTCAGGATTCTGCCAGCTGAGATATCCAGCCTCGTGGACTGAACAACTACTGGATTCTTGGACCTTCTAATAGTAAATAGCCATTGTTGGACTAGCTGGACCACAGCCTGTAAGCCATTCTAATAACACTCTCTCTCTCTCTCTCTCTCTCTCTAAATTCTGTTCCTCTAGAGAACCTTGACTAATAAGCATACCACAAGACTAAACTGGATGCCTCAGGGAGAGTCTGCAGCTCAGCCATGCCAGGCCTTGGCTACGTGAGCTTGTGAGTCACCGGCCTGTTATCCAGCCCCCTCACAGTGGTCTTCCCTCCCTCCTTCCTTCATTCTCTCCGACTGAACACGCTACACTCATGACATTTTCATACCCACTGAACCTCCTATTCCTTCTCTATGGAATGTTTTTCCTCCATACCCTGTAGGGTACAAGGAGAACCGCTTTGTGGGGAGCATTAGGAAGGTAGGATTTACAAGTTAACTCAAGCTCTACTGTGCATGCTCTACTGTGGCTGCCCAACTTCATACTTATGCTTCTGTTGGTGTCAGACTGACCAGCAGCCTGGGTTTGATCTGTGAGCATGTGTGTGGTATGTACATGTATACATATTTGTGTGTGCACAGCATGTGTGTAGACATGCACGTGAGAGGCTGGAGGTTGACCTCAGTGTCTTTAGTAATTGTTCTCCAGCTTATTTTTCAAGATAAGGTTTCCTACTGAGCCCAAGTCTCCCTGATTCTGCAAGAATGTCTGGTTACTGAGCCCCAGGGATCCTCCTGCCTCTTCCTCCCTGGCAATAGGGTTACAGGAAGGTACTCTAACAATTTTGCCTTTCTATATGGGTGGAGGGGATCCAAACTCAAGTCTTCATGCTTGCATGCCAAGCACTACCAGCTGAGCCAGCCCTCACAGGCCATCCCCCTCCCCATCCAAAATCGAAGCAGGAAAAAGATGTACAGCTTTAGCTGACCCCTGAGGCTGGAGGAAGATGTTGGTGGCTGCTCATCTCCCACCCACTGCCCCCACTCCCACCTCAGCCTGTGAGTCGGTGGGGTGTGGGAGGGTGGGTAGGACAAGCCTTCTTAGGCAAGATGGGGCCTTATGCCAATCAAGGTACTGAGCTCAGGACTTCAAGATCGTTGCTGTTTCTCGAGTTGAAATTGAGCCAAGAGGCTGCTGGAGCCATGGAAAGCAATGCAGGGCCCTGCAGAATGCAAAGCACCGTAGGGCACTGGCTATAGATCAAAGCTCAGGTGGCGTGAGGTCGAGCTCCCAGCGCCTCCAGACCTGTGTTTCTAAAAGAGCACAGACAGTAAATACTGACCCTCTCAGCACAGGCATTTGAAACTGAAGGTGGTTTGACCTAGACGCCTTTAAACTGGGGACAGGGAGGCACAGCTGACATGCTTCTTCCTGTCTGTCTAGAACCTACTGTGGAAGCGAGCATGGGGGGTCCATGTCACCAGCTTGCACAGCTTCCAGGCCAGCCATGGAGAAACTTGCAAATCAGTTCCTGTGGAAACACCTGAATGGCCATTGATTACCTTCTAATTACGGCTTCAGGAACCACTTACCCAATCAGGGCTGCAGCCAGAGAGGGAGAAGATTGTGATGGACAGTAAGGGTGCAGTTGTCATCATCATCACCATCATCATCATCACCATCATCATCACCACCACCACCACCACCTCCACATTCTATTAAGTTTTTGTGCGTGTGTTTGTATGGCGGGTACACACCTATCTGGGTGTATGTGGAGGTTAGAGGTTGACATCAGGAGCCTTCCTCTGTCATTCTCCACCTAATATCTTCTGAAGCAGGGTTTCTCACTGAACTGAGATCTCACCAACTCAACAAGTGTGGCTGGCCAAGAAGCCCCAGAGATCCTCCTGGCTCTGCCTCTTTCGAGCTGGGGTTACCGGCACACAACCATGTCTGGCTGGCATGCACGGGTACTACAGGATCCAAATGAAGTCTTCATTCTTTATCCACAGAGCCATGGCCCCAGCCCTATTTACTATTGTTGTTGTTACTGTTTGCTTTTGAAAGGCCATGCTATGTATAGAAGCTATCAGTTCCTCCTGTCCTCCCAGCAGCACATCCTCTGTGAGGTCAAGGACTGTGTCTAGGGCTCCCGGAACGAGGGCCACAGTTAGATGCTATTGAATAACGGACAGGCAGGAGAGTGGAGAATCTCCTTCTTGGCTTTAAGTGTAGATTCCTGTTTAAACGTAACAATAAAGGACTCGTTTACTCAATCAACAAACACTGAGGGCCATTTAGTGTGATGGGTGGTGGCTGTGTTGTCCCTCATCTCCTCCAGTCCACCGCTGTCTAAGGCACCACTGCAAAGGTGCGGTGGCCCTTGCTCTGTTTGAGTGCGGCTCACCTGGGACCATCACCATCATCTCCTGTGCCCTTCTGGCTCCTGGTAGGGCTCTGAGAGGAGATTTCTGTTTGGATTTGCATAACTCCAGCCACCTGGGCAGATGGACAGCTTCTACCGTTTGCCTGTCTGCCCTCAGCTTTGAAGGGTTTACAGGACTCCAACGTAGGACCTCAAGGTATAGGATACAAAATCTGAGCAATCTAAGATCTTACACATTGGCGAGGGATAGGCACAATTCATTACAGAAGGTTCTGGTGATGTCATATGACCGCATTTTCATGGGGTACCAAATGAAAGCCTAGTTCCTTTCAGATCCTAGGGACCTGCCTTTCACCACCACTCTGGGGCATCTCAGGCAGCTGGGAGCACCAGACAAAATACTCTTCCCAATGACAACCATGTGACATGTCCAGGACTTGTCCTAAACACCTCCCCATGCCATCAACTAAAACTTAGCTGTCTCATATCCTGGTCTTCTGTGACCCTTACTTCTACCGAGCAGTGAGTTGTTCAGACATACTATGCCAATGGGTTCAGCAGGGGGATACGTTTGAATCACGCACACCACATCCACGCCCAGCTATGACATGGGTGTCTATAATGTCCGGGAGGACTGAAGCTCCCAGGCTAAGTCCAGATCATGCAGCCATTGATGCCCCTCCATTTTGACACATTGCAGCCGGTCTATGCCGCCAGCATGCCAGGCCAATCCCTTACAGAAAACCCCATTCCAGAGCAGGCTTGATGCACTGTTTTTCTCTCAGCAGAACGGGGAACAAGGAGGCTCACACCTTTTAATGTCTTCCAACTGCGTTGGCCACCCCCATAGGATTCTCCTGCTTGGTTTGTGGATAGAGTCTCTTTTTAGTTTGGGTACCAGGTTCCAATTTCAGGCAGCTGTTTACACCACGGCCTTTTAATTACAAGCCCCTTAGTTTTCTGCTTCTACTCAGCTGCCTTGGTTTGCTCTGAACATGCTGAGGGGCTTTATACCTGGGGGCAGTGTCTAATCTGGTGTCACCCTAAACCCAACTTCTAAGTGAAAAGTCAGCAAATGAAAAGCATAAAAATTCCCTTTGAACTCTGAAGCTGGACCTAGAGCCAAGGAAGGAAGAGCCTTTGGTGGTGGATTTTGTGCCACTTAGACACCCTAAGAAGGAAGTAGCTCCCTTCTGATGCTCAGGAAGGGGCACATCTGCATTGATCCTGCTGTCTGCTGACAGGGGTCTGGCTGTGAATGGCATCACCACAGGCACCGTGTCTGCCAATCCTACAATGCCAAAAAGATGCAAAAGTTCATCTGTTGTCCAAGTACACTTTGGTCATTCAGGTGATGGCTGTCAGGATGGCAGACACCAAGATGGCAGGTGTCAAGATGGTGGGTGGAGACAAAGAAGCAGGGAAGACATTCTATAGGTCATTTCTACCGTATTTGGCAACTACTCTTTTTCCTTTTGACACAGGGTCTCAAGTAGCTCAGCTGGCCTTGAACTTGCCACATGGTAACAGAAACTCCTGACCTCACTGTCACCATCTCCCAAGTGCTGGGGTTTCAGGCATTCACCACCACACCTCACTTATGTGCTGCTGGGGGGTGGAATCCAGGGTTCTGCACAAGCTAGGCAAGCGCTCAACTGAACCACATCCCTGGCTCTAACAGCTTGGTGGTCTACAGTTCAGTGGCATTAAGCTCTTGTGAAGCCACCACCATCTCCAGAAACCCCATCTTTCCAACTGGAACTCTATACACTAAACAATCTCCTAGCCCTAAACTCCTACCTCCTAACAACTCCCCAGCGTGTTCCTCAGGCAAGTAACCCCCATGTCACAACTCATTCCTGAATGCAGAGTGGAACGGGACAGCTCTTACCCTGTGGCGGCTGGTGTAGCTGTGTTAGCCTAGGTTCAACCACGTAGCTTGTGTCATAATTTCATTCTTATTTAAGGCTTTAGGGTCACTTTATGTTTTCCACCGAGGTCAAGGAATTACCTTGGGATAGACACTCATGTTTTCTGGGCTCTAATGGGGAAACAGGTCTCTCTATAGTGACAGTAACAAAGGCCTTCAGGACAAGACAGCCCTTCATAGCACAGTGTAATTCAGGCTTCCTTTAGGCTAGCCCAACCCTCACTGCCTCCTAAAGGCCTATCTCTAAGACAAAGACTTTATAAATAAGCAGATGTATGGGGCACTCCAAGGAGGTTTTATTATCACTCTAAGAATAATACTAAACAGGGAGTGATTTGTTGGAGTGGGGGGGTATCAGGACAAAGAGTAAATTCTCACTTTACTGCAGGACACAGACGAGCATCAGCGGGTGGTGTGTACAGAGCCTGCCAGCAGACCCAGAAGTCCCCAAGGAGACATTAGCTCCCACAGTGGGGAGAGGACCTTGTCACATGCATACCCCAGTCCTCTGCATGCAGTGGGTGCTCACAAGTGACAGCAGTTTGGAAAGTGGTAGGCACGAAGGTGCCCGGAGGACAGAGTCTTGTCTGAGTGCGGCAGGATGTCTGTGAGTGGGACTTGGGGGACAGGATTCATCTAGTTTAAAACAAAGACCGGACTTGGGGACATAGGTCACTGACAGAGTACTTGCTTGGCAAGTATGAAGTCCTGGGTTCAACTCCTAGCACTGAAAGAAAAAAAAGTGTGGTTTTGCAGAAAGCTCAATGCTTGGCTGCAGACAGCTTTTCATATACTAACAAGATTAGATTTTTAAAGTAAAACATAGCAACGCAGCCTCTGATGAGGCTATGGACTGCCCCCTTGGGAAGCAAAGGTCCCTCCCATTAGGTGGCTGCATCAGAGGCTGCAGGCCCATCTGAAGCCCTCATGAGAGAGTGAGGTGCAAATTCTGAGATCTTAAGAAAGGAAATCATTCAGGCTGGAAGGTGTAAAGGTGCTTCGGAGCAGGGAGGTGCCGACACTGACAGCTGCCCTGTGTGTGAGACGGGCTCACACAGTCCCCAAGGTCGCACGGAAGGTCAACGACGCAGGAGAGCTAAAGGAACCATTTTGATAGCTGTACGTGTGGATAAGAAAAGGTTCAGAGACAAGGACAAGTGGCAGCAGACTTCAGTGAGAGCCAGGCCCCAGCCTCCAAGCTGGCTGCCTGAGGCGACTGGGACAAGGAGCAACTGGGCTCCACCCTAGCCCTACCTGCCCTAGGCTGGCCCCTCGGATTCTACTGTGGGACAGAGTGGGCTGCTGTCCTTCGCAGACAAGCTCTCGGAAGGAAGACACACAGAGGTGTGCGTAGAGTCAATCAGCGGCGTGGCCAAGGACAGAATCACCAGGTGAAGGGATGTGTGGAAACCTTGTCTGACCCACTCTCCTAGCTCTGTGGACTCCTAGCACCCTAAAGCCCACGAACCCTAGCTGAAGAGGAGCCAGTGCCTTACACTGCCATTTTGAAAAATACTAATAGTAGTTAACCTGTATGCACCTGTATGTGTGAATTTGAGATTTTTCCATTTTAAATTACATTTGGTGTGTGGGGGTGGGGGGGAGGAAGAGAGAGAGGGAAATTTCTTCTCACGGATCCTCCCTGATATTTTCTTTGTTCCTCTGTATAGTAAATCAGGAGGGAAGGTCAGGAAGCTGGTGGCACTTTTCCCTCACAGCCACCAAGCATCTCCGGTTGCTATGCCTTGGCCCAGCCTTCTGCGCTGCTAGAGACTGGAGACAACCCAGCTCTGTGGGGATAGCTGGTACTGGGGGGCCTGGAAGACCTGCCTAGCCAGGGAATGCATGTGCCCATCCTCCTTGGTGGGCACTGGGTGAAATGTGCCAGGGGAGGGGACTACTGCTGGGTCTAGCCCTATTAGGAAAATATTTACTTGTTCCATGTCCCTGTGTCCCTCAGAGCCTCACTGAGCTCACAGCCACTTGAGGAGAAGGCATTGCTTGGCCATCTCCAGATGTTCTGCAGTGTTTATGGGAGCAGAGAAGTCCACTTGGATAATTTACAGTTAGTTTACAAGACCCCATCAGCCTTAGATCCGAGGTGTGGAGGAGACTGGAGTCAGAGAAAGTCTGCTGGGAAGGATTTCCAGGCCAGATGTTTAACATGTTTTCCCTATCAGGAGACATAAGCAGAAAGCTGTGCTCTGAGCTGCAGGGTAGGAAGGGGATTGGCCAGGTGAGTTCTGTGATCCTGCAGGAGAAGCCTGGGAACCTCCTCGAGCTCCTAGTGCAGCCCTGTCTCCTCCCTGGGTACCTCGGGGCTGACCATCCTAAATGTTAACATGCCTCTCTAAAGGACATCTGCAGTAATGAGGTGTCCCAGGTAGGGGGCATATAACTCAGTCCATAACACCCAGAAAGTCCTGTTGGGTAGCTAGTAACTTGGCCCCAAATAACTACTAGTTAGAGCAACACTTTGGGAATCAGAGAAGGGCTATGGACAAGAGTTTGGGCAGAATCTGCCGGCTGGCCTCATGCCCATCACAGCACTAAAGGGGTTGAGTACTTCCCTGTGTGAGGGTCGGGGCTAGAGCCAGCCAGCCGCCATCAATTCTCCAATAATGGATGGCATGGCTGTGAGGTGCAGACGGGGAGCCTAGAGATCTCTTGGAGGTTGGCTATCATCCCTTGTGTCATTGTCTGCATCCCAGCCATGGGGATTAATAAGAAACTCTGTCCTCACCTGGGGATGTACCACTGAAATGGAACAAGCAGCTTAAAAGGCAGAGGACCAGGGAGGACAGGGAGCTGGAGCCCAGGTCCCTGGGCCCAAGTCCTCATTCCGGCACAGATGGGCTGTGTGAGCTTGGGTAAGTCACTAACCCTCTCTGTGCCACCATTTCCTCATCTGTTAAGTGGGAATATGCCAAAAGGCCATCATGGGAAGGAAGTAGGCACCCCGGCCTTGTAAAGGGCATTTCATGTAGCAAATGCTCTTTGACAAGACAGGGCTTTGTGCGGTGGAAGGTTGCCAGAGGTAATGCTTGGGGGGGGGGGTGTCCAATGAGCAAGCCATGGCTGAGTCTGAGCTGTCATTCCTCCCTTGAGGCCTCATTTCTCTGCTTCCACTCCTGCACCTGTGAAGGTTCCTGGAGAACATCTGGGAACAGTCCCAGGCAAAGAAGCCAAGTCACTTTCTCCCAGAATGCATCTGTGACAGTGGTCTAGGCAAATACCCTGACCCTAAACAATGAATACATGTGTTCTTTGGCTAGGGGGAGGGAGGGAGCAGGTGGAAGAACTGTCGGTAACCACATGACCCTAAAGCACAGGGGTGATCCTGGATGATCTGGGTGATGTCACCTGATCACAGAATCTTTCCTGCAGAGGGAGAGTCAGGGAGCGGAGGGGTGAGCAGAGGGAAGGCTCCACTTGGCTGCCACCACCTTTGAGGACGAAAAGAACCGTAAGGAAAGGAACACAGGTGGTCGCGGCTGCTACAGGCCTGTGGATTTTAGCCGTGCGGGACCCATGTTGGCTCCTGGCATCCAGAATCACAGTACACATCTGTGCTGTGACACACCAGCAAGTTTGTGGCAATGTGTTACATTAGCAACAGGGAACTGAAACAACCCATGCTATTTCTTTCACTCTCCCGAGTAACTGCTTCCTCCGCCTGGGCATTGCTGGAGCACCGTCTCACGCCCATCTTCAGCAAACACTTTCTAGAGTATTCGTTATGTCAGTCCCACATGGAGCTTAGAGCCGATGGAGATAAGATCTTAACAGACATTTGGGTAGGATGACAGCACGTGCCTTCTAGTCTTCCCAAGGTAACTCCTGTACTCACAAGCACACACGAGGAAGGGGCCATTTTACAGATGAGAAGTCTGAGGCATGGAGTGACTGAGTACAATGTGCTGAAGGCCCCACTGCTGGATGGGGGTGAACTGGGATGTCTGATGGCCTTCACCATCTCTCTGGGCCAGCAGTGCCAAGTCCCATTTAAGGCAGGCCCCGTGACATTGGCTGTGGAGCCCTGATGAGGACAGGAGTGGAGGGGATTATGGTCCTCCAGCCCTTGGGGCCCTCTGTAAAGTAACCACATCTGCCAGGCTGAGCAGAGTCCCCCGCCAGCCGCTGCTGACCATGCCTCTTTCTCCGAGAGCACGAATGCTATCGTTTGGGTCCTGCTTTATGGTCCCCACACTGGGGAGCTTGTGGAGAAACGTACAGAGCCATGCCCTCCCAAGAGGAGCGGGACTAGCGGCTCCTCAAACCCATACACCTCTAAACAGTGCTCCCCATGGGTGGCAGTGAGCTGGCCAGGCTTCCTGACAGAAGAAAAGGAGGGTGAGACAGAGGAGTCTGGGGAGGGGTGGATGTACATGGAGGTCCTCATGGGAGCAGGTGGCAGCAACCAGCATTCTCTGGCAGCCATCGGGCCCAGGCCTGCCATCCCTCCCTCTGCATCTCTAACCCCTGGGAGCCATTAGGGCACAAAGGGCCTGCTGGGAGGAGCCCAAAAAAAGGGGCTCAGCACACCTACACTCCTTGGCCTGTCCTGCTGCTTCTCTCGGGTTCTCAGGCAGCCTTGGCCTATCTATGGAGTTAGTGTGGACCTGGACAAGGAACTGATCGGTACTCCCTGCCATAAGGGTCAAAAGTGTCTTTATGGGACAGACAGCGAGAGGCCCTGAGAGCTACTCTTCCCTGAGGCTCACAGGCCCATAGCACAAAGCCAGTCACCAGCCCAGTTCCCAAGGTACTATCTTTGATGGGCTGACTTCTGCTCATGAGGGTGTCACCCTGCCCCCCACCCCACATGCCTCCTGCTACTTTATATCAAATCCCAAACACACATCTAGAATCCTAGGATAGGGATAAGCAGGCTCTCTTGTACCCAGGCCAGTTTAACACGTGTGATTTCCCCTGTATCACCCGAAGCCCTTCATTGTCCCCTCCCTCCCCTAGGATGCTCTTGTATGGATATGTGTTTGTGGCCATGCACATGTATGTTACAACCCAACCCTGTTCATGTGCCCACGAGTGTTTGTTTGTGAGTATGTGTTCATGTGGGCCTGTCTGTGTCTCCATGCCAAAGTCTGCATGTGCACATGTGTTTGTATGCACAAGCATGTATTTATGAGTGTGTTACTTGTGTCTGTGTGTCTGTGTGGGTGTACAATGTACATACACATATCTCTGTGTGCACACACTGTGTAGATGCTAGTGAGACATAGGAAATCTGGTCCCTTCCACAGTGGAGAGTCGTTCATTTTTCTCAGTTAATAGAAAACAAAGCAATCTTTTCTTCGAGCCCTGCCTCTGGTCTCCAGAACATAAACTTTATGGCTTTATGGTCTCTTGGACAAGAATGTTTCCTTTGAAGATGGGGATTTAGGAAACTGTTTCTGATTAATCCACAGTGAAAAAACAGTACTCCATGCTACAGATACTTCCTCAGACTTTCTCAAACAAGACTCACCCTGAACTGGTCATGTACTCTGACTTTCTTTTCAGTACCGAGAGATGGACTCAGGGTCTCACACATTCAAATAGGGTGCTCTACCACTGAGCTGTATCCCCTGAGCTGTATCTCTTCTGCTTTATTTTCAAATGTTGGTTATGAATCATTCATCCAGAGTCACAGTTTGAAAGCAGGAAGGGAGAGGCCCGCCCTTGCTCCACACACAGGGGCCTCCTCATGGCTCTAACAAGAGCTGGATCTGTCCCTTCCCGAGTGTGGGGAGCGTTCTCCACTGACGCAGTCAGAAGGTCCCGTCATTGAGGACTTTTCCATTTTGACTAAACCCTTAGGCACTGTGGCCATAACTTCTGCAGTCTGTAACAACAGTAAAACACAAATTCCTTCTCCCTTCTTCACGATTCCACAAACGAAGAGTCGTTAACCTCAGCAATCTCAGCAAGTGACTTTTTTTTTTCCGTGTCCTCACTAAGTTGAAAACCTTCAACTTCTCACTTTAAGAAGTACTTTCCAGCCTCTCTCTGCTATATCCGAATTGCCAGAACCATTCCCTCTGCAGTTTGGGGGCCGATCTTAAAATGAGTTGCACCGTGATGCTCAGGCAGCGATCTGATAACCAAGGTGGTGAATGACTAACGGGTGGGTGGTGTATACATCGTGGACACCTTGCATGAAGGGGTGATTTGTATCTCAGGAAAGATGGGGGTGGTGGTGCAAGATCTCATCACAGGTCTCAGAACAGCACAGAATTTAAGGCTTATGAATTCTTGCTGCAATTTTCTATTTAATATTTTTGGAACATGGCTGAGTGTGGGTAACTCAAACTGCCAAAAGTGAAACGGAAGGGGAGGATAATTTTGTGTCACCCACTTTTCTAGGTTCTCAGGAGACAGGTTTCCAGTTCTCTTGGCATGTTAATTTTCAAGAATAAAATAAGACATGGTCTGAAACACCCTGGAGAATTTCACGGGGTAAAAAGCCAGGAGGGAAACTCAGTGGGCTGGTTGGAGGAAGGGGCGCTCGCACTCAGACCTGGACAGGGAAGCAGGACAACGAAGCAAAGCAGACCCCGACAACGACGAAGCCCCCGGCAGCAGTCTGCCCCCCTCAAAGCTCTCTTCTCCTCTCTCGTTCTCCATGTTAATGTTTGGTGGTGCTGCCATGGAGCACATTCATCGTTGTTTTGTTTTCCTGGAACACTTGGGAATACATCTGGTCTGATTAATTCTGTTATTAAGGCGAACTCCCTAAAGACACGATTCATCTCGCGGAGGGTCACTGGGGCTGTCAATCATCCGGTTCAGAAAGCAAAGGGCAGTGGCTGGGTGCACAGAGCTGAGAATGGCACACTGGAGAGCCACGTCCAAATATGGCAGGGCGATGAAGGATGCCTCAGCCTTACGGTGGTATAAACGGCACATTTCCTGGTGTCTGTGTGCCTTCTTTCCCTGCCATCAGATCCTGCCCCAGGTAGGAATGAACCCTCTCCTCCTTCCTGACTATACGATCTAAACAATCTTACTACCTATTTATTTGTTTGTTTATTGTCTGCCTCTTTGCTTGGGATATTATTTGCTTTCCTGCCTAACACACAGGTGGTGCTCAATAAATGCTGTTGCATGGGTCAGTGAGTGACAACTCCTGTATACTGAGTACTCAGCATGTACTAAGCCCCGTACCCAGCATGCACTGAGCCCGTGACATGATTATTAATCCCTAGTCATCCCAGAAATCCTGCAAGATGGTTATGTCCATTTTAGAGATGAGAAATCAGAGGCTCAGAGGAGTGAGTTAAAGGTGGACCTGGAGCTGGAATCTGGGATTTTTTTAGTGACTCCGAACCATTCAGGCCATGAAGTTTCCACGCACAAAAGACATCATAGAAAGTGGACAGCCCATGGGCTCTTTCAAAGTTGACATGCTGTGCCCCTATGTTTTGCCCAAAGAAGGGCAGAGGGCTGTCAGTCATCAGACAGCTGGCTCTCCAGCCTCTGGGAAGGAGATACTCAGGCTGAGCTGTATTCAAAGGGGCATCCAAGCTTGTTCTTTCTTAACATAACTAGGCATGAGGAACATAAACAGGGAGAAACGTGTGGGACCCCTACACACACTCAGAGGCAGAACTTTCCCGTGCGCCCCCTAATGGAGGCCCAGTGGTGTGGTGTGACACCTTCCATTTCCCTCCTATCTTGGGGGACAAATGCCTGGAGTCAAACCAACCTGCATTTCTGGCCTTTTCAGGCTGGGGTTCTGGGGCTCCAAAAGGGTGACTTTGTCTGAGGATGGAGACTGTTTTGAATTATGAATTAATCAGAACAGTGGATTCATATGGGTTTTCTGGAAAGAGACCAAGAGATGCGGGTCACAGGCTTCATCCTCAGAGGCTTCTGACTCAAGTCTCCAGCAAAGAGAGAGAGGGGGGGGGGGAAAGAGAGAGATCGATCACCCGAATGCCTTCTGGATTTGGAGTGCCCAAGGTATGGGCAGGAAGGCTTCTCAAGGGAAGCTGCTGTAACCTCAGCTCACCCCCAACTCTCATGTTTTCTTTCCAGGCTGCAGTTCTTCGGCTCAGCTCACACCAAGTCAGCCTGCAAGGTCTTCCAGCTTCATCTCCTCGCCTCAGTTCCATACACATTCAAGTTCCCGCCTGGAGCCAGGCACCAGGCCAGAGTTCCACTGAGCAAACACTATCTGCTTAGAATCGGCCCCCCGAGGGACCACTGTAAATACACCCAGCAGCTAGCAGCTATGGAAGGGGTTCTGCCCTGAGCAGTCACATGCCACACCATGGATCCTCAGAACCAGGCCTTGTTGAGAAGGGAAGTGAACTATGAACAGAGGCCTGAAAGGCTGAGGCAAGTCAGGGTGTGCTGCAGTCTGTGAAGAGCACACAGCGAGCCTGTAATAGAGGCAGTACCAGGACTCACTCTGAGTCAGGGAGAGATACGATCCAACTTGTGCTAACAGCTTTGGCTTCAGTGAGGTGTTTGGGTGAGATAAGGATGAATTTGGGTGAATCCAGCCCAGTCTACATGCCAGAGGGACTACAGTGGATATGGGGGCAGCCATGTTCAAGGCCAGACTTAAGCCTCTATGTATAGCTGATTATATGGCCTGGCAAGGGATGGTTCAAAGAGGTCTCCAAGGGGCTTTTCTGGGCAGCCAGAGGGACTGTTTGTGCTGGGGTGTGGGGTGGAACGGGGCTGCTCTCAGGTTAAGACATGTACCAGTGCTGGCCAGAAAGAAGACAGGAGGCAAGGCTGGAGGCCAGGAGGTGCACACACACCATACATAGAATAGCTAGGACTCACTCACCCAGCATAGGCAGTGGGTCTGGGCCTTCTGCACCCATAGATTCAACCATCCGTGGATCAAAACTGCATCTGTCCTGAACACGATGAGACTTTTTCTTACCCATTAATCCCTAAGCAGCACACTACAAACAACTCTTCGTGGAACGTTCACATCATACTCAGTGTTACTGGTAATTTAGAGACTCTGAAGTATATGGGAGGCTGTATGTAGGTCCTATGCAAACACAACTAAATTTCATATTGGGGATGTGCTTCTGTGGATTTTGGTATCTGAGGGGGTCTCAGAAGTTGCATCCCCATGATATCGAAGAAACAACTATATTCTGTGTCTGGCTGTCTTTATTCGAGGTGCAGAAGACACAGAAGGAAACAGAAGAGACCAAGTCTTTGCCCTGGTGAGTTCGCAGGGACGATGGCCTAGGGAGGGCCAGATGGTAAGGACGGGCCAGGGGAGGCTGAGGCCTGCTTTCCTCGTTATCATCCCTACGGGGTGGAGCGGGGTGGGGAGCCAGAAGGTCAGTGGAGATAACCATCCTGCTGTCCCCTCGGCTGAGTCAAGCCATTCCCAGAAGGCAGTACCCCGAAGCTGTGGGTTCCAGAGGAGGTCTGGGACTCAGTATGAGGAAGGCACAGATTCTCATCAGATCTGAATTGTGTCCAATTGCCTGGGATCCATTATTGATTCTCGTGACCTGCTGTTCGCCCTTGGAGGAACACTGAAATTGTACTGTCAGAGGCAGCCTACCTAAGATAAATAGCAGGAGATGAGTTAATGTTTCCAACATGCTTTAAGACATTGTGGGGGGCAGGGAGGAACTGGGCAAGGAGCCCAGGGAACAGGAGAGAGACATCTGCCCCAGTGGCTTGGAGACTTTCAATCACTGGGGCAAAGAGCTGTCTGCTCTCTGGAGCTTCCCAAGGGGTGGAAGGATCCCTTGAGCCCAGCCTCCAGTGGCTCAAACATCTGCACCTTCCCAATGAAGTCTGGAACAGGGCCTGGGACAAACCTCCCTACCGTCCAGCCTCCACACCTCCACACCTCCAGATTAGGGCTGTTGTGGAGTCTCCCAGCATTGCTTAGAAGATTAAGCATAGAGCATGGCTTTCAGTAAGCGCTGTTAGCCACCGCGGTTACTTGTTAAGCTTCTAGTAGGTGCTGGCCTCAACTGAAGTGTGTGGTAAGAAACTGCAAGAGTGAATTTCACACTGTCGTCAGGGGCTATCCTCGACAGAGACACTCCCTCTACCAGCAATCCTTAAAAATGGGATTCTGCGTTTTCTGGGACCATGGATCAAATGAATAAAAGATGTGTTTCTGGCAAGCCATGGTGGCATAGGCATTTAATAACAGCAGAGGCAGGCAGGTCTCTGGGTCTGAGCCAGTCTGATCTACACAGCGAGATTCAGGCCATCCAGGGCTACACAGTGAGGCTATGTTTCTTTGTTTGTTTGTAAACTGGGTTTTTAGAATCCAAGGTGACTTTGGAGGTCACATGACCAGGTGTTTGGAACAGTACACATGGCCCCGTAAGGTGTGCCATCCAGAGCCATTGGGTCTATGAACAAGACCTCTGAGTCCAACCCTGGTATTAAAGGTGTGGGACTGGGCTTGGGGAATATTGGGAACCTGTGGCTGGTGGGGTGGATATGCCAGGGCCACTGTGTCTTCTGTCAGGCCCTGGTGTTGGGAGTATGGGGCTCCACAGCCCTGCCCAATCCCACTAGAACCAAACATACTGATGATGCAGGTCCTGGGGCCCATATCCAAGGTTAGACCTAGAGGCACCCCACTGGCAGCTCAGTGATACCTATTCCTGAACACTGTGGTGTTAGCCTCCTCTGGAATGAAATGAATTTGTTTGACATAAACCTTAAATCACATGGGCTGCAGGTAATTTTAGACACTGTTTTTTTAAACAATTTTTTGTGTACAGCACAAAGGTTTTAGTGTGGGACTTTCTACTTACAGCATGAAGCCCACATTTTGGGCTTCAGAGGGTTCAACTTGTGTTGCCCCATTTCACAGAGGAACTTGAGCTAAGTAGGCACATAACAGTGGGTGCAGGCATTTAAGTCAGGTGTTGCCTTTGACTATCATTCTGTCACGTAAAGAAGTCACATTTACAATAATTAAGCAAATATTTCATAGAGAAGTTTCTGGTGAGCACAAACAGTAGGCAGCTGACTCTGTGTTCTGGGGTCTTCTTGGGGTTTCAGGACTGGGTTCTGTGATTTTCTTTTTGGTAGCTCGTAATCAGTCCATCATTATTTTTGTGTTTTGTTTGTTTTGTGTGGATGTGTGTTCTCGTGTGTGTGTGTGTGTGCGCCTGTGTGTGTGGGTGTAAAGGTCGGAGGACAACCATGGATGTTGTTCCCTCTAGGCACTGTCAGCCTTGTTCTTTTGAGTCAGGGTCTCTCTTGCGGAGAGCTTGCCTGATGAGGCTAGGCTGACTGGCCAGCAAGCCCTAGAGATCTGTCTCCCCAAGTGTTGTAAGCGCATATTGCTGCTGCTGGAGCTCTTTCCTGTAGGTTCTGGGGATGGAGCTTGGACCCTCCACTTGTGCAGCAAACTCTTTACTGGCAGAGCCATTTCCTCAGCTCTCTATCATTAATTCAAAACAAATGCATCCTGTTGCATTCCCCGCAGTGTATTGCTATCTTACTGCCCCTTGTAGTGTTAGAATTTAGTTGGAAGAAGGAAACATTTACTTCTAATCTACCTTTAAAAAAATAGTAGACGGGTAGTAGATGAATAAATCCAGCATTTCATTTACACCCAAACCTATTTGATCTGGCATTTCTGGAGTTGAACCACAAATTACACGCAGCAGGACAAAAAGTTGTGTAGTTCTGTGGAGACAGCTGTAAGCAAGATGGGAGGCCACGACTTGCAATGGCAAGCAGGACTAGTCCTAGACTGGAGAGCCCACAGGGGATCTGCGAAGGACTAGCTGGGGTGGTATCGCTTCCTGACGCCACTGAGTGAGTCTTCTGGGTCATTGTTCCTTTGAGGGGCTTGCCCCCAATTCTGAGCTCCAAATGGAAGCAAACGACATGGCTCCTGTTACTCTGCTTATGTCACAGGAGGAAACAGAGGCCCAAGGAAGTGAAAGAGTTTGTGAAAGTCCCAAATTGGGAGCCATGTGTTTTTGATCATCCGTCGTTACCCGAAATTCCCCCGATGCCAAGCGTTCTCAGGGATTCAATGGCTGAGACCAGCACTTTCCCACAGAGACAGACTGCGAGCCACACACACTAGAAATTATTGTAACAGCCATGGTAAAACGTAAAATGAAAGAAGTGAAATTGATGTGAATCGCTTAATTTAACTCAATGTACCCAAAATATTATCCTTTATCGTGATTAAACAAAATTTAACAAACATTAACAAAGGACATATTTTACCCCTTTGGGTATGGTACTTTGAGATCAGTGTGTATTTTATGCCTTGGGCATAGCTCAGCCCAGACTGGCTACATTTTAGAGTTCCATGTGATTCGGAGGCCATAGTGCGCAGCACTGATCCATGGGTAGTTTCTGACCTTATGATGTATGTGAACCACACGGACACTCTGTTCAAAATACAGATTCCCAGGCCTTGCCCAGAACCTACTCACTGGCTCTAGGGTAAGGCCTGGGAGTCTGCTCTCTAACGAGCATTCCAGGTGATGCTGAGGCAGCCATTTTGGATCTAGCGAACTGAGACAATGCAGCCCGGTTACTCATTGTGTTTAATAGAGATTAGTGGATAGACAGGCAGCAAGGATGCATTCCCAATTCACACCCAGCAGGAAAAGCCTGATCTTAATTAGTGAAATCTGAGTTACAGAGAGTATTTGATCACATTTAGTTGAATTACTTTCAGGTATAAAGAGTACACACAGAAGTCTCCCTGAGCAGACGGGCCCTTCCTTTAGAGAATAGGGAAGACTTCCTGATTAGATGCAAGGAATATTCACTTACACACGCTGTGTTCAACTCTCAAAAACCCAGTTTATTTTCTTAAAGTGAAACTAGCTTTCGATCATGCCTACAACGCCAATTAACACGCAACAGACTCAGTGCGAACTCTGCCTTTGCTGAACAGGCTAAGCGTAGGAGACATTCACCAAAGAGCTTCAGTTAAATGCCCTCTGTCTGCCAGACGCAGCTGTGGGTAACTTCACAACTACAGAGGTGAGAACTGGGGAAGAAGCTGCACTACAGCTGCTAAGGAAGAGAAGAGGCTTCTGAGGCCAGAATCTCTGAGAGCCTGGATGCTCCCAAGACATTCCACTCCACGGGCTATGAGACTTCTGTCAAACTCTTCATTTTTATGTTTTATTTTTATATTTCTTTTTCAGTGGAGAGGCCATTCAGAAGAAATGTAAAACAGCTATGTATTGGCTGAAGGAACAAGCCAGTAGGGTATAAGATAGGTATGCATATATAAGGGTAAATTTATTAAAGGCGCGAGGCTGAGAAGTTCTTAGTAGCAGCTCCATGTCCGAGGTCAGAGGAAGAACATGTTCCAACCTAATTATGGACAGACTCTACCCTTCCCCATTTCTATTCTAGCGGTTCACACTGGTGAGGGCGAATCATATGCCAATCTCTTCTGGATACACCTACCCCTCATAGAACACCCACACAGTCTCACGAGCTATCTGAGTATCCCTTAGCCTGGACAAGGAGTCACACAAAATTAACTATCTTCCTCCTCCTCATCATGATGTCTGTCCATGTGAGGAGGGAGACAGGACTTCTCACCCAACATGTGTCTGTCCTGAGACACACACTGGCGCGCAGACCTCTAATTAGACCAGAAGCAATGCTCACTTCTGCAGCACTCACTAGATTTGGAAGGATACAGAGAAGATCAGCACGGCCCTTGTGCAAGGATGACATGCAAACTCATTAAGTGGTCCATATTAAAAAAAAAAAGAAAGAAAAAGACCCGAAGCAAATACGGAAAATTGTCCTATTTGCTAATTCAGAATGATAGAGGTATTTATTAGACCATTTCTTGAATCTATAAAAAATGCTCAGGTATTTTCTATTTGAAGGGAAAATAAGATTACGTGGGGCAAAGGAGAACCTAATGGAAGGCTTGGAAAGCATTTGCCCAACCCTACCTCTCTACCTCCACCTCCCCCCAGGGGAGAAGCATATGCATAGTTGTGTAATATCCCCAGAGGCTCCCTGGGCTCCAGTGGGCCACAGAATCACTCATGAGGACCACTCACATTCTCTGCAAAGGCAAAATAAATATTCTTTCCTTGTCAGCCCTTGTCAGCTGGGGAGGAGGTGTCCCACTTATTTAACATAAGCTTCTCTTCAGACCCACCTCCAACACATTCATCTGGCTGGCTCCTACAGGACTACCAAGGGCGCAATGTCACTGCATAGCGCCCTGCCAGGCTCACCTCCACACACGGCCACACAGACACACAGACACACTCGAGAAGCTGTGGTAAATGAGCTGGGGCTGCTCTTGGTAACATATTACTTCCCCCACTTCTGGCAAAGAGCTCTGTGGTCACAGAGAAAAAGCTAAGTGTGATGGGACTGTGTGAGAGAGAGGCACCAGCTCCCAGCACCAGTTCTGAAGTGCTGTGTACAGGATGGGCATGTAGTAAACCACGAGGATGTGCGCTCTCTTTCTCTGTCTGTCTGTCTGTCTATCTACCTACCTACCTACCTGCCTATCTATGATATCTATCTATCTATCTATCTATCTATCTATCTATCTATCTATCTATCTATCTATCTACCTATCCATCTATCTCTCAAACCTTCAGACTCACGTGTAAAATGAGAACCTGTGTGCACATGAGTTTTGTCTCTTACTAGGACACTGTCATCTGATGGCTGAGCATTTGAACTGGAACCAAATTTCACCCAACTTCTTAGAACAGACATGAACGTGCTCTGCTCTCGAACTTTCACAATGCAAGGCTTTAAAAGCCACTTAAGCAAAGCCCACTCCACAATAGCTAGCACATGCACACTTGCTAAACGGCAATTTTTATAACTGAGTCCCATGGCAAACTATGGACAGGCGACGGCATGCCCATTTTACAGGAGAGAGAGCTGAGGTCCAAAGAAGTGCTGATTCCTTGTTCAAGACCACACCTGGACTGGCCAGTGGTACCAGGACTTGAAATCGCACATCTAGCATCCAGGAATTCCTAGTCCCCCTACTGCTGCTATTTCCTGGGAGCTGACCCAAGGCCACCCTCCAGATTCTTCTGCAGCTGCCGCTCCTCATCCAGAGGGTCTGATGGGAACTCCCTCTGCTACCCAGTGGCTAATACTCAGAGGCCCAGGATATGACTCAGTCCTGGAAACTCAGACTTTAATGTCAAATCCCAGGACTTAGCTCTGGCTAAGCTCAGAGTGAGGGTGGAATGTTCTAAAGCAAAAAAAAAAAAAAGGACTTGAAAGTCCAAGGGGCTCCAAGAGCTCCCCATTGAGAAGGGCTCCATGGACAGCTGGGGCTTTTACTCCAGGAGCTCAGGGAACTTCAGCCTGGGAAGTTCTTGCTGAAGCTCACTCTCTGTGACAGTCACATGTCGCTATTCTGTATGTCGGTCTATCTCCGTACTATTTGCTAATTCATTGACTCACTCTGAGGGCATGAGCTCATGAGGGATCCTGCCAGGCACTCAACCGAGTGTTCTGTCTACCTAACTCCTTCCCCCCCTACAGGGGGTGGTGCGTGTGAGGGTTTGATGGATGTGGGGAGGGTGTGAGAGGCAGCTGCCAGCAAACAGGTTCTTTCTGGTCTGCAGAACGGCCCCCAAAGCAGGCAGGAAGTGGAGAGCTTTGCCAGGCCCCGCTGCAGGTCTGCAAGCTGAGGTGGGTTTTGCTGGCCTTCTGAGCAACGTACGTCTGTGACACTGACTGCCTCCTCCCCTACTGTCTGTGTAACCCTCGCACAGCTTCCTGATGGGACTTTCTGATGGGTAGACACTCCAGTTAGAGGTCACTGCTGTCTAACCCACAGACCAAATCCTGTTAGCTGCCTGTGATGATGATGATGATGATGATGATGTGGTGTGCATGAATGTGTGAAGGTGCACTTGTGAGGGCACGCGTGCATGTGTGTGCACTGGCATGGAAAGGCCAGACGACCACCTCAATGTCCTTCTTTAACCACTGCCTACCCTGTTTGTTTGGGACAAGGTCTCTCAATGGCCTGTAACTTGCTTAGGGACCCTCTCTGCTTCCCTAGTGCTGAGATCGCCTAGTGCTACCTCGCCTGGTCTCATCGCATGGGTTCTGGGGATCACACTCGGGTCCTCACACTTGCATGGCCACCTGTGCAGTCAGATCCGCTTCTTAGTGGTCCTAGAGATAGGAAGTGCCTTCACATGTCTACGTGGCTATGTTCTGATTGCACAGCACTACGGTCTGTTTGTGTGGAGTGTGCATGTGTCTTGGCATTTGCATGGGCGTCAGAGGGCAGCTTTCAGAAGTCGGTTCCAGATCAGTCTGGGCTGTCTAAAAACAAGCACAAGGACAGCAAAAGCTTCTGCCCGTTCTTCTTATAGACCTATGACATAAGGGACATAATTTATTTGACGAAACCCCTATTTTTTATCTAACCGTGTAGTTTTTAGACGGCGTTGCATTAGAAATCACACAGTCCCTGAATGAACACTCAAAGGAGTTGTCAAGCTTTTCTTTTTGCATGGAAATTAAGGTTGTTTTGAGAATATCTTAAAGATCTCTGTGTGTGTGTTGGGGGGGTGTGCCCACGCACGCACATGAGAAAGAGAGAGAGAGAGAGAGAGAGCCTGCGCACACACACACATACACGTACATGCATGTGTGCATGTACATACTGGTATTTGAGGGTGTATGATCCTCTGGCTTATTTTATTCTGGATTGGCTCAGGAAGAGTGGTGAGTTACTCAACTTCTCCCTACCTTGGTGTGCCCATCAATCACATGGACAGAACAGGGGCTGCTGCGGAGGGCTGTGAAGACTGAATCCATCAATACGCTTGCGAACATTTGTGGTCACGGACTCCAGTGCTAGGAATCTGTCAGCACCTAGTTTGTAACAGCAAGCTACTCCTCCAGAGCCCATCAGCCATGGCCGGTCTTCAGAATGCTCGCAAATGGGAGAACTGGGTCAAGGGGTCTCAGCAAGCTTCCTTTGCCAGACTGGGGTGCTGCAAGCACACATAGGGACCTCAACTTGCAACCACAAAAATAACTGTGACTCTTCATTTTAGTGTTTTCCAAGAATCACACAGGGCTCCTGACACCAGGCAGGGAGGTGATAAGCAGAAAACATGACCACACTGTTGCCAAAGTCAAGCATGGGTGAATGTTCATACTTCCACCAGCAGCTGAGAACAGACAGTGCAGTGGCAGCCCCGCCCTCCAAGATGAAGCGCTGTGGAAGGGAGATCGCAGCTCACGTACAGAAGACTGGTGGCATCCAAAGGAAATACATCCTTGGAGCTCTCTGGAAAATGCCATTCTGGACTGAAAGACGTGATCTAGAGCTGTTTTGCTCTTGAGTCCCATCTCAACCTGTCACGGTCATGACTAAAGATCATCCTGGGACCTTAGATAGTTTATTTAGTGCCTCTGATGTGCGAGTTGCTTTCAAGAAGTCAGTCAACAATCTTGGCTTGATCACCCAAGTGAGAAAACAAAACAGGCAACATCCAATGTTTAAGAAATGGTTCTGAAACTCAAGTTGGTGTCTGGTATGCGTCCTGTTGAGTCCGAGGTCTTACCACAACTCCTCTTAGTCCCACAGAACCAGAAAGGTTGCTGCAGTAGCTACGTTTGTGGCAACTAGGAAGGGGGAGTGCCTTGGAAATAAGGACCCACTCAATTTCATACCAGGTTCTTCAGAGAGATTAGGAAACAAAACTCAACGTGTAAAGCATATAAACAAAACGACAATATTTTCTGTTGTCTGATTAGGTTTTGGTGGTGGACAAGTGCATAAAATATATTCAATAAATTTAATGTGAAGCACCATAGCTTCCATTCTAAATGCCTGTTCTAATTGCAGAGAAGCTCATGGAGTTGGGCCTTTAGGTCTAGTTAATTTTGGTGTGCAATTTTTTTTTTAATTTACAAGGTTTTTAAAGAATAGTTTATAAAATGAAAGACAAAACAAAACAAAAAAACCCAACACCAATTAAAACCCAAAGGGCTCCACTTAGAAGATTCATTCTTCTGAAACCGCAGTATTCAGTTGCAAGCCTTGACCAGAAGTTTAAAAGTGTCCCACAGGAAGTGACACACCATAACTGAATTTGTGTGGGTCCAGCCCTAGATAGAACCCAGTTTCCCTCTCTTTATCACAGCCGTCATGAATCACCTACTCAGTCCTTGGTGCCTTCTGAGCCTGAGGGGACGGATGACTGTCTACCGCAATCCAACTATCCCAAGCCTGGCCTCCAGACAATGGCCGGAGAGAGGTAACTTTCAGGCCCATGAATCATCATGTGGAAATGCCAGCTTTTATCAGAAAATACCAAAGTTTCTGCTTAAGAAGTTCCCAAATGGCACAAGAGGAACTGCAGAGACAACCTCTGTCTCAGTCAGTGTCCGAGTAGAAGGCACAGGACCAGCCCCAGCTGGGCCAGGGCTTCTAATTTTGACCTAACTTGCTCCACAGGGATGCCCACGCACAGTCTCTAGGACAGAATCCTCCATCGGCTCTGCCACCGCAATCCTGCCTGATCCATTTACCAAGTGGTTTGTATTCCGGGGCCTGCCATGCATGAAGCCGCACCATCCCCACAGTGGCTTCAAAGCAGTATTTACTCAGGGGATGGAGATGCTGCTGCGATAGGCTGAGAGACACACCCGAGGCCGCACAGCTAATGAGTCTTTAAATCCCTGGTCACCAACTCCAACATTATGCCTGATGATTAATGTTTTAGAAAGTACAGACAAGGTGTTTGAAATTTATCATCAGGTAATAAATCACAGATTATTATTTTTTTTCTCAATCAAAAGCAGCTAAGTAACACAAGGCAAGCAAATGTATTGAAAGTCGTAAAATGAGTCTGAGTTTCTTATACCAAACAACCTACATAAATATCAAGGGACAGAAAAGCAGGCTTTCAAGCCAAATTGAATGAAAAAGTGTGCAGTCACAGCACACCCCTGCCCTCGCAGGAGGCCATATATTAAGATCTTTTAGGTCTTACGCCTCATGTTTCTGGAGCAATAAGACAAATGAGGTTTTGCACATTTATTTCAGCATAAATTAGCACTAAGCATCTGGATGGATAAGATAACCAAATAGCCATAAAATCTTGGCAACCTCCACTGGAAGAAACATTGCTTGAGAGTGGAGAAGGGGGATCCGGAGAGGTTCGCTGGAAGAATCCCAGCGTGATCACAGGGCTTGTGAGGACTTCAACTCCATCTTGGACTTTAACCATAATACACTGGAAGCGAGGCAAGCTTTGTGGGGAAGAGGTTATGGAGACAGCAATTCCTTAGAACTGCACAGCCCTTCACTGATCAAAAGTGCCTGGTTTTTAATTTGGGCATCTCTAAGGCCCTCAGATGGAGGAAGACTCAGTCTTCATCATTTCCATTTAAAGATGTAGAATTAGAGTCAGAGTAAGCAGCTCTGCCATGCAAGGCCAACACTCTTTTCACTACCCCATCCGGATACCACTCTGGCATCTATTTACCCACCCACCTACTCATCCACCTACCCGCCCATCCACCTGTCCATTCATCTGAATACCCATCCATCCACCACCCATCCACCTACTAACCCATCCATCCATCCATCCATCCACCCACCCAGCCACCCACCCATCCATTCATCCACCCACCCAGCCAGATATCCATCCATTCATCCACCCACCCATCCATTCATCCACCCACCCACCCATTCATGCACCGATCAACCAAATCTACCCATCCACTCAATCATTCACCCATATTTCATACCAATTCTTATCTGTTATTGAAGACGGAAAGGCTAATTCTTTAGACACACACCCAGTGTACACAGGCACAGTTGCTCAGGAGGAGTCCCTTCCTCACTAATAATGTACCAGCTTGGGGCCTGGGTCGGCCCTCCTCCTGGCTCAGCTACCTCTCTTCACTGCTCCTGTGTTTCCTCTGCTGACTTTCTCTCTCCAGCATGTGCTGACAGTCAAGTGCTAACCACTGTGGGATCACTCTTTCACCTCTCTGCCCTTCTCCTCTGCAGGCTTGGTAGGGTTCCAGGTCCCTGCAACTTGGCTTACTTGATGGAACTGAATCCAGGGCTGACTTTTCCCATACATATGAAGGCATACCTTCAACTCACTCATTTATTCACCCGCATCTCCCTTCACCCATCCAGGAAGTAGCTACTAGCAACTTATTAACTGCTCAACAATAGGCCTAAGGGATAAAGCAATGAGCAAAATTCAGATATCAAATAAAACTGTAGCTTTCAGAAAATTGCCCCAGGAGGTGGCAATCTGGTCCTGGCAAAGTGAGGACGGGTCCCAGGAAGCCGCGAGGGCTCAGACGGGCTGGGAAATGTCACATCTTACTACTTCCTGAGAAAAATCCATCCATGGGCCTTGTTCTGACAACTGTTGTCTGATTCCACTACACTGCTCCCAGCTGTTACAGGAAAATTGTGCAGGGTAGCCACAGCTGGATTTCAACTTTCTGAAGTTCAACGTCCTAACAAAACCACAGGGCCATGTCCAGATATGATTCAAAGTGAAAACAGGATTTAACCACAGAGCAAGCCCAAATGAAGCTCACGTCCCACTCTTCCCACGATGACATCAATGTCTTTCACATGTGGACACTCCTTCAGGAGGGGTAGCACAACCCCAGCCTTACTGAAGCCTCAGCCCAGCCCCGCCTTCTCCTTCTCACAGCTGACATCTATCCTTCCTTCTGCTCACCCCTCTCCTGTCCTTGCCAAGGGCCGGTTACCTTTTAAAGTGGACTGACTTCTGACCTTGAACACAAGACTAAGCAAAGTCATACATGTTTGTCCTCGTGAGATTCATTCAGACATGGGCCACAGAGCTTCTTCCACATTCTCGAAGCAGAGTCAGGCACAGGTTGTAGCAATGACTGGTTGCTATGGTTACACAAACTGGCTAGGCAGTGCCAGTAGCAACATACAAATCCAGACCCTGACTTGCGCTGCTCTCTGTTGGAGGAGGCCACTGCTGGATGAAGCATCTTGATAGATGGCGTGGGGCAGCTTGCACTCCCAAAGGAGGTGGCTTCCCGTGATAAACAGATGCCATGGTGGTTAAATCCCTGGACCACAGAGGGAACACCACACCAGCCTCTAGTCTGTCTGTCTCTCGGTGCCAGTGTAGCAAAAACCAGATTATACACCATGGAGACAGGTCCCACATGAAAACAGGTCCAGATACTTTTGGTGGGGCCCACACTGGGGTAATCCTGAGTCACCTATAAAATGGTCCATTTCTATGTGTGGTCTATCTCTAAGGGCAGGGAAGTTGTTGCCCTTTCTAGCGCAGGTGGGCTTTATCCCAGCAATTGAAGGACTGAACAGATCAAAAGGTCTGACCCTCCCATGAGCAAGAGACTCTTGCCCAACAGTGAGATTTTTCCTGCTTTCACACTGGACCTGAAACAAAAGCTCTTCTGAATGAAATGCACGCTGTTCTGGATCTGCACAATGAGGGACTCACGGGCCCTATAAGCACTTGTTGCACTTAGACTGTGTCTTTCTACACACACCTTGTCTTCATGGAAAGCCCTAAGGCAGCCAGAGACTCGAGGAAGCCCTCTTAGGTTTCCAGTCCATTCTGCATATCCCTGAAGACAGCCACCACACCAGGGACTGGTACAGCATCTGGGATGGAGGCTCCGCAGATTCCTAATGTTTGAGCGGATGCTAATGAGATTCAAGACAGAATCAGCAGTCAGTCCCACCTTCTGAGAAGGACTAGGGGCCAACTCTCCTCAAATCAAGGACTTCGCTGACTTCAGGTTTCAATCTTTTCTTCTAACGTCCCATAAGGCAGGACTAGATAAACTGGAACACAGCATCTTCTCTGATAATTGATGCATGTTTGTATTAGTAATACCTGTGAGAGATTTCACCCACTTAAAATGTGCAATACAATGCAATACAATATAATGCAACCATTAGCAAATTCTGATTCTAAAATATATTTATTACAACCCAGAACTGCCCACCTCTACCAGTTACTTCCTGTCCTCCGGACCTACCCCAGACCACAGGCAGCCACCAATGTACTTTCTGACTCTACATTTGCCCATGCTACATTTATGGAACCACATGACTGTGGAATTTATAAGTGGCTTCACCCCTCAGTGTTTCTGAAGCTCACTCTTGTTGCGACATGTCTGGACTTGATATCACTAATGATCCTTTCTGGGAACACCAGCACCCAGGCGGCAGTGTGGATGTATTCAGCTCAAGCCCTGCTGGTCCACACTCAGGTTTGTGTCACAGAGAAATGCATGGCTTTGCTGCCAGGCACTGCATAACACCCTGCAAAGACTGAGAGAGGGCTCAGGGGTGAGGCTCAAGACTGCCTGTTTAGCATGCACAAGGTCCTAGGGTCCAACCCCAGCACCAAGAAAAAGAGGAGGAGGAGGAGGAGGAGGAGGAAGAGGTAGAGGAGGAGGAGGAGGAGGAGGGGGAGGAACAGAAGGAAGATATCAATGATGAAGACAACTTATGGGGAGAAGAGAAATCTTTAGATCGATTGCTTTAGCTTCTGACACCTTGCTCCAGGTGTGGCTATCCCTCTGTTATTCACCCTCCCCCAGGCTTCTGATATGGATATTATTATTCCTGTGGTCACAGGCGTTCAGAGATGCTAAGGAACTACAATCACACAGCCATCATCAAACCAGACCTGTTTGCCTTAACATTTCTGTCTTTCCCCTTGGGCACTTCACCCTATTCCCCTGCAGGAACAGGGGTGAAGCAACCAGAGTTACGAGCCCAGCTAGTTAAGACATTCCCTGTACTTGAAGAACTTGAGAGAGCACAGGCTGAGCCAGAGGCCAGGGTGAATGGGTGGCATGATCAGAGGTGAAGAATGGAAACACCTTTTCCCTACGTGCAGAGAACGAGAGCCCCACTTTCTCCACATCTGGAACACATGCAAGGACAGAAGGCAAAAACAAACCTTCCTCCAAGAGGGCTCAGTAGGAAGCAAAGTGCTTATACCCAGCTGTTGAGAAACAGCCTTTCCCAGGAAGATACCCCACTTCCAGAGCAATCCCAGGTCCATGCCCAGAACATTCTCACCCACCCCACACTCGATGGAGTAGACTGCCACTAAGCCTGCAGACCTGCGTTTGATCCCTGAGTTCCAGGTGGAGAGAACGCTCCTCTACAAGTTGTCTTAGGGATTGTGTGTGTGTGTGTGTGTGTGTGTGTGTATGTCCGTCCGTCCGTGTGTGTGTGTCCGTCCGTGTGTGTGTCCGTCCGTGTGTGTGTGTGTGTCTCCATCCGTGTGTGTGTGTGTGTCCGTCCGTGTGTGTGTCTGTCTGTGAAGGCAGTTTCTATTTCCTCCCCCAAAAATATTAAAACAAAAGCAAGCTTATTCTTTCCAATGCTTTGCTTCCTTGAGGATAGCATGAAGACACGGGGTATCCTATTACACAAAATTATCACAGCAATGGATAAGCGATAGAGACTGAATCGATTCAGCAACACTACAAACATGTCTGAATCCTCTACTCATTTGGCCTATCTACCTATCAAGCCATGCCTGAGTTTCTTCATCTGTAAGATGAACACAGGGAAAATATTCAGAACCAGGGAGGTGGCGCCCAGGAGCGCACTGTGCCGGCAGTTAGCGCACCACCGTGTGTCACCTGTGTGCCGGGGGCCTCCTAGCTCTGGGTCAGTGAGAGGGCCACCCTATCCTCTTAGGGGGTAGCAGTCCACAGGTAGCGAGCAAGACGGCAGACAAATAACCGAGACTGACCATTTCTGGGGGTGACATGGAGGGGGCACTGGAAGCTGGGATGGAGCTTGGCCCAGAGCTATAGGAAGTGTGGTCATGAGTAAGAACAAACAGAGAGAGAGCCAGGTCCCCCAGGAAGGCCAGTTTGAGGGAACTGGCAGGAACCACAGGATGGAGGCACAGGGTGAGAGGAGATGAAAAGCAGGGCTCCTCGTGAACAAAGCATCACCTCAGCCACTGTGACCTCTTTCCAACAGCCAACTTGGCAACATGGTGCCCAAGGAGGCAGAGCTAGGCATGGCGGTGCACCATATTGAACTTCCTGTGGAGCTCCCATGACTGTGCACAGGGCGGGGCTCCCCCGTCCTGCTCTCTGCCCCATCTCTTACATTCCAGTGGTTTCTCCCATCTCAATCAGACTCCTGGGAAGATTTATTCCTAATTCCTCCTGGAAACATCACGTAACTTGAAAAAGGCTGATCGCACAGGGTGGCCATTGAAGCGATCAGGGCCATAAATATCCTGGGCCTCTTTTAATATACACGCCGTGACAAAAGAATGCCTTGATCCACGGTGTTCACAAGAAAATGCCGCCTGCTGAGCTGATGCCTGCTCCCCATCCCCTTCTGCTTCACACCCATCATCGCTCAGTTCAATAACTCTTTTGTTCCCCCACAGAGCCCGGTTCTGGCTAGTTGGGGCCAGGTTTGTTTTTTCTGCATTCCGTAGGCCATTACTGGGACCCCTTGACTGGTGAGCTGAAACCCTTGTTCCTCCTGACTATGCCAAGTCACCGGACTGTTTGTTGTTATAAAGGCATTAAAACCATTGCAGAGCCATCACAGGGAGAACGGTTCCCATTTTTTGGAGCCAATTAGGACTGTACACTTTACACACTGGGTAATTCTGTGCTTTCAACAGCCAGGCAACCCCGCTATTAAAAAAACTTTCATATTCCAGATTAGAAAGGACAAGAAGAAGTGAAGGACCACGAAAAAAAAAAAGAAAGATAAAGAAAAGGGCAGTTTGGCACCGGCTCATGGGGTAGAGAGGGGTGGGTGTTAATCTGCCTTATTTGCAGGTGTCGTTGCAAAGCACCTGTGGGAAGGAGTGGAAGGCCAGAGTCAAGGACAATGAGAAGAACCTGGGTGACAGACTGGACAGTGGTTGCCAAAGACAGTCTCAGCCTAGTACCTAGAACCTATGGCTAGCATGGCCAAAAGGACTGCACATGACTAGTGTGAGGCGGGAAGATGATGGATTGCCAAGTGAGCCCCGGGCCATCACAGCTCGCCTTCTAGAAGGCAAGCAGGTCATGTCAGATACCCCTGCTGGAGAAGGCCAGGAGCAGAGTTTTGCTGGAACCTCCAGACAGAGCCTGAATGTTTTGCAACCTTGACTTTGGCCCCAGGAAACCCATCTTGATCTCTGAATCCTCAGAACCGTGTAAGAGTTCACTGATGTAGCAAAACCCCTTTCCATCATCACTGTCACAAGAAACCCACATATGGTGGAAACAAGGGTGGCCTCCTGCCCCAAGGAAAGAAGCGGGTTGAAGATAAAGATGATGGGCAAGGTCATGGCCGAGGAAGTTGTTCCTGCCCTGCGCCATCTCCCCACCTCCCCTGATATACACCTGAGCAGAACCTCCAGGCTCAGTGCTCAGGTTCTCACACACAAATCAGACCCAACGGTAACACAGCAAGTGCATTGAGCAAGTAGCACGACACAGGCTTTGGGCATGTTTGTACTTCAGTCTCAAAATACCCCTATGAGAAGGGTACCTGTCTTAGTGGATTTTCCGTTCACTGTGACAAAGTGCTTGCTAGAAGGGCTGGGGGTGGCACACTGGCTCATGGTCTAAGGGGATATAGTCTGCTTTGGTGGGAAAGCATGGCTGTTAGGTTCCTGCAGGGAGTGAGAGAAGACCTGCTTGTTATAACTCAGCTGAATCAGGGAGCAGAGAGGTGGGGGCTAGAACATGGCCCAGCTATGACTCCTAAAGCCCACCCTCTAGAGGCCACAGTACGAGGGTTACACAACCTTCCCAAACAGCATCACCATCTTGGAGCCAAGTGTTCAAACACCAACCTTTGGGTGACAACTCACACAGAAATCCTAACAGTACTGGTGTGAACCCCTTCCACAGGAAGGGAAACAGAGCCATACAGGAATGAGATGCTCAAGGATGCAGTTTAAGACCAAGAGTCCAGTTCCAGAGCTAGCAGCTTTTTGGTCTTTACATCAGCATGGAATAGGCCCTCCATTGCTCAGAGGTGCTGTTCTGGTTAGTCTCACTCACTCACTCATTCATTCATTCATTGACTCATTCACTCACTCATTCATTCATTCGTTGACTCATTCACTCACTCATTCATTCATTCGTTGACTCATTCACTCACTCATTCATTCATTCGTTGACTCATTCACTCACTCATTCATTCATTCGTTGACTCACTCACTCACTCATTCATTCATTCGTTGACTCATTCACTCACTCATTCATTCGTTGACTCATTCACTCACTCATTCATTCATTTGTTGACTCATTCACTCACTCATTCATTCGTTGACTCATTCACTCACTCATTCATTCATTCGTTGACTCACTCACTCACTCATTCACTGACAGAGTCACTCTTTTACTACTTCTCTTCCTCCCTCCCTTCCTTACTCTCTCAATTACTCACTCTCTAGCTCATTTATTCATGCATTCACTCACTCACTCACTCACTCAGCATTCATTGATTCGCTGGCTCGATGACTACTCACTCACCCATGTATTCTTTCACTGAAATCTCAGTGTCTTGGGTCCTGAAGATGAATACACTAAAACCTTCTCACTCACACCAACAGCTAAATCAAGTCTGCACTAGGTAAGTCCACCTCACCCATAAAGAAATGGGCAAGAGGCTGCCTTGCTGGGGATGAGGTCCCTGAGTGCCCACAGCTCCTACTAAGACATGAGGGTGAGAGAAGCCACGGCCATGTTTGTCCGCCATAGCTTCTTCATTAACGCCATTTCCACGGGGCACTGTCTCATTTCACAGACAACGGATGCTCACTGTCATGTGTTTCTGCTTCAGTTTTACAAGTATCTCTTTACGTATTTCTCATTTGGCCAGAATATTTTAAATGCATCACTGGATGAGAGATCAGAACAAAAGCAGACGCTATGTAAGAAGTATCTGTATTAATCAGAGGTGCAAGTACAATAAGAATATGTTTTAAGAGTTCTTAAGCACCTTTCTTCAGAACACGACGAAGTACTTTGTACTTCATGTCTCAAGTTACTGTGCACTGTGGCCTGTTCTCATGCCTGGTATGTGCAGTCTGTTAACCCCTAGAAAACCAGGGCTCAGAGAGCTTACATGACTTGCCCAGGCCACACAGCACCTGGGCTAGAAAGAGAATCCTCCCCATGTCATGCGCATATAAGGCTGGGGTGCCTTAGCGTTATGGGCTGTAAAACCAATGAGAGAAACATTTGCGGCTGTCTCTCCTCAGGGGCCAGAGGAAGCATTCTAAGCTGCTGGCTGGACTAAAGGAGGTGCCTTTATTGACTTGTAAAGTCACTCCGCGTTCAGTTACGTCTATAAGACATTTCCGGTCACTGGAAGCTGTGGCAGACATATAAAGAAGGGCAGATCTGGGAGGTGCCTCACAGCACAGCTGATGGGTTTTGCGACCCTGCCACACTCCCACACTGTCAGGCTGCCAGTCCTCTGAAACACCTGCTAGCCACATCAATGGGCACGAGTCACAGGATGGCTCATGGAGGGGGTTTCCTTTCACATCCCCACAAGCTGGTGTGTGTCCTGGCAGACTGCCAGGAAGCAGGGCCAATGGGCTCTTTATTCTCCCTCCCTGGAGCTGCCCACTCCTTCCTGCCCCTCTTGGCAGGGATACCTGCAACGTGTCTGCAGGACAGCAAGACCCTGTGCAGGCCAGAGAGTCATTCATGCAAGCAGTTACTCTGCCCAGTGCCCCATATCCCTGTAGGCAGTGTCCTCTATGTGGACAGGCCTCCTTGACCAATACTGTTGGGCATTTTCCTGGTTGGAGATGCAAACTCAGGCCACCTTAATTGTTTTTATCAAACATCTGAAGCCAGAGCAGAAATCTCAGTGTACCTGCTTCCTGGCCTATAGCAACAGCATTTCCCAACACCAGGACACAGTGGCTACACACTCGGAAACAGGTTGGTGGTCACTGTACCAAGGTTTCCAATCAACTGCTGACCCTGACCCTCTAGCCACCCTGCCTTATCACAGAGAAGACATGCTGAGTCATCACCCAGTTGATGCATATCGATGTTCTATGGCCAAATGGCCATCAAGAGATGCAGAGATATCAGTGTCCCACAGCTATGTGCCTACTGAGGCACAAGGGTGCAATGGCTATTCTTGGCTGTTGACCTGACTATATCTGAAATTAACTAAAACCCAAGCTACTGGACATACCTCTGAGGGATTTTTCTTGATTGGATCATTTGAGGAGAAAAGACCGGATACAGCCATGACCAATGGAACAATGGAAGCCAGCACAGCTGTTTGACACAGTCCAGCAAAGCTGAGCTGAATGCTGCATGGCTGTTGTGCTGTCTCCCACTTTAGGTCTCTATGTATTGCACTGTTAGGGGACTTTTTTACATCACGATTCGTTTACGTCTTTATCCGAGAAAATTATTTCTGAGTCTCTTTTGGAAAGTCCTAATTATTACAGCCCCTTCTGCTTTTAGAAAATTAACTTTATCTGACTTTACTCAGGAATCTTCCTTACACCTTGGAAATTGTGATAAGCACAAAAAATGCTAGGAATTTCTTTATGGGGCTATGGTTCCAGGATCTTCTTGGTGAGTCTAACCCTGAGCAAACTCAAAAGCAGGAAATGAGGGCAATATAAACTTGAGAGAAGCTGATAAGCTCCAGCTGGCCAGAAGAAGTGGCTTCCTCCTACATATGCTCAGAGTTTCCTGGAAATGTAGTTTACAAGATGGGGGTGGGGTGGGGTAGGGTAACATTACATGCCTCCAGAGAAAAAGAAACTTAGTAACTAAGTTAGAGTGGCTAAAACAACCTTTACCCTATATGGTAGTATGATATAAAAGAAAAAAAGAATTAGACATTAGGATTTGTTGTTTATAAAAAGACTGGCTTACACCAGGTTATAGTGAGATCACTTAACTAGGAAGCAAAATGAATTCACTTAACAGATTTTTATAGAGATTATAAAAGCAAGTCAACCACAGAGGCTTTTGGGCCTAAACCTTTTAGGGTTATGCTTTAAACCACCAAAGTTTTATTACATTATTCAAGGTTTGAGGACTTAGACTGGCTCAAATAGTTACAAAATGATATGATCTGTATCCCCTTGGAAACCATGAGTTTGTCTTTGTTTTGTGTATATAAATAAAAAGGACTCTGATTGCTAGTCAGTCAGAGCTTCAGTCAGAGATGCAAGATCCTCCCTGCCTTGGGTTCTGACTCAATCTCCCTTCACCTATTCCTTATCTCCTCTCTGGACTTCTGTTGACTGCTAGGGCTGGCCCCCAGCAAAGACCTATCTTCAATCTGGATCATTTGAGGTAGAAAACCCACCTTAAATCTGGGCCACGGTTCTGGTGGCAGCCTACTTAAAAGTATTTGTTTTTGTCTGTTTGTCCTTACTCTCACTGTAAGATCAATTCTTCACTGGTATAAGAGCCTGTACTTCTTCAGGATTCTGATATATAGTGAAGACACGCTGAGATACCCCGCCTCGTGGACTAAACAACTATGGGGTTTTTAGACTTTTCTTCAGGAGTCAGCTATTGTTGGAAAAGACTGCAGCCTGTAAAGCTACTCTAATCCATCCTGTACATATAGACACATACATATACTTAATCTATCAGAATCCTGATTAATACACATGAGCTTCCATCTGCCCATTGCATGGCCCTTCTCATTTTGTGTAATATGACTCTGAAATGTCTGATCAACGTAAGTTGAAGAGACCTTTGTTCAAGGACAGAACAAGCATCCCCACACTCTTGACAGCACCTTTCCCCACACTCAGTCACATCTCCTCTCACTGGGATTCTCAACAACTCCACCAATGGAGACATTCTGCAAATGAAGAAACTAAGTCACACAAAAAAGCACCCAGAGATAAGATTTTATCTACTGCTCTTTTGTGCCTCCTATGTTTCTTGGCTAGGATCATGGAAACACAAAGGAGCCAGGTCTAACCAGGTAGGAGATGTAGGGAGGTGTCAGGAGGAAAAGGTGCCTCCCACAGAACAGAAGGAAGTGAGGGAAAGATAACTAGCCCCACCCCCTGTCATGAGAAAAGCTGGAACTTCTGGGTCTCCATATACAGCCCCTCACTTGTCCATCATCCCTGGAAGGTGGGGAGGGGAGATCCATTTGGTTTTCTGGGTAAGCAAAATCTGGGAGTGTGTATGTTCATGAAAGAGGCTAGCTTATAGAGAGGGAGATGGGACGAACCGATGGACAGGTATGACTGAAAAGTCCTCAGGCAGAAACTGTTGGATCTATAGGGATAGGAGGAAGCGTCTTGGTTTTGAGGGCTGGTATTCCTGCAGCCTCTTTGGCATCCCAAGGAATCAGAGAAGTAGTGATCAGAGGGTTCCCATGGACTGCTCTGTCCAGAGCACACCTGGCCCGAGGACACCTCGTCTTTCTTCCCTTGATGAGACCAGTAAGATATCCAGACGAACTGAGCAGAGATTCTCCTGTCCACGCTGGCCAGATGTTGGCTCTGGTCAGGCTTTATAAAACATGCTCAGAATGGGGAAACAAAATGCAGATTCATGAGGAGCCTTTTCTTATCTAATATTTGGGAAATCGAGCAGTTCCTATGTACCAGACACTGGCATTTACCCTGAGTTTGCTCATGGTTTTGAGGGAGCCACTGGTAACCCAACAGACAGGAAGTTGCCAGGACAGCTAAGTTCAGGGTAGGAGGTTGAGGCAGGGCTGGAACTAGATTCTAGACAGTCTGATGACTAGAGCTGGTGAGTTTTTACCATACCAGGGAAGCTAAGAACTGTGTCTAGGGTCACACAGCAAGTTGTCAAAGCCAGTTGGACCTGGGTCACTCCGAATCCAAAGCCCAGGCTGGATGGACATTTTGCTGTTGAGTGTTAGGAATCTTACACTGAGACACAGTCAGCAGTGCTGTATGCACACAGTGAGCCCTGGACTGGGGTGGGGGTGGGGGTGCCTCATTCATGATCTGGACAGTTCTGATGAAGAATGCACAGACCAAGCTACTGTGCTTGGTCTGCCTACGGATCCAGCCTGAGGCAGCGGAAGGGCCCAGAAGCTTCCTTTTCAGAGACACAACCTTCAGCTTGCAGTTTCTGAAAGCTGGAGGGGGAATAGGTTCAAAACAAGCACAACTCTCCAAATAGTGATAAATACCTCAAATTAGCCAGCAAGTTTAAAAGCCTGCGGCTGCTCTTTTTCCCAGAGCGGGAACAGGCTCCTGATTGTGGCCTGTTAGAATGAAACATTCAGAAGAGTGTGGAGCCGTCAGGCAGGGGAGGCCCTGGGGCTGCCCCGGGACACTGGCCCAGCTGGCTGGCCAGGGGACACAGCAGGCAATTGTGGGGCATGTGCTTACGGAGGAGAGGCTGTGGCCAAGGAGAATCTGAACTGGGGCCTTCCTCCTTTCCTGGGGCCATGCTCCTCTCTATAGAAATGGGACAGGGGAATGTCAGGGCTGAAATGGCTTCTGCAGGACATCTTGGTTTTGGAACACGGTGACCCTAGAGGCTGCTCTGTGTTCCTAGAGGAAAACAACAATACTGACAGAAGAGAAGAGCAGTTCACAGGGCCTGCGGTCTCCAGGGTCCAACTTCCTCCAAAGGATAGCACTGGGACTCTCTCTCTTCCCCCATGACCTACAAACCCATGGAGCCTATCGCCATTGGATGAGCTGTCCAGGGATAATGAAGGACAGACTGACAGCAATGACAGCCAGAAGCAACTTGGCACCTCTTCCCTTCTGCATCAGACAGCGGTCTCTAGCCCCAGGGAAGAGACGCCTCACTGGTGAGGAACGGACTCATCCCTGTGGCCCACAGACAGGCGCCTTCAGGTCTTTCCTTGACTCAGGCCCATGTCTCCGTGCTGTGTCATGGTGTCTCAGGAAGTGCATTTGAACACTGAGGCCTTAGGGCAGCCACACAAATGCTCTGAGCATGGAAACTGGACTGTGACACCATCTACTCCCTGGGGCTGCAGAAGGGGAAGGGGAGACAGCTACGGCTTCCTGGGTATACTGTTTCAGGAACTTACAGGCCCTTCCTGCTTGGCCTTATCGGTGCTTACCGAGTAAACTGGGGGAATACAGCAGCAGAGATGTTGAAATTCTAACCAAACTCCCCAGGCTGTGAAGTAGCCTGTACTGGCTATGCTGCTTCCTGAAGACTCTATGGGTCCAGTTTGTTGGAATCACTGATCGCGGTTCTGGCTGCCCATGCTAGTCACCTCTGAGGGTTTACAAAGCACGGGCCTCGAAGCCCCAGTGCAGACCCTGAAACAGAGACCAGTGGTGCCCACAGTTTACAAAGGCCTCTGGTTGACCAGTCTATTATATCTCCAGTGTTTGAGTAGCCATGTGGTAGGACACCCAAATGATTTCAACTCATTTTATTCTTCCACAACCACTAGAATTCACTATGCAGATACAGAAAAACACGGGGTCCCGAGAGAAACCTGTGGAAATAGCAAGGCCTTGTCTTAATAAAAATCTCACTTTTGCACATCAGAATTCAAGGCAGTGGGCTGAAGTCTGCCGTATTTTATAGTAACCCTGATCACCTGCATTACAGTTTGGAAACCAAAATTCCCCCCCCCCTCTCTCTTAAAAAGGGTTTCGTGTACCTCAGGCATGCAGACTTTGATCGCAGCTTGTTTCCATTCATCTCTGCCATTCCAGGGCAGGGTGGAGGAGATGAGCTGAAGCTGAGAGAGCTGTGGGGTTAAGAACATGCTAGACAGAAGGTTCTAGGCACCTGTGCAGAGCAGGGAGCTGCTGCCTCGGGGCAGCATAGGTGCCAACTTCACTCATTATTATAATTAACCTTCCACATCTGCCCGGGGACACAGTGAATGTTATTTTGGTATTTTAAAAGAGAGCACTCACAGTCCCATAAATGTCGTAAGTGGGCCTAAGTTGGTGGCACCAGAATGTTTCCATGAAACCGTTTTTTTTTTTTTTTTTCCAATGTCATAAACTTCCGGGTGTCACTAAGGCCTGTTTGGTGGAGTTTGCTTCCTTACAAATTTGTGACAGCCTTAGGAAGTCAGAGTAGCACCGTAAAGAGGAAGCAGCCCACTTCCCTGGAAAAATGTGCAACAAGCCCACAAGGGGAAGGGCCGGCCGGCCAGTCACACTTGCATGCTTCCCCCCCCAAGCTTCGCCACCCCGAGGAATTCTTCTATTTTTTGGCTGTACATCTTACCTGCAAAGAGTAAATCTTCCCTTTTCACTGAAAGCTGTGATCCTCCAGAATAACCCAGGATGGCAGGAATTTCAGCTAAGTCTGAACAGAATAGCCTTGTCTCTCCCTGACCTGAGAAGGCTACACATAAAGTAAACATCTCAAATAATATCTGTTGTCACCATCGTCATCATAGTTGCGCTGAAAATGACTTAAAATTCATGGCTGTACTTTGCCCTCTGTGTAAACGTTCAGTTTATCTCCTGGCCTCAGGCTACAGGGCAGTTGGTATTTAGGGATTTATAAACAAGAGGTGGTATCAAGCTCCTACTTTTGAGGCACCTCCACTGGAGGGGAGGAATGGTCTGCTGACTCAACAGCTGAAGAGATCAAGGAGAAATAAGAGGAACTGACAGTGCTGGCTCGACCATGGGAACCCCGGTGGGCAAGGCTTACAGCACGTATCACTACAACTTTAGCACAAACACAATGCCCAGCAGCACAGAATGTTCAACACATGTGATGAGTGGGAGAGCGGGTGGCTGGGTGAGTGGATGGATGGATGGATGGATGGTGGATGGATAGATGGATGGATGGATGGGTGGATGGATGGATGGGTGGATGGATGAATGGGTGGGTGGATGGGTGGATGGATGGCTGGATGGGTAGATGGATGGATGGATGGATGGATGGATGGTGGATGGATGGATGGATGGATGGGTGGATGGATGGATGGGTGGATGGATGAATGGGTGGGTGGATGGGTGGATGGGTGGCTGGGTGGGTAGATGGATGGATAGATTGGGTGGATGGATGGATGGATGGATGGATGGGTGGATGGATGGATGGAAGATGGAGGATGGATGGTGGATGGATGGAGGATGGAGGATGGATGGTGGATGGATGGATGGGTGGGTGGATGGGTGGATGGATGGGTGGATGGGTGGGTGGGTGGATGGGTGGATGGGTGGATGGATGGATGGGTGGATGGATGGATGGGTGGGTGGATGGTTGGATGGATGGAGGATGGATGGTGGATGGATGAAGGATGGAGGATAGAGGATGGATGGTGGATGGATGGATGGATGGGTGGATGGGTGGGTGGATGGGTGGATGGGTGGATGGATGGATGGGTAGATGGATGGATAGATGGATGAGTGGTTTAATGAGTAGATACGTGGATGGGTAGATGAGAGGACAGATGGATCAGCAGGTGGCTGAGTGGATGGATACGTAGGTGGCTGGATTGATGGTGGATGGCTAACTACATGATTAGCTCAGTGGGTGCGTAGATAAAGTGGGTGAGTGGGTGGATGGATGGACTGACAGAGAGAGGCAGACAGGTAGGTGGATGTGTAGATGGGTGGATGGATAGATGGGCAAATGGATGAGAAGAGGCTGAATGACTGAAAGGATGGAAGTTAAGGAGGGGAAAAGAACAAAGTGGCCGTTATCATTTTGTTAAAAATGATTCCTGGGCTGATGAGGTGGTGCAGTGGGTAAAGCTTCTGATGTACAAGTCTGAGGTTTAGAGTTCAATCCCTGAACCATGGAGGAAGGAGAGAACCAACTCCAAAGGTTGTTCTCAGACCTCCAAATATGTGCCACAGGCTGCATGCAACCTCCCTCCCTGCCCCCTCTCCATCCCCCCTTCTTAAAAAGAACAGCTCCTTAACTAGCTAAGAAAGGGGCAGGATCTCTATATTAATCAGTACCCTTAAAAAGATGCTGAGAACAACCCAGGCAGAAATGCTCATCAACAGCCAGTTTCTCCACTCTGCTGGAGCAGATATTAAGATTGGCTGCATGGCCTCCCAGAGCACCTGCCCAAGCAAAGCCACAGAGCACCACAAAGAACACGGTAGTAATGCTATCAGCAACGTGTGGTCCCCTTCCTAGTACAAAAGTGGGTATCAGAGAGGGCATCCTGGAAGGGAGCACATTAAAAGTGCTCATCATGAAGAGTCTTCTGGGGACTGCATATTGTGTGACTTGTGTGTGTGTGCTATTGTGTGTGTGTATATATATATGCATATATATTTGGATTGGTGTGGTGCTGGGGACAGGACTTGGGACTCTGTGCATGCTAGGAAAATGCTCTGCTTGAGCTATGTCCTGAATCCCTCTTTCTATACTCCAAAGTCCTATTGCGTTTTTGTTGTTCTGTTGCGGTGCTGGGCTCAAACCCAGGACTCCTGTACACACTAGGCGAGTGCTCTGTTGAAGCAATCCCTCTCTTTCATATGAGGGAAATGTTTTCTTCCTTCCTAGTTTGCGAAAGTTCTGTGTCAGACTGGCAAAAGTACAGACACTTCCCCCTACCCCTCAGGTGAGTTCTGTATCTGGGCAGCTAATGTCGACTGTGGATTGAAAACATTTTGGGGAGAAACTGCTTTATCTAAAGACATCAGGACTTTTAATTCAACGGTTCATCCCTTCACCGAAGCACCAAAACTATGTATACATCACACTGATGTGTGCACTGCAGGTGATCCAGGCAGACAGCTGAATACAAATGCTAGGTCATTTACATGAGGTCTCGAACATTCTTATCCTACAACCTTGGAAGGATGGGATCCCGGAACCCATTCCTCGCCCCTGATACAGCAAAATAATCCGATCAGAATGACGCTCAGCTAAACCACAGATTCAGTAGAAGGGTGTGAGCTGAGAGTGACGTCAGAGGTTCTGTCCAAGGTGGGATGAGCATCAGTCTGTGGATTGATGTGCAGATGCTGAGGCAGAGGGATGACAAGATTGCAGCTAGCCTTGGCTACATAATGAGACAGTCTTAAAAACAGATGCTTGGATAATCTCTTCCCTGCCACATGTACACAGACCACAGCTGACTCTCACAGACAGGAGCTTTGTCGCGGCTCCAACCCAGCCCAGGTCTGACCCCAAGCTTTGTAAGGCCCTTGCCAACCCTTGGGCAGCCCTGCTTGCTGAGCAAACAGTGAGCATCTGTTTTCTCTGGCTTCGGAGAGGAACAGTCATACAACTTAAATCACACTAAATAAGCCAGCGGCCCCTCGTGGGCTCCGTGGCACAATTTAACTCCATACAATGCCTCCAATTTTGCTACTTCAGCTAAATCATTTCTCAGCCCCTTCTCGGGAGTCTGTAAATGTCGCCATCTGGGACTGTAAACATTAAAATAAGACGCCGTAAAAAATATCAGTAAACCAATTAAAAGCTCAAGCAGCAGTAAACCCTCCTTCCATTACATCTAAAAAACAACAGCAGACCCCCCTCCTCCGAGCTAAATCAGTGTTCTGGATCAGCAGTTTCCAAAGTTTTTTTTTCCCTTATGTCTCACAAGAACTTATGAGCACCCATCTGGAGTCCTGGTGAGCTGGAGACCATTTTAACCCTCAGCCAAAGGGCAGAAAGGATGGGAGATTCCTTTGCCTCTGACCCCAGAGAGCAAGAGTCAATACTGATTGCAAGAGTGGACCCATGACCTAGAAACTGGACCGTTTAGAATCTGAGTCATAGCTGGGAACTGCCTCATATTCACTCATCAAACGTCAAAGATGCATATTATCCACAGTAACAGAGGGGACTCTGACCGTGGCAACGGGGTTTTGCCATACACAAAGCTCTTCCATTGAGGTATTTAAGCAACACAAACACCCTATGAAGTAAGGATAACTGCGATTGTTTCCAACTTTAAAGGTAAGAAATCTGGGGCTCAGAGACGTTAGGCTGTTTTCACAAGGACACAACACATTAGAGACAGTGCCAACAACCTGACCTCTGCTCTTGAAACCAAGTTCACTTCTTTGCTCTACGACCTACTTCAGGCATGATACCAAGGCCAAGGGGAGATGCTGCTGTATGCCGGGTGACCTCCTAGTTGTGTGGATCCCTGATTTTAGCTAATCCAGCGATCATCTGCGTTTGTATTTCTATGAAAATCCTTCCTGCTTTCCCTCACCTCCACCCATCTGGAGCTCACTGATTCATCCTAAATGGGGAAAAGATTCAGGATGTTTAATTAAAAGTAACATCTTCCTTTGCCAAGATTCTGTGTTCTAATCCTGACACAAATAGAACAGGTGGTTTCTGAGAAAGCCAGAAAGTAGACACAAATACTATCATCCCCAACTCTGAGAAGACTGATCCATAGTCCCTGTGTTCTCCGGGTACCGTACAACTGTGATAAGAATCAACTTGCTGAAAAGCCCAGTGCCCATCTCCCACATTCTGTTGAGGGAACTCCTGCTGTGGGGGACCAGGCAGGGAGTGAAGGATGGAGGGACAAAGCCCAGGCAGGAGTGTCTGGTGCCCTGTTTCCTGTGAACAAGGAATCTGGCAGGTAGATCATCATTCCAGCCTACCGATGGGGAAACCGAGTCTCAGGAAAGTTGTCACAATTGGGTGAGGCTGTGTTGGGATGCGGGGGACTGGGAATAGTTGACTGACATCAGCTATTCCAGCTCTGCATTCTGGCCCACAGAAGAGCGAGCAGATGGCCCAGGCTTGAACAGGAGATAGTGGGATGGGGTACACTGTGGATGTGCGCTCCTGGGCTGACTTCTCTTGAGCGCTGAGTCTTTCTAGCAGTGGAAATGTCACAGAGGGACAAGAACCCCAGAAAGAACCTCACATGGAAGGGACTGGACCCGAGGAGGACCCCTACCCCACAGCTCTTCAGCATTCTTGGACTGGAGTTCCTCACCTGGTCTGTTCTATCGGCAGACTCAGACCTTGGGGTAGGTCAAGGCTGCAGGGGGAGAAGGAGCCAGACTCTGCTTCCAAGAGGCCTCAAGTCAAAGAGGATGTCAAACACGATTCCCCGGTCAGGACCAAGGCTGGGTTTTTCTTCTGGCAGGAAGGGATGTGGAAAGGATGGGGTAGAGGGATAAAGAAAGTCTTCTGTCTTCACCAGGTGCTGTGAGTGGAGCCAAGACCAACACAGGCCTTGTGCTTAATGGAAATTTCCTCTTGGCCTTTCTCTCCAACTGGGCATGGCTCTCTTCCATCAGCTTTCTATGGCCTATGACTTGAGCTTCTGTGTCCTCTGTCCAAACCTGTGTTATCTTTAACACACTAGCAATAGATGAAACTTTCTAGAGCCATGTTTTCTCCTGGGCAGAAGATCCAGGCCATCTCTAGCCCCAAAAAGGGCTGGTGATAGGTGATCACATACCTCCATTGAGCCCCGGTCCTCTAGTCCACAGGTGCAGGGCCTAATGTCACCAACACCCAGGTAACCAGAGGCCCAGGCTGCTAACCCGTTAGGTCTGGGGCCAAGCAGCATCCAGTCCTGGCTTGGTGCCCAGAAGAGTTCCATGTGTCTAAGAACAGGCTTGCTGTCACCATCAAAACCGAACCACCAGTATTTTCTGGCATCTTCTACAGGAACAAAACCTAGGCTGAGAGGAGAGAGGTCCCTCCAGCTCACCGTCTCTCATCCAGATCACACAGTCCCAGAGGAGCAGAATGTGAGCCGAGCGTGGACCTTAAACTTCTAATAGCCACGTGTGAAGAGTGAGGTTCTTTAATAACCAATCTTTTCCCAATACCTACTCAATATAGAACGCTAATGAGACCCTCTGCACTCTTTATTTGTACCAAAGTTTGAAGCTGTGGCATGCATTTAGTCCTGACGACACTTCCCAATGCACAGTAGCTGTACTTCAGGTGATCAGGGGCTGGGGGCCACCGCGCAGAGCTAGATTGTAAGGGGCAGAGGATGAGGAGACAGTAATGTTCCCAGGGGAAATGATGTCATACCCATAATCATGTAGTTATCCGTTGTTATGATCAGCCTTTCTTGTCATCCTCCGCAAACAATTCTAAGACCCGGACATCTCCACTCAGGATCATGAAAGGAAGGCACAGAGAGGGTATATTGTTTCCTCAAAAATCACACAGCTGGCAAACGATGGTCTATAGACGATATGGAACTCAGATCCTGGGCTCTTACCTACTGCATGTTCACAATTCTTGAACACAAAGCCAGTCAGAACCCTTCCTCAGCCCCTCTGGTTACCGTTTTGTATAGCGGAGGTCAAAGGACAATGTACCTGGAGTCCTCTGTAAGCTGTGACAGGACTCATGGTGGAAATTGTCTATTAAGTAAAAGGAAGTGTTTATAATGTAGCCTCAGGCAGCCAGCCCAACTCTGTTCAGATCCTGGCTCCACTCCTTCCTGGCTGTGTGACTTCACACAGGTGACTTCTCTCTTCAGCCCCAGCTCCCCTGTTTGTATAATGGGGATGGTAACAACCAGCCCCACGTGCTACTGTGAGAACCGATGAGCTACTAAGCTAAAATGCCTGGTACTTGCTTGGCACCTGTCCCTACCAGGGTGTGAGCAGGTCCCAGGTGAGGGGGTTGGGGGCTGGGGGACCCTGAAGTGTTCATCCAGATCCCAGGGCTGCTCCTTGTCTCCTGATAGACATGGCCTGTGAGGTACAGTCTTAGAATGAGACTCTTTGGAGACTCTAGAAGAGCTCAGTTGTGCTTTGGGTGGCCCTAACTCTCTAAGACTGGCATCCTATAAGTAAGAAAAATGTATAGAGAGATGGCTGAAGCAGGGGATGTCAAAATGGACACAGACCAGCCACGGAGGCTGACCCAAAGCCCCGCCTGCCATCGCTGCCCTCAGAGCTGACGACTACCTGTGTCCTCAGCTTGAATTTCCAGACTCAGAAAAGGTCTGTTGTTTCAGCCCCGTCTGTGGCTCTCTGTTCCACAGCCAGCGGACTCACCCCAGGCAGACACATCCCTCCTCATCTCCCTTAGGAGATGAGTCGCTGTGGCACAGACCCAGCAGGGACTTCACCAGTGCCCCTGTCCAGTGCCTGTAAAACCTACTCCGAGGCCAGAGTACTCAACCAGGCCGTCGTGGTGGAAAAGTACTAGGGAAGGTGGGCCGGTCCCCAAACACTGAGCACTCTGTTCCCCTGCTACCTTCAGAGAGCCCCTCTGTGAGCTTAAGGGGAAAGAAAGCCTGTCTTTATTCCGGGCCAGCCTCTCTTGGACACCATGCTGTAGGCTGGGCCAAGGCAGACACACAGTCACACATTGAGCTAGGTCTGTCCCGCCACTCTGGAGCCCCTGGGCCCACAGAGGCATTTGTGGCCACTGGAGACCTGAAGACCTGGGGTGAAGGCAGCAGAGCTGCTCAGGCGACCCGCCACTCAAGGACCTGTTTATTCAAACACACGACGAGTACCTAGAAATTAAAAGAAAGGAAAATGCTTTCCAAACTCTAGCAATTTGAGACAATTACCGCTAATTTTCCAAGATGTGCTACCCAACGGTGTCATTTCTTACATGCTGCTCACAGAGGGAGCATGGGAGGTGACCTGCCTGCCACAGATTCTGTGAGTTTTTGTCTTGTTTTGTTTTCTTATCGGTGGCAGAAGAAACAAGGGGGCCGTCACTCCCAGACCAACTCTCTGTTCCAGAAAACTGTAACCTGAGAGGCCGGTCCTAAAGACCCCACTTTCTCTTCCAGGTGGCTTTTCATTTCTCATCAATCATGCCTGTCACCCAGAAGAACTAACTAAACACAGCAAGTCCCGTGCTGATAGTCTGTTCTCAACCAACCTCAGCCTGAAAATTCTAGAAAGAATGAGAAAGTTTCAAACTGACACTGTTCAGAGTAGTACGATGTAATCTAGGGGCATTCTGCATGGGCTGCAAGTCATTCCTCCACCCGATGTATTCTGGAAGTTTTCTCCACCGGTTTGCTAAGACTCTGCAGCTGTCTTAGTCACAAAGCATTACTGGGGCCACATGACCTGGAACTCTGGGTTAGGCCTGGCTCAGGAGACACCACCGACAGTCCCTGGAGACAGACTGGGGAGCCACCAGCATCTGATAGACACTTCAGCCCAGGATCCTTTCTGTTCTTCACTTGGGACAAACCTGCTTTGATTGGGAGTAGACACTGGCGTCCCTTTTTCCCAGTAGGGGCCGAGGACACAATTTGTCCCTGGGGATTGCTCGGAGAGTCCTGCTTGCCAGGCCAAAGTTTTACCCTCCACTCTTCCTTTCTGTTGCCTGGAATTTAGGCACGGTGACTGGTAGGCAACACATAAGTTACAACTGTGAGGGAAAGCAAAAAAACCGAAACAGCAAAATAAGCCGGAGACCCAGTGTTGGGCATTTTAAAATGTAGCATACACACACCTCTGATTCCATACTTCCAGTGAGAGAGGGAACACCTGTGAATTTACAGATGCTGGGGCCGAGAGGCAAAGGGCTCTCGGTTATACGGAATGAGCCTGCTGTGGTTTCATATGTGACTGTAGCAACCCCACTACACAGCAGACGTGAGTGTGTAACCTGCAGCTCATGGGCTGCTCAGCCCCACGCGCCCCACCAGACCTGAGAATGTGTCAGATATAAAGTTGGAAACCAACCTAAAATGTAGGAGGTTTTTGTGTGATTGATGTACTCAATTCTGCTTATAAACTTTGTAGATAATGCCAACATTGTATCATCGTGTCAAAAGAATAACATGCAGCATCCCAATGTGCTCACGTGGCTCAAAATTATTGTATTTCCTATCTTTTTCTCTTCTTTTGTCATTCTCCACTTTATGTAACACTTTCTCAACTAAACTGACTTTCTGGCATATTCTATCTGTCTCAACAACAAAGCACAAGTTAGGGCAACTGGCCTTTGCTAGTAGACTCTGGCCTGGGAAGGCTTGGGAGGCCTGCTTGCCTCAGATGAGTCAAAAGGGGGACAGACCCTGATCTCCAGCCTCAGCTCTGAGATGGGGCCTGAGGGACCTAAAGGTACTTAAGAGAGGACCTGCACCCAGGCACCTGCCAAGGCTTGTCTTCACCCCGGCATCTCTTCTAGAAACAACAAAAAGAAACACAAAGAATCTCAGAGAAGTAGAAAAACACACTCAAACACCAGCACAAGGTCATGCAGATCTTCAGGGACATGGAAACCAGCAGGGATCTCTACATGCCAGTCAGCGTCCAGATGCCTGCCTACTAAGAGCAGGGCCCAGCCCCTTCCCGGCTGGCCAACAAAGCCCCCTCCCACCCATCCCTGGGTTCCTGGATACGTATAAACATCCCTATTTGCTGATCATTTTTCGGAATTCCGGGAAGGAGACAGACACCCAGGCTGACTCCCTTAGCTGTGGGGTGGAGTGTCAGCCTCTGTTCCCTACATACAGTTCTGTGGTCACTCTTCCCAAATAGGGTACAGCCCTTCCCAGCTGGGCTCGCAGATGGTGCCCTAGAGGCTAGGCTCTGACAGTTTCCGGCTGAGCAAGTAAGCAGTAAGTACAACAACTCGAAGCTGTTTTCTTGATGACGGTGGCAATGGCCTTAAGGAATTCATGCAAAACACCCATCATGACCCTGAGCTGCCTCCCTGGGAATATCCAGCCAAAGTCAAGCCTTGTTCTGGCTCTCTTAGGGTATCTTGTAACTTCCTATGGTCTTGTGCCCAATTGTGACCAGAGATACCTTTTCTTCTCGTAATCCTGTAAGTCATCCAGCTATCCCTAGTCCCCAGTTCCTGCTCAGTGATAGTTAGTTATCTGGCTGTTTTGTTTTGGGGGGGAGGTTTATTTGCTTTGGGTTTTTGAGACTGGGTCCAGGCCTAGAGCCAGAAAGGGTCAGGAAGCTATGGAAAAAAAACAAGTTTTGTTTTGTTTTGTTTATATTAGAGCAAAGAGAAATTAAAATTAAAAAGAAAGAACTAACAGTGCCAAGTTGAAGCCACGGACTCTGGATTTCTTTCCTTAGAACCTTCCAGAATCAGCCACTTCTGCTCAGCTCTCTCCCAAGCATAAAGGAGTAGCAGGAGCCCAGCAACATGGGATGTGCAGAGTCTTCCTGCCGCTCCCTGAGTTGGACCCAGTCTCTTTCATGGAGCACCCAGGCAATGTGTCATTTACAGCAACTGTAACAGCAGAGCACAGAGTGGGTACAGTTTGCTGCATAAATCCGTGAGCCTTCCCTGCAAGATGAGAAGGCTGGGCTGGCCCACTCCTGGCCCATGGGAATTTGGGAAGAGAACCCACAGATTGTTTCCATGTGAGTGGGCACCAAATTGCAAATCAGGTTTATTGAATCTAGTTTTCTATTTTTAAATACAGAAAAGCAATGATAACAAGTCTTTGGAATAAATGTACCTGATGGTAGTGTGCTGGATGGCTTTCAACCGGCCATCGGGGGGGGGGGGGGGGCTGAAAAAAAAATCCACGTATAAAAATCAGACTAGCCATTTGAAAATGGGTCTAAAAATGAAGACTACTCACGAGCAATAACATCTCTATGCTCAGTTAGGGATACCTAATCTAAAATGCTTTGGATTTCACTCTTTGCTTTTTATCTGCTGGAAAAACTGTACGCACATGAGATAGCACAGAAGCTGGAACCCAAATTTCAACATGGGATTCATTCTGTTTTGTATCTACATTATATGCACAGTCTGAAAACACACACACACACACACACACACACACACACACACACACACACCCATATCAGGCTCTGCTCATGGACGTCAGAAGAGGGTGTGAGATTTAACCTGAGTTCTCTGCAAGAGCAGCACAAATGCTCAATCACTGAGCCATCTCTCCAGCCCAGCCTGAAACCACTTTAAAGAATACTTTCAGAGGATCACAATTTGTACTGTGATGGCACATAAGGCCAGGTGTGAAACTTTCCCCTTATGACCTCAGAAACGGTCAGGTTTTGGGAGCACTTTGGGTTTTTGATTTCCTGGTAAAGCGAGACAATTATTATTTGTGTTGTAATCACAGAACACAGGGTGCAAACAGCCTACATGGAACTCCTGTGCTTCACATCTTAACCACCCTCGAGCACCTAGGCTTTCTGCAGTGCCGAATACCACCTACTGAGTGCAGGACCCTGGGTCAAAGCTCTTCTATGCTTCTAATGTTTTATAGTCAGACCTGATTCCAGTCTACATGGAATCACCCTTTTGGCAGGGTACCTGATTGCTTCTTTTCTGCCCTGTAGCCTGCAAACATGTCACAATTCTCTTTCCTCCCAATTCCTTCTCCTTGCCCTGGGCCCAACTCTCTCAAGCTGAATGTTTGGGTGTGTTTGGGTGACCCTAGAGAATTCCCTCACGTCATGGGCTTCAGTCAGAGAGACTGACTTGGCCAACACTTATCATAGCCTTGATGGGGCATTTTAGTCATGACACCTTGAGTCAGGAAGGAGGGGGAGAGAATTCTCTACCCAGAAAAGAAGCAGAAAGCAACTTTGACCTCACCCAGCCCAGCTAGCTCAAAGTCGTGCACCTGATCCCTGAGTGGTACCAGTGACATCTTCAGATCTGATCCAGGTCCTGAACTCCAGCTACGTGACTCCGCATGCACATACCAGGCCAGTCCTTCATTTTGGGAAGAACCCAAATGAAGTACCCACCAACAAACCAAAGAAGTCCCTGTGCTCTTTTTATCCTGTGTCCGGCACTGAAGACAGGGTGCAAGATTTTCATCAAAGATGAGCAGAGCAGCAGCATTCTGTGGCAACCCATTGCTCTCTCTGAGCACCTGCTCCCAGCGGTTATCCTCACTATCTTCCAGAGCCAGGCACTTGACAGAACACCTCTTGGGTGCTTGAGACTGCCAGAACAGTTTGGGGGCAGCAGAGGCACCTAGGGAAGATTTCCCATCAGCCTCAGCCTCTGTCCTGTCACCGACTAAGATCTTAATGCTTACACACAGACTCCTATGGTCCAAAGGCCTTGACTGCACAGGATTCGGTCTCTGCTTCTTGCATTCTTTGAAGTCTCTACCACAATATTTGCAGTTGGCCAGATGTTCCACTCTAACTCCACAACTGTCCAGATGCACTGGTAGGCTAAAGATCACCTACTCTTCCAGCCTTTACCCCCCTTCTCCCTTTGGATTCTCTCTTCTCCCCTCTCTTTTTCCTTCTGTTCCTCCCTTTCTTTTCCTTCTTCAATCACTATTCCACTGTGGAGGAAGCCACTCATCCACCTCTCTAGCTTGGTTTCAGCTGCTTTTTTGAGTTTTCCAGATTGGAGTCGAATCCCGGTTCTGCTACCGATTTTGCAACCTCCAGCAGGAGGCTGGGCCTTACAAACTCATTTTGCCTTGTCTGAGACAGACCCGTAATAACATATGCCTAACAGATTGACTATAAAAATTAGAAATACTACGTGCAAAATGTCTGCAATGTAAGACATTGCCCCGTACATGGAAAATACTTAACACATTATAGCTAATACTACTGTTGCAATGCTGTTAATAATCACTCCACACTCCCATTGACAGCAAGGGGGACCAGCTGCCTCTGCTGACATGGCAGCCCGTGCTTTACTGGCATTCTGAAAATGCTGTAAGACTAAATGTGTTAGGGTCCTCTGTCCCTTCTTCTATCCCCCATTTCCTGCCCTCTTCCACCTCCCCTTGTCCCCAAGGGTCAAGGTATGGCCAGACAAACCCAGCTCCACAATGGCTGTGAGCTGAACTTGGTCTCAGTTTAGCCAATAAAAGGAACTGGTAGAAAATGAAGGCAGAGGAGAGCTGAGGGACTGACTGGGGTTGGTATATTCCCATCCCCTCCTCCTTTATGGCTCAAACAGCTCTGTCACTCTGCATCTTCAGGCCTCAGCATCCCAGTGGCTTATCTCTGATTCCTGTCTCAGGGTGCTCCACATCTTAGGGGTTCTGAGTCTCTGCTCATCTCTCCTAGTGGGCCTTTTGTGAGCCTCTCAAGCTGAATTCTGCTTCTGGTCAGACTCGCCGAAGCCAATAAGTTACTCTGACAATCCCCTCAAAGGACCATCTCTGTAAATGTGTCAAGTGAAGAATGCCAAAAAGACATCTTAGGGCATGCCCCATATAGGTATATGGCTCCTAGGCTGTGATGTGGAAATCCTGCCACATCAGGAAACCCACAGACAGGCACAGTGATTCTCAATCAGAGACTATGTGCTCCTTTACAACAGATATAGTGGAAGCAAACAGAGATGCTTCACTAGAGGGGATGGGTTCAGAAGCTACGATGGTGGATGTTGGATGGTGTGGGGGTAAAATGATGACTGAATATGATCTTCACCTTGTGGTATGGCCCCTTCCCATCCACAATAGGGCATGGATAGAATCCTGCCCAAATGACAGCATTTGTGACTGTGATGGTCTGAATTTTACCCCACAGGCGTAAAATATGTTTGAATACTTGGTCTCTAGATGACGGAATGGTTTGGAAAGGATTAGGAGGTGTGGCCTTGTTGGAGGTTGTATGTCACCGAGGGGGAGTGTTGAGGTTTCAATAGCCCACACTATTCCCAACGAGCTCTCTCTGCCTCTGTCTGCCTCACGTTTGTGAGTGAGATGTGAGCTCCCAGCCACTGCTCCAGCACCATGCCCAACTGCCCGCCTGCTGCCATGACCCCTCCCATGATGGTCATAAACTCTAACCATCTGCAACCATGAACCCCAAGTTGAATGTTTTCTTTTATAATTCTTTGGTCATAGTGTCTTATCACACACACACACACAGTAACTAAGACAGAAGCTAAAAAGAAAACTAAGACAAGGCCACAGAGAAGACACAGATTCCTACTGGCTCTCTCTCAAATCAATCTAGATAAAGCCAGTGGCCATTTTGGGAGTACATTTGGGAAACCAACAGAAAGACCCCGGGAGGAACGAGAGCATGAACACCTTGTGAAGGAACAAGCTGGGAGGTGGTACTCTACCATGCAACTACATCCCCATGTCCCCGCTACGGAGGCCAGAGGCTAGCGTCCTCAGGAGTCCTCCCCTGACAATCATTCTCCATCTGACTTTCTGGGATAGAGTTTCTCACTTGAGCAGAACCTTACAGATTCAGCTGGACTGGCTGGCCAGTGTATTCTAGCAAGCCTGCCATCCTCAACCTCCCTAGTGCTGGGGTCACAGGCCGACACCACTGCACTCAAGTTTTATTTTACAGAGGTGCTAGGGATCCAAACTGAGGTCCTCAGACTTATACAGTAAGTACTTTCCCCACTGAGCCACGAGCCACCTCCCCAGCTCCCAGTAGTGGGGTCTCAAGCTGCCAGGACCTTGCGAATGCCAGGCAAACCTCTACCACTGAGCTCCCTCTACAGCCCTTAGGCACAATTTGTTCTGTTTACAGATAAGACCTAAACAGTAATGGCACACAGCAGATAAGATTCTGATTTTGGAACAGTATTTATCAAGGTAAAAATGTTCATAATCTATTAAGTATAGAGAAGTACACATAAGATATGATCTAATCTTTTGAAAACTTTTGTACTTTTGAGTACTGAAAAAAAGGACCATCAGAAGATAAAATTTAAATGTTTACAGTAATTACCTTAAAGTAGAGGAATTAAAGTGCTTCTCTTTTTTTTTTTTTTTTCAGTTTTTCTATTTTTTTCCCCAAACGATCACTCTGCAGTCTGAACAGAAGCATGCTTAAAAACACAGCTCTCACTGGGCAGTGGTGGCACACACCTTTGATCCCAGCACTCTGGAGGCCAAAGCAGGTGGGTCTCTGTGAGTCCGAGGCCAGCCTGGTCTTCAGAGTGAGTTCCAGGACAGCGAGAGTTACAACAGAGAAACCCTGTCTCCAAAAACAAAAACAACAAACAAAACCACAGCTCTCCAGTATATTCTTTAAGTGGGAACTTTAAATTTTATTTTGCATAAAGTAAAAATATCTGGCTCGCCAGTTTTCAAAAGCAGCCTGTTGACTTCCGTGAGGCCAGCATGAAAAGGAAGAGCGCCTCATGAGCCCCCCTCAGCTCCTTCTTTCTAGCTTCTTCCCTGTTGCTGTCACCTAGCTTGGCTGACCCAGGACAGCAGCCAACCCAGCTCCTCCTTCACAGAGACCCTTACGGGTCACAGCTCTGTATTCAGTTCTACTGAATAATACCCACCACCCCTGCACCATCCACATGGGGTGATCTGCTCATGCCCCGCAACTGTCCCTGCTAGAAACATCTTTGGTCAGTTAGCATGAGCACGCTCCCCCCTACAGATAGATGGTTGCTCTTTCAGGAATGCAGATGAGTAGCCACAAACGCCACCACTGCTCTAACAGGGCAGCACCTGAGCGGCAGCTGGTACAGACCAGGCACTCAGAAAACACGCGAATAAGTTATGAGCTTGCTGTGCTTTTCAGGCCTTCTGGGAATTCAGTGCTGAGTCTAACACATGGAGGCCCAGTCCTCACTGAGGCATAAAAGAAAAGGTGCTCAGTCACCACTGTGATACAGGTGAAGGCCAGGGAGCTGTGATTAAGGCAGAGGGCAGGAAGTGTTGGAAACCAAGTCTCCAAATCATTAAAAGATTTAAAGGTGAAGCCTACGGGCGGTGATGAGGGTTAGATGAGGTACGAGGGTGGGGCCCCTATGCTGGTATTAGCGGCTCCTGAGAAAAGTCTTCAACTTGCTCTGTCAAGCTGTAATAAGAAGCTCTTGTCAGAGGCCGAGCAGAAGCCGGCACACGCTCCTGGATGTTACGGACTCTAGAACCACGAGCTAAGTGCACCTCTCTTCTTTCTGTGACACAGAGTTTCACTCCTCTTGTTATCCTCCACCCCCACTCCAAAAAACACACTGGGGCATGGGCAACGGAATCTGAAAATGTAACACTTAGGACAAGAGAGAGTTGGCTGAGTAGAGTGAATGAAGGGAGAGATGGTAATAGCAGCAAAGGCCGCTGGGAAGGGTTGGGGCAGAAAACGCAAGCGCCGAGGTAGAACTGAGGCATACCCGTCAGGGTAGGGGTGGAGTGGAGAGGAGAGTGGGCCAGGGGGAAGGGACAGAAAATGGAGTTTCTGCTCCCGCAAGCGAAGAAATGGAGAAGTACCACCAGATGCGTTCTCTAGGAAGCACTGGCTTGGGCAGAGTCCTGGAAGTCCAGCATGTGTTGGAGCTGCAAGCCAGGCCCCCCAAGAAGCCATCTGCTGAAGTTACCATACTAGCCATTGTGACCGACCACTAGCCACGAGCAGAGCAGGTGAGAGAAGCCAGGCAGAAGGCCACCTGTTGGAAGCCCGGTCTAGGGTGCAAGTAGCATGTCCCTTCAGGGTGGAGACCTGGGCTGGGTGACCTCACTTGCTTTGGGGGCTGTTTTTTCTTCTTGACCCTTTATTTGGGATTTGTTTATCCTTTCATTTCCCAGTTTAATTTCCTTTTAATAAAGCTCTAATCTTGGCTTGGCTCACCTCATGGGGAAAGGGATCAGTCACAGTGTGGCCAGCAGGAGGGGAGAAGGGAGGGCTAGGGCCGCAGAGGCTCAGGCCTAGCAGGGTGCAGAAACACCTCAAGAACTCATGCGGACAGACAGCAGATTTGGGGGGACCTTGGTGTTACACCACCCGTGGTTCCTTCCTCCCCAGCCCAGACCACACTTCTAATGCAAGTGACTTCTTTCCAGGTGACACTGAGGCCAGAGTTCCAGGCCCCACAACGGCCTGACTCTGAGTTGGTCAGGTGGAGGTGGAATCACTTCTTGCAGCCTCAGTTTCCTCACCAGAATGACGGGGATACAGGCTGAGATGACCCCTGAGGATTATTGCAAGTTTCTGCTCGGAGTGTATAAATGGAAGTCAAGGTGTGCATTATTGGTCATTTAAACAAAGAAAGCTTTGCTTTGGTGGGTCAGACCTCGGGCTCTCAGGGAGATAAGCCGCGACTACTCTATCCAGCACCTGTGGACAGTCCTTCAAATCACTCCTGCAAACTCGTCTCCACCTTGTCCTAGACACGGGCCTCCACCTACTTCAGGGGACAGCTGAGCCAACTCCAGGCATTCCTCCCTGTGAGGAGGACTCCAGGCCAGGACTGCAAGCTACTAATGGCAGGACCAGGGTTCAATCCCAACCCAGAGTCAGGGCCTCCCTCCTCCCTAGTGTGCTGCGAGGCCTTTAAAATTCAAAGCAGGATAGGGCCACTGAAGAGACAGCTTACGGGCTTGGCAAGATGCCCAGGAAGAGACATGCCGCGGGAGAGCCAGGTGTGTGTGCCGCAGGTGGCAGGGAGGCTGTGCCGCCTCTGAAGGGGGAATGTTGGCTACGTGGCAGACATTGCAGGTTGGACATAGAATCTGGCCTCGATGAAAAACAGAGCCAAGGAGAAGCCATTTAAAGAAACGACAAGAAGACCTCAACAGGTTGGTGCACGTCACAGGGAAGAAGAGTCATTCTTGAATAAAATGCAGTGACTTTTTTTTTTTTTTGACAAGGCCTCTAGTCCAGGCTGGCCTAAAATGTAGCCGAGGCTGACCTTGAACTCCTGGTCTTCTAGCTTCCATCCTCCCAAGTACGGAGTTTATGCAGTGTTTGGGACTGAATCCAAGGATGTGCGAATGCTAGGCAAACACATTGCCAACCGAGCTATATCCCCAGCCCCCAAATGTGATTTTGGCCAGATGCATTTAAAGCATGTATTTGGAACTGTCTGAAAACTTCAATGGGCAGATATGGAGGGGAGGCTCTCTGTCTGGGAAGCAGGATGCACTTCCCACCAGCTTCTAGCCCAGTGGTACTCAACCTTCCCAATGTTGTGACCCTTTAATACAATTCCTCATGTTGTGGTGACCCCCAGCCACAAAGTTATTCTAATCGCTCCTTCATAACTGTAATTTTGCTACTGTTGTGAATCGTCATGTAAATATCTGAAATACAGATGGTCTTAGGTGACACTTGTGAAAGGGTCATTCCATCCCCAAAGGAGTCAAGACCCACAGGTGGAGAACGGCTATTCTATAGACAGTCCTTGTAATCATTTCCAACCCTGCCGCAGCTCCCTGCAGAAACCCTCAAAACTAGCAGCCTTCATGGCAGTCAAGGCAAGAAGAACGGAGGGGTCCCTTAAGCTCCAAGGGAAAGGGAATCAGACACAGCTTGCTTTCTCTGGGTCCTAGGGACTGAGAGCCACACAGGGCATGTGTAATTGTGAGAACCTCCCAGAGCCCCCAAGTCACGAGAGCGGGAAGTGCGCTCTACACTGACATTTTCAGACTTCTCAGTCCCAGCTGACATTTCTAGAAATGACATCCTCAGCTCGGCTGCCAGGAGCAAAGCCACGAGCTGAGATTTCTGGATCTGAGCCTGCCACTGGCGTTCAGGGTTTGTGAAGCTCAAAGCCATCACTCTTTGAAGACTGCTGGTAACTTCCCAGCTTTAAGACGCATCGGTGACAGCTGGAAACAAGTGCCAGCCAATAAAAGGGGCTGCAGGGCCTGGACAGTAGATTCTTTCCCTGGATGGGCAGTGTGACTGACACCAGGGACACACAGGATAGGCAACTGGAACAAATGTGCCACTTGCTGCCTCCTGTCACATGACCCGGCCGGAAGGTCACTGAAAAGGTTACCACACCCCAATTTGCCCAGATCTGGCTCTGCCCGTGCTTCTCTGACCCTCCAACATGCTTCTTTTACCATGAGAGCTAAGTGCTTTTGATTTTAGCATGGGCAGATGGCTGACCAGACTCTACTTCTGCTGCTAGAGTCATCACGCTCCCTGCAAACAGGTGACTTTCTGGGTTTCTGAAACTTCAGCCCACAGTGACGGCAATACCTTGTACAGCAGGCCTCGCTCACACCATCAGATGCGATCACTCGTAGATCAAAAGTACTTGGGCAAGAACTGCATCTGTACTCAAGATGTCTGGATTTTTCTTCTTGTGCTTATTCCCTGAAGAACACAGTGGGGTGCAGTTAACGCTGCAGTCACGAATGTACTGGGTGCTCTGACTCACCCAGACACGGCTCGCACAAACACAGATGTGCATTGGTTATACACAGATACCGCACTGTTTCATGCAGGGGACTTGAGCATCTGCAGACATTAGTGTCTGTGTGGGTCCTGCCAATCCTCATGGATACCCAGAGGGGAGCAAATACTTCATCTGCATGCACACACATACACACACACACACACACACATGAACACACACATGTGCACACAGGCAAAAGGCTTTAAGAGATGACACTTTTACCTCTGCACATGCGATGCCTCTGATGTTTCTATTGTGTGTGTATATGTGCGTGCATGTTCATGTGTGTGCAAATCATGTATGTGTGAGTGGGTGCAAGCAGAGGTCAGAAGCCAGCCCTGAGTGCTATGCCTCAGGCATTATCTACTTTGCTTTTTGAGATAATCTCTCAGTGGCCTGGAGCTCACCAGTAGACCAGGCTAGATGGCCAGGGCGCCCCAAGGATCTTCATACCTCTGCCTCGCCAGTGCCAGAATCATATATATGTGCCATCCTATCTGGCTTTTTAAAACTGTGGGTCCAATCTCTTCTACTCCTTGAGGCCTCAGGGACCCCCCCCATCTGGGAAATGGGGTGATCATGACTATGAACCCTAAACATGTGCCATTTCTTGGTAAAATAATATGTCCTCGGCAAGCATAAACTATAACAGCATCATTAAACTGAACTGAAGCTGGCAAGCAGTCCATCCGCTGGCCATGGAAACCACCCACTGGGAAGCACGGACATGCTGGTGTTGGCTCGGGGTTGGTGCTGAAGCCCAGAGAACTCATCACCATCAGCTGCCTCACAGAGATCACCAAGCCACATCCTCAGAGGAGCTCCCCCTTCTCCATCTTAGATAAAACGGGAACGAGATGAACCCTACTGAGAGGAGAAAGTGGAGAACCGCAAAATGTGGCTGAGAGCAGTACTTGCAAATGTGGCCATAGACGTGTCCTACAGAGAGACCGGTCACACATCCGGAACCTAGAGCTGTCCACACAGGCGTTTGTTTACACGGCTCTGCTGACCTTTCCTCTCTGCCTCTGTGCAGATTCTCCCACTGTCTGGATGTCACTAGGACGTTCACTTGCAAAGCAGAGGTCACCCACACATCCTGCAGGCCCCACTCTGTCCTAGTCAGCCTGTCAGTGAATGCTGCCTTCCACCTGTGGCCTACCTGCCTCGATGGCCTCCCAGGCCTGCCTCTCCCATCCTTTACTGGATGGAAGATGCACAAATGGATGCAGGCCGCACAAGCAGCCCTGAGATGAGCGCTCCCTCCCTCCTGAGGAGGGCTACGCAGGGTCTCAGGAGACAGACACTGGTTGGAAGACAAAGTGTAAGACCCAGAAGCCACAAGACAGAGTCTGTCCAAGCCATCTGACAACATGGGGTGTATACTCTCGGTACCAGGACAAAGTGGCCAAGTGGTAAAGAGGATCTTGACTCCCAGAAACTGTAAAAGCAAAAATGCACAGAAGCCCATGAGAGACGTGCAGACAGAACACAGTACAGGCAGCCTGTAAGCTACCTGTGGTTCCCAGAAGAGCCCTGAGCTCTCCTTAGAGTAGATCTGGATCCTGGAGAATTGCAGCCAGGGTGTGCCACGGCCCTTACCTCCTTCCCTCGGCTATCACCAAGTCTGGACTGGTCACTGCACATGGCAACTCAGTGCTCAGGATAACCCAAACCCTCCACTGCAGTCATCAGGTCACAGACAGCTGCCTACAAGGCACGAGGGGTTCCAAGGACTGTGTCATTGAGGCAGACTTGTTCCTGTGCTCCCAGGCTCCTGGAGGAGGGCAAGGAAATGACGTGCCTACATCACGCTGCACCTGGATTAAGGGCACAAGTCCCATGAGGACAGAGGAGCGTCTATTCTGTCCCTGAAGGACAGAAAGGCATCCCTGTGGTAGAGGATGCTGAGGTGTGACCAGAGGCTCAGACCTGGCCTCCCAGAGTGGTATTCTGAGAGCCTTGTGGTGTCAAATAAAATAAAATAAACTTTTGAAAGAGTCTAAAATAAGGGAAACGTCTTGCTTTTTCCATCACTGGGTAAAGATCACTTCGTTGCATACAATCCGAGAATAACGTGTGCCTTCCTTTAAACTGCTCAGTTGAAGACAGTGGCATCTTCATGAATTATTGCCCCAAATGGAAACTGTGTCAAGGAAGAATCATGAGGCCTCTTCAGCTGGTGTTCATGTCACAGGAACAGCTCAGTGTGGCCCCTGGAGAGATCAGAGGCAAGCCTCCCACTTCCCTGCGAGTGTCTGCACCATCTGTGAACTCACACCTGGGTGGAAGAGCCCTGTTCTCCCTGCCCACAAGCACACCCTGGAAAGTGGGCACAGCCTTGGCCCCACAATGCTGATAATGGAGACAGAAGTTCCCAGGTGCCCCTCCAAAGCCAGGGAGGTGTCACTGTCACCCCCCCCCCATACACACACACCCATGTCTGTGTCCATTGCCCAGTGTGGGAGGCGGCTTCTAATACCAGGACTACTTCTGTATTCTGGGAAAAGCGAGGTGCTTGTACCCCCATAACAAATAAGAAAGGGGGAGTGCTCCCTGCAGGACCACATCAACTGGGCCTGCAGCCCAGGGACAGAAAGACAGAGGGACAGGAGTCATTTCAGATAAGACTCAAACAATCTGGGAAGAGGGTTTAGCATGTTTGAACAAAATGATGGGCTGGAACCTGGGACCCCTGTGAGCGGACCAGTTTGCTAGTCTAAAATGAACCCCCTGACCCCGTCCCCAACCCCAGCAGCTTACCAGTTTCTGAAATGTTATGCTTTGAGAATCTTGTCTTTGAATTCTCAAGAATTCCCCAAGCCCCATAATAAGTTGCTAGAAGACAAGCCTTGTCCTCACATCCCATAAGCTCAGTCTTCTCTTCCTCGGTCCTCAGCCAGAGCTGTGTGAGAGTATCTCTTATGAACAGTCTGAGGCCAGATCTGGTCTTCTGACACCCACTTCTTTGGGGTCAAACACATAATTAGCACATAAAAAAAAAACCCCAAGTGTCACCTCTACACCTTTGCTCAAACTCAACTGCTCCATCGCCCCACTCTCTCATCCACGGTTTGGTGTAGCAGCCCTGGCCTGGGGCCAAGGCTGCTGACTCCTTCTGCCCACTCTGCGTGTAGCGGGGACCCCAGCATGTCTGCTAAAGAGCTACTCCCTAGGGAGGCATCAGTATCAGCACTGTTATGTCCTAGCCTCTCTCTTCTGCTCAGTACCTTTATTGATTCCTGACTTCAGCTCACCGAAGCCTGGAGCAGGACAGGGACTCACGTGTGAGTGAGTTATTAAGAGAGTGCTCCCGGGAAAGTGGGGAGCAGGATGGACAGGCCTGCAGCAGGATGAAGTGAACTTCTGATCCTCCTGCCTCCACCTCCCGAGTAGTGCGATTCAGAGGCATGGGCCGCCTCCGGGTTTATGCGTTGCTGAGGACTGAACCCAGAACTGTGTGCGCGCATGAGGGAAGCACTCTGCCAGCCGAGACACACTTGCAGCTCCTCCTAGAGCCCCCGTTAATTACAATCTCTGGCTGAAGATGTCTCATCTTTCTCTGCTTTGAGATGTTTTAATGGCAGGAACTAAGCCAGGGCACGTCCACCCTCCCGTCCACACCCCACTCCATCGGCTCTCGGCATCCCTGCCCTGTGTCGCTGATACTGGCAGCTCTCCTTCATGATACCCCAGGCAGACAAACTCCTCAGTGCTCTGAGGTCTCTTCCTTCCCCACCTCTTCAGATTTCACTTTCCAGCTGGAGGACCCAGTCCCCGGGTAGGGCTCGAGAGCGGGCTGCCTCGGAATCCTATCCCCTGTATGGTTCTAATCGCTCACGTTCGTCCCGAACTTGATACCTGCCAGGAGCTGTTTCAAGTGCATTCCATAAATAATCAACTCAATCCTCACGACAAACTCTGCAGCAGGACACAGAGCAGTTACACAACTCACCCAAAGCCACACAGCCAGGGTGGCAGTCAGAATTCTCCTTCCTTGTACCCATGATCCATGGTGCCCCTTCCCCTGGAGGCTGAGATATGAAGGAGGTACGATGGGATGTCAGTGTTTACTATTTATGACCCAGTGAAAGACTGAAAACGTAAGTGAAAGTAAGTCTTTCCGAGACTGACGGTGCTAATCAGAAGCATGTGTACCCTGAGTGGGCCCAAGCTAATCAAGCAACAACCCTTTACAAGGCTTGGACTTCTCCGGGTGCAGAGAGAGTGGAGTCCTGGGCCTGAGCGCCAGCTGGATTGAGTTCAGTAACTAGAAAGAAATGACCCAATGAACAACCATTTGGTGTGGAAGATTCCACACCTCACAGGAGGCTGTGCCCTGATGTAGCCTGGTCGAGTGAGAGTTTGAGTAGAATACAGAGACCCCGAGACACCACGCTCAGATTGCTCCTGCCCTGCCCTGGTGCACTTTTTGCTACTGTAATAGAATGCCTGAGACTGGGTGAGTTATAAAGGCTGGAGGTTAGCTTGGTTCATAGTCTTGGAGGAGGGAAATCTAAGCTTTACTTGGCTTCTGGGTGACCCTCTCCCTGTTTGACCTGTGGCAGAAAGCACAGGAGGGGAAGGCCTGTCTCCTAACAACTCTTGGGATTAATGTGGTCTCCCAAGAGTGGGAACTAGGTAGCTCCCACCTGGGGAATGGTACTGATGTACTCAAAAGGGCTGCAGCCCCTGACAGCAGCACTGGGAACCGATGGGAACCGGTGGGACCCGCCACATTCTTACCACGGGGCCACTCATGAAAACTAGGACCTGTGTCAAAAACAACCAGGTGCTTTGCTGGTCAGATCTTAAAAAGGAAAGGCCAAGGGGCTTAGTCACAACCCCAAGCTGCCAACCCGGCCACTCATCCGGCTAGAGTGGCTTTCATGCACCACAGTAGGCACAGAGGTGCATGGCTTGACCTTAGCCTCCAGCACAGAAAAGGGCATGAAACAAATGAAAAGAAGCACTAGACCTGAGACTGTGAGGCCAGGTGACTAAAGCATGTCCGGGGCTAGAAGGGACATGGAGACCCAGAATGAAGCTGAAGAGGGAGGGAGGGACCTGCTCCTAGCTGACACTGCTGCGGGGAAAGTTGATAGAATCCATTTCCGGCAGGGAAAAGGAAGCTAAGGCTGTGCTACCCTGGACAACAGAAGCATGTTTCTCAGAGCATCCATGGCCCAGAGTCAAATCCCTGCCTTCTGAGAAGGAAGCTGGAGGCGCTTCAAACCCAGCGTGCTTTGATGGGCTTGTGTTGTGCCTGACTGCCGAGAATAGACATCTTTGCCCTTTTCTTTTCTCGAATGTGAGAAACAACCCCAGGATGGCTGTCTGGGTGTGGGTAGTAGGAGGAGACTGGGGATTGTCAGTGTGATGTAAGCTGGAGGAGAACTCCCAAGGGTGCAGGAGGAGGCTGGATTGAGGAGGACAATGGAAGCTCCTGTCCCCTGACTTCACATCTATTCCTGTTACTGTGATTAAAAACCCTGACAAAAGCAACTTAAGGGAGAAAGGGTTTGTTAGACTCACAGTTCCAGGTTACAGTCTCACTGTGGGAAAGTCAAGGCGGCAGGAACTTGAAGCAACTGGACACATCACACCCTCAGTCAAGAGCAGAGAGCAGTGGGTGTGTGAATGCCAGCGCTCAGGAGCTCTCTCTGCTCTTAACACAGTCCAGGATCCTCTTCCCCGGGAATGGTGCCACCCACAGTGGGGGCGTCTTCCTACCTCAATTAGCATAATTAACATAGCCCTTCACAGCCATGCCCACAGCCCAACCCAATCTAGACAATCCTCTTTGGAAGTCTTTCCATTCGTCTATGTGTCCACAAATTAAAACTAACGATCGCCTTCCTCCCTCTTTCCCCTCTTCCTTCCTCCCCTCCCTTAACGTCTTTCTTGGCAGTACTGGGCATTGAATCCAGGGTCTTGTGAATGCTAGGCAGTCTACCTCTGCTCTATGGCCCTTGGCCTCCTCTTTTATGTCAGGATCTCACAGAGTGGCCCAGGCTGGCCTTCAGCTTGTGGTCCTCCTGCTTCAGCCTCCCGGTAGCTGAGATTACAGGTTTAAGGACCTGCTCCTGACCCCAGTTCTTCCAAGTGTGTTGGAGTCCCAAGATATCACTGCAGGTGTCCTATGCCACCCAAGAACCCTGGCAGATCATCATTTAGCACACTGTGCTTGGCAGCAAGCAGGGAACTATGGGCCTAATGGCTAAGGGTCATGTAGGGGAACACTTAGAAGTTCTCGCTATTTCGGTTTCTTTAAAAGTGCAAACTGGCATTTGGATTATGGTTGCGCGCCCACCCCAGCTGTGGTAGAGTTGTTTATGCATTGGATTTGGAATGCCTGATGCAGGTGGCTATAATCTGGTTGGGTGCAGTCATCCCGGCACCTGTAGCTTGTTTTCAGGATTGTGTGCCGCAGGGGTTTATGGGAACTTTTGGCTTAGGGTATAGAAAGTCTGAAGCCCCGAGAGTCGGGATGGGCGTTGGTTGGTAGTTTCTTGTTTGGGTTGCTGTTGTCTGTTAGTGTGGTAATTCCTAAAAGAATAAAGTTTGGAGAGATTCAATTGACAGACGGTGAGCTGAGATGGTAGTCCGACTCGCTGTCAGCTAGTCTTCTTCAAACCTAAAAGAGGCTGTGAGGATTTCTACCTTTCTCTTTCTATATCAAGACTGCTTCCAAAAAGTGGTGACGATTTCTATCTCTCCTTTCTCCTTCCACAAACAGAGGGTAAAAGACTGTAGAGTAATCCTGCAGAGTCATCTCCTGTGACTTCACAGGAAGATGTGTGACTCAAGGACAGTTGTTAGCCTCTCTGAACTTTGGTATTGTCATCTGGAATATACCACTTGCTTTTCTCCTGCTGCGACTGAATGAATGGCACAAACAAAAGAAAAGGAGGACTTATTTTGGCTCACGGTTTCAGAGGATTCAGTCAATGGTCACTGGTCCATCACTTGGGCAGACCTCGTATTAGTAGAGGTATGTAGCAGAGGCGGTTCTTCACCTCATGATGACAGGAAGCAGAGAGGGACAAAGGGGCAGAGTCTTCACAGGCCTGATTCCAGGGACCTACTTCCCCCAGCTAAGCACCATCTCACAAAGCTCCCAAAACACCAGCTGGGAACCAACCATTCAGTACAGGAGCCTGTGGTGGTCAGATTTCAGAGTAAAAGTGTGAGCTCACTCCCAGGTTTTGAAAAATACACTAAACTAAAAAATCCACCAATCACTGAGCTCAAAATCCCACAATCCCTGAGCTCGCCCAAACTCAGGATTGGAAAGCCCATCAATCCCTACCCTGGAAATGTTTACCCTGAAAAACTCCTCCCCCAGAACCCTATATAAAGCTTGCCCCTTTCTCAGCCACCCTCCTGTGTCTTTCCCCCAATAAATCTGTTTGAGGTTTGTTGTGTGGTGTGACTATGTGGTATTCCTTGGCTACTACCACGTGCCAGGATACCTTTCCCTTCAGAGCTGTAACACTTACATTGAGGATACCCTTCCAGAACCTCAGAGCTGTAATCCTTTCACAGATTAAAATCAAACCAAAACAGGGAGTGGCTACCTTCCGGGCTTGGAAAACTGAACTCAGGTGCAAAGCTGGGCACAGCAAGGCCACCACCATCATGGCTGCCTACGCCACCAATACTGATCTTCGCCATCAGCATCACTGTCCACAGGCACAGACTCAAGGCTGGGGATCTGCCCTAATCTTCCACATGCAGGGTAGAGTCAGAGATGCATTAAACACCCTGTGTTAATATTTCAAATCAATACACTCCAAACGCATGACCCGGCAACCATGCTCCTTGGAACTTACTGGTTCACAAAAAACCTGAAGCTTTAGGCACAAATACCACAACCAATGGTATGTGGAATGTTATGGAGTATTATTCACCCCCCAAACAGTAACAAGCTACAAACCATGGTAAGACTCAAGGGAAACCTGAATACACATTACAACACAAAAGAAGCTGATGCTGGCCTCCTGCCTAGCTTCAGGTTCAGTGAGAGACCTGTCTCCAGGGAATGAGACCCTGTCTGTAGAGAAGGACACCTATCATCCTCTGGCTTCTAGACACATGTACATGCACTCTCGTGTGTGTGTGCGAGCACACACACATACAAACACACACACACACACACACACACACACACTTACTCTTTGCAGCAGGCCATGGCCTGGGGATTCTTGCAGGAAGGCGAGCCTGCATCTACTGACACCAGAGACACAGTTCAGTGAAACAAGCATGGAGTCTGCTCCCCCAGCAAACAGGACTCTTCACACCTCTGCTCTGCCTGCACCTATAAAGTCTCACAGTTTGCCTGGCGCTCGGGGGGATACATGAATGCTTCTTTTAAGGGTCACATGAATAGACAAAAGTCCTGCTCTTTAAAGAGGAAGTTTTTAGTGACATAATTGTAAGAGGGAATGCTGGTTGGAAGGGATTGTGCAGAAAGTTTTATGAGGCTTTGAGAAAGCTTTTCTTATTAAATCACTATAAAGCCTCTCCCAAAATAGCTCCAACTAACTTGGGAGAAAGCCAGTCATAATTAGTGGGAAACCTGAAATGCAGAATATTTCTTTTAAAATAATGCATTTTTCAGTCTTTGAGTACACACAGTAGACCTACTGCTAAGAAAGAGGCTGTGTCTCCCGTGGACAGACGGGCCTCGTGTGTCCCACCAGGGTCCTGAAGGAGAGTCGAGAGTGCTGCTGGGTGCCTTGTGTGCTTAGAGGAATCGCAGGCCCTCGTGGGGCCTCGGATTCTTCCTTGGGAGAAGGGCTGGCCGCTCTCGGGGCTCCAGCCCCACCGCAGTCCCTGATTATGTTCCCACTAGTCGTCCAGCGTCCCCAACCCTCTGCGGCTGGACACCGAGGGGATGCTATATTCGAAACACGAAGAGGCCAAGTTAATGAGATTTCCACTGTCTTTCAGGCAAGATTTGGAGACAAGAAAAAGGATGGAAAAATAAATGAGATCCCGTAGCGCTCCACTGGACACAGACTCAGGTTCCCATGGTGTCCACTGAAGAGTCCTCTGGAAGATGTTCAAGGACCTTGCTTTCTTTATAGAATAAAATAATGAACATCAAACGCTGCCCATTAGTCCTCGAGTGGAGACCCGAGATGACCCTGGGAACCCCGTGGGGCATGGCCAGAGCATTTTACTACTGTTAGAAGCTCATCTTTTCTCCAGAACCCTGGCCCTGCGGCTTCTTGTTCTAAGAGAAACGCATTTTTGTGGATTCGGTAGGGTTCACACGGCTGCTTAGAGACAAGGCTAGAAATGCAGACTTCAGAGGCTAACTTTGATTTGGCTGGTTCTGGGGCTCACGCAGCACCTTCCTTTCCAGTGTGTGTTTAGAGGTGGACTCTGTGTGTGTGTGTGTGTGTGTCTGTCTGTCTGTCTGTCTCAGTTGTTCTCCAAAATTTTTCTTTTTGAAGCAGGGTCTCCCACTGAACCCAGAGCTCATGGATTTGACTAGACAAGCTGTGGCTAGTGTCTCCAACGCTCCCCAGCACTGGGCTCACAAACGTGCACCGCCATGGCCGATTATCACGTCTGGGGAAATTCCTCGTTACTACACTTTGCTGAATGAGTCTTCCGGCCAGCCTCAGAGATGATGCTTTTAAGGATCTGGTTGTGACAGGCGAGGTCGTAAAGGCCAGGCCCTGACCTACTGGACTAAGTTTAGAAGAGACATCAGAAATGCTCCCATGCTGGCAAGGCCACGAGGATGCAGGGAGGTGCCCTGGGCCAGCTGGAAGAAAGGCTCACAGGAAACTAGCGCTTGTGTTCAGACTTCAGCTTCCACTAGCATGAGAAAACAGCTCCCTCGTGGAAGCTAACCAGCCTGCGGTACCTTGTTATGGCTGACTGGTGCGCCTGGGGAATTGCCATGGACAGTTCAAGTGGATTGCAGGCTGCTGCCAGGCTCTGCCCACCCAGTTCTCACATGCGTCATACAAGAAGACACAATTATTACCTTCATTTTATATGAATTCCTACCTAAACTCATTCATTTATTGCCCCTCTTCCCTTCCTTCCTTCCTTCATTCATTCAGTAAATAGGTGACAAGCACCAATCACTACCCTCCTTCCTTCCTCCATTGATTCAACAAACACATCCCAAGGATCACACAACTTTTCCCAGAATCCCTTTGATTCCAAGGAAGCCCAAATGCAACATCCAGGAGGCCCATGTGTGAAGCAGAGACCACCCACGCTTGACCTCTAAGGATCTCACCAGGCTGTCTGGACCCTGTATCTCAGCCTCCCTGGCTGCGACAGCCACTTACTACCTATTGTTTCAAGCAATTTCTTTTCTTTTCTCCTCCTGCCAATTATACACTGACCCCTTTTCAAGCCTCAAAATTGAGGTTTCAATGTAATTGCTCCAACAATTCCCTAGTAGCTGTGCTAGAGCACAGCATCTTAATGAGATGCGGGTTTGCTTTGTGTGAGGCTTCTTTGCCAGCGTTCCACGATTCGGCCTGACAGCTCGGTTCCCATCCACAGATGAGGCCCAGCTCCTACTGACAGGGAGCACACTATCCTGTGTTCTCCTGACAGGGAGCACCCTGTCCTGTGCTCTCCATGGCCCTCATTACAGTCTTTCAGGTCGCTCGCCATTTTCGGAATGGAGACAGATTCGGATATGCTGTGGATCGAGCTGCATCTCGTGGCAGCAGAGGGAAGCTTAGAGAGGCCAATGTCTCCAATCCCAGAATAAGATGAAAGTAACCAAAATTAAACACTCCTTCCTGATTTCATCTTGCAACCGCAGGCGGCAGGACTGACCAGCTGGTGCCCAGTACTTTATCCATATGCACAACAGGCTCTGACCACGATGGCACAACAGCAGCACAATGCCACTAACCAGATCAGGCCCAGCACTCTACACTTTGCCAACAGCTACCGAGGTTTATTACTTCTGACACTGTTGGCTTTAGAGTCCCAGAACCCTTTGGGTTGTCTCAGCAAAGCCTCAGAAGGTGATGAGGTTGCCTTTCAGCTGAGGGACAGATTCTAGTCATGCCTACAAATTTACATAGTGTCCATCCAGGCCCGGCCCCATCCTCAAGGTGGGTGACGACAACAGAGAGCTGTGAGGGCTACTTTGCTTCACTTCCGCACAGCCAGATGCTTGTGTCTGGGTCTTAGCTCGTGACAGTCGTAGACTGACCCCTCAACTTGAAGCCTGCGACTTTGGCTGTGGTTGTGGTGACTGCTGCTGTGGGTGCCGTACAGTCGCATGCCGGGATGCGTGCCTGACGCAGCTCAAAGCCTTTCACTGCAGGCTCGTCATTTAGCGATCACAACAAACCTATGAAGCAGATGCTATTATCCTTACATGGGGAACTCTGAAACTGAGGCTCACAGAGACCTTAAGTACCTTGCTCAGTGCTATTTAGTTTGTAATGGTGAGGGCTACCTGCTCTCAACTAGCACGTCCACTGCCCTCTCTAGTCCCGACGGTTAGGGTTAGCCTCACCTATTATTTACTGAAAGCAAGGGCTGGCGAGATGGGCCAGTGGGCAAAGCACTTGCTGGGCAAACCTGGCAACCTGAGCTAGATTCCCAAAGTTGGAAGAGAGAACCAACTTACAAAACTGTCCTCTGAACACATGTCCCATGACACATGTACCCTCACACACACACACATGTGCTAATAATAAAGGTTGCATGTGAAATTTGTGTCCTGTGTGAGTTTACATGCACGGAGGCCAAAGTGAGTCAGATCTCTTGGAACTGGAGGTACAGGAAGTTGTGAGCCACCTGATATGACAGCTGGGAACTGAACCCAGGTCCTCTGCAAGAGCGGTAAGCTCTCTCTGCCACTGAGCCATCTATCTAGCCCCTAACAATGATTTTTTTTTTTAACTTGCCTTTGGAGATTTATCCAATATTAAAAATCTTCAAACTTCCTTTTTGTTGCATCTGTAAGATGCGGAGATGATGCACTCCCACATGCTGTAACTGAACACATTCAGGCTGGGTCACTAAGGACGGAAGGGGGTTTCTTAAGCTCGAAATGCTGGGTCTAGAAAGTCCAAGGAACCAAAAAAACAGCATGGTGCCCATTCTTGCTAACAGTGCTCTAAGGAGTGTGTCCAGAAGAGAGAGCTCACATGAGTGACAGGAGTTGAGAATGGGAGTGGAGGGGATCCTGTATTCTTCTAGAATTCCCCCCAGGGAACCGACTGGTGTTCCAGGAGAATAATCCCCCATCTCCCAAGACAGGGCCCCAATGTTCTTATCACTTCTATCTAGCTTTCTCTTAAAGGCCCCACCCCTCCCGTCACTCCACACAGTAGACCCCACCTCTAACCCAGGACACACAGGATGCACCCTAACCAAACCATCGCTCACCTGCCGCCCTCACAGAACTGCATCTCAGTGGGACCAGCCTTGTGAATGCTCTGTGAACACTGGAAATGTTATGAAGCTATGACAAAATAAGTCTTAAGTTTTACTGGGGACTGCCATGGGGTTTAGTTCCTTCTCCCCACTTTTTTTTTTTGTACCAAGCCCAGAGGTGGCACCTCCCACCCAAAGGACTCCATCCACAGAGGAGTGCATGCAAATTTCAGGTGGTAATCTGTCCTGCAGACACTTTAGCCCTGCCTCTAGCTTATGACATTGACACACAGTGAATCTGCCTAGAGAGTCCAGGACAACCTGACCTTAAAACTCTTTGCTGTGGCTGTACGGTCCCTTTTGTCACATTAGATAGGATATTTGGGGAGCATTCAGCAACTACAGGCCTTGGGTTCTAATGACCCGAGTCGAGGTCAAGGCAGCATCACAGAGGAGGCACAGATACCTGCCTCCCACTCCCTCAAGTGGCTTCAGAGCACAGGGCTCTTGAAGGCTGCCTTGGCTTTCATTCTGCATAAGGTCCTTTGTCTGAGCCTCGGTGAAGGTGTCATCACACAGGTGCCTGTGTCCTGTAGTTTTGCACAAGACCCCACTGTGTAAAGCCTAAGGTCAGATGTGAAGGAGCTTCCCAGGGTTTGTGCTGGATCTGGACAAGGGTGTTCAGCAAGTTAAAACTGAAGGGGTTCTGACAAGACATAGGACTTCCTTAAGAGAGACCAGGCCTGCACATTAACTGGACGACAAATGACAGCAATCTGCCAGCGCTGCTCTTGGCAAGGCCTTATCTTAAGAAGATGCTTCTCCCATCTTCCTCTGATTTGGTTATATCACCATATCCTGGAGAGTGATCTGGCTGATAACTGGAGAGGATCCCACTCTTCTAAGTACCTGGTCTTTACTGCAAGAAAATCCACCCTTGAATTTCTTCTGCCTCCACCTCCCAAGTGTGGGATTACAGGTTTGTTCTACAATATGCCTCATTTTATGCAGTGCTGGGGACTGAACTTAAAACTTAGTGCATGCCAGGCCAGTCCTCTACCAACTAAGCTGTACTTCCAGCCACCACCACCCCCATTATTAGCAAAAAGAAAAAAAATCTCATTGGTATATGCTGCTCCCTCATAACTCAAACTACTAACCATTTTCTTGCTCAAGGAAAAAAAAATAACATTTTACTATAAGTGGTAAAATAAATAAGTGAATGAATAAGCAAGCAAGTAAATAAACAAGGGTTTTCTGTTTGTCTAGCTGGTCCTCATTAAGAAAACGGTGGGCAGTTCACTTACTGCACAGCTCTCTGAGGACCCGGGCTCTGAAGACAGCAGTGTGCCAACCTATTCCTTGGTGTGCTAAGAGTATGTGGGAAGGAAAGCCAGGAGCTTATCTGGAGAATCTCTGCTTCTCATTCAACCTGCTTTCCCCCATGACTAGGAATAACTGGATGTCAGTCGCTTGTGAACTCCCCAGCTCCTTAAAGAACTCATACTTCTCAGACACCAGCTCATTTATCCTGTCGCATGAAAGAAAACCGGCTTTTCTGAACCGAGATGGACCATTTGGGGATGCAAATCCCAAGCATAGTGAGCAGGAGGCTGAGGGGGTACGGTGGTAGGCTAGTCTGTGCCTTCGAAGGACGAGTCTCAAGACAGACTTCAAGTGTTCATTTTCTGTCATTCTAGCATGCAAACTTCCCACAAATCAGGGTGTGATTGGTAAGCAGGTCCATCAGCCCTGGAATATAGGTCCTGGGGAATGTCAATCACGGAACTGCCAAATTGCCTGCTGGGAGCATGGCTGCGCTCACACAGTAATAAGAGAAGGGTTTTCTCCAATTCATATTTGTCCCTAAGCAGTGACTCTTAAGGTGTTCCTTCTTGCCAGTCTTTCTGGTTGCTGTTGCAAAGAAGAAACTGGAATGTTCCATTTGCAAAAACCATGGGTCTGTGTTTTTCTGGTTGGTTTATGCAGTTTGTATACATTTCATGTGTGTGTATGTGTGTTAGGGGGTGGGTACATGGGTATCTGTGTGTGCACGTGGAGGCCAGTGGTTGTTACCAGGTGCCTGCCTCTGGTGTTCCCTACCTTATGTGTTCATTTACTTATTTATTTTGAAACAGGACTCTCACTGAACCTGAAGCTCACAGAGTCTGTTAGTTCCAGGGACTCTCCAGTGCCTACCTTCCCAATGCTGGGATTGCAGTGCAGAACACCACACCGAACACCAGTGGCTGTTTTTTTTTGGTTTTTGTTTTTGTTTTTTCCTCAAATATTTGTGCTGGGGATCTGAACACAGTTCCCTCCCGCTGTGCAGCAAACACTGACTGACAAGCCTTCTCCCCAGACCCTGTTTGTTTGTGACACTGGGTCTCCTGTAGCCTACCTAGGCTGGCCTCAGATTTGGTAAGGATGACTTTGAATTTCTGATCCCTTTGCTTTCACCTCCCAAGTGCTGGGATTATGAGTCTGTGTCTCCAGGCTGTTGCTTATGCAGTGCTGGGAATCAGACCCAGGGCTTTGTGCATTCCCGAGGTGAGTTCACCCACTATTCCCTTGGCTGGCATCTGTGCCCGGCTCTGGAGCTGGCACTTTCACCAAGAGAAACCCAGTGAGTCTGCTAGTAATTAGTTCTGCTGATCCTCTCTGAACGGGCAGCTCGAGGTCTGCCCTGCCCAGCGTCTGCTTGTGCTTGCTCTCACTGGCTTGTGCCTCCTGTTAACTAGGGGAAAGACCCAGAACCATCTGCCTTCCTCTTTAAACACCAGTACTCTGTGGGGCTTCAGCAAGTAGATGAGAGATGGCTGCCAAACCATCTCCATTGAAATCTGAAGAAGAACCGGTGGAGTGACTGAAATAGACTCCTGTGGGCAAGGAGCATGAATCAAGAAGAAACTTACACATGGTTACTATGTCTGGGCAGGGAGAGCTCAAAAAAGGAACATCTAAAAACAGCTGTCTAACATTTTTATTCTTTTTTTAAGAAGAAAGTTCCAAACCCAAAGAAGTGCTAGCTTCCTGCAACTTCCCCGAGTCACACGTTGTCTCTGGACTCAGCAAACACACTGTTGGCTTGGGGGTGCTCTGCTTGGCTTACAAAGTGCCTGTGTGCGTGTCTGTGGGAGAGGTAGCCAAGCCAGGAAGGGGACCAGTTGCACAGTATGCTCCTGTTTTCCTAAAGCCACCCACTAGGACCAGAGGTGTTCTGGGGACCCAAGGGGAAGAATTAAGAATGGGAACATTAAGTATTAAAAAAAAATACTGGCTACTATATTTGTCTGTATGTCATGCCATTGTTCTGGGGACTTCATATAAATCATCTCACTTCATTTTGTAACAATCTGAAGATCCCAAAAATGTCAGTATTCCCCACTTTACAGATTAAGAAACTGGGGCCCAGGAAGATGAGGGGAGTCCCTAAGTTCCCTTAACAGTAAGTATGGATTAGACCCTGGGTATGCTGGCTCTAAGAACACCAAATCTTAACTGCTATGTAACACAGTATTGTTAGCTGAGGTTAAGTCATCTCCAGCTTCCAGATGAGGCAATCCACAAGACACTGAATTTCTTCCCTAAGGCGGTCTGCCAGTTAGTAGAAGAGGCAGAATCAGAACCCATGACTTACGGCTCCAAATTCCATTTCCTTCATTTAAGCTGTGCTGTTGGAGACCCGATGCATCGTAGGGTGGGGTGGGTGGCGGAATGGGCAGAGGGAGGGCTGCCATACTCCAAGCACTGGCCCTTCTCTAGCGTCTGCACGTAAGTTCTCAGAGAGTCTGAGTGGGGAAACCACAGGCACTAGCCTGGAGTGGCGAAGAACTCTTCTTCCCTGAACCCCAGCACCCCCAGGAAGAGGGAGCCTCAACTGAGAAACGTGTCCATAAGATGGGGCCATGGGCAAGCCTGTAGGGCATTTTTTAAATTAGTGACTGATGTGGGCAGGCCCAGCCCATTGTGAGTGTTTTCATCCCTGGGCTGGTGGTCCTGGGTTCTAGAAGAAAGCAGACTGAGCAAGCCATGAGGAACAAGTCAGTAAGCAGCACCCCTCCATGGCCTCTGTATCAGCTCCTGCCTCCAGGTTCCTGCCCTGACTTCCGGGTTCCTATTTGAGTTCCTGTCCTGACTTCCTCCAATGCTGAACTGAGATGTGGAAGCATAAGCTGAATAAACATTTTCCTCCTCAAATTTCTTTGGTCACAGGGTCTCATCACAGCAATAGTAACCCTAAGATACCCAGAAACCCTTCCACTGTGACATCTGGCTGGCCCTGGCTCTGGCTCTGGGGAGTGAAGCCAGCCATATGCTAAGCTCACGCGCCCAGGAGAAAGGCTGTGTTGTCCGGTGTTCACAGCCTCAACACCTCATGCTAGGTTTTGAGTGTGAAGCTCCCCCCACAGGCTCCTGTGTTTGAGCACTTGGTCCCCAGACGGGGGCACCATTTCGGGGGTGGGGGAGGGCCTGTGGAAGTTTTAGGAGGTGGGGCCCAGCCAGAGGAAGTGTGTGGTTTTCTGTAAGGCAGGTCTTGAGGGGTTCAGCCTGGCAGGGTTTCCAACCAAGCTCCCCCTGCTTCCTGACACCCAGGTGTAATCAGCCAGTGGCCACTCCAGATGCCATGCCTTCCCCGCCATGGTAGGCTGTGTCTCCTAAACCATTAGTTAGAATAAACGAGAAAGGTAACAAGACAACTCACACTCAGTGAGTGCCTGCCTGGGGCTGGTCCCCTTGCCAGGTTCCCCAGACTCACAAGATAATAGTCTCTACCCTCTAGAGGGCTCCTCACCTGAAGAAGCCAGGGACACACCAGGAAGCACTGACAGTGAGTGCCACCGTAATGGCCACATGGCCCAATATGGTAGCCAGAGGCTGAATAAAGCCAGATTCGCTCTCCAGGGCAAACACAGCCCTACTCCAGACTGTGTCAGAAGATGAGAACACAGACTACCTTAGTAATTTTACTTTATCAATGGCACATAGAAACGATATTCCAAATGTACTGGGTTGGATAAAAAACATTATTAAAATTTACTCCATCTGTTCACTTTTTACCTTTCAGGAGCTACCAGCAAATTTCCAGAAGAGGAAAAGCTTCACAGAGGAGGGCTCCTCTGAGTGAACAAGAGCAGTCAGCAGCAGCAGCATAGCCTGGCTTGTTGCTATATATTTTCAAATGCAATTCTATTTTTCTTTTCTTTTTTGTTTTGTTTTTGAGACATGGTTTCTCTGTTCTCTGTACAGCCCTGGCTGTCCTGACACTAAACCAGGCTGGCCTCTAACTCACAAGAGATCCGCCTGCCTCTGCCTCTTGAGTGTTGGCATTAAAGACCTGTGCTACCACCACCCTGCCAAGTGTGCTTCTGAAAAAGCTGAAACATTTGCATTTTTTATTCCTGTTTTACAAGCAAGGACTCCAGTGTTGAAAAATGTTTAGCAGTTTGCCTGAGAGCTACGGCGACCAGCGAGTATACTTAGAGAACGTGGCCCCTCCACAACCCCCCCCGCCCCCCACGGCAGCACCCACAGAGCTGGACAAGCCAGGCTCTGGCACACATCTCTCCATCTGACAAGGTCAAATTCCAATTGGCTGAGAACCCACTTAGTTGTGCAATTTACAAAAGGAAAAAAAAAAATCAAATTATGGAGAGACCTCTCCTAATTGAGGGTAATTCAGGAAATAACTTTTGGTAAATGGTGGCATGTCCAGCTGTGTTACCATTTGGCAATCACTGAGGTCATTCTGTCACCCAAATGCTGCTTCTCCCACTAAAATATGTCAGAGTCTGTTCGCACAGACTGCCACAGAAAAACCCCATCAGCTCCAAGCACTTCCTCTCTACATGCCCATGTATGGAATCAAACGAGGGGCATTCTGGAATCTTCTTTGTCTAAAACAGAACAACAGCCTTCAGAGGCAGCCATCACCACCCCAAGAGAGCAGAACTCGGTTAACGCCCCCAATCCGAAGGTGCTCACAGAGCTAAGAGGCTTGTGGCAGACAAACTACAGGAGCCTTTCAAACCATGCCGCTGTCTGGGACCTGTGTGCAGTGGACATGCTTGAACACATGCTGCACGTGGATACGGAGACGTTCATGGCCTTGTAAATCTAGCTCACACAGAGCCTGAGATACAAAGGAAATCAAAACAGCCTGTGTTTCCAGGGAGGGGAGCAGCTGGCTGTCTTGACGCCTAAATCTATCCGGACGATTGACAATCACTGATCAACAAAGTTTGACCTTGACATTGCCCTGAGGTCCAGTAAATCCCAGAGATACTCCTGTCTGTGCACCGCAGTAGCCCACCTTTATGTGAGTGCTGGGGGTAGAACCCAGTACGTCCTGCTGGTGAAGCAAGCCCTTTACTGAACGAGCCATTTCTCCACTCAGCTTTTGGTATGTGATATCTTTAAATCTCACATACCCGTAAGACAGGTACCTTCCTCTGATTCTCTACAGAGGAGGAAACCCAGGTTTGGGGAGGTTGGGTGACGACCCCAGGTCATCTAGCTGGGCTAAGATCCCTCATTTCCTTCAAGTATCCAATCCTCTCCCATGACCTAAATTGCATCTCACCTGTCCTAGCTTGACTGGAAATCTATCAGGGTGGCTTTCTACTTGAGTATAATGGAGCTGCTAGCCAAAAAAAAAAAAAAAAAAGGAGGGCAGCCCACTGTCCCTGGCTTTGCAAGGATCCCCCTCGCTGGCCTAATGTCACTTGCCATGAATAATGTAGCACTCAAGAGAGTACTCAGGTAGGGGCAGGTTAATGTAATATCTCGTCTTAGCCAGCCAGCTGCCGTTCTGCTGGGCCAACTACCGGTAATAGCTCTGCATAAAGAGCCGGTCTACAACTAAATCAATTAATCCCGCTTTGGCTGGTAGACAGCTGTTGGGTCAAAGCAAGATAATGAGACAGGCTCATCATTTACCAGGTGGTTGGTAATGAAGGGATTCATGCAGCAGAGTTGGGGGCTGAACAATAGCTGCTGCCCTTTCTGGCCTTCCCTGGTGGATACTACCCCGAACATTCTTCCCAAACAGCAACTGCAGAAGCAGACAGCTTTCCCCCTTTCTTGATTATTTGGAAAGTGCAACTGATCCCTAGAAACCTCATCTGATGCCTGGCCTGAAACTGTAGGTTCTTCCCCTCTTCTCACAGGAGAGGCTCAGGTATCCCTTTCAGGGGGAACTTGTCCCGGTCTGTAATCTGGGGCACAGCTTCTGGGGCAGCTGCAGAGGGCAAGGACCCAGGAAAGAGACCTCAGACCACAGTGTATCACTAAAACAAGAACACACAATGACTTGTGTTAAGACTTGAAGGTGACTGTACCCCTTAGCCCTGAGCTTCTGAACTCTGCCGTCCGTAAGAATAATCTCAGGAGCTATGAGACATATTGACACTATTGACACGGGCAAAATCCTAGACTGGATAAAACCAGCCCTAGGGGAAGGGCCTAGGCTCTGGGTATTTCTTCAAATCTCCAAGTGCATCTCATGTGCGGCCTAAACTGGAAGCCACTGGTTTAACACAACACCCGCACATTATAGACGGTGGCATAGAGGCTAAAAGTTGGGGTCTCCTCCTCTAGAGAAGCCCTACCATTAACAAACGGCTGAGTCAGAGGTACGATTGCTTCATGAGGTGAGTGCCTCCAGGGACCCTGCTTAACTACCACTCTCTCTAGATGGGAAACACAACCCAATCTACCTGGACTACACGCTTCTCCCCTCCCTTCCAGCCAGGCCCGGCAGCATCCTGACTCCATGCCATTTCCTTTCTCTGAGTGTGCACTGGCCCCTGGCCTGCTGTGTTCTTGTCATCTGCAAGCTGTTCTCTTCTAGCATCTGATGTGTCTTCAGAGGCCTGGCCAGGGGCTACCTCCTCTGTAGAGGCCTTTCAAGGCCCCATGGGACTTGGGGGACGGGTGCTGATACAGGACATCTCCCAGCCTTTCACTTTGCAAGCGTCTTCTGTCAGGCATTTTCCAGCTGTCTCTCTTCTGGGGCTTTTTTTCTCTGCTTATTCTTTAAGAACCTGCAGAACCAGCAAGGTGCGATGAGCACTGCAGAAGCTGCTACCGAGGCTGCGGGGAGGAACCCGTCCCTGAGCTCCCTCCAGCCCTGGACCACCACAGCTTCTATCCATATAACATTTTCAACTGAATGGACACCTCTGAAGAGGGAAGACCACCATCCAACAGCAGAGCTCTTGGAGGTGACTTCTGCTTAACTTGGCTCCATCCAGGACACAGACCTCTCCCTGCCCTGGTCAGACATCAGAGTCTGGAAGAAAGAAATCCACCAGCTGCCACTGCTTACAGGACATTGTGTGTTCCACACCACTCCAAGGCCTCAGCTCCAGCCACTGAGAGCTTTCTATCTGGGCCCAAAACCCAGCCCAAGGTGGGCCCAGGCCTCACCTTGATATATTAAGAAAGAGATCCTTCTGGCAGCTCTTTTCTACCTAGAGGATAGGAAGTGCTGGGCCCCTTCCTCCTGCAGGCTAGCTGGGTCAGAAAGACCCTGTTCTATTGCTCAGGAGTATGTGATGTTGGCATGCTGTTCCACCTCCTAGCAACTCAGCTACTGTCAGAGACCTTCATCTGAGTGGGTTGTAAAGATGCAGTGACCGGTTGGGCTGTGGCTCAGTGGTAGGGAAAATGGCTGCTTGATACGTGTGGGGCCTTGGGTTTCACCCCAATAGGACAACAGCAAGATAAATGAGATGTGTTTGAAAACTGCCTAGAATAGTCACAGACGTGCACTGCACGTTCAGTGAGCACAGACTCTCCTTCCTCTCTCCCTTTCCTTTCCCTCCCTCACCTTCTTCTCTTCACTTCATCCTTAATCCTGTGTCACCTCTGGAGAAGGAGAAAGCTCACTTTAGCACACTAACAGATTGTCCCATACCAGAGGTTTCAGCCACATTCAGCATCACATGACCCCCGTTTCCTCTACAACAGGCCACCTACAATACTCCTGGATCCCTAAATACCAGGGCCAGGGACCCTAAGGAAGCCTGACCCCATATGACCCGCCATGCCCTGTGCAGACTGAGCTGTGCTGCTTGCAAGTTCATGGTCAGCACTGAGCCATGCATCCTACTCCTTGGAACTCTCTAATGACAGGGCAGGCATGCGTGCTAAAGAAAGCAGCAGCAGGGCAGGGCCGAACTGCATGAGAGAGGCTGAGGGAGCCCATGAGAGGCTGGGAGGTGGCGAGGCAGGAGGACAAGCTGTCTTAGCCTCACTGGCATTCAGGGACAATTACACCCTCTTGCCCAGCTGACAGCAGTACTGCCCTGTGGGTCTGCACCGAGCTGGGGCGGCCTCCAGATGGCTCGGCCCACGAGCATGTGGTTGGCAACTCCTGAACTTTTGGTGACTCGGAGCCAGCTGATCTGATCGGCAATTATGTTTTATTTTGGAGCCAGGGAGAGAGCAGAGAACCAGGAAAATTATAAGACATTACGGTGCTATTTTGCTAAGAATATTACTGCAAAGTTTTGGGTGTTTCTTTTTTTCTTTCTGTTTCCCTTAACCAATTGTCCTTTGGATGGTTTGGGGTTTTCAGCGCACTAAAAGAAGAAAGCCCTGGACGCAGAAGTCAGATTAGAGCCAACTGTCACAGGGTGGTTTGTGTCCTTATCCAATGAAAATCTCATTGGTTATACAGCTGTTTGGGGGAGGAGAGTAGTGCGGGGCGCAGGGGAGGTGGTGATTTGTTGGTAGTAGTAACTAGTACCAGTCATTAGTAACTGTGAGAACAACCTACCCAGATTGGAAGGAGTTCCTTCTGTGGTTGAATCCTCACCGCTTCCTACTAGCTGTCTGGGTTTGAATAAATCATATACAGTTATTAGCTCCATATACAATTATTAGTTCCCTATCCATCAAAGGGAAAACGCCACCTCATTCAGAGCTCACCACGCAGCGTCAGTGATGTGAATCCAAGCTCCAGAAAGTATCTGTTGTAGGGCATGTCTCCAAGGTAACTAAGAAGGTGCCTGACGTCTTGCCATAAGGTGAGTTTCTTGTCACATAAAATAGTCTCTGTTTTTACCATCCTGTTTTAAGCTCAAACAGACAATCAGCAGAACAGATGCAAAGACCGTTTCTGGGGTCAGTTCAAGTCAGAACTGATCGAAAGGCGTTTGTCTCTCGGCTCGATGACTGCATTCCAGGCTTGGCAGCTCAGCTGGTAGGAAAGTATGAGAACGTGCAGGGAGCTCAATCAGATGTTAAGCCTGGGGATGACTCAGGAGGTGACGCTGTCTCTGCTCATCAGAGCGCTTGCCCACTGCTTTTAACTCCCCAGCCTATCACTAACCAGCGCTGCTTCTCCAAAAAACAAAGCCTTACTTAAGAACTTTGCGTGGGAATGGGACATAATTGCCACTTGTAAAGGAAGCTACAGCCAGAAAAAAACATCTCCAGACTACATCCCCAGGAAATGGGGTGGTCTTCCTGAAACAGCGTTCGCCTGGATGGGCTGGAGACAAACAATGTGCCCAAGACATACTTAAAGGACAGTGACTCATACCAATTCTCTCTCCTGCGATGGCCAGGGTCACCTCCCAGCCACCCCAAGGTTTAGCACCCAAGGGCTAAATGTACCTCTCACTAACACAACTCTCACTACCCCTGTGAGGAGGGGGGTGACACTTCCAGATGGGATGGTCACCTCTCTTGTGACTGGTCCGCCAGGACCCATACAGGGTCATGCACACCAGTCCTGGGACAGAGCAAGTAACCAACACAGATGCCTAGTCTGCCTCCCCACCCTCTATGCCCAGAGCCTGACATGCCAGAGGGTCAATGAGTGAACAAACCAGGAAGGCACAAACTCCACAGCAGGCGGCCATCATGGAAAGTCATCACACCACGTCCTGAATTTGCATTTGGTATTAGTCTCAGCATCTTAAAAAAGAATGATGGCGGGTCTCAGAGTGGTTACGTAGCCTGCCCAAAGTCACATAGCTAGGAAATTATGACACCAGACTTTGACACCAAGTCTGACTCTGAATTCAAGGAAAGTGACATGGCACACAGAGTCATCCTCCCAGCATTCCAGAGGGATGTTTAGATGGGAAACTTATACCCAGTGAGGACCCATCACACCTTCCAGTTTGCACAGCCAAGTGCACAGGAAGTAGGAACTTGAACCTATACTTTTACTCCTTTTCAAAAGTCACAAATATTTGGGGACCCTTGCCATCAGCTAGGCCTGGGGTTAGGCAATAGAGACAAACTGTAGGCAAGACACAATCCCTGGGCTTTCTATCCAGGTCAGCCATAGTAGAAATGCATCTGCCCGTGCATCCTGTGCAGCTCATCAACACAGGATGTGCACAGAGAGGATGGTTTGTGATGGAGTAGCCTGGGTAGCTTTCCATACAGTGTACCAAAGCCTATGTGTGACCACAGCCTGATTCGATCTTCTCATGAAGAACACAGTGTAGACAGGCTGGGAAACTTACAATGGCTAGGTCACTGGGGCACCAGAGGAAACCCAAGTGTCGAATCCCTGCTGAGTCTCTGCAGATGCCAGGACAGGAAGCCTCGGGAGACACTGAGTTTGCAATCACCTGTTTGCTCTGTCCAAGTCACACCTACAGCCCCAAGACAGAAAAGTAGCAGGGCATCACTGAACACCATTAGGCCACCAAAGGTGCCCAGACTCTGGTCTTTTACATTTTCCCAGCAGGGAGTACATGAGGTAGGCTAAAGAAAGTGGAACAAAGTACTTAGGTTCATGCCTTTCCAACGACTCTAAGGATTCATCTTTGAGACCCAAGCATTATCTTCTCCCACCAGGTACCATGATCCGTGGAAATACAAGATTAAGAACTCAATACAAAATAAAGCCCAGAGACTATGACCGGGCTGCCACTCCCCGACACATAACTCATTTTTCAGCAGCCATTTAAAATCAGGGTTGCTTAGCCACTCAAACACCAGCTCTCGGCACCAGAAACAACTGGCCAACCAACATTCCCACAGAAGGACCAGTCCGAGAGTCTCCATAGCAAGACTCAAGGGACCAGAAGCTATTGCTATGGCAACCAGGCCTCCTGACAGCTCCTCGCTTTCCATGAAAGGCAAGTTCCCCAGAGCCCAGCTTTTTAGTTTCCTCAACAGTACTGAGACCATGCTTGCCACCTTGTTAAACTAGTGAGCCAGAAGGCAGAGACAGTCACTTTGCATCCACACCCCCAACCAGGGAGTCTTCTGTAGTGAGGTGCAGCTTGGAGGCCAACACTGCGGTCTCAGTAATCCCTGTGGAGTGTGGGGGACCAGTTTATCCATGAGCATGCCTTTCTGGGGGTGCCAACAGGAGGGCTGCACAAGCTTGCTGGCTCTTGAAGTTCAGAGTCCCATCGCTAGGACCTGGGACTATATGATCTCAGAGGCCCAAATCCAGGGAAGGTCAAAAGTACAGTTCCACACAAATCCTCTGCACTTCTTTAAACTGCAACTTCTAAAATGTTCCTGGATTACACTTATCCAAAATGCTTGAGACAAGAAACGGTTCAGATTTGGGTCGTCCCCCCTCAGATTTTTGGAATATTTGTACGTACATAATGAGACACCTTGGGATAAAATCCAAGTCTAAACATGAGATTCATGTATATTTCATATGTACCTTACATACAGAGCCCCAAGATAACTTTATTCTTGTTTCAGTGCATCTGCATCTTGACCGTGACCCATCACAAAAGGTCAGATATAGAACTTTCCACTTGCCGTGCCATGTTGCTGTTCAAAAGCTTTTGGACTTCAGATTAAGGATGCTGAACGTGAAAGCAATCACTGCAAGTAAAATGCCAGGAAGTAGAGGGCATTTCGAATCCTCAGCAGAGAGGTCCCAGGTCCTACCTGGATGGGGTTGTAGAGCTCCTGCAGGGGACTTCGTGATCCCTTCCGGCAGCAGATGTCCACACCGAAGGGATTCCTCCGCATGACTGAGGAGAGAAAGTGAAGCTCATCAGAAAATAGCTACAAAGGTTTGCTGTCTGACAGAGGGAAAGGCGTCTGGGAGGGAGGAAGAAGCAAGGTGCAAAGGAGGAAAGATAGTTTCTAGCAAAAAAGGAGCCTGCTGCTGTCCCCGGCTGCACTGGCACAGTGCAGTTCTGTCACCAGCATTCAGCTACCCACACCCCCAGTGGCACAGAACACACTAAACGCTTTCTGCAGCACACAAGAAAATAAGACAGGCATCCAAAGCTCATTGAGATGCAGCCCCTTCCAGAAGGCACCATCAAAGTGCCTACGGGAACAAGTGTGGCTGGCCTGGGTGTGATGTCATAGTCTCACATCACCTAGCAACAGGAATGAGGTCTGAGAACTGTCACTAGGTGATGCAGTCACACATGCTGAGAAGGTGCAAGACAGTTGTCCACAGAGGCCTCGTGACAGGGCTGTGAGGGGAGATGCGGAAGACGTCCGCAGCAAGCCTCTGTCCTAGTTTGCTTTCCGCTGCTGTGATAAACACCGTAACCAGAAACAACTTGGAAAAGAAAGGGTTTTGCTTCACCTTACAGCTTACAGCTCATCAGGAAGGGAAAGGCAGAGCAGGAACTCAAGACAGGAACCTGGAGGCAGGAACTGTCGTAGAACCATGAAGGGATGCTGCTGTCTTTGTTCCCCGTGTGGTTCGCTCAGCCTGCTTTCTTACACCACCCCGGACCACCTGCCCAGGGGTAGCACCATCCACGGTAAGCTGGGTCCTCCACCACCAACTAGAAATCAAGAAAACGTCCCACAGACATATCTACAGGCCAATCGGATGGAGGCAACTCCTCACTGAGGTTCCCTAATACATTCTAAAGTGGTGATAAAAAAATGGGAGAAACTAAATACAAACCAGTAACAACACAGCTGCTCGCACTGTCTAGTATCACTCCCTGTACTTGATGAGATGGGCTCTGCTTCTTTTAGAACGTCGGTGCAGTGTGTGTGCTTATTCCGGGGCCACCGAAGACCCAGGAGTATCCTGCTGCAGTGGCTCTGTGACCCGCAATGGTAGGTTCCTACGGTAGAAATGTCCATCTCCATCCTCATCTCGCACAGTTCTGTGCTGACTGCATCCCTGTCTTGCAGCGTGCAGACACCACCCGAGAATGGGGTGGATCATTTCTAGGAGCACCTCCACAGTAAGTCAAGAGCCCTGACCTTGAGACAGGAAGAATGAAGATCTGTGGTTCTAAAAGGAGCCAGCGCTTATAACTGATGTGAGGATTAGAACTCTGCACACGCCAGCAGTGAGAGGGCCAAAATCCTTGTCAACAGAAAGGAGCCCTTTTGTTCTTCATTCTCCCGGTTCACAGAACACCCGAAAACCATGAACCTCCACACACTAACACCTGACTACAAACAGAAAGAGGGAGAGGAGAGGGAAGGAAGGAGGGAGGGAAGGAAGGAAAGGAGTAGCAGGGGAGGAAGAACAGATAGGAATAGGCTTTGTGCAAATGCCAAACAGTTCGTTATGGAGTATCACCGTAACTCTTTGTTAATCTTTTTAATGGAACACTAAGAGCAGAGCCTCCCAGAAGTCTAGAGAACACACTGGTGTGTGGCAGTGGCCAAGTGCACCGAATATTCCCTCATTCCTTGGAGCAGACAGCCTGGGTTTGAATCATGGTTCTAACCACATACAAACAGTTGTGTGACCTTAAGAAAATTACCTCTCCTCTCTGTCTCTGTTTCCTTGCCTGTATAAGGGAGTGAAAGAGAATCTTTCTGGGTTGGTCCTGAAGACTGAGTAAGTCATGATGCAGACTGTGTAAAATGTGCTTGGAAAACAGTCACGTTAGAAGTTCCTGAAGCTCTTCTAGACAACACACTGGATTTGCACAGAGCCATCTATGATCAGTGCTGCTGGGCTCCCCCTGGTAGAAAGATGGGAGTACCTCTCCTCCTGGATTAGCAAGAGGGCTGAGAGGGAGCTGGCCACACTTCAATCAAGATACAAAGACTAATAGGGCTGGGCGGTGGTGGCACACAGCTTTCATCCCAGCCCTCAGGGGGCAGAGGCAGACGGATCTCTGTGAGTTCGAGGCCAGCCAGGTCTACACAGTGAGTTCCAGGACAGCCAGAGTTACAATAAAGAAACCCTGTCTAGAAAAAACAAATAAAACAAAAAGTAAATCAAATCTAAGAGGTCTAGATGAAGGGTCTGCTCTTCAGATGTCAAACTGAGGAAAGTGAAGGGACTGGGGCTTGAGAGATGGTTCATTTGGCAGAGTGATTACCATGGAAGCATGAAGTTTAGATCACCAGAACCCACATTTAAAAAAAAAACAAAACAAAAAATAAAACAGGTACAGTGGTATATGCCCACAAGCAGTATATTGCCCCTAGCCCTGGGAAGTAGAGATGAGACCCCTGGGCTCATCAGCCAACCAGCCTTGCTGAACTTCTGAGCTCCAGGTTCAATGAAAGACCCTGACTCAGAAAAAAAGGTGTCATGTAATAGAAGATACTCGACCTCAACCTCTGGCCTCTGCAAGCCTGCATAACTTCTGGAAGGTTCCAGGTGAACCAACTCCCTCCCTTGACTTCTCCCCTTGAGCCTTGTGGAGACCCCGAAAGTAAAGCACCCATTCCAGGGAGGAAAGACCATGTGTCCTCTCCCCTTTTCCTTGCCTTCCTACAGAGAGGCTGGCAAGCTTTCTCGGGAAAGGCCAAGTGGCACTTAGCTATGTGTCATCCTTCGGTCAAGGGACAATAGATAGGAGAAGAGGAAGAACGACATGGCGGCACGCTAGCAAGCTTCATTTAGAGACAGGAATCTGACACTCCTGAACCTTCCTGTGTTGGGAAATATGCTTCTTTGTTGTTTTGCTTTCATGGCTTAACAAAAATAGGCAGTGGGCAGGGTCTGACCCCGAGGCTGGGGTTTGGTGATCCCTGCCCTGGAGCCCAGGACTTCAATACAAGCCCTGCACACACCCTGCAAGCCCAGCGGCCTTCCCGTGGGAGGAGGGATCTTTGAGCAAAAGTCAACACATAAAAGCCATTAGAATTTGATTAGGCTGTCCAGAAAAACACTGGTCCTTTGTTCCTCGATGGCTGCCCTAGGAAAGTGAAGGAGGAATTCTACTTCGTGCTTTTTTTCCTATTTATTACTTCATTTTTCATTCCCACCAAGAAAGAGGTAAACTGTTAAGGGCATGCGGGTTCTGCTTCTGTACAATTGCACAGCAACACTTGAGCCATAATAGCTCGTGAGACTATGCCTACCTCATGCAAAACTGAAGCCACCCCCGCAGCAGCAGACAGGCTCGTGAGGACCTGCCACACTGAACACCCCACCATGGAACCCATTAAAAGCCTGCTTTTACAGGGGGGGGAGTATTATTTAATTGGTTTATTTTTCTAAAACAGGGTCTTTAGGAAGCTTGGACGGTGTGGGGCCTGCAGCTAAGGTTCTTTACCTGTGACTTCATAGGCGCCGTGTGAACTGACTTTGGCACCTCAGGCCACAAAAGCGAAAGGGGCCTGGGTGTTATTTATAAGTGTGACAACAAGCCAGCCCTGTGCAGAAGGCCTGTGTGTGCAGAGAACACAAAACCTCTCAGGGGCATCGCAGTGCTCCGATCGTTTCAAAGTTTAGATTTTTGGATTATGAGCAACTGGCCCAGCAAGATGGCTCAGTGGGTAAAGGCACCTGCTGCACAGCCTGATGGTCTGAGTTGGATCCCTGGGACCCCACATAGTGGAAGGAGAGCACGGACTCCTGCAATTTGTCCTCTGATGTCCACATGCACACATGATCATACACACACACATGCATATGCACACTTAACTAATTAGTTGATTTTCAAGAGAATGGAAGAACCATGGGCTAATAGAGTCTATGCAGATTTCCAAGTGGAACCTGCCACCCTAAGCAGTTCCCATGAATGTGAGCAGTAAACAGTCCAGTGAATCCTCACAAAATCCACATCCGCACCATGACCATCGATGGTATAAATACCGCCAGGACCCTGTCTGTGGGCTCGCATCTTACCTCAAAGAATCTTTTGGTGCTTTGAATGCAATTTGTTCAGAGTCTGAGGAGTCCTTAAACCTCATGTGGCCACTCGCTCGCTCTCAAAGGGTAAAAGTGGGCCAGTGGAGGAACGGAATGGCCCGCTACACAGGGGCCTAAGATTCCTGTATTGAAAGCCGGTGGGGCATTTAAGGGTGATTCAGCCACGAGGACAGAGCCTTTAGGACAGGGTCACTGTCTGAGTAACTGACATTATACCGCAGGAGGACACGGGAGACACAACCCCTGAAACAGGAAACAGATGTTCAGCAGACTCTAACCTGCCAGTACCCTGACCTTGCACTTGTAGGAAATGAATTTCTGTTGTTTAGATGCTACACAGCCCGTGGTTGGCTGTTATAGAGCAGAATGGGCTAAGACATAAAGCTCAGAAAATGATCTCTGGCCCGCTGAGTATGCCACTCAGCCTCAGGGAGCACAACAGACGGGAGGGAGAAGGGAAGGAGTGGGAGGCAGCAGACACTAAAGAGGAATCTCCAGTGGTTCCAAGACCTACTCATGGAGAAATGTATGCCCAGGGAGACCGTCCCTGAGCTGTGGCTCGAACCAGGGCCTCTCGAGTTCTAGTGGGGACAGTAGCCGAACATCTCAGAGTGGTCATCTAAACAGACCGTCAGAACAGGCTGCACCTGTGAGCTTTCTCCTAAGCATCCTAGTGCTGTGAGCCTGCAAGACGGACCAAGAATCTGACAGGTGGGGCTGGTCTTGGGTGGAAATATGTGTGACTCAAGTCCTGTCGTCACCTGCAAGGACTGCACTCAAACTGGGCTCAGCCCTGAGCAAAAGACATCAGGCTGGTAGGTCTGTGACCCACAGAATGGCTTCAAAAGGGGACTCCAAAATGGCCTAAAATGCCAAGCTTTTAACTTAAAACCAAAGATGGTTTCAAGTTACTAGAGAAAATGTGCAAAAGGAGTAAATCTGCAGCCACAGAAAGAGGATCTGTGTCTGCTCAAGGCCAGGGCTGAGGACCAGGAGTGACAGCAGAGATATGGTTTGCTTTCTAGCATGATGGAGAACTTCTTAAATGGGGCTGTGGAGGAGTCTGCACAGCTCTTGTCGATGTAGCCTGATTCACAGAACACTACATTTAAAACAAGTGAAATCTATACATAAATTCAAAGCTAAGTAAGACAACTCTCAAAAATGCGCACAACAATGTTTTCAGGATAAGAATGGCAGTGTTAATATTCCCAAGATTTTGACCTATTTGAGAAGATCCACCTAGCAATACCAGCATATAAGATCGAATCAAATGATATTTTTGTCTTGGTGTAAGTTAGAAATCTTTCTAAATTTGAACTATCAGGTTTATATTATTTAAATGTTAGCTTCTTTTTCGGGAAACTAAAGCATTTAAAGTATTTAAAGTCCTTCAGAAAGGACCTTAAATTTTAAACGCTATTTAAATTATTAAAAGTCAGTTTAAAAGTTTCTTAAAGGCTAAATATTCATCAAAGGCCATCCTGGATGTTAACTGGTAGAGTTATATGAAGATTCTGAGAGGTAGGCTGTGAAATTTGGGACTTTAATTTTTTTAGAAGCCTTTCTCTGCACAGCTATCAGCCTTGTGCTAACGGGAGTGACAAGCCTTGGCTACCCAGGGTGACCACAAAGTAGAGAGCCTGACTGACAGGTGAGGGGCAGCAGCCCACACCCCAAGCCTAATCATAACTCTATCTCTGAAGCCCCTCAGTGGTAGAATCTTATGGCTGAGAAACTCAAGACTCTACGGAAAAGTGGTTCAAAGAACCGGAGCTGGCAGCTGACCCAGGAAGCCTCTAGAAATTACTTTATAGCCTCTCTGATGAGACGAGCAGAGAGCACTGAAACACATATCTTGTATCCACCATACAGAAGTCACTCCAAGCCTTGTGCAGTTTTCAGTTACTGCCTTGACTGCTAGGAATTCACCCCCTGCCCTGAAGTTTCCTGGAACGCTTATGAATATATTTTGCAGGCTGCAGATAACGGGCCAGCAAACCTTCCTCCTGGTGTCTGGAGCTCCAACTTTGACTTCCAACTTGGACAGGTTGGTGTCTGCCTCTGGGGTTCCCCACACTTACAGACGAAGCTCTTGGCAACGAGAGTCATTCGAGTCACCTTTGCTTAAGCTACTGAAGCGGAGGACCATTCGCCCCGAACCCATGGGCTCCCTGTATTCAGCCCTGCACAGGGTGGCTGCATGTTAACACAGTCTGGTGTGGAGGGCAGGTTACATCTGCAGGCTAGCTCCTGCTCAGGGTAGCAGCCTCGTGAGCAGCAGAGGGACTGCTGTCCTTGCTATTCTCAAGACCCACTTTGGAAAACCCTGAGTCCCCTGGCTTTCATCTTTCTCCTTATCCTAGAAGGCAGGAAATACAACGCTGTGGATGGAATTGTGCCCCACCCCCCAATTCATATTACAGAACCTCAAAATGCAATTTGATTCGAGAACAGAGTTTTTTTTTTTGCTGGTATAACTATAGCTAAATGGAGATCAGGTCATACTGGATGAGGGTGGGCCCCGAGTCACATGACTGGTGTCCTACTGAGAAGTGAAGAGGATGAACACACACCTTGGCCAGGAGAGGATGGCCAAAGGCACTGGAAGGATGCAATGACAAGACAAGGAACGCCAAGGGTTGCCAGGGGCTTCCAGAAGATAGGGCATGGGGCAGGGCAAGGGGAAGCCTTCATGGGGAACACAGCTAGCACCTTGACTTTGCATGCCAACTTTCCAGATCGTGGGAGACCAGAGTTCCACTGTTTTAAGCCGTCCAGTTTGTGCTCTTTTGTTACAAAACCCTAGCACGCCACACAAGACGTGTACCTCCTCTCCTGAGGCTGCTGAGAGTCTGAACAAAGCACCCCATGCGAAGGCTGAGAGCAAGGCCCAGCCCCAGGTTGGACGGAAGATAATCAGGCCTGATTCCCACTGACTACCAGCTCCCCTCTGGGAGAACGACACCAAGGGAAGGCCTCAACAGAGAGGAAGCGCTGTGAGGGTAAAGGCGCTGACTGCAGGAGCCGGGCGGCAGCTCAGGTGGCAAAGTGCTTCTGGTACAAGAATGAGAATCTGAGTTTGATACCCAGAACCTGCATTTAAAATCCGGGCTCAGCGCATCTGCTTGCAATCCCAGTGTAGGGAGAAGCAGAGACAGGCAGGTTCCAGGGACTAGCTGGCCACTCAGCCAGCCTAGCCTACTTGGCCAACTCTGGGCTAGTTAAGAGACCCTGTCTGAAAAAAACAAGTGGGTGATCATGGTGGTGCATGCCTTTTAATCCCACCACTGGGGAGGTAGAGGCAGGCTGATCTTTGTGAGCCTAAGGTCAACCTGGTCTACATAAGAGAGTTCCAGACCAGCCAAGACTACATTTTCAGACCTGCCTCAAAATGATAGATAGATAGATAGATAGACAGACAGACAGACACAGCTCCAGAGGAATACCCTGAAGTTAACCTCTAGTCTAAACACACACACACACACACACACACACACACACACGCATGCACGTTCATGATTGTATTTTCTTTTTACCCATTAAACACTGGAAACGACGTTCTAAGATGGCCAAAGTCAGAGGGATAGCTTCATGAATGAAAGTCCACTTAAGTGTATTTTAGTAAACTGTGGTATATTACTAACGAGTTAAACATGCTACTATAATTAAAAATCCTGATGCAAAACCATGGAAATGGAACTGGGACTTCAGAATTCAAACAGGAGACGAGCACCTCACACGGACACACTGCGGGCCAGTAGAGGTGAGAGCAGTGCTGGAGAGGCGGACCCACTCTTCCTTATGACGTGACGTCAACGTGACACCAGAGCCGGCGCTAACGATGGGACTGAAAGCCATGCTCTAAACAAAGGGTTGGAATCTCCCCAACGACAACAAAACGTTATCTGCAGCCCCACATGGGGATAAGCCGAGCCAGAGTCCTTTTCTATCTCCCACCCACTCTTAACACTGAGCTGCCCCCACCTCCAGCTCCCGAGAGACTTTGAAAATGAGAACATGGCATACGTCTCAAGATTCCAAGATAACCCTAGTTGCTGCTGTGTGTCAAATCATCTCCGTGAGTACGGCCGGCAGGGACAGCCTACTGCAGCTACACCCTATTAAACACGCCCACATCCTAACTGCCTCCCTTCCCGTGAATCCAAGATGCCACTGGGCCTGGTCCCCGGCTTCTTTGCAGCCAGGCAGGGAAGCATAGAGAAGGGAAAGAGAAAAACAAGATACCTTCTCAACTATCAAACTTCGCTGCCTTAAAAAATTAAAAATTTAGCCGGGCAGTGGTGGCGCACACCTTTATTCCCAGCATTCGGGAGGCAGAGGCAGGCGGATCTCTGTGAGTTCAAGGCCAGCCTGGTCTACAGAGTGAGTTCCAGGACAGCCAGAGTTACAACAGAGAAACCCTGTCTCAAAAAACCAGAAAAGAAAAAAAAAATTGAATTATGTGAGAATAGCTGCCCCTATGCAGGCATGAATAGCATTAATATCTCATCACATACTCTATGCTATGCCTTGGTCTGCCTTTTTTCATTTGTTTTCTGCGATGCCTGAATATGGCAGACTTGGTCATTCTTAAGAATAGAGTAAACTTAGCTTAGGTTGTGGAGTCAGGACAGCCCAAGAACAGGTTGCTGGCATGGGCCTGGCTCTGGTGAGGCCCTCATGCCACATCTTAACACGGTAAAGAGTATCACATGGTAAGACCAATGCAGAAGCGCTAGCTCAGGGTCTCTCTTCCTCATCTTATAAAGCCCCTAGTGCCATTATGAGAACCCCAGCCTAATGATGTCATCTAATCTAAATTGCCTCTCAAAGGCCCCACAGACTACCTGGGCATTGGGCTTCTACCGCCTGGACTTCTAGAGTCAAGGGCCCACCACCTGACCAGGCTCGAGCCATCCTCCAGCAGAAGCTAAAAGAGGTTGACACCTTGGGAGTAGGACCCACAGAGAACAGCGTGAAAGAAGTACCCATAAGAGACCCCATCAAGTTGGGGTGCTAGGACTCCTGAGGTCTTTAAGGGTCCAGATGGGAGATCATGGCAGAACTGGGGTTCAAAGAAAGCTAGGACGGATAGGTGAGGTACCTGAATAGCTTTCATTTCTAATTTAATAAATGGCTTTGGTTTAAAAATATTCATGTCCTAATTTCCATAGTGAGTGTGGAGGACCCTGTTTAAAAAAAAATCTCATTAGCTCAAGCAAGTTCAGGGAAGAAGGTTGTGAGAAATACAGTAATCTTCCTTGCAGCTCAGGTAGGAAGCTTTGGAGGAACAGGTACCCACCTCTGGGCAAAAATCCTCCTGCCCCGGCTACATCCTGGAAACAAGTTATAACAAGTGCAAGGAAAGCGGACTCATGTTCCTCAGGCGTTCGGGAAGACAGGACCCAGCACTCACTGAGGCAGAAAGGCAATGCACAGCTACATATTTTTCTAGAATTCTTGAATAGCCACATAATTGCCCCTTTATCTATCTACAACACGAAGGTCAACACTGTGGGAGGGTCTAAAACTCTACCTGCAAGTAGGTCAAAGTCCCCAGGAAACAAGTAGCTGAACACAGAACCTAAGTGACTTATGAACCCCCTTTTCTAACAGCTCACACCCATTAAAATAGCTTACGCATATAATGGAAGGCTCCGACTTCATCGTGGCTGAAAAGCAGAATGTCCATCAAATCTAGAAACTCGTTTTTAGTTTCCATTTGTTTTTAGAACCTGGCTTAAGCCTGGAATCGTCCTCCTTGTTAACAGAAGCACTAAAGATCTTCTACCTCAAATCTATAAATTAGATTGTTGGACTCTGGCCCTACTGAAGTCACTGACGGGGCTTAAAAGCAACAAGTGAGTGATCTTACTGGAAGATCGGGCCCTTCCCTTGCAACATACGTCCAAACAAAAGCGGCTGGCTACTTAGGGCTGATCCTTTTGTGATCCCTGTCTGTAGTCCTCGATTATGAATTACAGTTCCGCTGGGCGGTGGTGGCGCACACCTTTCATCCCAGCACTCGGGAGGCAGAGGCAGAGGCAGGCAGATCTCTGTGAGTTCGATGCCAGTCTGGTCCACAGAGTGAGTTCCAGGACAGCCAGGGTTACAACAGAGAAACCCTGTCTCAAAAAACCAAAACCAAATCCAACAACAAAAAGAATTACAGTTCCATGTCCCGGGATAACCAAAGCTAGTAGAAAGTGTATGATTGATGAAGAGGGAACAGAAGCAGCAGGTGACTCAAGGCATCCTTAAGCATTCAGCTTTTACCCCCAGTAGCTAGGAGTCATTCAAACAACTGGGTATCTCTGCAGTACAGACTGGGGAAGTCAGGGGACACAGCCAAGTGTCACACCCATAGATCAGTACACAGAGAACTGAAGTCACCCGCATTGGGATACATTCCTTCTTTTGAACCTTCATGTGAGGCAGGACAGTGAAATAGCCCATTTCAGACACAGGCCTGAGAATAACAAATCCAGACTTACTGCCCACCCTCACTGCCGCAAGTCAAGGCCAGGGAGACTCGATGATGCGCCCAAGGTCCCAAGAGGAACATGCACATCTTCTCGAGTTAGAGAAAATATGGAGGCTCAGTGACATGAAGGAATTTGTCGGGAGACAAGAGTGAGGTGAGCCAGAGATACAAACCTGGTCAGATCTGAGCCTAGTGTTAATTCTCTAGCCCAGGGCTGCCCCAGCAGGACAGGACTTGTAAAAGGGATGCAGGGGAGGAGACAGGCACTAAACGCTAAAAGATCAGTATCCACCGAACACCCCCAGTACACTGAGGACACAGGAAGGAAGGAGTCGGGGACCTGGCCCTCCCTAGGCAGGCAGCCTGATGTTCTTCTAGGACTTGAACCCTTCTTTAAAGAGAAGAGCCCAGGAGCACTGCACTCCTAGGGAGGTTCTCAGGGTTCCTCACCACCCTTCTCCCTGCAAGAGATGGGCTCGGGCTACTTGTAGTGTCTTCTTTGAGTTTAGCCAGACACAAAACAGCCCCCAGGAAACACCCGACGCATCCTGACTGCGGGCCAGGCAACGAGACACGGTAAGAGTCCCAGAGTCCAAGACTCCTTAGTTTCCGCTCAGATATGAAAGGGGCCTGGCTTCTGGACAGACAGTCAGCCTTCCAACAACCTCTCCCTTCACTCATATCCAGGTCACTGCGCCCCCCCCCTCAAGAAAAAGAACAATACATAACGTCAGAGCGGCACCCCGGACTCTGCGATAGGATACATGGCACCAGGAGCCATGGAACCTATTCTCACTCTTCACCCCTTCTCTGGGTCTCAAAGCCCTTACACAGAAGGAAGGAGGACAGTCTGTTACCATCCCTGCTGAGGGCCGTGCTTCTGTAACTCACTCTACTTGCTGACTTCACGACCTCCCTTCACGGCAGGAACGCTCGAGAACATTCCACTGGCATGGTGCTCCACGGTGAACAGGCCGGCTTTTGTGGCTCCCCTCGGTACCTGAAAACCACAGACCCAGAGCCACAGCTGCATGAAGTCAACAGAGCGAGATGTGTAACAGGAGTGTCTACAGAGCTTTTGTTGACACACGATTTAAAATAAAGAAAAAACTCTTCTTAAGCGTACAAGGCCCGTTTGTGTGGTTCTCAACCAGGTTGGCTTTGCATCGGTGGCATTTGAGACTCCGAGGCTCCAGCCCAGGCAGCCCGGACGCTGCGTGTGTACAGCAGGGGTCCTAGGGTGGTTTAGACACACCATCCTCTATTCTGCCCCAGGGACATGGAAGCAGGCAGCCAGAGCTGCCTGTGGCACTGGCCAGACAATGAACTCACCCTCCTGTTTCACTCAAAAGGTAGAAATGGAGAACTAAACACGCCTTACAGTGCCTCTTTCATCTGAGTCTATGTGAGCTCCTCAACAGATACCCAGGATGGAGACAACCAACTCAGAACCCAATGAGCACCCTGTCACGGATGACCCCACTCTTTCCCCCGTCACTGGAAAGCTGTTAGTAAGCATCCAGGGCGTGTAGAGCCCTTCCTTTCTATTCCATAGGAGTCCTTGGGATAGGGCTGAACGGACAATGTCCTCAAGGTCATGGAACCATGGGGGGCAGGGGGCGCGTGTCGGGTTTGTGCCTACCTGAGGGAGCAGGGCACGCCTGTGACGCATGTGTCATAGTGCATGTGTGGATGTCGGAGGGCTGACTTGGGTGTCAGTCCTGACGTTCTGCCTTAAGGCAGGGACTCTCTGTACTGCTGTTGTGCTGTGTACACCAGGCTAGCTGGCCAGCAAGCTTCCCGTCTTGCCACAGGAACATGGGATTACATGTTTACAGATACACGCCAGCTCATCTGGCACACTGCTCACTGAGCCCTCTCGCCTGCCCAAATGTAAACTTTAAGCTATATCTATTTTACCACATTTAAAAAAATATTAAAAGTAGTGTGGGATATACCCAACCACATTAACACAGTTTGCCAATGAGATGGTCCCCAGAGTATCAGGGACTGTTAGTAACTTCCATATCTTTGGTTTCAGTATAACATGAAACCTTAGCAGGAAGCCCCAGAAGCCCTGCCTTCTGGGATCTTACACTGAATCCAGACCAGTGCTTCCCAACTTGGACACCCTCTCAGAGTGGCCAGGTGACTCGGTACAGATTCACAGGCCCTCCAATCAAAGCCCTGGTTCAATAAACCTCCCTGCAGGATTGGAAATCCTGCCTTTTAATAGAATCTTGGTGCCAGGTGGTGTTGGCGCATGCCTTTAATCCCAGCACTAGGGAGGCAGAGGCAGGTGGATCTCTGTGAGTTCGAGGCCAGCTTGGTCTACAGAGTGAGTTCCAGGACAGCTAGAGTTACAACAGGAAAACCCTGTCTCGAAAAACAAACAAAAAGTATCTTGGGTCTGGGAACTGTGGATTGGGAAGAAGAGTGGATGGACAGCCCTTGAGTGGGCTTAGAAATGACCACCGGCTGCAAGGCTGCCCCCACTCCTGCGCCTGCCTTCAGGTTCTTAAACCAAGCAACTGCTCTCTGGCTTTTCCTGGCTAGTGGGTGTCAGTCAGTCAGACAGACACAGGGACACTAGGCCCCACTCTCCTCCCGGCAGTTCCCCCTGCCATACCTCTGCCTTCCCCACTGCAGGATGGTCAATACCACCCTACTATCTTGGCACTAGGTGTGCTGTGTCAGGGATTTAAGGCATGGGGCCTTGAGCTCCTTGAGGGTCACCTAGGTGCCTTGGTTTCCACATCTTCACAATGGGAGTAAAAACAGCACCCTGGGGACTCGGAGCTGATAGAAGACAAGTGCCCAAGTCAGGGAGAAGCACAGACAGAGTGCTTCATAAACCCTGTTGTCAGGCTCAGGAATGCAGTAGGAGCCGCCCCTCGCCCCAGAGTATGGTGCATGTGAGCAACAACTGTTCTCATACTTACGCTATTAAAGAGCAAACTGGTATCCACTTGCTATCCCTCCCATGACTATTAACCGTGGCCTGCTGGCTTCGCAATGACAAGGATGGATTTTAACAATGAACTTTCCTTCCCCTCCAGGCAACAGGCAGAAGAGCAGTCAGTAATTCCTGAGCCCCGAGAAGGATGAGGGGCCCAGAGGACGTGATGAGAAAAGAACAGTCTTACCCCTGGCCCTTTGGAAGCAGCAAGTGCCTCACAGATGACCTGAAGACCAAGCTCTGCTGACCTCACGGTCAAAGCCCTGTTTGCCACACCCTTGCTCATGTCACCCTCGTGACAAGGGTATCTGCTCACACGCGAGCCAGGACGAATGCTCTCTCCCTTAAACTGCTTCTTCTTGGTCATGAGGCCTCGACAGAGAGCTCTGGGCACTCTTCTGTCCTGCTCGCTGAAGGAACAGTGCTTGGCACTTGGGAGTACTCGCGGATGAACCATCACGTGGCCCCTTTAGCGTGAACACAGAATCCAGCCACCCTGCGGCCATCCAGGCTACACTTTCATTCTAAATTCCATGGCTCCTCCTCCGCTAAGAGGCCGGATTTGATGAGATGCTACACTGTCCTGACAAGAGGGACTTGATATAGCCTAGGGATAAGGAGCCGGAAACTTCCAGAATCAGACCAGCTTCGGTACTGAATTGTTACTTCCTACTGTGCAATGCTCAGCAAGCCACGTCCCTCTCTGATCAAACCACCCTGCTACAGACGAAAGGACAGCATATATGTAAGAACTTGACACAGGGCACACAGCAGGCTTTCGATGCATTCTGCTAACGATAACATTTGTCCTTTGAGAATGGATCAGTGGGCTCACTCATGGCATTGATGGATTGATTCAGACTCTGCCATCTTCTCATCTCTAAGACGAGAGTTCCCAAGATCGCAGAGTTGTCATGAGGACGGAACGGTATCATCCAGGTGATGCACAGCCACTTGGACATCCTGAGTGCTCAATAAACATCATCTGTTTGTTCCCTGGGGCTGAGGGTGGAACTCGGGGATCTCCAGCACACTAAGGATGGTTGCCACACTCCCCAGCCAGTTCCCATCATTGTTACTATCCGTGTTGTTGTCTTTTTTTGTTTGTTTGTTTGTTTTTTTCGAGACAGGGCTTCTCTGTTGTAACTGGCTGTCCTGGAACTCACTCTGTAGACAAGGCTGGTCTTGAATTCACAGAGATCCATCCACCTGCCTCTGCCTCCCAAGTACTGGGATAAAAGGTGTGCGCCACCACCGCCGGGCATATACGTGTTGTTCTCATTCCTTTCAAATCTGTGAGCTTCCTAGGGCCTGAACACCTCTTCTTCACCACTGCACCCCTCATATGAAATGCCTGGAATGTTCTTTTCAGAGGATGAAAAGAAGGGGGTCTCTTTTGAGATTACCCCATCTCACCACCCTTATCCACTGGATTCTGGTCATGATTTCAGAAAAGACACAGTGATGGGACATGGAGATGATGTGGTAAAGAGAGCATGCCGGAGTGAAAAGGGTTTGCAGAAGTCCCAGCTGCTCACACACCTCCCAGTGGGAGGGGGAGGCTTGTGAAATGCTAGGGATGAGTCAACTTTCTCTTCCACAACAACAACAAGGAAGGCAGTGACCAGAGAGGAATAAACAGGCGTGGGTGAGGGAGACCACACCCAAGCCTAGCACTTAGGAAACTGAATGCCTAGGTTGTATGTGGTGGGGGTAGGAGTCTGGCTTAATCCAGTTCAGTGGAATCACAGACTGCTCCAGGATGCACACTTCAGACTTTGCTAAATTGACATGACACCATGCGGAGGCACAGGATGTGCCTTACTGTCTCACAGCTGGCAGCTCTGTTGAGAGCTGAGACCATGGACTGCTTCTGTCTGTTTAGCAATTTAGCAGAACATAGCGTGAGCCCGCTCCTATGGCCAAGAGCCTTGGTGCACAGAAAGGAAGAGCCCTTTGCATCACAAGCCTTCTTCCAGCAGGAAAAACGATGCAGAACACAGAGCTGCGTTGTGTGTGACCTTCCAAAGGGAAGGCCGGGGGTGTGAGTTCACGCACAGTGGGGCCAATGGTACCTCCAGATCCTGTGTCACCAAAACTTTGACCGCCATGGCCTGTCACTCAACAGCGACGAGCCACACGAGCTCTTGCAGGTGGGTCCCAAAGACACAGGCTGGGAACCCTTCCCATGGAATTGGGGCCACAGATTCCTAACTGAGGCTCTTCCACCCTGCCATGTCTCATGTCACACGCAACAATTCCCTTTCAGACAACCTGCACACTCCTTGGCCTGATGGCATGTGATCCCCTGGGCCCCGGAACTCCAGGTGGTGAGGATTAGCAAACAAGAATGGGTGTCCTCCCAGCGCCTCCTCTCAGGTTGACGTACATGGTGCCTTCTCTGGAAACATACTGAGGAAGAAGGGACTCTGGTCACAGTCCCTGTCCGACAGGAAACTTATCACCCTACCAGAGCTGCAAGCCTTCTCTGTTCCTTTAAACAAGTTCAATTCTATTTGTGTGTGCCCTTTATGGGGCCCAGTAAACTCAGGTGGGTTCTTCCTATTATTTCTTCCCCCCCTAATAAAAAATAGAGAAGTTAGTCTCACTTTGTTTTAGACTAGTAGGGGTGCATGTGTGTGTCTGTGCATGTGTGCATGTTTGTATGTGTCTGTGTGTGCATGTTTGTGTGTTCTCTGCGTGTATGTGTGCATATGTGTGAACTATAGCCAGGTGCCTAGGTTTGAATGCTATGTTCGTTACGTTCCCCTGTCCCTGGGACCTGGGAACCCATGTCTCCATTTCTCTGCTGCTGTAAGGCCTGATGAGCTAATACACAAGGGTGTATTGAAGGGTGTTTGGTACACTTCAGGTACTTTACTTAGTAGATATTAACAAACTCAGCCCCATACGTAAGACATCACTACCCGAAAGGGCTACTGACCCACTTCATCTTAAAGGTTTCCAAGGATGGGATTTGTAAGTACCAAGTCACAACTAAGAGCAAGGCCTGCGACTGGGTCCCTGTTGCAGAAGTTTTAGTAATATATAAAATAATTGTTTTCTGCACTGTTGGGTGAGGGGCTGTCTAGGGTGTTTTGTATTGTTTGCAGGTGTTGGAATACTGTGGGGGGGGACATTTGATTACTAATGATCTGCATGTGCTATCAGTAGAACACCTGAGGAGTTCTCAAAGAAGAAAAACACCAGAGTTCAGAGGCTCAAGGTTCCATGGCAGTATGGCACTGGCCATGATGGTGGTTCCCGCTGCTGAAGGCCGGCAGGGATTGCACCTATGAGAACGCCTCCTTGTCTTCTTTGGTGAGCTGCCCCAGCAGCAGCATACAGCTACAGGCCCCAGTTCTGTCTTTTTCACTGTGTGGTCTTGGGCAAATCACTTAACCCCTCTGAGCTCTAAATGATACTTTCTGTAAAAAAATAAAATAAAAAAATGACCTTGTCTTCAGGCTCAAACAAAATTAAGAAATTCAAACCACATAGCAATAACGCTTCCACCGCATTTCTCAAAGAGGCCCCATCTGCAGTCTTTGATCAAATCTGTAGAATTTCAGGACGCCAGCTCTCTTCCCGTCTCAGTAGCAGGGAAAGTTCCTGACTTGTAGAGTTCAGCAGATGAGGAGCAAACTGAATTTCATTAAGATTGGCCAGAGTTGCTGCTGCAGTCCCTTAAGTCCTCATCCCCCTGCCAAAGCTGAGGAGCGGACAGAGGCCCTGCTGTAAGGACCCTGAGGGGCACATCACTGGCATAGCACTTCCGGAGCTATGGCAGGAAGCACTGACATGAGGCGTGTCTGTGTCTTCCCCACAGGCAAAGCACTCGCTTCAGGCTGGGAGGACCCACAATGAAGCTGGTACATGGCTGGGCCTGACCCCTACCCCTTCTAACGCTACCGACATCCTGGTTCTTCCCTGATGTCACCTGTCACAGACAGCCACATACAGGGACGGGCTTGGCTTCTGTCTCAGCTGCTCTTGCTGCCGTAACAGTGTGTTTTACACAAAACAGCAGAATCCACAGCTCGCCGTTGTGTGGCTACAAAGTCCAAAGGCATGACTCCATAGAGTGGGAATCTGGTGAGATCTGCTCCCCATAGGGAGCATACCACCCTACCCTCACTCCCGAACTCACATGGCTGAAGGCCTAAGGGCTCCCTCAGCCTCTGGTAAGAGCACAAATCCATTATCTTGGCATCCTGGAACCCAATCACCTGCGATCAGGATAGTACTAGAAATTAGGCCTTGGTGTGTGAGCTGAGGGTGTTACTAAGGCTGTAGGAGCCCCTGAGCCCTTTTGGAGATGTCCAGGCCTCATAGGGGCCTGGAACCTGTTTTACCAGCACATACAGAGTCAAAGGACCACAGGAGTGCTCACGACAACATCCCAGTGGAAGACAAGCATCTCAGCAAGTGACCAGAACATGGAGAAGGGGCACGTAAGGGGCCAATAACGTAAGGCCATCCACTAGGGGACATCTTTCTACCCACGCACAGATGAATCATTTAGAACACCAGTCTACTTTACCTTCTCTATTGGGTCTCATGGAAGCTGGGAGGTGCCCTGTAATTGACCTTCCTTGCCTTCCTAAAACCGTCCTGACCCCTGTTCTGGATGCAGCGGCCAACTGACCCCGCAGTGCAATGTCCAAAGGTTCCTCCTGCCCTCGCTTGGCTGGCTTCGGTGGCACTGTAGCAGGGACAACATACTTTGTTCTCTAATAAGGGCAAGTGTGACAACTGTGTCTGGATGGAGAGTCTCATGTTTAAATGTGTGGAGGCGGGAGGTTTCAAATATTCCAATCTGAGCTTCTCCACCAACCTAACAATCTGTGTGTGTGTGTGTGTGTGTGTGTGTGTGTGTGTTCATTTACCCATGTAGCAAGAACACCTGCTTTACACAAGATGCTCGAAGCCCTGGGTCTCAATTTCTATAACTGTACAAACATAAACTTCCTCATGTTCAAACACTGATCTAAAAGGAGTAGAAGGTTCCATTTTGATTCAACATGGAGAAAGGTACATAGATCCATTAGTGATGCCTGCGACGGTTACACTAAAAACGGAAGTATATGTTTGTTGGTGCCTGGGCCAGCTCGAAGGACCCTCCTGCTAGTTCTAAGACTGTAAATCATAAGCTAAATCCCCCAAAAAGGGGTAATTTAGAACCTCCAAAGGCCTATGAGGTTTAAAGTTGTGAGCAGCGAGCTATAAGAGTTCAAAGGATTCCCTTTGCTACAAACAGGAAACTGTGCGTGTGCTGAACGGATTCTCTGCACTCCACGCTCAAAGCCGCAGGCCCACAGGTGGCCTTCGTGAAGTTTCTCCCGATGTGATGAGGAATGGCTTCCCAGCATGAAACAATAGCATCTCTAGGCAGCTGTTGAGTCAGTCATAATAGCTGTGAGAGGCTAGAATTCTTTCCATCCTGAGTGGCTTTCATTCTATAGACAAATGACCTCTGCGTGGCTCAAAACAAAGAAAAAGGAGGAGAAGCGCGCACACAGGAGACACAACAATGGCTTCTAAGGCGTCTGAGACTGGGCGTAAGAGAGGGATAAGAGAAAGCAGTCACCTAGTAGGAGTAGGAAGCCTCAGGTTCTTGTCTATGAGGAACGCTCTACATTCCCCACACAAGGAGGCTCAGCGTAGCGCGCCCATCTCCACGGGGGTCACAGGGTCAGGGAACAGCTTCTGAGCTCTTGCTCTCCCACGCTGCACAGACTGGGGCAGGCCAGGATCCAGACTAAGTCACACTCTGTATCACTACCAGGAACAGAAGGGAAGGCTGGCTGCAGTAACCACGTGTAGAGCAATGAAGTCATAATAAACAGGAGAGGGAAACGGAGCCCCTGTCTGCAGTGTGCAGTAGAGTTCTTACCGTGCACAAGCAAGGGCCAAGAGGCAAGTGCTCAGCCACCGTAAGTCACCCGCTCTGTTGCCTGCCAGCAGCATGGTAATTCTCAGAGCAGTGTCCCTGCACGCTCAAGCGGCACCAGGAACCCTGCCCTAACAATGGCGCTACACGGCTGGGAGGCCCAGGGTCCTCTGAGAGGTAAGGACCAAACTAAAGAACGCCAAAGCCTCTTGAACAGAAACTCTGATTGAGTAACAGTTTTGATATCATTGAGAAATATGTAAAAATACCTTAATTCTGGAAACACTAAACCTGATCAATTTGTAAAGCAATAAGAAAGTAGTCACATGCCCCGAGGAGGCTATAGGTGAGCCCCCAGCAGGCTGAGTGAGGCCATAACTTGGTGCGTAGGGTGGGGGAAACAGCAGGAGGGATGGGGAGGACAGGATTCATTTTCCTAATTTCTATGGTGCTAGAAGTGACCCCTGAGGGCAGCAGAGAAGCTAAAGGTTTTTGTGATTTCCTAATCATACCCCTTGGCTGGTAACAGTCCCCTGATCCTGCCACGTGCCTTTTGCAAGTCTGTGATACTGTACCATCCCACCCCAGCACCCATTTCTGCCAAAGGATTCCATTCTGTGTTATATCGACATGCCCACAACCAGATCATCAGCACCAACCTGTCTTCCTGGATGGGAGGCCCCAGCCATGGAGGCGGCAGAATAGGGACCAGCCGTATGTAGAAAAAGAAATGGAGATGGCCTCGGGAGCCGCATCAGAAATTAAGTGGGTGTTCAGTCCCCAAGTTCAAAGATGTCCCCTGATTTTCTTTAAGGCTCAGCTTCCCCATCTCACAACGTCATCATGGGACCCAGCTCAGGAGACTGATGTTGTACCGATGAACTAGAAATTGCTTAGGTTAAGCCCTAAACGGGGTGGCTGCCGCAGAGCAAGCATTCAGTAACAACAACTCAGAAAATGTGGGACACTGTCTGCAGTTAGACTCCAGCAGAGCAAAATCATTTCCAACACAAGCTGCAGACTGGCAGACGACCCAGAGCCACTTCTATTTCAAGGTTCGGAAGTAGCTTTTAAATTACTGTGCCTGAGGCCTGAGTTGGTGCTCTTAGTCCTCAGATCTCACCTTCTTCCATAGGGAGTTGGTGAGCTGGTCCTCTGAGACCCGGGTAAGGTTCCCTTTGAGCCTGACCTGTCTTTTTTTGTTGTTGTTGTTGTTGTTTGTTTGTTTTTAATGCAAGGTCTTCTGCTGGAATTTGGAGGTTCACAAATTAGGCTAAATTGGCTGGGCAGTGAGCCCCAGGCTCCTGCCTCTGCCTCCCAGTGCTGGGATTACAAGCATATGCTACACATCCAGCTTTTTGCATGGGTTCTGGGGATTTAACTGAGCCTCAGGCACCGTGGAGCTATGATACAGGCCCTGGTGGGACTGTTTGTGAAGGATGCCATGGTTATTGGCAAGAACCATGATATCATGTCACGGTTAGATGTGTTCTTCCATCTAATCCTCACAAGCTCCAATGGTGGAGATGGAGGAAAATACCACAGGAAGTTAACAACCAGTCCAAATCTAGCCATCTCCAAGAGGCTGAGTCAGGAGGATTATGGCTCTATTTTAGGGCTCTTCTCCCTCTTACGTGACACCAGATTCTGTCCCCTAGGTACACAACAGAGATCAACTCGCACCAAATCCAATGAGCACCAGGACACACTGCTGGATTCGGAGAACACAAGACTGGATAATTCACGGCCTTCGCCCTCAAGTCTAACTAAGTGGGACAGTGAGGGCATGTAACAGGCTACCTTGTCTTCAGATTCCCCGCGGACAAGCAGAACACAGACAGGCACCAGCTGCGGACACTGAGCTTACAGAGGTAACTAAACCACGGTCTTACCATAAGTGAGGAAATGGAGCCAGATCCCCCCAAGTTCAAGTCTGGTCAGTTTCCTGCTACAAAGTATGGCGTCCACAGAGGCATGACCATGTCTCCCTAGCTCATCTCCAAATGCTTGCTTCATGCTGATCCATATTTTTAAGTTATGATGGCACCTGTCAAATTCACCCCACCCAAAACTGAATTCCTAGAAGGTGCCATGAGCTCTGATAATGGCTCAGTGGGAGGGTCCTGCTGCTCCTCTGCCTTGAATTCCTCACTTGAATCTAATGCTACGTCTCCATAGACAAAGCAGGAGGCCATGACAAATACAGTCAGAGAGAACAACTTTTACCCAGCTGCCTTGCCCCTTCCCCTCCCCTCCAGGTTCTCTGCGTGCATCTGAGTCAATATTGCCCTAGGTTATAGTCAACGAGTATTCTACTATTGTAGTAGTCTGAATGAGAAAGGTTCCCATAAGCTCCTATGTTTAAATACCTGGTCCTCAGTAGGTAGCACTATCTGGGAAGGATTAGATGGGACAAGAAAGGAGCTTCAAGAACTTGGTCCTAAGTCCTATTTATATGAAGTTTCAAGGGGTCCGCCTGACATGACCACCACTGAAACACATCTCTCCGACCCTTTATTCAGCGAGGATGTTGAGGAGGGTCAAGAGGCCCAGGGGCACTTTGTGAAGGCAGAGATTGAAACATTTAACAAGGAATACTTGCACAGATACCCACAAGAGCAGTGGGTACAGCCACCAAAAAAGGTTCCCATGGCCCGGTGGTTCTCAACCTTCCTAATTCGGTCACTCTTTAATACAGTTCCCTCATGTTATGGTGAACCCCAACCATAAAATTATTTTTGTTGCTACTTCATAATTTTGCTACTGTTCTGAATCGTAATGCAAATCTGAGGTATGCAGACGGCCTCAGGTGACCCTGTGAAGGGGGTCAGTGGCTACCCGCAGGTCGAGAACCATAGCCTGGCCCATCAAAACTGGGCCCAGGGTAGTCTGGATGAAATCACACCGGAAGCCAGCTCTGGCCTCGGAACCAGCTGTCCCTGCCCTGAAATCCCCTTCCTCCTTTCCTGTCTTTTGACAACCTCCCTTCACGTCTGCCCAACCTGCTCCATGAATCCTTCCCTGATTGCTACAGCCTGCACTGGTATAGAAATCCAGAAGCTGGAATTAGAGCAGGAAAAGGTTTCAAGAGAAACGGGTCTAATTAATTCCCTGGGAAGTCTCTGGACAAGGAACCCAGGGTCACCAGACAGTATAGCCTGGGTCCCACACCTTGCCCGTGACCTCTGCTCCTCCTAGTGATGAGCCACCCCCCTCACTTTGTGACCTCTCCACTCCTTGCACAAGTGGTACCCTTCTTCCTTCTGGATGAAGCCCTACCTACTCCACCATTTGAATCCCTCTCAGGTAGCCCACCTCGGCTAGCAGTGACTCAGAGCAGACCTTGCTTACCTCACTTCAAAACTACATAACCCTCCCAAGCCCCAAGTCCCCACTTGTCCACACCCCACCCAGCCACGTTCCGGCGCCCACTATGCCCTTCTGGCCTACACGCCACTATTTCAGAACCTCACTGCTCCTATTGCCTACTCCTCCTCCCCCCACTTCCTGCTCCCCCTTAGTCTCCCTAAATCACCTTTCCCCTGCTTCCTCTGCATGCCCTCCCTCAAGATCGCATCCTCCTCTTTCTGTTTTTACAACTCACCATTCCTGTGTGCATGTGTACTTGCCTGCGTATGATGTATGTGGGCACGTATGCTATGGTGCATGCGTGGAGGTCAGAGGACAACTCCGTAGTGCCGATTCTCACCTTCCACCATTTTTCGGTGGACGTCTGGGTTCATTCTACTTCTTAGCCATTGTGCGTAATACAGCAATAAGCACGGATGCACAAACATGTCTGTAGTACACTGACTTAGAATCCTTCAGGTGTAAAACCAAGAATGGTCATTCCCACTCTTGCGGATTACCTGTGGCCCTGAGAAGTTATCTTTGTCTCCTTCTCAGTACCTGTGTGTGTGGCTTTATTTGATAACAGGGTCACCGTAAATGGAATCTAATTAAGATGAGGAGGGTTGAGGAGGCTGAGGAGAGGAAGAGGGGAAGAGGAGAAGGGAGGGAGTGTTTACACAGCGATTGGCATCTTTTTTAAGCAGGAGGAGGTTTGGGGGCATAGAGACATCAGTAGTGTGAAGGTACAATATTGTTAGGGCCCACAGGCTGCTTTTTCTAAAAAGCACTGGCTCCTCCCTTGGTCCTGTGCAGCTGCTGGGAAGGGAGGGCGGGGGTGGGGTAAGGGGGCAGTTCACAGCAGCCTCAAAGCTTGGCATCTGGTTTTGTTACTCTCATCAACTTTGGGTCAGATTCCTGCTCAACCTTGCACGCAGGTACATTAGGTACTTAAGTTGTAGTCTGTAGCTCCTGAGCTGGAAACTGTCCCCTTTCAAGGCTGGAGACACCAAGGCAAGAGATGCTGGAGTGCTTTGTTTGTTGTTTCTTTGGAGTTTGTTTTGTCACTCTTGTTTTGTTTTGTTTGAGACTGAATCTCTAACCCCGTGCACTATGCAGGATGCACAGTGCTGAAGGTGACCTTGAACTTCTAATCCTCCTGCTCTACCTCCAAAATGCCACAGTCATGGGTGTGTGCTACTATGCTTGTTTTGTGTGATGCTGCGGATCAAACCTAGGGCCTTGTGAACACTAGGCAAACACTACCAACTCAGCTGCATCCTTGGCTGGGACATTTCCGAGGTTTTCGGGGACGTCATTGTTCACAGACTGTCAACCACCAGTTTAACAACCACAGGGACACACCCAGAAGTCTGCAGCCATTGCCCTGAGCTAACAGCCTAATTAGCCCTTTCTTTCAGACTCACATCTTGCTTTGAGTCTCCCAGGCAGTTCTCGTGGACTTCGATGGATAAATGGATAAATATCTTGGGACAAGATTCAAAACTAGATCCGGGACAGCAGTGATTTATGACCACAAGGTGCTTCCACCTGGCCGACACAGCCAGCAACGCAAGCCCCACCCATCACTGTATAAGCCTAGACTGTTCCTAGCCCCCTGCAGCCTTGCAGCCATTACAACAGCTGCCCTGCTCTGAACGCAATGAGGATGAACTTCCTTCCTGTCTCAGCTACCACCCATCTTTTCAGTTGCTCCTTTGGGAGGGCAGCAGGGCCCGGCTGGCTCACTGAGGCATGTACAGTAAGGCTCGTGACCTAGCGCTTCAGTTACAGTATCATATTGGACCATGCGGAGGCAGAGGCAAGCCAAGACACACCAATGACTGCCAGCATCCAGCAGGGGCTGGGAATAAGGCTCTCTCCCTCAGATCCTCAGGAGGAGCCAGCCTTTGACGTTAGCCTTCTGCCCTCCAGAACCTTCAGATATTCTCTGTGAGGCTCTGAGAAATGGCTGAGTCATGAAGAAGTCTGCCCTTCCCCTTGCTTCCCCTCAGCAGGGGGCAGAGGAAAGAAGGCTTTGTAGACCAAGTCTGTAAATCACAACTCCATCCTTACCCAAGTTGTCACCTCTTGAGTTCTCAGAACTTCAGTTTCTCATTAAAATGGAGGCATCACACCATCTTAGTGCTATAGGTAACATGCAACTAGCTCAAGGAGACCAAAGACCGGAGGGAGGTATGCACTGGCTGTTAACGGCTGGTTCTGGGCTGGGGGTATGACTCAGTTGGCAGAAAGCCTGCCTAGATAGCATGAGGGTAGTCCTGTATAAACCCCCAGATTTCACAATCTAGTCATGGTGGCACATGCCTATAATCCCAGTGTTTGTGAAGTATAAGCAGAGAAATCAAAAGTTCAAGGCTGGGGCTGGAGCGATGCTCAGTGGTTAGGAACACTCACTCCTCTTCCAGAGGACCCAGTTCAGATCTCAGGACCCACACTGAATGGCTCACAATTATCTGTAACTCTGGCTCCAAGGGATCTGATGCTTTCTTCTGGCCCCCTTGGGCACACGCATACACACACACACACACACACACACACACACACACACACACACACCAAACACTCTCTCACACACATATAAATTTTTTTTAAAAAAGTATGTAAGGAGGTTCAAAGCCATCCTCAGCTACACAGCAAGTTTGAAGCCAGCTTGGGCCACCTGAGACTCTGTCTTGAGCCCCCTCTCTGCTGAGCCCCTTCTTTCTGGGAGGTCTTTCTTGTCCTTGCAAAGCCTGTGTCCTCTGAGCACCGCTGAGATGCCAGTGAACGGGCTGCCTCTGACAAGGGCTCTCGCTTCTGACAGTGGCAGAGCTTCATCCCTCTGCCCCAGCATTCCCCTCCCTCAGCTCAGAGTGGGCACCTTCCTTTCCTGCCCATCAGGACCCCTACCCAGCCAGCTGCTGGGGAGTAGAGCCCCCCCCCAAGAGACTTCCTCTGTGGGACTGCCAGCACTCCACCTGTAGCTCTGAAGGACAGGCTCCCTGCCAGCTCCATCTGCCTGAGGGACAAGCTGTTCAATGGAGTGTGAGTTGGCTGTGGGGAAGGGTTTTAATGCTATCTGTCACAGCTTGAGACAGAACCCAGCCTCTCAGGCACAGCTACAGGGGACTCAGGGTGGTTGAGTAACTCCTCCAAGGGCTCACTGGCTAGGAGCAGTTAGGCCGAGATTCAAACCAGCTGTCCCTCTCAGCCCTACAGCTTCTTCTATTAAGTCAAAAACACAGTTCAGAAATCAGGCTTTCTTTTTATTTTTTCATCCTTCCATTCTTGTGGCTCCCATTTCACCCCATACGACATCTACTGATTTCTTTGTCTTTATTACATGTATTTATTATGTGTATGTGTATATGTACACGTTTGCATGTATTAGTATGGGCATACACACACCATGGCCCACATGTGGAGGTCAGGAGACAGCTCTGGGAAGTCAGTGCTCTCCTTCTACCACGCGGGGTTCCAGGGACTGAATTCAAGGTATCACTGTAGCAGCTGGCACCATTACTCGATGAGCCTATTTTGCCAGCCCAGAAACTGGAGTTTCTATTAGTCCAGCACCTAACCCCCTCCCACCAACCCCAGTGCTGCCTCAAGCTCCGTTTTCCTCTGCTTCTGTATGGAGCACAGCAATGTAGTTGACAGACTGGGGATCTGCATTACTTTGTTTTCTGTTGCTGTAACAAAACACCCGAAGCGAAGTACCTAAAGGAACGTGATTTATTTGGAAGATGAAAGTCCAGGACTCTGTTCTTTTGGCCTCTAGCGAGGCCTGCGGCGGCACACGGCAAGAAGGAACGCAGACGCTGCCGTGCTTCCCCTGTCTCACCAGGCGATGCCTTTAGGTTATTGTGCAGGAAGGTCTTTGCCACCATCACATGCTGGCACTGTGTGCTCTTGGGATTCCTCAGCCTCCAGAACCATGAACCACATAAATTTCTCTTCTTTATAAGTCCCAGGGATTTTGTTACAGCAGCAACAACAAAGTGATAATAAAATAAATAAACAGACAAACACTGAGAGAGAGAGAGAGGAAAAAAAAAAGCTCAAACTGGGACTTGCGGAATTAGTTACTGAAAATTTGGAAGGAAAAAATCTTTCTAGGGCACTGACATTTCCAAGGCATGAGTGAAAAGAAGAAAGGAGAGCAAAAGCCAGAGGAGGAACATGTAGGGAAACGGGAGAGCACAGCCCGAGGCAAAAACATGCTCTGTTTCCATCCTGTCATACCAAAGTGGCACAGAGTCTCAGGCCTGGTGACTCAGGTGTGGCTGCTGAGGCCGGCAGCGGAACAACTCAGGAACATGGAGGCTCAGCCAACCCCAGACCCACCCACCAGGGAGCCACCCTTAGCAGACAGCCTGATGAGGCATTCCATAAGAAAATCAGACGCACTCTGACCTCTACACAAAAACGCTTGTGGCATAAATAAATGAGTAGGTGAACAAACGCTCTGCATAGCAGGTTTCCAATTCTAACCCCTTTAACAACCAGACATCCAGGGCTCCCTGTGCCAGACAGGGAAGGTGTCAATCTGACACCCCATAAAGCAGCTGACTGACAGCTGTCAGAAGGGGAAGGGGAAGGTGGGCCTCCTTCAAAATCGAATGGCCCCTCAGCTGCTCAGCCCCCAAGAGCTCCCAGCCTGAGTCTTATCCTATCCCTCAGGGCCTCCCCACAACTTCCCATAAAGCTTCAGATTCCATTACTAGTCCCTAAATGGCTATCAACCCCACACAGCTCAGTTAAAAATACTCTTCACACTTGTTAGGTCTCCCCACCATCAGATCACTTCGAGGAATCTGACAGCTGTGATTAGCAGAATATGTAAATCCTGCCTCTTCACAGAGCCTATCTGCATCGCTGGCACAGCACAGGCCAGGGAGGAGGAGGGCGCTAAGTTCGCTGCTTTTGCAAGACAGTACAAGTGGTTGAATCCGGGCGTCCCAGCTACAAGAGCAGCACTTCTAGCTCCTGACACTGCACAACTTGTAACACTGCATGCTCACTCTATGCTTCTGAAAGCAGATACACACAGGATGCACCGGAAAGAACAGCCCACCTCCCAGCACTCCGCCCTCTAGAATCATGCTTCCAGCTTGGTCTCCGAGAACTTGACCTTGGCATGGGGTCTAAGAACCATTCTCCTGATTCCACACTTCCTCTGGGAAATCCCATTTGTAAAACTGGAAAGTACTTTCCTTTTGAAATAGAGCCAGGCCCATCCTAGGAAGACTGGGGACCATGGACACTCACTTTCTTTTCCTTATTTTCCTCCAGACAGAGAGAAGAAACTGGGGAAGAGGACACTACACTTCAGCCAGACCGCTACCATAAAATATGGCCGCTACACTAATGGACAAATCCAAGAGCAAGCCATCAGGTGTGTCAATGCATCAATGCACGCCTACTAACACCACCGTCCAAAGACCTTTTTCTGCCTCCTTTACCCCTTGGCAAACTCATTATCATGGGAGAAAGGGTATGCTGTCCCTTTAATTCCCACCTCTGATTTCAGATGGAGAAATGTCTTTTAGCAAAACAATGTGTTGAATTTTCCAATGCATTATGATCAATATCCCATTTCACCTACGACCACTTGACATCAACGCTGACAAGCAATGGCCCGAGGTCCAATCTTCCCTGCTGCATGGTTATGCAAACGGCACCGCTAGACAGCAGCTTTCCGTGTCTGTGTTCTAATGTGCAGCTGCAGCTGAGACACCACGGCAGAGACCCAGCCGCCTGTCCATAGCCTGGTGGACATGCCCCATCTCCTCCAGCTTGGGGGAACAAGGCAATATTCACAACATTTTAGAGCACTTCTCTGCTGAAAGATCAAAATATCTGGCCCATGACTGAAAACCCAGATCCTCTAATATATATAACACAAAAAACCAGCTCATGAGGGGAAATGGGCCTTGGGGAAGGTGGTAAAGAAGTTCACAAGAACTGTCACCTCCAACCGCTGCTTCTCTGGGTGTCACTTCTGAATGCCCGTGACAGTGCCTTCAAACTGGGTTTGACAAACAGCTCTAGGGGTCAATGAGGGGCGTGCTCTGGCTCCCAATTCCCAGATTGCAGTGGTTAAGCAATAAGGCTTCTTTATCGTGGCTCCTCTCGGGGCTGCAGCATGTACTAGTCTTGAACACAGTGGGCATCTTCCAGCTTCACTGCTCACACCTCCAACAGACAGTAAGTTCAGGGCTGTCCATCATGAGCCACCACCCCCACCTCCCACCCTACCATATCCCCCCCAGCTCCTCCCGCCCCGCCTACCCCAGCAGAGCATCTGTATCCTCTCTTCAGTTCTTCCTCTTCTACATCTTATTCCTTCGTGGTGCTGAACCCATCAATCTTTTCTTTTTTTTCCTTTTGGTTTTCAGAGAAGTATAAAGTACCAAGTATAAAGGCTACAAAATTCTGGATGATGTTAAGACTGTGGAAGAGCCCTCAGGACAGGGCAGCCTTTTCCCCTTCAATGCTAGCCCCGATTTCCATGTTTCCTCTTATTCTACACTTTTTCACTGTTGGGAAAGCCATGAGAACCCGCAGGGGGTGAGCAGTCCCTGAAGAGATGCAGAGAGAAGACCTTCAGGGAGGGGTTATGAAAGAGACATCCCATCCTCTTATCCCCTGCCCCTCACTCTGGCCACAGCCGGTCCCCACCTGGAAGCCAGGGTAGGATGGGGCACCTGTGTTTGTGTTTCCGAGTGCTTGCTGCAATCTACTCTGCCAAACTGCCTCCTTTATCACTGCAGCTGGAAATCTGTTTGCATTAGAAAACAGACCATTCTCTAGGGCCAGGTCCATTTACCAAGTCTACAGTGGTACCCATAGAAATGGAAGAATGGAAGAGATTTCATCATGTTGGTAACAGTGCTCGCTTGGCTGGAAAGGCAATTCTGAGGTTGAAAAGCAGCCTGTTCTGTGTGAACAGTCGTGCCTTTTTAGACTCTCGGTTGCTCCAGCACTAGCCCTTTCCTTTGGCTGCCAGGTATCTGCCTGAGCTCACGGACACAGAGGGTCCTCCCCTGAGCAACGGCATGACAATGGTCTAACCAAGTCACAGCACTGACATTCTCCTTTTATAAGCTTTCCTTGCAGCTAGGAAAGGTCAGGTGACCAACTTCTGGCCAATGGGATGCAAAGAAAAGATCACTGGGAGGGACCTGGAACAGAATCTAAGCTCTCAAACTCTGCTGTCGTCATTCTTAACTGTTTCATGGCTTGGCCCTTCCCTTTGCTCCTTCACCCCACCGGTGGTAAGCTGGACTTGGCTTGTCCTAGCTCATAAGAACCACTGTGTGCGCTCATTCCAACACTGCACACGATATGATCACATCGCTTGCTTGAAATCAGTCATGGTAGCTATATTTACACGTTGAAAATTGGCAAATGGTACAAAGCACAATTATTATTTTTTCCTGGAGAGCTACTTGTAAAACATTTGCCACCACATCACCCCCACTTGCTTGCTTCCCCTCCTTCCAACTACCCATCTTCCCCTCATAGGTCACTGAGTACCTACTGTGTGCTCTGCACCTGAAAGTCTACAGGTGAATGTGACGTGGTTCGATGAGCCTCCCGTGAGTTTACAGTCTAGCAACATGGCAGTACAGCTAAGATACATGGGTTACAAGTGACGGGCTCTCAAACATCAGTTGAGAAGGTCTCACCAGACGTGGTGACCTATGCCTGTAATCCCAGCATCTGGGAGCCTTGAGCAGGAGGGTGTGCATTCAGCGGTAACTTAGATTACGTGGTGAGTTCCAGGCCAACCTGGGCTACCTACCAAGACCTTCCTCCAAGGAGGAAGTAAAACGGTTGGCCACCCAGCATCAGCAGGGATCCCAATAGTCCCAACGCTATCTCGTCCGCCATTAATTACCTATCAGTCCGCCACCTCGTGGGTACCGGACTTCGTCCAAAACCCAGAAGCAGGAGCATCACCTGAGAAGAAAACAATTTAATCCTCAGAATGACTTCATAGACACTACAGTTACTCCTCTTTTATAGATATGGAAATAAAATTCAAAGAAGATTAAGGCCACCGAGCCCGAGTGACTGGAACACAAAGCAAGCGTCTGAGCAGTTCGGGGCTGCCCTGCGGATGCTCAGAGCCCACTGCCGACCTGTGCCAGCCTGCACTAACCTCTGCTTAGTCACACTAAGGCTGTCTGTTACTCCAAGAGCCATCTGATCATTTGCCTATACCCTCCCTCCCACTCACAGACACTGTCTGAGGTGCTGGTATTTGATGGCTGGCAGGGGAAGTACTCCCGTGCACCCATCTCAGACTGTCCAACCTGAACGGAAAGAAAAAATCTCAGTGCTCCTGGCGCCAGTGGGCCAGAGTCTGGCTCCTTCCTGTTCCAATTATCTGCTTGAAAACCTGAAGACCTGGGCTCCCATCCACTTGGCATTCAGACCGCCATCTCCTTGGCCCATCCGCCTGGAACTGCATGCTCCCTTCTGGAATTGTGTTTGTCTTTGCTGCACCCTCTGCCTGGGAAGACCTTATATTACAGTAGGTACCTGTCCCAGCTGCTACCCATCAAAGAAAACCCCAACCTTATTGGCACCCTGCTGCAAACTGGCATTGCCCTAGATCTAGCTAGAGACAAAAGGTATTGGCTTAAGTAGCTGAAGGGCTTGAGCAACTTAATGAATGTTTTTAATAGGAAAATAATTTCTCTAGTTCGCTGATTACTTCTGCAAAAAATATAAATAAATAATATATAAATAATAAAATTTAAAAGCTAAAAACCTGTCTAGCCTGGAAGTCCAAGTTCCATTTAACTAATGCTTTGATGAAGAAAGCTCCAGAAGGCACAGCTGGGGCTTGATGTGCCCTGGCAAGTTCAGGCTTATGCTCTGAGCAAGTCCCAGCCGTCCTGGGGAACACACACAGCGGGCCCCATCACAGCTCCGTTTGGCTTTTGATTCTGGACTTTCATTTTGCTTTGTTTGGGGTTTGTCCAAAGGAGAAAAAGAGAGGGATGAACCACGGCAGCTGCAGGCACCTACCGGGAAGCAGCCTGACTCCATGGAACTTCCCCCAGCACCAGGTGCCACACAGGTGCGGAGACCACAAACCTTTACAAGATTCCATTCTCAACACACACACCCCTTTTTAATATGTATTAAAGCAAAGTCCTGAACTTCCCCGAGGGTACTCTGAGCTGCTCAGAGCGTCCTTATTATGTAAGCTAAGAACAGAGGAAGGAAAGTACAATCACTTATTAGCCCCAACCAATCCAAAACAATAAGAAACAAACTGATGCCTAGAGTTCCAAGACCTTGAACAGGCTGTTTAACCATGTAGCTCCTTATCCTGGACTGTGTATCTCCAGAGCCTTATGTTGGAATCCCCAACCGGGGGCAGGGGGATTAGAGAGTGAAGCCTTGAGGAGATGACTAGGTTGTCATGGTGCGCTTGTCAGGAACGATCCATGGGTCTGTAAAACAGACCTTGAAGCAGGGAAGACAGAGTCTACAAGCAGTCAGGGAGGACTCAGCAGAAGCCACCCAGGATGGATGGCTACACCAGCTCCAGTGTCCAGAACAAGAACGTGTTTCTATTTGCAGTCTGACTTGGCTAAGGTTTCTTCTATATGGAAGCTTAGAGAGCAGGGAAGGGGAAGCTGCTTGACAAGCCATGTTCTCTACTCAAGCCCAGGCTTTTTTAGCCATGCCAAGCCTGCGCCCAGCTCTCAAAACCCAGCCCAGCAGCAATGGATTTCGTCCCCTCCATCACAACGCATACCTGAACAGGCTTCACACAGGACACTAAGGACCGACCGGCCCAAGGGTACTCAGGGAAGATTTGTTCCCGGTTCTGGGGGCTTTCATTCTTGCTCCGGGGGAGGACCATGCTCACCACAGACAGCTTAGAGGTCTGAGTTTTACAGCAGCCAACAGCTGTCTCCTTTACCCTCCTCTCTCCCCATCAGTGAGTAGTGCATGGATTTTATTGTTGTGTGGAATAGCACTTCTCAAATATCTTCAACTATGCTCACTGTTTTCTGAGAAGGTAGCTCTTGGTAAGCCAATCCCTTTCTTTAGGTTTTCTTCAAAGTCTTACTACATACTGTACTGGCATTCACTAGTGTTTGTACTGGGGTGTGTGTGTGTGTGTGTGTGTGTGTGAATGCACACACTGTGGCGTGCATGTAAAGGTCAGAGAATCACCCTGGATGTCAGTCCTCACCTTCTACCTGGCTGAAGACCGAGTCTCTTTTTATTTTTTGTTGTGTCCTCCAGGCTAGATGGTCTTCCAGGTTCTGGCAATTCTTCTGTCTTTGTCTCCCATCTCCTGGTTGGGGTGCCTGAGATTTCAGACATGTGCAGTACTATGTCTGGCTTCTGTGGGTTCTAAGGATAGGAACTCAGGCTGTCAGGCTCGCACAGCCAGTGATTTGCCCACTGAGCCATCTTTCCAGCTCCTACATCTTCTTAAGTGGTAGCCAGAACACGGTAAGTCAGAGGGAAATCTGCTCAGTACAGAGACAAGGGAGGGAGGGGGGCATAAAGTGACTTTGATGGCCACCACACCTCACAATGCCACCGTTACACACAGCTCCAAGTGGGAGCCAATGCAACATGGTAATCACCCTGGATTTGCACTTCCAGCAGCTGTAAGACTCCAGCCCGGAAGAGTCAGGGAATGCAGGGAGAACGCCACAATCCTCAGAAAGACGGCAAAAGAATCAAAGGCTTGAAGATATGGCTAGTCCCCTCCCTGAGTCAGGAACAAACGGAGACACGCAAGATACCAGCATAGCACGTTGCCAGAAATACCTGTCCAGGAAGTTGAAAAAAACAGGACTGTGAACTTCCTGGTGACCATGTCCCTGTCTGTCATTGACTCCTGTTCAGCTGAGCATTCATGATCCACTAGGACCACTAAGAGGCTGGAAAAAGGAGTTTATGTTTATGTAAATACATATTTACTTTTATATTTCTACCGTCACAGTCATTAGTTTTGACAGGCGTATAAAGCTCCACGGTACAAACACCACTGGCCCAGCCAGTGAAAAATAGTCTTCGCTCTTGTTCCCTCACCTGGCCTAGGGACCGCACTACCTCTGGAATACAGATGCTATGCGAGAACATGGGGTGGGAGCACGCCTCTGGGTTCTGGACTGCTTTACAGAGCAGTGCCCCAGGTGCCCTTCTCAAAATGCTCTGGGTTCATTATAGCACATGGGGGCAGGTGTTGGTGTCCGTGGACTTCCTGAGGAAATCGGTTCCCTCCTTCCACTACGTGGAACCTGGAGCTCAAACTGGGTAGTCAGGCTTAAGAGTACCTTTACCAGCTGAGCCATCTTGCTGACCCCACCTTCATTTTTTAAGCGTACAGTCGGGTAGCATTAAACGTAATCACACTGTTGTACAAACATTTGCTTCTGGCCTAAGGAAACACCATGCCCATAAAACAGTAACTCCCCGCTTCCCCTTTTTTGCAGCAATCTCTGCTCTGTGTGCGAATCCGGCTGGAGACATCAGCTACGTGAGGCATGCGTCACTCTCCTTCATCGTCTGCCTTGTTTCACTTAATGTGACATCCTCACGGTTGCAGAACTGTGTCAGAATGCGTCGGACACCCTTTTTTTGTTTTGTTTCTGAGATAGGGTCTCACGCATCCCAGCCCGGTCTTTAATGTCCTGGGTAGCCAAAAGATAACTGAACGGATCCTCTCGTCTCTACCTCCTGAATCCTGGGATTACAAGTACGCACCACCATGCCAGTTGTATGGGGCACAGAGGATGGGATTCAGAGTTTGTGCATGTGGATAATGCTGCTCTAAAATACGTGTTGTGTAAGTCACTTCCAGGTCCTGGTTTGGGGGTAGACACTCACTCTCTTTGCATAAACCTGAGAAGTGGATGGCAGTCCTTATGACGAGCTTGTGCTTGTGTGCTTAGCTTTTTGAGGAATAAACATACTGTTCCAACAGTCATATTTTTATTGTTGTTATTTCTCATGTATGGGCGTTTTGCCTGCATTTATACGCACCACATGTGTACCTGGAACCTCTGGAGGCCAGAAGAGGGTACTGGAGCCCCTGAAACTGTAGTCCGGTTTTTCTGGACAGGGTTTCTCTGTTGTAACTCTGGCTGTCCTGGAACTCACTCTGTCGACCAGGCTGGCCTCGAACTCACAGAGATCCACCTGCCTCTGCCTCCCGAGTGCTGGGATTAAAGTCGTGTGCCACCACCGTCTGGTGAGGTCATGTTTTTAATGTTAGCACTTTCCACAGCGGACAGCACTAGGGTTTAGTAGCACACCATACTTTTCTCGAGGGAAGATGAAGTTAGCTGTTAATCTCAACTTGGTCCTAGAAACCCCAGACGTTGAAAACAAAAGGCTGGAAAAGAGCAAATGAGCAGTATCGGCCAACGATCACTCGCGGTCCACCAGCAGGTGCCTGACGGTCTGCACTCCGAGGGCACACTTCTAAACATCAATGCTCCTTCTCACCGCTCTTTCCCTGTTTCTCTGTGGAGAGAATGGTGGCTCTAGCATCCAAATAAATGCATTCTGAGAAAATATCCCGCCCGGAGCCTATGCGGTTTGAGCAAGAGGTGATAGCTAAAATTCCATTTGAAATTTTAAAAGTTAGCCTTGTATACACATCAGATAAATAAGGCAGAAACCTGCAAGAAGAACACCACTGCTACCAAGAAAACCACACAGATTGTAGGACAAGCTGAACACAACTCAGAGTTTTGGGTTGTTTTCTTTCCCTTTCTCCCCCCCCTTTTCTTCTTCTGGCTCTGAGGAGAGAACTAAGGGCCTTTGTACATGCTATGCATGCGCCTTACCTCTGAACCAAATGCCCAATCCCACCCCACAGCAACTTAAGGAGAAGGTCTTGCCGCCTCTTAGAAGCACCCCCATACACACGGGGATGCCGAGCCAGACTGTCATTTACCATGTTAACCTCACAGACACATGATGATGACACACGTCCATGCAGGTCACCTCGAGGACCTTCACATCTCCTTGTGATGTGGGCAAAGCCCAAGATGGGCCATTTATCAGCAAAGAAGGACAGCATGAGCGGGGTCAACAAAAACCTTTTAACATTGTGTGTGTGCAAGCACACATAATCTGCATGTGTTTTTAAAAGGCCTCTGGACTTAGACCTAGAGACTTCTTTTATTTTGAAAACATTCTCTGATGAATAAAAGTCTGAAGTGTCACATGTCTTTGGATATTTCAGGAGATCTGGGCTAAAAGTCATCTACAAGTTCTGGCCTTTAGCTTTTTGAGATTTAAACACTGTAGAGTCTGTTGACAAATAGCATTTTTCTGACCTGACTTCAATCTTAACTCAGGAAGTCATATCTGAGATAAAAAGCTCATTTTCCAATAGATCTACTCCTTCATGGGAACACACACAGGCACACTCATGCACGGGGGAGGGAGGAAGACCCGATATGTATGTGCACGCGCGCACACACACACACACACACACACACACACACACACACACGGAGACATGTGAGGACCACATTCCATGGCTCCCCAAAGCCATCTGAAGCCCTGGCCTCCGTCTCTCATTAGCTTTGTAATTAGAGAGGTTGGAACAGGGCCATTTCTGGATCTACTGACACTGTGGTTTTTACCCATTGGCAACTGTTTGCAGTGGTCTTTGACAGATGGTCAATTGATTTGATTTTGCTGAGGCATAAATGTGAATGAAGCTCACCCAGGTGAAGGCTAACAAAGACAGGAAATGGGCCACAGATCACCAGCAATCTGCCCTGAGACCTAAAACATGGGGTCCCCAATTCTTTCTTTGCAAAAAACAAATAACACAGATCTCCCCCAATGCCACCTGCTAGGGCTACTAAAAGAAGTAAAGATAAAGGTGAAAGTCTTGGAATTAATACTACTTACCTAAAGAGAACCACGTCTCCCTAAATCTAAGATGCTAGCTACACTGCTTTATGGCTCCTAAATTACAATTTATTTAAAAAAAGTTCCAGAGATGTGGTGGCTCATACCTGTAATACCAGCACGTGGAAGGCGGGGCGACTGTAGAGTCTGAGGCTAGCCTGGGCTACAGAGTGAGTTCCAGGCCAACTAAGTCTACAAAGTGAGATCTTGTCACAAAGAAAACAAAACAAAATCTTGAAAGCATAAGCCAACCTAACACTGATCTTTACTGACTGATTTCACGTATGACTTTTGAGTTTCAGATTTAAATAACCGTTTAAAAGCCTGCAAAGACACCTGTGGCTTCTCACTGACGCCGCGGTTTGTGTTTACAGCCCTGGTGATGGTCTCAGCGTGTGGCACGGCTCTCCTTGCCTTTGCCCTCAGCCCCTTCCAGCATTAGCAACCTCAGCTTTGACCTGAGTACCCTATAACCCAACTGACTGTACAGACACCTTCCCTAAGGAGGCAATCTCCAGCTTCGCCGCATTGCCTTACTGTCCCCGTGGAGCTGTATGTAGTTTCTTACCCGTACCTCCTGGCTTTTAATATGGTCGTTGGTCTTGGAGTCCATGCTTTGCTTTGTTGAAACCTCCAGGCAGGGGCACCCATATCAAGAACTCCACTTTGCAAGTGCAGAGAGAGATGGAGCTCGCCTAGGTTCACACAGCAGGCAGGCACAGAGCCAGGCCTAAAGGCACAGTCAGGATGCTCCCAAGCCTGAATTCTTGTACAGGAACAGAGTGACAAGTGGGACATCGAAGAGTCAAGAAATACAGATAACTCCATGCTTTCAAAATTCCACTGCCTAGAAGCCGAAAAGATGGCTAAGCTGGCAAGCCTGGTGAACTAAGTTAAACTTCCAGAGCCCATATAAGAGCTATCTCCACAAAGTTGTTCTCTGACCTCCATACATGCTCTACCCCATACCCACACATCATACGCACACATGTACACGCAATAATAAATAAAAAAAAAAAATCCCAGTGTCCCGGCTCTGCAATGTACTAACTATACAACGTTGGCAGGGGAGCATCTGTGTACGCTGCTCGTGTACTTGCTCTCTTCGTCTGTAAAATGCTGGCTGTGGCAGTAGCTGACCCCAAGGCTGCTGTGTGGACTGAATGAGTGAGCACATACTTCAGGTGCCTGCAGTCACTGCTGCCTGAATCCCGAGGCCTTAGTCACTCAAAACTCTGGAAGCAGGCCTACCAAGTGCTCCCCAGGAAGAGATGCTGTAATGTGAGCTAGTGTAGGCACCGGGAACTGGGGTAGTGGATACCCAAAGTCAAGAAATTTGGCCCATTAACCCACATTGTTTACACAGACAAGCCAAGGCTGTGCCCACAAAGGGAATCTGGTGGTGGACAGTAATACAGCAGAGGCCGGTGGGGCCTGGATACAGAAAGTTCTGGACAAAGGTAAGGCATGGTTAAGAAGCAGTCCTGAGCCAGGGGTTCAGGGGTGGTGGTGGCAGCGTACACTTTGATCCCAGCACTCGGGAGGCAGTAGCAAGCAGATCTCTGTGAGTTCGAGGCCAGCCTGGTCTACAGAGTGAGTTCCAGGACAGCCAGAGTTACAGCAGAGAAACCCTGTCTAGAAAATCAAAAAAAAAAAAAAAAGAAGAAGCAGTCCTGAACAGTTTTTAGATGTGGTTATTTAAGTGACTTCCTCCTGGAACGTGTGGGACAGAAAGATGGGAAGAAGCTAACCGCAGCAGAAAAACCTGACAAGCTGTCAGGACCCACTGACAACTTGTGCATCTCAGCAGCAAGCGTTGGCCCAGCAGGTGCTGAGCCCGACTCCTCCCTCAGAACAGCAAAAGCCAACAAAAACCGGTGATAACCTCCATGGCAGAAGAGGGCAATGACAAGAACATCTTTGTCCCTCCTAGTCTTCCTCTCCAGACCCCCAAACCACAGACAATTCAAGAGAAAAGCAGGAGACAAACCCCAGTTGAGGGATCCAAAACGCCTAACAGACACCAAGATGAGCAGCGGCACCCCAAGTAGCCATGGCAACCCACAGCAATGTGGTTCAGGAAAGGAATACCGGGCTTCAATCCGTGGTAGCGCACTGACATTGGTTCAGGAGTTATGGCAAGCATTCTACAGTGACATGGGGTACTCACAGGAGGAGCACTGGTATGTGGGAACTCTGTGCTAACTTCACAGCTTTTCTCTAAACTCAAACCTTTCTAAAACTCAGAATGCATTAACAAAAACCTCTAGTGGGCCAGTGAGATGGCTCAGTACAAGCTTGATGACCTGCGTTCAAACCCCAAGACACACATGCTTCAAATTGTCCTCTTGCCTCTGCACTTGCATCTCCCCTCCAAAAACAATAAATAAATAAATAAGTTTAGAAATGCAAAATTCCATTGCATAACCGACTCAAATCCTCAGGGACTCAAGGGGGCCTTAAATCCATCTATACTCTCCAGTGAGGTCACAGAAAATGCTAGAAGGAAGCAGAGCAACCATGAGCCCAAGTCACAGGACCTGAGAGCTCACCTTGGTGGCTACTCCCCAGGGGATGGGTAGCCCCTTACATAGGCATCTCAAGATCAGATCTGGTTGGTGCTAGGCAGCCTTCTGTGTGTCCAGGGACAAATCCCACTGTATCGGGACTGGCTGTTTTAATTCTTCTGCACCAAGGCTCCATCCTCGTCCCAGATGACACCTTTCCAAGTTGATGGACAACTGAAGCCTGTTATTTGGGCTCTTTTTCTACTTCATTCCAAAGCAACCTGGTGATTGAAGCCATGAGCCAGCATGTGCTTAGCCAACTGCCCTTTGCTCCCCACATACCTGTGTGCAAAGGGGGTGTGCAAGGGAACGGTAGTGGGCTTGCTCAAACCTGATACTGAAGGAATCTTCTGTGGGTTTCTAGAATGCTCTCCCGTCAAGCTAAGGTTGTTAGGACCGCTGCCTCTGCCTAACACTGAGCTAAAGACATTATTGCCACATACCAATCCCATCAGCCAGCACACAGAGCGGGGGTGTGGAGGAACACAGGGTGAACCAGACAAGAGAACTTACAAAGGACTGTTGATCACAGAGGAGGCAGGACATAAACATCACCATAACAACCATCACGTACTGTCTGGCTGGCTCTAGAATGAGTTTTTATAGATAATCTTAAAACCCCGTGGAGGTTGTTGCTGGTATCTGCACTTTGCAGAGGAGGGAAGCAAGGCAGAGGAGTGAGGTGATATAAGAAGCAGAGCCGAGGTGGGTGCAGTCCCAGCACGATCTAAAGAACGCCAGCCACGATGGCAGGCGGCTGTGGGTGAACCAGAGGAGTCGTGATGGGAGAGCTCTCCAACAGCCAAGGGATTCTGGAATTCTGACTTACAGCGTCTCACAGCTGTGGGGCTGGTGTGACTGGTCCCTTGAGCCACACAAGGGGTCAGAGGCCTTTCCAGAGTGGAGGGAGATGCTGGCCTTCTGGGTTTGTGAACACAAGACTAAATTTAACACTGAACCTTTTCCCAGAGGTGCAAGAAGACTCATAAACTCCGAAGTAGTATCACCTCTCAACTTTTCCTTGTTGCGAAACAGTTATTCATTTTGAGTGTGTGTGTGTGCGAGTGCCCACACGCGCGCATGCGTGCGTGTGTGTGTGTGTGTAGCACGCATGCAAGTATATAACACCATGCACCTTTAGAAGTCAGAGGACAACTTGCAGGAGCCAATTCTCTCCTTCCACCATGTGGGTCCTGTGAAACTGAGCTCAGGTCAAGCTTGGCAGCAAGCGCCTTCACCCTGCGAGCCATCCCATTCAACACTCAGCCTCTGGGAGGCCTTGTCACTGAGACATTCTCCAGCCCACCCTTGACACGTCTCTGCCAGGCAGGAAGATGTCCAGCTTTGCTGACTTCATTATGTATAGAAAAAATAAATTGAATTGATAAGCTTTATCACATTACAGCCTCTCTTCCACTTCCTGGGCCCATCCCCGCCATAATGCAGCTGACCCACTGCCGTGGAGTTGACCTAACAAATGTCATAAAGGAAAGTTAATGTGATACAGTAAAAAGGATTGTCCTTCACAATTCATCTGTATACAGAGCTCCAGAATGAATCTGCTTATCATTAACACAGAATCCAAAGCTATGGTTTCCTTATTCCATGCCTATGTAATAAACATATGTATAAGTGAATTCTCAGTAACGCCATCAATGAATGCAGGATTCTGTTTAGAAAATGACGGACTGGTTTATAACTCTGAGGTTACCTCTGACTCACGCAATGCCATCACAAACACGGAAAGCACTGTGCTTTCCGACCCACCAGCCCACCCATCTGCCTGTCACATCCGTCCAGATTTAATTTCAGTAGACATCTAGTCACCTTGGTCATGGGAGAGGAGAAGGCCTTTTTTAAGTGCCTGCAGTCCACAGTGGAGGATTTATGTTCCTGAGGCTCACATCCCTCCACTCTGCTTCTGGAATGCAGCTTGCTCAAAGGGAGTCAGTCTGAGATGCAGCCCAGAGCTCTGACGATCCCTACCCTAATTGGACGTGCAGATTACAATTCCCAGAGCACCCTGTGCGTTGAGACCCGCACACAAAGCTAGCTCCAGGCCTATCACATTTTCAGTCTGACAGAGGGGAAACGAGAGACTCCAAGGCCATGCATCATTCATACCCAAAGGTACAAGGGGCCAACTCAGGATTACACAGACTCAATCCCTTTCCTCCTAGGGGGAAATACAAAGGAATGGTGATTGTCCCAGTCCTTCAGTGGAGTCACTGAAATCACACACACACACACACACACACACACACACACAACTCTACAACCTTCAGCTAGATGCTCTTGCATGACGAGATCAGGCTGAAAAGTCACTCAGCAGAACAGTGGACAGCAAATAACTCAGCAACAGAGAAAAGGAGCCTGAGGAACATGTTCTTGCTTTTTCCTGGTTCTGAGGGAAGTCCAGGCTGACGATTGCTAGGGAAACCACAGTCTGTTCAAGGTCAGTATCTTCTGTAGGGCTCACACAAAGTCACCAAAGAGCACAACCTAAGAGGCAGAGTCCTTGATATGCCTTCCTCCACTCTCGTTCGTAAAAGCCATATTCTAAGCTGAGAAACTGAATTCATCACAGAAATGTTGGATACCTTGCTTTGCCGGATAAGTTCATCTACTTTACAACTCTGCCGCTGGTTTATTAATATTAAATGATAAAAAGACCACAACTGCTTCCAAATGAAACTGGATCATTGCCTGAGAAAAACTGTAGTCTTTTTTTGTTGTTGTTGTTTTGTTTTATTTTGTTTTCTGCTCAGAATTTACCTCTTAACCCAGGCCTTCCTTCCCCACGGACTATTTCAATCCTTTTTAAAAAATTTGAAAATCATGGGAAAGCATGCTTCCATTCTGAATAAATGTCTGCTACCTGCTGGCCTGCAGACTGGTCCGAGGGAGACGTCCCTAAGCAGCTCCTGAGCCTCCACTGATGAAGATGCCTCCACCAGCAGTGAGCACTGGTGATGGGCCTCTGTGTCCCATTTTCCCAATACACATAGCAACCCATGGGATAACACTTAGAGATCAGGGCAACGTGATTTGAAGGAAGATGCATCTAGAAGGAGCCCTGTGGTACCAGGAGCCTTGTTCATCATTTATTCATTTTTAGTTGTTAGGTCCAAATAGACGTGGTGGCGAGAAACACCACCATCAGACTAAAACCTGAGGTGTTTCCGCGTTTGCCACGATCCGCTGGTCACATTTTCAGAATAAGAGAATATGAAATGTAAGCATCATTCTTCCCATGCTTCACAACATCCCTGCATTATGTACCTGATCCCAGCAGAGCCTGGAGATAGGGATGAGGGAGGACGACCTTGTGTGAATCTATACTCCAAGGAACCTTGATCATACACATGCATCATCATAAACTTTGAATTCTTAAAAAAAAAAGGGGGGGGAGGTGTCTTGGCTCCCTCAGTTCTTGGTCTATATTCCAAAGGAGGAATCAGAGTGACAGTCAAGTCTACAACCAACCGTGGTAGGATGTGGTGCTATAATTTCAACAGGTCTCAAGGACATTGGAACCTTGTAAGAGAGAGTACTTGAATCTGGGGGAGATTCAGGGTTCCAGTGACTGGGGCCATCAAAAAAGGGTACAACAGGAGTAAAACAAGCTTCATCTAACAGCCCTGTGACAGGGCTGTAAGTGGATGTCCCAACAGTGTCACAGTTCAAAGGCAGATGGTGGATGCAGGCACCATCCAGAGGAAGAGGAGGGAGCTGCCAAGGTGAAGGACAGGAAGGGTAGTGTGACTCTGCTACATGAGGCTGATCTATAAAGTTGTTATATTCAACAAGCCACAGAGATCCACAGGTGAGAACGCAGTCCACGGCATCTATACAGACGTCAGGCTAAAGTGGCTAAAAGTCTGCGTTCCTAAGTTAACTGGATATACTGGGGTTGAAGAGATGGCTCGGCCTTAAGATCACACATGGCTCTTCTAATTCACTGCTCGTGCAGAGGACACTTGCAGTTGCCAGCAGCTACACAGCAGCTCACAGTCAACCGTCTCCAACTCCAGCTCCAGGGGATCTGCCACATTCTTCTGACATCCACAGGCACCAGGTATCCATGTGGTGCTCACGCATACATGCAGGCAAATACTCATCCACATAAAAAATAATAATCAGACATGTAAGAGTTTGCGTTGTGCCGACAAGTTTTGAGGTAATGACCTCAAGGTGATATGCAGTGGCTGGCTCGCTTCATCTACATGCCAGGAGGGAAAAGGGCCTTTCCAGAGGGAGCTGTGAACTAGACATTGAATTAGTCAACTCTGCCAGGCCCAAACAGGTGGCAAGCACTCCAGTTACATGAAATGGGGGAGGTGAAGGTTCCAGTGCCCTGACAAGGCCACTTCCGGTCAAACTATTGAAGCCAGTGGCAGGAAATCTGACTCCTGGACTGGAAGCAAGAGAAGAGGACCACATGGAATATATATCTGCCATTTAATCTACTAAACCATAGATGTCCTGGTAGAGTCAGATGTGGGAGTAGAGACCAGCTCTAGCTCACATCGAGGTTCCTCGAACTCCAGGAAAGATGATAGACAGCGAGAAAGTTATGGCAAATGAACGCAGTGGTGCATTCTTCTATGGGGCCCGATTGGACACGCTTACTGTGCTTTAAAAACACGCATAGAACACGCTTTTTTGTATGAGAATGGCATACAAGAGCACGTCTTTTGATAAGGAGAGAAAAGAAATAAAGAAATAAAATAACAGTGTGAACACAGGGGGAAATAACACACGGCTCTCTCTAGACAAAGACTTCACTGTGGCTTAAATAGCAAACTGCAGGATTGTTTATCTGCTGGAATGCTGGTGACAGGCATACATCAAAACGGAACCAATGCAGAAGTGTTTATCCCCTCCCAGCTACAGGCTTCAAGGTTTCTCAATTATCATCAGAGAGTAAATGATACAATGACCAATTAGTGGATTGGTCACTAGTGATTGAATTAGTTCCCCATTTGCCTTGAAGAGACAGTTCAGGGTACCATGTAGGTGCCAGAGGAGGATTTTTATGGTTTTTTAGTTCCTTGGTACATATTTATTCTTCTGGGTCAAAGCTCTAAATTTCTGGCCTTATCTGGTGGCCTGCATTAGGTTGAAGGCTATTTTTCTCTTTAAGTCCTGGGAATGCTTACTTTTAAGTTGGTGCAGGCTTGCTATATTCTTCATTAGTATCTGCTTGCTTTTCCGGTGCACTAACTTCCTAACCAAGCTCTTTTAGCTTCTATCTATTAAAGGCTTACCTCTTCCTGGGAAGATCAGCATTTGCTCTAGGAAGAGTTTTTATGATGCACTTGACACAAACCTGGGTAGCTCTCACACATGCCAGGACTTGAACGTCTGGGAGGTGGATTGCAATTTACTTTTGAATTGAATGGCTGTGTCCCTCTCCGGCCATCAGTGGCCAGCTCGGGGATCAATTTGGCTATCACTATTTATTAGGCTATGCACACATTATTATTGGTGAGAGACTTTTTGTCACTGTACAGTAAAGATGAGAAAGGGACAACGCAGTTGGGTGGTCTCCAATTTCTAGCAACAGAAGACCAGGATCCTTGTCAAGCTGGCAGCCCCCACTGCCTGGGTATCACTGACCCTCAACATTCAGAGATGCTCTAAAGAGAGACAGACTACTGAGACCATGGTTCTCCAGAATTGGGATCTCCCCAGCAATCTCATGCTGGGGAGGGGAAGGCTGAGACTGGACTGTCAGCCAGAGGAAGGAGTTAACTCCTGTGAGTAGAGTTCAACAGTTCTGAAAATTTGTTAGATGACCTTGCAGTAGAACATGACAGTGATGGATCGCTGATGGGCAAGACCACACCTTGACCAGAACTGCTTGGTCACCCTTTACATCTTACCCTCCATTTAAACACGAACCTCATGTCAGGACTCAGAAGACAGAGTTGGGGTCACTGGCCTCTTCACTGGTTCGTCTTCCCAACGTAGCCACATGGGATAACTCTTTTTCCACTATTTACTAGTACTTGTGTGTTTAATTATTCTATTGTCCTGACAATTTTATGTCAATTTGTCTCAAGCTAGAGTCTTCTGAAAGGAGGAAACCTCAGTTGAGAGAATGCCTCCATAAGATCTGGCTGTAGGGCTTTTTCTTAATTGTTGATTGATCGGGAGGGCCCAGCCCATTATAGGTGGTGCCACTCATGGGCTGAGCAAGCCATGGGGAGCAAGCCAGTAAGCAGCACCCCTCTATGGCCTCTGCATCAGCTCCTGCCTCCAGGTTCCTGTCCTCTTCGAGTTCCTGATCTGAGGTCCTTTGATGATGAACTGTGATGTGGAAGTGTAAGCCAAATAAATCCTTTCTTCTCCAACTTGGTTTGGTCATGGTGCTTCATCACATCAATAGTAACCCAAACTAAGACATCTATTAAGGACAGGTGGCTGAATCTAGCTTGTTAGAGTAGCCTGGTCCCAGGTCTTACCCTATAAACTCTGATACCATGGTGACATAAAGCTTATTTGGTATCTAGACTATTCTCAGTATATACTATAGCTATCTATAAGTGGTGGCTCTAGCAATCAGAAATCTAAGGCAGGAGAATAGATGTGAATTGGAAACTACCATAGACTATATAGTGAATACCAAGTTAGTCAGGGATAGATATAAAGAGAGATAGAGAGAAATAGAGATACACATATACAGACATACTATCTAGAAATAATCAAACAAAAAACCAGATACACACATACTAGATGAAATTGTGAGTGCTGTCACTGTCAGTATGACTGTCACCTTGGGATGAACCTGTGTGATACTGAACACACCCCAGAGAGAATCGAGATGTAGCCTCTCTTCTAAGAGAGCACGTCTACAAGGACAGTAGGGACTAAGGCTTAGCTGATTCAATGAACCATTACCCTGTGATTCCCATCCAGGGGCTCCACCTGGGTGCCAAGAGCCACGTTAAACAGAGCCCCTGCCCTCCAGGCTCTCTGAAGAGTCCAGAGACAAATCACTTGTGTGGGAAGGAGACAAAGGAGAGAGTTGGTTAGTTTCAGGGGGCCTGACAGAACAGGAGATCCTGGAACCTGGTTTTAAAAGATCTGTAGTTTGTCGTGCAAGCAGCAAGATTTCTGCTCTGGCGTTGGAAGCAGATAACAGCTAGAGACACAAAGGGCCTCCTGTGACATTCTACAAGGCTAGAACCTTATCCCATAGACACAGCATGGCCATGATTACCCCACTGCCATAACAGAAGCCACAGGATGGATGGCTTCAACAACGGAATGATTTTCTCCAAGGTCTGGCACCAAAAGATAAGATATCATCAGGGCTGGCTTCCCCAAGGCCGTTCTCTTAGGCATCTGTGTGGCCTCCAGCTGGACGTGTCCTCACAAGGCCTTTCTACATGCAAGGGCAATCTGCATCACCTTTTCCTCTCTTATTAAATACATCACACGAGTTGGGGCCGACCTAATGACCTCGTGACCCCACCCCACCCACCCCCAGCACCTACTTGATGCTAGAGGTGGAACCCAGCCTTGCGTGACTAGGCAAGCATTCTTCCACTGAGCTATATCCCCACCCAGTCTTAGCTCAATCACTTCTGTAAAAGCTGTCTTTTCAAAGATGGTCACAGTTTGTGACTGGGCCCAGGATGCATAGAAACATGAGACGGCACAATCAGCCCAAGAAGACACCCCAGACAGACCGCCTGTAGGGAGCAGAGTGACACGGACAGGCTTTCCATTTTAGGAAGAGCAAGTGGTGATGCTGACATTGGAATGCCAGGCCACAAGGGACCCAAAGCAGGAAAGTGGAGACTTTGCAACCCAAGAAAAAGAAAAAACCGAGTACACTAACTTGGACAGTGGCCAGTTTTGCTTAAGACCTGTGGTTTACTCATTGTAAAAGCCCTGCTGTGCTCTGCTGGGTGGAGTTCCCTAGTCTGCCCTTCCCACATATTCTCTGGCTGGGCCTGCCTGATCACCCTTTAGCCGTAGCTGCCAGGGCCCTTGGAACACCCAGGAGTGAAGCAGGCATTGTCGTAGGAGTCAGAATCAAAACAACACAGAGAGATCAGAGGCTTGAGGGCCAGCTCCACAGAGTGGAAGAATACAGCTTAGAGGCCCCCAAAGGCCCATCAAGGCTCCTCTAACAAGCACCCCTCAAATAAAGCCTAGGCAGGAGGCCCATTAACACTTCACAAGGGCAGACCTCAGGCCCTGCAGGAGAAACTTCAAAAGCACCCTAGTAGTTCAAAATGTCAGACGGCCATCAGTCAGGCCTACTATCCCAGGAAGTAACAGGCTGAAGGTAAGGAAGGGGCAGGCCCATAAATTAACTATCCCTTGGCCCCCATATGGGGTTTTATTTATTGCCATTGAAGCCAACTGGGCTCCTTAAATTAAAAAAGGACCATGGCCTCTATAAACAGTATATAGAAATACCTTCCAGAAAAAACACCAAGAGAAATTCCCCCTTCCCTTCTTGAATTTAAAAAAAAAAAAGATCCATTCTTGAAAATAATTCTCACTACACTAAAGCCTTTGCCTCAAACACTATATAAAACTCAACTCACGGTCAGCCCTTTATATTAAAAAAAAAATAATAATGTCAGACATAATTACTAATTTGCCCTTTGTTGAAATTAATTTCAGACATGGATTTCCCCAAGTCAGTGATCTGACTAAAAGGCAGGCTAACTCACGCCAGCCAGAGAACTGTAGCACTGCCCACAGGCTTGACACGCTCTCCTCCCTGAGACTGAAACAGACAGACAGACAAACACACACACACCCAGGGACTGCAGAACACCTGCTGGCTGCCCATCAGCGGCACCAAAGAGAGGACACAACTCAGGGCTGTCTGAGAGGCACCGATGTTTCTCAGGAGATGATTAGTGGTGTGATGTCAGAGGTGTCAGAGACATCACACGTGTTATTTCCGTTGAAACTGCTGGCTGCCAGGACAGGCTGCACAGCCCTCATCTCAAATGCTTCCAACCCAAAGCACTTGATTTTCTTTTCCCTCAAACTCTGGAGTCCCTGCCTATCCATAATCAGTTATCTTGAAGGGAACCCCAAGTACATATTATATTATATCATTTTGTACAGAGTCATATTATACACGTATTTTTATCACTCCTGTTTTGTTTTACATTACACTTTATTTTGTATGTATGCGTGCATGTGGGTGCTCACATGCCATGGGACACGTGTGGAAGTCAAAGAACAATTTGCAGGAGTCAGTTCTCTCCTTCTACCGTGGGGTCCTGGGGTTCACACTCGGGTTGCCAGCCTTGGCGACAGGCCCCTTTACCCGCCAGAACCATCTCATTGGCCGCAGCTGGGTTTTGACTTCAACCTTTCACCTCTGAGGTCAGATGTAGATTTTCTTTTGTCTGTGCTAATTTCAGATTTTGGAGCGTTCTGCATTCCAAATTTTTGGGATTTAGGGATCCTCTTGTGGACTTGACTTTCCTGTTTTGTAAACCACCCAATCCCTTTGCCCCTTAGAAACGGAAATATCTCTAGCCTTTACAGTGTGCTCACTACATTCCAGGCCTGTGCTCTCCGGTCTCTGAGAGTACGCCATCCTCGTAATGAGCCTCTCCGGGAAACAGTGTCGTCATCACCCTCACCTCACAGGGAGGAACAGTGAGGCTGGGAAAGGCTAAGTAGCTCGCCCGAGACTGCACAGGTGGAGAATGGAAAAATGGAGACCAAAACCCAAATTTGTGGAATACACTACCCGTGACTTTCATTTACATGACCTGTCCCTGGCCAGCTACAGACACGGGACTTGGTTTCCCAATCAGTCTCATTGTGTTTGGGGGGTTTCTGGTGTTTAACAAAATCCTAAGAGTGTTCCAAGTATGATGTCTTCTGGAGCCAAAAAATATCTTTTAACAAATCCAGAGAAGACTTTGAGGCATTTGCAGTCCTAGGATGGATGCTACTCCCCAGACTGTCCTTCCTTCCTTCTTTTTCCCTGTTAACAAAATAAGCATTTACACTGCGCATCGAATTATGTAAAACATGAAACTCAACTCTGGAACTTGTGCTTATAAAAACAAGTGTCGTAATGGTTAGCTATCTTGCTTTCCCGCATTCAAAGGAGACCAAAGCAAGATAAAAATAAGTTTGTGTCAAGGAAGAACTTTATTTAAATTTTAGAAAAACATCCCGCACCCCAGACTGTGGGCTTCTTGAGGACAGAGGTTCTGTCCTGTCAGCCCCCAAAACCCCGCCTTGGTTGTTTGAGACAGGGTTTCTCTGTTGTAACTCTGGCTGCCCTGAACTCACGCTGTAGACTTGAACTCACAGAGATCCACCTGTCTCTGCCTCCTGAGTGCTGGGCTTAAAGGCATGTGCCACCACCACCCAGCAAGGTTCTGTCCTTTTTATCACAAGAGCAGGCACAGAACTGACACACCTAGGTACTTAGTAGCCATTTGCCAATACAGCAGGCTTGGTGGATGGCTTGGTGGCTAGATGAAAGACTATTTATCCCAATGGTTCAACACTGGGATGACCTATGAAGAATTTATTCTCTATATATTCTGCAGATATGGATGGATGGATGAAAAAGTGTGAAGCTGATAGACAAGAGGCTATTTATTTCAATGGTTAAACGCTGAGACTACCTATAAAGAACTCATTCCCTATACATTCCTGCATTGGAGTCTGCTCTCTGTCCAGACACCCATTTTTAAACATTCTAACCTGGATTTAGATAAAAGTAGGAGCCAGCTGCAGCTCCTGCCGGCTCTGTGACTTGTAGGATCGCGTGGGGGCTGAACTATAACCTTCCCCAAAGACGGGTCAACAGATTCCAGCAACTGAACTTTCAGTGACTCTGTGTGTAAAAATAAAAAGCACACACTAAATGCAGATAATTTGTGGAGGGCAGCCCCATGTGCTGGTGCCAAAACATCTTCTTCAGGTGTCCACCCCATTTCCCAGCAACATCTATTTTCAGGAAAGACACTTTGGGCTGGTAACTACTCTGGAGCACAAGGCTTGCTGCAGAACCATATGACTTTGATTGGGGAGCAAAGGAAAAAAGGGGGGGATGTTCTGGCTTTTGTGAACACAACAGCGGCACAGGCATCTAGCTTCCCTTTCACAAACCAGGCCCAGAGAACTTCTAAAAATGCCCAGAGGTAGAACAAGGGACAGTCACTTCAAAGTGTCTGGGTACTGTCTGGCCCCTAGAGGATTAAAGAGCAAAACCAAATATAATTAACCATAATTTTCCTTTTGAAACATATTGATTACAGGTAAACAGACAGGAAAATGACAAAGAGGAAACAGAGCAGGAGGGTGATGTAACCTCAGGTTTTACAAGTGCATGCAAAATATGTCATGTGGAGAAGCTAAGGAAATACTGTAAACTCCCAGCCTCACAAGCAAGGGCACCTGCAGTTCAAAGCTCAGGTTCAAAGACACACTAGAGCTTGCAGAAACAGGAAGTAGAAACAGGCATGCTTCTGGAACTGGGGTCTTCTGCCTCCTGTTCAGATATATATGTCTTTGTTCAACAGACACTTTTTTATTCTCGTGAGGAGCGCCAGCTTGCACCCAGGTAGTTTTTAATCTGTGATCTGAGCCCATTTTCATGAAGCTTCTGGGTTTTTAAAAGCTGAAGTTGGAACTTAAGCCAGCCTTCCTGACTCTGAAGCACGGTGGGTCTTCCAGATGATGAGCTCTCCAATTAAGAGCTAGCCAGTGGGGGAGAGGAAGGCAGAAAACAAATTTCCTATTCTTTTCTTTCTTGTTTTTTTTTTTTGTTTTTGTTTTTGTTTTTTCAATACAGGGTTTCTCTGTGTAGCCTTAGCTATCCTGGAACTCGCACTGTAGACCAGGCTAGCCTCAAACTCAGAGATTCACTTGCCTCTGTCTCCTGAGTGCTGGGATTAAAGGTGTGTGCCACCACCGCCTGGTGAAATATTCCATTTCTAATGAGTCAGATAGCACAGGTTTTCTTGTTAGACACAGATTTTTTTTTTTTTTTTAAAGCTAGTGTCTCAAATAGCTCAAGCTGGCCTTGAACTCACTATTCAGCCAAGGATGAGCCTGAAAGTATGCACTACCGTGTCTGGTCTATGAGGTACTAGACATTGAACTCGGGGCTTTGTACATGCTAAACAAGCACTCCACCAGCCGAGCTACCTCTCCAACTCAAAAGTGTATTGCGTGGGTTCCACACACATGCATGTGCAGATGCTTCGGGGCAGGGGTTACATATATTTATACGCCAGTGGTTGTGTATGTATGTATGTGTGCATGCGTGTGTGTGTGTGTGTGCGCACATGAATGCATGCATGTGTGGGTGCATGTGCACATGCAGCCAGAAGTTGTTGTGTGTCTCACTTGACCCCTCCCCACTTTGTTACTAAGGGAGGTCCTTGGCCAACCAGCTTATCCCGAGGATCCCAGCCCCACCTCCCGGAGCACTGGGATTACAAGCAGGCCGCTTACCTGCAGGGCTTTACGCCCAAACAATAATTTTCTTAATTATCTCCTTCTTGCCTGCCCTACCCCACCTGTCTCAACAAACAGAAATAACTGGCTGAGAAAGAGCCCAAACCTCTTTAAAATGGTCACCGAATTTAAAAGCCTCACACCACTTCTTCTACACCACTGTCTAGACTCAACTGAGGATGAAGAGGGGAAAAAGAGCCTATACTGCAAAAGTTCCCGGATGTGACTGAGAGTCAAAACAGCCACAGGATAGTGAGCCTACCTCTAGAGATGCAAATGAGGGGATGTCCAAGGGCCCAGGTTCGGGTGCTGGTGTATTCCAAGCACCACAGGTCATACTGATAACGAGCCTGCCTGGGAATCTTAGCAAAACACGTATATGAGTTACCCTACTTCTGGTAGTTACCCTACCTCGAAAGTCCCTACCTCTGTGTGTATGCCCACCATACGCCACACAGTCTTATGCAACCCTTACACCTTCAAGACGGGGACTTATATATCATCCACTCGCAGAGGAGAACTGGGTTCAGTGAGTGATGCTGGTTTGTAGGAGATCACCAATTACAGGGGTTTGAATTCTCAGCTTTCCCAAGAAATCCTGCTCTGTGCTCCTGATCTGCACAGAGAAATCCTCTTCAAAGGAAGAGAAGCCAAAGCAGATGCTACAACACAGAGATAATTCATTTAACTTCATGTTATTGATGACTATAACTGGAAACAAACGCTCTGATATTCTGAGCTCCAGAAGAGACACATTTTCTGGGCACAGACAAGTTCCTGTCTGAGGTCTCAGCACCAGGCAGGAATTAGGCCAAACGAGTTCATTAGCCTTCAGCTCACCCTACTACAGCCTGGTCACCACATTCAGCAGTTAACAAAGGGAACTGAGGACGGAAATGCTCACTGGAAAGAAAATGAGATCCAACTCCCCTCTAGGGGCAGGAAAGGCCCATTTAGCTGGTGGAGGAAACCCAGATCCATTTTCCCCCAATGGACAAAGAACCCAGAATCCTCCAGGAGGCAGAGTGATGCTGTGACTCCCTATACAGTGCCTCTCCATCCAGTCCTTTTTCTGGGAGTAGAAGGATAGCATTTCTTCCCAAGACTGCCTTGCAGCAGAGGCTAGAGTCATGTTCCTGGAATTAGGCTAGATGTGAGTAGTCAGAAAACTTTGAGTGCCCATCTGCCTTGCCCTGGCCACCCTTAATGCAGTGTGTCTTGGGGAAGCGACTTCTGGGAGATCCTGAGTACCTACAATGGAGCTCAGAAGGCCTGGCCCTCTCCCTGACAGCAGATGGAATGCTGAACTGAAGACAGCAGCCACCCTGAAGGGACAAAGCTGCAAGGGATTTCATCCCAAAATACTGAACATAGGAAAGGTGAATCCTACCTGCCGGGACTCAGCTGCTGTGGAAACACACTGCAGAAATGCAAGCAGCCCATGAAAGAGCGGGTAAATGGAAAAAGAAAAGGGAGACCCAGAGATACGTATTAAGCAGCTGCATGGGGAAGAGTCAGAGGCTCTGAGGTCAACTATACCCCATCATTATGATTATTTGGTCAAAGCAGCTGGAGGAACAAAGACATGTCCAATTAAATAACGTTGGGATTCTCTTAATAGATGACAAAGGGGCCACCAGCAAGTTTATAACATGTTCTGTTCTTTCTCCTTTGGACTTACATATTCATAGGAGTATCTGACAGTCTTCAAGGCCAGAGAACAGAAGGGGTGGACACATGCATGCATGCACACACCACCCACCAGTCTTGACTGTCTGACCTCCTGAAACAGATTAGAGTGAAACCTAGGCAAAGAAAGGGCTCTCCAGGGATGTTCACCCCTCCCCCTCCCGCACCTTCCGACGGTGGACAGGGGCAGATTCAGTTCCACTCACAGAGCACATCAGCACTCAGGATTTATGCTGTACTCCTCCAGGGTTGTGCCCCAGGAGAAAGATTCCCATCACTGAACAAAACTAGTATACCCTAAGAACCTCCTTCAACTTGCGCCAAGCAAACCCAAGAGGCTACGGTGCAAAATACTGATGTGAAATCTAACCTCGGAACCACTCAGCAGCTCTCAAGCCAGGGCCATAATAGCGGGCTCCGTGAGGTTACTCTCCTGAAAGACTAGGAGGTGGGTACTAGCAAGAGCTGGAATGAGGCAGACACAGCGGCTGGGAGAGAAAGGCCTTCTGTTTGATTTTTCCATGCTGTTCCCACCCAGCCCCCCAACAACACCTCCTTGTGAAGGTCAAAGGCCAAGGCACTGGCTCTGGGTGCCGATGTTAAGCTCTGCAATGCTGGGGCAGGCGGCCATCCATCACTGTGCCTTCCTCTCATCTTTAAGATGGCTTTAGACAATTGGCTGAAAGGTGCTTCCTTTGAAAACCATTGCAATTAAACTAGAAAAACACTAATTGTATGCCCTTATGGAAAGGGGGTTTCCCGGAAATCCCCCTGAAAGATGTCTATAATCCAGAGTGTGGCTACACATCACATTTACGGCACAACATGCACCAAACATGGTTCCCCTGCCACACAGCCAGGAGATACCCCAGTCCATGAGAAGTTCTGAGCCTCCACCTACAGCCAGGCTCGTCGCAAGAAATCACCTGAGCGCAGCAAAGCATGACCGTGAGGGTACCAACCTCCCTGTGACTTGATTGAAAAGAAGAAAGACAAAAATAAGGGCAACGTCTTAGTTAGGGTTTCTATTGCTGCAAGGAACGCCATGACCAAGTTGGGGAGGAAAGGGTTTATTTAGCTTACACTTCCACATCACTGTTCATCATGGAAGGAAATCAGGACAGGAACTTGAGCAGGGCAGGAACCTAGAGGCAGGAGCTGATGCAGAGGCCATGGAGGAATGCTGCTGTTTACACAATTCAGGACCACCTGCCCCGGGTGTGGCACCAACCATAATGGGCTGGGCCCTCCCATATTAATCATAAATCGGGAAAATGCTCACAGGCTTGCCTGCAGGCCAATATGGTGGGGGCATTTTTTTTTTTCAGTTGAGAGTCTCTCTTCTAAAAAGACTCCAGCCTGTGTCAAGCTGACCTAAAACCATTGAGTACAGGGTGGAAGGGTGATTATAACCAATAAACCCCCTTTCTACCAAAGTTAAGGAGTCTCCAAGGCTGCATTGTGAAAGCAGTTTTTGTCTGCCAGAGAACTAGGGGGGGTCTGAGGGGCTTTTGTTTTAAACCTGTGATCTGATATTAATTTGCCTTAAAAGAAAAAAAACAAAACACTTGTAATTCTAAGGTCCAGAGTGTTTCTCTTAAGTCCTTATACATTTTGAAAGACAGTGCTATACATTGAAATGGGATGGTCATTTTCTCAAAAATCTCCTGAGCTGGCTAATCTTATGTCAACTTGACACACAAACTAGAGTCATCTGAAAGGAGAGAACCTCAATTAAGAAATGCCCCCATGGGATCCAGCTGTGAGGAGCTTTCCTGATTTATGATTGACACGGGAGGGCCCGTTGTGATCACTGCCACCCCTGGGTGGGTGGTCCTGAACTGTATAAAAATGCAGGCTGAGCAAGCCATGGGGAGCAAACCAGTAAACAGCACCTCTCCATGGCCTCTGCATCAGCTTCTGCCTCCAGGTTCCCGCCCTGACCTCTCTAGATGATGGACCATAAGCAGTGAGATGAGATAAACACTTTCCTCCCCAAGTTGCTTTTGGTCAGACCCCAGTCCTCAAATCCAGTCTTGTTAGCTGTTGATGTATCTTTCCTGCAGTGACACACTAATGGCTCTCTCTGTGACACATAGCCAGGGAAAAGCCAAGGTATTTAATGCCAATGGTATCTGCCCAGAACCTTCTACATATGCTAGGAAGCTGGCATCTAGATATTATGCATCCCCCGAACAGGACATCCTTCTCAAACCTTCATGAGAGCTCAGTAGGGTCTGTCACAGAACAATAACTAACAATAATATCCCTTTCTGGGCCCCCAAGAAACCAACTCCCTGAGAACCTAGACAGCTGAGAAGAAAAATTCTAACATACAGCGGTATGAGCTCCTCTTATGCTACCGCCAAGATTTTTCAGAAGAAAGGTCTTGGCAGGTCAAATTCTCCCCTCCCCAAAGTACTTGCTGCGCAGCCGGGAATGATACCATAGCTCGCAGGACACCGTTAAGTGGAGACGAGATGGTGACAACTGCCCGAAGAAACAAGATAAATCGGAATGCACGGAGCACATGGGAGCATGGGGGACTCCATCATAACTCCTCAAGCTGCAGGAGGAGCAGCCATGTGAAGGGGGAGCCACAGCCAGCACGGGCACAGGAGGGTGAGCAGGAAGGAAATGGGCATGGGGGAATCCAATGAGCAGCGCTGCCCTGCCAGCTCTTCCAACCTGAGCAGACCAGAAGACGTAAATGCCATGCTGCCTAGTGTCCACAGCTAACCTTCTGAGCAGTGTCTCTGCTCGGTATGGCCTGAGGCAAGGTGGGTATTCTCACACGCTGGGGGCTCCTCCAGGCGAGGAAGCCCATTTTAAGTGAATGACATACCCATATGGAGCCCCAGAGGGGTAATATGAACATGTCCTGCCATTTCAACCCGCACATTCAGGTCCTGGGGGACCAGAAGGGCCAGAAGTTATAGACTCGGATACTTCAGTGCACGTCTGAAACCCATTCTAACCACAGCTGAAAGTGGAAGGAATTGGTGCTCACACAGTAAGAAGGAGAATGGCACACGGTGGCTGCGCACAGGTGGTTATTTAGAGGACCGTGCAGTGCAAAGCTCTGGGCCAGTCATGGAAATAACTGCTCACTAAGACACAAGCAGACGAGTGGGGGAACCAAGAGCTGCAGTCTGTGATCTCCCAGTGCACGTCTGCAAGGGCTTGACTCCCCTGCTCCATACACCAACACTGCTGTGCACTGTAATCTCAGCACGTCCACAACTGCAAGTCACAAGGGCCCAGAGAAGCTGAGTAACTGGCTCAAGTCCCAGTGCTTGGAAGCAACTACTCTGAGCAAAGGAGGTGACCTTGCTCTAGGGAACGTGTGACACCCTTCTGAGACTTCACTGGCAATCACTACTGGCATTTCACGGATAGGAGTCAGGAATGCTATAGAACATTCCACTGCTCAGGACATCCCCAGAGAGGCCTAGTGCCAAAGCAAACCTGTTCTTATCAGCCTCCAATCTTACCCTTATCACCTGGAACACACAGACAGCTCTGCGTCCTGTTTACAAATGGCCTAAGAGAACCACAGCATTTTAAACAAGAGCAGAAGTCAGATTACCACAACTCCAAAGCCAACGATGAAAATGAACAACACAAACTCTCCATATATCAGGCACACTTGGCTCTCCCGGGCCCTGCACACTTGCCTCTCCCGGGCCCTGCACACTTGGCTCTCCCAGGCCCTGCACACTTGGCTCTCCCGGGCCCTGCACACTTGCCTCTCCCGGGCCCTGCACACTTGCCTCCCTTGGGCCCTGCACACTTGGCTCTCCTGGGCCCCAGGGCTTCTGAGTCTTCCTTTGTTTATCTTGCCTGTGCATCCCGGTGCTACTTGATCACACTCACAAAGGTTCAGGGCTCTGGCCCCATTTCCTTCACACCAAACATCACCTTCTTCCTCAGGCTTGCCCTGATCACCCCACTGCTGCCCTCCCTCCCTCCCTCCCTCCCTTCCTAGAAGCTTCCCTAAAGTCTGGCATGGCAGGTGTTTTTATCTGTACATTGTCTCATTCCTCTGGGAAGATGGAGTTGTCACCTGTGCTGCTAGTTGCTTTTTCTTTTCCACCCAAAACACTGTGTGGGCCTCAGCGGGAACTCAATAAACACTTGGAAGAAACATGATGAATAAATGAATCAATGACCAGCTGCAGACTGTCTACCTTCTCTAAGGAACTTGAAATTTCTCACACTCCGAGAGCTTAGCGCCATCAGAGGCCAAGGAGGAACCGGGCTCATCTTGATACAGTAACCACTGTTCTAGAATGGGTGCAGAACACATTTTCCTGCAGGGCTAGATAATTATTTTGAGCTCGAGGTCATTCAGTCTCTGGAGCGACCATCCATTTCTGCCACGGCGCCAACTCGATAGAAAAAACATGCAAACCGATGAGCATGGCCGAGTTACGGTGAAACTTTATTCAGGGACACGGGCATTTGAGTTTCATAGGGTTTTCATCTGTCAGGAAATACCCTTTTGATTTTCTTCCAGCTACTTTAAGATAAACACAGTTCTCAGCTCACAGGCAGTACAAACACAGGCCAGTCTTAGTCCTTAGACCATGTTTTGTCCACTTCTGTGTTAGGTCTTCACGAGTTTCATTATTTATTCAATCAGTTAAACCAATCAAATCCAGTAAAGGATGGCTCCCAGTCCCTTCCCGGCCATCACTCTCAACCCAGGTGCTTCTTCAGATCCTCCCGTCACCTGAGGACTGTCACTGAGCCCAGCAGTCCCTGTCAGAAACGGAAACACGGAAGCCACGAGAGCCCTGCGGAGGGTCCACCATCCCGTGGGATACAGCTGTTCTCAGAAGGAAAACACAGATCCCAGCACCTTCTTGCCCTTTGGCCTTACAGGAAAAAGAAGCAAATGGTTGCAAAGGAAATATTAATATCTATGATGGGTTTCAATAAAGAACAAAGACAACTTTCTGAGATGGAAAACCTGGACAGCTTAGGCAGAAGGTCTCTCCTCACATGGCTGACTGACCGACCTCAGCCTCTCATGGCTCCGACCTGGAACACATGGCATCTATGTATTTCACTGAGGGGGAGCACCACCCACTGATACACGCGCCTTAATAAGAAGAACTTCCACAGTGCACCTACCCCCAACCTCAGCTGGCTGACAGGATGCTATCTTATAGATCAGTCAAATCCCTGAGCAAGGTCTTCCCTGACCTGTGCTTAGGCTGAGGAAGGTCCCTGTAAAGTTGCTCCATTAGCATTAATACAATTGGATGCTTTCAACACAGATATCTCAGCGGGCAGAGTCAACATTAGGACAGCAAATGCTCCATTCAAGGGCCATTTGGGTAGACAATTGTTGGTGCTCCAAACTAGCATGCTTTCTGTATTCCAGAATCCACGCCTAGGAAGCTGGTTCCAACAGCTAAGCAAGGTGACTTTCTGGCAGTGTCTCTGGCTGCCACGCAATTCTTATTACTGCACAGAGGTGCATGCAGCTTTATAACATTTGACAATAAATACACCGCAACAAATGGCAGAGAAAAACTGTCTGTGCTGCCCCAGATGGTAAGGAAATCCTAAAGGCGAAGGCCTCATAATAAACACAGGAATTGGTTTTAATAGCTAAGCTAAGACAACTTTTTTTCCCACCTAAATTTCCCAAACATTCCCCAAATGGTCACAAAGACACTCAATATAAACACACTCAGAGGAGGAAGGGAAAAAAAAAATCACATACAAAATCTGAGAATTACTTAGCAAGAATCACTGAACATATAAAGTAGTACTTTATAAGATCCCCAAATCCATTACAACCAGTGTGTCTGGGAGATTGTGTGTGTGTGTGTGTGTGTGTGTGTGTGTGTGTGTGTGTGTGTGTCTTCAGGTTTCAAATACCAAATCAAGAAACAGTTAACTAGCTACGCCCAACTCCCCACCTTAACCAGATGAGAGGAACTCTGAACTTCACCTAGAACCCCAAGCACCTAGATTAAGATCTGATGTATCTGATATGCAAGTGGTAGGTCCCTCCCATTCTTTCTAATCCTAACATCCTCTCACTGAGGAATTTTTAAGACAAATATTAAACCTTAAAAGCCAGAGACTTGATGAAAACATCTGCACTGACTGGAGAAACAAAAAAAAAAAGAAGAAGTCTGGAAAAGCCAGTGCTTCTCAGTGTAACACTGGAAATGTTTTGCCTAGCCTATTTCTAAAATTCTTCCCCTCCTACTCTGGTGGTAAGGTTAACCACCAAGCCTAGATCCAACCTCTTGAGCAATAGTTTTGACTGGCTCCTTCCTGTCCAGAGAATTCAAATAAAGCCTATATTGGTAACAGAGCATTGATTTCCCAACCCAGAATACTTTCAGAAACAAAGACAAAGGAGGAACTCTATTACCCATTATGCCAAGACAACAGCAACAGCAGTAAACTGCTCCACTATACAGCCTTGCAGAAAGAACACTCTGGGCTTGCTGTGTTGAGCCTCTCTCCTCTTTTTAAGGAAACAGTGCCTAGCATAGGTTCTGAGACACCAAGACATTCAGTAATGGGTGTTTGTGGAATCGTGTCTGCAAACAAAGGATCTCAAATGGGATCATGAGCACCAGGTATAATGACTCCGCCTCCAAGCGATCTTAAAGATCAATACAAACTGAAATCACACCACGGCATCATTGTTCCTGACAATTCTATTTCATTTTACTTCTACCCTGAACTTGTTTTGTTTCTCAAGTCAGGGTCTCACTGTGTAACCCAGGCTGTCCTGGAAGTCATTATGTAGACAAGGCTGGCTTCAAACTCATAGAGATCTGCCTGCCTCTGCCTTCCCTGAGTGCTGGGATAAAAGGTGTACACCACCATGCCTGGCTCTACCCTGGACATGTTTAAAATCTCTCTCTCCAGCAGTGATTTTGTATCTTAATAATCATTTTCATTCACTGCCGTGCTACCCACGTGAGGTTCTGTTAAGGAACCTTGTTGGAGACTGTTGGAGAGCAGTCCTAATAGGGAGAGTGATGGGAGCCCATTTGTCTAAGTGAAGAAATCAAGGCTTCACAAGAATAAATAATTCACTTACAGTCAGAGACTCTGCCCAAGGTCATTCTCTTCCATTAACCAGAACTTACCAGCCAGAACACTTCAGTTCCAAAGCATTATTTTTTTTTAAACTATTTCATGACCGAGACAAGCTGGCACAACATTCAGCAAACACTAAAAGGCCTTGAGATTGGCCATGCGTGCACTGGCTCTAGCACTAGCTGTCAGTCCCAATTACTGTTTCCTTATGGGGATTCAAACTGAAGGAACATGAAAAGACACAGGGGAAAGCCGGCAGGACCCTGTGATAACACTCCGCTCACCCCTCCTTTGAAGGCAGAAATTGGTATCTCTTAAGAAAAGATTAGCTTTTATTATTTAATTATGGGTATATGGTGTGGGGGAGCGTGTGAGTCAAGAGCTCAGATTCCCTGGAGCTGTAACTACAGGCAGTTGTGGGCTGTCTGTAGATATGAGTGCTGGAATCCCAGCTCAATCCTCAGGAGAGCAGTAAGTGCTCCAGCTGCTGAGCCATCTTCCCAGCCCCAGATATCAGCATCTTGCTGTTTAGGCTCCAAGTAAGTTTTGCTAAGCAATACACCCCCCTACACACACAAGTGGTACCCACAAACATAATTTCCTACAATATTGAAAAAGTAAAAATACCCTGTTTTCCTGGTGGGCAAAGAGGAGCACAAAGGAGGAGGAAGAACATGTGTCAAAATGACAGAAGAAAACTTGCTTTTAAAGAGGGAAGAGAATCTAGACTACAAACTTCCTGAGAGTGGGCCAGATTCAAACAAGGGTCGTCCCCCACCTCTCAGGCATGGTGTTTGATTTCTTTTATTCTGTGAAGTTTTTTGTGTAAGGTCTAGAAAATCCATCTCCCCTGATGCTCTGATTAATGGTCATTTCAAACAAAGGACTTTAAAAAAAATTGAATGGAGATGTATATGTTTAAAGGCCTACCTCAAACCTACCCACTTGAAAGCATGTACAAATGTCCCTAAATCTATAAAATTAGGATTCTCGTGAGTACATTCCTCAAATTACAAGCAACCAAAACACTTTAAAATCACACAACAGACTGTTGACTCTCTCTTTTAAAAAGAGAAGAAGAAAAAAAAATCCAAGAACTTTACAAGCACACAGAGGAATCACTAACCAGCTTCCAGCGGAAACCAGCTGAGGGCATCTCAACCCAACAAAGGAGAGGCTTTTGTCTGCTGAAGGACAGGCTCCCTGCCGCTGTCTCCCTCGCAATGGTTCTGGAAGACAGTGCTACACAAACACTTCCCCATGAAGAGAAAGGAACAAAGCCTGACTGCGGCCCCTCAAAGTCTCAAAGACTTTAAACCAGGCAAGACAGAGCCCTGTGTTCCCTGCGACTGGCATCCAGGTACACTATCTACCCGAGCAGCCTAAAACTGTACTTTTATTCATTTCAGCTCACAGGTGACAGTCCATCATGGAGGAAACCAGGGCAGGAGTCGGGAACATGGAGTATGGAACTAAAATGGAGATCATGGAGAAACACTGGATACTCGCTGGCTCGTTCCCTCTGGTTTGCTTAGCTACCTTTCTTAAACAGCTAGGTCCATATAACTGTAGGTCTATAACTGTAAACGGCAGCTCCCAAGCCCTGATCCTTCCCATTTTCTGGTTCAAAGACTGAATCACATGACGGTAGAGTAGGACCCAGTGGGATTCGCTTAACAGCGGAAAACCAGAAAGAGATGGGCAAACCAAGGTTGCCTGTCTCTTGCATAAAGACCATGGCATGAAGTCTTATTAAGCAAAAAATAAGCGGAGAGAAGCCTACATTCCTCATCCGCTAAGATATAGTTCTGGAGAGCAGAAGTCATAGGGAGCTTTTCTGAGCCTGACTTAGTCCAAAATCCTTACACCAGTCTGGCTAGCTGTTGGGACAAAACAAAAAACAAAAACAAAACCTCTGGGGTGACCTTGAAAAGCCTGTGAAAGCCTGTGTTAAAAGATGGTCGACCTACAAGACTGAATGAGCCTGGGCTCCTAACACAGCAAGCGGAGGAGAGCTGCTGTGTTCGTCAGCTTTCTCTGTAACCAATACTTGAGGTGATCGACTTGGGGGGGGAAAGGGTTTGTTTTGGTTCACAGCTTGAGAGCTTCTAGTCCGGTCAGCTGGTCCTGTTGCCTTGGCTAAGGCAACACAGCACAGGGAAAGCATCTGACAGAGCAAAACTACTCTCCGAGGGAGAAAAAGAATGGGCCTGGGACCCACAATCCTCCCTGAGGGCACACCTCCAGTGACCTAAAGCCTTCCCAGTCAGCGCCTACAGTTCTACCTCCCGGCAGCACCTCCACGGACAGTGGACTTTTACCACACAACCCTTTTGGGGACAGTTACGATCCAAACTACAGCAGCTGCCCAACTAGAAATACCTACTCTAGACTATGACGTAAGTGAAAAAGGAACTTCTCTTGTTTCATTGGCCTCAATTTGGAAGTCTTAGTTGCAGAAGCTAGTGTTGCCTTGAATAACACACGCAGTGTGGAACACTCATTCATGAGTTAGGGCCCCCACGGATCTGGGCTTGCTGACTGTGCGTATCCACAGGAGGCCCCTCCACAAACACAGCCCTTAGGAGCAGTGTTAGATAACACGGGAGATAAGAACCAGTAAAGTACAATGACTTCTTTTGAGGGTTGTCATAGAAACAATGACCTAGGGGGACCTCAAGCATGAGCACAACTGCTCCAGCTGCGTCTACTGCTACGCATGGGAGGGAGAACAAAACATTTGGAATTGAAAGAAAATTGAACTCGCCGAAAGAGTCAAGGTTGGCTATGAGAAAGGCTGGCTGGCCATGTACAAATGACCCCGAGAGCCGCTCCCCTTCAGCCCCTCCACATTCCCCATGTGATTTTCACATCCAAGGGGGTCATGACAGCATTATCGCAAAGAGCGGGATGGGGCAGTCTGTGGACCGTGTGGGTTGTGGAAAACTACCACGGTCACCTTAATTCAGGGGACCAGAGTGAGACAGTACGACCCTGTTACTTGTAGCACTTCTCAAGGCAGCAATGTTTATTTCATTTGTTTGTTTTTTAACCTCGGGGCGTGTTGCACACACTTGATTTAGCAGCAGGGCAAAGTGCGAATCCCTCTCACAAAAGCCAGCCTCAAGTGCTCATCCCTCTGGGTACAGACACCCTTGGCTGCTGACCCCCCACCTCTCTCTCTCTATATATATATATATTCAGTCCACACAGTGCCCCTAGGAGGGAGGGAAAGAGGCTGCGGTACCCAGTGTAGCTACTGTATGGTACTCACAGGAGGTAGCTTAGGCCCCTGACAGAGTGGGGAGAAACCTACAAGCTTGGTAAGTGACAGAAGTGGCTCCAGAGCTGAGTTGAGGATGGCGGACTGCGGAAACAGCGGGATACAGGAGGAAGCAGGACTCAGGGGAAAGGCGCTACTGACGGAATTACAAGGACCCCGTGTCGTACAAAGTCAACCCACTTGCTTAAGGAAGACACTGTGGGTCTAGGCATGGAATTCAGTGGTATACAGCATTTGCCCAGTGTACAAGAGGCCCCAGCACTCTGGAAATAAGGAAGTCCCTGAAGCGGGTAAGAAGGAAGGAAGTAGTGTCAGCACTTGCGGGAGGCTGAAATGGGCCCAGCTCCTCACCTTTCCCTGGTGCACTCCTTGGGCAGATGTTCTGCCTTGCGCCTTGGTGCTGGGCTCAACCACAGGCCTTGCTGTGCCAGGGGGACATCAGCAAGCCCTGCCCAGAGAGAGGAGGTGAAGGCAGGTCCATGAACCTTTGATGTATCTATCAATGACCTTCAGACATGTGCTCAGTGCCCACCAAGGTCAGTGCTGCTCTCTGCCCACCAAGATGTGTGAACAGTAAACACACTGTGTCACCGAGGCGCAGATACTAGGCAGCATCGCTGTGACAGCGACACAGCACCGACTCCATCGTTACCATCTGAAAGATGAGAAACTGAGGCACAGAGGGATGCCAGGGTCAAGGTCTCACAGCTGGTAGAGGCTTGGAGCTTGAAAGCAAGCAGAGGTCCATCTCTGTTCTTGCCCACTTCACGGTCTTAACGTCTCTCAGTACATTGCCAAGAGCTGAACCTGTCTCGGCAGGAGGCAAGAGCTACGTATGACCTGGCTCCCAGGTGGTGTCAGGGCTGGAAGCGGAGACCCTTACCTTTCCTGACTAGTGGCATCCCTCTTTCTGACTGCAGCCGCCTGCCCACATTCCACTTCTCACTCTCCCAAGAATTCTGCAACCACCCAGGGAAACCTGAGCTCTCCCCACCTGCCCCTGCATTGCTGACACTGCTCAAGCTCTCTTCTCTACAACACTTCCTTGGGCCACATCTGGAGCCAGCAAGGGCTTCACCATGGCTGCCCCCTCCTGCTCTCCAAGTCTTTCCCATCAGTAGCCGTCTTCCCGCACCACCAGCAAATGGGCAGCAGTGGCCTTTGCATAGAGTCAGCACAGCACTACAGTGACTGTCCTTCCGGTGCCATATATAGCAACCCTCCTGCACGGTTTCCATCTCTGCCCAACACGGAGGTCCCACAGGAACCACTTTAAGCTTAGTATCAGGGCTGGATTTCTCCAAGGGGCTCAAGAGGACCAGAATCCGCTGGGTACTGCTTTGAAGTGGAGCTTCCTGAGGCCCCCTCTGGCCCCAGTGAGTCAGACTAGCTGAAGAGGCCTCTGAAGCAAGACCAGTAGAGGGTCCCCCGCCCAGGGGTCCTCTGCACCAGTGTCCAAGCACTACCCTCCTGACCTGTGAACCCAGAGACCTTGCACACAGCGTGGATCCGCTGGTCAGAGCAGATTCACAGCCCAGACAGGTCAGATCAGAGTGTCATCAGATTTCAACACACTATTCAATATGAGTAAGCATTTAAAACTTGTGTATCGGTTCTGGAATTTTTCACGCAATAAAATAATTTCCCAACCACACTTGACTTCAAGTAATGGAAGCCATTGAAAGCAAAATCACTGAGGGAAGACTATTACACCATACACTCCCATCTTGGAGCTGGGGATGCCAGGGCTTGCGTTCCTTTTCTCCTCCTTCCCCTCCTCCTCCTCCTCCTCCTCCTCCTCCTCCTCCTCCTCTTTTTCCTCCTTCTCCTTAAGCACTGGGTATTGAGCCTAAGGCAAGCACTCTACCAGTAAGGTACAGCCCCAGCCTAAAACTGGAGCTCTGGAATACATAATTCCCAGGCCAGAGAGCTAACACATAGCAATTATGGGCTTTGAACAAAGATCCACCCCAGGCTCTGAAAGAAGCGCCATGGCTACCAGAGCCTGCTGTGGAGACATACATGTGCTAATTACATTAACAGAGCAGCATGGCGGTGACAAGTGAGGCAGAGGCTACAGCCTCAAAGAAGTAAGAATTGGGACAGCTTCCCAGATGCAAAAACACACAAGATAATAAAAGATACTGAAAGCATCCCAGAGGAGCTAGTCCTGCCTGGCTACCAACTATCCTGTAGCAAAGATACTAATCACACAGATGCTGCCTGGGAGGGAATGAACATGCCCCCTGGAGAGATGGCCAGAACTCTGAAATCATCATATGGACAGCAGCTGGCTCAGTCAAATGTTCTCTGCAGCCGGGGAGAAAGCTAATATGTACTGGCTATGTCTAACACTTCGAGGGCTTCCTGAGTTCAAAAGCACAAGGCTAAGCCCCAAAAGCAAGTCACCATCTTTAATTCAAGAATCTACCCAATGATTTTTTTTTCACGTAAAATGTTCTTTTTTCTCTCAGTCAGTCTTTATTCACTTATCCATAATCCTGTGGTTTTCTGGCCAGTTCTGAAGCAACCTCTGGCCACAGAAAAAGGGAATGGGTGCTGTGTCCCAAGCTAAGATCGTGGGAGCCAGAATCTACAGAGAGGATCAGGGCAACACCAGCAAAAGCCAGCACCGCGGAGGAGAGTCCCAGGGTAGACAGCCTTTGAAGGCCACAAAGCAGAAAGTCTCAGGTCAAGTGCGTGTCCCTAAACTGGGACTTTAGACTCTAATCTAGAGTGTTTTCACGCACTCATGTGGGTTAGCTTTTGCTCCTTAACATGTACTTCTGATGGTGGTTTAATTGTCACTCCAATCTGCAGGTAGGCAACGCAGGGCTAAGAAAGTCAACTTCTTGCCAGAGATGTCGCTATTAAGAAATGGTCAATTTGTGGTCTGAACACAAGCCACGCAATCAGAGCCACTTGCCACCCTGAGAATCTCATGACTCAGAATAGATTTAGCCAGGACTCGCCTGGGAAATTTCCCTTGAGCCTGAGTAGGATGGACCTTTTTTGTTTGTTTGTTTTTGTCTTTGTTTTGTAATGAGACGGAGTCTCCTGCAACCTAGACTGGCTTTTCTCTATATAGCAGAGGAGAACTTGAACTTCTAGTCCTCCCACCTCCACCCACGGTTCTGGGATGACAGGTGTGCGTGCATCACTCTTCCTGGTTTGTGTGGTTCGAACCCTGGGCTTCATGCATGCTAAGCGAGCAGGCCACACCTGAGCTACATCCCTAGTCTGATGTTTGTGTTCTAACTGGAGATAATTAACTCCCACTCTTCCGTTTCTTTAGTGAGCACTTTCCGTCTCCCCCACCCTTGTCTTCCCCAACTCATTCGCACCTGATGGCCTGAACTGCACGGTGAACATCTCCAAATGCAGATTAGCCACCCAATTTGGCAATCTGGTTCGATCTGCCAGCAGGCACTGCTTCTCAGCATCCCCAGTTAGATCCCAACCAGCTCTCACGCTAGCTGTTTCACACGTGCAGGGAGGGGCATGGAGAAAGTTAAAGATAATTGCAGAAAGGGTTGATAAACTGTCATTCACAAATCAAATTATCTCCATCTAATTAAATTACTACCCGTCTCCAGAGGTGACTTGGCTTGGGGTCTTTGTCAAGGTTTTACCATTTTGGGGGTTTCTTCAACACCCCTCTAACCCAGCAGACTGGAGCCATCTGGCTAGCTGTTATGAAAACCAAGAGCTAAGGAGGGAGGAGGAAGGAGCACCTGAGGTCACTGGTTGTCATGAAGAGCCTGTCCTATCTGCAAAGTCAGGAGAAAGGGAGGAGTATCTACCCGCAGCAGAGCTCTCCCTGACATAGGACTGACTAACCCTGATGCAGCACTTCCTGGGAGGCAGATCAGGTTCACCACCCACCGTCTGAAGAGGCTGCCTGCTGCCCTCCTGCTCCTCCAGGGCAGGGCTCCTTCATCTAGCCTCTGGCCGCTGGGCAGTTGCACAGGGCAACTCTGAGGTTCATCTTCTGGGAGTGACTTCAGGAACAGGCTCTTGGCTGACCACTACACCTACAGTCTCTGATCAACAGGGCGCTTACATGTCAACCTGAACTCACTTCACAGTCCCTGAACATCTGCTTCAGTGGCACGCCCCAGGTCAAACCTCTAATAAGTAGATGGGCCAGGATTTGAACACAGGATCTGTCTTACCACTACACATAGATTAAATTGGGAGGGACACTTGGGATCTGGATGTAATCAACAAGATTACTCTGAAGTTCCCGTATCTCCCTTCAGGATGCTGGATCCCAGGGCCCTACTGTGTGTCCACCTGGAACATACTACCTGCTTCCCCCAATCACCCCCAGGGCAGCTAGGCTTTATAGCCAGAAACAAGGATAGAACTGGGCTCTCTGTCCAGCTGCAGGCATGGCCAAACATGTGTTCTTGTTCATCTTTCTACTCTACCTATCTAATTAGAAAAGATATCCCATGCCCTTGTCTCTATACAAGGCTGAAAGATATATACAAGGGCCTCTAAAGGCCTCTGGTCCTCACTGATTCTGAGGGTACACCTTGTGTCCTTAAAGGGAGGAATGAAAGGTTTTGTTCAGTCCCTCCCAGAAGACTCTCCTGGTACCCCCCTTCTTCATTCCCCTCCCTGAGACAGAGTGTCCAGAAACTTCCACCCAGTCTAGTCCCTGAAGTCACCTACCTTCAACAACAGGGAGATAGCACTTTCTCCTCAGTTCCTTCAGAGCATCAGGGGTGCTGCACGTACCTGATGAGCCCACCAATCCAGGGACAAAGAGCTCCTGCCATCCCTCTGAGTCCTTCATTGTCAAAGCCTGGTACTCCTTTTCTCAATTAGGCTGGGGACAAGAGAGGGCATGCACAGGACTCCAATGGCCCCAGTGTCATAAGTACCCTAGCTCGTGGTTCCTACAGCCCTGGTATGCCCATACCTTTGTTAGCGGTCATTCTTTCTGTTCATTTCCCAGGGAAACATCAAGCTAAAATGAGTCTTAAGGTGGTGTCCTAGTTAGGGTTACCACTGCTGTGATAAAACACCGTGACCACAAGCAAGTTGGAGTGGAAAAGATTAATTTGCCTTACGCTTGCATATCATTGTTGATCATCAAAGGAAGTCAGGACGGGAACTCAAACAGGACAGGACCCTGGAGGCAGGAGCTGATGCAGAGACCACAGAGGAGTGACGCTTACTGGCCTGCTCAGCCCATTTTCTTAAAGAACCCAGGACCACTGGACCAGGTGAAAAATGTGAGGTCAAACCCTAAGCGGGTACCTCCTTCCAAAGCAAAGCAATTCTGCACATCTGGAAATAAAGTGAGAGCTGAGCTCGTGTAAAATAATAGACAGGGAAAGGTCCAACAACAATGTTCTATGGAGACCGAAAAGATGGCTTCTCCACACAAGGGGAGGCTGAGAACTGAGCCGATGGTCTAGTAAATCAAAGGGAAAAAACAAACTACCTGGGAAGCCAGCAAGTATATCTCAGAAGATAGCAGCAAGTAGGTAATCTGAGGACCACCTGGGGTGAGGGATTAGAAGCAAGAAGAAAATCTAAGGATCACTCGGGGTGTGGAGTCAGAAGCACACAGCCAAACAGGGAAAGGCTGGAAGGCTCTTATTTAACATCACAGGACCATGTTTACTGGGCACTTACATCTCCACTGAGTCCTGAGCTGGCTGTCATAGGTGTAGGGAGCTCAGAAAAGGTCCCCACATGGCAGAGAAGTCCAAGGAAGATGCTGGGGAAGGGGTAGAGTAAGAGAAGGCAATCCTAAGGGCCCAGATGGATGACAGAGGCAACCCAGGACTGACTCCCCCCCCACCTCCGCTCTCTCTCCCTCTCTCTCTCTCTCTCCATGCTTGTACGTGTGCGTGTGTACATGCACATGCATACCAGATTCAACCTCGGATATCGTTCCTCAGGTGTCTTCTGCCTTAGTTTTTTGAGGCATGATTGCTTATTGACTGGAGCTTGCTGAGGCTAAGCTGGCTGGCCACGCATTCACAGGGATCCTCTTCCCTAACACCGAGATTACAAGTGCACAACCCATGCCTGGCTCGAACTCAGGTCCTCGTGCTTGCAAAGCAAGCACCTTAGCAACCAAGCCACCACCCAGCCCCTGACCTGGGTTTGGCTCCCTTCCTACCTTCTTTCTTTCCTGAGTTAAACCTCTCCAGCACTGCGCTGTGACATTTACACAATTATTACTTCTTCCTACTCACAAAGCTCTCCCGACCCACAGAATGGATCCGTATGCAATCACCAGGGTGCATCCTTTTTCCTAGGTTTCCTCACAATGTCTTCTGACTGAAGTCAAGGTTAAAGAATGCACAGTCTGGCCCCAGAATCACTTGGGTAATGTTCTGATTCCCAACGGCCGCTTAGTTACCAGACTAATGGATCCCACTATACTTCTGTGAACGGAGACCAGAAGGAGGCGACATTCAGTTCTCCCCAGCTCGTGGGCTTCTAGTAGTCATTCTGTCAGACTCCTCAGATGCTCTACTGATAGCACATGCAGATCATGTGCAATCAAACATCAATCATAAACCCAACACCTGCAGACAATACAAGCGCCAAGACCTAGGCAGCCCCTCACCCTAAAGCAGTGGTTCTCAACCTGTGGTTTGTGACCCTTTTGGAGGTTGAATGACCCTTCATAGGAGTTGCCTAAAACCATTTGCATATCAGATATTTACATTACAATTCACAACAGTAGCAAAACTGAAGTTATGAAGTAGCAGTGAAAATAATTTATGGTTGGGGGTCAACACAACATGAGAAACTGTATTAAAAGGGTTGCAGCATTAGGAAGGTTGAGAACCCCTGCCTTACAGGGAGTTCAGTAATCCATCAGCCTCAAGTGGCAAAGCTCTCTGAACTCATTCCCCACATCTGCTTGAGTGGGCTCTCAGAGATTGTTGAGACTCACACCAACAGCCAGGCTGCCTTCCCGACAAGGCAGATCACCCAGACGTGAAATCTGTAGACACCTCAGTGAAAAGAGCCTGTTTGGGACGCTTCCAATTAAAGCATCTTTGAAGGCCCAGCCTTCACGTGACCTCCAGTGGAGACGATTCTGGTCATGAGGCACTAGTGAATTCTATACACACCCCTTTGATCTTCCGACTTTGCGTTGGTGAATCCAAAGCAAAGTGAAGCCCACCCTGGCAGCTTAAGAGCTACTCACTTCCCATCCTACTTCCCTGTTTCAATAATGGTTGGCAATGATGCTTTTAAAATAGAACAAACACATATGCTTCAGGAAGTGGAGAATCTTAGGCACATGGCTGGGGGCGGGGTGCTAAACCAGGGCCTTGTGTGTGCTAGGCAAGAGTTCTACCACTAAGCCACATCTCCAAGCTGAGACTCTCACATCACAGATCTTGAAGGGGAGGAACGTCAGAAACTGCAACTGTCACAAAGATGAAAGGTGGAACCAAACAGCTGCCATAGTAGACAGCAGGATGGAGGGAGGGACAATGACCACAAGGTGTTCCCTGACAGCCTGGGTGGGGCAGAGCAGGGCTAAGCAGGTGTCCACATGTGTGTATCTGCAAGTGGTTCATAAAGGGGCAGTGACTTATCATGTCTGTGATCACATGGCCTCCCCTCTGCTCCATCTGTATATACTGTTAACCAGAAAGAGAGTGCTATGGAAAAAAACATCTGGCAAAGCAACTTTTGGAGTGTAAGGTTTGTTTTGGCTCACAGTTGGGGGGTACAGTGCACCGAGTCACAGAAGATACAGCAGCCCATGCAGTGGTACTACCATGCTCGAAGTAGATCTTCCTCAATTAAACCTTTCTGTAAACACCCTCATAGACACAGGCAGAGGTGCTGTTTCCATGGTGATTCTAAATCTCCCTGAAGCTAACAACCATTAAACACACACACACACACACACACACACACACTTTTGTCTTTAAATGACAACTAGATGGCTCAGCAGGTGATCACCAAGCTTACCATCCTGAGTTTGATCCCCTAGACCAGCGATTCTCAACTTGTGGGTGGGATGACCACAGGGGTCACTAAAACCTCTGCATATCAGATATTCACATTGTGATTCAAAACAGCAGTAAAATTACAGTTATGAAGTACAGCGAAAATAATGTTTTAGTTCGGGGGCACCACCATATGAGGAACTGTATTAACGGGTGGCAGCGTTAGTAAGGCTGAGGACCACGGCTCTGGACCCACATGACAGAAGGAGAGCAGCGACTCCAGAAAGTTGTCCTTCGCCCTGCTGTGCATACAGTCGCCCATGTGTGCCCACACGCACACAGAGAAATAAGTAAATGTAAAAATAAACGTGTGATCTTTTACAAAGGTGTTCGTGACAGTGTATCCTTAAAGTGACAATTTCTGAAGCAGTTGTTGGATACCCATGAGGCCCTGTGAGGGAGGTGTTCTCATGCCCCAAGCCATCACTGAGAGTGCCATAGGTCCCTGTTAGCCCCAAGCCATCAGTAAGGGTGCCACAGTCACACAGAGACTAACTTACATTCATAAGCACAGAGGCAAATCAGAACCCAGCAGAAGTCTGGCAACCCTGTTCCCAAGAGCCCTGGAAGGCTCGGTCAAGACGGAAAATTCTTCCCAACTCCCCCATTCCACGGTCATCAGAACGTACCATACAACACCCTCCAAACACTGCAATTCTGTGGCAGGAAGCAACACGGAGTGTTTTCTTTGTCTTACTTAAAAAGAAACATACACATGCTCTGGGGATTAGTCTATGAGTGTGGCTCTTAATAGAGACTTTGTTTTATAGAAAGAGAATAAGAAAAAGGTTAGCAGAACGTATCTGAGGGCGGGGAGTGCCCTCAGTCCTGTTAAACAGAACGACCCTGCGCTGTTATTTACTGATAGCATTAGCAGATGTGGGGATGGAATCGGTCCCCTGACTTGAAATACTGTAACCTGAAACATTTGTTAATGCAATAACCCCATACATACATTAGTAGCAGCAGCTGACCACCGTTTCTGTGGAGCCGGAGAGGGGAGCTAAACTGCATGAGACCTTATCAAACAGCAGAATGTACTGTGATAAAGATCAGCAAAAACACAATCATTTCACAATACTTTTTGGTTCATATCATGGTGTATCTTTTCAGAAAACCTGGAGCACTAAAATAGCGTTAATTCAACACACCTTCCCCGACGCAAGGCTGGGGAGGGGTGTCCACAGTAGAAACCAAATTGTCAATTGAAGACAGGCATGATGACACTGAAAGTAGAGACAGGTGGGTCTCGGTTCGGTCATCCTCAGCTGTACAGTGAGTTCAAAGCCAGCCTAGGCTACGTAAGACCCTGTCTCAAAAAATAAATAAGTAAATAAATAAGTTTTTTGTTTTTGATTTTTTGTTTGGTTAGTCGGTTGTTTGGTTTTTGGTTTTTCAGTTTTTCAAGACAGGGTTTCTCTGTGTGGCCCTCGCTGTCCTGGAACTCGCTCTGTAGACCAGGCTGCCCTCAAACTCAGAGATCCACCTGCCTCTGCCTCCTGAGTGCTAGGATTAGAGGCCTGCACCACCACCTGGCTCAGAAACATTTTTTTTTCCGTTTAAAATTATGTCTCCTTCCTCACATCTTCCATCACTTCCTCAGCAGTTAGGGGGATTCAAACAAACAAACAGAAAGCAAAGGCACAGCTCCCTTTAACAGGCCAAGATCCGAGGGGCCAAGGCCACGTTATAGAGAGCCTGTCCTTGGGCTGCTATGTGAGGCTTCCATGAGGAGTGAGTGGGAGCCTCACTCCAAACTGTCACCTCCCAGGCCACCAAGGTCCACTCAGGAAGGATCCCTCTTCCACCTACGACACCCTCAGATAAACAGATACAGATACAGATAAACTCAGATGTGAACTACAGACAGTGAAGTCAGCTAAGAGGAGGCAGAGAAGTAAGTCCCTGGTAGTCCAGTGAGGGTTCAAATGCAGGCATGTTACCGGGTATGTTACTTACGGTTTCTAAACACCACTTTCCTCAACTGTAAACTGGGGTACAAATGGAATCTCCCTCATGGAGCTGTGATGAGAATTAAGTCACACCAGCGACTTAGAATCCTTAATAAGTACTCAAGAAACAGTGGCTATTAGTTTCACTAACTCTAATTTACATCTTGATTATGACGTGAAGTATAAACTAATAAAACTGTATTGTTTAGCCGTGGATATCCCCTAACACCCACTGGGACATGATCAAAAAGAAATAGGAAAATAATCAGTGGGAGGAATGTAAAATGGTATAGCCATTACAGAAAACAGCATGGCGGGTCCTCGGGTTATTAAAAATAGAACTGTCATAGCAATCCAGCAACATTAATTCTGGGCACATAGCTAAGAAAACTGAGGCAGGATTCCAAAGAGACATGTGCAACCGAGGTAGGTCATGGGGTAGGTAGAATGCTTGCCTAGCATACAAGGAGTCCTGGGTTCGATCCCCAGCAACACATAAGAGAGTCATGGTGGTACACACCAGTAATCTCAGCCCTTGGGGGGTCTGAGGGGGGTCTTCATCAGGAGGATCAGAAATACAAGGTCATCTTCAGCTACAAAGCAAGCTTGAGGACATCTTTCATGAGATCCTGTCTCAAAAGAAGAGAGGTATGTGTGCAACCATGCTCAGAGCAACATTATCCACAATAGCTAAGATGTGGAACCAACCCAAGTGCCCATCAGCTGATGGATGAATAAAAGGTGGCACAGCACACAGGAGTGCTCAGCCTTCAAAAAGGAATCCTGTCCAGGCATGGTGGTACACACCTTTAATCCCAACACTGGAGAGGCAGAGGCATGGGGATAGTTTGAGGCCAGCCTGGTCTACATAGAGAGTCCCAGGCCAGTCAGAGTAACATAGTGAGATCTTGCCTCATAAACAAATAAGTAAGTAAGTATTAAAAAAAGAGCCTGCCGCACACTACAACATGATCGAATATTAAGAGGACATTAGGTTAAGCAAAACAAAGCAGACACCAGAAGAGAATTAGTGTATGATTCCACAGGTGACAATGTCTCATGCGAGCAAGCCCGTGAGAATGGAAAGGACACTGGCAGCGGGGCGTGGTGGCGCACGCCTTTAATCCCAGCACTCAGGAGGCAGAGGCAGGCGGATCTCTGTGAGTTTGAGGCCAGCCTGGTCTACAAAGCCTGGTCAGGGCAGCAAGAGTTACAACAGAGTAACTGTTGTACAACGTGCCTCAAAAAGAAAAAGAAAAAAAGAAAGGATATTGGTGGTCTCTATAAACTAAAAAGATAGGATAAGGTGAGAGCTACTGTCACGTGGCTAACAGTTTCCATTTTGTAGATAAGAAGGTCCCATGGGTCTGTCCATGGGACTCTGCTTCACCCTACCACACCTTATGCTCAAATATTTAAAGAAGTAAACTTTAGGTTTCTTGTCTTTTTTTACAAGAACTTCAATTGGAGTTGGGGGTGTTAAGGAGGGTTTCCTGTAGCCCAGGCTAGCCACAAGCTCTCTACTTAGCAAAGGATGACCTTGATTTATGATCTCCCTGCTTTACTTCCCAAGTGCTAGGATGGCGCGGACATAGCAGGCACCGTGCCCGGCTCAGAATTTTCATCATTTTTTAAAATCTATCCCCAAACTGTACAAATTCTTTTTTTTTTTTTTAAGGATCCTTAGATCCCTCTAAGCGGGCTGGCATCCCTCCCACCTCCTCAGTCACTACTGGGAAGTAGTGAGGCTTCACAGAATCAGTATGCCAGCAGGAGGCTCTTCCTGGGCACCAGCGCGGAGCAGAGATCAGGATGGAGGGCCTGGAGAATTTAAAAGGAGATTTCAACCGACAATGGATTCTATTTTAATGTAACAAAACCCTTCCCCAGGAGAAACTGCCTCCAACTCTCCGCCACACCCTCAGAAGCAGGGACCTGATGTCATTCTGAGATGTCATGGCTGAGCCATTCCGAGAAGAGAAACCACAACAGGGAACATGGTTGGCCAGAGGGGCCAGCCAGAAACTCAATGTCATGCCTCAGCCCTGTGCAGTGGCTTCCGCCTCGCCTCTCCGAGGCCTCTCATCAGAAGTGACCCCCGGATGCTCCATCAGCCACATTCTGTCACGCAGGCTGGCGTCGGAATCCCAGTGACCACGGGTGATACAGGACTGTGAGCCCCTGTTGTATATGTGATACCTTGGGGTGAGGCACCCAAGCTTCAGACAGGATTTGTTGTGAGCTCAATGTGTCACCCAAAAAGAAGCATCGTGTATTGGAAGATTCATCCCACACACAACAGTGTTGGTAGGAGGGGCTTCCCAGGAGGTGTTTTGGTCTCCTAGGCCCCACCTCCTGGACTGACTCCGAACACAAACCTTGAAGCTGGAGTTCATATGCGCCAACCTCAGCCCACCCTGCAAGGCGCTCATGCCTCGACCCCTGCCCTTCAGCCGTGACACACAAGGAGGCCTAGTCTAGCAGGGCAGACTGCTGTGGCCTGCCCAGATACTAGAACCACAAACAGATACATGTGCTCATGACAGATGGCCCCGCCTAGGGTAGTAACACAAAACAGACCTGTCTTCCACGGACCTGCAACAGGGCTATACAGACAAGACTCTTGTCCCCCTGTCCTACCAGGAGGGATGGCTCTGAACCTTGGCCTAAGCCACAGCAGAGAAAGGGGAGAGAGAAGGAAGAGAGGTGGGGTGGGTGGGAAGAGGAAAGGGCGTGCCCACACATCCTCAAGCCTCATCTTCTCCCTCCACTGCCACCCTTCCCAACATACTTCCGCATAATCAGATGACACCCTTACCGTCACTCCCCAATTCTCAGCCTCTTGACTCCATCAGGTGTTACCAGGTGTCTAAAGCATCTGACATTGCTCATGTTACCTCCCCTCAGGCAAGGCATGTTCGAAGTCATCTCGAGTCAACCTGTCTTTATGGCTGACATATGTGCCCCCAGCGCCTTGCCCTCAGTGCCTCTCTGTGTATGAAATGACAGGTGCACACTGACAACACCTATGTCTGCCAGGCCTCGTGGCACAGGCCTGTAACCCCAGCACACAAGAGGCAGAAGCAGGAGGATAATCATGAGCCCAAGGCCAGCCTGGGAGCCATAGTGATCTCCTGTCTGCAAAGCAAAATTCAAAAGAATGCATATGTCTCCCTAAGGGCTGATTATACAGCCCGAGTTCATGGCTCTAGACAAAACATTCTCTTCCACAGCGATAAAGACACTAGCTCCTGTGCAAGTCTGAGGTTCCTGGTCCCCGTGACTGGCTGAAGTGCTTCCTGCTGCTCGAAAACCACTTTGCCGTGACCCCGCTTTTCGTTTGCTCCTATTTCACTTTCTCATCTCTTTGGGGTGGGTGGTGCTGGGGGGGTAGAGATATCTAACATTGCCAAGAGCAAGAAATACAGTCACAGGTATGTGCATGATTTCAGCCCAGAATCTTCCTGTTACATTCAGGATCTTGCCTTAAAGAATCAGCTGCCTTTGTAGTGTCTCAGATGGTGTCTGGCTCCAGAAGCACAGATCAGAAGCCAAAAATGTGATTTTACAAAGGAATCCCAACATCCCAGCATGGTGATACACTCCCACAAATCCCAGAACTCAGGAGGCTGAGGCAGGAGGATCTGCACTGGGCTGAGTTCCAGACACACAGCAGGAGGGAAGAGCAGAGCCAGATCCTGAAATCCAGGCTCTGGCCTCTGGCAGCTTCCACTCTGGTTAAAAGAGAAGCATAGTGACAGAAAAGAGTGTAGTCAGTAAGAAACAGTGTGTGTGTGTGGGGGGGGTACTTCCCAGAATGATCAACCTTGAGAACAAAATGACAGGGTGACTAGATAATTGGAGGTGTCTCCAAGGAAGAAAAAAATGAGCTGAGCTTGGCTGAAATATTGGGAGTCTTTGGGAAGAAAAGCATTCCAGGTACAGGGCAGAGCAAGCGCAAAGGTCCTGGGGTTAGTTCTAGAGACAGATACAATGCAGACGATATGCGTTTATCAGCAAACTGAGGCTACAAGTTGTAGGTGACTGTGACCAAGATGAGCTTGGTGGCCTTCCTCTTAAGGGCAAGAGAAACAGGAATCAGGATGCCCAACCTGCTCCAGGAGGGTTGCAAGAGCCACGTCATCTGTAAAGTCCACACTTGAGAACCCCCACGATCTCATTACACACAAAAAAGAAATCTCTGTTGGGCCATATTCACAGCTGTCACAGCTGGGCTACATGTGGACAATGGGCTTGGACCTCCCTGTAAAGAATGTGTTAAATCGACTTTTGTTTCTTAAAAATCTCACAAGCTGATACAGCCCCGTAATAGAGCACTTTTATCCCGGGTCACTCTCGGGAAAACTAGATCAAAAGAGCTGGGTGCATTAGTGCATTCCACCCACAATTAGAAGATTCTCCAACCTGGTAAAAGAAAAGAAGTGTCTGGGGAAAACTCGGCAGGGTGTTCATTCAACAAGTGAGAGCATGCTGGGGACAGCTTCCGCCTCGCCTGAATGGCCTTGCCTGAATGCTCCGGGGCCTCAAAAATATTTGCTAAATAATTGGGTGAATGATTAACTGCACTGACTCGCCTGGGCTCCAGGCTAAAACAGCAAAAAAACAGTCTGAAGCCTTCCAGGACGCCCAGCCCACACGGGCTGGTGAGGACCGGGGCTGGAGACGTTGAACGACAACAGAATGACAAGCGAGTCCGAAGAGCAACCAGTGATGTTCTCTACAGAGTCAAGTTTTCACTGCTTCTTGTCTCACTCAAGAGTTTTGGAAACGGTTCAAGAGTACATGCTTCTGAGATCGATATACTGCTTCTCCAAACCCACCAGACGCCCTGAACTGTGCCATGCTGGGTTTTATAAATGTCAGGTCTCGGGAGAAATCCATCTTCATCAAAGGGTGAGAACATCTCACTTTCTCCTTCTTAAGTTCAAGTCTCAACATGGAATAAAACACAGCACCACCACCCCACCCCTACTCCACTACCACTTGGTACTGAGCGCCTTTATTCGAGACAGGGTTTCTCTACATAGAGAGATAGCCCTGGCTATCCTGGAACTCTGTAGACCAGGCTAACCTCAAACTCAAGTTATTCACCTGCCTCTGCCTCCCAAGTCCTGGGATTAAGGTGTGCGCCACCACCCCAAGGCTCTTTAGTTTTTCAAGAAGGAAATGTCCACGGGGGTATTTTGTTCTGGAAACCGAGTCAGCACCAGAAAAAGTACTGAAAGGCCTGTACTTGTTACAGTTTGCCCTGAAACATTGGCACCAACTGTGACTTTGCACCTGTCCATGCTAGTCTTGGTGCAGTCAAGAGTCTGCTCAGGTCCCTCAGGGCCACCAGTGATGGATCTGCCCAATGACTGGAATTCATTCACACCAAGGGGGTTTTGTTTGTCTTTGAGGTTTGGTCTCACTTTGTGGCCCAGGATGGCTTTGAACTGGGGATCCTCCACCTCTGCCCCACATACACTGACACTGTCAGCCTGTGTCACGGCATTCAGGGAGGACATTTTGTCACACGTGCCTCACAAAGCTCCTTACCTAACCCTGCACGGTCCAGATCGGACACAGCCTTCATGTAGTCAAGGGATGCTACTGATGGTCTCAGGAGCTTCCAGGAGACCAACATGGTCTGTTGGACAACAAACTTGTTTTAGCTGAGCACAGGTGTACACATCTGGAATTCCAGCACTTAAGAGAACGAGGCCTAAGCTACACAGTGAGTTCCTGGTCAGCTTGGGCTACAGTGTGAGGTCCTGTCTCAAAAAGTCACCAAAAAGAAAATCTAAGTTGTTTTCTAGTATGTCAGAGTACACACTAAAATAATGGTCAAAAAGTGAAGCTTGTGAACATAAAACCAGGGAGGGGGAGGGGCTCAGCAGGGAAAGGGGCTTGCTGCCAAGTCTGACGACTTAAGTTCAATCCTTGGGACGCCACAGCAGGAGGAGAGAACCAATTCCTGCAAGCTGTCTCCTGAACACACACACACACACACACACACACACACACACACACACAAATAAATAAAATACAACAAATTTTTAAAATTTTAAAAAGAAGCTGGGCAGTGAAGGCACATGCCTTTAACCCCAACACTTTAGAGACAAAGGCAGGCAGATTTCTGTGAGTTCCAGGAAAGCCATAGTTACAACAGAGAAACCCTGTCTCAGAAAAACAAACAAACAAACAAACAAAAAATGTAAAAAGAATCTCTTCATTCAGTAAAGAGGTAAAGAGAAGGCCATCTCTAGGCAGAGAGACACTAACCATGCGGGGTATTGCTCTTCATTTATAGACTCTGGCGTCAGTCAAAGGACTGCTGGGTGTGGTGTGCAGGCCTGTCCCTGTCAACCTAGCCACTGGGGAAGATCTCAGCTGAGGTAGGGGATTGCAAATTCAAAGCCAGTCTAAGCTACATTGTGAGAGTTCAAGTCAAGGCTAGCCTAAGCAGCTTATCAAGACCCTGTCTCAAAACAAAAGTAGTAAAAAGGACTGAGGCTCAGTGACACTAACCTAGCCGGCAGAAGGCCCTGGTTCCACCCCCAGAACGGCATACAAAGGAGTTACCAAAATCCAAGATGGGATCTTCAAATGTCCCCCAAGCACTGTGTTTTGTCTTGTATCCAGCATGCCTAACCTAGTACAGCTTGTCATACAAGTACACTCCAGCAGACTGCCAAACTGGTGCTGTTTATAGGTAAAGTGAAGCAGAAACCTAGAGATGTCAACCTACCCGGTGACTTCAACTGGCTCTCCACAGAAATCACTTCAGGCTGCTCGCAGGTAGTAAGAGCCTTACACTTGGTCCTCTCTCCTCCAGGGAAGAGAGTCTGCCCAGCACCAGTCTGTTCACAGCTCTTTCCAGCTCTGAGATTCCATGACTCCATAGCTTGGTTTGTCCAGGGAGCAGCCTGGCAATGAGGCCTTTCATGTGCGGTCATTAAACACTCACCATGGTGGAGCATGACTGCAAAGTTCCAGGGACACACCCTCCATACAGGTTCACGGGCCAAATACACCAGGAACAGCCCAGGACCTTCCAAGTCCTGCAGGCCTGAGCTGTGAAGTCTCAGATCTAGCTCCAGTTAGCGAGCCCCCAGCCCAGCCATGCCGTGTCACCAACAGGCAGAAATCCAGAACACCAAAAGCCAAAGCTGCTCATCGTTTCTAGAAGTTATGAACACCCATGTCTGTCCCCCAGATTCCTGTTTACACAGCCATGAGCTATAGAGTGCTCCCCTCATTGAAGAGGTACTTCTCCCTTACTTAAAAATAAACAACATATCGACTGAATCCTTTTTCACGAGGAGGGAAGACCGCCTAGGACTGGCACACATCTGTTTGAGAATACAGATTAATGATCAGAGTTTCCCTAAAGAGAGAATCTTAAAGGTTAAGCAGGCATGACTAGCAGCTTTGTGGGCTGGAAGGAACCCAGCAGAGTGAAAGCTAGTGTGGGAAGCCCTGGGGCTGAGCAGAGGAGGCCTCTGGAAGAAGGGGAGAGAGACAGAGACAGAGACAGAGACAGACAGGCAAAGGAACCATGTGTGATTACTGATGATCCACCTGCAAACCAATAAAGGCTGTGAAAAGACAGACAATGGTGCCACGGTATTTCAGCCCATGCCCCTCGGCAGAGGAAGGAGGCTCAGGGTCAGCAGTCACACTGAGCACCTTTACTGTCATGCACGTGGCTCCCCAACGTGGAAGATGCTTTGTCCTGACAAGGACCAGGACGGTGAAGATGAGTCTGAGGGAAGCTACGTGTGCAGAGAAAGTCTCAACGGATCAGTTCACTGCAGGTACAGCAGTTCAGCAAGTTCACACCCCAAGACTGGGGTCAGAAGCTAGTGGGCCCTCCCCAGCTCCAACTGATCCTTGCAGCCACACAACTGGGTGGTTAACACTCATAAACCAGATACAGATGTCCACAGAGGCACCAGCCACTTTCACCTCCGGTGTAGTCATTCGCTGTTGGAGGAGCAGCTGTCAGACGCTTGGGCATGCTCGGCCTCTCATTGGGGAATTGTTCAGAACAAGATCAGTGATCACTGACCTGCAGCAGGCCCTCCAAACCTCATTTCCAACCCGCCGCCTGCCTCCCACTGCCTGTGGGGAAGATACTCACACCCAGGGAAGGCTGGAGGCCTCTGCCCTAGGGCAACAATTTCCACCCCACTATTTCCTATAGTGCTCCAGACCTCTCAGGGAGGTTTGAAAGAAATACTGACATATTTCTAGACTCCCCAGCCTACTCAAGACTGCCTCTGTCCCCTCATTGTGAAAGACATTCTAGTGAATTAAACACCTCAGAAAGTACCCACAAAACTGGAAAGCCCTGGAAAGCATCAGTAATGTCCAAGGAAAGTAGCTGTTGTCCCTTTCCCGTGCTCTTCCCAAAACCCTACTCAGTCACCACATCTCAGCTCCAACAACTCCTCAGCACAGAGCCTTTGGTAACCACCACCCAGCAGCGGACAGTATGACTCTGTCCTCTGTAGTGCGCATGCTACGGCTGGTATCAAATGCGTGCAAATGTATGATGATTTACCACTTGACCCCCCTACACTAGGCTGGTAACCAACAAGTGTGTATCTACAACAAGCTACAACATGTCTGGGCTGTAACCCCCCCAAACTAAGCCCTCATGCTGCAAAGGGGACTAATGTGATACCCATCTTACAGAGGAAAACACCATAGCTTCCGTGTTCCCCTTCAGCCCCTCTTCCCTCCAGTCTAAACAGTATCTATACAGAGCTGAGGCCCCAGCTATTTAAAGTTCTCTGGTTATGCAAGTTTCACAAATACTTGACCAATCGCCATCCAATAGATTTTGTGACTGTAGGACTCCTCAGAGTATTTAATATGTTATTTTGATAACCAATCAATCATCACCATGTGGCTGTCCCCGCCGTCACATCAAGCCACCGGCTATGAATGTGAACAGGCACCTGTAAACAGCTTTTCCATAGGGCCCTCTTCTCCTTGGCAGTGACCAAACTTGTTCCCGACATCTCTCTCTAAGCAGCACCCAGGTAGGGGTTAGGAACCATTAGGAAATGGGCCACTCTGACCATGATACTATTTTATGCTAGTTCCCAACAGTAACTGTGGTCAAATGAAAACTGGCATGTGGGAGAACTGGCTGACCTTGGCAGCTATGGGTGGGGAAAAAACAGGGCTGCAGAATCAGGCAGACCCAAGTTAGAATCCTCCACGGTCTGACCAGTGAGCACTGCAGAAGCAGCTGCAGAACCGCCATCTCAGTCTGGGCCTCTGCCTCCTCCCTGCCGGATCAGCTCCAAGCCATCTCCACCCAGACCTTCCCAAAGCCACTTTTCATCCTTTCAGCCACCCTACTCTCATAAACACCGCTGGAGACAGAAAACAAACCCAGAAGCCCCTCTGCATTAGTTACTTTCTCCTTGCTGTGATAAAAACGCCACAACCAAGAGCTTGTTTGAGCTTAGTAAGGTTCCGGAAGGCAGGAGCAGGGAGCTGAGGTCTCGTATCTTGAACCTCGCACTTGAAGCAGAGAAAGCAAACTGGAAATAGTGTGAGTCTTCTCACACTGAAAGCCTGCCACCATGACATGCTTCCTCCAGTAAGATCACACTCCTAAGCCTCATCAAAAGTGGCACAAGCTGAGGACCAAGATTTCAAATACATTAGACCATGGGGGACATTTTTCACTGAAGCAAGCACACCCCTACCATCCAACGTTGTAACCAGAGACTCTGGTGAATTAGGGTCAATCCCCAGTATCTTAACTCTGCCTCTTATTACCCAAACCCCAAGAGACTGACAGAGAGGATACTGAGGCACCTTCACATGGACAGATGAGCAGCAGTGGAGAAACACTGTACATGGTAAGAAACTATAACCAAGGGACCCAATACAAAAGCAGAAGGGACACCTGGGGAAAAACACGAGACCTGAAGGGGGTGGGTGAGCATTCTAAAGCAGAGGGAACAGAAAACACAAAACTCCTAGTGTGGATAAGAACTTGGTTCCTGTAAGGAACTGAAAGGTAGTGTGTGTGGACTCTAGGCACAGGAACACGACCTTGAGGTCAAGCTAAGGCCTCTACTTTCAGTTTCTTAGGTGCAATGGAAGCCATGAAAGGTACAAGTTTAAACACTTCTCAGCAGCTCACTCAGGCCAAGGTTTTGTAAATGGCTGGGGATAAAGGACAGGCAGAGATGGCAACCAGCTTCCAGTTTTATAAAACTCCTGGGGAGAGGTGACCGAGGCTCAACCGGGGTGGCAGCAGTGGAGCCAGCACACTACAGGGGGGCTAAGAGGACATGGACGGGCATCATTAGAGATCTGTGGGGTCCATGAAACACAGAAGCACAGCCATGCTGTTCTGGCCTTAGCTGAGGTTGGAAACAGGCTCACTGCCCTCCTACTATGTATTAAGAACCAAACCATGAGGCTGGGGAGGTAGCTGTCAGTAAAGCACTTGCTACGCAGGCTTAAGGACCTGAGCTCGACATCCCTACTCCCAGAATCCGTGTTTAAGAACATATATAGTCACACAACCGGAGATGGCACAGGAGCCCATCACCGCACAGAGAAGGCAGAGACAGGAGGATCCTTGGGGCTCGCTGGCCAGCCAGCCTAGAAGAATCAGTAAGCTCCAGGTTCGGTGCGGAAATCTGTCTCAGATAAGGTGTGCAGTGACTGAGGAAGGCACCTGATATCAACCCCTGGCCTCCCCATGCGCGTGCGTACACACACACACACACACACACACAAAGAACCAAATCATAAGCTGGATATGACAGCTCATGCCTTTAGTCCAAGCACTCAGAGGCAGAGGCAGGTGGATTACCACAAGTTCAAGGCCGGCTGGACTAGATAGAGTGTGAGATCCTGTCTCAAAGTAAGTAAGTAAATAAACAAATAGATAAGAATCAAATCATGCATCAGCATGTGTGCGGCCCACACACACCCGTACACACTCCAAAAGGCTACCACCCTGAAGCCCTGGGAACTGGCTGCTATGCTGCCGGCCACCGGTAACATCACTTTCATTTAGCAAAGGGCTGAACCCCACTGGCTTTCCGCAGGGTGGCCCTCAGGACTCTGATAATTGCTATCTGAGGAGGCAGGCCGCCTGCGCTCTCCTACCATGCCTGACTGCTGGCAGAGCCCAGTGTCTAGGCAGATAACTGAAGTTAATTGACCACATCCTATCCAACAGGAAACCTAATAGCTGGCTATTTTAAACCCATTCTCAATTCCTCTCACCTGCTTCTACCACAGCTGCTGGGCAGTCAGGTCCACAGTACAGAAGGGATGAGAGGGATGGAGGGGCCGCCTCAGAGCTGGGGAATTAAAGGGCCTAGAGGAGCAGCCCTGGAGGGCCTGAGGGGCCCTGATGGGTGCCTGTGTGGGCAGCAGAAACTGTGGGCAAGACGGGGCTGCCTTGTAGTGAGGTTTGCCTGAGTCACTCCAATACTCAGGAGTGATGTCCTCTACCATCTCAAAGAAGCAACTTCAAAGTCAAATGTATCGAAATGTTCATCCTGGCCATTTTAAAAGATTGTTTTTTTAATGTTCAAGAGACTGAATTAAAATACCTTCAGGCCTTTGCCTTGTAGCGACAGAGCCCTTCCATCCCTTCTACTTCGTGAGTAGCCACGTAGGGGGCGGGGAGGGAGAGGGAGAGAGGCTGATTGGGTTTGGGGTTTTGTTTTGTGTTTCTCTCCTCTCCTCCTACCTCCAGCCCCCACTTCCTGTTTAGAGGAGGTCTGTTCCCCAATTTGACATCATCATCAACGCACAGCTTCCAGGAAAGGCTCCATGGTCAGCGCACTGATAACCATCACCCTTCTAAGGGCGATGCATGCCTTGTAGAGGCACCCTTGGCTCTCCAGAAGCAGCTCCTTCCCCCAACAGCTGAGCACCATGGGCACATCACCACCTCACCGGCATCTCGCCCGCCTGCCAGCTGAAGGAGTGCTCCTTGTCTCAGCTGGTAGGCTGCTAACAAACCCCTTGCCTTGGGTGGCTTATAAAAAAAACCTGACATTTACTGCTCAGCTCAGAAGGTTAGGAAGTCCAAGGTCAAGGCACAGGGTGATGAGGCACATAGTGAAGGCACCCAGGTTCCCACATGCCCTCTCATGAGGCGAGGGTCAGTCATGAGGCTCCCCTGTAAGAAGGCACTAATTCCATTCAGGAGGGCAGAGCTGCTCAGCCACTTACTTCCCAAAGTCCCACCCTCAGTGCTGCCAGCTTGGGGCCAGGCTCGAGGTAGGAATTCTGGGAAGGCAGCACTATTTGACATGTCCCCCCCACCCCCACTCCGTCATAGGAAGTGCTCCTCTCTGACCACAGGACTTATGGTTCCATCACTCATAAGCTGGGTCACCTGCCATTAACTGAAGACGACCTCGCCAGCTACTGAGGAGATTACATAATTTAACATGGATTAAAGGGGTAAGCAAGAGTCGTCAGGATTTCCAGAATTGCTGGATCTCAGCCCTGAGGATGATCCACAGCTGGGGAAGAGACCACGTGACCAAACCATTCATCTTCAACACCTGAGCATGGCTTTCCTGCAAAGCCCATGGGGAAAGCAGCTTCTGATGATGACAGGGCTCCTCTCTTTATCAGCTGTCTAATAAACCCTTGCCCTCCTAGGCTCAGTCATTCAGACAAGCAAAGCACACAGCCAACAAACATTTACTACAAGCCTGGGACTCGCCGGCAACCGAGGAGGCAGTCCATGCCCTCCTGAGACCTGCCATCTTGTGCGGACCAAAAATGAAACTATGTCAGACACCTGGACAGTAGCCCGATCATCCTGGCTAGGACACGTTCACAGAACACTCCCGAGTTCTGGTGGGAACATGAATGTATGCAACATTCTAGAAATCAACCTACATACACCTAACGAGACCTTCCAACGTTTACGATGTCTCAGAATTCCTTTTCTGAGTACATCTTTGAAAGAGGCCTTTAGACAGAAATTCAGATGGGACCGGAGATGGGTCTTGGTGGCAGAACACTTGCCTAGTGCACAAGGCCCTAGGGTTCCATCCCCGGGGCACCACGAAAAGAAGGAAGGGAGAGGGGAAGGGAAGGGAGGTTTTTTTTTTTATATAAAAGGCATCATGACACTTTTAAAAGGTGAAAACCTGAGGGTTAAGAAATGGTTCTGCAGTTCCGAGCACTGACTGCTCTCCAGAGGATCGCAGTTCAATTCCCAGGACCCACAAAGTGGCTCACAGCCACCTGTAGCTCCAGTTCTAAAGGATCTGATGCCTTCTTCTGGCTTCAAACAGGCACCAAGCATGCATACGGTACACATAAAAACATGCAAGAAAAACACCCATATACATCAAATAAAATTTTTAAAGACAGAAAAAAACTTCTTTCAAAACTGTCGAACAAGACAGCAGGATGAAATTAAAATCATCCACATATATTCACATACTATCCATAGGACAGTATGATGTTTTCAGAGAAAATTGCGTTTGGGGGCTAAGCGGTAGAAGCAAGGCACATTATAATACATGTGTGTCGTCATCATCTTTAGATGAATGCATGAATAGAATTGCAGACCAGAAGGTGGCCGGATCCTTCTGGTGACACAGATCGAGAAGGATCTTTTTAGAAGACCGTTTTCAAAATTCTCTTTTATATATTTGAATTCATTTAATAATCAGAAATGCACGTGTGTGCGCGTGCACACACACACACACACACACACACACACTCAAAAGCTTTACTGAAGGGCTGTTGAGAAGACAAGAGGGCTGGTGGTAGGGAAGGAACCTACCAATGACGGTGCTGCCAATCCACCAGATAACCCTTACACCAAGCCCGTGGGCTCCATGGAGACAGAGGTCTCCTGTGCACTGCTCCCTGCTGTTTGCCTAGCACTCAGGAGCTCCCTGGCACAGACGTGAAGCATTCAGTAAAGTCCCAATAACAAAAGGACAGGAATGCATGCAGCTCAAACCTTCCTCCTCCATGGAGTTCTCTGACCTCCCCTAAACTAATTACTCCTTTCTTCTTATCACCCTTAGCCATTATCACAAAGGACTGCTGCTACCAATTATAGGTCCGCCCGTCACTCGCTAAATTGCAAGCTATCTGCATGCAGGGACCAACTCTCATTCTGATTGGCCCCTTCAGCTAGATGAATGCCTGGTTGATACATACTCGCCTGCTGGATGGCCGGGTGGACCACGCTAATCCTTTGGTACGACGTGAATGGCAAGTATTCACTTTGATGGATAGCTCTCCTAGAAATGGGCGTTGAGAACCGCTAACAGAATGAGATTCTGAGTTGGGAAGACGCTTAGGAAGAATCGCTGATTCTAAGAGGAGTGTTGCTTTTCACCTCACATGCTTTCTTGTGAAAAAAAAAAAAAAATCCTTAGAACTAAAAAAAAAGAAAAAACAAGGACTCACAGTGGTGAGAGGAGAGCTCCAGGAGTGCCCCCCGCAACTCCTCTCCAAGACTGCTCCCTGGCCTTCAGCGATGAGCTTTGAGGTCATTTAGAAATGCTGTGTTGTGTCTACCTGTTAATAAACAGCAGAGAATCCCTCCCGAAGAAAGAAGCAGCAGGGCCAGCACCCAGGTCCCCTGAGGACACCCCTACTGCCCTTCCCACTTAACCACACTCCCTTCCTGCCAGGTTGTATAGCAGATCAAACTCTCCGTGATGGGCACAAATTCCTCGTTCATGTCCCAGGAAGGCGAAGGAGGAATTGTGGCTTGACCTTCCAGTGAATGACAAGATCGTGAGTCTCATGTGAAGGAAGGCCCCTTACGATGGGGCCTGTATTTATTTTTAAAATCTCAATGTGCTTTTTATCTTCACAGGAAACAGAACATTCTCTCCAGAGTGTGAGAGGCAGAGCCTACGTTACCCCTGAGTGAGACGGACAAACAAGATCCCTCTAAATTTTAGAGTCTAAAACACAGGAGCTTGCTGTCCCTAGCCAACTTTTTTGGGGTACTCTCACCCAAAGCCTAGTGCATGCTAGGGAAGCATGCTACCCAGGAGCTGTGTCTCTGGCCCCACGGCTGTCTTTAGGATGGTGCCTCACACTCACCCAACAAGGGCTGTTTTGTTACAACTGAGCGCAAGATGACCTGCTCAGTTTCTCAGGTTTCAAACCTGTGCTTCTGATTCCAAACAACTGAATTCTACACAGAGCCTCTCATACAGCAGAATCTCAGCTCTTAAAAGAACTTCACTATTTCTTACATTCTTAAAATAACCTCCAGCTCCATACCTCCCAATGTAAGCATTCCCTTAAAGAGCTCTTCCCATTCTCTAATCACAAAATCCCAACAAGGTCAAGTATAAACTCAAATCTCTCTTCTGTGTGTCTGTCCACACACATGCCCCCTCCAAAACCTAGTGCCTACCAGTGATGACTCTATATTACTTTATTTAAAAATTAAGTCTTCAGGGATCTAGGGACATAGCTCAGTTGGCTAAGAACTTACCAAGCAAAAGCATTGAGCTGAGTTTGATCCCTAGAGCCCACCAAAAAATATATATATATATATTGGATGTGTCATGTTTGTAATCCCAGCACTGGGGAGACAAAGACTGGTGGGCACCTCTGGCTATTACTAGCCTACTCAGTGAGCTCCAGGTTAGTAAGAGACCCTCTCTTAAAAATACAGTGGGTGGCACCCGAGGAACAGCCAGAGCTAGCCTCCTGCCTCCACGTGAGTGCGCATACACACACCAGCACATGCATGAACAAGCGCACAGATACACACAGAAAATTAAGCATTGAGGATGCTTCTTTCTGTGGTGGTGAAGTGGTTACATCTAAGAGGAAGCTAAGACAGACACAGAGGGTAATACTCTACAGGGGGCGGGGATATCACCCACCTGGGGCCTGGAGAGGGACAGGGCCTTCGCCCCAATTACGCATCACGCCTATCCAGGGCAGCCCACGGCTGCAACCTGAGCCCATATGCTGTGAGCTGGGCACAGTGACCTGGCTCTCCAGGGACCAGGCACACTCTCCCTCCCTCCTGCCACTCCTCCAGAGGCCATCTGAGAGTGAGCCTGGGGCACCATTAGCAACTGAGAAACTGAAACTTAACCTCTGAGGCCTATAATTTTTGCAAACAGTGGAGTTTTGAATCCAGCCAGAGAGGGCTTTTAAGCTGTTTCTTACTTTGTACATTCGTGAATAAGCTCTCCTCCCACCAAATGATAACAGAAACCATTCCAAAAAACGGCCCCGAGTTCACTTGGAGAAAGTAGGCCTTTAAATTCTGGCTTTGTGCTAAAACAAGAGTTTATATTAAGCTTAAATTTCATCTTCTGGAAAACCCTAAACTGTCTATGGCTTCCTAGTCTCAAGAATAAAGTTTGAACTTGAGAACACCGGGAGATCACGGGGGCCACTGCCAGACCACCTCTCCACCCTCTGGCCCCCATGGTCCAGCCACTCACTGCTTCTCTCTCTCTCTCTCTCTCTCTCTCTCTCTCTCTCTCTCTCTCTCTCCCTCTCTCGGTCTTTGCACCTGGAAATTCGTTCCTCCCCTTGCTACAATCAAAGTCAATCATCCTCTTCTCCCTTTCCTTTGGTACTCTCTAACCCCAATCATGTCTGACTCCCTAAGCCAGTTCACCCTGCATACTTCTGTTCATCCCTGGGGCCAGGCTTTGTGCTCAGGCATTATAAAGGAAATGTAAGCTTCTCCCTGAGTGCTCTACCCCTGCTCCCTCTTCTGAACAAGGGCTGAAACACTGCAGTTTGTAAGGGTTCTAGTACTAGGCAAGTCTCTCGGAGTTCACCAACAAACCAACTAGCAGTTTTGAAGGAACCTTCCAGACCAAAGTGGCTTAGACACCCACACAACTCCGCAGCCCGCATCTCTTACTCAGGAAGTCCTGAAGAGGAGAGCTCCAACTCAAGAGCCAACAAAGGTGGGGGATGACACAGGAAAATCCCTCCCATCCTTCGCAGCTACCCTAAGCTGGTCCAGCAGCCACCGGTCACGTGAAGCGAGCGAGCCCTAGCAAAGGGTCGCACCGAACAGAGAAGTGCCAAGTACAAGCTGGAGCTCTGAAGACAGGGACAGGAAACAGAAATGATTACTACTTTTTTATCTTTCTCTTTCTTTTTGAAATGGGATCTCATATAGCCCAAGCTGACCTCGAATTCACTATGTAGCCAAGGGGCTTAGTTACTTTTCTATTGCTAGGACCAAGGCAACGTATAAAAGAAAGCATTTAATTTGGGGGCTTAGGGTTCCAGAGGGTTAGAGTCCATGACCCTCAGGGTGGGGAGAATGGCAGCAAGCGGGCCAGCACGGCTGGAACAGTAGCCGATAGCTTACATCTAATCCACAAGCAGGAGGGAGAAAAAAAGCTAACTGGGAGTGGTGTGGGCTTTTGAAACTCCATGCCCACCCCCAGTGACACACCATCCCTAACAGACCATACTTCCTAATCCTTCCCAAACAGTTCCACTAACTGAGGACCAAGTATTCAAAAATGAGCCTATGGGGCCCATTCCCCATTCAAACCACCACCAAAGAATGACCTTGAACTTCTAATCCTCCTGTCTCCATTGCTCAAATGCTGGAATCATAGGTGTGTACACCTATAGGCCCCACTATGGCCTAAGCTGGCCTATAAGTCACTATGTCCCCCAAGCTACCCAGAGCTCATAGCAATCCTCCTGCCTCGGACTCCTGAGTGCTGGGCTCACTGGTATGAGCTGCTACACATAGTGCAGGGTCTGTTCTAGATGCAGGGATACTCCAGGGACCGTGGCACCTGGCCTTTGGCACTGTCACAGGTATGTACCCCAAAGAAGGCTGCAACCAAGAGGAGGCAGATGAGGTTGCACCCGGGAGTAACATGTGAACTGGATTTTGACCTCAGGACACATCCTGGTTGAAGACAGATGGGGGACATCTGAACACAGAGGACAGCTCCAGTCCCCAGAGGGCTGGCCTCACCAGGGATAGAGTGTAGAAAGGAGAGACGGGCTATCGCTGAATGGCCCACTTACTTAGCCCACAGCTGAGCTCAAGGCTCTTGTGAAATAATTAGCTCTTGACCTAATTAGCTGAAATCAAGACCAAGAAGATGAGACTGGGGGCGGGGGGAGCGGAGTATAGGCTTTGATGGCAGTCAGCCTTAAGCCCAGATCCTGGACCAGCTTTCCAGACAGGCAAGCTCCAGAACCACAAATCTTCAGTGTCTCCATCTGCATAATGGGACCATCCGTTTCCTACTTCATAAGGCTACAGGAGAGAGAAAGTGGGGGTAATCCAAGGACAGAGTCAACACGCTGGCTGTAACACAGTAAACTGAGGTTTTTCTTAGTGTTATTAAGCATCAGAAAAATATGAAAGAGTTTCCCAACTATCAAATCTGTCTGTGCCTGTGTAATCCACAGGTTGATGTCAGATGTTTTGTTCAGTTATCCATCTTAGTTTTCAATTGTATTATTATTGTGTGTGCATGCACGTGTATGCACGCATTCTATGCCTGTGTGCCACAGCACAGGTTTGGAGGTCGGAGCACAACTTTGTGGAACTGTTCCCTCCTCCCACTTTTACCTGGGTCCTGGGAATTGAACTCAGGTCTCCAGGCTTGTGCCGCAAGCACCCTTACCCACCTAGCCATCTCGCCTGTCCTCTGCCTTATTTTTTAAGATAGGGCCTCTCACTGAAGCTGGAGTTCGCCAATTCAGTTAGACTGGCTGGCCAGTGAATTCTCCTGCTTCCACTTCCCCAGTATACAGGAATTACAGATACAACCATATCCGCCTTCTTACGTGGGTGCCAGGGATCCCAATTCAGGTCCTCAGGCTTGTCTGAGCCCCCATCCACCACAACAACTAATATTTTGAGCTAGACTGTTCTGTTGCGGGGGGCCACTTGAGTCATTTACAGTGTTCAGCGGCCTATCTCACCTCTATCCACCAGATGCCAGTGGCAATCCCTCTGTACTGGCGACAACCCAAATCTCTCCATGTACTTCCCCTGGGGAAAGAAAAGAAGGTAAACTAGGCCCCAGGTAAACAACATTTTCAATCCACAAGAGAGCTTGGGGTGGTAAAGTGGGCGCGTGCCTGACAGGGCAGAGACCTTTTCTGGACTGTAAGCAGATGTGAGTGCTGACTTACTGCCCAGCCACTCTGTAAAGCCTGAAGCCCAGCACTGTGTGTGGCACATGTGCCCTTGCCTTCAGGGGGAAAAACATATGGCCTGGTTCAAATCATTGTTATAGTGTCTTTTAACCAATTTCAGATCCTTGGTCCGGTGACAGTGGCAGACTGGACCCCAGCCTCACCCATAAACGCCATTCACAGAGCAAGCTCTATGACCCTGCACTGAAATAAGGGGATGACTGGCCCTTAAAGTCCTCCTAAGCACACAACAGCACAAGGTGGAGACAAAGGCCAGCAAGCTCGGTCCTCTCCGGGAGCCACAAGGACCAACTGAACAGCCACCAGCGCAGGGCAGCCAAGACACATGTGGTTGCTTTCCCTCCTCGGAGACCAACTTTAGAAGGGTGCAGGGACCAGGGCCCCAAGCAGGTGATTTCTCAAGTGTCATTTTTTTATAGCTCATGGCATCCTGCACAATAATTATGAGCCTAATTGGGGGGAAGAGTTATAGTCTTTGCATTCAGCATGAAACCACAAAGTTGACTTTTTTTCCCTACCAAATATACATGTTTTTGCAAAATGTTCCATAGGGGCAAAGCTAAGACTAAGTACTGGCAGGGAGGTGAGCCAGTTAGCACCCAGAAAGAGCTTCCTACGAGTCCAGACATCAGAAACTTTCAGTAGATTTTACAGGGTATGTGTAATGTGGATGCGAACTGGCTGAGGTTCAGGATGAAACCTCAGCGCTGTTGTAGACATGAGATGAAAAACTTAGAAGGAGGAACACTCAGCCGGGCGGTGGTGGAGCACGCTTTTAATCCCAGCACTGGAGAGGCAGAGGCAGGCGGATCTCTGTGAGTTAGAGGCCAGCCTGGTCTACAGAGTGAGTCCCAGGATGGCCAACAGAGAAACCCTGTCTCGAGAAACAATAATAATAACAATACTATAACAACAACAACCATCTTCACAGCTGCTTCTCCATGGCATCCTCACCGTACTGCCCAGAGGACAAGCAAATGAGGTGGCCGGATCTCAGTGGGTCACCTGCATTCAGCTACACATGTCACTGATACTACACCCTGCGACTGGCCAGCACTTGCTCAAACCGTGGGGACAGCAGGTGTACCAAGCCAGATGCTGTTTATGCAAAACCATGTAGCAGGATGACGGTAGGCAGAAAGGTCTCCCGTATCTAAGTGCCGATCAGTCTTTACCACCCTGAGAGCAGGAGGGACACACTCCCCCTGCAGAGAGGGGCCCAGGCTGGCTGTTCAGAGCAACAGACACGAGGTGAGACATGGTGTAGCTCTAAGTCCATCGGTGTCTGTATCTGGGGTCTCAGGGAGATGCTGTGAGCCTGCCTTCTCTCTTGTGTGCCTCACGAGTCCGGTGAGGATTAATTAATATACAGGGAACGCCTGGGCCAAGTTGGCCTCTGTGGATAAATACCTTCACTATTCCATCCTTCCGTTACGTCCATAAGCTGTCTCCTTCAATCTTCGAGCCACCTTATCTGAGAGGCCTGCCCTGCCCCGCCCCGCCCCTATTTCAGACTGCAAGCCACCCCCAAAGGCCACCGTCTCCAAGTCCCTTCTATATTTCACTGTCTTCTCCACAGCACTTGTCACTGGCAAGCACACCCAAGAAACACGCAACTGTTATGTTTCCCCGTGTAGGCTTATCATCCACGAGGATATGGATTTTTGTCTGTTCTGTCCCCAGCACACAGAACTGAGGCTAACTTTTCACTGGTATTCCACAAAAATATCTTGAAAGACATGGGATGGGCACAGTGGACAGCCAAGTCCTGCGTGCTCTCTGGGTTCCAAACTCTGTGTATCAGTACTACGGGGGTGACCATATCCGGTGAGCCGAAGCTGAGGCATGTGGACCAGCAAGAAATGTTATCCATCTTCTGGGATTCCTTGAAGTGAACAGCTTTGAACTGAAATCCAACCACAGGCTCTTTCCACCTGCAGAGCCTTAGCGGGCCTTCTCTCCCAAAGCTCTTTGTTAACCACTCAAGCTCAAGAAGGAGAAGGACCCTGTGCTGACAGGACCTGTCTCAATCCCTATTCTGCCGTATTGCTTAGCTAAGGTCAAACAGATACCCCACACACAATGCTGGGTTCATCGGGAATGTCTGATAATTACTGATTAACTCAAGACAAGTCCAGATGACACTGAAGGAACCATTAGACCTTCCATTTATTATTCAATATAAAAAAATGAAGCAGGAGCAAAGGAGGTAAAGTGCCTGCTATCCAAGTATGAGGGCCTGAGTTCAGACCCCCAGCACCTACATAAAAAGGCAAGCACTAATAAATAGCTCGTGTCTGTAACCCTAACTCCAGCACTGAGGAGGCGGAGGCAGAGGGTCCTCAGACTTCATCGGCCAGCCAGCTTAGCCCAATCAATGAGCTCCAAGTTCAGGAAGGGAGCCTATCGTGAAAGATAAGGCAGACAGCTAGTAAGTAAAACCTGAGACACCAACCTCTGGCTGCCACAAGCACATGCATACACCCTTGCACACATGCGCACAAACACACATGCATGTGCACACGCGCGCACACACATACAACACAGCAAGAAAATGAAAATGCAGCTGGGCCTGCTCATGGATGCCAACAATTTCAGCACTTGTGAGGAAGAGGCAAGAAGATCAGAAGTTCAAGGTCAGGGTGGTCTACAAAGATGTCTCAAAAACAAAAAAACCTAACCTGCTGTAAGGAACACAAATTAACAGAAACACACACAACCAACCATCTAACCGGTCACCTGGAGTTATACACCACTGTGGGGCAGATATTCTGAAAGTTGGAACAGACAGGCAAACAAGAAGGAACCACAGTGGCCACCACAATAATTCCCAGCTCCTGCTGGGATTGACACTCAAGCAGGTTTTCACTTGCTGTGATCACCTTGAACAAACCTACCATTGCAGAGAGAAGGCGAGCTTAAGACTTCAGTACAACTCAGGCTCACAACAAAGGGGCATACTTTCTGGAAACCACCCAGGCCTTCGTGGGCCACATTACTGTGTAAAAAAGAACAACAGAATCGAATTTATGGAATTCCCAGAACACAATGAAAAACCGAATATGTAGTTACCCTGGCTAGAAAAGACCCTATCCTAGATGTTTATATGAAGGCATGGTAATGTGTATTAGTTACTTACAAACAATGCTTATTGGGAATGGCTGCTCAGACTTAAAAGTCCTGTGGCTACCGTTCTTCTAGAAAGTTCCTAGGCTGCAGAGGCTAGAGATTTAAAGCTGTGTTTCCCATGCTGTTTGAAGTTGAAGCTACAGATATGTATTTGGTCCCTCAAATGAGAGATACTTACTCAAAATATGGAAAGCCACCAAAAGTAGAGGCCAAGAGCCTGCCTGTGAGGTCGTTTAGCTGCTGGCAAACAGCACTTGGGGCAGGAGAGGGGTTTACGATAGCATTATAGGGTCTACTCCCAATTTCTCATTGGCTTGGGCTTGCACTCAATAAATGGTTCCAGATCCAGCTTGAGATTACTACCCCTGTGAACAGTCATGCCAGTATGTACCAGTTTATAAGTTATTACATGTACTACTCCTGCTAGCTGGAAGTTATTCCTGATGCCCTGTGCCTCTGGCTGTCTAACAACTTTAAAAAAAAAATACCTAATTCCCTTCAGTAAATACTTTCCTCCTTAAAATATCTAGGCTGCTTATTATTGTCTGCCTTGGGCTGTAATAAAACAAGAAAGGTTTGGAAGATCACAGAGAAGACCACACCAGAATCTGTTTGGTCCTGACTGTCCAACCTGGCTGGTCCCTCTCGTTCTGAGTTTATGCAGTTGGCAGAGATGGGTTCGAAGAGAAGGCTTTGAGACCAAAGCCCCTCTGGGCTCCAAGGATGCCTGTGACGAGGTCCTTGCCCTGACAAGCAGAAGAGGAAGACAAGTAAATGTATTTCTGAAAGAGCTGGAGGGACTGCCCAGGCCAGGAGCTTAATAGACGTACTCTTACCAGGAAATTCGTCTCTATCTATTTGAACTTCAACTTCAAGCCCCAAGTTAAATAACTTATTCCCCATCCCTTCCCATTCTGACTCTTAACCAACCTCATCGTTAATAATAACAATGTTTAAAAGATACTAGGGCGAGGGAGAGATCTCAGTCAGGAAAGTACTCACCTTGCAAGCATGGCGACATAAGTTCAGTCCTTAGAGACAGGCTCACTGGCCAGCCAGTTAGCCTACCTTCTACACACACACACACCCAATAAAAAACGGGCTGTGCCAAAGGGACGACACTGCCTCCAGAGCTTTGCCTCTGATCTGCACATGCACCCACACAGACGTGAGCCTGCCTACATATTATGTGCCTATACTTGAGAACACACAAGGAGAGACCAGCACCCAATCTGGGGGCTCTGAAAACAGAGGGTAAGCAAACAGAGAAGGCTGGCAGGCAGCAAGCTGGGCAGGCTTGAAGGAGCCAGTGGTCAGGCTAACCTGGGACTTCGGCTCCTCTAGCCTGAGCCTGAACCTTCCAGAAGCACCTTGGCTCATCTTGTTGAGGTCACAGAGCCTGCTGTGGTTTACAGAAAGTCCCTTCAGGATTTATAAAGGGCCTTGGAGGTACCAGCTGGGGAGGTACGCTGCTATTTGATAGCCTCCCAAGAAAGAAAAGGGCTGCTCATTAAAGGTCAGCACAATGTGAAGACGCCATCTCCTGCAACACAGCCAGATGTCATCTGTACTAAAAATGTGTGAAGAACAAGTGTCATAAAATACAGCGGCTGGGCGGTGGTGGTACACGCCTTTAATCCCAGCACTCAGGAGGCAGAGGAAGGTGGAGCTCTGAGTTTGAGTCCAGCCTGGTCTACAGAGCAGCCAAAGCTACACACACACACACACACACACACACACACAAACCTTGTCTCGAAAAAAAAACCTTTAAAAATCCACAGGGCAGGGATCGGGGCACCCAGCCTCAGACCCAGGTCTCACCCAGGTCTCCCACTCCCAAATCATTGGTTCATTCAGTCTGTGTTTATCAGCTGACAACGCAAGCCCCACAAGCTGTGTGGGGTGTTTCGCTTCATAGATTGTACCTTACATGTTACTTCTTTAAAACTGGATAGAGATGATCTAGTGCGGAGGGGGACGACTGACATGGGGAGCACTCCAGAGGCCTTACTGGAGAAAGGCCCTGCTCTATTTTGCTCCCTCCTTTCCCCCAGGAAACCCTCAGGCTTCCACTCCCTCCCACAGTCAAGGCCAAGTCCTGTACACTCCTTGGTCTTCAGCTGCCTCCCTCCCTCTGCTCTGGGTACTCTGAGCAGCCTGCCTGGCGTGTTCCACAGGGAACAAGATGCGCCTTGGTCTTCTGTAACTGTGTGGGATGGACACCAAGCCAGTAGAGATGTAAATACTGTTTGTAGTAAGTCAGATGGAAAGAGGGAAAACGGAGCCTGGAAGACAAGAGAGGGATAAGAAAGGCAAAAGTTGCAATTGAGAGAACGGTAATTGGGGAATCCCCATGACATTGGATAACAGAGATTTGCGGGAAGTGAAGGAGCCATCTATGTATCCGTCCCACACAGTTACAGAACCGGTTCCGTGTAGGCCCAAAAGTGTGAGGTGGAGTCCTGAACACGGAACAATGCCTGCCAGTGAGACAGCATGCTCCAATTCTGCTTGTCTATCTCAACCACACTTGATCCAAAAAGTATAAATTATAAATTCCAGGAGATTTTAACTGACAGATCAGATGAGGCCCCAAGATTCAAGAAAAGAAAGGAAAAAAAAAGTAAGTCAGCAGAGAGAATTGCTTTGTTTTGTTTTTTTCCCTCTGAATCTACCCCCAGAAGAGGCCTGCTATGTGTCCCCTGACCTCCAGAGTAAGAAGAAGTCTGCCTTTCTCCATGAGTTAAGAAGGGAAAGGGTGGTACCTGTGCTGGAGCCTTTGACTTCCTGTTTTGAAATGACTGAGCCTATGAGCCCATCAAAAGAAAAATGATTTTCAACCAGACACATACAAGCAGCACTTGGCCCTGGCAGAGATTAAATTCCCTTATCCATCACCCTCCTCCCAATTACCCTTTCTGTGGGTCTTGGTCACCCCTCCTACTTCAGAGGGCAAAGAAGGGAAGACACCCGCTGGAATCCATGGAGCTCTGACCAGGGAAGGGACCTGCCTCGTCTCAGAGTTGCTATGGAAAGTCCTGTGTCTGCACAGTCCTTCAACCACAGAGGGGAAGGTCCCAGGCTCAATATGGCTCATCCTTCGATTACTCAACCCTGTTTTCGGCTTCCTACAGCTCCACTGCTAAGACCATCCTGGCACCTTTTCAAAGGAAGTTTCAATGGATACGTAAAAGGCAGCCCTAAGTATTGGAATGATTCCAAAACTCATTCTATGTATAAGCAAAAAGTCTCCCTAATGTCAAATTAACCACGTGTAACAACAGAGAAATAGATGATGCTGGACCATGCTTTGCATGGGGGTAGAGAAGGTTAGACACATCTGTAAATTTAAAAGGCTGTGGCTACGCTTTTGTCTCAAATTTTAATAATGATTCTCCAGGATGGTACATTTGTATAAAACAGATTTTACTGAATAAGATACAAAATGCATGATGGGATCTTAACTACTGTGAGTGTATGTGTGTGTGTGTGTATGTGTGTGTCTGTCTGTCTGTCTGTCTGTGGGACACACTTCCCTTATCTGAAATGATTGGGACCGGAAGCTTTTTGGATTGGGACAGTTTCTGAATTCTGGGAGATCTACATATATATGCGGTGTCTTGGGGACTGGACAGATGAATATGGGATTCGTCTGCGTGACAACGGCCCCCCGAACGCACAGCCTGAAGGTAACCCTATATATCTTTCGTCATCTGCGTTTTGACTACGACCTATTGCGTGCGGTCAGGTGTGGAATCTTTCACGTGCGTTGCCGTGCTGGCTCTCAAAAACTTTCAAATGTTAGAGCCTCTTGGGATTTCATATTCCCTGGTAAGGGACGTTCAGCCCATGTATACAATCTATACTATGGAGGGAAAAAATCCAGTTGCTTCTGCGTGAGAGAACAATGGAGAATTGCTTCTCTTCTCTTCATCTCAAATTTACAAACAGAATGAGAGATGAAAATCATGCTTCCAGATGCATCCTATGCTCAACTTGATCCAACAGAGCCGCTAATAAAGACTGTAATCCTTCTATACATTCAACCCAGGCAACGAATTCCCAGGTGACAGTGAAAGTAAACAACTGCAGAAGAAGAAGAAAAAAAAGAGAGAGAGAGGCCTCTTCCTTGGCAGGCGTCTCCAGAAACAGTAGCTTTCAAACAAAAACCACAATCCTAGTGAGAAACACAAAGAGAAGGTTGAAGGAGCACTTCTCATACAGCGGCCGGAGGGCCTCCCAGCTTTGCAAGACACGACACAGGTCCATCAAAGGACGGCCCTGCTGTCTTGGGCAGGTATGTGAGACATTTTAATGGGAGAGGTTGAACGTCCGCAGACTGCATTCACGGAGAGACTCAGATGGGTCAAGAAACCACAGGCATGAGATCCCCATCTCCAACTTAGCAGTTCACACTATGGAGGTATCTATCATGAGCATAGATTTCTTTAAGTCAGTGGCTAACAGAGGCCACCCTTCCCCAGCATCCAAGTCACAGAGAAATGCCTTCTGTGTTTGATGCCTCGGGAGCAGTGCAGTCAGCCCATGTGAAAGCTCTGGTCTTAGTGGGTTTAAACTTGATCCAGTCACCAGAGTCTGGGAATGCACAGACATGCCCCCAGTCGCAGAGCTGGAGGTAGAAGCCAGGCTCTCTTGACAAGCCCTGGAGCCACAACCTTCCCGGAGCTGAAGATGAGGGTCTACTTCATACATTCAGCTAGCAAATATTTGTCAGGCCCTATACAAAGCATCTGGACTAGAAGGGAGCCTAAAATCCTGTGCCCCCCCGCCCCGACACACACACCTCATGAAGTCTATTAGCTAAGAAGATCAAGGGTTTCTAAAGAAAACCGCCTAACAGGGGCCCACTCCTACTAAATCCTCAGTGGCGTAACTGATGGCCAATTATCTGATGACCAATTACTCAAGTTCACAATTACCCAAGCTTATGAACTAGAAAAACACAAAAGCCAGTGGGCTTCATACTAGAACGGAAGGAGGTATTTGCCAGCCTGCAAGCTGGGCAGTCTTTTCTCTTTCCCTCCTCACACGCTCCAGCCAGCAGCACTGTTCTTCTGTCTCACAGACAGGTATCCAGAGAACACCTGCCAGAAGGCTTCAGATGGAGGTGGGGTGGGGGTGGCAATAATCCGGTCTGTGTTACAGTCCCTTCTGCCTCGGTCAGGCTGATCCCGGAAGGCTACGCAGGCCTGTACCATAAGGCTTCAGAGATGCAAGCACTGCAACACTTTAAAATTCAAAGCAGCACGGGCTAGAGAGATGTCTCTCTAGTTAAGGGAGCACGCTGTTCTTGCAGAGGACCAAGGTTTGGTTCCCAGAATACACATCAGGTAGCTCATAACCACTTGTTAATCCAGCTCTAGGGGACTCAAAAGCTCTTCTGGCCTCTGGAAGCACCTACACACATAAAGCATACACACACACACACACAAATAAAATTCTTAAGGGGCTGGAGAAATGACTCAAAGTTAAGGGCAACACACTGTTCTTCCACAGGACCCTGGTTCAATTCCCAGTACCTATATGAGGTGGCTCACAACCACCTGTCACTCCAGTCCAGAGGAGTCAATAGCCTGCTCTCACCTCCACGGCACTGAATGCGCACGCGCACACACAGCAGAGAGGGGTAATTAAAAATGAAATAAATATCTTAATTTTATTTAAAATATCTTAATTTTAATTAAAGAAGGCTGGAGAAATGGCTCAGCAGTTAAGAGCACTTGCTGCTCTTCTGGAGGACCCAAGTTCAGTTCCCATAAGGCAGCTCATAAATGTCTCTAATTCAGTACCAGGGGACCTGACACCGCACACAGACTAACATGCAAGCAAACCATCAATGCACATAAAATTAAAAAAAAAAAGTAATTCTTTTTAAATAAAAAAAATCAAAGCAGAAAAATATGATTTAGCCTCAACTATCATCAACAGTAGATGCTAATAAAATGAAAAACAAGAAATTTTAAAATAAAAAAATACTGTTTCCAATGCACATTTTAAGGCCCCACATAATGGCGGGAGTTCTGCTGCACTGTGAATATTTCCAAGAACTTTCAACTAAACTAAATTTGTAGGTTCATATTCAAGTCCATGTTTTGAAAGTAGTATTTGCCCTGCACTAAAAGGGGATCAGAAAAAGCAGGCTCCTCACGATGTCAATTATAAACAAATGCCATTTGGGGGGAGAAAAAACGGGGGCCAGAAAGGGGTGGTCAGGGCAGGATCAAAGAGGATATTCAGTCCAGCGCAAGCTTGGACAAGGCTGTGGTTCCAGAAAGCTACACTGAAAAACCCTAAAGCCACTTCCAAGTCAACTTAATAAATTAATAAATTCTGATGAGAGCTGGGAATGTAAAGCAAGCACCAGTTGCAGGTTTTAAGTTTCTTCCCCAGGGTTGGGCTAACGCTTATTTCCTAGTTGGCCACAGGATCCATGCAAATGAAATTTTGATGGGCAAGTAAGTCACAGGTACAGGAAGGTTCAGGTACATTCCTGCCGTACACTCCTGTTCTAAACATTTCTGCTGAGAATGACTGGGCATGCAGCATCCCAGCAAAACTTGAATAGGCCTGAACATAGCTCTGAAGTCTAGACCAAATCAGTGGGCCCTTTGTTTAAACAGCATGAGCCTCATTATATCTGCATACCAACCTGTCCTCTAGCCCTCTGGGTAGAGAATCCTGCTTGGTCCCAGGTGGCCCTATGAGCCTGGCACTCTTGAGATGCCCCTCTGTCTGGTTCCACCCTCTTGCAACCCAGAATGCCAGCAAAGTCCCTCAGAAGTTTCACAACCACAGGTTTGGGTAAGGAGACAAACACTGCTCTAGTTTGCTGACATTAAACTAAAAATATGAACTGCAAACAAAAGCCATCTTTTACCAGGACTGGCTGGGGTGTCCTGGAGTTCCGCGTGGTAGCACAAGACCATATTCTTGGCAGCCAGGTCTCCTTAACAACTTTTCCAAGCCCCAAAAAGACGGGGGTCTAGTCTGTCTCTGTGCTACCAAGAAATCCCACAGCCGGCAACTCTGCCTGTTTGATGCAAAAAAAAAAAAAAAAAAAGGTTTTATGATTCTGCCATCCACCAAGATGATTTCGGGGCCGTGTCTACTGAGAGTGTTAGATACACACTTAAAGAAGGCGGGAGGCAAAAACAGCCCTAGTTCCCTGGAAAGAAATGTGTTTCCCTCTTCCCTGCAATTAGAAAAGCAAAAGATTACTGTGGCAACTTGGAGGCGTCAAAAATGGATTTCGATGCCAACGTGGCCCAGCACCGGTCTGTCGATGCAGGAGAAATGGAGGAAGGGCTTCCTGAGACCAAGACACACGGAACCTTCTCAGAAGGTTACCTGTTGGGCTTCTAAGCCATGCAGCAGAGCCGGGTCCAGGGCACTTCGGGGCATCACTAGTCTCCTCTAGTCCCAAACTTTCCTTCAGGACCTCCGGAAGAGAGGAGTCTGGCCCTCCCTATCCTGATAGGAGACGTGGAACTTAGCCTAAGTCAAAGAGGATGTGAGGAAGGATTCGTTCTCGTGCTACAGGACTCTCCAAATGCTCAGAACCCAAGCAGAAGGGATGGGACTAGAAACTGCAGAGTATCCCCAAGCGCTGTAGGGCCCAAACTGTGACCCAAACCTCTAGAGTCCCTATGTCCGGGTCTAGAGACCAGAGGTGGTGGGCTAGGCCCCGGAGCACTAGCGCAATGTCACTGTGGGACTAGACCCCTTGGGGTGTTTCGCAAAGCTCGCTCCCCACGGAAGGAAGCTCTGGGAACCCACCCCGGAACCCACCCATCCCCTCCCCACACCTGCTCTATCCCCACCGAGCTTGGAACACGTGGTAGCTCAGCTTGGGGCTTCCCAGCCGGCTGCAGGGACTCTAGCACGCCGGGGCGTGCACCACCGGTCCCGGGGTCCCCAACCAGGAAGAGGCAGCGCTCCCTGGCGCAGAGCAGCCGGCTCCCAGTGCCTGTTTCATCCCAACCCTCAGCAGCAGCCGGGACCGAGTTTTATGTCTTCCCACCACCCCTCGACCCCGGCAGCTTCCAATAACCCCTACCTTTCTCTGCCACCTAGCCAACAGACAAGACACAAAGAAGAAAGAAAAGAAAGAAGGGGCCACACACGCCTTCTCTCCCTGCGGTCTCAACCTCCAGCCTGGAGCTAGGAGGAAGAGGAAGCGCACCTTCCCTCTTCCCATCCCAACTCCGTGACCCGCGGATCCCGGCAGCAATTAGCCTCCAAAGAGGCCGAAGGGAAGAGGTGAGGTTGAAGAAGCAGAACGCAGAGCGAGAGAGAAGAAAATATTCAACAAAACCACGCTAACGCGCCCCCTACCTGGGTGCAACATACTTTGGAAATAGAAGATGACCAGGATAAAGGATCCCAAGCAAGTGGCCAGCACCATCCGACAAATTCTGTTCATCCTCATCACTTCCAGCAGCGCCGGCTTCATGGCTTTGTCCTGGCCGCGGGGACCTGGCTGTCCGGGAGGCGCGTCCGGAGCACAGAAGCGGGGACCCCGCCGCGGGGGACCAGCGCCCGGGAGGCTCAGAACGGAGCCGGCCGAGCTCTGGAGCCGGATCCCGCTAGCTTTAACCGAGGCTCTTCGAGCCCCCAACCCGGGGCTCGGGGCCGGGGGTGGGGGGTGCAAGGCGCGGGAGTTGATATGCAAGTGTGGAGATGCGTGGCCCCGGCCGCGCGCTCCTGCCGGTCCGCCTCGCCTCGGCTCGATGCTCCGCCGCCTCCTCCGCCGGCGTCTGCGGCCGCCACTGCCTCCTCACGGGCCGGGCGACCGGGATGCGAGAAGGAAGGTGCCGCCACCACCGTGCACTGGCCTCCGTGACTGTCCAGATCCCCCTCCCTCCCTCCCTCGCCAAAAGCTACTTCATTGCGCTCCAGTGATCTATATATTCCGGGAGGGGGGGGGTTTACCAAACGCAACTCGCAGCCCCGGGCGAGGGGAGGGCGCCGGCGAGGGGGAGGGCGGGGCCGCGCCTGGGCGGAGCGTCCGCTCCCCCCGCCCCCACCCGAGACGTGGTCGCGTCCAGCTGTTTCCCCGGGAGTCCGGAGTGCGCAGCGCGCTACCGCAGGGTCCCAAAAGCCCTCAGTCCCTGGGCGGAGCTGCGCCGCTGTCTCGAGGTTGTGGGAACGTTTCCGCGACAAAACCCGGAGGGAGAAAAATACGAATGAGATAGCGTTAGTGCTGCCGCTGTCTCCGGTGTGGAGAGACGAGGGGCGAGGAGCGGGTTAGATGGCTGGGGCGAATCGGGGCTCACTTAGTGGCACGCGACGGTTTAAAAATCCCTGGGCGATTGAGCAGGGGAAGTTGTCCCAAGCTCTCCTGAGAAGGGAGTGCCCTTTCCACAGTGGTCAAAACGGGGCGCTTTCTTTCTTTTCTTTTTCTTTTTTCAAAGGACAGATCAGCTCGAGGGCTGCTTTTGCAAAGAGGTTAAAGAGAGCGGACTTGAAGTCAAGGTTAGGGAAACTGCACGGCGCTCCAGGGTCAGGCCACAGCTGCGCTTTTCTAACACGCACCCTCACCCGCACCCCCTTTAGGCAAAAGGGGTTTGTGGCTTTTAAAACTGTTTCGCCATAGGGTAGAGCTTTCTGTATTTTATCCGAAGTGCTTGAGATCATCAGTAGGGCAGATGTGAAAAGATGCCCCTAAAAGTCCAACAAAGTGCTAGAAAAACAAACAAGCTTAGTCTTGGCAGGTAGAGAGAAAGATGGCGCTGCTTTCCTGCATTGTGTGAAATGTTTTAAAATGTTCACTCCATGCAGTTAGATGGCCATGGATCAATTAGGTGGATACAGGTCGATGGTAAGGAGATCGCTTTTATGCTAGGAAAGCAGTGTTACCGTAAAGCCTGACTTTTGTGCCTTTCATTAAATGAATTTACAGACTAACTCGATTCATAATTAAACAAGACATTGTACCTTTCAATGTGTCTCTTCACAGAGGCACTGATAAATTCTTGTTGAATCTGAACGTAATGGGCCTTATCCTCCCATCTCATTTGACAGACACACCACTTGCTTTCTGATACATGCATCCAGAAACACTTCTGCTACTTCTTTTCCCTTCCTCCAAAGTTGTTCTCCCCAATCAGAGAAAGTCAGCAGCCTTCCTGTGTTTACAAAAGACAGCCAGTTACAGTGAGATATTTATGCAGTCTTTGTCCTATGAATGAGTCCTTGCTGAAGGTGGCCATACTAAACATGCTCAGTACAAGCCACTCCCAGGGAGTCTCCCATATGAGGAGTAGGCTCTGCACCCTTCTCCACAAAGTGGGGTGGGAGAGGAATGGGCTCTTTGCCGGGGCATGTCTGAGAGAGCGTCTGAAGGGAAACTCTTTACCAGAATCTTCTTTAACTCCTGGTTTTAGAAAGCACTGGTAAAGAAGGGATTTGTTCCCTTCCACTGTCCTTCCTCCCACGGCAGACCACACTGTCAAGCCTGAACTTTCATAATAAGCCAGTCTGGGAAATCACATGTCCGAGGAATACGTGAGAAAAGTGATTCCTTTGGCTTTTGGGAAGCTTGAGTTGGAGCGTGTGCTGGAGGGTGGTGAACCTTGCCGGCATCCGTCCCTGCATCCTCGAAACCTGGGGTTGGCCCCCACATACAGTTTGGGAAGAGACTCTGAGAGTGACCAGCTGCCTCTTCCAGGAAGTGTCCTCTAATTCCTCCTTGGAATTCCCTCCTCCCTCCTCTGTGCTGTGAGCTCTAGAGTAGTCTCATCTCCAGCCACTGTGCCCTGTAAACAGATCCGGTTGCCTTCCTCTCCTTCATCCCCATTCTGATGTCCAACACAATGACAGGCACACAGTGGACAGAAGTCAGAGATGGGGATGTGCCGTTCTCTTGGACTAGGAAGATAAGGTAGAGCCCTCTTAAGTGTATGGTCATAGCTAATGACCACGGTCTGTGACCCTGTTGTCCTCAGCACATTGGCAGTGAGCGGGGAGGTTCCAACTCTTATTTCCATGTCAAGCTGTGAACTCACCAACTACAAAATAAAGTCCCCACTTTCTGTCTGTCCCCAGCCTAACAGAATCTTATTGCCCCTCTTGCTCGTGCTACCTTACCGGTATTGAAGACAAAGGACAGTCAATTGATAAGATATGGAGTCAGAAAAAGATTGTACCTTTTGAATGCTGACACAAAGTAAGTCAGGCTTTGGGAGCTGGGATGTAGAGTACTTGCCTGGCATGCATGAGGTCCTGGGTTCAATATCCAGCACAACAAATAAAATAAGTCAGCTTTGTTTTCCCAATATACACCTTAAGACGGGCAAATTTATCTGGCAATGGCGGAGAATCCCTACTTTCAAAGGCTTAAAGCAACTGGTGTACCTCTGTCTCGTACTTGTCTACTATAGATGGGTGGAAGGGTTGCACCTTGGTGCGTTTCACAGATGAGGCAAAGCAGCACCTTCAGAATGATACTGTTTGCAAGGCTTGAGAAGAAGGGGCTTTTGGGAAGCCTCACCAAATAATCAAGTCATCTATCCCTCAAGGGGTACATGTGGTTTCTGGGCTTCATTTATTGGCTAGGACTTGCCACAAGGCTGCTTCAGCACCTTGGTCAGAAAGTGTGGTCCTCCTACGAATCCTCACTTAGAACATGGGTATGGGGAACAGCTTTCCTGGCTATGCCCCTGCTCACTCTCCAAATCTCATTTCCATCATTTCTCTGAACTCTTGCTTGGGAGCTTCAGGAAGATGGTACTGAGCTCCTGATAGGACCTGCTTTGACCACTTTCCAAAAAACAAAAGTGAGCCCTGAAGGACTGAAAGCAAGCCTAGCAGGGCTTTCGGTGGGGTGGAGGGAGACTGGAGGAGCAAAGAACCCTACTTATGCCATTGATCTTGTAAAACTGATAAGAAAGAAAGAAACAGTTGCAAAAATCCACAGCTCCAGCTGACACCTTTTGTGAACAGTGAACAGATAGATGTATAGCCAGTCCCTACAGTCCCCCATAGGCTGAGGTCAGTCTCATGCCTGTAGATTCTGGCCACAATGTACTGTCCTGTTAAGATCTTCCAAAATTGGCTCAATGTCCCTTTCTGTACTTTGTTGGAGTGAGAAATGGACCCAGAGTATATAGAAGACAGAGAGCCCTTTAGCATCTTCCAGGAAGATGGTGAATGTGTCTCATACCAACATCAGCCAGGGCCTCCCCACTGGCTCCTCCAGGGACTGGCTTTTCCCATTTGCATCTCTCCGACACCTCTAGCACAAAGTACACTCAGTTAGCCTGAACACAGTCAATATTTGTAGAGCTGAATTAAAAAACCATTTGCCTGCAGCACCGAGAGATCCTACGTATAAATTTTCTACAGGTAGGTAAACCACAAATGCACAAGTGGGTCGCTCACAACAAGGCTCTGAGAGCAAGCTCGTCCTCACCTAGCCAACTTTTCAGAACCAGACTGGAAAGGAAGAAGGGAAGAGAGAAAGAGCAGGGGGAAAGAGAGACATCTGGAGGGAGAAAGGAAGGGAAGGAGATGAGTAGAGACACAAGGAAAGGAAAGGAGAGATGGAGGGAGGGACAGAGGTGGGGAAAGGAGCAGGGAAGAAGTAAGAGAAGAAAGAAACAGGGAGGAGATGATGATGGAAGGAAGTGCTCACACCTATTCTGTGTCACTTCAGATAGTACCTCATTCTTCTCCCCAGCTTGGGCCCCGGAGATCCCCACAATGGCCTCCCGGGTCCTTTGGACACACAGGCTCTACTCCAAGCCTACTATATCTGTTTCATCTCTCCAACAGCCCAGAAATCACTTTCCTCACTCATTCCCTCCCCAGTTTTCCTGTTGGCTCCTAAACGCTATCTAGAACCTTGGAAGCCCTCCAACTTCTATCTGAGTTTGTACGCTCCTGCCTGTATCCTGATGCCCTTGCGACCCGTCCTATCTCAGTCGGAGCCACTGCTCTTTGGGAACAGCCACATCCCAAGAGCTTTTGTGTATTTCCCTTCCCCATTCTCATCCTCCTTTTACAGCTGAGGGAACTGAAGCAGAGAAGGGCAGCATCGCGCCGTAGGAGCACAAAGCTGGTACAGGCAGCACCAAGATCGCAGAGCTGGAAGCCTGGCAGCAGCAGTGCTGCAGGCTCACCCTTTGCCTCCTGAGCAGGCTGGGTGGCAGGAGGCAGGAGCCACCATCTCTCTAAGCCTGACTTTCTCTACCCGGTGTCTGCAGGGTCCCATCACTGTCTTTTCAACCCTGCTAGTCCCTCCATACTGCCTACTGATTCCCCCAACCGGATCGATCCTCTAGGGCCCTCTCCTGCCCGGTCCATGTGAAGGGACATGGCCTTTCTGGAGCTCATGTCCACATTCATTTATTTACTGGTAGTTTATCAGAATACTCATCTGTGTTTGTTCCCCACCCTTGCACTTTTTTTTAAACCTCTCCACTCTCTCCCACGGTTCTAAGCCGGCTTTGTGCTGCCTCGCCTACCCTAGGGATTCAAGAAAGGCTTTCAGTGAGAAAACCCCGAAGCCCAGAAGACACTGTGCCAGGAAGAAAAAGTGGGCTTGGGAGGGATTTGAGAAGGGAGACTTGAGTGTCCTCCCCACCCTTTTTGCTTTGAGAAGCAGCTTTCCTAGGTGTCAGGGAAGGTAGGGACCTGGCATGGCGGCTCCGTTGTCACCAGGGATTGCAGAGCTCTAAGCACGGTTCAGATCCACTGGCCTGAGGGATCTTCAAAGACCCAGCCATGAGACCCATGCATGACCAAGAGGCCTTGCGGTGATTTGGTGCCAGGGCCAAATTAAGATACTGAGAAGGCTAGTGTAGTGGTGCATGCTTGGAACCCCAGCACTCAAGAGGCTGAGGCAGGGGGTTGCTGAAAGTTAGAAGCTAACCTGTGCTATATTTATAGTGAGACTGATGAGGGGAGGGAAAGAATCCTGGGAAAACATTTTATCTGTCTGGAAACTTTCCGCTTTACCCTCAAGCGTTGACTCCAACCCAGACCCAGGGCATAGGCAGCCACCAATCACCTTGCTTTCATTGGAGTTTTGCCTTTTCAGGAGTTTCACGGAAATGGAATCATGCCGTACTGAGCCTGTCACGTCGATTTCTCCGCTTGGTGAAATTAAAAAAAAAATACTTTGCAGTTTATTAATCTCTATGTGTATGTGTTCTTATGCGTGTGGATGACGTATGTGTATGCACGTGTGTGCGAAAGCCAGAGGTCAACCTTAGGTGTCGTTCCTCCTGCACCGTCCACCCTGTTGAAACAGTCCCTTCCCAACCTGGATCTAAGTGAATAGTCTGGGCTGGCTGTCCGGCAAGCCCCACGGATCTTTGGGTCTCCATCTCCCCAACACTGAGCTCACAAGAGCGTGCCACCATGCTCAACTCGGTGGGCATAAGTCCTCGGGATGAAACTCAGATCCTCATACGTATAAGGCAAGCCATTACCAACAGAGCATCTCCCGGGCCCCTGGAATTCATCTTGCTGCATTCATTAATATTTGATTCCTGTGTAGTACTTTACGGCACATCTTTACTACTGTGCAGAGAGGTGTCACTAATGTTACAGCCAAAAACACTGACCCTCACGGCACACATACCTGAGTGACACATATGTCTCTCCTACAGAAAACAAACTGAGCCTTGCAGATATGAAAGGACTGACAGACAGTCGCTAAGTGCCAGAGATGAGAATTGAACCAAGGGTATGCAGCACCATGACCCACACTTTAGAATGGCTCTATCATGCCTCCGTGTCTCCTCGTCGGCACAGTGAGATTAGCCCTCACAGCTGCGAGGGCCAGAGGTCCTAGACCACACGAGAGGAGAGACAGGAGTTAAAGGAACGTCTCTGGCCCTCTAGCTCTCACCTTTCCTCCCTGGTCTTGCTCACACTTAGACTTCCCCATAACACATCAAGTCTCCTGGAATAAGGCCCCCAACCTGCCTCTCCTCCTTCCTTGCAAACTATTATTTAAATAGGACAGTGGGAGGATCCATGGGAAGCAACTGGGTACACAGTCTCACCCTTTGTCTTTCCCTGTGCCCTGGGTGGGATAAACAAGCATTCCTCCCTCTCTCGAGATGAAAGGATTCCTCACAAACCTGTAGACTCTCAAGCACAGTGTCAGGGGGTCCAAAAATAGGAATTACCTAAACACCCAGTGTTAGAGACTTCTCCCAACAATCTCTTGTGTTATTTGGTGTAGGTTATGGAGACCTTGGACTATAGAAGAGTAGAAAAAGTGAGCTGTGCACTAGCACGCATGCATTAATCCCTGAGAAATAGTTGTTCAGTATTACCCCTAAAATGCAAAACTCCTGGCTATCAAAGAAAAGTGAGCACTGTGAAATAGATTAAATTATGGTTAAAAACTCATTCGAAAAATGAAAAATAACTTTAACTTCTTTTCTAAGAGTCAATACAAACAGCTAAGATGACCTCACCAAGTTCAGTGACATGTAAACAAAGGAATATGGGGGAGATTTCTCTCTCATACACAAAAAGAAATAGTTGGATAATTTAGTATGGGCAAAAATTTAAGTTCAGTGGTTATCAAGGCAAACCAAAGATATGACACCATTTTAGCCTACCAGAATAGGAAGGAGTTTTGTAAATGAAGCATTCCCTTTCATATTGGAAAGGATGGAATACGTAGACACCCATGTGTTCCTGGTAGCAATCTCTTTCCATTCTTTTGGGGTGTCCTTGCTCCCAGCTATGCGGCTGAGGTACCATACCATGTGTCTTGAGCGTTGGACTCAAGTAGACATGAATTCGCCTTAGGAGATTCACACCTGTCAGGAGCATCCTTTCTAGACCTCCTTCTGCCTGCATCACAGTTCCTGCTGCTTGTAGCCAAAGGCCCAGGCCGTTACACATTGCAGGTCTAGTGGAGAGACCGTCAGCAGGAACACAGCGTCAGAAGGGACTTGGCCCATCTCTCCACGTTTCTGGCCTGTTCCTCCCAGGCAGTACACTGAAACAAAGGATTCCAAAGACCAATCGGGATCGAACGTACTCTATCATTTAATGTTTTCTCTTTTCTCCATGTGTTGTGATCAAAATGTCTGCGGAAGGTAGTTTCATTTATTTGGGCTTGTTGGTCTGGTTGGCTTTTGTTTTCTGTCTTGTTGTTTTCATTGTCAATTTGACACAATCTCGAATCATCTTGGAAAGGGGTCCCATGGAGGGACTGTCTAGACTAGGTGGTCCGTGGGCATGTCTGGGGAGGATTGTCATGATTAACGGAAAGACCTACTACTGTGGGTATCAGCATTCCCTGGGTGATGGGTCTTGGACTATATAAGAGTAGAAAAACTGAGCTGTGCACTAGCATGCATGCATTAATCCCTTGCTCTATGCTCTTGATTGTGGGTGTAATGTGACCAGTCTTTTCACACTCCTGACACTGTGACTTCCTTACCATGATGCACTGTAAGCTGGAACTGTGAACTCAGAAAGCCCCTTCTCCCTTGCATCACTTTTATCGGAGTGTTTTATCACAGCAGTAGAACAAGAACTAAGACAAAGTCCAAATCTGACCTGGGTTGAGCCTAGAAATGGGGGCAGGCCAGGCTTGGTCTCCACACATCTCGAGCTAGCTGCAGTTGTGTGGACTGAGCTGGGACCCGTGCAGTTTGAATGTTAATGTCCTGAGTGTCAGTGCAAATGCATTTGCAGACGAACACATTTGCTTGTGGTGCTTAATCTTTACCTGTCAGCTTGACCGGATTAAAGTCATCACGGAAACACAAGTTTGGGTGTGTCTATAAGGTTTTAATGGAAGGGATGCCCATCCTGGATGTGAGCAGCCTCCCATGGACGAGGGTACCACACTGGACAAAAAGGAGGAGGTAAGCTGAGCACCACAGCATCACTCTCTGCTTCCCGACTGCAAAAGCAATGTGAACAGCTACTCATACTCTTGCTGTTGTGCTTTCTCAACCCTGATGGACTGCGCCTCCAGACTGTGAGCACAAATGCGCCCTTTCCTTAAGCTTCTTTGTTAGGTATTTTGTCACAGCTAGAGAAAAGTGACTATTAAAGGCCTTTAAGGTAGAAACCAACACAAAATAAGGCCATTAAGGTGGGCCCGAATCCAATAGAATTGGAGTCAGAAGAAAAGAAAGAAAAGCAACAGCTCCTTTCTGTACATATGTAGAGGAACGGTTGTATGAGGACACAGCAAACAGCTGACTGTGAGTCTCACCAAAAGCCAGCCTTGTGAGCTACTTAACCTTGTACCTCAGCTTTCGGAGCCATGAGAATGTGAGTGTGTGTGGCTTAAGTTGATGGTATTCTGTTATGGTAGTCCAGGTGACCCACAGTGACTTGGGTCCATCATTCTACGGAGGACGTCAATCATGTTGAGGGCTTCCCAGCACAGCCTACTGTCCTACTAAGGTGGGAAAGTCAGTCTTGTTCTCCCAGCATCCTGCAGGCTTTGCTCACCAGTCTGACTTGAGCAGCTGTGAAGCTTGTGGAAGCCAATCCTGGGTTCCTCTAAATGAGCCATGGAGTCTGTACCAAGCAGCAAGGTAACAAATCATCCTGAGCTTGGTGACTTAAAACAACAGAAATGTAGTCTCACACAGTTCTGGGAGCCATGAGTCTGAAATCAAGATGTCGGCAGAGCTGTGCTCCTTCGAGACACTCTATGAGAGGGTCCTCCCTGGATTCCTCCAATTTTCGTTGACTCCAGGAATTCTATAGCTGTGGACACACAACTCTAACCCCTGTCTGTTTTCACGTGGCTTTCTCTGTGTCTGTGTTGTCTCACTTTCTGGCTCTTAAGAAGACACCTGCTATTGGATTGAGGGTCCACTCAGATAATCCATGATAATCAAGACCTATAGTGTATATCTGCCAAGCCACTTTCTCCAAATAAGTCACATTTTACAGATTCCAGGCTTATGGTATGGATGCATCTTTTCAGGGGCCAGCACTCAGCTCATACAGCCAGGATATCAAAATATCTTTGCTAGATCAACCAATCCCACTGGCTCTTATTTCCAGTTGAGTAGGCATATGCCTGCTTCTCTGGCCATCCTGGAATTCCTATGACCTATTGGGAACCCTTAAAAACATTCACGGTCTTTATTTTTAAAAACAATGTCAATAAAGCCCCACCTGGCTTTGAACTTGCTATGTAGCCAAGGATATCCTTGAACTCCTGATCCTCCTTGCCCAGTCTCCCCAGTGGTGAGATTGTAGTATGTGCTACCGTGTCTGGCTCAAACGATTTTCTTAAGGTGATGGAGTAGCAATCCTTGGGTTAAGAACTCTGACTGATACATATTTGATTTTCCAAGTCTCTTTCCAACTGGAAAATGCGATGACTGGATCAGGCGGGCTCTGGCACCTGGTCTTCAAGTGACTATAGAATTGTCAGCATTCTTAGTTAGTGTTTGTTTGTTTTATTTGTTTTGTTGGTTGGTTTTTTGAGACAAGGTTTCTCTGTATAGCCCTGGCTGTCTTGGAACTTGTCCCGGCTGGCCTCAAACTCGGAGATCCACCCACCGCTGCCTCCTGAGTGCTGGGATTAAAGGGGTGCACCACCATGCCACATGCACACCATGTAAATGTGACACATAAGTGCCATTGATATTATGAACTCAAACAAAGAGCCTTCTTCATATGGCCTCTGTGGGGTTGGTGAGGGGATGTCTCTGGCCCCTCGAAGTGATATTTCCCGGAGGGAGGGTAGGGGGGGCTACTGAGTTGAATGACAGGTACCTGGAATACAAATGTTATTCTGTGAGTTCGAATTGTGAATATTAGAGATGTCAAGCACTCTCTTTATGATAATGACTAATCTAGGCTCTGGAAATAAAATTAAGAATGCTGATCAGCCACAGGAGAATAGTGAATACTAATTATTACAGCAGGACGTGCAGTTCCAGAGCCACAGGCCCTGCTGAGAGGGATCTTGCTCATAGAGAGCGACTCTGCCCCTGGGAAGCTTGCCCTGCTTGCCTCAGAGTGCATGTCAGTAGGCTCAGAGACCTGTCCTACCCGTCCCAGCCAGCCAGGTGTCCCGAAGCAAATCCTTCCCCTTCCCCAGGGTTGGTAGCTGCATGAGATGAACCCCAAGAAAGTAACGTGCTGATAGACAAGAGTTGGTTAGGTCTGTGTGAGGACCTGATGGGGCGACTCTCAGCAGGACGTGAGAGAGAGGGAAGGACTCACCCTTTCTGCTTAGACATAATTGCCAAGTCAGTGGCGTGTAGATGAGAATTTATTTATTTATTTTGATTTTTTGGAAACAGGGTTTCTCTCTGTAGCCCTGGCTGTACTGAAACTCTCCCTCTCTGTGTAGACCAGGCTGGCCTTGAACTCACCAAGATCTGCCTCTGCCTCCCAAGTGCTGGGATTACAGGTATGTACCACCACTGTCTAGGAGAAAAGATGCATTTTTACAACTAGCTTCTGTTGACAGCGTTGAATTTCAACCAAGCCCATCCTGAAATCATCCTGCAGGGAGAGACTCCTAACTGTGCAGCTGAATCAGCCAAGAACACTGGCTTCAGGTGGTCACTCCAACTGCCTGGAGCATGCTTCTTTGGCTTTTCTTATTGGGGCTCTCAGAGGCAAGGCTGCACTGAGACGTTACTGGGCTCAGTTTTTAAGCCATGTTTTGGGGTCAGTGGTTCTTTCCAACCCACTACTCTGCTGCTCTTTTATTTTCTTCATTGTGGGGTGCTGTCCCAAGCCCCAGCTTCCCTTTTGTAGCTGGCATACATCCTACTTCCTAACATCTCGGTAAGGCTTTCTGCTGTGTTCTGATTGGCCCAGCTTTGATCATGTGCCTACCCAACACCTATCGCTGTGACCAGAGACTATGCTCACTCCTGACATGGTGGATAATCTTGACTGACAACCAGATGAGGTCTGGAATCAACTAAGAGACTCTCTTCTGGGTGGATCCCTGAGGGTGTTTCCAGATAGAAAGAGGTCCGAAGAAAAAGATTTGCGGCTTGTTTGTCCGCCTTCACTTCCAGTGTGGACTAAATCCCCCAGGCATTTTACAGGCTGTCAGCACTAGACCTGGACTGCCGAGGTGGCCATTCTCATGTGCTGAGCAGCTATGGGTCCTTAGCTCCTCTGGCGTACAGAAGACCAGTTGGAAACACCCAGCATGCATCATGTGAGCCAAGCTAATAAATCCCCTTTGTATGATCTTTCCTTCTATCAATCCCATTGCTTTAAAGGACTGCACCTAAGGTGCCTGGATGATGCATCCTATGGTGAATCCATCAGGAAAGCTGGGATGATGCTGACAAGTCCAAGTGGAAAGACCCTGGGACCTCATCCTGGGCTCCACCCTGAGAGACCAAAATAGATGCTGTCACAAGAAGACATGCTGGATATATTCGTTTCTTCTGGCTGCTGTAACAAATTCTCACTAAGTGGAAGTTTAAATGACACAAATGGTTCATCTACAGTTCTAGAAGTCAGAGATCCAAAATAAATCTCCTAAGGCTAACATCAAAATGTCAGCAGTCTGGGTCCCTTCTGAGGTCATGGGAAATATCTGTTTCTTGCCCCTTGTATTTACTGAGGGCCATCTGCTTGCTTTGGCTCACGGCCCTTCTGCTATCCTGAGAACCACGGCATAGTATCTTCCAATAAATACCTATTTCTCTCTCCTCCTCCTCCCTCTCCCCCTTTTTTCTTCTTGTCTCCCTCTTATAAAAATCCTTGCTGGGCAGTGGTGGCGCATGCCTTTAATCCCAGCACTCAGGAGGCATAGGCAGGCGGGTCTCTGTGAGTTCGAGGCCAGCCTGGCCTACAGAGTGAGTTCCAGGACAACAAGAGTTACAACAGAGAAACTCTGTCGGGGGGGGGGGGAAGAAAGAAAGAAAAGAAAAGAAAACCTTATCCCAACAGCCCCATTAAATCCCAGGTAAGCTCCTCCTCTCAATATTCTTCATCACACCTGCAATATTCCTTGTGCTGGTCAAGGCAGCCTGACCTCAGGCTCCGTTGGTAGGACATACACATTGGCCCTGGGCAGGGTTGGGGGAGGGGGGCAGAGACCAAAAGCTGGGCGTAGAGCAGAAAGTTCTTTCATCGGACCCAGATACTGAAGTGCTGTTGAAAGCCAGGTCTAAGAGACAGAGCTGGCTATGAGAGAAGCCGGAACTGTGGTTGGTTGGTTGGTTTGGACTTTTGAAGTCAGTTTCACTATGTAGCCCAGGCTGGCCTTTGAAATCAAGATCCCCCTGCCTCAGCCTCCCCGGTCCTGAACTTGCAGGCACCACCGCACCAGCTTAACTTTGCCCATTAAAGTGCAGGGCTGGCTTTTTCTAGGGCTCGGAATGCCCCAGCTTGTCTCCTCCCCTGGGATGCCCTGGATTCATACTTGGCTGACTTTTCATTGTTCTGAGTCTTAGCTCCGCACGAGGGGATGGGGGACCCGTGTAGGGGTGTCTCTGCTCCTCCCTTCTGAGGCAGTGTCCGCCCACCAGCCAGCCACAATGGCCTAGCCCGCTTTTATTTCCTCCGAGTCCCTTCAACACCCTTTGAACTGACCTGTCATCTGTATTTCTGCATGTCTCTAACTTGTCTTGTTTAGAGTGATGTCTCCATATAAGCACAGCATAGATAGTTAATATGTATTTGTTAAAGAAACAGATGAATGAACCGAGCAATTCATTTTCTTGTCAGTAAACTTGAACTTGAATCTCTCGGTTCAGTTGATCATTGGTATTCTCTCAGCCTTCCACACCTACCAGCCGCTGTCTTTGCTGGGAGATAAGGAAATAATTCCTTTCCCTGAGGCTTCATCAGGAGAGCCAGAGAACTTCAAAGAAAGCTGGATTTGGCTCTGACTCTCTTCTTGAACCAGGACCTGGCCAGAAACAGCAGGTGAAGGGGGGAAGCAGAGCCAGGTGCTCGCAGCTTGTGCAAACACCATTTGGAAGGTTCTGACCCAAGTTTATTGGGGGCAGAGTGGACTGAAATGATCACAATCATGGTCTCTGACCTAGTTCTGCCCTGACTGGTGCTTCTGTTGCCTTAGGCAAGTTCCTTATGCCCTTAGTACCTCAGTCTCTTCATCTGCAAATTGACCATAATGGCTACCTTTCCCTCCGCAGGTGCAGCACTGATTTAATTTGGTAAAATAGTAAAATCACCCTCCAAGCTGATTATAGGGAGCAGTCAAAATAGCTGCTATTGGCACCAGGCACTTTCCTGTATATTCTTTGAAGCCTTCCAAATACCCTGCAAGGGCGTTCTTGCTCTTCCATTTTAACTGAGAAGAAAGCAGAGGCTCCGCAGTGGCCACTGTGTAAACTCAGACAGTACCCAAGCTCCTTATCCCTTACATCCGGCCATGCGCCCAAGTGCCTCCAAAAGCTAACCGGAATGGTTCCGCTGTCAAGGCTAGGGCTAAATCCTTGGCATGCTAATCGTGCAAGTACTTGCTGTCAGTCTGGCTTCTTTGGCCATGCGTACACCAGAATACAACAACACCACACACAACAAAGAGTCAGTCTCTCCCCCACCCCTCTCTCTTTCTCTCTCTCTCTCTCTCTCTCTCTGCCACCCCAGAGGTTAATTATGTAGCCCAGGCTATGCCTCAAACTCACAGCAATAGTCCCACCTCAGCCTCCCAGTAGTGGGAGTACAAGCCTGTGACATCACGTTTGGCAGAAGTTCTTTTAAATTGTGCTGAGAATCTACCAGTTCTGATGCTTTGGGCACAAAGGAGAAAGGACAGTGCACAGCATAGCCCTCCTTCAGCAAGCCGTAGCCAGTGCTCCCAGGGGGTACAGACTGCTCCCTACAGGAAAGGGAGTCAGACTGAAGCTGAAGGAGGGAGAAATGAGTAGGCATTAAACTAAAACGGCCCTGGGGAGAGGAAGAAGGGGATGGAAGGGCCAACTACAGATGTGGGCCTGGGGCTCTAGGCTATTCCCTCTTAACTGCCCTGAATCCATAACTGGCACATAGTAGGGGTTTTTGTTTTGTTTTGTTTAATACTTGTTCATCAGAGAGGAACTGAGAGGAGTCGGCATGATCACTTCCAGAAACAGATACGACTTAGGGCTAAGGCACGAGGACACTGACATAGCTAGTAAGTCTCATGGCCAGGATTAGATGGAAACATTTTGGCAGTCAGTTGAGTAACATTGTCAATAGCAGAACAGTTGCATAAAATACAGGATAGCTGGGCTGGCGAGACGGCTCAGCCGGGAAGGTGTTTGCTGCTAAGAGCAGTGGCCTAAGCTTGATCCCCAGGGCTCTCGTGGTAGAAAGAAAGAGCTGACTCCCTCCCATCCTTCTCCACCTCCACACATGGGCTGTAGAACAAATGTACACACACACACACATGCACACACACACATGCACACACACACACACAAGCACACATACACACACATGCACACACACACACAAGCACACATACACATACACACATACACACACACATGCACACATACACACACATGCACACACACACATGCACACATACGCATACACACATGCACACACACACATGCACACATACACACATACACACATACACACATACACACACACATGCACACACACACATACACGCACACATACACGCACATACACGCACATGCACACATACATACATACACAAATAAATGAATAAAATAAATATTTTAAATTGTTTCAGTTATAGTTAGTGTGTGTGTGTTCACACACATGAAATAAATAAATAAATAAAAATGCTTTTTGAAAATTCAATTACATTCTTTATTTCTCTCTCCTTCCACCATGCAGGCCCTGGGGATTGAACTCAGGCCAGGCTTGGCGGCAAGTGTCCTTACCCACTGACCCATCTTGCCAGCCTCCAATAAATTATTTTAAGAGTCAAATGATGGGATGCCAAGAAGGACAGTGGGAGAGGAGCGCTGCCATGTCCACCCCAGGGACGCATCTTGCACAGTGGCAAGTCAGGTACGGAGCTAGCGCAAAGCCGCGTGGTGTGTGGTTCAAGTCACAAACACGAGCGTGACACACAGTGTTTGAGATCTGGATAGCAACTTCGCTGGGGGAAGATGATGGGGTTAGAGGTCAGGATCTCACAGTAACTCCTGGGAAGGTCCAGTCATTTGTGATCACTTGCTGCGCAGACAGCCTGTGCTTCATGCATTTTTCTATGTGAATTCTTATTTAGGAGTTTTATGTTTTAAGTGGAGATACTTATTAATCCATTCATGTTGTTTTTAATTTTGGCTGTTTGTGATACAACTTGCTATGTTGCCTTGTTTGGTCTGGTGCTCACTATGTAGCCTCGAACCTGCAGCAGTTTTCCTGCTTCTGCCTCTGCCTCCCAAGTGCTAAGATAATAGGTGGGAGCCACCATACTCAGCTGCATAATTTTATTTTAAACATTAAGTACAAATATTCCAGAAAATTCCTATGATGACTCAAGTTGAAGCTGATGTCACCAAAGCCTTTAGCCTGGAACAGAGGAGAGTCTCAATAAATACTCATTATTGTCACTGTGATCATGTCAGTTCGCTTTCCAATTGGCATGGGGGAATTTTTAAAGGATACCTGGATTCATGCACCAGGAGTCTACCCTAAAAGGGAAAGGGTAAGGGTTGGATACATGATCAAGGCAAACCCCTACTGCCACCCAGACCTGCTTATCACCAATACCAAAGCCAAACCTCATGGCCATGTGCCATGAAGGAGTCTAGAGTCTACAGCCTAGAGCCTGGAGCCTGGAGCCTGGAGCCTGGAGAGCCTAGAGCCTGGAGAGCTTGGAGCCTAGAGAGCCTGGAGCCTGGAGCCTGGAGAACCGGAGAGCCTTGGAGAGCCTGGAGCCTGGAGTCTGGAGAGGCTGGAGAGCCTGGAGCCTGGAGCCTGGAGAGCCTGGAGCCTGGAGCCTGGAGTCTGGAGAGCTTGGAGTCTAGAGAGCCTGGAGCCTGGAGCCTGGAGTCTGGAGAACTTGGAGTCTAGAGAGCCTGGAGCCTGGAGAACCTGGAGAGCCTTGGAGAGCCTGGAGCCTGGAGAGCCTGGAGAGCCTGGAGAGCCTGGAAAGCCTGGAGAGCCTGGAGCCTGGAGCCTGGAGCCTGGAGAGCCTGGAGAGCCTGGAGAGCCTTGGAGAGCCTGGAGCCTGGAGAGCCTGGAGAGCCTGGAGAGCCTGGAGAGCCTGGAGAGCCTGGAGAGCCTGGAGAGCCTTGGAGAGCCTGGAGCCTGGAGAGCCTGGAGAGCCTGGAGAGCCTTGGAGAGCCTGGAGCCTGGAGAGCCTGGAGAGCCTGGAGCCTGGAGAGCCTGGAGAGCCTGGAGCCTGGAGCCTAATCCCAACACAGCTCCTACTTTGTCCCAGGTTCTTTGCCCTTTTTCCATTACACACACAGAAGACCTTTTTATAACTTGAGGCTCCTGAATTCCGACCAAGCATGTGGGTCTGTGAGGTCAGCTGTCCAGATAAGCAGACTACAGGGCCAGAACACACTGCCCCAAAGCTCACTGTGTCCCACAGTAAAGCCTCTGTCCCTCAGGGGGACGCCCCCACCCTTCACTTCCTCTCAGGACAATGACATTTCTTCCTGGGCCTGGGTCTTCTTCCAGGCCACCTAGTCTGTGTGCTGCCCAGGGTCTAGTACCCAACCCCATTCCACCACCTGCCACAGGGATCACAGGTACGTGTTCACACAGACACAAGTCACACGTTCCTCAGCAGGCTCACCCTCCCACTCATCAAGAGAAGCTTATGAAAAGGAGTCTGTCTCCCCATCCAGCCCCCCAACTTCCAGGAGAGCCTTGAGAATCCAAGACAGAGTTTCTCAAATGTAGCCCCATGTGGTTCTGTGTCACCATCTTCAGCCACACAGATCTCTGCATCCTCCCCAGCAAGCCCTATGCCTTCTGAGCAAGGTCCAAAGTGATGGGACCTGAGTTTTATCACATCACATAGGGTCTTTATTCACAAAAGACAGAGACGAGGGTACAAACTGAAATGCTTCCAAGGCCAGATGCTAGAGAGAGCACTCCCTGACATCCCTCATACACAGATACACAAGGCACAGAGGAGGTTGGGAACATGTTGTAGACCAGACATGGTGTCAGAGATTGAGAGTTTCCTCTCCTTTACTGACGGAGATTCATTATCAAAGATTATAAGAGCAGATGTCACACTCTATAAACACGTAACTTTGTCCCAGAAAGTTCTGAAGAGCTGATCCTAGATCGGCTCCATGTCTCCTGTGATAAACCATCCCAAGATGTCGTGATTGAAGGAATGGTTCCTGGACTAACTTCTCACCGTCCTGTGTCAGGTCAGCACTGGCTCATTTTGGCAGGTCTTCCTTGAGATGTCTCCTGTGGCCTCAATAGATGGGGTGGGGGCTGGGACATTCACAATGGCAACACACTGGTTTCTGGTTATACGGGGGAGGGCTGAGAGGCTGGGCCTCTCTCCATGCGGACTGTCCTTATAACTAGCTGGGAGTGCTTTGTGGTAGCTGGACCAAGAGTGAGCATTCCACAGAAGAGAAGTCTGTCCTCCATCCAGATACAAAACAATGCACACTACCTTATGTTAAATTCTAGAAACTCTCCAAAGCGGAGAGCAGACCAATGGCTGCCAGTGTCAGGGTGGGGGAAAGGGAGCAATGGGTTATATGAAAGTCTGGGCAGATATTTGGAAGAACAAATGTATTTATTATCCCAGGTGTGGTGACAATTTCACAGATGTACAAAAATATCAAAATTAATCCCATATGTAGTTTATTGCATATCAGTAATCTCTCAATAAAATGTTGGTTAAAATGAAACATTGCACATAAACATAAATATATTGTGTTTTGTTTACTTGAAGCAGCTGTTGGTAGCGCAAAAGTATAGTCTTCCCTCTTTCTTTTCTTTTTTGTTTGCTTGTGTTTTTGAGAGGTTTAAGTGTCCGTGGCTGACTTAAAATTTAGTGGAAGAGGACCTTGAACTTCATGTATCACCACATTGGTTCAGTTATTCCGTGCTGGAGGCTGAACCCAGGACCTCATGCATTCCAGGCAAGCACGCCACCCACTGAGCCACATCCCCAGACCTAGAAAGCATTTTTAGATTTCATCATTCACAAATCTTATAGATGCTGCAACATGGATTGGCAAAACTCGCCAGTCCACCAGCCATTGTTTCTGAGTGTATTGCACACACTTCCTCATCGTGTGGCTGTCACATACAGACCTAGTGTGTTCTTTCCTTCCCTACGTCATGCTGCATCCTGGCAGTCACTCGCTACGGCTTTAAAGGACATCATCAGCTTCTCCCCAATTGCGTGACCTTTCTTTTTCCTAGCACTGTTCTGGGTTCTGCGCCAGATAACTTGCTTTCTATGGCTTTTTAGCAGAAGCATTGACTGTTCTGAGACTCTAGCCCTTTAGAAGAAATTCTCCTTCCCACATGGCCAGGACCTGCAGTTCATTGTCCTTTCACACAGGGCCATATGCTGGGACCACATGAATCACAGGACTGCGTAAAGCTCACAGCTATAGAACGCAGCTTCTCTCTGTCCAGCAGATCGCTGTTTACTTCAGCTGTCATGACAAGCATGCTGGGGGCTGGGGGCTGGGGATATAGCTCAGGGCAGCACACACAGGACAGCACACACAGGACAGCACACACAGGACAGCACACACAGCAATCTGAGTTTGGATCCCCAGAACTCACATTAAAAGCCAGGTGTGGCGACATGCCCCTGTCGCCCCTGTGCTGGGGGATAGAGATAGACAGAGCTCAGGGGCTCCATGGCCAGCAGTCTGGCTGAAACTCTGAAGTTCAGGTTCAGTGAGAGACCTGTCTCAAACAAAAAAGTAGAAAAGAAGAAAGGAAGGAAAAAGAAAAGAAGGAAGAAGAGAGTTATGGAGGAGGAGGAGGAAGATGGAGGAGAGGATACCCTGGTGTCAACCTGTGGCCTGCACACTTAAATGTACACCTGTACACACACACACACACAAACACAATCATAGGCTGTCTGAATGGCTTAAACAGCCCCATGCAACCAACAGTTTTGTCTTGAACTTGCTGTGTAGCCAAGGGTGACTTTGAACTTTCAACCTTCCTGCCCCTACCTCCCTCCGGATTACAGGTGTGCACTCCCACGCCCTGTTTATGTGATACTGGGGAGCAAACCCAGGCTTCTTGTGTGCTAGGAAAGTATGCTACTATCTGAGTTACACCCGGGCCTCAGCACTTACTCCTCAGGATTCTGAGACTGAAAGCCTAAGGGGACCAGCATGAAGGGTTCTAGGGAGGTTCCTCCTCCTAGTTTGCAGATGGCCTCCTCCTTGCTGTGCCTTTAGATAAAGACATTAATCCCATTCACAAGGGCTACACCCTCCACCCAATATCATCTCAAAGGCTCTTTCTACAATACCCTCACACCAGGGACAAGGGCTTCAACAAACCCTGTTAGAGAAGTTTACTTTTAGTTATGTATAAAGTAATTGTTTTGTGCACTATTGGGTGAAGGACTGCCTAGGTCTTGGTGTTTTGTATTGTCGGCAGGTGTTGGATTTACGTGGGGAATGTTTGATTGCTTATGATCTGCATGTGCTATAAGTAGAACACCTGGGGCATTCTGAATCAATAAAAAACACCTGAGCTCAGTTGCTTGGGGTTCCACTGTCCAGTTAGCACTGGTCAGGATAGTGTTTCTCTCTGCTGAGGTCTGGCAGAGTTTGCGCATATGAGAATGTCTCTGTGTCTTCTTTGGTGAGCTGCCACAGCAGCATACAACTACAAAATCCATTTCAGGGTGGGGTCCAAGCACTCAGTCCATGGCGATTTTCATTACTTGTCACTGACTGATTTCAGGCTTACGTGTGAGGCTTTATCACTAGCCCTCCAGAATAGCCTGGATGCCTAGAAGAGTCTTCAAGACCAGACTCTTCCTTGGGGCCACCAAGATGACTTAGTGGGGAAAAGCACTTGCCACCGAACTTGATGGGTGCAGTCTCCAGAAGCCACATAGTGGAAGGAAAGAATCAACTCTCACGAGCTGCATCTGTTCTCTGCCATGGTGTGTGTGTACGTGTGTGTGTGCGTGCATATACGTATGCGTGTGCGTTTGTGTGCCACTAAATAAATAAATGTGAGAAGCCTCCTCTCTTCACACTTCATCTTCAATTCTCACCACATGACCCTCAAAAGAGTTTGTAAAACCCAAGTGTTAATGGAATAAAGAACAGAAGGGCCTGGGTAAGTTACAGGAAAGTGAAACAAACCTCAACGGTCCCAGCATCTCTCTCTTCTAACCTACAGTCTATGTTTTGCAGTGTTTATAGTAACTGGCAAGAAGCCAGGTAGGGACAGCTGAGTCACAGTGGGTAAAATTCCTTTCTTGGCCTTAACATTTCTCTCTGATTTCACATCACACACCCATGAACTTCTTAGACCCCGTATGAAAGTTAGCATCATCTAAGGAGAGGTGGAAAAGGATATTTCGGAGGGAAAGGAGGCGTCATCAATCCACCACACCCCCTCCAGGCAGGGAAAACTCACTAGTCATCAGCAGCCAGTGGATCCATCTGAGAACAGACCCCTCTGAGTAAGTGTGAAAGTCCCTCATATGGCCACGCGTTCAAAGATTTGATTGGGTGATCCTGTGGGCCTTCTCTTTCAGACCCAGGATTCTTTGTGGCATTGCTCACCCTCTCACAGTGTTGCTAAAATTCCTTTCCTCGGAGAGATGTAAACTACATCTACCCCTCTTCCTAAAGTCCCAGTGACAAACTAAAGTACAGCCAGGATTCCGCCAAAGCTCACTTGGGGTAACCAATGAGTCCATGAGGCTTGCTTACAGAGCAATGTGTGAGGGATTATGGGGAAGAGCACCGAAGTCCTCAGAGTAGCCACAGCAGAAGGTCTGCACCCAGTGGATTGTCACTGTTCTCACCCAGAAGGAGACCAGGATGAGCTCCTTCTGAATTTGAAGTTTTTATTGAGCCACACAGACCCAACTGATGGCACACACTCTTGTGACTACAAGTCCAGAGGCAGCCCGGAGCTGAGTAAACAGGAGGTTTATAAAGGGAAAAACCACACGTTTGGTACATCCCATTGATGTAGCTGTGGTGGCTGTTAGCAAGCATGACAGGATATGAACTTTTAATAAGAACAGGGCACAGTTGTGTCACCATGGTGTTTCTGTTTGATCAGGGAACAGAAAGCCCTGTGGTTACAGAGCTAGAACAATGCAAGGTAGTGAAAGTTCCTGTAAGTACCCTTTGTGCCCGAAGGTCAGGTTGACTTCAGTTTTAGCCTGAGGTTGGGTCAGGAGTTAGCAAATTTGTTTTTCTCACTTCAGGATAATGGCTTTGCTATGGCTGTATAGATGGAATTCCCTCCCCTCCCCCCCCTCCCCCACCTGTGTCTTTTAACACCTCTCACAGGATCACATGCAGTTAGAGCAGAATTGCATAAACTGGCTGAGGGGTAGGCTGGATACTGGCAATGTGTGTGTGGGGGGGGCGTATGGGGGGGTGTTACAACTCTTCCTGCTCCCTCCTTCTGTGAGGAAGGGTAAAAAGCCAACAGGCCCAGCTGGGATACTGCACGAGCAGGCTCAGCAGAACAGCCAGTGATGGTGGCTGTTTGGCAGAGGATAGGCCCACAACACACACCTTTAGTTCTATACTGAGCCACGCCATGCAGGTCTTCTTAAATAAACAACTTCCCAGGCCAGCACAGTTCTGGGGTCTTGTGCCCCCACCCTTCAAAGTCGGTCTCCAAGGAGCCATTCATATACTCATCTAGGAAATCCGCATCTCTTTCCCTTGTGGGAAAAATCAAGCTAATGATCCTTTTATAATCCAACCTTATAGAACCATTGTGCATCTAATGTGATACAGGGTTCCCAAGAAATTCGAAGTCAGAAAGGCAGGTGAATCATCACCATCTTAATAGAAATTGTTATTATTACTGTACTACACCCACACATAGTGCTCCTGTTGCTGCACCTGCTTCTATGAAAATTCCTCTTTCTCCACAAACCACCGAGCTATTAGGTAATACCATTTGTGCCAAATGGTTCAGGGGTAACAGAACATTCTGGATTCTTCAAGATGTGGCTGGAGTCCCCCAGCAGGATCTTTGAAAGAGTTACTTTTTATTTTATTTGAACTAGGCTTCCTGGGTTGTCAGCTTTAGAAAATTCAACCACAGTGAATTAAGAATTAAGAATATAAGAAATGGCTTAGTCAGTCAAGCACTTGTCATGTAAGCATGGGGACCAGAGTTTGGAGTCCCAGTACCCACACAAAAAGTGGGTCATGACAGTACAGGCCTGTATCTCAGTGCTCAGGAGGTAGAGACAGAGGCTTCCCCAGGCTCATGGCTTAGCTTGTCTGGCTGAGTCATCCAGCTCCAGGTTCAGTGGGAGACCCTGTCCCAACATAAATAAATAATAAAGTGGAGAGTGATTGAGAAAAACACTCAGCTTTTACCTCTGGCCTTTACACGTACATGCACATACACAATATATACATGTAGCCGGGCTTAGAGGTGCACGCCTTTAATCCCAGCACTCGGGAGACAGAGGCAGGAGGATCTCTGAGTTTGATTTTGAGGCCAGCCTGGTCTACAAGAGTAAGTTCCAGGACAGCTAGGGATACAGAGAAACCCTGTCTCAAAAGAAAACCCAAACATATAATATAATATAATACAATAAAAAAGAAAGAAATGAATGAATGAATGAATGAATGAGTTTATCAAAACATACTGGCTGTGTTGATTTGAATGATAAATGTGCTCTACAGCCTCTAGCATTTGAGTACTTGGTCCCCAAGAGATGGTACTGTTCAGGTTTAGGAAGCGTAGCCTCGTTGGAGGAAGTACGCCACTGGGGGTGGGCTTTGAGAGTTTAAAGACTAGCACCTCTCTGAGTTTGCTCTCTGTGTGCTTGCAGTTTAAGAGGTGAACCCTCAGCTTCCTGCACCTGGTGCCAAGCATTCACTCTGCCATCATGGACTCAAATCCTCTGGAACCCAAATAGACTCTTTCTTTTAAAAGTTGCCTGGGTCCTGGCGTTTCATCACAGCAACAGAAATGTTACTAAGACAGCGGCATATGCCTGTGATCCTAGCACCTGGGAGGCTGAGGCAAGAGGGGCTTGGTTATACACAGAACACTTACAGCTGATTCTTACCACTATGTCACATGACACTGGACGTCTTAGCCCCTGGGGGCAGATGGAGCAGAAGAGACAAATTGGAAGAAAGGATTTAAAACTCTCATCGTCTACCTAGAAAACCCAACAGGCAACAAACAGATTATTACACCTTAAAAACAGTGTTTCCAGATACAAGATTAGCTGTAAAAATCAGTAGTGTCTCTCTGCACCAGCAATAAACCAATAAAATAAATACCTGTAAGACACACACTTTTCTCACATTTTTGTGTCTTTATAATTTCAGGTGCTTCTTACATCGATGGCATCCAAGATCTGAACATATATATATATGCTGCCCACAACAGTCAGCTGTTTTAGACAGTCATAGATATAATAAGATATAATATGTAAGTAGACAAGCCACCGTAGAGGAAACTGCAACTGAAACTAAAACAGAAGATGAAACTCCAGTGGGTGAAGTGACTCTAGTTTTGATGACGCAAGTTAATAGTGTACGTTAACCTATAGGTTCAATGTAATCTCAGTAAAAGTTCCATATGGAGTTTTAGGGAAATTTGGTTAGCTAATAATCTGCATAAAGACTTCAAAGTGTAAAGTTAACCAGAGAAAGTAAAGAAGATTATTGAAATGTAAGACGCACACACACACACACACGCACACGCACATTGTCTGAAACAAAATCTCGCTGATTTGCCTAGGCTGGCTTCCGATTCTTGGGCTCAAGCAAACCTCCTGCCTAAGACTGGGATTACAGGCAGTGCTGGAGTAGCTGTGATCACGCACCCCACTGAGCAACCTTTTAAAAAATTATCACCACTTGAGAATTTTTAGGGCTGGGGAGATGACTCAGCCGTTAAGAGCACATGCTGTTCTTCCAAAGGACCTGAGTCCAATTCCCAGAACACCTGGCGGTTCGCAACCATCCATTATCCTAGTTCTGAGAGATCCAGTGCCATCTTCTGACTTCCACGAGCACCAAGCATTGCATGTGGTGTAAACAGACGCATGCGGGCCAAACACTCAAACATAAAAGAAAAGGAATAAAACAAACACTATTTTTCCCCTAATCGTGACTTTCCTTTCCAAAGGACATTTAATTACACTGACTTTCTATTTCCATGCCAGACGTAGGTCTGGACCTTATACACACAAAGAGTTAAAATTTCCTTGGTGGGTGTGTTTTCTTTGTTTCTGTTTGCTAAGAGCTAACTCTCGCCTTCTTGGGGATAGTTTACCTCCCCTCACCACCACTGGGAAACGTATTTTTTTCACTTCCACGTGAGGGAGAACTTGAAAAAAAAAGATAAAAGCACAACCCCCACAGACACACGGGCAGTACGAACCTTCATCCTTCCTGCCTGCCTGCTAAGTCACCGCACATTTGCCTGTCTCGTGGCCTGTGGTGCAAAAGCTCAGTAGGCCCGACTGGGCGCTTTGCTTGGGTCTCCGCAGTCGCATAGCTGGATGACATGTCAGTAGTGAGACTGAACTCCCCATCGTCGGCTCTTCCCTTTCCAAGGTTTGTGACCTTTTCCGCCAATCTCTTAGACCAGCGGCATCTAGTGAAGTCCTTCTCATGATTCAAACACCTTTGTCAACTTTGTTTTTTGTTCTACATCTCTGTGCAGCCTCTGCTTGTTTTTTAAGAGGGGTTGGGGGTTGCACCAAAGCACAGAAGCATGTGGAGGTCGGAGGTCAGAGGATAACTTGCCGGAGCCAGTTCTCTCCTTCCTCCAGGACAGTCCCAGGGAATAAACTCAGGACTTAGGACTCGATGGTAAGCAGCTTACTCACTGAGCCAACTTACGAGTCCTGTCTTTGCTTTTGAAGCCTTGGGTGACTAGACAGGGCAAATAACCCAGGGTACTCTTCCTGGAGGTCTATGACTATTAACATCTGCGAAGTCCCTTGTCTGAAGTCCCTAGACTAGTAATTGATTAATCAGGAGGATCTTAGTGTACTATCTTTTAACTAGAATTACATTAAAATTAGGGCAAATGGAGAAATGTTTTCAATGTATAGGCTACATGGGGGCCTATGCATTGGGTTAGAACATGCGAAAACAGGAAGGAAACAAGTCCAGTAGGAACTGGGTGTCTTAGCTACTTTTCTTGTTGCCATGACAAAATCCCTGACAAAAGCAGCCCTAGAAAGAAAAGGCTGGCTTCCTTTCGAGCTCATGGTTACAGTCTATCACAGCGGGGAGCACTCACCTCAGAGCACAGGTTCCCACTGCTCCGCAGTTGGGTAGTGGAGAGAGAACGCTGGTGCTCAAAATGAATGATGCATGTGAAATGTGCAGGTGAAAACATCCCTGCTGCATGCGGCCTTTTGTTGGATTACATTTGAGACAGGAACTCTCTGCATAGCCCAATCTGCCCGCAAAATTCCTGATTTCTCCTGCGTCAGTCTCCCAAGTGCTTGGGTTACAGATGTGCACCCCTACGCCTGTATATGTGGTCATAGTTTGAGTACGGTCTTGAGATCAGTCTGCTTATAATCAAGAGGTTGGGGCGGGGAGGGGGTTGTCATCACACCAGGGTTCCACCTTAGAACTGAAGCCATGCTGTACTGGTCTGGTTTGGATCAGGGGTGTTGCAGGAGGAGACCCTTCGTGTGCAGATGTGCTCCCGGATCTCTTCTCTAGCCCCCTCCAAAGGTGTCTCTTTCCGGAGCTTCCTTGGCCCTGTCTTCCGCAGTCAGTGGCCTGCCTACAGCACCCTTGCTTTCCACAGTTCTATTACTGCCATGCACCGCTGAAACAAATGGCCACAGACCACGGAACTTAAAGCAACAGAGATCTATCTCGTGTAGCTCCCAAGACTGGATGTCCAAAGCGAAGGCTGTTGGCGGGACTGGATCCTTCTGGAGGCTCCAAGAGGGAATCTGCTCTGTGATCTTCTCCCAGATCTTCTCCTGGCAATCCTGGGCTTCCCTTAGCCCAGACATGCATCCCTCCATCTGCTTCCACCGTCATGTGGCCTTCCTTCTATCAGCCGCTGCATCCTCACTGGTACCCTAAAAAAACGGTGCTCAGGGGACACCACTAAATTGGAAACCCATCCTCACCCCAACCGACCTCACTGTAACTAAGGATATAAACAAAGACCTCATTTTCAATTAAAATCACACTCTGTGGTCCCCAGATGGGCCTGAAATTGAAGGGATGTTATAACTTGTTACCAGAGTTGTCAGGGTCAGAGCCTGGCCCTGCAACCCTGGCAAGCCGGGTTCAGACAATAACAGCCAATTCAACTAACCAAGAATAGTTAAAAAAAAAAGCAGAGAAAGGAGATTTATTCAATGTGGCCTCGTTTAGAAGAGGAACAGAGAACTGGAGGCTCTAGCTCCAGTTCCATCTTCTGGGTCCTAACGTAAGGTTCAGGTTTGTAGAGGGCAAAAGGCATCAATAACAAGGAGTCGAGATGTGGTCCCACACATCATCATCTGGACTCCAGACTCTCCTATAAGGAAGTCTGACGAGTCAGAACCTCGTGGTCCCTTTTTGGGAGACAGGTCCTCCCTTTGGCTAGCACAGCTCTCAGCCTTAGCCTTTTCCCAAAATGAGTTTCTGGGGGAAATTCTACTTCCTTGGAGTCTACTGTTTCAATACTCTGATGCAGCCAATGGGAACTATCTTCGTTCCTGTCACGGTTGTAAAGACAGTGAGTAGTCCGCCATCTTGGGCCTGAGAGGATGATCAGCCTGATACAGGGTCAGGCAAGAGCCACTCGGGCAGCATAGCTTCAACAATAGGCGAAACCAGAGAGGACTCTGAGCAATCCTGTGTGCAGCAGGCAGAAAACCCCTGTGTGCTCTGTGGGCAGAAATGGGGAAGGGCAGTAGCTTTGCTTTGAGGTTCCTTCCAACCCTGAGGCTTTCCGGTGCCTCTCTAGATCCATCCGAGATCCTGCAACCTTCTCCAGCTTCCTTGAGAGCTTCTTTGCTACCTAATTATGCCGCACCCAACCCTGCAAATGAGAATTCTAACTGAAGTCCAGCTCTGAAAGCCTGAGGCATGACCAGGTAAGCATGGGCAGTTCCCAGGGTCTGATCCTGCATTCCTAATGCCCGTCTCAAGGGGCTTGTGTGCTCTGCTCTGCAGACCTATTAAGGGTGACCTCAGGGTGACAGCTGAACAATATTGTCATCCCATGTGACATCTGAATTTGGTGAGAAATAATTCTCTTGGCCTGGAAATCCCAATCCCAGCTCCCTGCTTGGTGGAGAGTTAGCTTGGTGTGTGTGTGTGTGTGTGTGTGTGTGTGTACATATGCACACACACATGAGTACATCTGTCTGTATGTACGTACTGCTACAAAATGATATCTGTACTCTTCCTTTTCCTTCCATTTCACAAAGCCAGCCAACACCTGCAGCCAACTCAGACACCCCAGTAAAGTGGCCATCCAGTCCAGAATGTTATTCTTCTCCATTGGTCATCACCACATTTGGGAGCACAGCTGAGGGGAGCCCTTGGCAACAGTGTCTCTGCTGGTCCCTTGTGCAGGGACCTCACGAGTTCCGCGGACATCTAAAGGTGAGAAGGTCGAGACGCCTTTAAGCAGCTAAGCATTTTGCTCTTAAGCCTACTCAGTCACACTGAGGACGGTCCCACTGCTTGGAAGATGGCTCATTCACACGACTGTCAGACCCAAGCTTGTTATTCGTCCTCTCCATGTTGGCCTTTCTGCAGAGCAGTGTGGGCTTCCTCGGATTGCAGTGGCTGTATTTCAAGAGTGAGTAACCAGAGATACAGGAAGCGAGATGCTGCAGCTTCTCGAGGCCTGGATACCAACTCCGTATGCACTGGCTGAACGGTCTTATTATTTTTTAATCATTTTTGGTGTTCATCCATTGCCATGCATTTGAATATTCTCAAATAATCTCCAAAACTGTATTTAATCATTCCATCTAAATACCGACATCGAAGTGGCACAAACTCATACTTTCCCTGCAAGATCTGGATGCCTAAAAGTTTGGTAGTTTGGGGACCAGCAAGATGGCTCAGTGGTTAAGAGCTTGCGCTGTTCCCGTGGAATCTGAGTCTGGTTCCTGGCACCCATGGGTCAGTCACAGTCACCTGTAACTCTAGTTCCATGAGATACAATACCCTCTTCTGGCCTCCAAGGGCACTCATGTGTACAAACACACACACACACATACACACACACAATTAAAAACCAAAATAAAATTGTTTTTATAAAGTTGGAAATGTTGTTGAAAACTTTCATACTTTGAAGAAACTGGGGTTGGAATGGCGGTGTATTTCTGCGATCCCAGGACTCTGACGGCTACTGCAGAAGTGTGAGGTCGTGGTTGAACAACTGCTTAGACCAGATTCAAAGGGGGACATTGGGACCCCCCTTCTTCACAGAAAGAGGAGCTACTGCAAGTGTCTGCTATGTGTCAGGCACAGGGAGGGGGGAGAAAACGTGCTGAGCACAAGCTGTGTACCAGCATTTGTGTACGATCTCATTTAAACCTTAAAAATGTATAACGTGTGAGATGATAGACCCCAAAGACACCCACGTCCGGCTTCCTGGGACCCGTGGCTCGGACACACTATTTGTGAAGACATTATGTTAGTTGGCCATGGGAATTAGAGTTGCAGGGGGCATGTGAGAGGACAAAAGCACTTGTCATACAACCAAGACAACCTGAGTCCAATCCCTGGAGCCCATGCGTGGTATTTTGAATGAGAATGGCCCCCAGAGGCTCATATATTTGAATGCTTGGTCACCAGGGAGTGAAACTGTTTGAAAGGATTATAGGGATTAGGAGGTGTGGCCTTGTTGGAGGAAATGTGTCACTGGGGGTGGGCTTTGAGATTTTAAAATCCTAGGCCAAGCCCAGTCTTGTTCTCTCTGCCTGTGGATCAAGATTTAGCTCTCAATTACTCCAGCACCACGCCTGTCTGCCATCATGCTCTCCACCATGATGATAATGAACTAAGCCTCTGAAACTGTTAGCCAGCCCCCAATTGAATGCTTTCTCTTATAAGAGTTAACTCAGTCACAGTGTCTCTTCATAGCAATAGAACAGTGACTAGACATCATGTTAATGGGAGGGGAGCACTGGATAGATGGCTCAGCAGTTAAGAGAATTTGGCTGCTTTTTCAGAGGTCCTAAGTTTAATTCCCAGCATGACCTGGCAGTTCACAATCTGATGCCCTCTTCTGGTGTGCAGACATACATGCAGACAAAGCACCTGTACACATAAAATACATAAATAAATAAATCTTTAAAAAAATACATGCTGGGTTCAGAGGCTCACTTTTATAACCCAGCATTCACACTGCAGGGGCAGGGATGGGAGAAAGGGCCAGATTCTTGCACATACTGCACAGTAGCAGAAATAATAATTGTCACACCTAAACAAGCAGGAGAGAGAACCCATTCTCACAAGTTGTCCTCCGAAGGTGGTGGCACACGCCTTTAATCCCAGCACTTGGGAGGCAGAGGCAGGAGGATCTCTGTGAGTTTGAGGCCAGCCTGGTCTACAGAGTGAGTTCCAGGACAGCCAGAGTTACAACAGAGAAACCCAGTCTCAAAAAATAAACAAACAAACAAAAATGTTGCAGACAGAGTCAAGGTTGTTCATTGGCTCTCCTTGAGACAGGGGATCATTCTGTGAGTCCAATATCATAATCACAAGAGTCTCCCAAAGTACAAAACACAGAAGGAAGAGGCAAAGGGAAGCATGTGACCATAGCAGCAGGGTCAGAATGACCTGACAGAGAGAGAGCAACTTGACCCACTCTGGCTGAAGATAGAGAAAGGGGGATATGAGCCAAGAAGCTGCCTTTAGAAGCTCCTCTTTACAGCCAAGGAATGTAGCAATCTTTCACTTTTACACTCTCGCTGTGATGTATCTGGTTGCATGTTTGCAAAATACCTAAAGATGGCTGGAACAATAAAGACATTTAGTTATCTGGTGCAAGGAGATGTCCAGTGGCAGCTCAGTGAGGTGGCCTGGACTCCTGACTCTTCCCTATGCTGTGCTCAGCATGTTGCTTCTAATCTTAGGGTTGTTGCTTCATGGTTGCAAGCCGGCTGCTACAGTCCAAGCGTCTTGTCCTCAGGCAACATCATTCAAGGCAAGAGACAGGCAAGGGATGGACACAGAGAGTTCATGGCTTTTATCAGGATGCAAAGAATTTCTCCAAATAGAATCTCCTTGTCAGAACTCTGGCATGGCCACTCCTAACAGCAAGGGGAAATAGGAAAGGCAGCCCTAGATAAAGAAGCGTCCTGCTTAGTTTGGCCGATCATAGTTTAAATGGATCTGGGGAGGGGCCCACTATCCTTGAACCCAAGGGCTCTGTAGCTCTATTAGACAAACTCAGGTTCCATGTTGTGTTAGCAAAGAATTATGGTGGGGAAGAGGAGAAAGCCTATGAGCCACACATGATAACATACATATCTCATATGTGACCCTGAGATGTTCAGCTGGGCCTTCTGAGGCCATTAAGGTAGAAGCAGTCACCCGGCTCTGCCTGACCACCATTCTTCCTGCTTTCTTCTGATGAATGTGCCTTGGTCTTCCTTTGGCATATAGCCAATATCTCAACTCCTGGGACCCAAGTCTTGGATTGAAACGTCTGATGTTTGGGGGACCCTGGTCAGTAATCTCTTGAAAGGTGATGGGGCACAGACCAGTGTCATCTGGTAAGTCCCAAGCATCAGGGTAGTGGTGGGAAGACCAGAGGTGTCAACAAACTGTGACTTTGGCTTTCAAAGGGCTAGTTGGCCTGGCTAAGAGAAGAGCAGTTCCTGACATGAAAAGGTAGGCTTGCTCAAAGGCCTGATTCCAGGTGAGGCTCATCTGCATCTCACACTGGTGGGCTTGCATTTCCCAGGCCTGGTGCTAATGAGCCACCACGTCAGTGGGACTCTGGTATGCTGTTCCAACTGGAGTCCTGGTTGCCTTCCCTGGGAAGCTTTCCTTACCTCCTGATGACGTGAGGCCCAGCCTTTGCCTCTACTGACCTTGGACAAACTCTGTCATCACGCCATCTCCAGTTTGCCCAGTGCCTTGCTGTATGTGTGTACCTGCCTCTCCTGCTAGGCTGTGAAGGTCCTTGTGGCACGCTCAGAGCAAGGGCTCTGCACTGCTGCCTTTCCTAGTGTGACCGTTTTCAAGCCCTGGCACTCCCCTCGGAGAAGCAGGATAATGATACAGGTCGGTTTCCAGAGGAGGCTGGAGGCTGCTCTGACACCAACATTTAGTGGCTTTAACAAAACACTTTTCTTTGACCCTTACAGCTAAGTCAGAAATCTGATATGGATCTCTGTTCAGTATCAAGACGAAAGTCTGTTCTTAAGCCTCACAAGAGCTTCCCTAGACATCCTCACCAACGCCATTATCTCAGAAGCCCCTGCTGACAGGGTTTCAGCAGCTAGCCATCACTGCCCTCTCTGGAGGCAGGCCAGGCGCCCGCACCTCCTGTTGATAAACCATGACACCCTCTGACAGCCAGGTACACTGTATCACTGGCTGGGTACTGTTCCCTCTGCAATGCCCAAAGGAATGTGGTATAATTCGGTTATTTGGGAGATATTAAAGAAAAATATCGTATGAGAGATCTTTTCAAGTTCTTTGAAGTTTTTTAAAAATTCTATGTGTATGGGTTTTCCTGCAGGTATGTTTTCCCTTTATATTTTGATTTTCCTGCATGTATGTCTGTGTACCACAAGAGTGCCTGGCCAGAAGAGTTACAGACAATTGTAAGCAGCCACATGGGTGCTGAGACCAGAACCTGGATCCTCTGGAAGAGCAGCCGATGCTCTTAGCCGCTGAGCCATCTCTCTCTAGCCCTGGATTGTGTTTGTTGTCGCTTTGTTTTGCTACATGTAAACAAACATGTGTCATTTGATACATGTAAACAAACAAAAATGTTTTGTTTTTGTTTTAAGATAACAAAGAAGACAGATATAGTTACACATTCCTACAGTCCCAGCCCTTGGAAGGCTGAGGCAGGAGGATACTTGTGAGTTCCAAGCCAGACTGGGCTACACAGTGAGTTTCATGAGACCCTGTCTCAAAAAAGAAAACCTTGAAAAGCATAAAGATAACGGAATCATGAGAGTCCAGTCTTATACCAGGACAGTCGCCGGGCTGGCTTCTGACAAATGGAACTGAATACAAGTCTACCCAAGAGCTATTCGGCAACTTGTACAGACATTCACGAGCATCCTAGAGGACTGAGGCTGATATTTTCATAGTTTGATAAGGAGACAAAATAAACTGATGAAGAGTGAGGTTTTTACGAACTGTAAGAGTAACGGCAATAGTTTTTTACCCCGGCACGCACCGTGCGGTTTTGGCTAACGCTCCCACTGGGTCAGCTTGATGCCACACACCCACCCTAAGGAGGCCGCTCAAGTTCTGGTTGCCACATTTCAGGATTTTTCTGAGTCCATTCGTCGGGAAGGGTAACTTGGAAGTCAGTACAGGGGAAATCTCAACACTGGAAAACTGAACCGGTGATAACTCATTTCCTGGTAACCAGCACACTACTGGCAGAGCAGGAATCTGGCGGGATAATGATGCTAACATTTAACCACAACAATTAGGACTCCAACAACAGGGAACGGAAGGCCCGGCGTGTCGGGCTGAAAAGTGAGAGTGTTGAGCGACTACTCCACAAGCAATAGACTAATAAATTAATTCATAATAATAGCAATAATAATAGTGTGTCGTGTAACAGGAGCGGGGTAAGGACACAGCCGAAACCATGTCTAAGATTCGCCACGTCTCCAAGTACAAAAATGTAATCGATGTCACGGCTTCCAGCTCAAACCTGCGTTATGCAAATATCAGAGTCCTGAGCCTGACTGGCCCGGAATACATTTGCAAGAAGGTAACCTATTTTAAAGGCATTTGCACATGTGTGCTTGCACTTTGGGGGTCACTGAAAGGCTCCCACACAGCAAAGCATGAGAAGTCAATCCACCTACCAGCCCAGGGGACACGGATAACGGCAATGCTTCTGTGGTATTTAAGACAGAGGACTGTAGTCGGGTGTGCGATGTGGAGGAGCCCACACTCCAGCAATGCACGGGGTGTCTCAGGTCCTCCCCTCTCTGTCTGGCTCCGGATCGTCATGGTCTCTCTGTTCTTCAGTCAACATTTGGTGTTAAACAAAAGCTTTTCTTATGGAGCTGAGGAAGTCTTTGTGATAAGTCACCTCCCTCTGCCATTTATTCCACGATCTCGTGTCAATAAGGGAGAATCTGAGGATTTCCAGGGTGTGCTCAGCTTCCCCACCCCCACCCCCAAAAACTGGCATGACAGACTTGCACTTTGAGCTGTAAAAAAATCTCTAACCTGCCAATGAAAGCTACTCCCAGGGGAGCTTGGTATTTTACATGAGCTGCTTAAAATAAAGCAGCTCATCAAAACCACAGGCCCACTGCACATTCTAGAGAATTCTACCAGAGCAGACATGTAGAGTATGTCCGAAGCATAAGACCATTCTCTGTCAACACCTACTGGACAGAATGAAATGCAAGCAAATGAACGATAAGCCTGGGCTCTGGGGGGGGGGGAGGGGGAGGCGGGATGCCTCTAGAGGGGTTGCATAGGAGCAAAGGGTGTGTTGTTTCTAAGCGACCCATGAAGGTCCCTTTTAGATGCTCATAGGGTACTGGGTAGCATCCCCACAGACCTTCTGTTCCTCTGCCCAAAGCTGTTGAGGCAGACACCTGTCCCCGAGACACAGCAGGCTGCCCCTCAGAAGGCCCTGCTGCCCTTGGTGATGTCAGAGGCAGGACAGGATTAGAAAATAGTTCCAGGGCTGAGCACACTTTGGAGGCAGAGTCAGGCAGATTTCTAAGTTTGAGGCCAGCCTGGTTTACAGAGAGAGTTCCAGGACGGCCAGGGCTACATAGAGAAAACCTGTCTCAAAAAAACTAAAATGAAAAGAGAAGAAAAAGAAAGAAGGAAAGAAAGGAAAGGAAAAAAAAAGAAAGAAGAGGAAAGGAAAGGAGGGAGGAAGGAAGAAAGGGAGGGAGAGAGGGGGGTTGGACCAGGAGCAGCTGGCATTCTCCTACTCTAGGATGGAGACTCCAGCCTTTAACTCTGTCCTCCAAAAACATAAGGAAGCGCTACGGGGTTTCCTCTCCAGCACCCTGCACGCTTCTGCTTGCTAACTTGATCCAGGCTGCTTTTCTCCACCCACTCCCTTGCTCTCCCCCCTCCAGAAAGCCTTCCCCAGGCGGCAGCCCTTCCAAAGCTGGGTCAGATGACCTCCTCTATCTCTGAATCGCTGTGTCTGACTCCACACTGTCACACGGATGGGCCTCCAGAAAGTGCTGAGTCAATGTTGACCCAGGAAACAAATGGCCAGCTGTAAAGCGTGACTTGGAGCGCAACGGATCGATACAGACAGGAGGGCTCTACGGGCAGGAGACCACAGATGGATAAAAGGAAATCTGGGGACCTAGGAACTGTCGGGAGTCACGTGGCTGTGTACATGCATGGAAATTCATGAAGCTGTAACTTAGCGAGGGTATAATTTGTTGCATGTAAATTATAGACAATAAGGATTATTTTATTGTTGTTGTGGACGAGGTAAGAAAAAGAAAGGGGGAGGGCAGAAATAAAGAAAGCAGCAGGTTCCATTTCACGAAACCCCAGTGTAGGGGGGTTGGGCTGAGGTGCAGGGACTTCCTTTTTTAATAAAGTACTGTCTTGGTAGATTAAAGGCCACATGTAGAAACCGAGACCTCGGAAGATCTAAAGAAGACCAACAGACAGATGACCCTTCACTCCCGAAACCTGCACGCCTTCCCTTATCAACGGGGGTCTGAGGAGCGGTTGCAGCGCAGAGACAACTGCTCTGCCCCGGGAGGAATACAAAGGCACCAGACAGACCTGCTGAAGAGGAAGGATGGAGGGACTACTGCAGGGAGAGGAGTGAGGGGCGGGTAACTTCCCTGCCACAGGCCACAGGGCGCTTGGTTCACGGAAACCCCATCTTGACCCATCAAGGCCACTTTTGCTTTTTTTGAGATTAAGAACTTGAGCTTAAAAAAAAAAACCAACTTGACGTTTTCAGGAAATATTTTAGGTTAACACAATCCTAATTTCAGCAAAGGAAAACTTTTTTTCCTTTAAGAAAGCATCAAGCCTAAATGGAAAGGTTGATCATTTTTGTTGACAGTAAAATTAAGAGAGACTTTTCACCTAAAGGCAATGAAAACTTAACATCTATGCTGGGAGAACACTGCAGGGACGAATCTGACAGGAGAATGTGTAACGGACACTACACATGCAATTCCTACTCGTGTTTTCAACGGTCTGCTTGCCATCTTAAAATTCTATATCTGGGCTCCTGATTCCACCCTGCCCGATGGCTCGCCCTCCACCTCCATTGGCTCCTGGCAATCCCATCACTCTGTGGGGGCGGGCAAAAGGCTTCTACATCACACTTGACTCTTCACTTGTTCTCCCGCATGTGATCCACCAGCAAAGCCCACTGTGTCTTCAAGATACACCAACTAACTCTCCCATCTTCATAGGGCAAGCTGATCACCGCCTCTCTCTAGGATTACTGCGGTCAACCCTCGCTCGGGTCTTCTGTTTCTGCCTCACCCTCACACAGTCGAATCTCAACACAGCAGCCGAAAGGATTTCTTTAGGCCAAGGTAGATTCTGTTTCTCCTCTGTAAAAAAAAAAAGAAAGAAAAAAGAAAGAAAGCTCCTACATATTTCCAACATAAATCCAGCTCCTGACGCTGGTCTGTGGGTTCTGGACAATCAGACCACCTCACTTAATCCCTCCTAACCGCTGTTTGCCCTGTCTCGACCACATGGGCCTTCTTGCTGCCTTGAACAGTCTGGACATGATCTACCTCAGGGCCTTTGCACTTGCTGTTCCCTTTTCTGGAAGTTTCTTCCCTCGGTATCTGCACACCCCTCTCCCTTCTATCTTTCAGGTCTTTGTTCAAAAGTCCTCTGTCCAGGGAGTCTTCCCTGGCCATTCAAATATCACACGACTGCTTCTCACCCCATTCTCAACTTTACTGCTTTCTATAGAACCATTTGGAATGCATACACTGTGTATAAAGAATCTATAGAACATCATATAAGTATGCCTGTTCCGTCTTCAGACATCTGCTTAGACGCCAACTCCTCAGGAAGCCTTCCATGCTCACCTGCTCTCAGGTCAACCCACCCTCAGATCATCTCCTGTTTCAGATCATCTCCCGTTTCTTCTCACCCTAGGCTTGTAGTTGCTACTTAGTTTCATACACAGGGGCAGACTCTCACCCATCCCTGGTCATTCCCCGCAGCTAAGATTTCTCCTCAGCAGCACCTCCCCCTCCCCCCACCCCCATGGAGCCCAGCCCTGAGATCTCTCCAGAGCAGCCTCTGGGAACCCTGCCCTCACTTGCTAAGGCTGGACTCATTGCCACAATGTAACAACTGTCCTTGTCAGCCAGGTAGAAAAGAAAGTCAAGTCAACAGACTTGTGTTGGTGGGGGGGGGGGGGGTAATTGGGTAAAGTTCTGTTCTCCCATGATCCCCCACCAGGCTAACTGTCCACATGTCCATTAGGCAATTGACCTCTAAGCTCCACCCACCTTTCCCTGAAGCCTTTGCAGTAAGTCTTTTGCCTTCCCCTAACTTTGTTTTTTTCTTCTTCTTTCTTCCTATAGCGTAGGTGGTGATAGAGATGATTTTAGACCTAAAGAAATGTTTCAGACATTTAACTGCCATTGTAACAGACCCATCTAAGTTAATATGGCCATACACAACATCTTGGTTTTCTAGAATGTTCTCTGTGGGCAAGTTAGCTGCTCTTCTGCTACTTCACTGCCATTGAGAGTAACAGTTCCCTCAGACCACACAGACTCACTCGCTGACAAGCACACTGTTAATAAGCAGTTTACAACATGTAATTATAAGTCCCTTAAGGCTTCAGTTCTCTGAATTTTTTAGATGATCTGCTCACACAGTACAGGAAACATTTTCTTAAGTTAGACAACAACATTCAAAGATGCCTTTGTTTTGCGTAGGGTGGGTATTAGAAAACAAGATTCTCTCAACGCCTGGCTGGGTAGATGATGAAGATAAATGAAGTCCCAGGTACCAGCTCTGTAGAGGAGGGGCAGACTTTATTGGGTTCTTGGCCTCAATCATCCAAGCATGCAATGCCTCAAAAAGTTCAGCCAGGGCCGGAAACATGGCTCAGCAGGCAAAGCACTTCCTGCTCTTCCAGAGAAGTCTGGTTCCTCACACCCATGCCAGGCAGCTCCACGGGACCTGACATCCATAAGGATGCCAGGTTTACATTTTTATTTGTTTACTTTTTTTTTTTCTAGACAGGGTTTATCTGTGTAACCCTGGATGTCCTAGAACTCACTCCGTAGATCAGGCTGGCCTCGAACTTAGATATCACCTGCCTCTGCCTCCTGACTGCTGGGATTAAAGGTATGTGCCTCTACTGCCTAGCCAGGTTAAAATTTTTTAAAATTTAAAAAAAAAAAAAAAAAAAACTTTAAATGCGTCAGCCAACTCATTTTGGGTAACACTGACTTTATAAACAAGAGTCCATTTCTAATAACAAGCTAACTAACTAACTCACCGCTGCTGCTGTCTGTGCTAACGGGTGCTGATAAGGACACAGCAAACGGGAACTTCCAGCCAGGTCTCCAAGCGTGACCCGACGAATCTGGTAGACTGTTCCACATCTGCCCCTGGATTCCTACCTGGCTCAGGCAGCTGCAGTGTCTGTAACACGGCAACCGTAGGCTGCATGGCTTAAGAAACAAACACTTAGCCATCGAGTCTGGAGGCTGAGTGGTTTACCATCCAGGAACTGGCAGATCTAGGGGGGCTGCTGAATGCCTCCTCAATGACTCATACATGAGAGGCTTCTGTTCCTCTTCTGCCATCCAAGCATTAACCAAGGCTAACACTGCTTAGCTTCCAAGCCTTGGCACATCTGGGGTGATGCGCCCACAGATAAGAACCCCTTCCGGCAAGGGCACTGACCTTACCCACCAGGCCCCTCCGAAGACCTCAGACCCACTACCGTGTCCTTGAGGCTCAGGCGTCAGCACACTTCAGGTGCACTTTTCATTTGGTCTGCACACATTTATTTCACATCTCCTAAACTGAATGTCCTAAGAGAAGAGTACAGACCTTGTAACATCACAGCTTTTTCTAGCCCTGAAGTTTGCACAACCCCCCTTCTCCAACCTTCCGGGGGGCTGGTAGGGTCCATACAAAGAATTCGGGGGTCAGTGATTTGAAGTGAAGAAAATTACATCTTTTTCCACTGACTCCCATATTTGCAAAGCTTCTGACTTCCTCCCCGATAGAAGCCATGTGTCCTGCGCCATACTGTAGCTGTTACTGAAACGGCAGCACCAACATTCATCGGTTCTAGATTATTGACTCCACGGACCTGTCTTTCATGAACTATGTCACTGTATTTCTGTTCCGTGTGCCAGTGCCGTTGCTGTCTTTATAACAGCTTGATAGCTAGGCTTTAGCAGCTCTGGCTTTTCTGCATTCCTGTGCATATGTTATTTCGGGCATCTATAAGCGTTTACCACCAACGAAGCCCATAGCCCAGGAAAGGGTTTCTGACAAGAAAAGAGAAGTTTCACATACACCGCTTTCTTTATGAGCTTCCGGGTTGAGAATCTGCAGTATAGTGTTTAAAATTCTGGCCCACCAGCAACACTGGATATTCTCGTGGCTTAAAACCATCCCACCAAGATCGAGTTAGGCGATGCAGATTCAAAGAAGGAGATCTCGTGCAGGAAGTTTATAGAGACTCTATCCTGTTAGGGGTGAAATCCAGGGCATGCCGTGGGATTGGAGGGCTCTGCAGTCCCAGCTCAGGTTTTGACCTGTTGAGTGGGGCAGACCCCAGGGAGGAAGGTATCCTAGGTGAAGCAGGGCCTTGCAGGACTCAGCTTCCAGTCAATTCACGACTGGACAAACACTTTGATCCCAGAGGGTCTCTGGCACAGCATCCTGATACCTACCTCTGTCTGCACCCTAATGGCTCACTCACCCTCATTAGCCCTCTGTCATGCCTGGCTGTCCATTCTCCATGCTAGGCTCACTACCCAGCCACATATCAAATCTGAAGCTGGGAGTAACCAGAGACGCAACAGCCAAGCCCAGCTAGGGGGGTCCTGGCCAGGGCAGTGAGGTCTGGGTCTCCCTGGATGATTCTTTCATCCCTGACGTCTGCATGTCTCCATCAGTGACCAAGCTGCAGGTCAAAACTCCATCTGCCCTCCGGATCAGGTCTGCCGAAGGAAGGCCTTCTGTGTCTCGCCCCTTTTCCCTCCCTCAATCTCCCTCAGCTTCACTTCCCATTTCCTATTTGAGCATCTCCCTTGTGGGGCACCCCCCAGACTCCCACCCGCTCAGCCCCTTCCACCCAACCCCATCTCCCAGCATGCTCCTCACATCTGTCCCCTTCGGGTCCTTTTCCGCTGCCACATCTACCACACACCTGTTTACTGCGACCATTCCCTGCCTTCTCCTCTTTCCCAGTCTCCACTGGCCAGGTAGACACACTGTCACCCGCCAGGTTAAGTACCAGTTCCCCAAGGGCTCCCTGGGAGGCAGACCAAGCTTCCATGCCATCTCCTGCCCTCTATGTGCACATTGGCCCTGTGATTTCACTTCCTGTACTTTCAGTTACCTGAGCTCAGCAGTGTTCTGCAAACACACCATGGAAAATTCCAGAACTAAACAAGTCTTAGACTTAGCGTTGACTACCACTCTGTGCCATATGATGGAGCCCTATGAAATCTCCCTTCACGCCTCATGGGAGAGGAGAGAGAGAGAACACGTGTGTGTGTGCGTGCATGCGTGTGCATGCGTGTGTTTGTGTGTGTGCAAGCACAATGGGGGGGGGGCGCAAATGTGCCACAGCCCACATGTGGAAATCGGAGGGCAGCTTTGTGGAATTGGTTATCTCCTTCCAACTTTCCAGGATCTAATTCAGGTACAAGGTACCTGAATTACGAGTACCTGAATGGGTCTGATGGGCCATCCAGACAGCCAGCCCTTGTTTGTTTAAAAATTCTATTTATTATTGTGTGTGTAGGCATGGTATGTGTGTGGGCGTACAAGCCACTGTGAGACTGTAGAGGCAGAGGGCAACTTTCTGAGCCAGTCCTCTCCTCTCACCTTTACCAGAGACCTGGGAGTTGAATACAGGTTGTCAGGCGCGAGTGGCAGGTGCCTCTACCCTCTGAGCCATCTCGCTGGCCTTTGTTTTAGACACAGGTCTCGTACCTGGGACTGGCCTTGAACTCACTGAGTAATTGAAGTTGACCTTGAACTCTGACCCTGCTGATCTCACCTCCTAATTGCTGGGACTGCAGACTTAACCGATTTAAACAGTCCTGAGGACTGACCCCAGGCCTCGCGCATGCTAACATGTGAGCCCTCTCCTAACTGAACAGCACCCCACCCCTGCTACATGTAACTTTTTCAACAGTACACTGTCATCGCCCTGCTTTCTCAGTAGTTGTGGCTCATTTTTTCTGTGCCTGCTTTAAGAATCAGGTGGGCTTCAGCGGGTGTGTGTGCACAGGACGCACCACTTATCCAGGGGTCAGCGCGGACTCAGCTTCAGGCTTCCGCTGAGGTCTTGGGTGTCATCCCACAGATAAGGGCCACTGCTGCTCTCTGCGCAAGACTCTCCTTATTCCCCCATCACTGCTCCTGACCCTCCTTTCTTCCACTCCGTCTCATTGCATACACACACACACAACACAATACACACACACAACACACACAGCATACACACAGACTCACACATACACACTGACCCACACACCCCAACACACACACAACACACACACACACTCACACACACAACACAATACACAGATACACACACACTCACAAACACACACAACACACACATACAAACACAACACACACACACACTGACCCACACACATGACACACATACACACATTCACACACAAACACACACAACACACACACACATACATAACACACACACACTGACCCACACACCCCAGCACACACACAGGTCACCCTCCCCATCTACACCAGGAAGAGCTGCTGAGCACCCTGGCAGATGCTGCTGAAGTAGGGCAGAGAGCTCTGCCCTTTTCCCCAGAACACATGAGGATAAACCAGCTCCAGGCTTTTTGAGGACCACGGGAAACAGGTCAGCTGCTCGGCAGAGCCTCCTGCTGTGAGTGGAAACAGGTTACAGATGTGGACACCAGGAATCCTGGGCAGCTTCCTGCCCCACCCCTCACCTCATTGGTTCAGGAGGCCAAGGCTATCCTCGGCTTCCTCCAGGATGGATGAAGGCTTTAGGGAAGTGAATGCTGGAGATATGCTCTGTGGAAAGACAGGTGTCAGGACCTACCTGGAATTTGACATCGACTGAGATGGCAGGGCAAAGAGCCCTCTGACAGGAGGATGAGCCAGACTAGGAAGGACACTCCAGGTGTGGAGTCCACTAGTTGTGAAGGCCTTGAGCAGGCCAGAGCGGCAGGTATGGAGGGAACATTGAAGGAAGCTGGGAAGCTGGGCAGAAAGGTCAAGGAGAGATGGCATCTGAGGCAGGGCAGGAGTGTGCCAGCCTGCCTCATCTCACCTGAGAGCTCCCCTCCCTCCAGATCAGCTAAATGAGAACATGTGGATTAATGTGATCTCCACCCACCCACCCCCACCCAGGGTGCTTGACACCTGTGATCCCAGTATTTAGGAGGTAAAGGCAGGCACACCAGGAGTTCAAGGTCAGCCTGGACTGCACAACAAGCCTGACCAAGCAGGGCTGCCTAAGATCTTGTCTCAAACAAGCAAGCAAACAAAATCTCCTCCAAGAGTCTCACACACACAGGACAGGCTCAGCCCCACCTGCAAAGACTTTTCAGGCTGTAAAAGAATTTGAAATTGGCTCACCCTCTCCTTGTAGATCAATGTCAAATGCTTATTTTTGGGGAGTCTGTGATGATCCCCATAAGCTGTTGGAGTTTATAAGTCCAATGCACTTGAACTGACCGATTACAGGCTCCTTGATACCAGGGACTCTTAGTCATCTTTGCAATCTCCAACCTTCCTTGGAACATCATAACTAGTATAAGTAAGTGATCAGAAAACAAAACAAAAAACACAACACAGTTATGCACTGGTCTACTTTATATGGAAGAACGTCACAGAATCATGAACCCTTTCAGGGGAAAGAGACGATCAAAGTCAACTGCTTAAGCTAGAGACAAGGTAATTCGTCATTTTCCATAGTGGAAAAATACAGGAGTAGCTAAGTAACTTCAGGTATGGCTGGATCCAGGTGCTCAGACAATGTCACCATGAACCTGTTTCCACTTGGCTTTGCGTTCTGGATTCATTTTACAATTTATTCCACACATTCACAGCAACAGCTTCCAGCAGTCCAGACCTAGAGTGTCCCACACTAGCCACCCAAGGCAAGAAACCCTCCACCTTAATATTTACAGCTTTCCCTTCAGGTCAAAAGGAAGACCATAGCCTCCCCTTTCCCAAACAAGCTGGGAGCAAAAGGCTGCAAAGATGTCACCAGAAAGAGAGGAGAGAGGACTCTGAACAGGAGGCAAAGTCCTTTACTATAGTCATTGTGAGACAGCCCTGCTGTACCAGCATCAGCAGGCAGACCGTAGAGAACACTTACTTACCTGGAGAAAATTCCCGAAGCCTTGTTCAATGAAGACAGTGAACTGCAAAGCATTATGGGTAATGACAACATTCTGGGGGACAAACACACATTTTCTATGATGTTTATGTGCCTAGAATAAAGACAGCAAAGATACCAACACAATGCTCAAATTTCTATACTGAGAATTGATACTATTTCTTTTTTTAATAAATGCAAAAGGATAACACATGTTTCATGTCTCATCTTGACTATGTGAGAGTGCCCACCTGTTTGGACCAACATGATTCTGGATGCTTCTACGACAAGTTTTTTGTTGGTGGTGGTGATTATTTCGGTCTTCTCGGGCACCTTCGCCACGGCCCTATCCCAGCCCGGGGCTGACTGGGTAGCTGCTTGTTTCCCTGCCCTGGCCAGGGGCGAGAGGCTCAAGCCGAAAGCAATGGGAAAGCACTGGGGAGTCGCAAGGGACGTGGGTTCCTCGGACCGCATGGGCCGCCTGACCCTGCTTGCTGAGAACGAACGGGTACAGGAGAAGAAATCCCGGGAGTCTGGAATCTGATGGATGCAAGACTCATTCATTCCACTCGCCCTCCCCTTTTAACCTCTTTGGTGGGGGAGGGAAGGGCGTGTCTTCTCCCTCGGGGCGGGGAAGCCTTAATTAGCATGGGGGGGGGGGGGGGGCGGGGTGTTCCTAAGCAAGGGACCCGCCCCAATGCAGATAAACATGTTCCTTTAGCTTCTTGTGAAGCGAGCAAGTTATAACTAATATTCTGGCTAGGGACCTTCCTGGGCTAGGAGAGCAGGAGTTTGCCACGCGTCTCTTCCCATGTCACCTTTCCAGGGAGCAGGGGCACTGGCCTTAACTTCCACTGCTCTCCAGCCCCCGGGTCCCACAGGTGGTAATGATATTAACATTCAAATGGATGCCCTCTGAGTGAGGTAGATGGCTCTCCAAACTTCAGGTGGACCTCACAAAATCACCTGAAGGCCTGAAGAGAACCGTGGGAGAGTTCAAGAGAGCCTAGTGGAGATGGAAGAGGAGAGGAGAGAGAGAGGTGTCACCGGCTCCTTAGACTTCTCGGAAGGTCCTGACAGGCAGCACCACATGGTCTAGGACGGAGGATCCCAGCACACTGGCAGAGCCTCAGAAAGGACTTGTGACTAGGGCAGTGGTCGCTTCCCCCCTCTTGGAGATCCCTGCTGGTAAGCTGACTCTGCCCCTCCCCATAATGCAGTCAGGTGACCCATCAAGTGATCTGCTTGCTGTGCTTTGTGTCGCATCCCCATTGGTTCCTGCGTTGTATATAATTCCTTGCTGCTGCACAATACTCGGATCTGAACCCCGATGCTGGTCTCCGGAATCTGTTTTCCGGGTTCATGATTCAGCTGCCCTCACCCCCTGTGACCCCCACCCCTGTTCCAAAAAAACCCACAGAGAACAAAGTCCCTGAGCAAGAAGCGATTCTGCCAATAAACTGCCCTTGAACCTCAAGCAGTAATTCCTTCCTGGGTCTTCATTAGATTTGGGACTTGCCAAGCCTCTTCCATAATCCTGTGAGCCAAACAACTTACCTTCCTCAGTTACACACACACACACACACACACACACACACACACACCCTCCCGGGCTCCACACACACACTCACACCCTACAAAAACCCCACTACTTCCGTTTCTCTTAGACCCTTGTACAGTATACCTCCTACCTCCTGGGACATCAGCAAGCATGGAGTCAGAGGCCTGCGTTTAAGCCGCAGATCACCCTTAACCAGGGAGCTTATATTAGGTGAACTCACTCATTCCTGAGGCTTGATCCTTTGTCTCAACATGGGCTGAGGGGCTTCAGCCTCCACCCCAGGACGTGGACACTGGAACCTGTGCTCTGTCCCCGCTGGATGCTCGCAGCAAGCTCGTCGCCCACTGAGCTGCCAGCTGCTTCTGCAAGTAAAGTATCGCTGTTTTTTTTTTTTTTTTTCACAAGCAACACTTGCTTCATCTGCACAGGAAAGCACCTGAGATGCGAGCAGATTCCCAAGCCCACTGTCAATGTAGAGCCAGGGGTTGAAGACAGGCTTGCTCTGACAAGGGGATTGGGGGTTCCCCTATGGGGTTGCCTATCTGCCTTTTCGTTTGTTTTGTTTTTTGAGACATGGTCTCACTGTGTAGAGTGGGCTAGCCTGGAACTCACAGAGATCTGCCTGCCTCTGCCTCGTGAAGGATGGGAGCGTGTGCCACCACACTGGCTGCCTTTGTTCTCTCTTCATGCGCCGGACATCCTCTATAGCATGCAGCGTTCACCGCAAGCCCTGTGGCTCCGCCATGTCAGTCTGTGCTCCGGGCTATCCTGAGAAGCCTGCCCCGCCTTTGTAAAGCCCGTGGCTCAGGGAAATCTCCAACAGTGTCTTCAGTTTCCCCCTCCCAGGGGCTGCACAAGTTCCCTAGTGACTGCAGAGCCAGTGACTCAGAGGGCCTGTTGGAACAGGAAGGTAAGCTGGAGGTGGTGCTGTACAGGGGCCCTCAGGAGACAAGGCAGGAGGAGGCTAGCCTGGGGTACATAGCAAGACACTGAGAAAATAAATCATGGCAGAAAGATGCAGTAAGTAAAGGCACTTGCTGCCAAGCCTAACCACCTGAATGTAACCCTTGGGAACCCACGTAGCGAGAGAAATAATCTGAGTCCCTCACACTGTTCTCTGACTTCCATGCTCACCCTATGGTACTTGTTAGAGTGCTCCCTCTCTCTCTCTCTCTCTCTCTCTCTCTCTCTCTCTCAATAGAAGATAAATATTTTAAAATAAAAAACAGCAAATATATAGGAGGAAAGCGTGGAGTCATTCTGCTGTGCCCTGCCTGTCCTTCTAGAAAGGAACTGTCCTGAGCGCCCCCACCCCAGGACGAAACAAGAGACCCCAGGGCTTCTGCATGGTGCCAAAATGAAACCCATAGATAATTTCACCTCCACACACATATAATTTCAAACAAATCAATAAAGTGTCCTCGTTGTGATGCAAAGAAGAATAAAAGTAATTTGGAATGAAAATAACAGTGATTTAGAATAAAATAATGCCCGTGCATTCAATCATCCCGCAAATGTCTCTGAGCGCCTCCAGCCAGGCACAGTGGTGGGGGAGGGGTGGAGGGGGTAGTGGGGTGTGCTCGCACTCCAAGGACGGGACAGCCCAGGCCTGCCCTGTCTGGAAGGCCGAATGAAATAATCAGGTGTTTGTGTCTCACCGAGTTGATGCATCCCATAAATATTCACCAGTGTGGGAAGTCAAGGTGAACAAATCCCTTCCCTGTGTAATTGTCCTAGGCAGGACCTCGGGGGACACCCCAGGAACGAGGCTTTTAGGAACTGTCCGAGAAACTGAGGGAGCTGGCTATGCAGGGACCTGAGAATAGAAACCAGGATCGTCACGCACCCCAAGCATCTCACCAGGGCAGGCCTGCCACCCTAGCTGCCTCAGGAGGTGCCCACGACACGCCCTGGACCTCAGGACCTTCCGAATCGAGCAGGACAGGCTTTTTGTCACCTCCCACCGCATCCACCTCCCGCTGGCTTTCTCTCTGTCTCTAGAATGTTCTTTGCCCAGATGTTTTCACGGACTCACCGCTTCACCTCATGTGTGTGCTGATGACACTCCTCGGAGAAGACAGCCCTGTCCGCTGTCCCTCCCCATCTCACTTCACCCTTCCTCTTCATTCCTTGATGGCACCCTGTGTTCCTGCCTCTGCTAAGTATAATTAGGCAGGCTCTCTACGGACATCTAGCGCACTAACCTGAGACATAGTAAGCCCTCAATAAATGTGGATTTATTGTTGCAGTGGTGCTTTATTTATGTTTGTTTGTTTGTTTGTTGAGATAGAGTTCACATAGCTCAGGCTGGCCTCAAACCTTCTACATAGCCCAGGCTAGACTTGAACTCCTGACTCTTTGTTCTCCACTTTCCAAATGCTAGATTACACTCAGCTAATATACATGTTTAAGATGTCTATTTTTTTTTAATTTAGTAACATCCCAGAAGCAGCTCACGAGAGTCAGTGGCACACGTTTGATCCCAGATGTGTATTCCACGATGCTGTGCTGGGAATCTTTAAATTTGCCACAACGGAAGTAGGCGCATCACGGAAGCTGACCTACTCAGTCAGGAAGCATTCCCCTAGTTAAACATTTCCTAGTGCGTGTTTGGACATGATGAGCAGGTGTGCTTTGTCAAAGAGTGGTTCCCAGGAAAATGAACCCTTAGTTGCCCCACCTGTGGTCCTGGCAGCCGGTGGAGGGCACACGCCGGCCCAGCACCTCCTATTTATTCTCCTTGCACTGAATCTTGATACAGATGTGAAAATGTATTATTAATGACACCATAGCCACCCCCGGCTAAGGGATAACATTTTTTTTTAGTCCTAGTAATTAAAAAAATGGCAACCGTTAGTCATTAAAAGCTGAAGCAGATAAATAGCCATGGTGCTTATCCCATTTTTCTCTTCAGAGAAAACAGCAATGCTGGATGCGGTCATTTTCGATAAATATAGAAAATAACTAATTATTGCCAGAATAGGAATCTCTAGTCCCAGGCTCATGTCTGCAAACACCATCCATTGTTTAAAGTAATCGCTAAGAAGGGCGAGGGAAATGTTTCATTATCCGCTGATGGGCACCACTTGCAAGGAGCCATGAAGATGCCAATGAAGACTCCAGGGCTCCTGGAAAAGTGGGCTTCTCCGTGTTGACTGTGGTAAGTTGTAAACGATGATTCTTACCCAGCGAGGAAAAAAATGAAAAGAGCAAGAAGAGGCGAGTGTGTTTTGGTGTGCCAGCCACAGACGGCTGGAGGTTTCGAGAGCTAATTAAGAAGCTGGTAAACGCAGTGGGTGGATGGACTCCACCCCCTCAGCCACAGAGCTTTCTTCATGTCTAACCTTGACAGAACCACATTTCCCAGGAAGGCTGCCCCTAATGGAAAATAAATTCCTCTGGACTCCAATAGCGCCATTTATGGCCCCTTCTCCTAAAGCATTTATTTGCTTTAAAGCACACATGCTCATCTCCATTCCATTACGAAGCCCAGCTAGCCCTGGCCTGGGGTGCTTATCTCTGCCCAGACTCCCAGGACCAGGCTGAACTGCTTTCCTCCCTGGCCAGGGCTAAGCTCCTGGGAAGAAGGGATGCCCTGGAACCAGGAACAAGAAATGGACTCTGACAAGGGCCTGCGGGAGAGCCCTCCACAGCATCCCAGGTGCTGTATCCCAGACAGCAGATGGGATCCTTGGTCCTCCGTGGCCTGCTTTCTGATCTGAACAAGACACACTACAGACCGGCAATCACCATCTAAAATGCTTGGGACCAGAGGGGTTTCTGGTTTTGAACGTCTTCAGATCTTGAAGAATTTGCATATACATAATGAGATGTCTTGGGAATGGGAGTCGAGACCAGACATGAAATTGATGCATATTCTGTACACACCTATACACAGAGATAGAATTTCATACAATGTTTTTAATAATTTGGACCATGAGACTAAGTGTTGTGGTGTAAAACTTTTCATTTGCATCATGATATTGGCATTTCAGCAGCTTTGGATTGGGGGTCAGGGAAGCTCAACCTGTATCAACCGTTGGGAAAAGATTATCGAGCGACTGCAGAGATCTGTGTCCACATCTGGGCTCTGGCTCTAGTATCTGGGCAAGCCCCTCTCCCTCTCTGGGTCATAGTTTCTCATTGTGTGAGATGGTGGGTTTACAGTGGGTACTGGCCCTCAGCGGTGTGGGGCAGGCCACAGGAATATCTTTGATGCTCACCATAGCTTGAGATGCTGGCATCTGTGGACCCTGGAAGGGGTACTGTCTCACAAAGCTCAGGCAGCCTTGTGCAACAAGCTATCAACCTTCTATGTGACTCAGACATCCCAGTGTCTGTTCTTGTGCCCACGTGATGCTTTGAGGTCACTATATTTTAAACTCCGCTCATCTTTGAGAAATATTGCACTCAAGTCATGGGCTGGGTTAGACAGGGAAGGAGTTTATGCAATACATTAAAATAAAAGCGTTGCAGGTGTGGTGGTACACTCTTTAATCCCAGCACTCGGGAGGCAAAGGCAGGCAGATCTCTGAGTTCAAAGCTAACCTAGTATACAAAGCAAGTTCCAGGCCAACCAGGGCTACACAGTGAGGCCCTGTCTCAAACACACACACACTTCCAACAGTCCTTAAATATGTACCACATACCAGGTAGCAGGCTGTCTTCAGGAGCACAGCACAGAGCCAGACAGCACTGAACTCAAGGCCCAGTGGGTTGAAATCTGTATTTCTAAAACAGACAGACATTAATATCACATGGCCTTGAAGTTCAAAACCTGCCTGCAGAGGCAGGAGAGATGGCTCAGTGGTTAAGCATACTGGCTGCTCTTCTAGAGGATGTGGGTTCAATTCCCAGCACCCACAGGGTGGCTCACAACCATGTATAACTCTAGTCCCAGGGGATCTGATCCCCTCTTGTGAGTGTAGCACACATGTGATGTATAGACCTATAGATGTAATATATAGACAATGTATAGATTCAGACAAGACTAGTCCATCCTCACAGAGCCCAGGGTTAGCAGGGTGTTAACCAAGCAGACTGGCACAGTTCTATCATAGAGGCATAAACCCAGTAATGCAAGTTTGCATTACTCCTGCAAGATGGGCGATACCATCGTTACACTGTGCTAGCCTGGAGATGGTGCTGTACACACGCGAAGTCATGTCAAGGAGCCCGTGTGCCACCATTTCTACCAAAGCCTATTTTACTGGAAGCTTTGTCTGTTGTGGCTCCCATTTGTTTTTAGAGACAGGTTCTCAATAGGTAGCCCAGGCTGACTTCAAACTCACCATCCTCTGCTGGGGTTACAGGTGTGCAGCAAACATGTCCGGCTACCTGACGTTTTCATTTAGCCGATTCACATCCATTAAGCCTGTCTTTGTAGTAACTAATCTCTAAAATCATAACAGTAGGAAGTCGTTTGTGGGTTTTAATGACGTTATTATTTCAAAACTTCATCTGTTGAAATCTAACTCCCAGTATGATGGTAAAAGACAGCGGGTCATGACTTTGGGGGAAGGGGGGAGTAGGGCTACGAGGGTCTCAGGAATGAGACCAGGGCCTGCGTGTGCTTCTTTTCTCCTTCCTGTGACGTAAAACCCAGATGCCACTTATGGAAGGGAGGCTCAGTTAGCTTCGCAGTTCCTTCGCAGTATGCTGTCCCTTCTGGCCGGGAGGGCTGGGACCTGGCATAACTCCTCTACCCCTTGGCAGATCAGGAAGCGAAGCTTGATCCTGAAGTAGTGCCGGGCTGAAACTCTCAAAGGCACACCTCCTCGGTAGACTACCAGCCATGCCTCCCACCCAGCAGTTCTGTAATCTCCCCAAGTAGGGCCTCAAGCTGGGGCCAAGTCTTCAAACACATGAGCCTGTGGAGGGAATTTCATGCTCAAACCTTTAACAAAGCCCTCCCGACAGGAGCCCAAGAACTTTAGCCTCCTCCCCGTTGTGTGAGGTGCCAGGTGATGAGGAAGGGGTGCATCTGAAGAGTGTCCTGCTGACCGAGGCCGGCACCTTATCCCACACTCCAGCTCCCAGAATGATGAGAAAGAAAATATTCTACTTGATCCATTCCACCTTGATTTCAGTACGTAGCTGTAGGGCAAATACCAACTCAAACTTTACATCTGATATGCCAGACTTTGGGAAATTCAGGTAGACAGGATGAGAGATGTTTGTTTGTTTCAATTTACATTTGGGTGGGGGGAGCATGCCATAGTAGAGGTCGGTGGACAACTTGCAAAAGTCAGCTCTCTCCTTCCACTGTGCGGGTCTGGAGATTGTGCTCAGAGCCTCAGAGTTGGCAGCAAGCCTGCACCTGCTGAGCCATCTGGACAGCCCACGGTTTACTTCTTGGCTGTGCCACACATGTGGTGGTGAGGCACAGGTGGTGAGGGAGCGAGGGTTCTCCATTAAGCCATTCCAGGACCGAGACCCTTCATGCTTAAGCAGGTGTTCTCAACCTGTGGGTCGTGACCCCTCTGGGGAAGTCCAACAACCCCTTCATAGGGGTCACCTAAGACCATCTGCATATCAGGTATTCACATTACGATTCATAACAGTAGCAAAATTACAGTTATGAAGCAGCAACACAAATCGTTTTATGGTTAGGGGTCACCACAACGTTAGGACCTGTATTAAAGGATCTCAGCGTTAGGAAGGTTGAGAACCACTGGTCTGGAGGCTCCCTATCACCCTTGAGCCTTTGTGACTGCCTGTTCTACTGTCGGAACATGTCCAGGAAGGCAGTTTGTAAGGGAAACTCTGGGTGCTCGTGAGAAAACTCCAAAAAACCAAGACAAGAGTCTTGTGACCTCCGTTTCTTCAAGAACATGGAACTGTTCTTGGATTACGCTTTCGTGCTCCTCCCAGGTGTAGCGGATAGGAGTGAGTTCACTTCCGATTATTCATTGCAGCTGGCTGTTGTTATCTGTTCATATGCCTCGACGGAAAAACACGTTTTTGCCGCACACAGTTTCCCCACCACATGTGGCTTGCCCTTGTGAATATACACTTTACTCATGTGACTTCTCTCTTTTTTAAGATTTATTTTCGTATGAGTGCTCCATCTGCCTGCACACCTGCATCCCAGAAGAGGGCATCAGGCCCCACTATAGATGGTTGTGAGCCACCATGTGGTTGCAGGGAACTGAACTCTGGATCTCTGGAAGAGCAGCCAATGCTCTTCATCCCAGAGCCATCTCTCCAGCCCCCATGTGACTCCTCTTCACCTTCAGAGGATAAATTGGCGGATACTTGGAATAAAGTTGGCTATTGCATGAGGTTTATTCTGCCTCGTTTATTGGCTCCTTTCTCCCAGGTCCCACTGCTTTAGAGTAGCAAACCTTCTACTTTGCTTTTCTGTTGTGATAATCAACAAGACCAAAAGAAACTTTGGGAGGAAGGAGTTTGTTTCATCTTACAACTCATCATCAAGGGAAGCCAGGAGCTTCACACAGAAACCATGAAGGAATGCTTGCTCCCAGGATCACATTCAGCTTCTTTTCTTACACGGCCCAGGCCGCCTGGTACCATACACAATGGCTGGGCCATCCTACACTGATTAGAGCCAAGAAAATGTCCCACAGGCAAATCTCAATTGGGGCTCTCCCTTCCCAGGATTATTGACAAATAAGATTAACTAGCACACTAATTCTGGATTCTCCACATTGGCCGACAGGTGAGAAACAGTCTACACAGCCCATTGCTCAGAGCCCACTGACACTGTCAGCAAGAGCTGGGATTGTCAATCACACTACAGGCATTCCTACTGGGTGATATTGGGGAAGGGGGTGGGGTAAAAATGTCACTGTCCTGCCCCGGTGACACCAGCAGGTGTTACCAGGCAAAGCTGGGATCCAAACCCAGGTCAGGCCAGGATGGCAGCTACCCACTCACCTCCCCTGCAAGGGTTTCCACACACCTTTAGAAGTTTCCAGGGTTTCCCTTAGATGTGCAAACTGAACACATGTCAGTGAGCCGTTTCAAGCCGAGCTTGTCATTTCTCACGTCCCCAGGCCGCCACCTCATGCATTTCCTATGGTGTACAATGAGTCCATTGACTATGCCAGAAAACTGAACCTTCCCCCAGGTTCTGTCTGCAAATCCAGAAAATTCAGCTCGAAAGATGGTTGGAACCATGGAAAAGTGATCCCTTGCCTATAAAAACAAGTCTTTAAAATCAATTCCGAAGCCCGAATCACTATAGTTCAGCTTCGTATCAAGAACCTAAGGCCTCTCCTTTCTTCGGCCACTTGATTCCACATGTATCGGTGACTTTTCTCCTTGCTGGGACAACTGTCTGGCAAAAGCAGCTTGGCAAAGGAAGGGCGTTTGGGGCTCACAGTTCAAGGTCTTTCACAGTAGGGAAGACACTGCCGCAGGACTGTGCGGCACCTGGTCCTGTTACATCTGCAGGCAGAAAGCAGAGACTCTGCTGCTCAGCTTGCTTCCTCCCTTGTGTTCAGCCCAAGGCCTCAGCCCATGAAATGGGGTTACCCACATTTCCAGTGGGTCCTCCCAATTCAATTATAACCCAATCTAGAAACATCACCACAAGCATTCCCAAGAGCTTGTCTCCCATGTGAATCTAGATCCTAACAAGTTGATAATGTTAACACCACGCATGGCCCCAAGATGGCTGCTCTAGCTCCAAGTATCACAGACAGACAGCAATGTCCGAGGGCAGAAAAGGAAAGTGTCTGCCCAATGGTCTCTAATGGGAAAAAAAAAAGCTACCCTGGAGGTGCCCCAGTGGAGAACCCTCTGATGTCTCACGCCACAACCACATTGCATGCTGTTGGTAAACCAGTCATGGGCAAGAACTTCCCTGAGATCTTCAGAGTTGCTGGGTGGATTGAGTTTCCTCTGGAGTTGGGTGTAGACCTGCCTGTGCTCTTGGAATTGCCCCCTGCCCCGATTCCAGATCCAAAGGCAAAATGGTATCATCTTGAGATGGAAGCTGGGGTGGATGGTAGGCTCTGCGTGGTATCAGCAGCCTCCCATCTGCTTCCTCCCTCCTCCTCCTCTCCCGTGGCTTGCAGATCTTACCTCCTTCATCTCCTCTATTTGCACACCTGACACACATTCTTTTTCTCCCTGGACTCCATGGGCAGAAGCCATGGCCTTCAAGGTGTACACTGGGAGAGATTCTTTAAAAAGCAGAGAAGCGAAAATGCCCGATGCTGGCTAAAGCCTCTCAGCCGGCCATGGCAACTGCCCAGGTCCCCTTGCCTCACAAAGCCCGAGAACTTCCAGGTCCCTGTTTCAAATGTGGTCAAGAAGGTCACCGGGCTTGGGTCTACCTGAGCCCTGGCAAATCATTCTGACCGTGTCCAAGGTGTCATCAAGAGGGACAGTGGGCCACTGACTGTCCTCATGTCCCTCAAGGTGTGAGAGCATCAGGCCCAAATTGCCCTCCAGTTGACCTCTTAGGTCTGATGGACAACCGAGGGAGCCCAGGCATCCTTGGCCCAACCACCACCATCTCCAACAGGGACCTCAGACAGCCATCACGGTATCAGGGAGACCTGTCTCCTTTCTTTTGGACCACCGGGGCCACTTTTTGGTCCTGATGGAGTTTGGGGAACCCACCTCTCCTTGTTATCCTCTTGTCAGAGATGGGGGACAATAATGGGACAGTCTTATCATCCTCATAAAACCCCACCACTTAGCTCTATCTTTAGGGGTATTCCCCTTACCCACTCCTTCCTAGTGGTATCACCCTGCCCTGTTTCCTTGTTGGGAAGGGACCTCCTAGCCAAAGTGAGAGCCTTTATTTCCTTTGCTCCCCCAATCCACTTGACTCCAAGCTCGCCAGTGATTCCTCTCCTCCTTCTCCTCCAAACTGCACAATCTGACACACCTTTTCCCGGATGGATCCCCGGCTATGGGACACTTAAAAGCCCTCTATAGCCAATCATCATCCCTCTCTCATTGTTCAATTACGAAACCCCACCAACTATATCACCTGGCTCAATACACACTCTCTCTCCAAAGCCTCAGGGACTTAAGCCCCTCTCTCTGACCTTTTAAGAAAAAAATCTTCTGCGCCCCACATCTTCCCCCTTTTAACACCCCCATACTCACAATGAAAAACAAGCCCAATGGAACCTGTCACTTGGTTCAGGATCTCTGACCTATCAATTCGGCAGTGGTTTCCCTTGACCCAGTAGTACCCAACCCTATACTCTCCTCTCCATCATCCCCTCAGAGACCTCTCATTTCTCTGTCCTAGACCACAAGGATGCCTTCTTTTCTATTCCTCTTGACCCGCCCCCCCCCCAGTCACAAAATATCTTTGCCTTCACATGAACTGACCCAGACACTTGCCTATCAACCCAACCTACTTGGACCGTCCTACCCCAGGGGTTCCGTGTCAGCCCACATCTACTTGGCCAGGCTCTGGCCTCTGACTTATATTCTCTGTCCCTTTAAAACTCCAAGCTTATTCAATACACAGATGATCGGCTCCTCGCAGTCCATCCTTACCAATTAGCCAGGCTGACACATCTACCTTGCTAAACTTTCTGCATGGACGAGGATATAGTGTTTCAGCCTCTTAGGTCCAACTGTCCATCATCCCCCAGGTCACTTGTCTAGGACTAAGTGTTACTCCCACTCCCAAGGCCATTACCAAACAATACACCTGGAATATACCAATCTATGTCATAGCTACAAACCAATCAGCTTAAAGGTTCTGTGGTTGCTAAGAAAAGAGTATATAAGCACGTCTGAAAATCCCCTGGGGGTGGCCTCCTCCCCCTGCGTGGGGACCCCATGGAAGGACGTGTCGGTACAAAAAACCTCATGCTCTTGCAACGATTCGTGCCTCGGTGTCTCTCTTGGAGTCTCACCTGATAAAGAAGGCCCATCTTGGGCTTCTCACTACCACCAAAGATGAAATTCCATCCTTCGTAGTGATGGCTGGCTTCTTTATGCTCTTGGATTCCTTCTTACTCTTTTCTCACTCGCTCCTTATATGAGGCAGCCCTTGGCCCCTCACACGAACCCCTCCTTGTGCCCATTTCCGAGCCTTTCATAAGTATAACAGGCCCTCCTCCAGGCCCAAGAACTTCATCTTCCAGACCTAACTAGCCCCTTCTCTCTCTATGCTCTAGAGGAGGGATATGACCAGGGGTACTGGGCCACCAACTGAGACCTGCCTTTGCACCTGTTGCATACTTATAAAAAAAAAAAAAATTAGACCATACTTTCCAAGGATGGGCACCCTGTCTGCACGTTCTGGCTGCAACCGAACTTCTTATACACGAATCAACAAAGCTAACCTTCAGGTCACCTATTACTGTCTTCTCTCCTCACCACCTGTCCCCCCTTCTGACACACAAGGGTTTCCAGACACTGCCCCTCCCCGAGTCCTCTCTTCAGGTAGCACTGGAAGAGGACACCACTGTTCCCTGTCAGCCATCCCCGCGTCTCCACATTTCAAACTGACTCAAGGCGCTAATTTGACTCTCTCTAAGGTGCGTGTGGATCACTTGTTTCCGCTGGCTTCTGCCATCCACCATATTTGATTTCATCGTATTTGGTTCCAGATTCTAGAGTCCGACTCTTCAGCCATTTCTTCCTTCCACCTCCTCTAACCCTCTGTCTCTCCTCTCTCTGGCTCCTGCAGCCTGCTCCACCCTCCAGGGTGCCCACTGTGTGGGCAACTCTCAAGTTACCAAAACACTCCTCTCCTGGCCCTCTGTTGGAAGTCTGACAACTTCTCTCTGCTTTCCTGGGCTTCTTTCTTGCCTCTCAGCTCCCATTTGGAGCGTATACAAACTCCCTCCTGCAGAGTTCATTTTGTGACCCTTCCTCTCTTCCTCCACGGACTCAGATTTTATTAAAGCCTCAGTCTGTTACTACAAACAGCTTGGCCATAGCACAGTTCAATGGCCAAAAATGGCATCCTTAATTTTCCATGGTGACAACTTCTGCCACTACACAAACAAATGATCCAAAATCTCTTTTATCTAAGCTTACTCTCTCATCCTCTATTTCTTCCTGTCTACATCTGTCTGGGGTAGCTCTTACATATGGAAGTTTAACGTCCAAGAGAACCACCCCTCTCACCAACAGCCCATCCAAATTGGGTTGGGAAGATGCTCTATAGCAAACTGTCAAGGGCTGATCCAGTTCCCTACAGCTCCTTATCCATCTCTTTTTCACCTGGGCTTACCTGTTCTATTTTTTGTGTGATAATTCCTATCCTGAAAACAAAGTCATAAAAGCAAGCTTATGAAAGGCAGCATTTTAAAAACAGTGCAGCTGCACCTCCCTGCACTCATACACAAGAATGGACCTCATGCTGGCAGACAAACTTTGTAACGTAAGAGCCACCCAAGTGGTATTACTTTTAGAATGGCATGAAGGGGTCCTGGGGAGCAACTGAGGCTCGGCAAAGTATGGCAGGACTGAAGTTCCTAAATAAAGCCCAGGAAAGGCTGTTGGTGAAAATGCAGCCCAGTGGCAATGAGGGTCTAAGAACGTGTCCTAAGGAACAGAGAGGTCTGAGGATGTGGCAGCTTAACAAAATTCTGAAGGCGTAAGAAAGTGTTTTAAGGCATGTAAATGCAACTTCTGAAGGTATAGGAAAGTGATTTAAGGTAATGAAAAAAAATGTTTCTGATTTCTTTCCCTCTCTCTGCTACTGTTCTGAGATTTCAAAGGTTTGGCGTTTTAACATTGGTCAATGGCGTTCTGATAAGCACTGACTACTGCTATCAGGCACAAGCTCAAGATTTTAAATCCCTTTTGGTTGTCTTCTAAGTATAGACTTAAGGATGCTTCTTATCATGCTAAGCACATCTCTGTCCAATCAGTATCTCCAGATCTCTGGACAGAGGAAAAATGTCTATGGTTTTTAACCCAAAACCATAGCTTTTGCTATGACTCAATGGCATGAGCCTACTCCAGCTGTTTTTTTAGACACCTGTTAGCTGCTTTTTCTACAATGTGGATTTCAGTACAGATCACATATAATGGTACTGCCGATATATCTAAAACTTTTTTTTCTTCTTGTAAACAAAAGTTCATGTAAGCTTCAGGGAGCCAAGGGAGTCATGAGACTTAGATCCACCTCTCACAGGTCAAACTTCTACAGATAAGCACAGCTCAAGTTTCCCTGAGGGTGTGATCTATCCCTCTCTCCCCTAGACCTGGGACTCCAACCTTCCCCCCAGCTACCAGCACTTTAGGCCTGAAAGTTCCAAATGTACGATTTTCCTTTAAGCTTCCAAACTTAACTTCTGTCCCTTGTCTATATTTGTTTCAGGAGATTTAGATTCGACAGGCCGGTGCCACCCAGGAATCAGCTGCAGACTGCAAAATACCTCAAATGCCTGCAACGGCCCTGGCCTGGCTGAAAGCTGACGTGAACCAGTCTAGCTGAGGTCTGCCATCTCCTCAGCTGTGTCAGCTAACCAGATGCTTCCGATAAATACCCCAAGTATTCAACACCCCTGAAGGTGAAGAGAAAGCTTGCCCTAAGAACTTCAACCCCCATTCAGCAGGAAGTAGTTTAATGATCACATCACCCTCTTTCCTGACTATTGATTGTTTATCAAAAATAAACAAAAAAGGGTGGGATATAGGACCCTAGAGTCCTGCAAGTGGCTAGGCCCCACTCCCCAAACCTCTGTAACAGTCCTAACAGCCATTCCTAGCTCCTCCAGGTGAAGAGAGTGGCCAGGTCCCACCCTACAGGAAAAAAAAAAAACTGAGATGGACCACAAAAATCTCACCAAACCCCGAGCTTGCCCCGAGATCAGAACACAAAAATCCCACCAATCCCAGGCCACCTTAGAAAGCACACCCCTCCCCATCCCACCCCCACCCCCGCCGCCGCCGCCGCCGCCAAGAAACCCTATATAAACCCTGTCCCTTGGTCAGTTCTCTGCTGCTTCTCACTCAAGCAGAGGCAGCCGCCCTCCTGGGTTTTTCCCTCCCAATAAATCTCTAGTGTGAGATTTGTTGTGTGTTGTGACTTTGTGGTATTCCTTGGCCCCTGACTATCAGGATGCTTTTCATCTGAGCTGTTAACACGATGCTGTCAAATTGCTCCCCAAACCTTTCCCTTCTAGATACACAATGATCAGTTTTATCCCAGTTTTTTGTGCAAACCACTTTTTTAAGGAAAAATTTAAAAAGTGAGATGTCAGAATTAATGGGATGTTAATGCTGTATCTGCTGTTCTTGGTTTCTTGAAATAATTACTACTCAAATTATTACAGAATCTAATTTTTGAAGCTGCCTTAATTAACTCTGATTTAAAGTGCTTTGTGGGAGATAGAGATCATGGATGTTAGTAGCTAAATAAATCACCTATAATTGGACATCTTGAAAATGTATGGCTCCTTAGGGTGAAGAATCTGAACTGGGCCAGGTTGACTCCTATTCTTTAGGTCCCTCTCAGGTTGCAGTCTGATACTTGGTGGATGTTGAGGATTCATCCCAAGGCTCACCCAGGGTTAGCTGTAGCTCACCAGTTGTTGACACGATTCCGTGGGTCCTATCACTGGGCTGAAAGCCTCATTTCTTCCTGGTTGTTGGCCAGATGCTCCCCTCTCCCCAGTTCCCTGCCACACAAATCATTCTAACTCACCTTGCTTTGTTGAAAAGTGCAGGCTGGGCCAGAGAGATGGCTCAGTGGTTAAGGGCACTCGCTGATCTTCCAGAGTCCCCAAGTTCAGTTCCTAGCACCCAGGCTGGGTGGCTTACAATCACCTGTAATTCCAGCTCCAGGGGAATGATGCCCTCTTCTGTCTCTCCAGGCGCCTGCACACGGGTGGCCACACTCACACACATGTATACAAGTAAAAATAAATCTTAGGAAGTGGAGAGGGGCGAGCCAAGAAAGTAAGTGAACCTTCCAATAAGAAGATAGGCGCCATGTTTGTAACGGAAGTGAGACCCCATCGACGTTCCTAAAGCCGTTCATCAGAAACAAGTTTCCTAGTCCGGCACCAACTCAGCAGTCGGAGAAGCACGCGAGGGTGTGGCAACTGGGCAGCAGCGCCCGTCGTGAGCCACATCACCCACTGGCTGCCATGCTTGGATGGCCTTACCTTCTCTCCTCCTCTTGCAGCTTAGACACACAGTGCCTTCAAAACCAGCTGAGCCAAAACCTCTGCCCGTTTGCTCCCTTGATCCTGTCACTGCCACGTGACCTCGCTACTTGAAGTCACATCTGCCCCTTACCAAGGATGTGTCTCTTCTTCCTCCCTGATTTTATAGCGCTAACCACGGAGAGTCTACACATTTTGTCTTTGAAGTGCCCTGACCTCTTTCCTTAGCACGTAAGTTCTTAGGACGTAGATTTTACCTGTTTTGTTTGCTGCTGTGCTCCCACACTTGAGGGAATGCTGCTGGGTGGGGGAGAGCACAATGCATGGAAACACCGTCTCTTTATTTTTGAAAGCTCAGTGCAATGAAGGAACCTTATTCGAGATCTGTGAAGTCTCAATAAGCATGAAGGCTCCAAAGGGCTCCTCGCTGAGCCGATCACGGGTCTAATCGCTCATCCCAACCCCAAAGCCAGAAATTCACCCTCCGAATCAAGGGTGGTCTCTGACTGAACCGTGGAAACCACACTATCTGGGCAGGGAACAGTCTGGCAAGATGCTTGCAGCTCTGAAGACACCGATCGGCATGACGGACAACCGTGGACAGCAGCCCGGGACAGAAGGAACTGGGTGTGTTTTTCTGCTTAACGATCAATGTCTGAGAGACTCAAGGAGCTCTTTATGAAAGAAGCTGGTCAGACTTTTCCACAGAAGCAGCCCTCGAGCAGATGAAATCGACCACTCGACTCTGACTACTAGAGGGCTTGTTGTGCCTGAGGTTGGCCAGGAGGCCAAAAAATGTGTCCACCGCTAGCTTAAATTGTATTTTTAAACTGCGTGGCCGCGTAGCTGAATTTGGTCTGCTTGTTTGTTTGCTTCAAGATGGCCTACTATGTGGCCCAGGGTCGGCTTTGAAATTTTAAATATTTTTTATCCGGGCGCGTGGTAAGTGTGGGGACGTTCACGTCACAGCACACACGTGAAGGGCAGGAGACCACTTGCAGGACTCAGTTCTTTCCCACCTGAAGGTGGTCCTGGGGACCGACCTCTAGTCGTCAGGCTGGGCAGCGAGCGCCTTTAAACATCTGACCCTTCTGCCTCTACCTCCTGAGTACCAGGACTACAGTAGGCATGTGCCCCGCCCCCAGCCCCCAAATAATGTTTTAAATTTTTTATACAAACTTCCCGAAGGTTTCTGACGACGACTCCTCCTCCTCCTCCTCTCCCTCCTCCTCCCCTTTTACATTCAATGAAGAAGATGCCACGGGTAGGGCTTAGGACATGATGTTTAGTCCAAAGTCCAATCTCAGAAGAAGCAATGTGGAAAGATGACATTTGACCGAGGAGAAACCCAGGGGAGCCCCCCAACAGTTGCTGACCTCATGAGGACCTCGCCCCTTCCATCTCTCCCCATCCTACCAGAAGCAGCATCACCTTCCTCTAAGGCCACGGCCCTTGGGGGTGAGGACAACTGCTGGGAAATCAGAACAGCGTGCCTTCCGGGCAGACCCTGAGAAGCGGCCGCCCACTGGATCACCTGTTCAGAAAGCACGGTGTTCTTTAGAAGACGTGAAATACAGAGTCCGCTGTGAAATAGCCTCAAGGGTAATTTGAAACTACTCAAAGTCCGTGTGGCCTTACAAAGCGACTCTTTTCATTTACTGTGTTTTTAGACGTAATTTTTATAAACCTGCATAACGCTCACATAGCCACAATCACAATATATTGAGTTTCATGAGTGCTTTTCTTCCTCTTAGTGTGACTCTGCAAACTGTTCTTCACATTCTATGGTTGCTGTATCGTTTTTAAATAACAGCAGGACCTCGCTATTCATTGGCACACTACCGCTTAACAAAATGCTGCGGTTCTCCCAGTTCTTCTCTGTTACTGGCTGTGATGAAAATCTCCCTCACGCCATCTTTAGACACTGACGCTAAAACTGATTTTCATTTTCTTTCTGGTCCTATGGGAGACAGAATTTTTTTGAGTCGTCTCTGGGTTGCTCTTTGAGACACAGAGTCATATGGTTGCTACTGAACCTACAGAACAGGATGGGGAGTACCCTGACACCAATCAGCCCCACCCAGAGCTGCCCGCAGTAGGGTCTGTCCCACAGCGGCTACTCCACACATGAATGAAGAAATTAATGAACGACAGCCCAGTCAGCACTGGTGAGCACGTACATCAGAACATCCTGGAATCCTGGTGTTCTGCGTCTTTGCTATTCCTATGGTTGTGCTGACTGCTTAAAGTATAGTACAGAAACTGGCCTCTTTGGGAAGCTTCTGAACTATTTCAACTATGTAGAAATATATTTTTTTTAAAGTCTCCTTATAGGCTCTTTCACCTACTTCTCAGCTTCTTTCACTCATCCCAGAAAGAATTCCAGTTAAGCCAGGCGGTGGTGGCACATGCCTTTAATGCCCAGAATTCGGGAGGCAGAGGCATCTGCCTCTGCGGATCTCTGCGGGTTTGAAGCCAGCCTGGTCTACAGAGTGAGTTCCAGGACAGCCAGAGCTACAACAGAGAAACCCTGTCTCAAAAACAACAATGATAACAGCAAAAAAATAGAATTCCAGTTAGTCATGGTCCATTAAGAATGCAGAGGTGAAAGACAAAGAAAGTCAGTGGAGGAGGAGGAGGGGGAGGGAGAGGAGGAGAAGGAGGAGGGGGGAAGGAGGAGGAAGGGGAGGAGGAGGGGGAGGAGGAGGAGGGGGAGGAGGAGAAGGAGGAGAGGGGAAGAAGGAGGAGAAGGAGGAGAGGGGGAGGGGGAGGAGGAAGGGGAGGAGGAGGAGGAGGGGGAAGAGGAGAAGGAGGAGAGGGGAAGAAGGAGGAGGAGAAGGAGGAGGAGGGGAAGAAGGAGGAGGGGAAGGAGGAGAGGGGAAGAAGGAGGAGGGGAAGGAGGAGAGGGGAAGAAGGAGGAGGGGAAGGAGGAGGAGGGGGAGGGGGAGGGGGAAGGGGAGGGGGAGGAGGAGGAGGGGGAGGAGGGGGAAGGGGGAGGGGGAGGGGGAGGAGGGGGAGGAGGAGGGGGAAGGGGAGGGGGAGGGGGGGGGGGGGAGGAGAAGGGGGAGGAAGAGGAGGAGGAGGGGGAGGAGCCCTGACCCTCCCTGAGAAAGGAAAATTGTGAATGTGTGAAAAGACTTTTGGATTTTGTACTGGCTTCGTTAATTAACAACGCACTGCTGCTATCATTAGCTTTTGCCTTTATCAGATTTGTTCAAGTTAGTTTGATCACTGTTTGCACACTGGCTGTTACAGACGGTCCTCCCCCCCCTCCTCCTCCTCCTTTCATGTCGGCAGTGCTGGTTGCTGCTGCTGAGGATGGTGACGATGACAGCTATGCTGGAGGTGGTGGAGATGCTGTGGGGCAGTAGTGAAATGGCAGTGGTTGTGGTAACGCCGCTGCCGCTGCCGCTGCCGCTGCCGCTGCCGCTGCCGCAACTGGCAGTGGTGACAACGAGAGTGGTGGTGATCAGGTGATGATGGCGAGGATGACGGTAGCACACAGGTACAGAAACATATTGTCACTCTATGCTCCAAACCCTTCGGATGCGCTGACCCGCAACTCCTCAGCCACGCAGGCAATGCTGCTCTGGTTTTACAGATGAGAAAGCTGAAGTTGAAGTGGCTACACAATCTGGGGCATTGGGAGAGACCTTGCAGCAGAGGGAAGTATGGACTCACCTGACACACCAGGGAGGTTGGGTTAGAACTATGATTCTGCACGGGAGTCTTATCTTGCTTAGGATGGGCTAGGACAGCTACAGTAACAAGCTTTGCCAAAATGTCCTAAATTCCTTTCCCGTTTATAAGAGCAGATGGATTCAGTCGACAATCAGAGCAGCTGTCCTCCATGCAACGATTCTCAGTCCAGGCTGCTTGACTCCATCCCATAAGAAGCTTTCCATATTGTCTCTGCTCACTGTCCCTGGCAGGAACCAGTCACCACTCACGTGCTCCCACCAGAGGAGGAGAGAAGGAATGGGGACTGCTGAGCCCTAGTCATGTCTCCCATATTTTCCACATGTGGTTACTCCTTCAGTAAGTACATTCTAGGCTCAAAGTCACGCACTTCTGACTCTTTAGTTCGCCTGGACTTTTGTATTACAATACATAGGCTCAGAGGCTGGCAAACAGCAGAAATAGATTTCTCCACATTCAGCAAACTGGAAATCTAAATCAAACTGCAGGCGGACTTGGCGTCTGCAGTGTCCTCACAGGGTGGAGGAGGCGATCTCTCTAGGTTGCTGCTTAAGGGCATGAATCCCTTAAAGGCATGGATTCATTGCAGGGACAGAATGCCCACGAGAGCAGCTTAAGAGAGGAAAGATTTCTTTTGAGCCACAGTTTAAAAAGGTGCCTTCTGGGACTGGAGAGATGGCTCAGCGGTTAAGAGCACTGGCTGCTCTTCCAAAGGACCCAGGGTTCAATTCCCAGCATCCACATGGCAGCTCACAACTGTAACTCCAGTTCCAGGGAATCCAACACCCTCACATAGACAAAACACCAATGCACGTAAAATAAATAAATAAATAAATAAATAAATAAATAAATAAATAAATAAATAAATAATGAGTTTACAGAAGAGGAGGAACAGGAAAAAAAGAGGAAGAAGAGGAAAATGAATAAGACATGGCAGAGCTCATGGCAGCCGGAGCGTATGGCTGGGACTCTTCACATCTGGCGTGCTGAGTGGACAGAATGCTGGTCCACAGCTGGCTTCTCCTTTTCCTCTTTTCATTCAGCCCATGCTTCTAGTCATCCACACTGAGGGTGAGTCTCCCCTCCTCCATAAAATCTGTCCAGAATCACCATCACATGCACAACAGTGGCTTGCTGATTATCAGGAGCTGATCATCAGAATTAACTGTCACATCATTTGTGGGAGTTCTCTGTGACCTTGGTTAAACTTCCTTATCTACCTCGCCCCTAACATCCGGGTGCTGGGCATTCCCCACCTTCCCCATTCCCCACCCCATGCCCCTGCTTCAAAGATTCGACACTTCAATGCCTGCGCCATCACTACTGGCCAGTGCGACATGTTTCCTCTGCACATACTCCATGCCACCCCCTTGAAAAGTGTGCCGTTACCCCAACACAGCGCCATCTCCATCTTTCTCCCCCCCCTCTGAGGCAGCCGCTTTGTGTCTCTCCTCACTCCCCCAGTAAATCTCTAGCGTGGGATTCTGTTACTTGGTGACTTTACAGTGTTCTTGGCCTCCTATCTCTGGGATATCCTTCCGCCACAAAAATTCCTTTCGTTAGGGGTCAAGATTTCAACATCTGACTGGAGGGAAAAGGAGGGCACGGACGTTCAGACGATAGAGATCTACAGACAGCAGTGCACTGTACCCTTTCTTAACGCTCTTCCTTTTAGAAGTCATATCTGACTAGGTGTGGTGGTGCGCGCCTGTGATCCCAACGCTCAGACATTGGAGGAAGGAGAACCACAAGTTTAGGGCCAGCCTGGGCTGCATAGTGAGACCTCATCTTAAAACAAGCAAATCCAAAGTAAACCCCCAAGCATTCTGAGGTGCCTATTATTGTAACAAAGTGGACTTTGGGTGCCAGTCTTCCCCAGCATCCCAAGTACCCATTACCAGTCCTGGCTCCTCTCAGCACTTCTCACCGCCAACCCCCAACCTCTCCAGCCCCCAAGTTCCCCTTCCCTTCCCCCAGTTTCTCTTCCCTGTATAACTCAGTTATTCTGGCTACGCGCTCTCTTGGTTCTGCTCCTGGGCCTCTCTTTGTTCTGCCTCTCTCTCCTGCCCGGTCTCTTCTCTTCCTCTCTTAACCCTCCCACTCCCCTACACCCCCCACCCCGTGCCCAGTCTATTCTGCTCTCCATGTTCAGTGTGGGCCCTTCCATATGCCTCTGCTGTTCTCTCCCTCATATCTACAATAAAGCCTTCTCCTCAACCATACTCAGGAACAGTCATGTCCTGAACTCATTCAAAGGCCAACCGAGGCCCCCAGAGATGGGCACATGCCAGCCCAAAACTCTTAAGTTGCCATGTATGGTAAAAGGGAATGTGCGGGCCTCACTAACTTAAGGGTACAGCGATGGACAACCACCCTGGATTTCCCAGATGGGCCCAAGTTAATAATGGGATCCTTAAAGGGAGGAAGAGGATCCGGTTAGCAGTAGGAGGCAGAACAGCAGAGCAAGAGGTTGGAGTGACTCCACGAGGGGGAGGGGTCGCACAGTGACAGAAGCAGTGATCTCGGGAAGCCCGGGGAGGCAGGGAGGTGGGTCCAGAAGGGACGCAGCTCTGCCAGCTGCTGGGTTGTAGGCTCCACACCTCTAGACCCGCAAGACCTGTGCAGCTTTAAGCCACTGAGTTGGTAGTGATCTGTTACAGCAGCCATAGGAAGCACACTTCTACTGCCCAGGACACATGCCCGCTGCTTAAAGGCTGCTAAGGGCCCTGGCTCCTCACTGGGACCCATGCAAAGCGAGATGGAAGCCTGACATCTGTGACTGTATTCTGTGTGTGTCTCCTGTGCTTTGACACATGATGCAAGTATATACTGCAAAAACACCTGGGACTCTCCTGAGGAGCCCACACTCACGCCTGCGTGTGTCCTACTGTCTCCGAGTGCCTCTCTTTCTAGTAACCCCTGTGATTACATCTCTGTTAAAATCTCTCCCTGATACACTCCAACTGCCTTTCCTAGCGGCTCATCCTGAGAGTCTGCTCTGCGGTGCAGTCAAGGAGCCTGCCGTCCCCTGGGTAGAGAGGTCTCCAAAAAGAAGTCCTTGCCACTGCAGGGTTAGAGGTGCATATCCGGCTCCTGCAGTGACACTGGTTACATCTCCAAGGGTTGCTAAAGAACTCTTTCTTTCTTTAATTGTGTATTAATTTACAGACAGAGTCTCATGTAACCCAAGCTGGCCTCTGAATCAATTTATAGCTAAGGATGACCTTGAACCCTGATATTCCTGCCTCTGCCTCCCACATGTGATTACAAGCGTGGGCCACCATGCCTGGTTTTATATAGTGCTGGGGGTCCAAATGAGGACCTGCAGCATTCTGGGTGTGCATCCTACAAACTGAGGTACATTTGTAGCTCCCCACCCTTTCTCCTTCTAGTAAATGAGATCACAGAATGGTCCCTGAGGTACACTATGGATTACAGATGATTCATCACAAAGGTTACAGGCACAAGCTAAGATACAGCTTTGCTTGTATCTTACAAAGTTTACAGCCATGTTTATAAGAACTTCGGGCTTACAGATGGAGAGGAGAAAGATCATTTACACCCAGCTGTAAGCACATTCACTGCTGCTCCCCCGTTCCTGTTTGAGGCTACACTGTGAAGCCGACAACGTCACAGCCAGTGCTGTTAAGGACGATGTGGGATTCTTCCGTCACAGCTGGTGAGAGTTCAGATTCCTGAGCGTGGGTCTCCTGTGTTTCCCTTCCTGTGTTCCCTTAACTTACCCTGTCTTCCTATCTTGCTTCGATTGTCCTTTTGGGTCACCCTGGAGTTCAGGAACAATAGATAAAGTCTTGGTGACAAGAGACTGAAGTCACACCCAAGCAGGACAGACCACCCCCAAGTGAGCATCACTCACAGTAGGAAGGCTTAGTCCTAGAGCAGATTTTCCCCAGGAACCAGATCAGTCTCTTCCACGAGCACTACATATCTGATGGCCCTGCAGGACCTGAGCTGAGATGAAAATAGGAGGGAACACACCTCAGGACCCAAGGCCCAATCCCTCCACAAAGTCAGACCCAAAGTTCACATCAGTTCCCTGAAGATCTGCAGTCCCTGGACTCTACCAGCTCCTCTTCCCAGGCCTCTCTGTCTCTGCCTCTCACCACCACTCCTTTCCTGGATCAGCGTATCAGCACTGGAGACTGAGCCAAGCCTGTTGAGGAGGCTGGAGCCTGGGCTTTTGTGTTGAAAACTTGGGCTACACTGGGAGGTGGGGGACATAACAATGAATAAGATAAGAGTGGTGACAAAGCCATCCAAACACCCACCCGGGGCTTAGCCTTGCTCCTGCTTGCCTGGACAGGAACCCTACAGCTCATGGAGGGGGTCACAGAGGTCCAGATGGCGCCCCCTGCTGACAGGACAGTACAGTAGTCCAGCTGTGATTTGAACGCAAGAATAGAACACAAGAATCTGGCAGAGATTCCGTATGCATCTTGCCCAAGGCACACAGAGGAAACTGAAGGGGTAAGTTGAGGCAGCCAGCTGGAGTCCCAGCTGAATTTTCTCTCTACGGCTGAGCTCCTCAGAGCTAAACTTCTGGCTTCTCTCTCCCACTGCTGGCTCTTTTATATTGAGGCATTAAATAACAGTGATGTCTCTTGGAAATGGTTTACCTTCTAGCTGCTTTTTAAAAAGATTTATTTGTTATTTTGATTTTTTATGTACGAGTATGACCGCCTGCATGTGTGTGTGCACACGCGGGCTCGGTGCATGCCGAGGCCAGAAGAGGGCGGTCCTTTGAATGGAGTTAGGAGCCGAATGAACTGAATGAACCCAGGTCCTCTGCAAGAGCAGCCAGTGCTCTTACCTGGTGAGCATCTCTCCAGCCCCACCTTCCAGCTGTTTTAAAAAACACAATGTTTTTACTCTTGAGCTGCTTAGCTATTGTCTTCCCTCCCAGTTACAGAGCCTTGGAGGACACTTTGAGACAAACATGCTTGGGTCTGAAATAGGGGCTGTGGTGTTTTGAATGAAGATGCCCCCATAGGTCCATAGTGCGTGGCACTATTAGGAGGTGTGGCCTTGTAGGAGTAGATGTGGCCTTATTGGAGGAAGTGTGTCACTGGGGGTGGGATCTGAGGTTTCAGAAGCTCAACCCAGGCCTTGTGTCACTCTCTCTTCCTGCTGCCTGCTGATCCAGATATAAAACTCCTGGCTCCTCCTATGGCACCATGTCTGCCTGTGTGCTGCCCCCCCACGCTTCCCACCATGACCATAATGGATTAAACCTCTAAACCTGGAAGCCAGCCCCAATTAAATGATTTCCTTTACAAGAGTTGTGGTGGGGTCTCTTTATAGCAATGGAAAGACCCCAAGACTGGTGCAAAGGGGCAATTCCACCTCCGAAGCTAGCTTCTTAGTGAGCTCAAACAGTACATGGCAGTTTACCAACACAAGGTATGTCACAGGCTGCAGCTGCTATTTCACCAGAGAGGCTCAGTGTGGTGACTCTCGCATGAGCAGGGCCTCCAGCCAGCATCACCTCTCCAGGTTCCTTCCTCATCTTCAGGAATCAAGTGCAGAGTCTAGTTTCCAAAGTGCATCTCACTCAAGGAACAAAATGCCCCACAGACCTTTCTAGCTGAACAGAACCGCTGGCAAGCATACGTCCTGAGTGCCACCTAGTGGTGGCACTCGGAGTCCTGTTTTTGTTTTTGTTTTGTTTTGTTTTGACTTAATCCTTGGTCTGGAGAAAGAGGCTCATACTGACTTCCTCTGGGGGTCCACTAGGAAGGGGGAGTAACTTGAGAAGTCACTAGCCCTATATGGCTCCAGGACACTCGGAAGGGGGAGTAACTTGAGAAGTCACTAGCCCTATATGGCTCCAGGACACTCCAGAGATCTCCAAAGCTCGCCATTCTGTGAAACCCCATGCGTTTCTCCCGGATGCCAGTGTGTGTGTGTGTGTGTAGATGCATCCCCTTCAGAGGGTGGCCGGGCTCTGGGGAGTCAGCATTCACTTTGATGTGAGAGGAATACAGGAAAGTAAAGTTGACAGTGCTCCCTGAGAATATATGTTTGATAACTCAGAATACACAAAACCCTTGAAAAATACAATTCACCCTGTATGAACTAGGAATTTGAATATAGCCACAACTGTGAAGGGAATTGAATTTATAATTAAAAAAAAATTCACAGAAATGAAGTCTCTAGTTCCAGATGGTTTCACTGGAGAATTTACCAAATGTTGAAAGAGGAGTTGGCCCAGTCTCTACACAACCTCTTTCAGAAAATAGAAAAGGAGGGGACACTTCCAATTCATTTTATGAAACTAGTATGGCTCTGATAGTAAAGCCAGAGACAGTATGAAGATCCACAGCCAGAGGGCCCTGAAAGCTAAGTAGGGTGGGGCCTGGACGGTACTTGGGTGGAGAGAGCTGTAGGTCAGTATTCCTTTTGAGCATGCACACAAACATCCTTAGTAAAATATTACTAAATAGAGTTCAGCAATATGAAGAAAAGCTACACATCACTGCCAGTGGGGTTTGCCCCATGGACCCCAGGAGTGGTGGTTTTAATAGTAACAGCCCCCATGGGTTCATAGAGGTGTTGCCTTGTTGGAGGAAGTGTGTCCCTGGGGGGTGAGCTTTGAGATTTTCAAAAGCCTGTGGCTAGGCCCAGTATCTCTTTCTGCCTGCAGATCAGGATGTAGCTCTCAGCTACTAGCCCTCTGAAACTGTTAACAAGCTCCCAGTTAAATGCTTTCTTTTCTAAGAGTTGCCTTGGTCATGGTGTCTCTTCCCAGCAATAAGACTGGTGACTCTGACACCAGAAAACTTTAAAATCAGTCAAAGCAACTTGCCATATTCACAAGCTGAAAAGGAGAAATCACACGATCAGATAAATGAGCATATTCGTGCAGCAATGGTGTTGGGCAAAACGCAATGTCCATTCATGACCTTTAAAACTCCCAGAGCTGAGGTGGTGGCTTGTGTCTTTAGCCTCAGCATTGGGAGGCAGAGGCAGGCAGATCTCTGTGAGTTCGAGGCCCTAGTCTACACAATGAGTCCCAAGCCGGTTAAGAATACATATTGAGATCCTGTCTCAAAAGTAAAATAAAATAACTCCCCCCTCCAAACAAAACAAAAACAACAAAAAACAAGAATAGAGGAGCATTTTCTCAATTTAAGAAAAATATATAAAAGAAAAATGCTTCAGGCTAACATACTTAAAAGAGAAAGGCTAGGAGCCGCCCCTTAGGTCATGAAGGAGGGAAAGGGACTCGCTTCAGCACTTCTGCACAGCACAGCGTGGGTGAAATAAGGCAAAAAGTAAGTAAACACAAGGGGCAGAGACCAGAAGGAAAGACGCGTTTGTAGATGGCAGATCGTCAACGGACTCTTCAGAACCACCAAAGCAAAAGAAATCCTTAAACTATCGGTCAAGTTGAAGGGGGACACCGTCTGTGAGAACGCACAACGATCAACTGTAATCTTGTCTCCAAGAGATGAGCACACGTAAATGCCAAATTGTAAGATGCAATACTGCTGGTAATTACAGACCAAAATCAAATACTTTGGTGTCAACCTACCAATGTATAGTTTATGGTGTTTTTTATGCTCAAGCTGGTCTCAGATCTCTCAGATCTCTTATGCAACTGAAGAAGGCCTTGAAGTTTTGATCCTCCAGCTGCCACCTCATGAGTGTTGAGGCCACAACCAGTTTAGAAGTTGCTGGGGATCAAACCCAGGGCTCTGTGTATGCCAGGCAAGCATCCGAGTTCCATCCCCAGCCCGTATACAGAGCTTTTATGCTGAAAACTATAAAATATTTATGAAAGGAACTCAAGAAGCCATAAATACATAGAAGAGGCATCCCAAACTCATGATTGGCGGGTTCATCATAGGAATGAAGTTGGTTCTGTGTTAAGCTGCCAGCAAGAATGTTTGGCTATGAATAAGATTATTCTAAACTTTACATGGAAAGGAAAGGGAACCAGAATAACTCAGACAACTTTGAAAAGAAGAATAAAGAGGGAGAAATCTGTCTCCCCATTTCAAGAGTTATTATAAAGTCAAAGTGATCCAAGTGTGTGGGGCTGGTGAAGGAAGAGACTTGGAGGTCAACGGGACGGGCAGTGAGCCCAGAAGGGGACCCAAGAACACACTCAGCAAGGTGTTGTGTGAGCAGGGCCTCACTTTGTAGCCCTAGCTAACCTGGAACTCACTATGTAGACCAGGCTGGCCTCCAACTCACAGAGATCTCTCTGCCTGTCTCCCACATAGCCCTGGACTTAAATATGAAGTGTAAAACTTCTGGCAACAACAGGGAAAATCCTTGAGATCCAGGGCCAAAGAGTTCTTAGACATCACCCTCAAAGTACAATCTAGTAAAAAGAAAAGCTGACAAACTAAACGCTAGTTTCGCAAAAGATCCTACTAAGAGATTACAAAGACAGCTACAGAAGACGTCTGTAAGCAACATCTCCAAGCAAGAACTAGTGCCTTCATTTCATACCTGATGACTAGGAAGAAAACAAAAGACAGGATAATGAAATGCCACTTGATACATGTCACATTAGTGTTAAGTCTCAAAGAAACTCAGCACAAATGACTAACTGGGGTGCCTACTTAACATACCAAAGCGGACTCTGGCTACCAGGTTCTCCCAGCATCTCCCAGCATTCCAAGTCCTGGCTCCTCTCAGCACTTCTCACCCCAACTCTCGTAGCGCCCCCACCCCCACCCCCCTGCTCTGCTTCCTTCCTTCTACCCTTCCCCTTTCAGCCGCTGGGTTAACAAACAGGTGGTATTTTGCCAGGGCACGAGAGGCCTCTTGAAATCTAGGCAGCTCCTCAGCTCTGCGTCAGTGCTGCTTCCTCTCCGTTTTCCCTGCTGGACAGTAATCTGAAGGGCACAGCTGTTTGCACTGCAGCCCTAACTTCAGCCTTGATGTTAGATGCTCTACAAGTATTTGGAGATGGAAGGAATGAAGAGGAGGAAGGAAGATGGCAAATTCGAGAGGCAGTCACCTTGACTTCAGTATTTCCAAACTACTTCTTCATCCCATCTTTCAGGAGGACACAGAGCTCCTTGCACTGGCTGCCTGTAGACATGCACACATCCCGGTGACCAGCTCTGACTGGACTGTGCCCTAGCTTTTATTTGTAGGGTTTCTCCAAGCACACATGAGCTGGCCCTGTGCAAGGACTGTCCTATACATCACACAGAGTCAAAGATATCAGAGCCCAGATGTGAAGAGAAAGGGTTCTGAGTGCAGTCAGCCCGGATACAAATTCCAACTCTCTGGGTCACCAGCTGTGGGATCTTGGACAAGCTGTTTCGGCTTTTTCTACTCCGGTTTCTCCATCTGAAAATGGACTCAGGAATAATAAAGGATCAGGGTCAAGTAATATGGATCAGCAGGTAAAGGCACCTGCCACAAAGCCGGACGACCTGAGTTCAATCCCCAGGACTAGCATGGTGAAAGGGGAGAATGGACTCCTGCAAATTGTCCTCTGACCTCGGTACATGCACTGTGATATGCTCACATGTGTGCACAACACACACACACACACACACACACACACACACACACACACACACACAATCAACCAATAAAGAAAATTATTTAAAAATAAACAGGACTAGGGCTGGGAAATGGCTCAGCGTGTAAAGTACTTGCTGCACAAATGTCAGACTGAGAGCCTGAATCCCCGACACCCACATAAAAGCCACAATCGGAGGTGCACATCTGCAGCTCTAGCACTGGGGTAGGGTGGGGACAGGGGATCCTGGAGTCTGGCTGAATGTCTGAGCTTCAGACTCAGGAAGAGATTCTGATTCAAAAGAATATGATGGAGACACCCAACATCTGTCCTTCTCACACATGTAGACATTCACACACAGACACACATACCATGAAGCAACAAACAAAAAACCCACACACAGACACAAACATACATACAAACATACACAGACAGACAGACACAGACAGACAGACAGACACACACACACAGGGGGTTATTGTGGGAATTTAACACGCAGTGCTGCAAGGAAGCTGTTTAGCATGATGCCTGGAATACAGCGTGCTCAGGGACGTCAGCTAGATTTATATTAAAGACAGACAGAAACCTGAACCCATTAGAGAGGCTGAAAGTAGCGGCACGGCGACCCAAAGCTGCAGATGGCTGCATTTCTCGAAGGGAAGCAGACAGCAGTTTCTGACAACTCTAGAGGTCAAGAGAAGGTATTTTGGGGTGAGGAAGATGACACAAGAATGTTTCAGGTTACCACTGTCTATCCTTTATGAATGTCCCCTTTCATGTGGTCCCCACTCATTTCCATAGAGACCGAATAGGCCAGTGTCCTGGGGTCCTCTGGGCCCATGCCGATAGCTACACTTCTGCGTACCTTGTTCCTTGCGTATTTGTTACGGGGGCTCCTGTGGGGACTTGTCAGAGTCCAGTGTCCGGGAGTAAGCACTCTAATGCATTTACCTGCTATGATGAGTCTAAGTGGCCTTTTGGCCCCAGGTCACCAGTGCCCAGATCAGCCTCGTTTCCAGACCTATGCTGATTAAGGCCCTCCCAGCTATGTTTTTCCTGTTGGTTGGGTCAGAAACCAGGAAGCAGAATGTCCATACACTAAATAACTCTGTCTTCAAGCTCCTCCCCTGCACCGTACTCCCCCAGCCTCTGACCTGAGAGACAGCGGTGAATAAGTAGAGCATGCTGGATTCAAATCCGGATCTCACTAGCTAACAAAACAAGCCTCTTTGTCTGCAGACCCATCGTATTCACAGATTCATTTTCTCTGCTTCAGGTACTCAACAGCCTGGAACACACGCAAAGACACAAGCACATGCAGCGCGCGCATGTGCACACACACGCACACATGCGCACATACACACGCATACGCACACAGCAGAGAGCACATGAAATTAGAAAACTAAAATAAACCAGGGTGTTTTCCGAATGCTTACAGTTTGGGTTTATGAAGGAGTGGACCCTAGAGAGTCACTCTGCTTCCTGCAAGGGACACTGGCTTAGCGGAAACAGAGAAACAGAGTACAAGACAAGGACAAAGTCACCTTCTCTGGAGGAAAACCAGATCTGTGTCTGAGTGCTGACTTGACCTTTGACAGGCTGGGAGACCCCAGCTCAGTGGCTTGTCCTTTCTGGGCCTCGGTTTTCTCCTGAGCGAGGAGCACACTGAACCACAGCTGCAAGGATGGCAAAGAATGAGGCCTGCAGGGTGCTGAGACTGTCCCTGCCTAATGCTGAAGACTAAAACATCACAGCTTTGTCCTGCCAAGCCAGGATGGACCAAGGGAACATGGAGAGCCGATGCCCAGAATCTACTGGACTACCAAAGCCACCGCAGAAGACCCAGGGATTTGGGTGGAAGGTTAGTCAACCAGAGCTACAGCGATGCTTTTTCTCAGTGGCCTTGAAATGGCTGTGTGCTCCGAGGCCTGGGCATCTGCTTCTTTGTGACCTAGGTGGGTGGGGCAAGTGCCCAATCAGCCCAGTTGGACCTCCCAGGAGATCTATTTTTGTGAGGCAAATGAAGGACTATAGACAAATCCAGGGGCAATCAAACAAGTCCCAGGCAGGACACCCACAGCTCCCACAGAAAGCCAATGTCTCATCCATCACAAAGGGCTCCTGGAAGGGGCAGTGTGAGAACAGGCAAAGGCTGTCTGTGTCAGCCAGAGCAGGGGGGGACACAGGTCAGGTCTGTGAGGGCAGAGCAGTGTGTTAGAGAGGCAACCACACAGACCTATGCCCCACAGTCCCCACAGACCTGGGGAAGCACACAACACCCTGGCTGTTAGTCAGGCTTGGAAGAGGAGGTGGGAAAGAACAGAGCAGGAAACAACTCCCCAGAGCTGCCTGGGGTCTGCAGTTTACAGCTCACCCACAGGCTCCAGCAGCTGGCTTGCCAAGGGCGCTCTGCACTGAGGGCCCTTTCTGAGGGTAGCTGGCATTTGCCAAAAATAACTCCCAGGTCAGAATTGCTTTCCACTCAGAGGTAGGGAGATGGAAAGTTCCAGAAGCCCCCTATGTAATGGGCCTTTCACGGCTCACCCAACAGATTCTGGAAAACAGTAAACAACTGGCCAGCTGTTTAGAAAGAACTACAGGGTCCCCTTCAAGAGAGCTCAAGCTGGAATCCAGCATGGCATGTTATCCATCTGTGTGGCTCAGAGCGGCAACAGAGAGAAGCAATCTCTCAATGTGCTGTCACGGTTTGAAGGCTCCCCACTGAAATGCAGGTAGAATTTAGTCCCCAGGCTGGGCAAATGACTCGTTAGTAAAGTGCTTGCCATGCAAACATGAGGATATGAGTCCCCAGAACCCACTTAAAAGCTAGGCATACATGGTAGTGCATGCCTGTAATCCCAGAACACCTATGGCAAGATGTGGGGTTGAGGCAGGAGAGTATCAGGAAGTTCAAGGGCCAGTTAGCCTGGTGAGCACAGTGGTGGACCACAGAAAACCCTGTAGTCAAACCAGGTGGGAGGTGAGGACCAGCACCCAAGGTTGTCCTCTGACTTCTACACGTGTGCTATGGCACACATGCACCACGGCATGTGTGGACCAGAATTCATATACATACAACCGCATACACACACCTCATACATACATATATCTATATATGTATAGATATATAGATATGAATAGATATGAGGACAATCTTAGGTGTTGGTCCTCACCTTCATACACACACACACACACAAATGTGTGTATACATGTATATGCATATGTTAAAGGGGGAAAATGACAAAGTGGAATGTGTGGGAACCTCACGTCTTAATTAATTTAGTGTGTGTGTTCGGGGGGAGGCAAGTGTATGAAGGTGGTCAGAGGACAGGACAGCTTGAGGGAGTCAGTTCTCTCCTGGGTCAGCAGGCTTGGTAGCAGGTGCATCACCAGCTGAGCCATCTTGCTGGTCCCTTGATGGGACCTTTGAGAGGTGGCTAGTAAGGGGGTGAGGGCTTATTCCTCACAAACAGGTCAGTCATCCAATCATGGACTAGTGGATTAGTGGCTTCGAGTCCTTGTTCATTCAAGTGTCTGCCTTTATAAAACACGTAGGAGCTAGCCTGATGTTCCCAGAGCAGACACCAGGGGGCGGGCCACCTCTTGGGCTCAGGAATCACCTGTGCCACATACAAGCCTACAAGTGAACTCCAGCACGTGACTGAGGGCCTCCTAGCTCCCATCCTATGTGAAGGCCTTCAGTCTCCTGCACATGTGTGCTTCTGAGCCGCCATCTTCCAGCACCTCAGTGAAATAGCTCATCTACAGGTGTATGGGAACCAGATCCATCTGGTTCAATAGGCTGAGATCTTATTATTGCAGGCATTTAAAGATCTGGCCATTGTAATTCTTATGTCAGGTTTGTGCCTTCACCTTCTGAAGCATTTTTAAGTTTTTTAAGCTTTTGGCCAACGCTGGGCCTTTTGTCCATGGTATTTGGTGGTTGAGACTCCCCAGCTTGGCAACACTCACAATACTAATGGGTGGCACTCATTCTGCTGTGTAGTGACTAAGAGCCTTCCCAGTACCCACCTTCCCACCCTCTCGCTGACAGCCCTGCTGTGCCCTCCCAGGCCCTCTGAGGATTAAAGGAGTAGGAATACGGTAGCATTTATTGGGCTGTCAGGCAGTTTGGTCAGAATGAAGGCTGTGAAGGGGTGTTGGAGGATGGCATATAGGCAATATCAATCAGGAAGAGATCCAGGAAAATCGGAAAGGGGCAGTTGCCACGGAAACAAGAGAAAGGAACAATATAATCTATGGTGTGTCACAGTGTGCTTTTTGAGTCCAAAGAAAGTCTATGCAATTCCTACATGAGCTTGGAATCGCTGAGAGCTGGCTGGTTGGAAGCATGGCCAAGTTCAGGCATCTCTGAAAAATCCTGATGAAGAGAGGGTAAGACAGAGACCTTGGTACAACTCTTTGGCCTCTCAACTCCCAACTGAAAAACAAGGTGATCTGTCTGCTAGCCTGCAAGGTATGTGTTCACGTTTTACAGATGAGGAATCCGAGGTAGAATGAAGTACAAAGACTCTAGCCATGGCAGTCCACCAGGAGGTGAAAGAACTGGCATTCAAACCTAGGTTGCCTGGGTCAGGAGTGAGGTGGAAATTCAGCGTGGCTGAAGCTGGCTGCCTGTCAGTTACTATCCGAATTTGCTTTTGTTGCTGTTGTGCTGAAACACTGACTAAAAACCAATGTGTGTGTGTGGGGGGGGGAGGGTTTATTTCAACTTAACACGTCCAGGAATCAGCCCATCACTGACACACCCACAGAATCTGATGTGGACAGTTCAGTTGTTCTCTACTTAGATGACTCTAGTGTGTGTCCAGCGGTGCCCAGGGAGGGACTGGGGTGAGGCAGGAGGCAATGTCACTCTACCCCAGCAGCAGTGAATGCCTCCCTGTGTCCGGGCCCTCAGACGGGGCTCCTGCTCTCCCACGCTGCTTCACAGAATTCACAGCACCCCCTTTCCACTCATTACCTTGCACCTCAGACATGGGCTACGCTCCCACTTGTCTGCCTGAAAAATTCCTTGCCTCCAGTTTGCTGCTCTAGAGCTTCCATCCTTCATTACCCTGGGAGTCCCCAGGACTCCTCATGGGGTGCTGTTCTGTTAGCACAAGGTCCCTATGGCTCTTAGCAGTGTCTCTTCTCTTTTCACGTCTGACCTGGACACCTTTCCAGCCTCCTGGAACTGTGAACTGTGTCTGTGAACACGCCTCCTGGCTGAAGTGCTGACCTTACTCCTGGCTCGTGTCCACCAGCCTTCTCGGCACCTCTACAGTAGCCTAGTGCATGCCAAGCTCACACTGAAACCCTCCCTGCTCAGAGACCACTCACACCGACTACTCAGACCTGCCACACCTCTGATATCTTGGTGAAATGGCACCTCCCATGCTCTTTCTAGGTCTTCAAATGCCAGTGCTTGTGGCTACCCTTGATTCCCTTCCCTACGCCAACAGTTCACCCAATCTTTTTGTTTTGGTTTTCTGAGACAGTCTCATACACACGCTTACACCCGCCTCTCTGGTGAAGCTCACCACCATACTTATGACCTTTCTACTTTCCATGGAAAGTAAACTGGCTCCTGACCCAATTTCCTCTGTCCTCTGTCCTGACACAAGTGGTACCTACCTGCCAAGCCAATGACACCAATCTCCAAAGTGCCAGGCCTTTGCCAGAAGTGAAGTTGGAGAAGATGATCTACCAGCCCCATGCAGTCCCTTAATACAGGGAATCCTGGGAGGAGACAGTCAAGGCTGGGGCAATAAATACAGAGCTGGAGACCTCTAAGGGAAGCCAGTAGTAGTATTTGGTGTCAGAGAGCAGATGGCCAGCCCAGGTGGCAGAGTTGGGCCTGACTACACAACCTCAGACCTCAAGGGCTTCTTGGGACAAGAGAGGTTTGGGCAATAAGCTCCATTATGGTGTGGAAGCGAGACGGCAGAGGCAGAACCTGTTGGAAGTGTTAGAGCACCTCAGAGTACAGACAGCACTGAATGAGGATGTGAAAATAACATGTCCAGGGATTGATGTACAGTCCAGGATGCCTGTCAGAGATGCTGAGGCCTCATGAGGGTTTTGCTGTCATAGGCCAGGCTCTCGCCTCTGTAACGTGGTGTATGACAAACTGACTAAAATCCTGAAAGTGACTCACACCTCCTGTCAGGTGCTGATGATCAAGCCATCCATCACCAACCTGTCAGTGTGTCCATGCCTGTGCCTGGCACATGCTTCGGGGGCACTCATGGAGCTTCTACTGATGGCAGCCTGCAGTTATTCAGGGTGAAAAGCAAACACATTTTGGGAAGATGCTTGCTAAGAACTAACACAAAGGAGCTTCTGCTTAATATCAGATGCCTAATACATGAGTTAAGAATCTGTGACATCAGCACTGCTGTGCGTTGTGCTAACTCAGACTGCATGTACAGGAGCAGGGAAAATATTTGGTTGGGTGGACAAGAGATTGCACTCCCTTGCAGCCACCGGAAACAAGGGGCACCAGCTCTCCATGTACATGGTGCTGGGACATAAGAATGTGATTTGATGGTATGGATAGCTTTGCCTTCTGGAAGACTAGGATGGATGGGCCAGCCAGAACTGGAAAAGGTTACTGAAGAGCCACCAGCCTGTAAGGAAACCCTCAGCTGATATTGCCTAGGCATGGCACCTTTTACCTTCAACACAAAGCCAGAGGCTACTCAGCCTTCTGTAACGTCAAAGAACCCCAAACCATCATTCAATAAGAAGGCATTAACACCTTTTACAGTTTCAATTTTTTTTTTCCAGAAAATTTGTAACAAAAATACATGGAATTGGAATTTGAGTTACAGTACATTGTGCAATTACAGAACATAAATAATGAAGTATATTCCTTCTCATGGGGGCAGAACATTCTGTTCCACTAAGAGAATCACAACATGATTAGGTACAGTTACCCTATACTGCCTGTGGTTCTCATCTCAGACTGGCAGACTCGGGAGAAAATTTTTTAAAAATAAATAAAACTGAACACAGTCAACTCCCTCGGTTCCTTTCTCCTCTTCCCCATTGTCTTCACATAAGCTGACGGGATAAGGACGTGAGGGAACCTGTAGGGCAGGGTAGGTGCTGCTGGCTGAACACCAGGCAAACATTTTCCCTGAGGTGGCCCAGAATGTACACGAAACACCACTCAGCACTGCAGATGGAGATGGGTAGAGGGGAGGGCAAGAAAAAAGAGCTCCAGGACCAGGGCAGGCAGCCTTATGGCTGTATATAGTGAGAAAGATGGTCTGAACAGTCCTCAGCCAGCACGCTCACAGTAACACACTGTAAAAACACCAGCTGCGATGCTGGCAGAGCACCAGCCCTCCTGCCAGAGTTCCACTAGGTTCATTCAACAGAAAAAGGTGTAGTGGAACACTTGGAAGAAGTTTTGTTATTCTGCATTCTTTAAAAACACGAAATGGTGTTTGGACTAGGTTTATGTTCCCATCCGAGGTGTGGTATATAGGTTTGAAGCCCCGAGAGCCGGGGTGGGTGTTGGTTGCTAGTTCATTGGTTCGTTTGTCCGTAGTTAATGTATTGATTCCTGCACACAAGAACATAGGTTGTTGAGATTGGGTTTACAGATAGTGAGCTGAGACGCTAGTCTGACTCACTGTTAGCTAGTCCTATCCAAGCTTAGGACAGCCTAAAAAGGCTGTGAAATTTCTACCTTTCTATCAAGGCCACCTGCAAAAGTGGTAAAATTTTTTTCTATCCCTAAATTGAGGGTAAAAGCTTGTAGTTAACAACTACAAGTGGCACCCAACGTGGAGCCCAAAGCCATGGCCCTGAGATTAAGAGTCTCATGCTCTACTAACTGAGCTAGCTGACCGAGCTAGTACAGAGGAAAGAAGTGGGCCTCTGGGCCAGCAACAAAGATGCATTGGCCATTTGGGGGTTTCTCAGCTGACTTCTGGAATTCTCTCAGTTGTGGACCTTGTTGATGGATGCCAAATGCTGATTTTGGGGTTGCCTAACATTCTTAGCAACATAGAAGAACCTGACACTGAAGATCAACCTGCTTGTCTAGGACATTTGGTTCCTGAACAGGGATCTCTGAGTACAGAGGAAAGACACCCTGTCCCTGAAGACCAACCTGCTGGTCTAGGACAAATGGTTCCTGAACAGGGACCCCCGAGTACATTGGAAAAAGAACCTATCACTGAAGACCAACCATCTGGTCTAGGACAAATGGTTCCTGAACAGGGACCCCCGAGTACATTGGAAAGAGAACCTATCACTGAAGACCAACCATCTGGTCTAGGACAAATGGTTCCTGAACAGGGATGCCCGAGTACACTGGAAAGAGAACCTATCACTGAAGACCAACCATCTGGTCTAGGACAAATGGCTCCTGAATATGGACCCCTGAGTACAGGAGAAAGAGAAAATAAAGCAGAAGAGGATACCATGGAACAAAGAGCGAATGAAGAATCAATGGATGTCAAGAAGGACAACCAAGAGAAAACTACTCTTTCAAGCACATCTTCTGTGCAAAGCAATTATTCTGACTGTGACAAGTATTTGAAAGAGACTGGATATGTAAGTGCCCCTCCAGAATACTTCAGACAGTCTGAGTCCACCAACTAATGGATTCTAAGTTGGTATGAAACTGGAAGCCCATGACCCTTGCAATATTGCTTCAGTATGTGTGGCTTCTGTTATTAGAGCTTCTGGAGCCAGATAACGTTTACGACTGGATGGCAGTGACAATAAGAATGATCTCTGGAGACTTGTTGATTCATCAGACACACAGCTTGTTGGGACATGTGAACAGGAAGGAGATTTACTTCAAGCTCCACTGGGTTCCAGAATGAATGTTCATCATGGCCCATGTTCTTACTTTGAACATTAACTAGATCTAAACTGGCACCTGCAGTGTTCTTTAAGAGGGAACGACCACCCTGGCCAGCGTCATACTGGACAGTGGAACCCTGAATGTCTGAGCTGAGGTGTTTTTATTGATCTAGAACTCCTTAGGTGTTCTACTGATAGCACATGCAGATCATTAGCAATCAAAAATCCCCCACATAAATCCAAAACCTGCAGACAATACAAAACGCCAAGACCTAGGCAGCCCCTCACCCAGCAGTGCAAAAAACAATTAAACTTAAAAAATAAATTTCTACAACAAAAAGGAAAAACCATTTAGTTTTTCAGTGAAATCCTTCACATCCACCTGTGTTCAACAATAATAACTTATGTTATGAATAGCTTCCTTACAAAAGTAATTGCCTCAGAAGATTTACATGTACGCGTGGAAAGAGCTACTTGCCTGTGAACATAGTTCTTAGGCGGCAGAAGCTTAAAGCTAAATCCACCTTACAAAAGCAAGAAGTTTAGAGCAAGTTAAGTGTTTTCCATTGCAAACAATCTCAGCTCACTCAGACCAACAGACTGTTCATCAGCCTCTGCGCTGGCGATATTCTACACTACCCCACATGGTACGCAATGGAGTTCAAGTGGGCTAGCCAAGTCATCACCTCCCTTCCTAAGTGGCCACAGTGATGTGCATAGCAGGAAACTTGCAAAAAAGTGGACCATGGTTTTTGTTTTGGTCATAAGACTTACTAAAGGAGACGATGCTACACAGGTCAGTAAAACGAACAGTGTATTTTAGTCGTAGGGTAGTTTCTCTTTCTCAGGGTATGTGGCCCTCATAAGCCAACTCATCCCCCTTCCACACAATAAGACTATGTGGCTAGTCCAGCCACGACATGCTTTTAGACAAAAACTGACTACTAACATTCCCTATCTCTACTATCGTTTACCTCATGGAGAAAAAAAGAAAAACAGAATTGACATTAGAAAGCTTGAAAACGAGATTAAGACAGTCTACAAGGAGAGGTTGAGCTGAACAGGTCCGACAGCTACTCCATCACTGCCCACCCACTTGGGCTTGAGGCCGGTGACTTCATGGACGCATCCCTCCGATGCACTGCCGAACGCCAGTCTGAGTCTGTTATGGTGACCCCAGTGTGATGCTGCAGCCTTCCACTTGCCATCTCCTACCCACAGGATCCCAGGGATTTGGTGGCCTTTAGCACAGCACCCTAAATAGGCATGGAGAGCCCAAGAGCCTTCCTGAACTTCACCTGGATGTGGGCAAGGAAACTAGGCAAATGATCTGTAGTCTTGGCAACAGCATCCACACTGGGACTTAACCTCAGCAGCCAGACTGGAGGATGTCTCCCCCTGAGCGCTTCGTCACTGACAATGTTGTGAATATCTGTAGGAAAGAGGAAGAAGGCATGGCAGTTTCAAACCCCTGAGTGAACAAGTTCCCAGATAACAATACCACACGTTAAAATGACTTAGGTAACATGTAAAATAAACAAAAGTATTATGACTCAGGATGTCCTCTAATTCTCCAGAGGATAAAAGGAGGAACTGCATTAAAATGAGCTGTTTCATCTGTGTGCAAACATTTGGTGGTTGTGAGGCACCCACTACCCTTGTTCTCACACAATGGAGAGCTAACCCCAACTCATAAAGACCCATGGAAAGAAAGCGGCTGTAATATGAGAGAGCTATAGAGGAACTCAACAACCTCATGCTGTAGCATTTCTGGTTGGTCTCACCCACCCTTCCTCTTCTTGTTTCCATAACAGCTCTTCTCTGTGTCCTTGTTCTGTTCTGCAGCTATATGGTCACAGCTCAAGACCCTGCAGACTCCAGTCACCTTACAGGTTGTCAAGGTGGGACATATACACATATATACATTCACATGTATATGACATATACACATTCACGTATATATGACAAGACAAAGGCCAAAAAGCTCTGTGAGGTTCCAGCTTAGCTTTCTGGTGTCAAGGTACCTGGTGTTTATCCTGTCAGCGACTGCTTGTGGGCACACCTATATGTGCAATCTATGCTAACCACCATCTCCTGAATGACACAGCAATGAAACCTAGTACCCCCCGCTCCTCAGATGACACTGTAAACACAGCATGCCCACTCCTGAATTCCTCCTGGCTCTTCTCAGGCCCTGTCTCACTACACCCTCCTTTTTTGTAAAGTTCTTACTCAGGGTTCAATCACCAGGCAATTCCCTGACTTCAGTCATAAAGGTTATACATCTGAACAACACAATAGGGTATTTCCTCCCTCTCAGTATTTCAAATGTCAGCACAAGCCTAGGGATCTTTAAACCATATCCAATGGGTTCCATCTGCCCTGCCAAGCTGAGCCTCCTTAACTGAGGGCTACAGTGTATTTGTAAGAGTGCCCAGAGGAAGCATACAGACTACATGCATCTTCAATGGTACTCTAGAACAAATGTTTTTTGCCAAATAATATCTTCACTGATTCTCAAAAAACAACTGGCTTCTTAGAACAGTAACTTATTATTTATCCATTTATTTGAAACAGGACCTCACTCTGTAACCCAGACTGATTTCAAACTCATAGCAATTCTCCTGCCTTAGTATTCCGAGTACCAGTATTCAGAGGAGCCACCATTATTAAAGGAGAAAACAACAAGAAACCAAGGGCATCTTGACGCACATGGACCAAAGCAACTGTTTCCAATCAGACATCCTTGAATGAAAGGGGATTTCTAATCTTGAGAAAACCCTTTGTTCTGGCTTCACCTTCAAGTAGAGACATGATCTTTTCCCATATACCAGCACAGCAGCAGCAGTGCAAAGATTCAGACTTGAGTAATTAAGGCCCAAATCTTAAACTATGCCTGATTCACATCCAAAACTAGGAACTATAATAGGGAATTCGTCTTTGTTAGCAAGGATGTAAATCCCGAAGTAGTCATCCCTTTTGTAACTACAGAAAAAAGAACACTCACACCGAATTCCACAAGGCTCATTAGCACTTTTCACGTTCAAAGCTGACACACTGTGAACTAACCCAACTATTTTTGGAAAGAAACACAATTCTTTTGTTTAAAAAATGTGCATTATGGATGAGGACAGAGGGACAATGTGTGATGATGAAAACAGCTGTTAGGATAACAGCATTGTGTACAATTTAGGATCCCTTCGGCCGAGCTCTTCTCAAGTCTTTATTGATGGGAGAAAAGGAATGAGCAAGAGAATATATTTAAACAAGCTCTTGGCTCCTGAAACCTGTAAGTTTATGTTTCATTTCTTAGGGTTTAGAAAGTGGTTTGGATAAGAATTAACCCCATCATGAAGTGGGAACATTTTTAAAAAGAGCTATTAATATACTTCCTTGTGCTGGTGGCATGCTACTAAAAGGAAGCCAAGCTATTACTGATAACAGAACAACAAAGAGATGGAGTGTTGATTTACAGATTCCACTCATACTGCCGCTGTAGAGTAGAAATATTCAGCTGTAACAAATGACCATGGAGGGCAGCCTCCAAGCACACAGGACATTGACAGAGGCCAAGTGGGGCTGGAAGCTTCTACCTAGAACATTCTAGCCTGCCTCCACCTATATGCCAGGATTAGAGGCGCATGCCACCATGCCCAGTTTATGTAGTGCTGGGAATTGAACCCTGGGCCTTATGCATGATGAGGCAAGCACTCTACCAAGTTGCACCACCAGCCTTGTGTATCATATGTATGTGTGCACGCATGTGTGATATATGCATGTGTGTGTATGCACACTTGTGTGGAGGGCAGGAAGTCAACGTCAGGTATTTCTCCTGCTTTCCACCTTGTATTTTTAGACAGTCTCTCACTGAACCTGCCTCCGGGATCCACCTCTCTCCATCCCTGACATTTCCACCAATCTCGATGGTCCTGGGGTTACGGAGCCATTCTACCACACCACACTAGAGTGCTTACTTAGGTCCTCATTTGTGCAAACAGCACTTTACCCACCGAGCCATTTCCTCGGGCCCCTTCTTTTCTGTATCTTTTAAAAACTGACATTTCCTATGTTCAACAAAGAATCCAGTTGTACCAGTACAAATGGAAACAAACCAACCAGTTAGGAGCTGCAGAATATAATCCCGTAAGAATGTATATACACCAGCACAAGGTGTGGCTATGGTGCGCAGATAAAAGCTGCAGTTATTAACCAACACCTAAACCACCTCAAGTTCTTCCAGGTAACGCCTTGGCTTACAATTCTCGCATCACCGACAGTGAGCAAACACTGACACCCAGAGGGCTGGACCAGGCCGATTCCAGTCTCACTATCACTTGCTCAGTGATTTAAAGGCATCACTTCCCAGTCTCCTGCTTAGATACTCACAAGGTCAAGAGGTAGACACCATCATCAGCCTTGAGATTTTCCCAGACAACTAACACTGAAGGTAAATAATCACCACGGAAATAATTTAGGACATATAGTAATAAAAATTATGGGACTGTTATTCTTATTGTTGTTTTTTCCTCCGTTGAGACAGGGTCTCACTATGTAGCCCGGGCTGGCCTGGAGCTTTCTATGTAGATCAGGCTAACCTCTAACTCACACAGCCCTGACTGTCTCAAATACTGGAATTAAAGGCATGTGCCACCATGACTGTCAACAAATAAAAAATTTAAGGCTAGCTTCTTTAAGTCACTCTTAACAATTTTCTATATGCAGGGCAGAAGTCTCTAGTTCATATCAGCAGCAATAAATATGAAAAAAGGGGAAACTCAAGTCTAGAAGGCAAGCCTTCTTTTGGGGTACTAACAATCACTGCCACATGGTCATACACAGAAGCAGCTCAAACACAGCAGGAAGAATGCCAGTGAACCAAGTCAGTTACTTTGAGTGGCAGATGTGAGCATTTTACCAGGGACTTGGGCAGTGCACGTGGCTCACCTCTGCACAGACGGGATGGATACCAATAGTACTGTCCAGCTGCTGTTTGGTCAGTCCACACTTGAGTGCAGCTGCGAAGCCCTGTGTCACTTCTCCAGCATTGGGACCCAGAACATGAAAGCCCACGACACGCTCCTAAGATGAGAAACAAAGTGATATGGATAAGCTGGTCTTTCCCACACAGCCCGGGGCACATCCCCAGAAGGTTCTAAGAAACCCCTTACAGAAATGGCTGCCTTGTGTTGTTTAAGCTCACTGCCGGGGGCCTGGAGAGACAGCTCAGTGGTTAAGAGCACTGACTGCTCTTCCAGAGACCTGGGTTCAATTCCTAGCACCAACATAGCAACTTGCAACTATCTGTAACTCCAGTTCCAGGGGATTCAACACCCTCACACAGACACACATGCAGACAAAACACCAATGTACATTCAATGAAAATAAGTCATTAAAAAAAAAAGCCCTGCGCTGTGGGGTGATGACTCCAACACAGGCATGTACAGGGAACATGAGGCTCACATGAGGGCAACAGAGAAATAACTGAAAATTGAAACATCTGAAGTTCCCTAGCCACACAAACATTCCAGAAAATGCTATAGAGGGCAGTGTCCTTGAGTTCTCTGGTTGTCTCAACACCTGACAAACGACATACGATGACTGTGAGACTTAATGGAAGTCACTCAAATTTCAGTATCATTTAGCTAACGTTTGAGGCACAGAGAGAGCGACTCAGGTATTACCTATAGGCACACGAAAGGAAAATGTCTGGAAACTCTGAAATACCTGTGTGGGAATTATTTATTTTGGAGAAAAACTGAATTCCAAATCCAGATTATCTCTGCCAAAAACAGAAACCCTGTCATTCCACTGTTCAGCTGGGACATTTTCAGACCTGACAGACTGGATGGCCCACTCTGCTCAGAGAGATGAGGCGACATAAGCTGTGGGTGCAAGCTAAGGTGCAGAGGTGTCATCAGAAACAGTCAAAGGCCTCTCTATGGCCAGTTTTGTTACACACTCTACATCAGACAAGTGGAGGTTTGGGTATAGATAGGCCATGTGAAAGGTATTTAAAATATACTAGGTTTGCATATCATAACGTAGAACATAAAAACATTATCACGGTTTTAATCACGCAGTGCCCAAAACTGAAGCCAGAGAAGTAGGCATACTTAAACAAGCTTTCTACCATTGAGCTACATCTCCTGTCCTTTCAGAAAATGACGTTAAAAATAAAGGGTACACGGCTCCATTTACTGAGGATGACTCTTATTAAATCACAAAGCACTGTGTAATGTTTATATGTATAGATAGATACACAGCAAGCAAACAAAAACCATGAACAGTCAAAGAGACTCCAACTTCAGAAGAGGTGTGAAGGAATAAAATAAAAAGCATACCAGCAGGACGTGATGGTCATTGGCATGGCTGCTTCACTGGCTAGAACCTACAGCTCTGCCATTAGCTGGGTAAATGACTGGACTCAGTGGATAATCTTCCACCTCCTAACAGCTCTGCCATTAGCTGGGTAAATGACTGGACTCAATCATTTTCCACCTGCTTCAGTTTCCTCATCCACAGAACAGGCAGACAGAACCAGTATTCACTGATGTGCTAACCAATCAGCACATATTAACTGAGATCCTGAAGGTTGCATGAGGACAGGTTCAGGAAACAAAGCTGCTGTATGGTGCTGATCTCTTACACAGCAAAATGTTGGTGCTCACTGAACCCATGCAGCGAGTACTTCTCCTATCTCCATGTGTATTTTAAACATTTCACATGTAGAACACTAAGATCTGTTTAAAGCCAAGGACATTTAGTCACTGTGAAATCAGATGACATTCAGATACATCACATCTTAATAAAACTTATGTCTAAAGAAAGATAAACTGACATATAATTATTCCTTATGTCAAGGGCATAGTGCATTAGGGTTACCCTAGTACACTGGTTTACTAAATGCCTGCCTCAATAAAGACTTCTGCATCTAAGGCAAGTCCTGAAACTCTGGGTTCTGAAAAAATAATTCTGTAGCTGTCTCATCTAGAACAATAGTTTTTAAATAAAACATGTATCTTCAGTACAGCAAAACAAATTATTAAATTAGAAATTTAATAATAAAATATTAAAATAATAATCTAAACAAGTTCCTTGGGTGTTTAGTATAAGGGTTTGGCTTTATTCGTATTTTTTTTTCTGAAGGGATTTGGGGAGTGGAGGAGAAGGCAGGAGGTAGACCAGAAACTCAAGAGATCCACCTGCCTCTGCTTCTTGAGTACTGGGATTAAAGGTGTGTGCCACCACTCCTGGCTCTCCTAAAAGGATTTTTAGGTCAAGTGCTGGCAACGTTGAAAAACTCCATATCTGATGCAGTATTAAAGAGGGTATATGTGTATGCATACATGTGTTCTGGGATATAATATAAAACATATTTCTGTGTGGTAACAGTCAAAACATTTGAAAAACGCTAATGTATTCAATCTTTCACACTGTGGGTCTGGAGTAACAGTTCGAGGTGGAAGATCTGCTTCATCAAGGCTTATCAGTACTGCAGCAGTGTGTTAAATCTCAATCTGGAACACAGGTAAATGAGGGCTCTTCCCACCACAGCTTCTCTACAGTGCCAGCTGCTGAGAAGCAGAGTTGCAGCACTGCTGGGTTCTGTTTTGGTTTTGGCTCATTTTGGGGGTAACCGAGGAACTCACTGCTCTTTATTCATCAACACAGAAAGGTTCCCTTGACGTCCTTCACTCAGGTGTGTTCTGAAGGCCTGTGGTGGGGCCCTGTGCCAGTAAAGATGAGTGGACAACAAGCAGAAGAGCCAAGACCCTTGCCTCAAACGGATGCTCCCACGGGGATGGGAACATCCACAGGTGAGCGCCGAAGAACAGCACCCGTGGTTAAAACTGAGCTGCGTCAGAAGCTAAACGTCCCACAAGGCCCATCACTGCACTCACGTTGTCTTGAAGATTACAGATTATTTTTGCATAGCACTTGTTGTTATCTCGGGAAGGAACCGTCCATTCCAATGGCCAAAAGAAACTGTGGTAAACCTGGGAAGACACAAACACAGCGGAGACTCAATTGAGACTTGTTACCTTAAATAGGATGTTGTCAAGCAGTAGATGTAGAGGTGCCTTAATGATTAGGGTTCAGTTAAACAATGAAGTTCAAAGAACAAATCTGACTTGCTCAAAATTTAGAACTTTGTTATCAAAGCCCCTTAACTAATCTTGGTTATTTCAACATGGTTAGTAAACCTTGAGTAATAGAACAACAGAGAGAGTGAAGGGAGAAGCCACGTGACTATTGTCTTACATTACAATACAAGCCAAGCGTGGTGGCACCTGTCTTTAATCCCAGCACTTGGGCAACAGAAACAAACGGATCTCTGTAAGTTCAAGGTCAGTCTAGTCTATACAGGGAGTTTTAGGACAGCCAGGAACTATCTACATAACAGATGTATTAATGGCTCAAAAAAAAAAAAAAGAAGAAGAAAGAATACAAAGAACTGACCACCTTGTTAACTTAGAGCAATGACAGCGGTAAATATAAAAGTCCTCGAGACAGCAGAGGCAACTCTAGCAACCACCTAGCTGATGGGTTTTATTCAACAGCACAGGAAGGAAGGGGTATGGGAGCCGGAAGACAGGGACCCTTTTTGATGTGTCTCATGGATGACAAACAGGATTGTTTTCTCCCCTAACCATCAGCCTCAAGGTAAGGAAATAACATTGATTGTTCCCTTTAAAAGCCTGGTTAGGGTGCTGTATCAGTGATCTGATAGGCACCATCAACTTTTTTTAAATGTGCATTCTGAAATTGAGTGCAAAGCATCGTAAAATTACATAGGAAAAAGATTAGAAAACCATTCCAAATTGCTACATTACAGATACAATCTATGATCAGCTGTTTCCTATTAATTAAATTTTTCAAAATTTCTTCAATGCAAAATACCACTTTTGTTAGGAAAATAGCAAATCAAAGTAAGAAAATCAAAGATTATGAATGTGAACTGCTTACTTAACCTATAAAAACTTAAAAAAAAAAAAAACAACTCGGGAGGTAACATTTGTGCAGGTCTGTGTGTGCCCATGAGGATGCCAGAGAAGGCCCACTAGGAATCCTCTTACCACACTCTCTGCCTCATTCTGCCTCATTCCCTTGAAATTTGGAGTGTGCCACTCTTTGGTGAGGCTGGCAGCCAGCAATGGACCAGCACTGCCTGCTCGCCCTCCACCAAAGCTGGGTTTACAGGCAGGGCATATCCATACCCAGCATTTTATGTGAGTGCTTGGGATTTGAACTCAAGTTCTTATGCTTGCACAGAAGTGCTCTTAGATTAATCAGCTCCTAAATATTTTTTGATAAGCAATTTATCCTCAAAGTAATTATAGAAATGGACACTGGATTATAAACATGTTCACAAACTAGAGACAATGCTCAGCAGTTAAGAGGAGCACTGGCTGCTCTTCCAGAAGACCAGAGTTCAATTCCCAGCATCTACATGTGGCAGGAGCCATCACTGAAGGCTAACAGTCTGTTATGGAGTTAACGAGGCTGGATAGCTCACTGGTTTGTATAGCTCCAATGAATTTATCTCAGAGAGGCAGAGCCCTGAAGAGATCTATCCCCCAAATACCCCTTGTTATTGTGGGGTCTGATATTGGTGGCCTCTGATGTACTATCTTTGTTTATTTTATGGTATGAATTTCATATGGGAACTTCCAAACCTTTGCAGAGCAATATAACTAGTTTATAATAACTGATCCTTCTGACAATATAACCGTAACTCATAACAGCTGATGACTTCCGTAGGGCTATGCCCAGGGCAATACTGTCCAGTGGGCTTAATGACCCTGCTGAACTGTTTTGGAGAAGTTCAGAGACATAGACTGTTAGGATGGTTGATGAAAAGGATTAAAGAAATGATTTATATACTGCCAATTGTTCTTATGAAGAGACTAAATAAATAGACAACATTAGAAAAAGCCTTCTTTTCACCAGGGTGCAAGATTTACTGGAGAAGGGAAATGAGACCAAAACGCTTTCAAGCATTGTGGCCCCAGAGTAACGATTGTGGGAGACAGATCAATGATCAAAGACAAGTATGTTTCTGGGGTTCTGAGATATTCTGACAATGCACCTCAAGAACTCAGAACTATGCAGAATGTGGATCGGAGAGACCCTCCTTTACCATATAAGTTATATAAAGAATAAGAATTTATAACTTCGGGATTTTCTGATTACTCAACATGTTTTTTCTATATGAGTGTATAAAAAAAGTAGTTAATTAACTGGGTCTAGCTAAACCTATTTGTGTGGTGTAGATGTGTGAGTACAATAATAGAAAAACTGTTTGCTGATCAGTAACTATGTACTGTTACTATTGTGTGCTATTTCTACAACCGGAATCTGCTATGCCGCCAAAGAAATGTGGCTGCTAATTTTACCTGGCTTGCTAAACTCTGTTAATCTATAACATAAGAATTACTGCTTTGGGGATATGATGTAATTTGGGAAAGTAAAAGAAAACAATGTTTTTTTGCTACCTGTGGAATTCTAAAGATTAATGTTTTTATGAAAATGAGATTTGTAATCATGAGCTGATTTTTCTTGCATGAAAAGCTTTCTACCTGGTGGATATATAATGGGATAAGGGAAAAATTAAGCAGAAACAGCAGAAGAAGCAACAGCAGAAACACAGCTTGTTGGATCCCCCTGCCCTGCAAACACACGCAATCAATTACATTAGTTGTCTGACTCCACATCTTTCCTGGGACCCTGACCTCTTGCCAAAGTTGGACTCTGGCAAACATGGCAGCTCACAACCATCTGTAACTCTAGTTCCAAGGGATCTGATGCCTTGTGGCCTCCAAGGGCAACAGGTACACAGGTGATAGAGACAACATGCAGGCAAAACACCCATACACGTGAAATAAGAATAAATAAATTAAAAAATAAAAAACATGCTCACTAATCTATTTATGATTGCGCTTTTCTGTACATGTGAAACCATCTTGGATTTTTGAAAAAAGGAAATGAAAGGAAAAGAAGAACTCACTTCAATATTTTCTTCTCCAAATTTCTCGACAGCCTTTTCTTCAGAGAGACCACAACAGCCATACTCCAAAGGAGTAAATACAGTTGTTGGAACATTTTCATAGTCACACTGTTTCAAATGGAAAGAAAAAAGAATTAAGAGAAGCAAAGTGACGATAAAAACACTGTCTCAGCGGTGCCAGCACAACTCACCTTGACGGTGGAGCCCCCATACAGCCGCTGCGCCAGCAACCTCCCTGCCTGGATGGCTACAGGAGTGAGCTCCAGCTTTCCCTCGAGAATGTCACCAATGGCATAGATGTAAGGCACACTGGTCTGCTCTTCATCTGTAACAGGTATTTTTCCAGTCCTGCAAACATCAATTGCCACCATGAGTGAATTAAAACTACATCCTCTTCCTCCCCAGAAAAACAATATTCTAATTACTAAAAAAATCCTGGCCACTACTTTAAAAGTCAAATATGAAAAGTATCTATAAAACAAACTCTTTAACGTAGTGTTTAAGAGTGAAAACCCTAAGGGAGAACAGCAGATAACCCCACTCCGTTGATTTGGTAGCACTCAGAGTTTCCAAAGCTAAAGGCAATGTTCAGCTCTGTGGGAAATTAACTTTAAAGAGCAAAGGCAGACTGTGCCCCCTTACTTTTCATTTATCTTCACGCCCACCGTCTCCAAACCAATAGCTCTTGTACAAGAGTCTCTTCCTATTGCCAGCAACACCTGAAAAGCAATAAACTATTAGTAGAAACCACAGCACAAACCACTTAGCCCCAGACCTGGGAAATACATCTCATTAATAAATTTAAGAGTCAAAGTACCTTTTTTGACTTTTTAAAGTCTTTTGAACAAATATAGCAAACATCCCCTGCCATTTCTTAAAAGAAAGGGAGTTGCTGACTTAATTAAGCCAGACAAATTTTGAAATGAAGAGCACAGTCATTGGCTGAATTATCTCCTAAATGACAGTCTGGGGAGACGAAAAAGGAAGACCATTGGAAAGAGAAAGTCTAGCTCATTAAAAACGTCTGCTTATTCATGGCCACTTGATATACAGCATTTTAAGTTACAGAGGGATGGCTGAAGCCATTGTTGTGCCAAAATAAATTCTAATATCAGAGCAATTGAGATGTCCTAGAATGTACAGAGGCAATTTAGAAGCAGGAAAGTCACCAAAGTACATAATACACCCAGTGAGGACACTGCTTGTCTTCTGTAGTAGCCACCTGGGCCCGTTCCTTACCGTGTTATATTCGCCTTCAATGGTCTCCTCACTGTTGGTGGACTGGGCTGTTACCTTGAGCCGGCCTGGTGTCCCTGCTTCAATCTGTTCAATCTATAAAAGTAATCAAATTTTGCTCTGAAATAAAGACACAGAAAAGGGGACAACCGTTTCTTCCTTTCTATCTGCTTAGTCCTCAAAGAAACAGAACTTAGCCCTGAAAGGTTTTTACATAATTCTTCCTCATGTAGAAACATCAGGATAAGCAACTTTCCTTTACCTTCTGCTTTCTTTATTAGCACTGCTCGCTTGAGAGGCTTTTCTCAAATCTTAGAGAAAGAAAATCAGAGGAAAAAGTGGAGAAAGCACAGCACACACCCTAAAATGGATTTCATCACCTATGGCTAACTCCAGGTTAATTATTCATCTGAGAGCCACTGCCACCCAATTTCAGAACATCCCTTTTGACCACAAATGTTCAAATTTCACTAGCAAAGAACAGTGAAATATGTAAGGATTAAATGACAGTTCGAAAGCCCTTAAAAAAAAAAAAAAAACACAGTGAAAAAGATGTGTTTAAGTAGAAGTTCAACAGTTGCTGTGGATACAGGAGCCTCCTGCACCAGCAGAACATCCCCGCCCTACTGTACATAGATGTCTGTGACAACCTAGTGATGGGCAAAGGGCATCAGATACCACTTGACAGTCCACCAGCGTTCTACAGTCCACAGCTCCATGAATGTTGACGTTATTCAGGACAATGCTACATTTCAGAAAAGCAAATACTTCCCACCAGTATAACACATCTGTCTCCTAATCACAGCCCTAATGCAAACATAGGAGTATTCCCTAAAAGCAGCTAGAAGAATGAAGTACTGGTAACTCACAGGAAATCCAAAGCTCAGCTCACAGTTGGATCAGATAGTCACTTCAGACTTACTGTATGCCACATTTTGCTCTAGCTCTTTAGACACATTAGCTAGCAAAACCCTCAAAGGAAATATGGACACACTCAATTTACAGATGAAACTAAGTCTTGGAGAGGTTAAGTAATTCTCCCTGAATCATACAGGCAAAAACTGACAAAGAATTTGACAAGTGAGTCTCATCTCAAAATTTGTATCTTGCCTGTCAGCATTAAGATTCAGTCACAAAAAGTTAATTCACTGAGAGAAAAACAATCTGCCCAGCATTTCTAAACTTTGCAAGAGCCAAGCCACTTTCACCCACACTAGAGGAAACTGCTGGCTGAGATGCTAAGCACGTGTATCGACGTAGATGGAACCTAGAGCCTTCTGTTTGTTAGGCGCGTACTCTACTGCTGAGCTACGTCCCCAGCCCCATTTTATCACTCTTCTGTGGTGACGATAATGAAGTCAGTCGTAACTTGGTATATTTTATATCCATTGAAGCAAGGATTAAATGGGGGAGGGGAGCCAGCCTATAAACAATTATTCCCAAGAAAACAGAATTATTTAGTACCTATGGTGACACTGCACCCAAGGAAAATGTTTTACTGTAGAAGGCTGAGAGGGGAGAAGGGTCACCTTAGTCTCGTGTATAGGTGTGTGCGTGCAGAGTTCCAGTGATATAAACAGTACCAAGTACAGCAACATAAAAGAATGCAGTAAATAGAAAAGAAGCCAGGAGACTGTGGATATGTAAAGAGCAATGGTATTGAGGCAGCCGTAAAGTACACGTTCATGCATCCACCAACAGTGTTCCTGCTGGTTTGTAATGCTCAAAAGATTGCTTCTACCAATCTTGTCTTTTGTCTTTTACCATGAATATAAACAACACAGAATATCCACTTACTTTAATTGGAACGAACTGCCTTATAAACTTGATACCATGATCTTCCATGTGTTCACCAATTTTATTGGCCATATCCTGGTCAAATCCTCTAAGTAGAATGGACCGTACCATTACAGTGACATCTAAGCCGATACCAGCAAGAAATCCTGCACATTCCAAAGCAACATAGGATGCTCCAACCACTAGGGTCTTACCCGGGCAGTAAGGCAAGGAGAAAAGGTCATCACTGAAAAGGGGGAGAAGAAAGGAGAATACAAATAATGAACAAAGTATGTTCTACTTTCCTAAGAATGAGAACTTTTAACATTATAAACATTTGGTAAGACACTGTGCATATAATGTGAGAAAATTCTAAAAGGTCTTGGATATTATTCTTTGTTGGAAATACCCGGCTGTTTTTCAAATATACTAGTGGCTAAATGCAGCAATAGTGTAACTTCTGGTATCAAATCCCACAGCCATTTTGTACCGTTTGTAAAATATTACCCATTTGCAAACCCAAACCCTCACTGATCTACCACTCAGTTTCATTTCTGAGTGGAAAATCTGTTTTACTTTTTAGCTGGAACACCCATTATCAAGAGTGGAAAAAAAAATTGAAAATCTAATTTTTGTAATATAAAAAGTTATAAAATTTTAACTCAACAAAAATTTTGTAGTTGAGTTAGAAATACAGAACAGGTAAGAGATCATACAGCCAGGCATAGTGGTACATGCCTTTAATCCCAGCACTCAAGAGGCAGAGGCAGGAGTTCAAGGCCAGGATAGTCTACAGAGTCAGTTCCAGGCCAGCCAGGGCTACATGGTAAGACCCTGTCTCAAAAGAAACAAACAAACAAATAAACAGAGAGGGGTAGGGTGAGAGGGAGATTATAAAATCATGGTCAGAAAATGAAGTTTAAAAAAAAAAAAAATCTTAGGATAAGCCAGGCGTGATGGCACACACCTTTAATCCCAGCCCTGGGTAAGGGGTACATGATTATAATTCTATCACTGAAGAGGGAGACGCAGGAGGATCATGAATTCAAGGTTATCCTCAGCTACATACTGAGTTTGAGGCTTGCCTGGGCTATATAATGCCCTGCCTTAACCAATCCCAGCCCATCAACACCAAAATGAGTTGTCTGGCACAGTGACACATGCTTGTAGTCTCAGCTTCTCGGGATGCTGAGGCAGGAGAATCGCTTAAGCCCAGGAACTCAAGATCAGCCTAGGCAACATAGTGAAACCCTATTTCTAAGAAAATAAAAAGTGAAAAGGGAGCTTGCTAGGGTCTGAGTGTCTGTGTACCCAATCATCAAAATCCCTGTTAAAATTCTATCCCAAGTGTGATGGTGATAACAGGTTTTTAATGGACGGTCAGGCCATAAAGGTCCAGCTCTGATGAACCAGACCAGAGTCTATAAAAGAACCTCACAGAGATGCCATGCATGATCCTTTCTACCACACAAGGACACCACAGGAAAGTGCCATCTATGAACTTAGGCGTTCAGTCATGAGCCAGTGCTGCCCCTACATGAGGCACAAGGGAGTCATACTTCATATTTCTAAAAAGAAACCATCTAGGAAGGCAATTAACAATCAGAAATTCCCAGGCCAAAAAGGATCCAAAAAAGCAGAGATTAGCAGTGTGTCCTAATGACTTCATAGTTTAGAACTCAGCAGCAGTGTCAGTAACAGTTTCCCTTGGTGGGCAAAATCTTCTTTTTTTCTGGACACCTATGTTTTAGAAGGTCCTTCTACAGGACACTGAAACCAATGGAGGAACCGAGCAGTGGAGGCCACGGCCTCATTAGCCTCTATGGTCAGTCATTTGAGCTAATCCTTTCAGTTTCCACTTCTCTAGTGTTAATAAGGAAAATGGTCCTTGCTTTGCAAAACACAAACCTACATACACATGACCACACTTACAAAATATTCCTGAATGCCCACCTGGTTTTCAAACACACATAAATTAATTTCAACTGCAAAGAAAAACGTAAATCTATCTACATACAAGTATGTTGCCAGTGTAATGTATTAACTCGGCTAGGCAGGATGACCAATGCTCACAGCTTTCATGTTTTAAAATGTTGTTAGTCCCTTGTTCTCTTTCTTCCAATCCCCAAGGACAGCATATGGAAAAAAAATTATTTCCAAAGTCCAAGAAATGAACTAAGTGGCTTTAAAGAACAAAGCAGAAGAGACAGCACACACTGCCTGTTTCTCCCACCTGCTGATGCAGTACTCTTTGTCTCCAGGGATGCCCAGATAGCGTGGCCTTTCACCAGTGGCGATGAGAAACCGCTCTGCTGAATAAATTTTTTCTTTACCTTTGTTATTTGTTGCCTGCAAAGGAAACATTGTCAATTTCAATATAAGACTATCCCCCACCACTTTACAGTTAGTAAAGAACACTCACACAGTCTCCCTCACTCCTCTTAATAACAGTAAGAGACACTAAAGGCTGAGCAGGTAACAGCCTGACTTAAAGACCAATGCTAGCAAGTGACAGAGGCAAGCCTCAAATCCAGGCAATCTGGCCTAGGACCTTGATATTCCACCGACCCCACAGAAGTTCCCAGGAAGTGTGACAGCAAAGTAACCAAACTGGACAGTCTAGGTCACAGTAACCTTAATCTTTACACTTTGATTTTTAAACATATTTGAAATGATATTCTCTGCTAACACCAATGAAAGTTGTTTTGAAAAAGCAAGGGAGGCATACAGAATGTAGCTTTACAATTACCTTAATCCTATGAGGACCAACGAACTTCCCATAAGCGTTCTCATAGACAACCTTCTTCTCCCGAAGAGCTACTCGGTAGCCCCAGTTCAGGGAACCGATGTGATTCTGCACAGACTCTGTCATTTTCTCCCAGTCATGTTTAACTGTGAAGAGAGAAAACGTTTAGTACTTCAAAGTACCTAACGAGTTTCTCAGTAACTTTTCACCTGGAGCCAGGCAGTTTCAACCTAGAACAAGCTCTCTTGGAGCATAAAAGCTACGGTCTCATGTTCAGGATTCAAACCACAACACAAATGCTTTCCTCCTTTACATTATTAAGTGAAATGGTAGTTTACTTTGGATTACAAACACTTTTTTGTGGGGAAGAGGGTGCCATTAAAGCTTAGAATTGTACCTGTAACAAACCCAAAAGGACTCTGCTACAGCTAGGCATGGAGCTACTACACTGATAATAGCACAACCCAGTGTGAGCACACTGGCACCACGACCCATCATTATTTTGGCCAATGAAGCCTCACTGAAATATAGACAAATTCATTTACATACCATCTCAAGTGGTTCCTACAATATGAAAACAGAGCTGAGTGATTGCCACAGAAACTGTAAGGCCCCCCAACGTCTCAAATGCTTTATCTGCAAATTTGCTGACACCTTATTCAGAGAACTTGAATCCCACTGTGCCCAAACCCTCACCTGGAAAAAAGAAATGTTTCCACTTTGCAATTAAATTAATCCTTTGAGTCAAGACACAAAATACTAGATTTCAAAATTTCAACTGATAAAAATAGATCTTTGATAGGCACATGCTTCTATCAGCCCTCAAGAGGACAACTGAGCTACCCACCTAGTGTGTCCCAGGCCAGCTTGGACTGTAGAGTTAAGATTTCTGTCTTAAAAAACACACCTCTAATCCCGGCCCTCAGGAGAAAGAGGCAGGCGAATCCCTGAGTTCAAGGCTCACTTGATCTATAAAGTGAGTTCCAGGACAGCCAGTGCTACACAGAGAAGCCATATAAAAAACAAAACAAAACAAAAAAAAAAAAAACCCACCAAACCAAAACAACAACTGTCACCAACAGAATCAACCTTTAGTCATTGGTTAATCAATGTTACTAATGACTTGAGAACAGGGCAGATAAAATACACTCAGAAGATAGGGGAAAAGGTAAGTCCCAGGAGGCAGTGGTTTAAGAGGAAACAATCAGCATGACAGAGGCTTCTCTCAAGAAGAGAGAGTCTCAAACACACCGGTCAAGCAGCCTGGCCACTGAGCACATGGTGAAGCCAGGTCTATGATACTTACTAGTCTGCCTCTTGAATTGGAAAGATGGCATAAAACCTTGTATGTGGCTTTATAGAGAATAAACTACAGACACTCAATTCACATATCATAAAATGTGAGAACTAGACCCAACTTTAAGAGATCAGCTCATTTTAGAGGCTGTGGTGCCAAGAGAACTAGACGCTTGGGGGCAGGACACTCACTGCAGAGCCTGGAAAAGCCTGCCTGGCTGGTCTCACTGTCCACCAGGAAGAAGACACTACATACCTTGCCCTGTTTGCCAATCATGTAACTATAATAACTACCAATGTTTACCAATCTTTGTTCCCATGTGGGTTGAGTTTGGTTTTTTAAATTAAAGTACTATATTTTAAATAAATTTGGTAGACAGTGGACCTGTCACAATGCTAGCAAGTGACAGAGGCAAGCCTGAAAATACCATGACAACAATACCACAGGCCCGAGTACCAGTCACAACCAGTCACAACACCCCATGAGCTCAAGAAGTGCTTCTGGAACTCTACAATTTATAGCTCTGGGGCTAACTCAGGCCAACCTGGGCTACTAGCAGATCTCTATATCTCAGAACAAAGTTCCAGGCACCTAGATGGTACACTGCAAGACCACAGCTCAAAGCCACCCCCCTTTTTCTCCCACACCTGTGTCTTCAACTTTCCATCCATAGTTGCGTGAGTCTTTCAGAGCTTGTCCTAACAAAGCTGCCTGGTGCATCAGTTTTTTAGGTATGCAGCCTACATTCACACATGTTCCTCCGAGACCTGCAACAAGAGAAGTCGGTTTAGAAGGAAGTCAGCTCATAGCCCACTTCAGGGCCTTCAAGGAAGTTAAGATGTAATGAGACACTTTGTTTTTTCTTAATGTGCCCAATACTGAAAGTTTTTTTCCCCAAGCTTCATGGCATTTCTAAGGTCATAGAACCTTATGTGCAGAATACAGTAGTCATTCTGACACAATACATATAGGTTTCCACAATTTCTATAAACTTTCAGATTCAAAGTGATTAACAGTGATAAAAAAATTGAAATTTTACCATTTCATACCACACCCTATACCATAACCCTATACTTGCTACTGAATTTACACACAGAAATGATGAAGAGGTTGTTACACTAAGCATGGTTAGACATAGGTGTGGTCTGAATGAAAATGACTCCCATAGGGAGTGGCACTATTAGGAGGTGTGGCCTTGCTGGAGGAAGTGTATCACTGGGGGCTTTGAGGTTTTAGATGTTCAAGCCAAGCCCTGTCTCACTCTCTTCTAGCTCCCTTCAGATCCAGATATAGAACTCTCAGCTCCTCTCTAGCACCATGTCTGCCTGAGGGTCACCATGCTTTTCGCCATGATAATGGACTAAACCTCTCAACTGTAAGTCAGTCCCAATTAAATGTCTTCCTTTATAAGAGTTGCAGTGCTCAGGGCGTCTCTTCACAGCAATAGACACCCTAACCAAGCAGCAGGTCTGAAAATGTGTATGAAATGAGGTGTTTAAGTGGATTTTATGTTTTTTTGAGGTGTTTATGTGAAATAGTAATTTCTAAGCTTAAAAAAAAACTGTGAACAGGCCTTTCTATCAACAAAATGCAAGAGGTAGGGAGGTGGCTGTGGAGCTCACAGCTCAAAGGCACGTCCTCTGAGGAAAATACCACCCGAGTATCACCATGAAGTCCAAACTCCACAGTCCAATGAATGAATCCAGCACCAAGAACAGTGTCCCAGGGAGACCATGGTGGATGCCACCTTATCTGGCTGCATTGCCACCTGCTTACTGCTAATGCAAGCAGCCAAGGAATCTACACAACATACTAATCGTTTCTCTTGCTGCAAAATCCTCAGAGGTGCCCTATTATCTGCTTTCATTGGTCCAAAGTCCTCAATTTGGCCTATAAAGTGTTGTATAGTTCAACCTGTCTTTCTTTCCACGTTTGCTTATTATATGTCTTGTTCCGACTACCTCGCTATACCCACAAAGGACTTCTACCTGCCTCGGGGCCTTTGAATATACTGTTAGAAAGCTGGAAAACAGCCTGTAAGCTCTGCTTCAGCCTTTGGCACATCTGCCCCATCCTCTCCTGCAGTGCTTCCAATGTGCACTTCTCCAGAAGCCCTGCCTTACAGCCTTCCATAGCCAAGCTCTCCCCTACCCAGGTCCCCTTGCAGTACCACTCACCGCCAACAGTAAAGTTCTCACTTATCCCTTGTTTCCCACCAAAGTATAAGTTCCACAGGGGCAGGAACTTCTTCCCCAGTGAGTTCACCCCTACAGCCCCATGCTCCTGCTTCACAAGTAATTGTAGTCATTCAATGAATGAGCAGCCAAAATGAAATTCACCAAAACTCATCGAATGGGCACGACTGCCTTGGATTTAGAAGAGAGTGCTTTAAAAGCTTCAAACTCCATTGTATAACAGATCATCCACATGTCTACCTTTAAGTCAGCTTGTGGTCAGGGTTTCTATAAACCTAAATCTACAGCATTTAACTGGATCCACTTTAAGCAGTTCCTGTGGAAGAGTTGGGGTTTGTTGTTTTTAATCTTTGTTTTGTTTTAAGCTGGGTTTGGGAGTCATCAACATCACTGCCAGGAAAAGGACCTGCTTCCAGCAAACCACAGGTATCTCAGCTCACCCCATCGAGTTCCAAGAGGAGTTGGTGTGACAAAATCCAAGACCATCACCTTCTTGCCAAATTTGGCTGCCTCCTGGGAAACAACATCATTAGAATAAGTTAAAAACAGAGTGGAAATGAGGGCTAGCATGTTGCTTTCATTATTCGCTAAAGCCTAAAGCACAGCCTATTACAGATCAGTATCTGGGAATCTTACATATGGTGATGATTACTTCAGCTCTAGGACAAAGTTAAGACCCTCGGACAACTTCAAGACCACACAAATCTCAGCTATAAGCCTGTTAGAAACAGGTACAAAGCTTTGGATAACTCTGCATGACTCCTGAACATTAACATATACAGCAAAAATCTGAAACCCCTCCCTCCATTTCCAAGCAAGTAGTAAACATCTGGTAAGGCCAGTTAACTGATTGCACAAGGCCTTGCCTTACCCTGTATCTTGTAAGGCAACATCCTTAAAAGAATTCCTAAGTTTTACCTAGTTTACCTAGTTCTATCTAAGCCAGAGTACTGGAAGGGGTTTTGTTTTCCTGAAACTGTCTTGTAGAAACTCTTTCTCAGAGAGTAAGCATGGTTTGCTGGTAATCAGACCTGCAAAGGTTACTGGAGAGCAAGGACTGAGGTTGTGTGTCATTTAAACACGCCTCCACCGCAGAGCAATAATACACCAGGTGTTACTGCTGAGTCACCTTTAGTAAAGCCCTGCTTCAGGCCAGAAAGCGGCCTGCTCCTGACTCGGGAGGCCTCATGAGTCTACCTTTACCAGGTGATCATAAGAAGCACTTTAAGGGGTGTAACCACTTTCACCTTTTAAAGATTCTGTCAGAAAGGGTGACAGGCCTAAGGCCATTCATACTGGCAGCATCTCCTGTATTTCAAGTCTCACCACAGCCTCACTCATAACTTTTCTACTTGCAGATCCTCTTCCCCATCAGGCCTAGGTTATTCTCAATCACCTCATATACACCAGAGCCAAATCAGTTTTAATAGGTTTAAGAACTCTGTTCATTGGAGAAGAATAATTATACGGAAATCATTAAAGTGAAAAAAAATCAAATATTAGTTTTTAAAAAAAGAAAAACAATGTATGGAACTTCAAACAATTTCCACACACTTTTACCATCCTTTAAAAAAAAAGAAAAAAAAATCAAGCAAATTTAAAATGAAACAAGTATGCTCTAAATTCACTGGGCTCTGGATTTATACATGAAGATTACAGTTACATTAACATTACATTAACATTTCAGTCTGGGAAAATAATTTACAGAGTGGTCTCATAATACGTCTTGCTAAGTTCATAGAAAAAGCTATTGTATTTCAACCATCACCAGACAGTACAGCACAGAGGGCCTTGCCTTAGCTGCTGCCAGTCCTCCTGAGCCTCCTCCGATGATGATAAGGTCATAGTCATAGGACCCAGGGGGGTCTTTAGAGCCATTCATTGTTGGTAGCTTTTGAAGTTTGTCTTTTTGATGTGACTGCAGAAAAACAAAAGAAACAAAAAGAATTTAACTGAAAAGCAGCAATGTCTAAAAGGCTTTAGCAAACTTTCTTTAAAGAAAAGCAAAGGGCCGGGCAGGGCACTAGGAAGGCAGAGGCAGGCAAATTTCTGAGTTCGAGGCCAGCCTGCTCAACAGAGTAAATTCCAGGACAATCAGGGCTACACAGAGAAACCCTGTCTTAAAAAACAAAAAAGAAAAAGAAGGGGAGAGGGCCTTTTTCAAAGGAAAATGTTTACTCACACTGCAGCTCTATGTGGAAACATCCAGTCTTCCTGACAGAGAACCAACACTTCACCTAGGCCATGGTCAGAGCACTGCACCCCAGCGCCCTTCCTACCCTGCGACCTGCTCTCAAGTGTCCACAAAATTCTACACACTGACAGCCCAACTAAACTTACTTCATATAAACATTTTCTCTTTTCTCTCCCAGAATTTAGTGTTTTACAAGCATGTATTAATTATATATATATATAACAATGGGTTTTTCTGTGATATTTTCATACTGACTGCCAGGGATGTCTTTTTTTTTTTTACCTGCTTTTATTTGTTTGTGGAGGGCTCCTGTTACTCATGGCTGTGGAGATCAGAGGAAAATTTGCAGGAGTCAGTTTATCAGCTAGGTGACAAGCACTTTTACCTGCTGAGCCTTCTTATCAGCTCTTCCTAGAATTTTAAAATTAGGTTTCCCTTACTTTGGGGAAAACAAAACAAAACAGAGAAACAAACTACTGAAATTCTCCCAGCTGCACAATATGAGGCTTTAGATGTAACTGTTCAGCATGTTTTTTAACAGTGTCAGCAATATAATTTAGCAATCACCTCTACTTTCTGGTCAAAGACAGAACCAGTGGGTTACAGTCTTAGGCTAAGAAGGGAATCTGGTAAATAATGAACACAATGTTAACACAGTAATTGCAGTGTTGGCCAAGTATTTAAGACTTTATTACACTGTATGGTTGAGATACAAAAACCTAAAATCTCAGAAAAATCACTAATCAGTAGTGATCTACATACATGTAAAGTTAAAAGTCTCTGTCTCTGCAAAGTATTTTATAGGTTTGGGAGTTTTGTCTTTTGAGACAGTGTCTCACTATGTAACTCTGGCTGTTCTGGAACTCACTATGTAAACCTTCCTCTGCCTCCCAAGTGACGGGATTAAAGGCGTGTGCCACCACAGCCAGCTTCAAACCTATGGCCTTATACCTGCAATCCCATCCAGTCCTTGCAAGACATTTTAAATAGGGAGGATAGGTACGACTGTATCAAGCTCATTGCTTTACCCTGCATGTCTAAAGTTCTATTTAGTTTTCTTTCCATATTTCCATGCATCAGGCTTTAAAAACAGGTATTAAAATTTTTAAATTATTTTTTCAAATACCTTTTCATTCCAGCGTATACACACTAGTTTTACATGTAACTAGTTACCCTAGGCTAATGAGGACAGTGACTGAAGTCAGTAAGTACAATAAAAATATTTCTTAGTCAAGTTTTACCCTTAATAACTAAAAAGCCCCGAACTTACCAGCCCAGACTGCGTATTTTTCTCCTGCCTACAATCAGGTGTAGAGGGTGGAGGGCAGAGGCGGGGGCCAGCTGAGTAGGGCATCTGGGATGTAGAAGAGGGTGCCATGGAGGGATGTGAAGAAGGAAGCATAGCTCCACGAGTGCCCCTCAGCAGCACACGGGGCACACAAAGTGGCCGGGGGATTGGAGGGAGAAAACCTGGAAACCAGCAACAGTTGGGGCAAGTCTGCGCCACCCAGGCAGTACGCACAAAAGGTCTAACACGGGAAGCTGGGAAACACAGCCAGCGCTCATCAATTGGCATTATGACCAAGGCTTCTCCTTCAATGCAGAGCACTGTGGAGTAAAAACAAGCTGGTAATAACAGCCACTCAGATCAAAGTATTAGGTAAGGTCAGATGGTAACCAATATGACTCCTCCCTAGGGGGTCAACAAGAGCATGCTGCTGATCTGTTGGTTTTAAAGGGTAAACAAAAACCCTTCAACAGATGTTATTTAAAAAAATAACCATTGTGGAGCTGAGGCAATGAATCAGCAGTTGAGTGTACTGTTCTTGTAGAGTCGGGTTTCCAGACACCACCATATTCTCCCCCCCCTCCCACTTAAAAATCTTTTAAATGAAGGTGGTGGTGGTAGTTCAATGATTAAAAACACTGGCTGCTGGGTTCAATTCCCAGCACCCACATGGCAGCTCACAGCTGTCTAGAACTCCACAGACATCAGGCATGCAAGTGGTACAGACATATATGCAGACAAGCAGCCATACACATAAAATTAAAACAAAATACTATATGGTAGCACCTGTTGTGTGCTTTTGTACAACTAATGGACGAAGGCATAGAAGACAGGTACAAAAATAAATCCTCTTCTACAACCCAGAATGAGCTTTGAAACATACAAGAACATGGACACAGACAGCGCAAAGTGATGATGGTGCTGATACTGAGGTTAGCTCTAAGAATAGTTTCTAATTTTAAAGTATACATAATGAGAAAACTAAGATGTGCAGATTAGCATTCCAATTTTGATTCAATGCATAAATATTCCCCCTTATGTGAAACATGAGGTATCTGAAGATACCTGTGTGGCTGTGAATGGATGCTTGTTTCAATGTTACAATGGCATAGTCCACATAGTCCACAGCACTCTGAATGTGATCTGAACTCATTCTTAAGAGACTAATCAATTTTAGCAAATAGAGGCAGATCTATCCTAAAGTAAATTTTAAGAAACTAGACACCAAAAGTCTCCAATGGAGAACTCTGAAGTTGTCATGAATATGTCTGTTCTGTATTCACTTGGGTAAACCAATCTTAGCTATGGGCTGATGACAACTAGATTAATAAGCATTTGTTCTTTTGAGAAAAGGCTGTCTTAGAAATCTTGAACTTTCAGTGACCTCGATGAACAAAGGAATCACATGTGAAACCCCATAAATAAAAAATAACTTGCAATCTCAAATTCATTTTAACTGCATGTTCTTAGGGCAGATGGGGAAACAGAAAAATGAAACCTTTTGTCCTTGAAGCCCACCTTTTGCAACAGACCTAAGCAGAACAAGTGAGAACAAACACATTCTCCACCACCCCTGGATCCTAAAAGGCCACACACTCCCTCTTCCAAAGGTTTATAAAGTGTTCTTTACCAAAACTCTGTATCTAACATGGATTTTTTACAGTTCAAGCTTAAAGTAAAACTCTATCAACCAGTTAAAAAAACAAAAAGAGCCTGAATCTATAAGATGTGGGCAACTGAAGCATTCAGCTGACCCCAGAAGGAACTTTATACTTTCAATTTAACCCTGCTTAAAACTGAATTGGCTATAGCTCAGCTCCAGCTAAATGGTGTCCCCCTCAAAATGTAATCAAATGACAACAGCTCCCCAAGATGGGAACCAGACCTGTCAATGTCCTGTTTTAGTATAGCCAAACCCATTTTGGTTGGACATCCAGTCTCCAAGACTGCTATGGTAGTGCTATCTAAAGCTATTTGGTGTTTGGCAATTTGTTATGGCAGCAGAAGAAAGCCAGCATGCCCAGAACACTGTAAATCCCACTCTAGATAGTGCTCCACTACTCTCCTCCAGCAACCAGCAGTGCCTGGCATAGTGGGCACCCAGCACATTAGAATCAACTGGTGATAGACTCCTCCAGAACAAAGGTAAGGAAGTTAAAAAGTATGAGACTCAAAGTAAAGGAACCATTACAGAGATGTCAACACGGAAGGAGGTGGCACCATGCAATTTGCTGACTGAGTGGCCACAACGAGACAGATACTATGCTAGACATGTTTTGTGCACACTAAATCCCTTCAAATCCTCACAATGGTTAAAGTCAGATGTCACTTCCTTTTCAGATATGACAGGCTGCAGCATTAAACGTGCCCAAGCTCGTGAGATGAATCAACAGATAAAGGCACCTGCCACCAACCTCAACAACTTAAATTTAATCCCTGGGCCCCACATAGTGGAAACAGAGAACCAATTCCTGAAAGCTGTCCTCTGACCTCCAAATGATCATGCACAGCAAATTAATTAAAATGTTTTTTCAAAGAATACAGAAGAAATTTGCCCAAATGTCAGTGAAAGTGCTTGCAGCACAAACCTCATGATGGCCTAAATTTAATCCCCAGATCTCACCCAGAAAGAACCAGTTTTCAAAAGCTGGCCTTTGATGGTGGCACACGCCTTTAATCTCAGTGGTCAGGAGGCAGATGGAGCTATGTGAGTTTGAGGCCAGCCTAATCTACAGAGCGAGATTTTGTCTTAAAAAAAAAAAAAAACCCAAAACAAATCAAAAGTTGTCCTTTCATTTCCACACATATGCAAACATGCCTGAACACACACATTCACATACACACATTACACTAAAACATACCTTTAATCTCTTGCTTTTCCCAATACATACCTAGTACTATACTTAATCACATACATTCTTAAAATTTGATCGTGAAATTTAGAGTGTTTTGCTTATATTTATGTGTATCATGTGTGCATGATGCCTTCAGAAGAGGGTTTAAGACCCAACTGCAGATGGCTGTGAGCTACCATGTAAGTACTGGGGACCGAAACCAGGTCCTCTGCAAGAGCAGCAAGTGCTCTTCAAGTGCCGTCTCTTCAACACCTTTACTGGAAACTTAAGAGGAATGATTTTTACTTGGCAAACCAAAAGTTTTACAGGTTAATCAGCTGATGGTGCATAATTTGAACACTACTAGGGCTGATGTAAGTACCTTGACCAGAAAGGGGCCTTTCTATTCAATAAGTTCTAACTTTAAAAGAAAACCCATAAAATTCCTTCTTACATTCAACTTCTTCCACTGATCTTCTAATTTTAAGGTGTTGACAAGCAGATTTGCAATTTGGTTAATTTCTATAACTGAATTCATCGCCTATCACTCAATTCTTTTTCCAAAGTACGGAGTTTGAATCCAAAATAATGCACCAAACTGTGTATTTAACATCACAACCAGTAAAAGCACAAGATGCCAAACTGATCTATACCAGAAAAAAAATCACCTCTCCCAACTGATTTTACTAGAAAATTAACCTCTCCCCAAACCTCTTCATTTTCTATTAATGTTTTTAAGCCATCTCTGTATGTCAAAACACAGCCAGGCAGAGGGTCCAACAGAACAACATGATGGGTAAAGAACTGAGTCAGGATCTTCAACAGTGGCCGCTTCTTCTCTTCCCAAAGGAGGTCCTTGGACACCCCTCCCCTCCCCCTCCCCGAGTCTGGCTAAGACATGCCAGTACGGAGATCAGCAAGACCCAACAATGCTTCCCTTGGTCTTGAAGGGTGGCCAGTGCTGGGAAGGGTTAGCACTTCACGTGAGAAAAGGAAAAAACAGCTATTATAGAAAGTAGGCTGTTTTTATTAGAAAGGTTTCCTCCTGAATTCTCTATGCATTATTGGTACAGTGAAAGAACTTTCTCCACACAAAGTCCCTCCTTTCAATATCTCTATCATTTAGACTTTGGATTTTCCTCCCCGTACCACCTTAGATTTAGTAGGTAACTATATTAATATTAAGTATAACAAAAAATACCACTAACCACACTAGTGGCAGAATTTCTATACCACCAAAGTCTTACATTCATAAAAGGTTAAGTAGTTATTCTTGCGCATGTCCACTGCCTCTTGTGGGATTATTTTAATAACCCAATTTCTACATTGACCACCAAATAATTTACACATACACACACAATTAAGGAAGCTAAGGCAGCAGTCATGCTAAGAAAGCACTCAACCACTGAATTACATCCTTGTTGCTCTGTAATTTACAGTCTTAAAACTACAAAGTACCCAAAACAAAGAATTTATAAATTTATACAAACATTTCAAAATAGGAGTTCCCAACTTCAAATATCCGAAGCAAGGCTTCCTTTGATGTTATCTTTCAGAGCAAAAGGCTACACTGTCAGCACACTACTCAAACTAGCACCTGTTCCCGCCCAACTTAGGCACACAAGAAACTGGGCCCCTGTAGCCCATGCCTGTGATCCCACTAAGGGGTACAGGCCCAGGTACACAGCAAAACCCTTAGTTTTTTTCATTGGTTTTTATTGTATTAAGGTTAATTGGGAAGAATATTCAAAGTTATATGATGAAACATCACTGATTCTTAAGGACATTCTGTGCTGGTAGGAATCACAAAGATAAAGAGTGGTGATAAATTAACCAGAGATACGGTAAGGTCACTGCAATTCCTGCCCAGATTAACTTTTATAAACAGCATTTCTGTAAATCCACACGTCCTCTCATGTCATGACTTGTAACAAATTCTATAAATTTGACCTTGTTTTCTTACCTAGAAGGCCTTCTCACCGGCATGGAGGAGCACACCTTTAATGCCAGCGAGAGGGAAGCAGAGGCAGGCGCAGGCTGACCTCTGTGAGTTCCAGGACAGCCAGAGCTACAGTGAGACCCTGTCTCAAACAAACAACCCAGAATGCCTTCCCTCTCCTCTACTCTGGACCAGTCTTTCAAGCCTTAGCTGCTTGAGTCTACATCACACACTTTCATAAGTCCACTTATCAAAGAAACTGTTAGAATTTTGGAGACCGGCTTTTTGAGAGGAAGCATGTCACCTGTGTTTTTTCAGTCTGAATACTGCCCAACTACTGACTCACTGATTTTTTTTTGTCCTATTTCCCCAACTTGGTGAAAAGCTTCCCTACAGGACCCTGGATTCACCACAAGGCAAAGCAGTTCCGTATCATAGTGGGCCCTAGTTTTTGTTTTTAGCAAGTTGGCTAATACCTTCTAAGAAACTCAAGAGCTTACAAACAGTACCATGTGGATTTCAAAAAACTTCCCATAAGCACGATAGTGAATTTTTAAAAATAATTACAACCTTATACGTTATCAAGGAAAATACAACACACAGACAATCTCACTTGTTCTTAAAAATAGTTTATTAGAGCATGTGCTTTTTTTAGATTCTGAGATACGTTAGTACAAGATGGAGTCATACTCTACAAAAATCTTTAGTAAGAGTTTTTGATCATAGCCTCTGAAATTTCAAAAGTGGAGACAATGTTTTTCCAGTCCTGTAAACTCAAAGAAATAACTCCTTGTTTCCTACCATAAGAACAAGAATCATTTTCTTCATCTACCTGGTTAACATTAGTTGGCTCTAATATTGGCAGTCTATCTTGGTCAAGCCTTATTCTTGCAAAGCCATCCCTTATAATAAAAGAAACATAGAAGATATTCTCCACAGTGCGAGAGAAAGAGTTTGGATCAATCACAAACTCAAAATAGGACACTGGAGTATCAGGATACTTTTGAAAGTAGGTTTGCAGCAATCCCAAGATTCTTTCTACTTCTTTTTCGGTTGTCTCCTGATTAGCATGCAAGTCCAGCTTCCTCAACTTTGTAGGCATATCCCCATTTCCTTCCATTTTGCAAGCTCTTTTGTGATGTTCAAGCCGGGGCTTTCGTGCAGAACGTTCTGCCTTAAATGAACCAAAAACGAAGTGGAATGTTTCAGCTCGCAGCATCCAGGACATTGCTTCCTTCTGCACCTTCCCCCAGAAGGAAAGCGCTACACTGTCACCGCAGTCGCTCAACTCTTCACACTCCTCTTCCACCCAATTCAGACCCACAAATACCAGCAGTAAGTCACAGAACGCAACGTGATTAAAAAAGCTCATATCAGAGTTTAACTGCTTCGCTTTTTCTTTACCGAGATCAGAGGCCAAAACCAGGAACTGGGCGTCGAGGGCTGCCTCTCTGGTTCTGCTCACGCCGTCAAACAGCACGTTGGCTTCCTCCAGGGCCTCAGTCAGCGAGTCGCTGGCCGTGTTCACGATGTCCTCGCGGTTCTGCTGCACATTGTAGATGAGCTGCCGGTACTGCCTGCGGATGCTGCGGCACTTCTCTCGGTCCACTGCCAGCTCCAGGAGGTCTGGGTGCATGCCGGGGGTCTCGGGGCTCAGGTCGTCAGAGCAACAGTCCAGGCCCTCCTCCTCCTCCTCCTTCTTCAGCACCTCTTCCTCCTCCCCCTTCTTCACCAGGTGCCTCCAAGCCAGGCTTCCGACTAGCTCCTCTCCTTTCTTTTCTCCTCCAGTCAGGGAACCTTCTCCTTCAGACATGGTGGCGAGCAAGTAAAAGCTTTTCGAGGGCTATCAACGGTGGCCTGTGGCTATGGCGACAGCGATGGCAACTGAACTAAAGACCGTTGGAGCTGAAGCCTCCTGCCCATGCGCAAGGGGCCCAGTTCACTCCGTGGCCACGCCCCCCAACTCAGGCTCCAGCTGCGGCGTGGCCCGGATTAGGCCTCAGCTGGAGCCTTCTTTTTCTGCTATAGGCCTAGAGTGAAGTCCGTGCTAATGCACAAGCCAGTGAGTGAGGGATGCTCAGGTTACACAAAAGCGATCTTCGATTGGTCTCCACTCAAGGGTGGAAGAACAGTGGGCAGGATTCTGCAAATGAGCTGATGCTTTGGAAGCCTGCCAAAGGCTAAAGGCTCTTATACTCTACACAGGTCGTTAACCCGAATCCTAGAAAATGAGCAAACTACGAAGGTTTTTAATGATTTGCGTTATCATCCACTGGGTAAATAATCTGCTTTGGAAAACTCATCAGTACACAGCCATGTATCAATGTAAAGAGTATTCTGCTCCTAAGTACAACGTGCATACACCCAACTCACACCACAGAAAGTTTGACTGGGAGGGCACACGGATCAGTCGCGCAGCTCAGGGCATAAGCAACTATCAGGTCCTTTTTCCTTTCTGTCCACCTAAACTTGGAGAGGAGGCAGGGGGACAGCTAGTACAAAGTTTCTTGCAATGAATGAAAAGCAAACTAACATCTGTAACTACATTAAGTTATCCCAAAATTCTTACTCAATTGCAATTATTTATTTTACCCAGAAGCAATTTAGAAAGAAACATTTGGGTTGGGAGTGGCAACTCAAGCCTTTAATCCTAGCACTTGGGAGGGAGAATTCTTGAGTTCGAGGCCTGCCTGGTGGACAGAGTGACTTCCAGGCCATCCAGGGCTACACAGAGAAACCCTGTCTTGAAAAACAAAAGAAAACAAAACAAAACAAAGAAAGAACTTTTTTAATTAAAAAAAAATTTTGTACGAATGAGCATTTTGCCTAATGTATGTATGTACGCCATAGCCATGCCTGTTGCCTGAGGTCAGAAGGACATCAGATCCTGTACTTCCTGAGTAATACGTGCTCTTTAAGCTCTGAACCACAGTTCTAGGAGTTCAAGCCATCCTCGTCTAGAAGAGAGAGGAGAGAACTCAAGGGAAAAAACACTAAAATATGTAAAACATACTCCCATGTAGCTAGAGCGGTGGCTCAATGTTTAAAATGCTCCCAGCTCTTCCAGAGGACATCAGTTTGGTTCCAAGCACCCAGAGGAGGTAGGGAGTTCACAACCACTGCCTGTAGCTCCAGTCCCAACACTTTCTTCTGACCTCCACTGGCACCCATGTGTACAAACATACACTTTAAACATAAACCTTTAAAAAAGACAAACCACTGGAAGTGGAAGAGAACTAACCCCACAAACTTGTCCTTTGAACTCCACACACAGACTGTGGTACTCATGCCCACACATACATCATACACATACCATAATACTAAGTTTTTTAAATGGACTGAAAGGGCTGGAGACATGGTTCAGAGGTTAAGAGGACTTGCAGCCCTTCTAGAGGACTGAGATTCACAACTTCCTGTAACTCTTCTCAAAGGATCCAACTTATTTGCTGGCACCTGCACACATATGGGATACATTCACACAAAGACACAGACATACACATAATTTAAAGTTTAAAAATAGACTGGAAGCCTGTGTCCCCATCTTTATCTACCCTACTTGGTTGGTATTAGCTTAGGAAGGTGGCTAAACCTTCAAGCCACCACAGTCCCTCATCTGTAAGATGGGAATTATAAAATTACAATATAGAATTAAGATTATATAACCAGTCGGTGTTTTTAACTATTGAGTAGGTACTGACTACATTCCAAAGTATGGCTAAGATACTTTTATACTTCATACAAAGTAGCAATTTACTTTTCATTGTTTTAGGGGAAAAAAAATTTCAGGCTGAAGATGTAGCTCAGTTGTACTCGTCCAATACACACAAAGCCCTGGGTTTGATCCTCAGAACTGGACATTGGTAGTATACACATGAAATCCAGGCACTTGGGAGGCGGATGCAGGAGGATCAAATTCAAAGTCAACTTCAGCTACATAGCTAGTTTAAGGCCAGCTAGGGATACTTAAGACCCTGATTCAGAAAAAAAAAGAAATACTTTTTGAAAGTTAAATTATCAGAGAGTAATAAGCATAAACATATTCCACTGTAACAAGTATCAGCAGGAAGAAAGAGACTGTTGAAAGAAATTTTAAAAAAAACAAAAAAACACTAAGGTTTCAACTAGTGAAAAGTTTACTTCAAAGAATAAACCCCTCTAACAGCTATTCCAAAGCAGATCCACAAAGAGTTTGGGTTTGCACATAAAGGTATTTTTCCCTCATGAATGGCTCCTGGGATTTTACTTTAAAATCTTTAAAAGTACAGCACCCAAAAGAGACTCTGATTACTTCTCTTTCAAATTAAATGTATTATATTATTTTAAGGTGCTGGAGATCAAATCCAGCATCTCACACCTTCTAATCACACATGCTACCAATGAGCTGTATATACCTAGGCAAAAGGCAGCAGTATATTGATGAAACAAAAGATAAAATCAAAATCAGGTCACACTAGAGAACTTGCACCTAGACAGTGAAGTACGTCAGTATAACACCTTCCTCTGTGGTAACAGCACATAGTTGACACTTAAACACTAATGACAATCTCACTCACTTCAGAGTCAGACACACCACAATAGCACCACTCTGATCAACACAAGACGTGGAACACTAGGCTATTTGAGGAGGCAGAATTGAAGCACTCTGGGTTCAAAAAATACCTTCGGAGGACTGGAGAAATGGCTCAGTGGCTATGAGCACTTGATATTCTTCCAGAGGACCTTTGGTTCCTAGAGCCCTTGTCAGATGACTCACAGCCATCTATATAACCCCAGCTCCAGAGGGACTTGATGCCCCTTATCTCCCCAGGCATGTACTCACATACATGCATCCACATATACAATCCATACATCTTTAAAAAAAATGCTTTATTAATTTCCACTTACTCTCTAAGAGTATGAGTTTACTCATTTGCAAAATCAGTCTCCTGGTGTTCTACTCGACTTTAAAACCTGTCACTGACCTTTTTTCTTTTTCTTTTTAATTATAGACAAACATTTATTGGCATAACTTTTTGGTAGTGTTGTGGACTGGACCTGGGGCCTTATGCATGCCAGGCAATCCCTCTCTACCACTGAGCTATGCTTTAATCCCTAACACAAGTATTTTTTAAGTTATATTATTTTACAGATCTGTTAGAGATAACAAGGTAATGTCTAGCCTGATGTTGACAGCACAGTTGCCTGATAATTAGCTAAAGTGACTTCACTTTCTTCCTGACAAACGCACATGCAATGTATGTATGTAATGCTAAAGGCACTGTGACTCAGATGCAAAATTCTAAATTGTTTAAACCAATTCTAAACAGCTTAGAGTTTCATGTCTGACAACCCATCTTCAATGAAATCAGAACCTTCAAAGCTAACTCCCTAAGAGTCTTTATGTCCCTGCCACTTAATAAATATTTACGGAATGAGTATATGAATGAATGTATATGGAAGAACTAAAGGACACATGGAAGATGGAAAAGTATATCATCTTTCTGATTTAGTAGGCACAGTGGAATGAAGTCTCATCCAGCAAGCCTCTAATGGAAATCTACTATATGCCAGAACTATGCTAGGAATACTGGAATTTGCATAGGCTCCATCCTGACGCACAAGCGCTGATGCAGATCAGGTAGGCATGTGTCTCAGAAGTAGTAACCCAGACCTGTGGGCAGAGCAGAGTGAGCTTTGTAGACCGGGGGCCTGGCATGCAGTCCTGCCTCTGCCTGGAAGCCAGTTGTGTAATCTGGGCATGCTCCTTTAACTCTGGATGCTTTCCTTTTCTTATGTGCACTATAGGATAACACCATATCCTTTGTCGGGCAGATGTGAGAACTTAGAATGCAGCACACAAACAGCTGTTACTGTCTCTAACAGGCATATTCATTTAGATAGGAGTAAGCCTTGCAAACACAGACACATAAAGAAAGACTACCTCTCCACTTGTAAGCCAGAAAATTATCTTTGGCAGGATCCCTCCTTTTCCAGGTAAAAGGACTGTGGGAAAAGAGGTAGTTTGTCCCAACGATGCATTATTCTCTGAACAGGCAGTCACCTGAAAGAGTCTGGACAGAAAGAGATACCAGGAATTGAAATAAAGAACTCAGCAAAGTGGGGAAATCTAGGGAACTACAGGTTTGAGTATTCCCAGGAGCTCACAATAGCTTGGGGGTAGAGCAGGAGATGAAAAGGAAAACAGGTTGGCTCTGGCCCAAGATGGTACACATAACACCACACTGAAAAGTGAGCCTTTATCCTGGAAGCAGATCTGGCAGCAAGAGGCGGCAATCAGGATGTGAAGCCAAACAGAGTAAAATGTTGAGGCGATGTAGACAAGAAGAAAGAGTACCCTTTCTGACAGCTATCCAGTAAGACTGCTGGTTGCCCTAACTTTAGGGGGTAGGCTTGAGACCTGCTTTGTTTCAGTCTTTCCCAAGGTCACCATGGGGACTGACTACAACATTAACACACCTGGGCTCAATTTACTTGGACGTGAAATCTGTCAATGCTTCACTGCTTCCCTGTCACCTCTTCCATTATTGCCTTAAAGAAACTGAGTCTCATGTGACCAATTTTAATCTTACTGCCCAAGACTCTTCTGTCAAATTACCAAAGGCTTTTAACTATGGTAGCATTTTACTCATTTTGTAAGAGAGGCAGGTAGTTTTCACAAATAGTTTAAAAATTCTGGGATCAGGGCTGGTAGAGATGGCTCAGTGTAGAAAGGTACTAGCCATCAAGCCTGACGATCTGAGTTCAATCCTAGCAATCCAAAGAGTGAAAGAATTAAGTCACAAAAGTTGTCCTTTGACCTTCACATGCACACTGTGAAGTACATGCGTGGGCACACAACACACACACACACAAATAAATGTAATAAGAAACTTAAAAACTTCTGGAATCCTATAAATTCAGATTCTTGTAATCTTCCCTTAAAGATAAAATAATGCTGACAGGCTTGGTAGCACACACCTGTAATCCTAGCACTCAAGAAGGCAGAGGCAGGAGAGAATCAATAATTCCAAGGCCAACCTAGGCTATCAATTAAGTTCAAAACTAGCTTGATCTACATAGGGATACTGCCAATAAATAAATAGGAAAAATGAAGGAAAAAATAACAGGGGCAGGAATGGGGTACAAGCCCTGGGTTCTGTCCCCACCATTACAAACAAAAACACTAAATGCTGCCCTGGGGATATAGCTCTGCAGTAGAGTGCTTACCTAGAATGTTTACAGCACTGTTCAATCCTGGCACACAGGCGTGCACACACACAAAAAAAAAAATTGTGCAAACTCCTTTAAGTAGTCACCTGTGCCTTCTAAGTCCTTCCAAAGTTCTCCCTCCCTCATTTTCTATAATATACTCACTGTGGCAAACAAATAGCTCAAAATTCTCAAGCCAGTAGTCTTACCTCTTCTGTATCTTCTTCCACTTTTTAGCACTCATTAAAACCAAAAGTAAAAATAGAATGGCTAGTTTACTTAAGCTGTATGTATGTAGTGAATGTTAAGTATGTATGTATTTCATCCATGGCTCTGTACCTCAGCAAATGACTGAAACTGGTTATATGGAATTGAAAAAGCTAGACGAGCATGTCAATAAAGTCAGTTCCAAAGCTTATAAAAGCAGTTTTTACTCCCACTGATGTTAAAATCAAGAATGTGAATAAGATTATATAAAACCAAATGATTATAACTTCTCGCTACACATTCACAGGAGTTTCCCTGAGGAAGATGCAACCCTTGTGCTACTTTATTTACAAACTTTATTACAAACTACTAGAGTAGTTGTGAGTAACGCAACTACTTCAACTAAAGGTAAAAGCCTTTTATCTCCTTTAATTGGTTTCTATCCATTTGCTTTGAAGTCCAGTTCCATCCCCTATATTCACTCTTCAAAAATGTACGTTTCTTTAAAAGTAAAGACTAAATAAAATGTAATTATTAATATCCTTCTTAAGAACACATACATCTACATGTTTTTACACTTTGCAGCCTCAGGTTTACTAAAAAGGCAATGCTCCAGCATATGTGACTTTTTGAAAACCACAAGAGCTGGCAAGACGGCTCAGTGGGGAAAGGCACTTGCTGCCAAGCATGAAGACCGGAGTTTGATCCCCAGGATCCAAGTCGGGGAAGGAAAGAACAGACTCCAGGAGCGTCCTCTGACTCCACACACCTGCCTGGTGCATCATGCATTTTTGCAATTCTGCAAGCTGTCATCCCTCCACCCAAGTGGATGGGTTGAAAAAAGATGTCTGGCATACTTGCCACTGAAGGGTAGATCTCTATTCCCTTTATCTCCACTCAACTCCGAGATAGAAAAAGAAAAGTCTGATGGGAAAGGATTTCAATCTCGGGGATTCCTGGTTGCTCCTCGGAGCCTGGGGTGTCTGGGTGCCCCATGCCTCAGAGAATTCAGAGGAAGATGGTGGGACGGACCGATGAGGGAGGGGTGAGTGTTTCCTGGTGCCCTTTGCTCAGGACTTCCCCAGGCCACTCGCCCAGCAGCTGAAGGCTGGGGAGTGGGGGTGGGGGAACCCGGGCAAAACGCACTTTGGACAATCGTCTTTAAAAGAAGGAATGGCTAGGCTTAGCCTTCCCAGTTCGCCGGCCTGTAGCGACCGGGAGGCCGGCTCCTACCTTCAAGGCTGGAGCATGGCCGCACTCCGCCTGTCCGCCGCCCGCAGGCTCTCCGGTCGCGCCCGCGCCGCCGCAGGCCCCGCCGCCCGCCGGCTCTCCGGCTCAAAGCCGAGCGGCAGAGAACCTTCCGCCGGGCGTGGCTTCCGGGACGCCCCGCCCCGCCCCCTCGGTCACTCTCGCCGGCAGACCCCTGCCTGCAAGCGGCCCGCCAGCAAGACTCGGCCACAACCTAGCCCTGCGTTTCCGAGCGCCAGCACTCAGAAAGCCCTGAAGGGCGCGGAAGACACAGGCCTCGTGGCGACACACCATAACTAACCCAGTGTGGTCTGGCTTTTGAACGCTGCGCCCGAGGATGTAACGCCGAGAGCTTCCTGGTATCTGAAACCGCGGGCGAGAGGGAGACCGCCGCCCACTAAAATGCTTTCAATCCACGCTCCGGATAAGGTTGGGGAGGATGGTCCCATTTCACAAAGCGTGAACTCGGTGAAGTCTGGGACAATTAAAAACGGAGCCCACAGCTATACTGATACGGCACATAAAAGCAGTTATTTAATACTAACCGTAGTGCTCGTGTAGACATTTAGTCCTCACAACTGTACTTTAGATGTAGATATTACCACGTCCATTTCACAGCTAGGGAACTGAGCTACATACACCCAAGCAACTTGCACAAGTTCCAGCAGCTGATGAAGATTGGAGGCAGGACTCATCCAGACTGGATAGTCTCTGCTCTTAACAACTGGCCTGCACTGCCTCCTTCAGTTAGGGAAAGGGGTGTATTGCACTCTCAGCTGCCCCGTTTAACAAACAGCCTAAGTCACAAGGATCTGTGCATATATTCGTCACACTGTCATATATAATTCAAGATCTTTGTTCTACAAATGATACCAATTTTTTTCTGATAGCCTGCAAGCCACCAGCAGCCAAGGGCCAGGCTCAAGTCCCCATATACAGAAGCTTTGGGACCCAGGCCGTCCTCTGCACCCTGCCAAGAAATGGCCCAAGGTTGTTCTGCAAGAGCCCCAGCCCTCTTGGACACACATTAAATGTCCCCCTCCTAGGCATTTCCAAATCACCACCCCAGAGCGATGTTCCCAGGCCCGCCAGCAACCGTCCCGGGCATCCTGGCCCCATCGCTCAGCTCCACGCTGACACAGAACTTACGTGAGCAAAAAAAGGGAAGACACCAGCTCCCCTCGCCCTGCGGCGTCCCGCACCTCCGCGTGGAGGCAAGGCCTGACGGAAGCAAACTGAGGATTAAGAGCTTGGCTTCCTAGTGGCTCCAGAAAGCCACGCCCTGCTCTGAGCAGGCGGGAGAACTGCCAGAGTCAGAATGACAAAGCAAAAACCCAGTCCTCGTGCAGCCCCGGCAGCCAGTGCGGGTCGGCTCAGCAAAGTGGGAGCACCTAATTGGACAGTTCCACATCCTTGTTGCTCGAACCGCCCCCGACCCAAGGCTGCGGCTGCAATTCAAAGAATGTTGGGAACCCGAACAGAAATAGAATGAGTCTGAAGTGAGTAAGCACCCTCTGCCCTAAGGCTCTGCTCTCTACTTAATTTTGCATAGTCACATGCGGAACCATAGAGATATTGACGCCTGGCACCACACAGATGTTCCGATGTCCTTGGTACCAACTGTGACCCTGGCAACTAGGTTTTTAAAACTTCAAAAGTGATTCTAGTTGACAGCAAAGTCAGAGACCCTCTGCCCTTTAAGGCAATGGATTAGTCAAATTTGGTAATTCCCTAAAGGAAGTTACCTGGCTTTTTAAATCCATGCCTACCTTATCCTGACTAACCCTGAAAAAAAGTGACTAATTCCCCTTACTATACTTCCTCCGTGTTCCAGTCAGGCTTTGGGTTGTCTTGTTTACTTTAAGAAAAAATGAGTATATTTAGCACTTGGCACCACACTACCAGCATCTGCCAAAGAATCCTCTCACTCCTCCCTGCCCCTAGGACACTAAGAACGCTTGGTGGATGAATGAATGAGTGTCTGAGCCACTACTTTGGTTAATGCCAGGGTGAAAGAAAAACTAGGGCAAAGGGTTGTTGGCTTCTAACAGCCACACCTCCTGGTAATTGGGTGGCCTCCTACACTCCTATGTTCTTCCAAGGTGAAAGTAAGTGCATAAGGTACACACACTACAGGCTGACCAACACTTTTCCAACCCACACTTCCCTCTGAGTGCAGTGCTTGTACCAGGGCAGCTTCTGATTCTGAAGTGTGGGGACTGGAACAACGTGCTTAGCTCTTAAGTGTTCAGAACAATGTAGGATGAAAAAATGGAAAATTCAAGGAAAAGGAAGCTGGGACTAAGGGACAGTTCTCACTTTACCCCTGGGCGCTGCTGAGCCAAGCTCTTCACTAAGCATTCTACTTGCCTTATCTCAGGTACTCCATATGGTGAGCACCTCATTCTTAAAAACACAGATAGTGGGCAACTTATTTCAAGAACACGGTGTGGGGTAGAGAGAGGCTTTTAAATCACTGAACTTGGAACAATACACTGAATTGACGTTCAGTATATATTGGTGATAGGATCCCAGTAGCTTGGCATTGAAAGTGTCCTGCATGGACTGGTCAGAGGGATCACAGTTGAGATTTTTCTAACAGTATGTTAGGAAAGACAAATAAGTCATTTCAGCTTCCCATTGCTCTGAAGCAATGGGAAATCCCAACCAGAGTTCAAGGAGGAACAGAAAAGGAACTGGGGGGAGTAAGAACCAACTCTTTCATTCTAAAACAATGAAAAGCAGGTAGTAGGAAATGGAATCTGGAACAGGATGGAGGATGGGCCAACAGTGTCATTTGTATTTTTGTTCCTCTAAGGAGATGACTATAGCGTGTTGTCATATTTACATACTGAGGGAAAAATCCAGACAGAATAATGTGGCCAGTCCCAAGGAGAAGAAGACAAGCTGGCTGCAGAACCAACCTCTTTGAACATTCAGTTATTATACAGCAGGACTTTGAAGTAAAACCCAGGTTCTGTCTCTAACTAGAGGCAAGTTACTAGCTTCCCAGCTCCTTTATCTCCTTCCCACAAGGTCCTCTGTGGTCCTTCCAATCTTCATCTCAACTAAACCTCCGCTACCCCAGTCATTAGCCTTCCCTCCATCCCTTTAATTACTATGCATCCTCTCACCACAGGGCTTTGCTGACTCCCAAGTACTCCACAAATCCAGTTCAAACCTGTTTCCCTTGAGGATGCCACCAAAGAAGCCAAGTCCTATGAAATATGCCACATTTCCGGGTAGTGTTTCTGCCTGGTACTTACTACAGTTGCAGTTACACTTTAATTTATGATTATTTGATCATGTCTGCCTCCTCTAGAACAGTACAGTCCAATAGAAAATTCACTGTGACAGAAATGTTTATCTGTACTCTCCCACTTCGGTGGGACATGTGCCACATGTGACTGTTAAGCTCTTAAAAGACAGTTAGCATGAGTATGGAGTATGAGTATTTTATTTAAGTTTAAATGATTTAATGATTTAACTATAAATAGCCACAAGTGAGCAGGGGCTGCAATTATGTTCGCCACTGTATGCCCAGCACTTAATACAGTGTGCACACATAATAATCACACAGTAAATATTTATCCAGAGATTAAATCTGTAAATTGAGGATATTTCTATTTAATTTATATAGACTGTATCTTTTCCACAGAGGGAAAAATGTTTTTAACATGACAAATGTCGGGGAGTCCTCTACAGTTCTAAGGAAGTGAATTTCACTTTTAAGAACTTGATCTATCTCAGGGGGAGCTGGGACAACAGTGAAAACATATTGGTCATCTGAATAAAATCTCATCTGATCTGCTTGGGAAGTACCTGGACCATGGTGAATGGTCAAATGTGGTGACCATAAGCTCCACTGATTACATGGAAGAGAAGCAAATACTGGTGTGGAAATCACTGGAGAAGGCTCATAAATCCAGTAGCTTTAACCCACATCCTGAGAAAAAAATGAAAATGGGAGCAGTGGAGTGGGAACTGTGTATGTGTCACATGTAAACCCAGTTTTTACATGACTAATTTAATCCTTCCAACACTCTGACGAGAGGAAGTATTCTTATTTTCCCCATTTTATGGATGGGATAACTGAGGTTAAGTTTGTTGGCCTTCAGCTAGGAAGAACAGGACTGAAACAATCCCAGAGCCTTGGTTATGACCACAATGCTGAGCTATCAATGAGCACAGTGTTCCAGGCAGAGCAAGCAAAATCCAAAAAGATGTTGAGGTCATAGGAAGGAAACAGTACATCTTTCCATAAAGGGAGATGAAACAAAGACAGATTAGACTCCATTTGTGGTTCAAAGGCAAGAAAGTGCTTGGCCCATTTCCACATATGCTCAATGAGTTCCCAAAAGCATAGAGGTATCACATCATAAGACATTAGAAACTAGGACTGTAGAAAGTTAAAAGAATCTGACGGAAGCAAGTCATTGTTAGAGTTAGAGTTAAAGATCCAGGTTTTTCTGGGCATGGCGGTGCATGCCTTTACTCCCAGCATGTGGCAGGAAGTTCCAGTTCTCCATAAGTTCAAGGTGAGCCTGAGCCACATAGTAAGTTCCGGTTAGCTAGGGCTACATAGTGAGAGCTTGTCAGACAATAACATGGCTGGAGAGATGACTCAGCAGCTAAGAGCACTGGATGCTCTTTGAAAGGATCTGGCTTTGATTCCTAGTACCCAGAAAGAAGCTCACAACTGTCTAAAACTCCAGCTCTAGGGAATTTGATGCCCTTTTCTGGCCTCTATGGGAATCAGGCACACATGTGGTCCACAGAAATACATGCAAGTACTCAGCCATACACGTATTTTTTTAAATTTTTCTTTAAAACAACAAAACAAAAAGCCTTAGGAATTCCTATCTACAGATCCATTGTTTTACAGGTTCAGTAATGTACAGAGAGGAGCAGACCAAAAACTATTAAAAGCAACAAGCTAAAGATACAAAACTCAGCAGTAACTTTCCGATAAGGGCCAGAGAATACCTTACCATACAGCATCCATACTGGGAACCCTGAAATCCTACGTGGGCAACCATGTTCCATGAAGACATCGCCCTCAAACACAGATCTCTCATTCCTTCTGTTTCTTCCATCAGGTTGCATTAAGGACATCTCTTAAACTTCTCTCACTTCCTGAGCGCCTCCATGCCAAGGGCTCGAGGGTCTTACCAGTCCTCTCCCACAGCCCTCCGAGATTCTCATCACCTCCATTCACAGATGAGTAACTCAAGGCTGGGGGACCCCTGAGATCCCACAGCTAGCCTAAGATGCACCAGTCTCCTCTTCTTTCTCCACCCCATATCGTTTGCTTGAAGGGCTAATCTTTGTTTTCCTGGTGCCAGGCACAGTTCATGCCCCATACACATTTCAGATTTGAATTCATCTAGTCTTGGGAATTTATGCGCTTCTGGGTGTTAGTGGAGAAAAGATTGCAGATGAAGGTGAAGAAGCTCTGACTTGTAGCACTTGCCAATATCTGTGATATAAACACAACCTAATTTTGTTTCATGCTATCAGTCTATGCAAAAAATCCCTGAGTGTTTAATAGTGGCTCTCCTCTTTGGTAGGAGCTCACTTTGGGGTACCATCTATCTTCCTTTGCATGTCTCTTCTCACAACAGCTCTGTACTCAGACCTCACTGCATCCTCAGAAAACAAGGACACAGACTGTTACGCTGAGGCTCACCGTTACCGGCACTCTACAACGTATTCCAACTCCAAATGTGCTCTGGAACCCCATATTCTGACTTTAAACGGGGCCGGTCTCCTCTTTCACAAATCTCTGGGCTAATCCCACACTTCCACATTCTTTCCAATTTTCTACTGACAAGCAGTATGTTTTAGTAGTCAGAGGAGCCTGCTCTGAAGCCACAGTCTGGCCTTTCTGCTGCCAAGCTGTGTGCCCTTGGGCAAATTCTGTTACGTCGCCGTGCCTCAGTTTACTCATATGTAAAGTGCTGATAAGTAATAGTATCTATGCCTCATGTGGCAGTTGTGGAAGAGATGAATAAACAGAAGAAAAGGACCAAGAACATGACAGATAATCAGTGTCAGCATCATCGTGTTCTTCTGACTTGTCTAAAGATGGAAACTTCCATTTCCCCCTTCTATGAGTTAGTCGCTCACAGTAACTGTGTATTACACTAGACCCTGACCATATTCACCTTTCTTTTCATTCCCAGTCTCTATGAAACATATCATTTTATTTAATTTTTTTGAGACAGAGTCTCACATAGTCCAGGCCGGCCTTGAACTTGCTACGTAGCTAAAGATGAATTTGATTCTCCTGCCTTCAGCACTGAAGTGTTGAGATTACAGGTACTAAGCCATCTATATGGTGCTAGTGAGCAAGCCTAGGGTTTCCTGCATGCTAGGCAGATCCCCAGCCCCAAGCATGCCATTTTCTACAGTGCACACACATTCCTTCCTTGGTGCTTGTCGTTCCTGGGGAGAAGAAAAGCATGCTTTTCTGAGTTGATTCGCTAGAAGGAACGGAAACATTATGTGAAGCTTGTGTTACATGTACATACAAACCTAAGGTGTTCACACTACTAGAGTATAGGACTGTCCTAAAGCCAAAAGTGAGTTGAAGCTGGCTTGGAACCCAGAAGATGAGAATGGAAGGTGTTCGGCTGCTCCTCACCTTAGTCCTGGCCAGAACCCAGCTAGATTATTAAATTATTAAATATTAAATATTGCCTGTTTCACAGAAGGTCATTAGCAAAGGAATCTGGCTTGGCTGGTGCTTATCTGCCCTGTAGTCTAGGGCTGAGCCCATTTACTGATAAGGTGCCTTCCTCTTTTCTCTGTAAGACCACACCTTATACAGAAGGTGCCCTTGCAAGACCTGATGCTTAGACTTGAGCTCCACATGCAAACTGGGCTACTCCAGTATCCTTGTCTTAACCAATGGATCCCATCCCTGGGTACCAAAGACCTTCCCCTGCCTGTACCCTATACATGTAACCACTCTTGCTTTAATAAATGAAGAGATATGCTCCTCTGACAGCCTCTCCCAAGAGTCTGATTCACTCTCCTCTGCTCTTAGTCCTCTATCTGGGACCTGCCAGGATGTGTTGACCCACACCCTATGCTTTCCTTCCTGGGGGCTGAGCTGGTGGCCAATAGCTCAGCCATGAGCCCAGGAAGGAAGTGAGGGAAAAAGAGAACAACACTAGAGCATAAAGGAATACTGTCCTATGTGCTATTTGTTCACTTTAGATTTTTCAGTCCTATTTTAGTTTTAAAGAAAGAGAAACTTTTTTTTTTTTTTTTTTGGTCATTTGTTTCAGACAGGGTTTCTCCATATTGCCCCTGCTCCCCTTAACTTTTAATCCTCCTGAGTTTCTCAAGTGCTGGGATTCTAGGTATGTGCCACCACATCCAGCTGGAAGAGAAAAGTTTATTAGGTGGAAAACTATTAACCCAAAGAGCCTTAGGAGGCATGAGCTCCATTCCAGAAAACTCTCAGATGTCTTGTCTTATAAAACTGGAGATCAGCCACCCTCACCCCTAGCCAGGCAGCCACGTACTAATTACTAATGGCAGACAGCTTTTAGGTCCTATAGATCAAAGAAGTATCATCGCTTCTTATTACTAAGTGCTTAAATACTATGACGTATTTGATACCAGGAAGAATATCTTCCTCTAATTTCTTGAAAAGCCCAAATTGCTGGCAGCTGAGTATGGGTAGCTGATGGAAGGCCATGGTCACCTCCTGAGCCAAGCCAAAAGGAGCCCTGGATCTCCCTGATGGGTAGCTAACATTCTGCTAGTCCAGCCTTTTAACAAATACAACAAAATGTGGCCATCTACAAAACTTATGCTCAGGAACCAGGCAATCCAGCTACTTTAAAAATGGGGGTGGGGGGACGACTCATATGGTTTCAAGGAAGTTTATGATTTTTTTTCGAGCAACTTGCAGTACGAAGACTAGCCCTGTCTGCTAGGCCCTGGTTTCAACTGAGACTGACCTATATATCATAGGATACAGGAAATCTTTTTTCCAGTGAAAGAAATTTCAGGAACTCACTAGGTGGTGGTGGCACATGCCTTTAATCCCAGCACTCAGGAAGTAGAGGCAGGTGGATCCCTAAATTCAAGGCCAGCTTGGTTTACAGAGAGAGTTCCAGGACAGCCAGGACTACACAGAGAAGAGAAAGCTTGTCTCAAAAAAATAAAAAATAAATAAATAAAAAATCTCAGGATTTCTCAATTGGTGGTATATAGGAGGAGACTGGGCAACCTGCTACTGTTCTTGACAGGGTTCAGAGTTAATCATTGAGGCTTTCTCAGAAGAAAAACATGTGCTAGACTTCTAGTTCAGCATGTAGTCACTGACCTTTCCAAAAGACAAAGTGCTGTCACATACAGGGCACACTATAAAACCTCTAGATTTAAGGTTGTTTTTAAAAATTTGTCTGGTTTTTGGCTTCTGTTTTTGAGACAGGAGACTCACTGTGTTGCCAAAGCTAGTCTCAAACTGGAACTCAAGTGATCCTTGTACCCCAGTCTTGCACCTGGCTATACTTTTTATTTAAACTGGAGACATATAGGACCTATATGGAAACTGTTGTGCTATCTTTTCAGATGAGCCAGTCTGAGCCATTCCATAGGTAAATACAAGATGTTATCAGCATACAACATCCTAAAATAAAGATTTCATTTCTCGGGCTCCCTTTGGCATATGTATGGCTAACTGACTACATTTTGGCCAATAACCTAGGCAAATTTGTTGTGTAACTTCCAGGAAATATTCTTTTTAATTTTTTTTCGAGACAGGGTTCTCTGTGTAGCCCTGGCTGACCTGGAACTCAGCCTCCCAAGCGCTGGGATTAAAGGCATACACTGCTACCACCAAACTTCCAGGAAATATTCTTAAATGGAAGAGTTACATTCTCTTTTAACCTTCTTCCCAGTGATGGCAAGTTTGGGCCCCCACTTTAGAAGGAAAGTTGGAAGATGAATGCTAAGGGCCACGGAATGTTGGATTTCCAGTGTCAGACTCCTGCTATCTATAATTATCTCAGGAAAGAAATATAGCTTTATACTACTTTAAGCCATTTTTGTCTGGGGTTTGAGGACATATGTGGCCAAACTGAACCATAACCAAATCACCTCTATTCTATTATAGGGAATTTTAAAATGAAGAAAGAAAGGAGGGAAGATCTCACTAACTGGACCCAATGAAAATCTAAGGTTCTGGTTTCACTATACAGACTTTCCTATAGTTCTAGTTCATTCCCAAAACTTCAGCCTTATCTATATATTAAGCCTTCTCAAGCCTGCACCCCCAGCTCACCCAAACATGTATTCTTGCCTCCCCATGTATCTACTTTGGACACCCACAGCATGTCCAAAATAAAGTCACTGTGTTCCTTAGAAGTCTCAGCATATTCCCTCTCTGAATGAATGGCAACACAGTCCACACTTCATGACAGAATGTGAGCAACACCTTGATTTTTTTTCCTCCGTGTCTTCCACCCCAGATTGTGATTCTGTCTTCTGCTAACATTTTCTTCTGGGGATGAAGGGCTGGCTCAGTGCTCTTGCAGAGGGCCTGAATTTGTTTGCCAGCACTCACTTTAGGCCGTTCACAACCATTTCCTTAACACCGGCGCCAGGGATGCCTCTGGCCCCTACAAAGCCCCCTGCATCCACATGCACATAACCCCAAACAGATACACGTGCATGCAGATAGTTGTAAAAAATTAAAATAAATATTTTAAGCCCTTTCTCTTAATGAGAAATCAGGTCTTATTCATCTATATTTCCTCAGTGCCAGGACACTGAATGGCAGGAACACAACACCAATATTTTTCAACCTTTTTTCTGTGGCTTAAAATTTTTTTTGATTTATTTAGTATATATTCTTGTTTTGTCTGCAAATATTTATATGCATCATGTGTGCCTGGAGCCCATGGAAATCGGAAAAGGGCATCTGATCTCCTGGAGCTGGAGTCACAAGCTGCCATGTGAGTGCTGGCAACGGAACGTGGGTCCTCCGCCACATCAAGTGCTTTTAAACGCTGAGCCCTCCCTCCGGCCCTCTGCTTTCAGAGCAAGACGTGATCTTTCACAAAAAGGTATTTTAAATTTTTTTGATCTTTCATGAGACATTATGATGTAGAGATTTTCCCATGCTATTAAACTTCTATGAATCATTTTTATGGATGCCTTATATCACATGAGTTAGCAGCCACTGCTATGACTCTGTGTCAGCAACTGTGGTAGGCATTTTACGTGCACCTTCATCCTGTGTCCATGTTACAGATGAGGAAACAAAAGCTCAAGAGCCCTCGTCTTGTGGTGACTGTGACTAATGACCACAACAGAGCAGGACTTGGGAGGCCCTCAGTATTTGTTTAGCAGGGTAAGACCAATGACTATGATGTCAACTAAATAAAGACTATGAAAATCCTAATCTTAATCTGTCTAATTCACAGCTAAACAGCTGGAGAAGGGGCATTAATTAATTACTACGATATATACACTATTACTTTAATTTGGCTGGATGGCAGGGATGTACCTCAGTGGTAAAGCACTTGCCTGCCATGTACAAGTTCCTGGGTTTGGGCCTTAGCACCACAAGATTATAAAACAAACAAAAGAACCTAAATGGGTCACATTATTCCCTTTTGCATAAACTGGGCCCCAGAGAAGTATGATGCAAAGATGTATTTTCTATTTCCTACTCAAGAGCAATCCTTGTGGGAAATCTGAGAGCTCTTTTCAGCCCTGCTCCTGTACTTTTTGTAACTGCTGTGCCCAAACAAGGAAGATATGTGTACGGTCTTGCACGAGTACTATGTAGTCACTGATACCCAGTCCTCTTCCTCTATTTATTTAAGAGCAGAAGATACACTGGAGAAGCAATACCAAGGCAGTTGTGTGGGGTGGGGGTGGGGATGGCGGGCCAGACCATGATCAACATTCATCAGGACCCTGGACTCCAGAGGCATCCTCAGTGGTAGGTCCCAGCTGTCTTGCTGTTTCACAAGCTTGAGTAAATTATTTAACTTCTTTGAGCCTTTCCTTATCTGTTACAAGGAGGCAACAGCAACCTCTACCTCACAGAACTATGATTAACTTGATCAGTGCTTGTTTACCAAGCCATTGCTTAAGGCCATCTCTATTTTAACAAATATTCTACAAATAAAAACCTCAATATTTAATGACTATCTTAAGTTTCATTAAAAAAAAAAAAATACACAGAGAACTGAAGAGATGGCTCAGTGGGTAAAAGCACTTGTTTCCTAAGCCTGACCTGAATTTAAGTTCCAAAGCCCACAAAAAAAGCCAAATGTAGTGCTACACATCCATCGTTCCAGCACTCCTAGAAGAGGGATGGGGGCAGAGGCAGGAGCAGCTCCTGAAAGCTCAGAAGCCATCAGTCGGGAACAGGCTTCACAAAGCAGAAACAAGAGACACTGCCTCAACACAGTGGAGGTAGGAAGGGCTCTGAGAAGTCCTCGACTGTACGTGCACTGTGCCTCCAGCCCCTGTGCTCACATGCAAGATAAATAAATAAAAATTCAAACACAACTTCCAGGAACCCTCACTTCTCTCTTCCTCCTCTGCCCCCCCTCCTCTTTGATTCACTCTCAGTGGATAAGCCATAATGTTTTGTCACTTGTTTCTGCTCATCATCATAGATTCCTAGCCCCTTACCTTTTCCTGAGACAACACCTCTCCAACATCTGTCTCATCGCCCTCCTCTGTGAGCCCACAGCCATTATAGGTACCAGATTACACTCAAGTTACAAGGGAGGCAGATGATCTTAAGAATGAGGTGTGCCTCTTTCACCTTTCCTCTCCTGCCAGTGTCGGGCACTTAAGCAGATGCCCAAAGCACATCCACTGAACGAACAACTGAGCAGTGAAACCAGAGCTCAGCTAGGGAGTCTGCTCTTGTGAAGGGCCTTTATTTGCTAGAAGAAACCCCTGCAGAGGCAACAAGCAGAGCAGACAGGTCTGGGCCTGCCACAGCAACAATGAACAAGTTCCTATCTTCCCCTCTGCAAAATATAATTCAGTCCAACAACTTCATAAAGCTGTTGTGGATATTAAGTGGGAATGAGAGACCCAAAGATTAAAAGGAACTCAAATACTGGACCCTCTCCCCTTGCTGAAAACATCAAAGCAGGAGCTAAAGAGGAGTTAGACTGGAACCCCCAAGCTAGTGACATGTAGTGTCTGGGCAGAGACTTTGGGAAAACTGTCACACAAGTACTCTCAAAATTAAAGTCTGTTCCGACACTAATAGCTGCCTATTCTTCAGGCCAAAGGTACTAGAAAAGCTATTCCAGGCAGACTCAAGGCTTCCTGAATCAACATGTCATTTGAGAGGCATCTCACCCACAGGTATGGCTAATATGTGTTTGGCATGGCAACCTATTGCACAACCTCCAGTTGCAAAAGCCACTATGACTTCAGGAATACCTATCGCAGCGCCAGTACCACGAGCACCATGCCTAAGGCAGGCGGGGTGTGCAGACAAGGGTCTGAAGAAGCAGTCAAAGGAAGTCAGGGAAGCAACCAGGAACTACCAGTGTGCTCACCAGAGAGCTAGCTTCTGTGCATAGTAATAATCTTCCATGTCTCATTTCCTCATCATAAGAAGGTGATATCACCACCTACATCATTGATGGCATTTCAAAGATTAAGTAGGAGAACATGTGTAAGTCTCTGACACAGGAAGGATCATGTTAATAGTGTGAGCCATCATGTGGGTGCTTGGAATGGAACCTGGGTCCTCTGGAAGAGCAGTCAGTGCTCTTAACCATTGAGCCATCTCTCCAGCCCCAAAAGGTAATTTTTATCATTTCATTTAGGCATCTTCTTCCCCTATTCTGGGAAAAATACCATGACTGTTAGTACAGGTGCTACCCTTCCCTTGTTAAACTACTAGCAGTTTGACTACTGTTGCCTTTACACAATCAAGGTCAAAGCAATAGAAATGGCAGGTAACATCTTGTTATGGAAACAGTTTTGAGTTTGAGGGTCACGAAAGGTCTGGACACCACCAGAGCTCTGTAGACCATACTCATTCCACAAACCTGCTCCATTCCTAAAAGCAGCAGCCTGTGTTTGTCTCTGTCTCTGTCTCTCTCTGTCTCTCTCTCTCTCACTCACACACACACACATACACACACACACATACACACATACACACACACACACATACACACATACACACACACACACATACACACACACACACATACACACACACACACATACACACACACACACACACACACACACACACACACACACACACACACACACACACACGGGGGTTGGAGGGAATGGGAAAGAAAGCTGCTCATGCCAATTGGTTCTCAACACTTGGCAGTTGTTACCTGACTTTCTCCGTGTTGGGAACCTGTCTGTAGGATCCTCCTGACCCTAGGAATGAACTTCACAGCAAATACTCCTCTATCCTGGCTGTCATTTACCTCTTTCTTCTCTATCTGGGTCCCTTCTCTGTTATTTTTCTCCCTTGGAGACTAGATGGACTGTACATGCCCAGGCCTCCACTTCCCCTCGAGCTACTAGCCTCAAAGGCTGGTCTTTTCTGAGCACTGGACACCTGACTACATTCCTAATGTTGGCCTGAGTCTTTGGAATATCCTGACCCACCAACAAAGCCATGAGTGCCATGGCTGTAGAAGCAACTTTCCATTTCTTCTACCAACCTTTCTTGCCCCAGGGTCTTTAGCTTCACTGATTTTCATATGTCCCTGACACGACTTCTGAATCCAGCTCAGTTTGTGTTTGATTCAAATGTTTTTCAGAATTACTTGCTAGAAGGGAGACAGATTTGTAAAAGCAATAAAGTCACCAGGAAGCCAGCAAATACTGAACCGGTAACTAGGTTCAAGATTAACAGGCAGAGTGACTTCAATAACAGGAAACACCAAGGTACACCATGGCCGTAAACTACTAGGTAGAGGCTAAGGGTGAATGTGATTCTCCTATGGGAGTGCCTTCTTAACAGTCACAAAGAAGAATCATCAGCCAGGATGAACTTACTCAACAGTAAAACCTTAAAAAACAAACAAAACCCACAAGCCAGGCAAAATAGACTACATAAAACATGCAGCAACATTACAATTTACAAAATAAACAGACTCTAACCTGTTTGGTCAAGTTGAAGCAAAAAACAAGGGAAATACATAGACTTAAATAACTTCTTCACCTGGAAGAAGTTGAAAAACAAGGGGAGAATGACAAATAAGAGGTTATGACCAACAGGAAGAGTCTCACCCAGCCTTGTGACTTCCTCTGTTGCCAGCCTTCTCTAAAAACTGTCCAGGGCAGGTAAAAAAAACAAAAACAGTTTATTGCATATATTAATTCATGTGCATGCACTCGCGTGTGTCACAACGTGGGGACTGAACTCAGATGTTCAGACTTAGAAGCAAGGGCCTTTCTTATGGAGTCATCTTGGCCTTCCCCCAATCCAGCTCACTTTATGTAACTCACAAGATGCTCCCTACTGAGAATAATGATCTTTAAAAGAGCATTTTAAGTGTGTTAATTTTATTCTAGTGTACTGATTCACCTATATGGCTTCATAAAGGACATTTTACATGTTTGGTGACTCAGTCCACCCCACTGTGAAATGGGTTTAATAATGACCATGTTTTAAAAGCATTAGGATACTTAATGTTTCCAAAACACTATATGTTATTCCGGGGGGAGGGGGGGACACACCCTTATAATATTCAAAATATTGTTTTGCCAAATATCTTCAACACATCTATAAAAAAAACATATGCTAATTAAGTATGGTGATGCATACCTGTTTACCTAGTACTAAGGAGGATGAAGCAAGAAGATGATTATAAGTACAAGGCCAGTTTGAACGTCATAGTGAGTTTTAGGCCAATATGAGCTATATATCAAGATCACATCTCAAAACACAAAATAGGATCTTGAGTGACCCCGTAAAGTGATTGCTGTGCAAGCATAAGAACCTAAGTTCAGATCCCATGGCCCATATAATAAACTGGGCACAGTGGGACAGGTCTGTAATTCCAGTGATGTCCAGGTAGAGACAGGCTTTTGCTGGAGCTCACTGGCCAGCAAGTATAGCTGAATCGGTACACTCCAGGTTCAGTGAGGCCTCGTCTTAAGAAACAAGGGGAAAGCAACTGAGAAAGGCATTTGGCATCAGCCTTTGTCCTCTACACAAAAGCTCTTGTGCATATGCACATACACCCATATGCATATGTGCACACACACAAACTATGCATACACACACCAACACATACACATGCCACAAAAAAAAAAAGCCAAACAAAACATGTATGCTTAAGCCTGTGAAAACACAGTGGGGGGTGGGGGAGAACATGCAGCACTTGGGAGACAGAGGCAGGTGGATCTCTGTGAGTTCAAGGCTAGCTTAGTGTACAGAGTGAGTTCCAGGACAGCCAGAGGAACAACAGAGAAACCCCTGTCTGGAACAAAACAAAACAAAAATTGGAAAAAAATTGGAGGGAGGGGGCAGAGGGGTGGGGAGGGAAAGGGAGAGGAGACAGAGAGAAAGAGACAAAGAGAGAGACAGAGGAAGAGGGGCAGAGAGCAGAGAAACAAAGACAGAAGAGGCACAAGTGGAGGAGTTATATGGGACTGATGACACAGGACAGGCATACCTGTCCGGGGGAGGTACGGGGCTCAGGAGGCGGTACCTGGCCAGAGGGTGGGAGTGTTGGGAGCATGGGGGCTGGGCAAGCTCCTAGGTACCTATGTCCAATTCACAATACTATCACAAAAAGTTAAGGGAGGGAGGAGGCTAGAAATATTAAGAGCACTCCCTGCTCTTTCAGAGGATCTGAGGTCAGATCCTAGGCTCCTAGTCTGATGGCTCACATTCCAGCTCTGGGGAATCTGACACTTTTTTCTGGCTTCCCTGGGTACCCCCATACATGGCAGACACTTGAACATACATACACACACACACACACACACACATACACATAAATAAAAATAATATTTTTTAAATTGTAAAAATAAAGTTAAACAGAAAGAGAGAATATATTCTTATCCCGTTCTAAATTCAACCACTCATACAACCAACTTCCTATATAGGAGCATACCAAAAGAGCACTGCCTGACCAGACACTACAACAGCTGACAGAGATGGGAGAAAGGGCTCAGACATACAACCCTGGAGGGGTCCCTCTTGCATTCTTGTCTGACACCTGAGTCTCACTAGTTCAGCTCTTTCAGCAACACACACTTAAAGAAATTCCTTCTGAAGAATGATGAGCATGTAGATGGGCATGCAGAAGAACTTCCTAGTTTCAGAAAGCTGAAACTCCTCTCTGAGTTACTCAGGTCACAATTGCTAAGTGAAATGGCAGAATCAAAGGAGGAAACAGCCTGGGAAAATTCTACTTCAAGATAATTTTTTTTAAATATTCAAGCTGGGTGTAGTGGCACATACTTGTGATCATAGGGATAACTCAGGAGGCAAAAGCAAGATGATTGTGAGTTCAAAGCCAGTCTGGGCTACACAGTTTCAGAAAGCTGAAACTAGGAAGCCCCTGGGACAAAAGTCAATTGTTTTCAAGTCCCCACTTTCTAAGATATTCAAGCCACATACGGTAACATGTCTGGAACCCCAGCTAAACACACACACACCACACGACACACACACCATAGCATTAAATGAACAACAGGATAACCAAGAGGAACAAAACAAAGCAAGATTCAGTGAGTTCCCCAAAGCCCAGTAACGACCCTGAGGAGTCCCCACATACGGTACATGTCTGGAACCCCAGAACTTGGGATGTGGAGGCAGGAGTACCAAGAGTTCAAAGCCAGTTTTAGCTACATGGAAAATTCAAGTCCAGGCTGGGCTACCCCATGAGAGACCCCATCTCAGGCAAACAGAAAGCAATAAACAAATAAATGTGTGCACATTACATAAAACCACAGACTTAGGCTAGGTTGGAGAGATGGCTCAGTAGTTAGGAGCATGTAAGTTTGGCTCCCAGCACACATATCTGGCAGCTCACAAACTGTAACTCCACTTCTAGGGGAATCCAATGTCTCTGGCCTCTGTGGATACCTGTGCTCATGTGTGCAGACCTATACACAGACTCACACACATACACAGTATTAAATTAAATCTTAAGAAAACCACAGACTCTGTGACTTCCTTAGTCTTTTAAAAATAAAAACTATATAGGCTGTTACTGAAAAATGAGTTTTAGGTTCAGAGATAAAATCTTAAAAAGAGCTTCAGGAAATTAGTATTAAAACTTGGTAAGCGAAATGGAGAAAATATATTCTTTAGACTCCATACTGTACACTGTCCCACCTCAAAAACTGTTACCATGTGGATTAGTGAACTTCAGTACGAGATTAAAGATCTGTATTGAATAACGCAAGTGATGTGTTCTAGAATGTGCTAGTAAACGCACTACTGAAGAAATGCAATGAGTCATCGCCATCTCCCACTGATGGGAACACTCGCTGAACTTCCCTTAAGAGGCAAATCACATTTTCTGAAGAGATAGAGCTGAACTTTGCACTTTACACCCACTCTTCTGAGTAGGGCACATTCAAAACTTGGAAACATGTTATGAAACGAGTAGGACTCCATCTTCCTGTGAAAGTTAATTTCCTTGTGGGCACTTCCCACCTTGAATTAATGGAAATAAAAATAATATTCTTCACCTCAGAAACAAGGATACAGTAATCAGACTAAGCATGAATATGAGAATGAAGTCCCTCCTCTCTGAGTTACGCAGATCACAACTGCTAAATGAAATGACAGAATCAAAGGAGGAAACAGCCTGGGGAAATTCTACTTCAAGATAATTTTTTTTTTTTTTTAACATTAAAGCTGGGTGTAGTGGCACATACCCGTGATCCTAGGGATAACTCAGGAGGCAAAGCAAGATGACAGGGAGTTCAAAGCCATTCTGGGCTACACAGCGATACCACGTCTCAAACAACAGCAGCAGGAGCAGCAAAAACAAGAACAGCTAAGTATATAAATTATGCCCTGCAGGAAAAATTCACTTTTTGCCAAGAGAAGTGCTTAGCCATATTCATAGCCAAAGACTTTGGAAATTAATTTTCATATTAATCGGCATAAATCTGAAAATGGCTTGTATAGAACTAGGCATAGGAGTATCCAACTGAGAGGCTGGGGCAGGAGAATTGCCCTGAAGTGAAGGCCAACTAAGTCTACATATTGAGACTGTCTTGAGGAAGGAGAGGAGGAGGAGGAACAGGAGGAGGAAGACAGGAAGAAGAAGAAAATAGCTTGTATATTCAGAACAACTAAAGACCGATATTTAGACCAACAAGATGAGCAGGCAGCTTAAAGAGCTTGTCATGCAAGCCTGACAAACTGAATTTGACCCTCCCAACCTGCATCAAGGTGGAAGGAGAGAACTGATTCCACAGTTATGCTCTGACTTCTACATGACCATGCCCACATATACATCACCACAATAATACACTTTTAAAAAGTTGGTATTTGCTAGGATAAAACCAGAGTCTATTTGTCCAAAAGACCGGGCATGCCTAGCATTATTCAGATAATGATATTAAATAAGGCTGCCAGAGAACCCGTACTTTCTAAGTAGGCAAATGATGAACACAGACTTTACAGAAGTTCCTCATCACAACAGATCTACTTAAGTAAGACCAGGTGAATAAAAGAGCAAGCACTGAGTACGAGGGAGAGCTAGGAAATGGTAGCATCAGTTTCCCTTAGAATTAAGCCCCAATATTGAGGGCCTGGGGAGGTAGCTTAGTTAGTACATTGCTTGCTGTACAGTGTGAGGACCTGAGCTCTGGTCCCCAGTACCCACTGGAAAGCCTGGCTGAGAAAGGCTAGAACTCCAGCACCCAGAAGGTAGACGCAGACAGATCCCTGGACCTCACTGTCCGGCCCGTCTAGCTCAGCTGATTAGCATCAGGTTCAGTGAGAGACCCTATGGGCACACACATGCTCGTGCACAAACATATACATATACCTCACACAATAGTCAGATATTGGAATTAAGTGTAAGATTTTCAGTCCTGATAGAAAAACAGGAAAAGTAAGTAGTTGGTTTTTGTTGTTGTTTTTAACAAATGCTTCCACGGCACTGACTATGTACTAGATATATTTATGGCTTTTGTCAATATTAACTAATTTAAATTTCACAATAAAGTCATGACATAACTACTATTTTATACGCACTTACTTATGAGGAAACTGAGGCATATCACGTTTAACCATGGTCACAAGATTAATAGGAAGCCACAGAGCCCATAGCCAAACTTTGAAGTCCAGGTTCTTACCTATTATTTGGTAACAAAAAGACTGGAAATCTTAACAATTACAGAGCTAAAAGAAACCAATAATCCATCAGTCCAGGTCCATCATTTTTAATCTTGGTTTTTGTGTTTGTTTGTTTGTTGAAAAACAGGGTTTCTCTGTTGTAACTCTTGACTATCCTGGAACTCACTCTGTAGACCAGGCTGGCCTTGAATTCACAGAGATCCACCTGCCTCTGCCTCCTGAGTGCTGGGATTAAAGGTCTGCGCCACTAACACCTGCTTAAGATTCTTTCTTAAAAGGTAAGGGATTGGGGATCTTCAGGCAGAGTAGGCAGGGAAACCAGAGCTAGATAATTAGGCCAAGAATTCCAAAGCAGTTTCTAATTCTCGGCCCTTGTCTAACTTTGATAACTTGTACTATCTGCACAAGTATTCAGCATAGGTTATCCTGTCTATCCATTCTCTCTCTTTCATTCTGTGTGCGTGTGTGTGCGTGTGTGTGCGTGTGTGTATTTGAGTATGTACTCGAGTAGGTACAAAGGCCATAGATCATAGGTATAAAAGCCACATAGTCAAGTGTCTTCCTCAATCGCTCTTTGCTTTCTACATTGTTGTTGTTGTTGTTGTTGTTGTTGTTGTTATTATTATTATTATTATTATTATTATTATTATTATTATTATTATTATTATTAGCTGTTGTTTTGAAGCAGGGTCTCACTATGTAGCTTTGACTGGTATGGAACTCACTACATAGAACAGGCTGGCCTTGAACTTACAGAAATGCCTCTGTCTCTACCCCTCTGTCCCTCTGCTCCTCTGCTTCCCAGTGCTGGAGTTCGAGGTATGCACCACAACACCTAGCTCCACCTTATTTTTTGAGACAGGGTCTCTCACTGAACATAGAGCTCACCAGTTAGGTGACAAGCCAGTGAGCCCAGGATCAGTGTCGTCTGCCCCTGCTTTCCCAGCACTTAGATTACACATGACATCGGGCTTTTCACATGGGTGCTGAGTGTCTGAACTCAGGTCCTCTAGCTCATGTGACAAACACTTCACCAACCAAGACATCTCCTCAGTCCCCATTTTCCTTTTTAAACCTACATTCTACTTTCTCAGTGTGACTATCGCCCCTCAGGATGGACTTATATCTTCTATGGCTGTAATCTTATTCTCAACACACTGCTCCTCCCCCAAAGCATCACTGTCATATCGAGGGGTGAAGCCTGAGGTGGCAGCAATGCAGACTGTACTCACAGGAGACAGATAAAAGACTCCTCTGAGCACAGATGTTCTCATGGCCTGTGCACCTTCCCCTTTTCCTTACTCTGAAAGATCTCTCACACACACACACACACACACACACACACACACACACACACACACAGACACACGGGGAAGACAGAGAGACAGAGAAAGAGAGAGAGAACATATAATTGTGCATACCTGTTCCTAAGGCTGAACCTAGACAGGCTCAAGAAACCATTGGCTTGCCAATGGAGAGAGCCAGAGGCAGGTGGTTATCTATGAGTTTAAGGCCAACCTGGTCTATAGAGAGTTCCAGGACAGCCAGGGCTACATAGAAAGACCCTGTCTCAAAACGAAAAAGGAAACCATTGTCTAGTGTAGGTGTAGGCCAGAGGATCAGGTCATCCTTGGGTACATAAAAAGTTCAAGGCTGTGTTAGAATGACAATTTCTTTAGGCTTTAAGGGAGAGCACACTGACTATATGAAAGTGAAAACTCTTGACACTTGAGCACCCAGGGCCTCCCTCTGACACAGCAGACCTGTTTGTCTTGGAAGCCTCACCTTCATTCTCTCTGTGGCTTACCCTAGCTAGACTCAACAGCCATAATCACTGTCCCTTTCTCTCTGATAAAAATCTAAAATTATAAACCAAGCAAAAATACAGATTTTTAGTAAAGTCACTCTCCCCAGAATAACTCAGAAGAGCTATTTAGAAAAAGCTGAAAGCATCCCAAAACCTTAGGAAATGTTCCTAGTGACAAGCTACAGGGATATGCAAAGCAGCCCCACTACACCTCCCTGGCCTCCATGACCTTAATCACACTGTACTTTGAAAAGGCTCAGCAAACAACTGCTCAAGCAAAAATTTATTCTCAAGCTATATTCACAGTTCCTCTGAACAGCATTACACATGTGCACGCCCTTTCAAAGGGTGCAGCTCAGTTGTTTACACTTGACAAGTCTGTCAAATCCCCAGCTGAGCCACTTCTCATCACCCTGCGTGACAGCCTTACCTTAGTACAGCGTACAGCATTTGCCGTCGGCCACAGCAACACTGCTTACCGAGGCCAGTGCCAGGCTCTGTTGTCTGAAGAACACTGGTGGAGCCTGCTGGGTTTTCTGGCAGAGTTTGGATGGGGTGATGATCATTAGCTACAAGCAATGTGTGCAAAGATGGTAATTATCAGAGAGGAAAGCAGGATGACACACTGGTTAATATCAGGGTCACTCTGAGAGCCATGCAATTTTAGCCCAAGGCCAAAACACTGGATCTGAGGAAGGACTCCAATGTGTAAGGTCCACGGAGCTCTTCATCCCTGGAGACCTCTGGCCACTCACTATTCCTGGATCTGTTGCCACACTCTGGATCTGTTCTCAGGAGACCCTGACAGGCAGCAGTGTGAACCTTCCCTGGGAGCCTAAGGAATGATCTGAAGGCAGGGCTGCACTGTGCCCATCTAGCCTGTGGGTTGAGTGCAGAGAGGGCAAAAGGCAGGCCCATCCCTTCCCTGAAAAGATGCAGAAGAGAACAACTGAGTCACTGTTTCCCCCAACTAACTTCGAGATAAATGGACAGGATCTTCAAGCCCCAGAATGCAAGACTTTTGCAAGACAAAAATAAATAACAACAACAAATGCCTTCCTATATTCCATTTCCTCTCCAGGATTCCAATCAGGCTCAGTCAGGCATCAGGTGAGCAAGTGGAACTGGGGAGATGGCATAAGTTGGTGAAGTAACTACCACCCAAGCTTTAGGACCTGAGTTCAGACCCCTAGTATCCACATGAGAGGTGGCACAGCCAGGCACACGCCTATAAGCCTTGCAATGGGTGGGCGCAGAGACAGGAGGATCCCTGAAGCTCACTGGCCAGCCAGCCTAGTCAAATTGTTGAGCTCCAGGTTCAGGAAGAGACTGTCTCAAAAAAAATAAGGTAGAGAACAACTGAGGAAGACAGCTCTGGCTTCTACACACATGCATATACATGCACAAGTACACGGGCATGCGCATACAGAAATGCCCACACGAACGGGTACATACACACCCCCACACGCACATAAGGAAAGTGAGCATGGAACTAACAAGATGGCTCAACAGGCTTGCTGCCAAACCTGACAATCTGCGTTTGATCCCTGGAATCCACATGGTAGAACAAAGAACTGATCCTACAAGTTGTCCTCTGACCTCCATACACATGCTGTAACATATGCATGCGCACACATATACACACACAGCAGATAGATAGACAGACAGACAGGTAGATAGATAGGCAGACAAATTATTTTTAAAAAGTGAGCACAGTTTGGTGGCATGTCACTGCCACACAAGCCTGTAGCCCAACACTATCAATACCAAGGGAGAGCCACCTCTAGCTTGTGAAAACCTCTCTTCTTCAGAGCTTTCACCAAAAAGGCTCCGCCCTGCCCTTAGTCCTTGCCTGGAGTGATTTTATTTATCTAAAACTGGAGCATTCTTCTTTAGTCTTCTCAATATTGTCATAGTTGATACTTGCATCTGCTCAGAACTACAGCAGTAACACACATTAGTGCTTCACTTACGTTCATGGCCAGATAACATTCCCTTGTGTGGATGTAACACTCTATCGGCCTATTCACCAGTTAGTGAACAGCTGGGCAGTTGCTACTATGGGGTTACTATGAATAAAGCTGCTCTGAACATCATATACTTGAGCTTGTTTGAACACTGTTTTAAATTATTTTGTGAAAGTACCTAAAGTAGAATTATCATACAATAATTCTGGTAAACTGTTTTTCAAAGAAACTACTCCACTTATTTCTACAAGCAATTCATGAAGCAATTTGCCCACATCCTTACCAGCACTTATCTGCATTATTATGATGTCCGTCCTATCAGCTCAAAGTGATGGGATTCTGTTGGTTGTTTTTGACAGGGTCTAAGATACAGATCTAGCCTCAAGCTTACTATGTAGCCGAGGATGGCTTGAGCTCCCGATCCCCCTGCCTTTTCCTGGGTGCTGGGATTATAGGCACGAGCCATGGCTCCCTGCTCACTGTGGCTTTGGTTCGTATCCCTTGATGGCTAATGACGATGAGCAACTTTTCATGCTTTTAATGTTTGTCTTATTCTTTAGAGAAAGGTCTGTTCATCTCTCTCTTGTTATTCTTGAGTCGTTGGAGTTCTCCATATAGTCTGGGTACAAACTCTTTCTCAGATAATTTACAAATGTTTCTCACACTCTGTAAGTCTTTTCATTATATGTGATGATGTCTTTTCAAGTTTTTTTTTTTTTTGATAAAATCAAGTTCATCTGTTTTTTTCTTTTTTGTTCGTTCTGTGTCATATCTGAAAATGACTGGGCACTAGTCACAAAGGTCACATTTCCCAGGTAACAAGAATGATTCCTTTTCTCATATGATTTTTACACTTTACTTTTCATATTTAGATTATGGTCCACTTGGATTAGTTATTTTTATCTATGTGACGGAGGGATCTAGCTTCATTCTTTAGTGTATGGATTGCTGTACCACTTGTTGAAAGAGTACACTGTTGATGTTTGCTGTCCTTGGTGAAAATCTATTGATCACAAATGAAGAGCCCATATGATTAATCAGTATGTACAAAATAGCTTCACTTAGACTGAATTTAAACAAGATCAGGTAATTCTCCCCAAACAGGAAGCCAGACTTCAATCTTCCATTTTATATTCTTTGAAGCATGTGTTAGGCCATTAATATATATTATTTTTATAAAAGCAATTTTAAAGCTAATTAATTAAAAATAATCTCTATTACATAATGTCAAGATAGGATCAGTAAAGCAGTTTTTACACCAGACATTAAAATGGTGTAAAATTAAAATCTGGTGTAAAATTAAAACAGAGAAAGGGGCTAGGGAGATAGCTCAATGGGAAAGGACCTTCCAAGTATGCAGAGCAGTGGGAGTTCAATTCTTGTTACTGTAAAAATGGATGGGTGGGTGGATGGATAGATAGATAGATAGAGATAGGTAGGATAGATAGACAGATGATAGATAAAGAGAGACAAACAAATGATAGACAGACAGATAGATATATAGATAGATAATGCAAAGTGACATAGAAATTCCTTTGGCATTCAGATATTGGTGTTGTGGTTTAAATGTTTATGGAAAAAAATTTTCATATGTTGAAATATTAACTGCCAAAGTGAAGGTGTTGGGAGACAGGGTCTCTCTGAGGTAAGACCCCTCGGTAATGGGATTCATACAGGTATAAACTCTCAACTGCTCCGTGTCCTTTCCACTATATAAGGATACAGCACGACCACATCATCTATGGACCAAGAAGTAGACCCTCACCAGCCATGGGATCTGCTGGGACAATGATATTAGAATCCCTAGGCTTCACAACATGGGGAATACATGTCATTATTTATAAACTACCCACTTTACAGTAATTTGTTATCAAGTAGGTCTGAAAAAACAAAACAATAAGGAATGGATTCTCAAGCAAAAAGCAAATCTATACTATTTAGTTACAGGATTCCAAAATGGCAATGTGGTTTGTACTTGTTGTAGAATACATCAGATCAGACTATAAAATCTGTCTTTCATAGCTGGTACTGTAAAGGCAGGCCTTTCAACATTCACATCAGTATAAGCTTAGCTCCCTAGGTCTCACCCACAACCTCCTAAATTGTAAGGCACGGAGCCCAAGCACATGTGTGTGTGTGCGTGTTATACACTCATTGTAAATATTTACTGGATGTTCTAATCCATACTCGTAATCAACTATTGATCATAACATATGACTGTCCCACCAAGGACATCTCAAAATTTTAACCTCTGGTGTTTGTTTTCTCTTTTCCACTTTTATTATTATAAAGGCAACATGGAATCAAGAATTCCTAGTGGTAACAGCTATGGAAAGAAGATCATTGGATGCCGTCCCAGGAGAGACTCTCAGAGTCAGTAGGCCAACCACTCCTACTGATGAAGACTCCAAGCAAGGTCAAGGCAGGTAATTAACTGGTGTCAGAATTGGCTCTGCCACTCAAGCTCCTAATTCCATTATGCTTCGCTGACTCCTCCACCTGATGACTGACTCTAAAAGAAGGTGATGATTCCTTACATAGCATCCATGCCAAGGGCACCACCCAACTAACGATTAAGCTCGGATCCTTGCCAGTACACAGAACCTGGCACAAAGGGACATCACAAGCTCTCCCATGATTAGGAAAAGCTGCGGTCTCTCTGCGGAGAGACTGTCTACCAAAATAAAAGGAAAACAAATAGACGACGGGTACACTTACTTACACGTTTACAATTTCTCTACAAATAAATCATTCAACTAATTAAAATCACTAGAATTTGCTTATAAAACAAATTTTTCTGAGTTTGTCATTTGCTTATCATTTTTTTTGTTTCTAGATTTTTCTTCAATATTAAAAACAATTTCTATTTATTCTCTGACAATTTCACACATGAATATAATTTTTTTAGATTTTTTTGTTTTTGTTTTAGTTTGTTTTTGTTTTTTCAAGACAAGGTTTCTCTGCTGTAACCCTGGCTGTCCTGGGACTCACTCTGTAGACCAGGCTGGCCTCGAACTCACAGAGATCCACCTGCCTCTGCCTCCCAAGTCCTGGGATTAAAGGCATGCGCCACTACCACCCAGCTGTGGTTTTTTTGTCTTGTTTTGTTTTCCCATATAACATATTTTGATCATTTTCTTTCTAAATTTGAAATAAAATTCAAAGGAGTATTCAAAGATATATATTACATAAATGTTCAAGAACAGCACAGAACCAGGTAGTCAGGAAAAGCTGTAATTATGAATTTCTTCTCTTTTTCACTAACTTTTCACCCAATATCAATTTCTAATAATATACCCATTTCTTTATCCTGTTAAAAATCTAAGCCCAAAGGTAATAATAAAATATAATCTATATTATAATTTATAAAAATCAGCATAAAGATGAACAGAAGAAATTGACTAGCTTAAAAATAGACACATATAGAAAAGTTTCCATAAAAAGCATTTATGAAGAGAAAATGAGTAAGGTTTTTGTTTTGTTTTGAGTCAGGGTCTTGCTATGTACCACAGCCTAGCTTCACACGTGTGACTAGTAGTCACAGGCTTCAGCCTCCTAAATTCAGGGATTCCAGGTGTGTACACTACATCTGGTGAGAAATCATATACTTGGATAGTAATAACTTGGTAATTTGGTTAAAGGCTTTAAAAAAAAAAAAACTATTTCTAAGGAAATTTTCTCTGGGTTTCCAATGATAAAGCACAGACGGGAAGCCTTTTCTGGGTAAACTTCTAAAAGCAATACCCTCCTAAATTTAGAGTATCAAAGAAAAGAGCAACAGTTTTCCTATGTTAGTGTAGAACCCTGGCTTCAACTGAGCAGGGTTCCTGCGACCACCACAGCCTGCAAAGTAGAGCCACAGTTTCCCTGGCAGCTCCTATGTAGAGAATCAGAAACACTACTGTCCCAAGAACAGGGTCCTACCTGCTAATTGTCTGAAGATTTAAGGTTCTCTCCAAGACAGGGGAGAAGAGCTGAGCAAAAAAGACCTAAAGCCAAAATGACTTGTCAGGATATGCACTTAACAGCAGGCAGGCAGGCAGGCAGGCAGACACACACACACATACATACAACACTTAAAAATGACTTTCTTGAGAAAGTGTATAGTACTGTCCTTTTTCCCTCACCCCACATACGTCTACCCTTAAAACTGTATTAAAACTGCTGCTCAGGAGCTGGAGAAATGGCTCAATTGGTAAAGAAAGCACTTTCCATGCTAACAAGGACCATAATTTGGATCTTTAGAACTCACTGAAAAAGCCAGATTTCCTGAGGTGCTGAGGATACAGGAAGATCCCTGGGACTCTTGTTAAATTGATGAGCTCCAGGTTCAATAAAACAACTTGTCTCAAAAGTAAGGTGAAAAGCAATAGGGGAAGACACCTGGCATCGAGCTCTGTCTCCATATGCACATACGTTCACATGCATACATACACATGCACCACCACACAAAAAGCCTGCTTCTAATAAGCTCCAACTCTGCCTCATAAAACTTGTGCAGCACATTTTACTGAAAATCCTAAGAACATTTTTTAAGGTAAAAGAAAAGAATAGGGACAGTATTAGGACAAAATGACTCATGAAAAATAAAATAGCCACGAAGTATAAAATGAGTAACAACCAGGCAGTGGTGGCACACGCCTTTAATCCCAGCACTCGAGAGGCAGAGGCAGGTGGATCTCTGTGAGTTCGAGGCCAGCCTGGTCTACAGAGTGAGTTCCAGGACAGCCAAGAGTTACAGCAGAGAAACCCTGTCTTGAAAAAAAACAAACAAAAAAAAAGAGAAGAAAAGAAAAAAACAAGTAACAAACAAGGACAGCTAATTGATCAGAAAGGAAATAGCAAATCTAGAATAAAGGAGTCTTATCTTATTTACATAGTTGAAATTAAAATTGGGCAGTAAAAGTGCACACTGGCAATGCTGGCAAATGTGTGCTGAAGTGAGTCCACAGCCATGAGAGGGTGGTAACATAAGTTAACTCTGCTTTCTGGAGAGAACTCAGACAGTCAGCGTCAAAAAACCACCGCCCTTTGGCTTCACATGTCCACTGTCCTTCAGGCGTCAACCTGTAGCTGAGGAATTTTTCGGACTGATTCTGGATTTCCATGAGCAGGCAGAGTCTCAGTGAGTCCTCTGACCACACAAGCACCTTTGTAAGTCCCCCAGACCAACACAATTACCCTAAGATGTTATGTGCCTTTTCACTGTTGGGGTACTTAGTAACGTGAGAGTAAAGGGTGCTGTGTCAGTTAGCACTGTCAGCTGACCCCTGGGAAGGGCTGTCTAGATTAAGGTCAGCCTCTGAATATGTCTGGGATGGGTTGTCTGATTAAGTTAAAGATGCGAGTGGGACCATCACCTGAGCAGGGAATCTTAGACGTCATAAAACAGAGAGGGCAAGCTGAGCACTAGCAAGCATGTGTTCAGTGTTCTCTGCTTCCTGACTACAGATGCAACGGGACTTTGCTTCAAGCTCTTGCTGATATGACTTCCCCATAGTGAGAGACTGTAAACTAGAACCACGAGCTAACAAAAGAACCTTTCTCCCCTACATTGCTTTTGTCAGGGAAATATTTTACCACAGCATTTTATTTTAGTATTTTATCACAGCAGCAGGAAAAGAAACTAAGACAGTACTGAGCCCAAAAGTTTGAAAACAATCACCAAAAATTCTGTTTGTCTAGGATTTAAAAATATGTTTTTAATCAGCTAGGAATGGTGCCACATGTCTTTAACCCCAGCACTAGGAGGCAGAGGCAGGCGGTCTCTTATTTGTTCCAGACTAACTCTAAAACCTAAAAGCAAGTTCCAGGTCAGCCAGGGCTCATAGCAAGGCCTGGACAATAAAAATAAATTAATTAAATAACTTCAAGAACTCTTCTCCTGGATTTAAAATGAATGCCAGTTCACTTTTCTTCCAAAGTTCCAAAAACTAATGGGAACGACGCAGTCCTCTAGTCTAGAACCCTCGTAAAAACATTTTTTTATGTTGAGATTTCCAAAAAGTCATTTAGGAGATGATGATTTAGGAGAAGAAATTTTGAAGAAAAAAAATGATATAGCTCGACTCCTAAAGAAGAGGTTCTTCAGCACCTCCTCCACCTCTGAAGGATTCAAAGCACAGGAACTTGGGGGCAGCACTAAAGGAGCAAATGGTCTGTTTTGTAGAAACTAATAACAAAACAAAAACCCAGCAGACATCATTAGAGTTACTTATTAAGACTTTTCAGAGGACAAGGTAAAGGCCAAGGGGCTTGTGCCTCTCAAAGGATGAAAGACGAGAACTGCAAGCTTCAAAGCTGGGAGATGGAGGAAGGCAAAGAGGAGCCCGGCAGAAACGCGTGTCAGAACCTGAGTAGCGTGGTCACTTCAAGTGTGCTAAAGTTTTTAACAGCACTCTACTCTGCTGTCATGGCCTTCTGGTCTGTAGGTCTGCCACTCATGTGTCACTGTTGCCTACAGTGACAAGTAATCAGACAGCAAGAAGTCAGAAGAAATGAAGGCTTTCCGGAGTCCCATTACCTTAACAAAACTTACTCAGTTCAAAAGCAAACAATTTTGCCCAGACATCACTGTTCTCAGAAGACTCCTTTTAACAAAGTGATAATGATGAATAGTATGTTATTCAGCCCACAAGACACACCGCATATTACTAGCGAGTCTAATGAGGCCTCATTAACTGAGAAGTTATCCCATAAAAGACCTAAGAGTGGGGAAGCTTACACGGATAAGCATGACCCACTGTATAGTGAAGACATGGATAATTATATGTGCATTTTAAAGTCTGTAAGAGATGAGACATGCTAGAAAAATAAAGCAGAAATATGTGTGGCGACACAAGGAAAAAGACCAAAGACTCTGTAATAGGCATGAGGATGAGTTTCTACTGCTGAAAGCAATAAATACATATTCATCTTTAGTATCATTTTTCTATTAAGTTGGAAAAATGCCTTAGGGCAAGTTTCTAGACTTTAAACAGTTTTCATCCTTACAAAGAACTCATCAGATGAAGTACTGACTCTGGAAGCAAGCTCCATAATAAGGACCACAGTGGCCTGGTTAGAGCTCTCGTGTTTGAAGAGGAGCCTCGCTGAAGGTTAAAATTAAACCTGAGTTGTGCTAGGGGTATAGGTCCAGCAGGAACTTCCCACTTGCTTCACTTGATAAGCCTGTTCTCACATGATTACATACCATATCCAGGACTCCATGGTTGCAGATCAAGAACATACATCCAGAAAGGATAATCTCTCTTCCAAAGAACTGGTGTGTAAAATGGTTTATGACGTTAGGGACAAGGGAAAAGTTCTAGAGCATTGGTCACTTGATAGCAGTCCCCCACCCCCACCCCCTTGTTGGGGGAGGTTGGTCTCGGTTTACTGGACAGTCATGCCAGAGATTACCCTATTAGTGTTGGAGCCTAGCACAGGGGATTTGGAAGCATCACTGAAGGACCAAAAAGAAAAAAGACCAACTTCCATTTACCTACCTAACTTGGGGGCGATGGGATGGAGTTGAAACAGGGCCTTCTTTATGCAGCCCAGGCTGTCCTGGACCTCACTCTGTAGACCAGGCTGGCCTCAAACTCACAGAGATCTGCCTGCCTCTGCTTCCCGAGTGCTGGGATTAAAGGCATGGACCTCCATGCCCAACTTTCCTGGCTATAAAATTTAATTGATGTTGTTAAGAAGATGCAATCATCTTAAAGGGAACACTAAAGAACCTTGAAAAACCAGAAATATAAAAGATTTACATGAAGTAAATAGTTTAAAATATTTAAGTACACCGTCGTTTAAAAACAATTTAAGAGGCTGCAGAGATGGCTCAGCAGTTGAGAGCATTTGTTGCTCTTGCTAAGGACCCAGGTTTGTTCCCAGTACCCACACGGCAGCTGACAACTGTCTGTAACGCCAGCTCCAGGGGATCTGACCCTTTCTTCTGGCACTGCACACACACAGTGCACAGACAAGCAGGCAAGACACTAATACACATAAAATACAAATAAAATAAATCTTTTAAAAATGTTTTCATGATTCCAGAGAGCTATAGAGATGATTCAGCAATTAAGAGTGCTTGCTGCCCTTTCGGATGACCCAAGTTTGGGTCCTAGCACCCATGTTCCCTTCCTCCCCTAAGATGCTTCTTGTTGGGGTATTTTTGAGATAGAGAATATAAAGAACTTATTCATGAATTGACTTACATTTAAGGACACTTCCTTCAGAAAATGGTCTCAGATATAGAATTCGAATTTATGCAAGTCATTCCACCTAGATCCTTTTCAAATACAACTGACAGCATTTGAACCTCCGTATGTTTATTACTATAAAACATGTCCTTCCTTGATATTTTGATTAGCCCACATAAAATGAAATGGCTGAGCTGAAATCTTAGTCATTATTCAGGCATGCATTTTGGCAGCCAGGACCAGGAAAAGGGTATCTCTTAAAAATTCAAGTGAAATTACCTTGAATATTGTGTAATTTAAAAAATCCTTGGTATTTTTATTTGAACTATCATTTTCACTATACCTAAGTTTAGGGGCATGGTGTTTAATTTTCTTTTGGTCAGATCTAGGAATCCTGAAAGGACTTAATGTTTCCCCATTTGCTTTACCGGGCTAACGAGGAAACCAAGCCCCAGAGTGCTCTGGAACTTGTCTAAGGCTACACAGCTATTGACGATGTATCAGGGCCGGAACGCCATCCTAGTAACCATCATCTTCCCTCTACTCAACAAGTGACTTGTAGAGTCATAATAAAGAGCACCCACAAACACATGCTTTCTGGAAAGACAGGCTGGTACCAGGACCAATCTTATGAACAACACTGTTTTCTAACAGGCTCTTCTGGTTCAAGGTTATGTTCCAGAGCTACAGTTGAAGTGATGCACATGAAGAGAGAGAATAACTCTCCTCTGCTTCCCAGGCAAAGTGCAGTAGCCCACAACAATCAGCGTTCATACCCTAAACTGTCTTCAGCATTTCTGTGACTAGTTCTTTGTCATTATGTCCCCAAACATCAGGCTAAAATATTCAGAATGTGTTCCTTTCGCTCCTTTTCCAGGTTCTGGCCCATCTCCTCTAGTCTTTGGAGAAGATGGAGGAATCCAGGCTCTCACTAGATCGCACAAATATCTGCTTCACGGGGATGGAGAGACGGTTCAGTGGTTAAGAGAACTGGCTGCTCTTCCTAATGACCCGGTTCAATTCCCAGCACCCACATGGTAGCTCACAACTGTCTCTGGCTCCAGTTCCAGCGGATCCAACACCCTTCTGCAGGCAAAATACTAATGTGTATTAAAAAAAAAAACAAAAAAAAAACTGGACCTCACTTTCCTCCTCTGCTTGCTGCCCTGATTAAGTGAATTGATACATGGGCTGGAGAGACGGCTCAGTGGTTAAGAGCACCTGCTGCTCTTGCAGAGGATCCAGGTTTGATACCCAGGACCCACATGGTGGTTCGCACCGTCCATAACTCCAATTCCAGAGGATTCAGTGCCATTCTCTGATCTCCGTGAGTACCAAGCACATTTGTGGTACAGAGACATAAAATACAGGCAAAACACTCACACATAAAAATTTAAAATCAATAAATATAATTTGAAAATAGGTATTTAGATGTGTTCATATATGTAAAGTGCTCAGCATAAGGACTGCACCATGGTACACACTCAACAAATCTTACTGCTTTTCACTGGGTCCCTAACGTTAAATATTACTCTAGAGAATAACACTCTGCCGAGGTATATTTACTCACAGATACCCAGCACCTTCATAGCACCTAACGTAGAAGATTCCTAAGTGCTGAATAAAGTCAACAATGCTGCCTTATGACTTACTCTTTCCCTCAAAAAACTATTACTGGGAAGTATGCAGTCACATATGGGATGTTGGAAATATCCAAAAGTCTCCATTCGTGATTGGTTGTGATGGCACTTGGGGGACAGAGATGAGCTCAAGGCTAGCCTAGTTTACATAGTGAGTTCCAGGCCAGTCAGAGCTACATAGCAGACCCTGTCTCAAAAACAAGATTTTGTTTTTATTTTTGTTTTCTTCAGAAAAGGAAAGAAAAAAGAAAGGTCTCACCATTGGGAAATGGTTCAGTGGGTGAAGCATTTGTTATGCAAGTGAAAGGACCTAAGTTTGAATCCCAAGAACACATGTAAAGCCAGGTGGTGAGGCCATATGTTTATAATTCCAGTGCACCAACAGGAGATAGGAGGCAGAGACAAGAGAACCCCTGGAAACTCTCAGGCCACTGAGTATCTCATACATGCAAAATAAGAAATTCTGTCTATAAGAAAGAAGAAGGTAAGGACCACAACCAATGCTGTCCTCTGACCTCCACACGAGTATGCTCATGCACTTGTGCATGAACATTCATGCACACACAAAATAAAAAATCCTCATTACCTTCATAATGATGTCAATTTGATCTGCATGAGCCGTCCAGCCTTAGTAATTCAGAGGATCCAAAGCAAGAAGGGTAGATAGATGTTCCTAGGAGGGAAACAGAGAATCCTAGGTTGAGCACAAGGGAAAGAAAATCAAACAGAATGGAGCAACGTGATGTTTGAAATTTCCCAAGCATCTACTGTGCACCATGCAAGACCCAAAGAGGAAATTCAACTCTGACAAAAGGCCATTGCTCTTGGGAGCTCAGCCAGTGGGATGTGCTTCACAGTACACTGTGTCCTACAGAGCCACCCAGAAAGGATGAGACTCCTGCTCTCTGGGGAATCACAAACTTGACATTTGATCTGGCCTTTATGTTAAGAGAGTTTGCCCAGCAAAAGGGAGAGAAAAGAGTATCTTAAGCAGAAGAACCAAAATTCAAAAACATGAGGGAGAGAGGCTGGCAATGTCAGAATGGAGGAAGGTACAAGAAAGTATTATTAAACTTACAGGCCTATCCAACCTTTTCACATCCCGACAGGATATTATCTACAAAGTTCAGTCTTAAGATTCACGCAACTGAGTTACAAGAGTAAGTAAATTAATCACATACAAAAATCTCATTTCCTTTGTTGTTAGTTTTTATTTTATATGTATGGATGCTAACTTTCATGTATGTCTATATACCACATGTGTGTGTGGCCCTGTGGAGGCCAGAAAAGGACACTGAACCACCTGAAACTGGAGTTTCAGATGGTTGTGAGCTGACATATGGCTGTTGGGAATTGAACTTGGGTCCTGTGGAAGAACAGAAAGTGCTCTTAACTGCTGAGGCATTTCCTTCAACCCCACATCCCCAAGTCTCAACATATTGTAAGTAACAAAGGTCACTGGGAATCACAGCTTGTATTTAATCTAGTGAGAAGAACTATTAACCATCACCACTGCTATCAAAACAAATGATTTCATGCAATTTCCTCTGAATTGACCTCTGCCTCCTCCCTCCATAGTCTGCCCACACCCAGAGCCAGGAGTAACCCATGTTCCTTTCCTATTGATTTTTAATAGACACTATTCAGGCCAGGTGTGGTGTTGCAAACTAGAAAGCCCAGCAGCTGGGGCAGAGGAGAGGCAGGAGGTCTGCTTGATGACCATAGGGAGTCCCAGGCCTGCTAGGGCTACAGCATAAGACAAAGTTTAAAAGAAAAAGGAAAATCTCAGCAACAAACCTACCAAGAATTCCAGTATTAAGTTTCTGATAAACTACACTTGTAGGTGGAAGTTGATTGTCAATTTATCTTTTTCTCTCATTCTTTGTCTCTCCATACAAAACAGAATGAAATCTTGTCCTGGCCCCAGAAAGCAAGATTACTTCTACAATACTAAAAGTCATGCTTATGAATACTATGGCTACTTCTAAGCAGACCCCTGTGATACTGTACTCAGTGAATTGACTCTTGACACTAGGGAAGACAGCATCTTCAACAAATGCTGCTGATCAAACTGGATGGCTGCATGCAGAAGAATGTAAGTAGATCTGTATCATCATCCTGTATAAGAGTCAACTCTAAATGAATCGAGGGTCATAAGACCAGATACCCTAAATGTGATAGAAGAAAAGATGGGGAATAGCCTTGAACTCATTGGCACAGGAAAGGGCTTTCTAAACAGGACACCAAGAGCACAGTCACTAAAACCAACAATTAATAAATGGGACCTCATGAAGCTGAAAAACTTCTATATGGCAAAGGACACTGCAGCAGCCTACAGAATGGGAAAGATCTTTACCAATTATATATTTGATAGAGGGTTAGTATCTAGAATATATAAAGAGCTAAAAAAAAATACTGAATATCAAGAAAATAAATAACCTGATTTAAAAATAAGGCAGAGAGTTTTCAAAAGATGAAACACAAATGGCTGAGAAACACTTAAAGAAGTGTTCAACATCCTTAGTCATCAGGGAAATGCAAATAAAAAATACTTTGAGATTTTATCTTACACCAGTCAGAATGACCAAGATCATTAAAATGAATGACAGCTCATGCTGACAAGGATTCAGGGTAAGGAGAACACTCATCCACTGCTGGTGGGAGTACAAACTGGTACATCCACTGTGGAAATCAGTGTGGTGGTTCCTCAGGAAGTCGTCCATCAATCTACCTTAAGACTCTGCTGTACTACTCTTAGGCATACCCAAACAACTTCTACATCCTGCTATAGAGATATTTGATCATCCATGTTCACTGCTGCTCTAGTCTTAATAGCCAGAAATTAGAAACAGCCTAGATATCTATCAACTGATGAACGGATAATGAAATTGTGCTACGTTTACACAATGGAATATTATTCAGCTGTTAAGAAAAATGAATTTACAGGTAAACGGACGGAGCTAGAAAATACCATCCTGAGTGAGGTAGCCTAGCCATTCTTCTCACAAGTCACTTCTCAGTCAGTGTGCTACTTCCTGCACGAATGAAGTGAATGTCTCTGGACACACTTTACACACGGCACTCGACCATGGCAAAAACACCCTTTACACATTGATTAACGTCGGCAGCATATTCCGTATGGCACTCTAAACGCACCTGAAGGTTGACAGCTGAAAACCATTTCACCATCAGTTAGACAGACAGGTGTAGTAACGCACTTTAAACATCAACTATCTGGGGTGGGGGAGGGAGAGTTAGTTAGAAAAAGGTATAATAACGATACAAGGATGAAAACGCCATACTGAAGCCTACAGCTTTGCATGCTAAGTAGAGGAAAACGGAAAAGTGTGTGGGGCGCGTGCCACTGAGCCCAGCATTTGGAAGGCAGAGGCAGGCAGGTCTCCCTGAATTTGGGGCCAGCCTGGTCTACTTAGAAAAGCTCCAGGTCAACTAGAGCTGCACAGTGAGACCCCAGGCTCTGTTCTCAGCACCCACATGGTGGCTGTAACCATCTGCAACTCTAGTTCCAGGGGATCTAATGCGGTCTTCTAGCTTTCATGGGCACTAGACACTCACGTGGGTCACACGCAGGCAAAACACCCACACACATAAAATAACAAAACAATTTTTAAAAGAGATATGACAGATCAGGGATTTAATCCACTATAAATCTAAACTGTACTTTCGATATTTAAGTGATGTGAAAGATTTAAGTAGTCTGTGCACATACAAAGAATCAAGTGAGAAGAGTCAAACAATTGGCAAAGACTTACTTAAGTTGTGACATTAAAATAGGAAAAAAGCAAGTCTTTTCCTCAACTGCCCAGGAGATCATGCAGTATCAACCTCTGACTGGGGGTTCCCAGCATGACCATCAGGAAGATGACTGGCTCCACGCCTAGCATCCCACTTCCTCAATCAACCTCCACATCAGTGATCCCCAGGGACTTCTTCAGCCTCATCCCCAGCCGAAGCACCCAAACCCTGCTTCCCAGTCCAGAGTCTGAGACCCAATTAATAGGTTCAGGAAAGTGAGTTTATAACCTATACATTCCCGGCTCACATGTAATTAATTTTTGCGAGTGGTCTTGGGGCCACCCTTGAGAAACACTGCCCCTGCCTTGCCAGAGAAGCTGGTCAATGTTAACTGCGCCAGTTTTTGCAAGGCTCCTCCTCCTCCATATGGAGCAGATGGAAGCCTATGCGGGTCTGTAAGGCAGTGAGCCAAGAACTGTGGGAGTTACAGTAATGAGTGAGATACGCTCCTGATCTTCAAAACTCCAGCAGGAAAACTTTTCACAAGCTAATTAAGAAAGAATGGGACATGTCATAGCAAGAATGCATGCTAAATGCTAACACGAAAATCAACTCCCTCTGCACTTCTCCCCAGGCTGGGGGTGCCCGTTGGTCTTCCTGACTACAGGTCTTGACATTGCATTTCCTTCAGTCCATTCTATGTTTAAGGGCTGAGGTCACGCCTTGTTTATCTGGGTTCGAGATGCCTGATAAACAATAGATGCTTGAGTGCAGAGTCATTTAGTCAGTGGAGACACTGCATCATTAGCAACTTAAATCAGACTGTGAGAAGCTTTCCATTAGATTCTGGGTGCCCACTAGGAAACCAGCTTCTTGAGACTTAGCACACAAATGAGGGAAGATCATGTGCTTCAGCATTTCGGTCAAGCTGCCATGTAGATCCTCAGTGTCAATCCAGGGAGAGGGCATCTAGAATTATTTATAAGTGTCTTACAAAGAGCAGTCTAATGCCCATATATATACACGTAAGGTATAGAAAAATGGCTAGAACAAAGTGGTGCTTTCTAAAACAGTACTTGAAACGAGCCCAAATTAAGTTTCAAACAGTCAAACAAGGGCTAGGGAAATGGCTCAGTTGGTAAAGCTCTTGCCTTGCGAGTGTGAGGACCTGAGTTCAGGTCCCCAGAAAGAAAATAAGAAAAGAAGGGACTAAAGAAATGGCCCAGAGGCGAAAAGCACTGTGTTCTTGCAGAAGATGTGGGTTCGGTTCCCAACACCCACATTAGGTGCTCACAATCACCTGTATCTCCAGTTCCGGGGGATGGGAGCCTGCTGCTGGCTTCTTGGGCATCTGAAAACACACGGTGCACATAGAGACAAGCAGGCACACATAGATACACAAAAATGAAAATGAAAAAGGCACAATAATATAGACCTGTAATTCTGGCAAGGGAGAGACAAAGATAGCCTGGTACAGTAGCTAGGCCAGTGAGAGACCCGATCTCAAAAGATGGAAGGCGCCTGAGGAACTCCACCTGAGGCTGTCCTCTGATCTCATGTGACACACGCACCTACCACACTGTGAGAAACCAGAGAAGCTGATGGGCTAGGAATGTAGCTCTGTGAAAGAGTTGCTTGTCTAGCAGGGAAGGAGGAGAAGGAACTACTACTGCTAATGGAGAGGTGGCTCCCCTTGGTATGGAAGTACAAAAGTTTAAGGGGGTGTCGAGGACAGGCAGTGCTGTTCCCTGAACATGACTGCTGATTTCTCAGTACGTTCAATGTGTGCCGACAGCAAGATGTATCACAGCCATATTAAATGAACATACTTTTCTGTATATGTAGTATACCTCAATCAACAAGTACTTTATAAACATGAATATACCAGCTCCGAAGATTAGCGCTGCCCTCAACCTTGGCTAGAACTTCTCTCTGCAGTGATCAGGAATTAATGCAGGCTCATAACTGGTCGGAAGGGCTGAGTTCTCAGCCCTAACAAGTCATTTATATCACCCACCCCAACCCCACCCCCACACAAGCACATAGATCCCAAGACTCAGGGAACGTCACTGAAGAGAAGAAAGAATGTGAAGAGGCGGCTGTTAAGTGCTGTCTTTTGGATATGAACTCACTCCCGCCATGGTCACCTGCACAAGGTCAAGTCAATAAGATCAATGAGCATTCCAGCAGGCAGCACTAATTGGACTCAATGGGCTTACCAAACAAACAAAAAACAGAAACACAGAAATAAACAGAGAGAAGGACAACAGGAAGTGGGGTGGGAGATATGCTCTGGGTGCCTGGGGAGAGTAGGGAGGGAGTTGGTGGTGGATGTGATAGAGATGCGTTATCTACATGTCTAAAATCACGGAATTAATAAATGATAGTTTATTAAAAGCCTGGGGTTGAGACTGTAGTTCAGTGGTAGAACATCTATGCAAGGCCCTGGATAAATTCCCAATACTGCCCAAAAAACCCTTTACTGTATGGAAAGAATAAACCTAGAAAGAACTATTATTTAGGCTAAAAAGGGGAGAAAAATCACACAATATAGATTAAACTTGAAGACACGCCGTTGTTAAGTGAAATAAGCCAACCACAAAAAGACTGTATCTGTGTGATTCTACTTGGACAAGAAACGTCAAGCGGCCAGGTTGACAGCAACGGAGTGGAATGCACTGGGGAAGGGGCTGAAGGGATCAAGAGACAGGCAGCGGCGTCCTTCAGGGGCTTCCTGACTCACTGTGCGAGAGTCCCAGAGATACTCACCACAGTGCAAATTCACTTAACAACTGAACTAAACGCCCAACGTGGTTAAAACGGTGTCTTAGGATTTCTGTGGTTGTGACAAAACACCACGGCCAAAAGGCAACTTGGGGAGGAAAGGGTTTATTTCATCTTGCAACTCTCAGGTCACACTCCATCACTGAGGGGAATCAGGGCAGAAACTGAAGACAGAAACCAGGAACTTGCTCCCCATGGCACATTCAGCCTGCTTTCTTATGCACCCCAGGACCACCTGCCCAGAGGTGATGGCACCAGCAAAATTAATTAAGAAAACGCTCCACAGGCTCCAATCTTATGGAGGCATTGTCTCAATTGTGGTTCCCTCTTAGCAAATGACTCCAGCCTGTGTCAAGCATAAAAACCAGCCAATACAGACAGTAACTTCGGTTACGTTTCCAACTGTGTATGTATATAAAGTGAGCGTAATTAAAGAAAACTAGTAAAGGAATGACAAACAGCACTTTGGGAGTCAGGGTTGCATCGTCCTGAGGTGCTTCACAGAAGGCGATTTGGGACCTCTCCAACTCCCTCACGGCAGGTGAGAAGAAACTGCAGCGAAGGCCACATTAGCTATCTGTCCTTCATGCGGGAATTCTCCTCCCTATCCCCATCCCACTGCTCAGCTCTGCTCGGCCCGAGCATGTTCTTCCCCGGGGCTGCCCTGGTCCGGAATGCCCTTCCTCCTCAGACACCCTGGCACCCTTCCCTCACCAGCGCTGCTCCCCACATGGGGAGCCCCTACCTCACGATCTCAGTGGAAGGCACAGTGTTGAGATGTCCCTTTTAGAACCTACAAAGGACTTGGGGCGCAGTGTGACCAACGAAAAGCCCCGAGCCCCGAAGCCCGGTGGCCTCTGCTTGGATCCCGACGCCGCCACCCCGGCTGGGGAACTCCGGGCACGTTTCCTAACCTCCGGGAGTATCCGCTTCGTCGGGTGTAAAACGGGGGTTAGTTACTCAAAACCACCGCGGGAAGCGCTTACACCGGGCCCGGGGCGGCCAGCGGCTCGGGCCGCCAACGCCCCCGCGGAGCCGCGGCCGAGGCAGGCGGCCCGTTAGCGGCCGGCGCCCCTCTCCGCTCCCGCCCAGCCGCCGGCCCCTCGGAAGCTGCGGACGCCCGCTTCCCCGTGCGGGGCGCGCTCTCCCCGCGGCGTGGAGGGCCGGTACCTGCCGCACTCTCGCCGCTGCCGCCCTCGGCGCCTCCGGGGGCCGCGGCCGCCTCCTTGCTCTCGCGCCGCCCGCCGCCCGCCGCGCACGAGGAGCGTCCGAGCGCGCGGGAGGAGGGGGACGCACGCCCCCTGCCGGCCAGCGGCGAGGTCGGGCGGTGGGCGGGGCCGCGGGAGAGCCCGTGCGTTGGGTGGGCGCGGGCGTGGGTGGGGCTGGCGTGCGGGGAGCAGGGGGTGTGGTTTTGGGGGTGTGGGGGGTTGGAGGGCGGGGGGGGGGGGGAGAGTGCTTGGGGGTTGGAGGGCGGGGGGGGAGGGTGCTTGGGGGTTGGGGGTGTGGGGATAGAGGGGTAAGGGGGTAGGATTTGGGGTGGGAGGGGAGGGGGGATAGGGGAGTGGGTTTTGGATGGGGTGTAGGGGTGGGGGTGCTTGGGGGTGTGGGGGTAGAGGGGTAAGGGAGTAGGATTTGGGGTGGGAGGGGAGGGGGGATAGGGGAGTGGGTTTTGGATGGGGTGTAGGGGTGGGGGATGGGGGTGGGAGAAGTGGGGTGTAGGGGCGGGGCGGGGGTTGGATGGGGGCTTAGGACGGGGTCGGGGGTGAGGGTGAGGCTGGGTTTTAGGTGGGGATGTGAGGCAGGGTGGCGTGTCATTACTTGGGGGTGCAGCTTGAATTTCAGTGATATCACATACACTTAGTTTTGGGGTTTTTTTACCTTTTAAATTTTTGTGGGTTACGTGGTGCATTTGTGGGGATCCGAGGACAGCTCAGGAATCAGTCTTCTCCTTCCATCGTGTGTGTCCTGGGATAAAACTCGGGCCATCAGGGTTGATGGAAAGCGTCTTTATCACAAACTGAGCTATATCTCTGGCCTCGTTTTTTCCTTGTTTGTTTTTGTCTTTTGAGGAAGGGTCTTGGGTCTAGCCTGGACTGGCCTGGAACTTGCTAAAATGTTTGGTATCTGAGTTTTGCTTGGATTTTTTTTTTTATTTTGGTTCTTGTGATAAATCAGCCTGCCTCCATCTTAGACTTAAATGCCATCTTATAATAAAGACAAACTTGATTCGTTCCTGTTTATGATTAAATCTGTTTCTCAAGGATTGGAGTCTATCCCACCTATAACCTGGACTACAAACGGCTCTGTAATGCCAGTTCCAGCAATGACAATCATGTCTTTGGTTTCAGAACATTGCTATAACCATTTTACCATCCTACCTTTATTTCCAAAGGTTGTTAGGCTACCTGTTGTAACTACCTTGTTTTGACCACCTGTTCTGTCCTGTTCCTATAACCCCTCTTATTTTTCCTTTATTTGGAAGTCCCCTACCCCTGAGATATAAAAACCTTGACTTCCTCACATCCAATGTTGACTTCCTGAACCTTGCTTTTAGGGAGAGGCAGCCCGTGTACAGGAATTATAAAGCTTGCTTTAATTGATTGCTTGCTTTAATTAATTTGGCTATAATGATTTGGGTCTGCGGTCTTCCTCCCGGGATTAATAGTAGCCTTGTACGCTACTCAGCTAGCCACCTGGTTTCCCTGTCACCCACAGCTTCATCTAGTGATTATCAGGTACATAGGCCATCCTACCACAGTTTCTGAAAAATAGGCTGTATTCCTTTTTAATGTTTATTTATTGAGACAGAGTCTATGTAGCCCAGGCTGACCTCAATTTAAGGATCTTTGGGTTTCTGCCGCCTGAGAGCTATGGTTAAAGAGAGGCATGTACTACTATGCTTAGACTTGATTTTATTTTTTTCTTTACCCTGTATGTGGGGGGGGGGCTGCACATGTGTGCAGGTGCATGTGCACATAGCTCCCATTGGTCCAAAGAATGTCACCGGAGAGCACCTGTAACCTGCAACAGAGCTTTCCTTCCTTGGTTGGGACCCACCTACCGGATGCCCTAACCGACGTATTTAGTAAATATTTAGTATGTAGTCTTTATTTATGACTGTCTAATCATAAACTTGAGACCATAAAAAATTCATGTAACAGTTTCCACATTGGAACGTGTTATTCCAAGCTAGCCATATTCTCTGGTCATAGTCAGTCATACTTGTCCCAAAATGATCTGTCTCATTCCTTTTGAGGTGAGAGTTGCATTGACCACTGAGAACATTCTAATCCCCTCTCTGACCTCTAACTCCTATTCTCACTCTTCCATCCGGGACTATAAACATCACCAAAATAGCATCTTTGAAGTTTTGACTTTGTTGCATTCCAAATGCCTGGGAGAACAGTGCCTGGGAAGATTATAGGAATTTGAAGTTGAAGGGATGAAGAAGGAAATGCTGTTTTTAATAACAGTGATGGAATGGTCCACACAATAGTGCTACTGTACTGCAATTGCCTATGCCTATTTCACTGTTTAAAATGTTGGAAGTTGGTTTTTGGTTTTAACTCTCTCTCTCTCTCTCTCTCTCTCTCTCTCTCTGTGATGTGTTTGTGTGTGCATTTCTCGTGTTTATGCAGGCACCTTCCTCACCATCCACCTTGTTGGGGGCAGGGTCTCTCATTTCCCGCTGCACATGCCAAGCTAAGTGCCTGCAATGTTCCAGAGATTCTCCAGCCTCTGCCTCCCATCCCTCCATGGGTGCGCTGGGATTGCAGACTCAGACTCACTGCTACATGCTGCTTTCTCCCGGTTGTCAGGCCTGTGCAGCAAGCACATTCCCCACTGAGCCATCTCCCCAACCTCTTGGTTTTGGTGTTTTAAGACAAGGTTTTGCTGTGTAGCCATCTGGACCCAACCTTGCAGTCCTGCCTCGGTCTCCCGAGTGCCTGCCAAACTGTCTCTCTTCTAAAAAAGATTGTAAATGTGATTGCAGTGAACATATTTGTGTTTGGAACTTTAAAGCTGTTCTTACACAGTGCCAAATTGCTTTTTCAGTCTGGGGCTACATCTGTGCTTCCACTAGTAAAGAACGGAGTGAATTTGTAACCTCAGACCCTCACAGAGACCCTCAGGCACAGAACTGCTGGTCTGGACCTGTGCAGGGTTTTGTTTTTCTGTCGTTCAGTTAGCTGCAGGACATTAAGCCTCAGCCTCCACCCCCTCCTCCTCCAACCCCCACCTTGCTCTGTTCAGAGCTACAGAGTATCAAGCTACAGAGCTCAAGCTCCCTGTTTTTAAGGAACTTCCAACTCCCTGAGATGAGTTAGTGAGCTCATCTGGCCATCAGATGTGACAGGTGTGGGTTTGTGCTCAGGCCAGTGTCCTACTTTTTCCTGGACTTTCCCAAGATCACATAGCTCTTTAAAAACAGATAGCTGTTGGCTTGAATATAGAAAGCAAATAAAAAGCTATAGCAAAGCTTTTGGAAAAACATACTGTACAAAGGAAAAGCAGCACTTAATAACAACTGCATGGGGGTCCTCGGCATCTTTTGAAATAGTAACTGATGTAAGGAGCCAGGACCTTTCAAAGGCAACATTCCCTCCCTCAGCATCCAGGGCTACATCGCCTTTGTTCCATCAAGATGATTGCTTTACTTTTTTGTGGTTTTTGTTTTGTTTTGTTTTTGAGACAGATCCTCAGAACTAGAATTCTCTATGTAGCCAAGAGGTGACCTTGAACTTCAGATCCTTCTGAATGTTCGGAATCAAACCCAGGACTTGGTGCATGAGAGGCAAGCACTCTACAAATTGAGCTGCATCCTCAGACTCTGTCTTTCATTTTTAGTTTGAGACAAGATGTCATGAAGCCCAGGCTGCTCTTGCATTCCAGATCTCTTGACTCTACCTTCTACATGCTCAGATTACAGGCATGCATCGCCACGGCCAGGCAGAGATTTTTTTTTTATGTTTTTGTTTTTTTAGTGCAATTTATGCTAAGACTACAATTGTCATAGTTCCAGATGTATCGTGGTTTTTTTTTCTTGTTTAAAGCACACATTTAACTACAATGATGGCTTTTCTGCTTTTTAAAATAGAGACACAAAAGTATCAGAGAGTCACGTGACGGCCTGTGCCATCCTACCCTTCGTTGGTATGTGTAAGCTAACAATTCCTTGGGTACTTAAAATGGGGTGAACTCCTTTTAAAGCCTTTAACTTGTGTCATTGCTGACTGGCCTCTGTGGAGCTGGGACCACTATTACTGTTCCTGCTTTTGCTGAAGAGAATCCTGATGGTCTGTGGTTCCTCAGCCAGGATCCCACAACTCAGTCCTGATCCCTTGATTTCTGAGCTTTCATTCTGAACCACTCTGTATCTACCTCGACGGCTTCACCATCCCATAGCCCCTAGGCATGAGAAGCAGAACACTTGTTTTGACTTATAATTTAATTTCGAATGACTTGTTTAAAGAGCATCAAAAGACAGGACATTGCTGTTCCACTCCAACAGGATTAATTCTCAGTTACAGACTTGGCGTCTACTGCCCTTGGAATGATGGGTTCCCAAGGGACCAGTTCTCTCAGCTTTCCTCCTGTCCGGCGCAGGCTGCTCGTGAGCCTCCTTTGCTATTACAGTCCAGTCTCCTTGGCACTTGATATTGAAACTCCCTGAGCATAGCCCTCAAGTCACCTGGCCTCCAATCTTTAAATGTCATCTCTTCAGGAATGACTGCCAACTTTTCATCTCCTGCCCTGACCTAGTCAGTGGATCACGCTCAGTGTCCAACTGTCACCTTGCAACCCCATTTAGAGTGTCTAATAAAAAGTCCTGTCTCCTCCTCAGGCACTGTGCTTCCCACCCAGGGAAAGGACAGCTCTCTTTGTCCAGTTGCTCAGGCCCAAATCCCTGCAGTCACCCTTGCCTACTTTCATAACCCTACATCCAACTTGCTAGCAATTCCTCTCTACTTTTTAAAAATGATTTATTTTTATTTTATGTGCATTGGTGTTTTACCTACATGTATATCTGTGTGAGGGTGTCAGGTCTCCTGGAACTGGAGTTACAGACAGTTGTGAGCTGCCATGCTGGTGCTGAGAATCGAACCCGGGTCCTCTGGAAGCACAGCCAGTGCTCTTAACCACTTAGCCATCTCTCCAGCCCCTTTATTTACTTTTGAAAGATGTTTAGATTTATTTTCTGTGTATGGGTGTTTTGCCTGCATGTGCGTATGTGTACTATATATATGCCTGGTGCCCATGGAGGTCAGAAGAGGGCATTACCAGTGTGGTAATTTGATTGAGAAATGTCCCCTATAGTCATCAACATTTGAATGCTTGGCTTCCCATTGGTGGCACTATTTGGGCAGGCATAGGAGATGCAGCCTTGCTAGAGGAGGTGTGTCACTGGAGATGGACTTTGAAAGCTTAAAGACTTTAGGCATTTTGAGTTCACTCTCTCTGACTGTTGCTTGCAGTTTAAGATGTGAGCTCTGTTTGCTGCTCCAGTCATTGTGCTTGCTGCTGCCATGCTTCCCCCATTGATGGTGAAAGACTCTTATCCCACTGGAACTGTAAGCCCAAATAAGCTCTCCCTTCTATAAGTTACCTTGGTCATGCTGTTTTATCATAGCAATAGAAAAGTAACCAATATACTCTAGAACTGGAGTTACAGATGGTTGTGAGTCGCCATGCGGGTGTTGAGAACCAAACCTGGGTTCTCTACAAGAACAACCGTTGTAGGTAATTAATCCAGCGAGGGTTGAACTGAAACAAGGAGACATTTTCATTGACATAAGCCTGCCTGCAGACCTCAGCAGAAGGAACAGCATCTTGGCAAGATGTAGTAGTATGTTGCTGCTGGCACAGCTCAGCAAGAGAGACACAGAGGCATATTCATAAACTCAAACCCTGCCAGACCTCAGCAGAAGGAACCATCCTGGCCAGCACCTAGCTGGACAGTGGAACCTCAAGCCTCTGAGCTCAGTTGTTTTTAGTCTTTCAGAACTCCTCAGGTGCAGATCATAAGCAATCAGACGTCCGCCACAGAAATCCAACACCTGCAGACAATACAAAACGCCAAGGCCTATGCATCCCTTTTCCAACAATGTACAAAAACAATTATTTTAAACATAAACAAAAATAAACTTCCACAACAGCCAGAGCCATCTTCTACTGCCTACACATAAGATTGCCAGACCTGGCTAAGGGCTCATTCACCTGCCATGGGCACATGCACACACCTGCACACACACACTCACACACACCACCCTGCACCTGACTTGGTGCCTAAGAAAATCAGCATCAGCAGTCTCTAACAGAACAATCATCAATTACTCATTAACAAAACATTCTGACCCACTGAGCTCTCTGGTCATTGAGCTTTGCACTGGAATTAAAAATTATTCAAAAGTTATTTCCCTGAATCTAATTGACTAATATTAGAATTATTTTTGCTGGGTGTGGCAGCATATGCCTTTAATCCCAGCACTCAGGAGGTAGAGGCAGGTGGCTCTCTGTGAGCTTGAGGCCAGCCTGGTCTACAAAGTGAGTTCCAGGACAGCCATGGCTGTCTGTCACATAGAGAAACTCTGTCTCTAAACAACACACACACACACACACACACACACACACACAATGAGTAATTTTTTTTTTCTGCTGAAGTTGCATACAAAATCCATGTTGCCTTTTGAAGGTACTAAGGCAGGGTTACCTATTTGCAAAATGATCTACAGTGAACTAAATGTGCCTTGAAAAAGTATGACAAAGCAAGCCCTGGCTGTCTTTATGGTCACTGCTGTTGGTAGAAAGGAAGATTCTCTGACCATGAGAAAAGCACCCAAGGGTCCCCTCACACCAGTGATTCTACTTGGGATTGAGCTACACATGCCTTCGTGGGGCTAGAATTCCAGGCAGGCAGACAAGGTGGGAGCCAGGCTCTGTTATCCAGTAGATCTCATTCAAATCCTGCTTCTGATCCTCTGGCTGTGTGACCCCCGCCTCCCCCCCCCCCCCTCCGCAACAGAGAGTGTGGAGGTAAAGTCAAATCCTATCAAGCACTCAGCATGTAAATGACACACAGCAAACACCAGAACCCAAAGGGCACCCCTGGGAAAGATGAACACCCTCTCTAAGAGACACCAGTGGGTAATTACACACAGGCATTGTTACTGCATTTCACAAGCGAGGAAACCAAGACCCTGAGTCTAAAATGTGGCAAAGCTCTTTGCTCCTAAAAAGGGGTTACACAGATGATCCATAACTTCCCTGGGGGCAAAGAAGACAAAGACCAGAAAAAAGAGAATTTCCACCCAATTTTATGTTGCTTTCATTGTCAACAAATCCCGAAATGCTTTGCCCCATTTAGAGTGACTTGATGTGGTATGTATGTACACACACACACACACACACACACACACACACACATTTGTGAACCCACATTTGTACACAAGTGGAGTCCAAAAGTCATCCTCAGTTGCTCTCTACTTTGTTTTTTAAGACAAGATCTTTCATTCAACCTGGAATTCATTGATCCACCTAAACTGATCAGTGTCTCTGCCTCCCTGTGTTGGGAATACAGGCATATGCTGCTGTTGGATCTGTTTTTTGCTGTTGCTGTTGTTGTTAGTTTGTTCTTTTGTTTTTTGTTTTTGCTTTTAGATGTGTGCTGGTCTCAAACTCAGGTCCTCGTGCTCGCACTTTTCCTCCTGAGCCGTCCTTGCCCGTGAAGCTACCTTGACAGATCTCCTTGATTTTATTGTTATAAGTGTTTTGGAATAAGGTCTCATGAAGCCCAGGCTGGCCTTGAACACACCAAGTAAGCAACGAGGACCTAGAACTTCTGACCCTCCTGCTTTCACCTCCTGGATATTTGGAGTTACAGGAGTGTGCCACCACACCCAGTGCTGGGGAGGGAATCGATGCTTGCACAAGCGTTTTTATTAGGGCTGGTTCTGTCTTCTAACACAAGAGCCATTACCTCTGCCTTTTTAGTCTTTTGACCCTCTGCGACTCTAGGTATGTACTTATTCTTCCTTTGAAGAATACTAGGGCTTAAAAAACAAACAACGAATACATGTATAACATGAAAACGAGTTAACACTGAAAAGACAAGTCTGTCCCACCTAATCCCAAGCCCCAGATCTTCCTGTCTACGTTCAGGTCCTTCTAGATCCACCCTGGGAGAATCTTTGACTTTACAGTCAAGACCATCCTATCAGAGAAGGATACGCAATAAAGGAGGAGTAGGAGTCCCGGTTAGCATGACGCTGGGGGTCTGAGCTCTTTTCCTGTGAGAATCTGCACTTATCTTGGCTCTGTAGGATCCAAAATCAGTCAAGAAGAGTCATGAGATGGCCAAAGAAAAGCAGTTTACTACTGCGAAATGCAGACCAGCATGCTGGGGTCACCACCACAAGAACATGGCGACCACCAAGAGCAGGTACGCAGACCCTTTTAAGTGAGACAGGCAGCCTTTAGGGGATCTCTAATCTGATTGGTCAGGACCTGGACACGGGTCCTTACTAGATTGGCTCATTACATCTTGAGGGGAAGTGAGGAGCTTGAGAGATATGCTAATGTGATGGCCTGTGATGGAATTCTGGTATAGCACTGTTCTGATTGGTCAGCAGCTGGCTTGGGACTTTTCTAGAGTTACAGGGGATTTCCAAGGAGCTGAGGTCAGGCCCAGCCCACAGTGAGAGGTTTACTACCACACAATGGAGCCTGGGATAAAGTGAAGTCGCCCTGGTCCTCTCAGCCCTGGATTTTCTTTTGGGTCCATTTCTAGGGGACAGCTGAGGTGAGAATTAAGACCCTTTCCTATTCTAAGCACAGTAGGAATTCTTGCCAATGATATCGAATATTCAGGATGGGGGAAAAAATCACATTAGTCCCAATGAACACCAAAGAAAAATACAGGTGTCCCAGCGCCAGGGACAGGAGGTCAGGAGTTTAAAGACAACTTCAGCTACATAGTGAGTTCAAGACCCGTTGGGCTACCTAATAGTCTTATCTAAAAAACAAATGAACGTTAAGGATAAAGGATGATAGAGATGATTAAATGCCACCTACCTGTTGTGTAAGAGTGTCCTAGGAGACATCTTGAAACATCTTGAAGGGAAACTCCTTGAGCAGGAAGATCAACAACTCAAAATAGCTTAAGGAAGTCCCCGAAAAAGGATCAGCTTTTCGCACGCACCCCCACATAGACACACATCAGAGTAAACAATCAAAGCTAAAAATCTATCTCAGATGGAACAGAGTCAAGCTGCAAAGAAGACTCTCAAACAAGCCAACATGCAAAGAAGAATCTTGAAACCAGAACAGCTACCTAAAAGCGACAGAGACCAGCCCACCTGTCTGGAAGTGTTTAGACCAACTGAGTCACTTAGTGTTAAGTGTTTTTCTAACTGAAGGACATCTTGGCAATCAGGCGCCAAGGTGTGAGTGTTACAGCTCTAAGGAGAGAAGTTTCCTGGTTGAAGAGTTACAGCTCCGGGAGAAAAGGTGCCCTGGCAGCCTGGAGCCAAGGCGTACCACATAGTCACACTTACAAGAGGATTATTGAGTAAAAACCACAGGAGAGTGGCTGCCTGCTCAGGTGAGAAGCAGCAGGGAATTGATCAGGAATCAGGCCTTATATAAGTTTTTTGGGGAGCGGTTTTCCAGGGTGAAATTTTCCAGGATGGGGGTTGGGAGCATTTTAGCCATGGTCTTTACAGCTACAACTGGACCTTTTCACCATCCCTGTTCCCCTCCCACCCTTGAAGCTGCAATCCTGCAATTTCTTTAGGCCCAACAGGACTATTATGCTCCTTCCTGCCTTCTATCCTCACCTTCCCCTCAGAGCTACCCAGAATCCCACAGCTTCTCTAGGCCCTTTTGGCTTTTGCAACCAGCTCCCCCACCCTTTCCCATGACTGAGTAACCCCTCCTCCCCAGCTTAGTTCTCTCCTAGCCTTCTGGCCTTCCTGAAAGCCCTGATACCAGAAGCCAAGTCTCTTCTTGGGCTTAGCCAGGCTAAGACGCTGACCCCTGTTGAGTGCAATGATAACCCACTGGATAGCTTATGTCTCCCTCTAATTCTTCTGAGTCCAGGGGACACCCTCTACTACAGCTGCAATGACATCCCCCTGTTTCAAATGTGGTCAGAAGGTCACTTGGCCCAAGCCTGTCTGAGCCCTAGTGAACCACCTGACTATGTCCATGGTCCCATCAAGAATGGCATTGAGTAGTGACTGCTCCCATGTCCCTCGTGATGTGGGACATCAAGCCCAGGTTACCCACTAGCTGACATCTTAGGTCTGGTCATGGACCACTGAGGGAGCCCCTGGCTCCCTTGCCCTGACTACCACCATCTCTGACAGGGAGCCTTGGAGTAGTCATTATGCATGGTTTCAGGGTGACTCAGCTCCTTCTGGCTGGACACTTTTTTGGTCTTGGAGTTTAGGGGACCCACATCTCCTTTATGCTCCTCTATTGTTGGAATAGGGGGACAGCCTTATCAGACTCACCAAACCCCACCACTTAGCTGTATCTTCAGGGGTATTGACTTCACCCACTTCTTCCTAGTGGTATGTACCTGTTCCCCTTGCTGGGGAGGGGCCTCCTGGCCAAGGTGGGAAGCCTGTATTTCTTTCACTCCTCCCATCCACTTGACCCCAGGCTCATTGGATATTTCCCTCCTCCTCCTTCTCCAAACCATACACTCTGGCATACCTTTTCCTTTGCTGGCCCCCCATGTGGATCCCGAGTAGGGGACTATTATTGCAACTCACAAGTCCATAGGATTCTTCCTAGGGATGGCCGGCTTCTTAAACACCTAGTCCAGTTACTCTGAGTCCCTACCACCAAGGACAAAATTCTCTCCTTCCTAGGGATGGCTAGCTTCTTATACTTTTAGATCCCTTCTTTCTCTCTTCTTGCTCACCCCCTCCCTATATGAGGGACTTTTGGCTCCTCACACGAGGTCCTCCTTGCACGCACTACCAAGCCTTTCTGTAAACTTCAGTAGGTCCTCCTCTGTAGCTGTTGATTCAGGGTGAATGTAGAGGAACACCAGGAAGACGTTTTTTGTAATTTCGGTTTCTTTAAAAACACAAAATGGCATATGGATTAGGTTTGCGTTCCCACACCAGGTGCGGTAGGTGTTTATGAGTTGGGTTTGTTATCCTTGATGCAGGTGGCTGTAGTTTGGTTGGGTGAGTCATTCTGGCACCTGTAGCTTGTCTTTGGGATTGAGTACTGCATGGGTTTATGGGAATTTTTGTCTTAGGGCATAAAAGCTCTGAAGCACCTATTGTCGAGGGGGCATTGGTTGGTGATTCATTGATTGGGTTGCTGTCATTAGTTAGTTAGAACAAAACTTGGAGAGACTTGAGCTTAGGACAGCCTAAAGAGGGGCTGTGAAGATTTTTACCTTTCTCTCTTTCTGTATCAAGGCTGCTTGCAAAAGCGGTGAAGATTTCTATCTTTCTTTCTCCTTCCCTAAATTGAGGATAAAAGATTGGAGCATACTGCTACAGGTGAATGTAGTTTATTCTTTACCTAATTCAATTACTGGTCCTAGTCCTAGAGCCCTGGAGACCTGGAGCATTTTGGCCTAATTTAGTCTTAAGCCTTGAATTAGAAGGCTTCAGCCTCCATACAATCTAGACTGACCCACTCTAACTAGCTTCTTCTGAACTCGATCAAACTCTTCTCCAAGTTAACTGGTTCCAACTGACCTTCTAAGCCAGCTGTTTTTGACTGAACTCTTTTGACTCTGGCAGACTCTGACTCCTGCAACTTCTCTGACTAAACTGCTCTGCTCAGCTTCAAACTAAGTCAGTCTTCCCATCTGATACTGACTTCTGCCGAACTGCTTCTGTGTCTCTACCTCAGACTCCTCAGACTGCCTTAGACTGCTTGCCTCATTCTTCTTCAGTCAGCCTCCATGTTTTATCCCATACTGCCTCTCTACTGACTCTCTGCACTGAGAGTTGGGTGTGTCCTCACTGGGTCTGACTCACTCTGCTAACTCTTCCTCTGATTCGTCACTTGGCCTGCCCTTCACTCTGACTTATCTCAGACATCACTTCCTGTCTGATACTGACGCCTAAGCTCTGCTTCCATACTGTTTATGACTTGCAGATTAAAGGCATGTGCTACCACTGATTTCTGAATACTGGGATTAAAGGTGTGTATTAACATTCTTTCTACATTCCATCCAGAGTACACAGGCCTCTGAATGTGATCCCTTCATATAGACCCCTGGATGTGATCCCTTTATATAGACCCTTGGATTTGATCCCTTCCTAGCTATCACACAGGACTTTCAATGTGATCCTTTGCTAGAATAGCCATGCTGCTGTTCTAGCAAATGATTGAATGATTAAATAATACTCCTCTACACTCCTCCAGGTCCCAGTCCTACACCCTCTGGACTTAACTTACCACTTCTCTATCTGTTACAGAGGAGGGATATACCTTCTGGGTACTGAGTCACCAACTGGAAACTTCCTTTGCATTTGTCACATACTTATTGAAAATATTAAGCCGTACTACCCAAGGATGGGCACCTTGCCTGTGTGCTCCGGCCACAGCTGAACTTATACATACATGCATACATACATGCATACATACATACATACGTACATAAAGCTAACCTTTGGGTCACCTAATACTGTCTCCTCTTTTCACTACCTATCCCATCTCCTAACACACAAGTGTTTCCAAACACTGCTTTCTTTCTGAGTTCAGGAAGCATTGATAGAAAATGCCCATGCCCACATCTTCAACACTTCAAACTTCAAACTTACTCGAGAGGCTGATTTGATTTTCTTAAGGTGTGTGGGGATCATTTGTTTCTGCTGGCTTCTGCCATCCATAACACTCGGTTTCAAATTCAAGCGTCTGCCTCTTCGGCCATTTCTTCCCTGCAACTGCTCTAACCATCCATCTCTCCTCACCTACTCAGTAAGTGTCCCCTCTCTAGCTCCCGGAGCCTGCTACACCCCCTGGGGCATCCACCACGTGGGCAACTGTCTAGTTCCCTCTGCTGGAAGTCTCACAGCTTCCCTATGCCCTCAGGGGCTTCTCTCTTGCTCTCAGTTCCTACTTGGAGGTTGTACAAACTCCCACCAACAGAGTTTGTGATCCTCCCTGTCTGCTTTCCCAGATTCAGATTTTATCAAGGCTTCACTCCATTACTGTAAACAGCTTGGCCTTAGTACAGCTCAATGGCCAAAAACTGGCATGGTCGGTTTTCACGAACGATCCAAAATCTCTTGTAAACTTGCTCTCTCCTCCTCTATTTCTTCCTATCTACACCTGCCTCGGGTAGCTCTTACATATGGATATTTAATGTTCAAAAGAACCTCCCCTCGAACCCACAGCCTGTCCTAATAAGGTCGAGAAATTGCTCTACAGTTAGCTGTCAATCCAGTTCCTGTAACTCCCTTATCCACCTCTTTTTCACCTGAGCTTACCCACTATGCCTGTTCTATTTTTGTACGATAATTCCTGTCCTGGAAAAGCCATAAAAATAAGGTTTATGAAAGACAGAATTGAAAAACAATGCTTGTTTCATAAGGCATTACAGCTGCACCTCCCTGCACTCATATACAAGAATGGACCTCATGCTGGCAGCCGAACTATGTAACATAAGAGCCACCCAGGTGGTATTAGTTTTATAAAGACATGAGAAAGTCCTGGAGAGCAGCTGAGGCTTGACACTGTGTGGCAGGGCTGAAGTTCTGAAAAAGAGACCAAGAAGAGGCTGTTGGTGAAAATGCAGCCCAGTTGCAATGAGGGTCTAAGATGTGCTATGAAGGTCTGAGGATGTGACAGCTGAAGAAAGAAAGTAAAATACTGAGGATTTAAGGAAGTGGTTTAAGGTAATGAAAAATGTTTTGGGTTTCTTTCCCTCTCTATGCTATGGTTATACTTTGATTTCAAAGGTTCCCAGTTTTAACAAACTCAGTGGAGTTCAGATAAGCTGCTAAAGCACGGACTCTTATTATCAGTCACAAACTCAAGACTTTCAATCCCCTTTGGTTGTCTTCTAAGTATAGACTTGAAGGTTCTTCCCGTCATACTAAAAACACCTTTATCCGATCTACGTATCCAGCTCTCTGGATAGGGAAAAAATGTCAATGCTTTTAAACACAAAGCTATAGCTTTTGCTATGACTCAAAGGCATGGGTCTACTCCAGCTGTTTTACAGATACCTTTCAGCTGCTTTTTCTACAATGTAGGTTTTAGTGCTGATTACAACCAGTGGCTTTAAGAAAAAAATTCTTGTGCCTAATCAAACCGCTTAGAAACTACTAGAGATAATTTGTCTATACATTGCCACTGGAAGAGCAGTGTACGGCCCTGACAATCTATTACCGGTTTTCCTCTCGGTTAATCCAGGACCGCCAACAGATGGCTCAGACCATCCTCACCCTCCAGGGTCAAATAGACTCACTGGCTACCACAGTGTTACAAAATCAGCAAGGATTATATTCACTAACAGTGGAGAAGGGTGGTCTTTGTCTCTTCTTCAGGGAGGAATGTTGCTTCTCCCCCAACCAGTTGGGTACAGTGAAAGATAAGATCTGACAACTCCCGGGAAGTCTGACAGATGCTACAGCATATGTCAACCTGGAGGACATACTAGTAAATGGAATAAGCCAGTCACAGAAAGACATGAATTGTGTGATCTCCCTTGTACGAGGTACCTAGACTGGCCAAATTCATAGAGAAAGAGAGTAGAACAAGGGGAGCCATGGGCTGAGGGAAGGGAGGAATGAGAGAGGCCAGAGTCAGTGTAAGTGTACGTAATGCCACTGAACTATATATAAAAGGGTTAAATGGCTTTTTGTTTGTTCGTTTGTTTGGTTGCTTTTGTTGTTGGGGAACTAACCCAGGACCTCATACATGCTTAATCTCAGAGCTCCACTTCCCAGTCCTAAAATAGTGGACTTTCTGTCCTGTGTACATAGGAGACTGCAGAGCAGTCCGTGTCAGCACTGCGGTAACCTAAGGAGTGAGCCACACCTCAAGGTACAGCAGGTGAGGCTGGAGGGCAAATCTTCTAACCCTGGGTGGGGCATAGGCTCCTGGCCAAGGCAGGCCTAGACTAGAGTCCCAAATCCCTGCCCGTGCTGCAGGTATATATCAACTTGGAACCAGTGTGCCTTAGGGTAACACCCAGGCAACACCAGCAACTGGAGATTGGAGCTGCTTTCTGATTAGAAACCTCTTGACATAAAAAAGCAAAACCTACTACATTTCAAAAATCCGTCTTCCAGGGAAAATTCTCATACTGCATTTGTCAACATAAGAGGCAGCAATTGTGCTATCTATGTGGATATCTGTGCGTGCATGTGCAAGTGTACGTGTGTATATATGTGTTTGTGAGCATCTACAAGCTTGTATGTGGAGGTTAAAGACAATGTCAGGTGTTATTTTATTTTATTTTATTTTTTGAGACAGGGCCTTTCATTGGCCTGGAGCTTGCTAAGTAGTTTAAGCTGACTGGCCAGTGAGTCCCAGGAGCCCCCAAGAAATAAAATGGACAAATAAATAAGGACTGGTGAGATGGGTCAATGGGTACAAGCCTAAAAACCTGAGTTCAATCCCCGGAACCCACTTGGTGGAAGGGAAGGAGAGAACCAACTCCTGCAAGTTGTCCTCTGATCTACACACACACACACACACACACACACACACACACACACACACACACACACAGCAGGAGGCTTTGAAGGAGTTTTTTGATTTTGGTTTCTTTAAAAACACAAAATGTCCTTGGACTATGTTTTTGTTCCCATCCCAGGTTAGTGGATGACAATGAGTTTGATTTAGACGGTTTGTTACTGGTAGCTATGGATTGGTTATGTGCAAGTATTTTGCCACTTGTAAGCTTGTCCTTAAGATTGTATGCCACTTGGACTTCTGGGAACTCTGCTTAGAGTATATATTGGTTGAAACCAGGAGAGCCAGAGTTGGGTGGCTGTTGGTCATTGGCGGGTGGGTGGGTTGGTTGGTTGGTTGGTTATTGCTTAGAGGAATGTTGGCTGGAGAAATTAGGTTTGGAAATACTGCACTGTGATGCTAGTCCAGCTCCCTATCTGCTCCTGCTCTCCAAGCTTCGGACAGCCAAGAAAGGGCTGTGAATATTTCTTCCTTCCTTTCTTGATCTATTTTCAGGCTGCCTACAAGGGCAGTAAAGATTTCTTTCTTTCCATCCTTCCTTTCTCTTTCCTGAGTTAGAGGGTGAAAAAGGTACAGACCTGCCTCACATACACAAATAGATAGATAGATAGATACCCACGAAGTGCTGATTCTCATGTTGTCATGACCCTCAGGGTGGCAAAGAGAGAAAAGTACTAAGGTGTCTCATAAGGAATTGCAAGTGGTCACTTCCAGCATAATACTGGAAATAAAAGTTATTCTCTGTGCGGTGGTACATGCCTGTAATCCCAGTATGTGGAGAGTGGAGGCAGGAGGATGGACAGCTTGACACCAGCCTTGGCAATGCAGCAAGTTGAGGCCAGCTGGAGTACGTGAAACCCTGTGGCGTGAAACCCTGTGGCAGCTGTGGCGGGACATGTGGCTGCAGGGTGTGTTTAGAAGGGTGGGGAATCCTCCCATAGCATTTCTCTGGAAAAAGATAAGAGAACTGATAACATCAGATGTCTCCAGCAGGGACAGGGTGAGGTTTATGTAATACAGGCTCTTTCCTGGTTTGTTAGAGATGTGCTGAGTCTTGAATGTCAGGTCTTTTAGTAACACCAGCCACTCAGTGCAGGGGAAGCTGGCGTATGTGGAGATCCAGCAGCCACCGTAGAAACAAAGGGAAGTCCTTACATTTACAGACGTTAGAGGAGGGGAGCTGCACTTGACAGATTACTGAAGGTGCTAGGTCGGATACAAGAGGCCCCTATCACGGAAGTGAATCCTAGCATCCCACCCTACCTAGGGGGGTGCTAAATGCTAGTAATTTAAGGAAGCAACGAGATAGGGCAAGTCATTCCTTCCCAGGAGAAGCCGCTCTGATATATCAGGGTGGAGAGCTGATCTTTCCCACTCCACCCCTGTGTAACTTCTGGATTCTGTGATGATGCGCATGTAACACCTGCTCAAAAAGCAACTCCCAAGGAAAATCAACCACTTTTGCCTTCGTTTCATCCAAACTTTGAGGGTGAATATTTTAACTTAAGATATAACAAATAAATCCCTAAGAAAGACATGCAAGAAATATTATGGAGAGCAGATTCAGCACTGGGAACACAGCAGGGGACAAAGGAAAATTCCTGTGAATGAGAAACTTCTAACATTGGGGAACAGGAAAAAAAACAAAAAACAAAAAACTAACAAACAAAAAATCCATAAGAATAAAAAGGTAAGCCAGGCAGTGGTGGCACACGCCTTTAATCCCAGTACTCAGGAGGCAGAGGCAGGGGGTATCTAAGGCCAGCCTGGTCTACAGAGTGAATTTTCCAGGACAGCCAGAGTTACAACAGAGAAACCCTGTCTTGAAAAACAAACTAAAAAAAACAATAAAAGAAAAAGGATGAAGAAAAAGAAGAAGAAGGAGAAGAAAAAGGTAAAATAAATACAGACAGACAGACAGACACGTTCAACCTGTTGACCTTCTGTCATAACACTCTTGCCTGCAGACTTAGCGCGAAAGAATTTATGAAACCACAATTCGATTCTGCTGGGATTAAAAGTATTCACCACCACACCCAGCCACGTTAAGACCCATCTTGTATTGAGTCTCTTTCGACTTTATCCTGGGGTGAATGTGGCCCGTGGGCTGGACACACCTTCAAGGTTGTAAAATACAATAAATGAAAAAAACTGAGCAGATTTGAGAGTCAGGAGTGGTACAGGAACACAGTTAATCAATTGGCCTCACATAGCTCAGGCTGGCCTTAAACTCACAATGTATCTGAGAATAATGGACTTCTGTCTGCCTCTGCCTTCCAAGTATCGAACTGTGGACTGTGCCACCATGCCAGGCTATGGGGTACCATTAGATGATTAGGGCAGCCCTCTCTTGGTGAGAAGGAATCTTTTCACACATACTGTCTGCATTCACATGCTTCCGGTTTTCCAGACACTTGAGTTACGCAGGCAACACTGCACATGAAGATCTTTCTACATTCCCTAGGGCAGCTACGCACAGTCACTCTCAATGTTAAGTTCTTCAGCTCATTGACATTTCATCATCTTGAGGCTGGAGAGATGGGTTCCGCAGTTAAGAGGGCTTGCTGCAGAGGAACTGAGCTCAGTTTTCATTACTCATGTCAGGCAGGGGATCCACTGCCCTCTTCTAGTCTTTGAGAGCATCTGAACACGTGTGGCATACAGACGCACATAAACATAAGCAAAAATAAAACTTAACAGAAAGGATTTTGTCATCTCGGCCAGCCACATGGCTCAGTGAGTAAAGGCATTTGCTCCCAAGCCTGAAGACCTGAGTTCCAGCCCTGGAACTCACATGGCAGAGGAAGAAAACCAACTCTACAAAACTGTCCTTTGACCTCCCCGTATGTTCCAAGGCACATGCACACTCCCACCCCCATATACACAGGTAATTAAATTAAGTCTTCCTCATCTCTTGGTGGCTTGATGAGTCATCTTTGCCTCCCTCACAACTAAGCAGCCTCTCATCCTGGGGTCAGTTCTTTCCTAGCTCCATCCTTGCCCACGGCTCAGGACCAAAGCTCTTCTGCTTTGGGCCTAGTATGTCCTGAACATTCTTCCATTCCTATGCACAAAGATGCTCAGAAGTACCACTTAAACCTGGGTGTGGTGGTACATGTCTGTATTCTCAGTGCTTGGGACTTGAAGGCAGGAGAATCACAAGTTCAAAGCCATCCTCATCCACATAGCAAGTCTGAAGCCAGCCTGAATACATGAAAATAATAAAATCTCAAAAATAAAGAAAAATACTGGAATCAATCTAAATCTAAAAGATAGGACTGATTGATCAGAGCAATAGAGACACATCCATAGAATGGACAAGTAAGCCTCCGTGAAAAGGATGAGCAAGATCCAACTCCAAAATAATCTCCACCTGAAATAAACCAGAGAGCTGGGTGTGGAGGAGCACAGCTGTAATCTCAGCATTTGGGAGACAAAGACAGGAAGATGAGAAGCTTAAGGCTATCCTTGGCTACAAAGTAAGTTTGACCCTATCTCCGAAAAAAAAAAAAAAAAAGCCAAATAATATTCTACCGTCTTGTTTAAAAAGAAAGAGGGGCTGGAGAGACAGCTCAGTGGTTAAGAGTGTACTGGTAGAGGTGGGCGGTGGTGGCTCATGCCTTTGATCCCAGCACAGAGGCAGGCAGATCTCTGTGAGTTCGAGGCCAGCCTGGTCTAAAGAGTGAGTTCCGGGACAGCCAGAGCTACAACAGAGAAACCCTGTCTCGAAAAACCAAAAAAAGAAAAGGGGGAGATGGAGAGGAGGGAGGGAAGGAGAGGGAAGGGAAGGGAAGGGAAGGGCCCTGGTGAGAGAAGACAAACTAGGGGAAGGCAAACGAGCAACAGCTATAGCAGGAAGCTGGTGTTATTTTGCAGGGAAAATAATATACATGGTTGTCTGGGTGTCAGGAAGTGAGACCTCAACAGATGCACCGTCCTTTACCATAGGACGGGCATCACCATTAGAAGGGCAGGGGCGTGTGGCCTGGGGTGAAGGGCTAAAAGCCTTTCCATCATTCCATCATTCCATCCTTACAAAGGACATGGAATTCCTAGGAGGCTTGAGGACAGGAGTGGGAGGAGAGGGCTGTTACTAATCTTGGTAGGCTAAGGGAAGAAGAAGGCTTATTTCTAAGAGGATGTGTGTGAAAAGGATGGAGTCAGGAGCAGAAGTGGGGGTGGGGAGTCCCAGAAAACAGAAAGACAGAGTGCGAGTGCTGGCTCTGGGGAGATAGTCGTGTCTGTAAAGTGTTTCTGTGTGTGGACCTGGGTTCAGTCTCCAGAACCCACAACGGTACATGCGTGTAATCCCAGAGTTGGGAAGCAGAGATAGATTCCCAGGGCTTGCTGGTGAACCACAGGTCCCAGTGAGAGGCTATCTGAAAAAAGAAAAGTAAAGCAGACAGCTATTCTGAGGGAAACACCTGAAGGTGACCTCTGAGCTCAACAGAGATGCACACGAACTGCAGAATGCGGATTCTGTGCTTTCAGTGGGATATGTAGATTTTGCCTGGCCTCTACATTCTACATGCATACACACATGCACACATACACACATGCACACACACACACTTTGGAATACTGATTCTGTGCTGTGAACTGTACTTTCAGTGAAATATGTGGGTTTCCCAGCATCTGTGTTCTCCTCTTGAAGATCACTGTTCTATTTTTTTTCTCGCACACCCTTTTTCTCAGCCTACATCAGGCTTTCTCATCAGAGGACAGCACCCCAACTTTGATAAATTGCATGGTTGACCTGGTCTCATCTGTACATACCAGCCCCTTTGTGCTTTGTACCAGCCTGATTCTAAGCCCCAGGTTCCTTTCAAATATATATATTTAAAATTTTGTGAATGGAAGGGTCACGCAGCTGTGTTACATGTGATTGATTAGTCTCCCACTAGCTCTGCTGCAGGTACCACTGCAGATGTACGGATCATGATTAGTGCATCCACAGCCATCAGCTGTATATTCAACTCTACGATGTTTTGAATGAACGTGCCATCAAAAGGCATGATGGTTGATCATGTTTGCCTATGTTACTGAATACTTGACCTCTAATTCCATTTCTCCACATCTCAGATATGCCAAAAGACCCTCAAGCCTGGCCACCAGGAAGGTGAGTTTGAGACTTGTGTCTCCCACCTACCTTCTTGCTTATCTTGTGATTCAGATCTGTTTTATAGAACTCATTGTGTTAGTGATTGGTACACTGTGCGGTAGACAAAATGCATCTTGTTCCGTACCATGCACACCTAGCACATATCTAACCAAACACTCACAGTCGAAGGACTACTACATGTGCCAGGAAGAGAAAGTCAGAGGGACATTCTGTCGGCCTGGGTGGCAGCAAATATCCATGTTGTGAACTACTCATGGGGGCCAGGTGGGAAGGAGAATGGGTGTCATCGAGAACCAAGGACAGCACAGTCAGAAAGGAAATGGGATCTCCATCCTGGGGCTGAGTGAACTGGATTCCGCTAGCTCCAAGAATGAGCCTGAGAGCAGATTTTCCAGAAGCTCCAGGTGGGAACTCAGCTCAGGTAATGGGATTTCAGACCTGGAAGGCATTAAATAGGCAGTGTACATTGCTAAGACTATGGGGACAGGAAACAGTAGGCACTTCACTTCTTCCCTAGCTTGTCCAGGAGTCAGCCAGGTACATATTTTTGCTTACCTGATTTGTGTTACAGTCCCTTACTTCCTAACGATTCCTGACCGACGCAATGGCTGACTAACAGTGCCTGGAGGCCCATCACTTATGCCTTATGACAATCTAAGCAGGTAATTTTTTTCTCATCCTTTTTCCTAGGTAAAACTGACAGCTGAAGATTCACAGATGAACACAGTGGTCTCATTCAGCGGCATATAAGGTCATACTCGATTGAAGACATTTTCACTTGGAAATAACCCAAATCTATTTGAAGTGGCTTAAGGGAATAAAAGAGGTGGGGAAATTATTGTGGAGATGATATCAGGGAACTTCCAGTCAAAAATACAGCTGGGAGGTGGTGGCACATGCCTTTAATACCGGCACTCAGGAGGCACGGGCAGGTGGAGCTCCGTGAGTTTGAGGCCAGCCTGGTCTACAGAGTGAGTTCCAAGACAGCCAGAGTTACAACAGAGAAACCTTGTGTAGAAGAAAAAAATGCAGCTGGGACCCTTAGGTGACATGCCATGAACGGCCTGTCTCCATGTCAATTTTGACCTATATGTCATTCATTTGAATCGATTTTGCCAGAAAGCGATTCAGTCGGGTTATTAATTTATCAAGTGAGAAACCATTGGGAATCATAAATAAAAGACAGTGTTCCATCCAGCAGAACCTGTGGCTGGAGTTTTGCCCCCAAAGTGGCAGCAGATCACTTCTCATGAGGGATTGCTCAGACTTGTGCCCAGATGAGCCAGTGAGGATATCAAAGCAAACCACTAAAGGCCAGGTGGACCAGCTGTTAGAAGCTTCTGAGCATCACAGCATCCTGCGAGAGACACAGAGAGAAAGGGGTGGTCCATGGAGGTGTGTCTCCTGTTACAGAGTGTAGGTGTGGGGTTTATAACAGGCTTTATGGAATGTGGCTTAGGGCTGGGGTTAAACGTCTTCATTAGTGCCTGGGAGAATCCCAACTTGGGGAAAGAAACACACAGCTGGTCCATAGACAGAGTCAGTAAGGTGCTCACTCTGGGTCTCAGCCGGGACACGGAAAGGACTTGAGAAGAACTGGGGGACCCCGGCAAATGTTTAATCTGTGGAGACAAGGACAGAGAGTGGAAACAAGGCTCATGTACTCAGGCGAAGAACAGAAAGTGCTAGAAGCATTGCTAGACTAGAGGGAGAGGGCTGTGTTTGGAAGAAATTGAATTCTGAAAGGGAGGGAGCCGCTCTCAAAAGGCTTTGAATGCTGCACCCATGGAGACAGATTTATCCAGAGGGAACGGGAAGCCATTGAAGGTTATTAGACAGGAGGGTGCTGTTGCCTGGAGAATAAATTGGAAGGGTTTGGGGGTGAACCCCTGCAGGTCTGAAATTGGACCAAGGTGAGCAGCTGAGGTAAGAGGTATCCTGAGTGACACTGTGGAGACAGAAAACATTTTAATAGCTTTGCTTTGTAGCCATGGACACACAGCAAGATAAGAGAGTCTTGCAGGGCTCTGCCATTGCAGTGGTTACAGAGCAAGAATGTGCCATGTGGCCAGGAGAGTATAAGCCCCAGTCAAAAAACAGGTGAGTTAGATTAGTGTTCTAGAATCTAGCTTCTTCTGTGCTCTTTGGCGTCACACGGATGGCTGCGGGTGTCATGCCCACCACAGCAGCTCAGTAAACGCTTCTCAAATGAGTAATCCTTGAAAGAAGCTGGACTTGGGACCCTATGACCTAAGTTCTTCCCACCAGGCATCAAGGTTGGTCCCATAGGCTGGGACCATGAGTCTTTGGAGGGTGATCAACACCTAGACTCTAGCAGAGGGTCAGCGAGCCTCCTGCACACATTGTCTTACGGACCCTTCCTGAACAGTTGTCCTGCAAGTGAGAATATCTAGACGATTGCATTTCCATCAGTATTTTCCCCACACTCCTTTTTCTGCGTCACCCTGGAGCTTCACCCTCTTTTGTTACGTCGCTGTCCGATCTCAAGCGGATGACTGAGTACTCCTTCGTTCTTGTCAGCCATGAGTCTTCCCAAAATGGCTCCCGAATCGGCTCTGTCCTGAACTCCTCTACGAAGAGGAGCACTCTCCTTTCAGAAAGGTCTTTGGAAGCCCGGATGGCATCTCCAGTGCCATCTCCGCTTGGGTTCTCTCTGTTCATCTTAAGAACCAGCTGGTGGGCCATTGAGATGGCTCAGCAGTAACAGTGCTTGCTATGTGAGTCTGATGAGCTGATCCTTGGAACTCGCGTAGAGTTGAAAGGAAAGCACCAGCCTCCGGAAGGAAAGCACCAGCCTCCGGAAGGAAAGCACCAGCCTCCGGAAGGAAAGCACCAGCCTCCGGAAGGAAAGCACCAGCCTCCGGAAGGAAAGCACCAGCCTCCGGAAGGAAAGCACCAGCCTCCGGAAGGAAAGCACCAGCCTCCGGAAGGAAAGCACCAGCCTCCGGAAGGAAAGCACCAGCCTCCGGAAGTTATCATCTGATTCCCACGCTGTGGCGTGTACGTGTGAACGTGTATGAACTTACACTAACTAAAATGTTTTTTTCGATGGAAAAAAGGAATCAGCTGGCTTGTCCAAAACTGCAAGGCTCCTCTCAAGTTCTGGTTCGTCTCTATTCAGCACCACAAAGTGCCTTTCATGCGTAAGTCCTGCTTAAGACACTTTCTCAGAAGGGTCTAAGAGTCAGTGCTCGTTTTAGGTTTGTTTTGTTTTGTTTTTCAAGACGAGGTAGCTGCGTGACTCTGGCTGTCCTGGAACTTGCTCTGTAGACCAGGCTGGCCTTGAACTCAGAGATCTGTCTGCATCTGCCTCCCAAGGGCTGGGATGAAGAGCGTGTACCACCTCGACCAGCTTAGGTTTGTTTGTTGTTGTTCTTGTGTTTTCGAAACGATCTTTCTGCACAGCCCTGGCCGATTCACCAACCTTCGCCTCCCCACGTGCTAGATTAAAGGCATGTTCCACCACACTTGGCTCGTTTTAGGTTTCTTCCTAAACATTAATAAGAAGAATGTGGGGCTAGGGACAGCTCAGTTGGTAAAGTGCCTGTGGCGCAAGCATGAGGACCCGAGTTCAATCCCCGGAACAGATGTAAAGAAGCCTGGGCATACACACATGTGGTCTCAGTACCGTGGAGGTGGAGACCAGAGGAACCCGGTGCTCCGTGGCCAACCAGGTGCACCTACTTAGTCTGTGAGAAATCTTGTTAAACCAGAAAAAAAAAAACCTAATGGCAGACGGCTCCTGGGGAATAGGATTTGAGGTCGATGTCTGGCCTTCACGCCTATACACATGCAACAGAACTCACAGGTATCCCTCCCTCCTCCCCACCCCCACCACACACACAAAGTAAAACCATGAACTTGATGGTTCACTGCCAACACTTGTGGGAAGAGCAGAAATGGATTTATCTGGCCTTAGTGTTTGGAAAATGAGCACTGGGTTTTGCTTATTTGACCATTTAATAACAAACAAACAAAACTTGTTTTGAGGTAGGGTCTCATTACGTAGCCCAGGTTGGCCTTAAACTCGTCCTCCTGCCTCAGCCTCCCAAGTGCTGCGATTACAGGCCTAGACAGGGTCTCAGTATGTAGCCCCAGCTGTCCTGGAATTCACTACATAGATCAGGCTGCCCTCAAACTCCTAGAGATCCATTTGCCTCTACCGCCTGAGCGCCGCCACACCTGACCTAATCCAGCCCTTCCAAAGCGTGAATAGCTCTAACCATACGGCAGGTGTTGGTACTGATGGTGTATTCTGTGAAGCAAAGGAACACATTTTAGTATTTAATATTAAAAATGGGTTACTTAACTTCAGGTAACTTTCCACATTTACAGATGAGACAAAAAGAGGAGGGGGTGTGGGAGGAAGGACAAAGAGAAAGGGAAGACAGGAGGGATAGTGTGAGGGAGAAGGAGGAGGGGAGAACGGAAGGGAGGAAGAGAGGGAAGAAGAGAGGAAAAATGAAGTTGCTCTTGAGAAACTAAGGCTATTGGGACTCCTAAGTTCCACATGAAAGACCCACCTCAGCTATGTTCCCTATCCCAAGCTTTGAGAGCTGGTCTCACTTCTCATGCATAATGAGTTACATTATGCAAGGAAAACTGAAATACAAATACGGATTTTTTTTTTTTTTTTTTTTTTACTAAAACTACAGTAGTTGGAGACTCAGGTGCCATGGACAGAAATGTACCAGATTAATTGAAAACATAATTTATTGGCTAAAGTACAGGAAAGGACCTGGCTCCAAGCAGAGCGCGGATGACATCATCAGCTCACTCTTCCTTTCTCTATAAGGGAGTCACCTCTCTTAGTCAACACAGTGCTCCTTAGCAACCCAAATGGACACCAACTAGCATCCTCATGGGAAGGAGACCACGTATCCAAGTTCCTTTAGCAGAAAAGCCTCAGGCATTTTGTTTGGATTTGTGGAACAGGATCTGTTAGTTGCTTTTCTGTTGCTGTGATAAAATATCCTGACAAAATCAAGTTAAAGGAAACAGGATTTATTTATTTTGGCTCACTGTTCAGAGGTGCGGTCCATCACTGTGGGAAAGTCAAGGCAGCAGGAGCTGGTCATATTACACCCACACCCAGAAATGAGAGAATCACAATGCTTGTTCTCAGCTCACTTTCTCCTTTTTATCTGATCCAGGATAGCAAAGCAGGCATTGTACCACCCACAGTGGACAGATCTCCCCTTCCAATAACATTTTCAAGATAATCCACCACAGGCATCCCCAGAAGCTTCAAGATGATTCTAGGTCTTATTTGGTTGAAGTTAATGTTTAGATTAAAACATCAGTCTACTGATAGCCTCAGACTCAAGATCCACCTGCTTCAGCCTCCTAAATGCTGGGATTATGGGTGTGCACCACCATGCCTGGCTTCAGAGAAGCTTTTATATGGTTTTGTTTGAGTTTTCTGAGCCTGAACCATTCCTCTTTTTCTTCCTTCCTTCCTTCCTTCCTTCCTTCCTTCCCTACCTCCCTTTCTTTTTCTTTGTTTTTGTTTTTTGAGACAGAGTTTCTCTGTTGTAACTCAGGCTGTCCCAGGAACTCACTCTGTAGACCAGGCTGGCCTCGAGCTCACAGAGATCTGCCTGCCTCTGCCTCATAAGTGCTGGGATTAAAGGCATGTGCCACCACCACCCAGCTCCTTTTACTTTCAAAGGCAAAGGAATGGGGCTGCAGAGATGGCTCACTGCTTAAGAGCACTGGCTGCTCTTCCAGAGGTTCAATTCCCACCACCCACATGCGGCCCACAGTGGTCTGTAACTCCAGTTCCCGGGGATCGGATGCCTTCTGCTTGCCTTCTCTAGCACTAGGCATGCACATGATGAACATACATACATTCCAGGAAAAACACCCATACACATAAAATTAAAAAGTATGCGGGTAAAGTAATCAAGAACTTAGAGTCTTTTGCTGAGGGGAAGTTGGGTGCCACTGGTATGTAGAAATAGTCAAGCCTACTCAGACTCCGTGAGGCAAGGCTCCAGGTGAGGGAAGAACGTTGGGCATCCAAGCACAACAGGTGTCCGTTCGGGGAAAGTTAGTTATCTGTGGAGTAGAGAAAGCAGAAAGAAAAGGAATGAGAAGCCTAGAATGGAGTATCAACTGTGGAACACGCTGTTTTAGCTTCCTCTTTCCTTCATCTCTTCTCCGGTACCTTAGCATTGTTACCGGGAACAGCAGTAACCCACATGGAAGCAGAGCAGAGAACCATGCGTGCCTTGGGGCTCAGCGGAGAAGGCACAACGCTGAGCAACCACACAGACTTTCCAGGTTGACAGGCGTTTTAACTATTATGTCTTTGGAGGACCTTGGAGGGTTCAGGTGAAGGAGATAAAAACAAGAAAATCCTTTCTTGCAGTCAGGCGAGTTTACCGAAGCAGATAAAGAGGGCAGAAGTCAGGGCATTTTGCCTTTCTGCAAAAGAGGGTAATTGCAGGCAGCTGTTTGGCCGTTCTGTTCCCTCTTTGTTTTTATTCCGATTTTATTTCCTCTTTCAGATTCAGGGCACACCACCAAGGATTTTATTTTGTTTTTAAAAAATCTTTATTTTCAAACATATGATTGTCTTGCCTGTATGCCTGTCTGTGTGCCACATGTATGTAATACCCACGGAGGCCAAATAATCCTTTGGAACTGGAGTTATAGACGGTTGTAAGCTTCCATGTGAGGACTGGGAACCAAACCTGGGTCCTCTGGAAGTCAGTGCTCTTAATCACCTAGTCTTCTCTCCAGCAACTCTGTCAAGGATTCTAGTAGAAATCTGAACAACTGGAAGGAGGGAGGTGGGCTTCTTCCCCCCCTTTCTTTCTTCCACTCTTCCCTCTGTCCTTCCTTCTTCCTCCCTTCCTATTCCTTTTTTTTTAAAAGTAGGGTCTCACATAGCAAGGCCTGCCTCAACTCTTTATGTAGCTGAGAATGACCCTGAGTTACTGATCCACTTGCCTCCGCCTCACAAGTACTGGGATTGCACATGTGCATCAGCACCCTGGGTTACGCAGTACCCGGAACTGAGCCCAGGCCCAGTGCAAGCAATGTGTTCACTGAGCTCCAGCCCCAGTCCCTGAGGACAATTTCTAGCCAGGTCTGGAAGACAAGAAGACGGGAAATGGGCAGGTGCAGGAGGGGATGCAAAGGTGGCCGCGCCAATGAGGGAGTTGGCCGATTTATAGCATCTTGGCAGGGTAGGCAGGTTCACTCAACAGCGGAACCATGCCTGGGCAGGTGCTGACAGGGAAGCCTGGAGGGACCACGGGGAGTGTTACAAAAAACACCTTGAACCTTACGCCAAATTGTTTGAGTTTGATTGTATCTACAATTTTAGGTTTAGGGAGCATGGGAATATTTAACTTTAGAATTGAATTTTGCTGGCGAGAAGCCCAGTCAGTGGCCAGGGGCTAATTCTGACAGGAAACACGACTATTAGGGCCTCAGCAAAAGGGAGGGGGATTCTGGAGCTCAGGTAGAATCCAAGGGATTTGGCTTGGTAGAGGCAAAAAGCGAGACAAGAAGCGAGGAGCTACTGCCCTCCCCTGGCAGGTTCTGGGCAGACTGAGTCACGTAATAAGCAGCATGGACGCTCCCTGGTTCCCAGAAGGGAGCCTGCTGCCTGGAAGCATCCGCAGGAGCTTCCTGAGGCTTTCCATTTCCTTTGCTTCCCGATCAGTCTTTGGCTGCTGTTAAGTGCTGAGTATAAACCGGAGAGGGGAAACTGGCATCCTTCCTCTTCCCCTGAGGGCAACAAAACAACATATGGAAGACCGAGATGTACAAACAGGGCTGGGGGTGTAGTTCAGTGGACAGAGGGCTCATCCAGCCTGTAGGGCTACCCGTTGGGCTAAGGCAAAGCAGAACAGTAGCTTGGGAGCAGGTGGCAGGGGAAACCTTTTTACCTCAAGGTGACCAGGAAATGAGAAAAGGAAGCAGCTGGAGTCCCAATGTCCCCTTCAAGGGGATGCCTTAATGACCCTACTTCCTCTGTCTCTTAAGGATTCCACTACCTCAGTAACCATAGACTGACAGCCAAGCCTTTAGGAGACATACCCATGCCGTGGCATATTGGCACCCCACTAAAAGACTGCTCGTGGGTGCCTTTGAGGAAAGCTGGGTGAAAGATTAACTCTCCCCAATGCACTTGAGTCCTTTTTCCAGGAGAGTCAGCCTTCGTTTTCAATTCATTTAAGGGATTTTATGATTTATTAAGGAATTTAAATGAAAGGCCCTTTCATTTAAGGGATTCAGAGTCTATAGACTGGCTTTAGAAAAATGATTGATAACTCTAATCCCTGTTTCTTGGCTTTCGTTCACTTGACCAAGATCATCTCTGCCTGTACCAATCAAGCAGACGTCTGGTAGGCTTCCTATCTGTTTCACTTCCAGGAATGAGCACCGAGCCAGTGTCCCAGGTCTGGTTCAATCAGACTGTTCTAACCGTTGCTTTCACTCATGGTGTCATCCACCCTGCTTTTGGCAATTGATGTTACCAGTTGGCCCTTGTGCTCTGGGATCCAATTACTTTCTGTGAATTTAGTTTTGTCAGATGAGCCCGATTCCCAACTGAAGCAATAAGTCAGTTAGGAACAAGTGAGAGCATTCATTTTGTATTAACGCAAGGTAGCCCAGAGAAGGTGGTGGCGGCAGAGACATAGCTTGAGACATGTGTTGAGGCAGGAACAGATATTCCCCTTCCTTGTCCCTCTTTCTGGCATGTCAATCCTATGCCACCTCCTCCTTCATATTCTGGCGTGACAGGTTATAAGCCATGAGGGGGTTGGGAAGCAGAGACTGGCTTAGTTAGAGGCTTTCCAGCAAGAACAGGCTTGGCTGCCTTGGCTGGGCGTTGCATGAGGGGGCTGGGTAGGACCTGTAACCCCACCCATTGGACCCCAGCCGGGCCTACCTCCCAGTCATCAGCCTGGTCCTCTATCTGCCCCCCTCCCCAAAATTCTCTCCCTTCCCAGCCCCTCCTCCCCTCCAGGGCCTCCTGCCACTAGCTCTTTTCCACCTCCTGGCTCCAAGACTGGTCACATCTGCAAACGGCAAAACCACCAAGGACTGACTCTTCATTCCGAGCAGCTGTTCTAGTTAATGCCACACAGCTGATGAGGTTCACCTCCTCTCTGACAGCTGGGGAGGTCCTCCGTCCTAAAGCTCTTGACACAGGTCTGCTGTTGGGGACTTGATTCTGACTCATATCCTCACGGCCCTTGCTTCTGTATCACCCCTTTCCTGCCAGATGTGGTGGCACACACCTTCATCCCAGCACTCAAGAAACATCAGCAGGCAACTCTCCATTAATTCCAGGACAGCTAGGGACACCAGACCTGTCTCAACAACAAGCAGAACAGAACACTGTTCCTGATCTTCCAGGGTGATGCCTATGTTCCTCAGCCTGTAGAGGAACATTTAATCTTTTAATCCAGCAGCATGGCTGCTCTAGCAAAAGGTCACATCCAAAGGCCTGTATAAAGGGACCACATTCAGAGGCCTGCATGATCCAGATGGGACGAAAAAAATGTTAGGCAGACTAATCCTGTCCTCTGTGCTGATGCGAGGTGAAAGGGATTTCTGTGATTAAGGTAGTATTTGCCTTTAATCCCAACTCAGAAGGAAGTGGTGGACACACGCCTTTAATCTCAATTCAGAAGGAGCAGTCGGAGAGTGTAGAATTAGAGTTCAGTAAAGAGGAGAAGCCGAGACAAGAAGCAGAATAGAGAGAGAAGCAGAGGTGGAAGCAGACAAGAGGCAGAGCTCAGAGAGAAAAGTGGGGAGTTAGTTCAGTTTGAGTGAAGTCAGCTCACAGACAGAAGGAGAAGCTGAGAAGAGCAGAGCCAGTCCAGAATAAGCAGAGAAAAAGCAGAGAGTCAGAAGTAGACAGTTTAGGATTTAGTTTGTAGGTTTATAGTACAGATTGGAGAGAAAAGAGGTAAGTTCAGAAGATAGCTAGTCAGAGTGAGCTCAGAGGTTGAAACATTCTAGATCTGGGTTTGAGATTAGATTGTATGGAAACTGAAGCCTTCTAAGTCTAGGGTTAAAATTAGATTGTACAGAAGCTGAAACCCTCTGGACCAGGAATTGAAATACCAAAGAATATACTGTCCTCTGTCATGAACCCACGAGAATAATAAATAAATCAATGCTTACATCTTTATCTACATCAGCCAATGGCAATTACTTCATTGACCTCCAGTGGGCCTAGCTGAAACACAGATTGTTTTGTTTCTCCTTCCCCAAAGCATTTCTAGGCCTGCTTGCCTACTACCATTAGAAGACCACCCAACCACACCACACATCCTTCTTGTGAGTGACAAAAATTAAGTATAAAAGTCCTTGTGTAGGGACTGGGAAAGAAGCCAAATAGCAGAATGTTTGCCTTGTCTTCCATCCCCCCACCCCACACAGACACACAAACAGTGGGGTTTATATATAATAGAAGTAGCTTGGATGAATGGTGTTTGGGGAAAGGAGAAGACAGAACATTTACCAAAAGGAGAGAAGAAGAAACTGGGAAGAACAGAAAGACAAGGAGCCAGGCTTTATGGCATAGACTTTGTGTTATTATAAATAAATAAATAAATAAATAAATAAATAAATAAATAAATAAATAAATAAATAAATAAATAAGAGTCAGGTCTAGTGGTGCACTGTTATGGAAGTTTATATTTAGTTGTGTTTAAAATAATTGTTTTGTGCACTTTTGGATGAGGGGCTATCCTAGGTCTTGGCATTTTGTATTGTCTGCAGGTGTTGGATTTCTGTGGGGAATGTTTGATTGCTTATGATCTGCATCTGAGGAGTTTTAAATCAATAAAAACACCTGATCTCAGATGCTTGGGGTTCCACTGTTGAGTATGGTGCTTGCCATGATGGTGGTTCCCTCTGCAGAGGTCTGGCAGGGCTTCCGAATATGAAAATGCCTCCTTGTCTTCTTGAGTGAGCCACCACGGCAGCATAAAATTACAAGTGGCACACCAGCAAAACCATTTACAAGGGGAACAATATGAGGCTTCTAATGCACAGGACCAAATGATACCAAATATCTATCAATGCACACCTGCATTCCCAGACTGGAGGATGGCAAGTTTGGGGTTAGCGTGGGACCATCACAAACAAATACAAGATTAAATCATGAAAACAATATGTAAAGCTGGACATGGTGATGCACGTCTTTAATATCAGCAGAGACAGAGGCAGGCTGGTCTCTGAGTTCGAGGCTACCCTCTACAGAATTCTATCTCCAAACATACAACAACAACAAACCCCCCACAATATCTAATACTGAAAACAAAAAACAAACAAAGAAACAAAAAAAAAACTGTGAATTTAGTGTTCAGCAAAATCATCTTGAAAGGAAATCACTAAAACCATAACAATGAAACCATTCTCTTTGGGGTCCACTGGAGGATGCTGGAGAACAACTCATTGTTATAGAATTAATAAAAGGAAAGAGCAAAGCACTTCTCCCACCTTTTCTGTACTGTAGGGTAGATAGGAAACTGGGAGTAATGGAGCTACAGGGCCAAGTTTGTTTCCTTGCATCTCTAAAAGGCTTGTGCTCTGAGGACGCATTGCAAGGATGAGAGAAAAGATTCGTTTGAAAAGTCAGCAAACCAAAGAAGATGAGGGACACTGCCAGCCAAGACCATCTCAGGGGTCTTGGATGTGTGAAAGGAACTGGGAAGGAGGGATGGGAGGAACAGGGGAACAGTGGACAGGAAAGGGACTGATGACTGTAGACTGTTAGGAACCCAAATTTAAGGAGCCTGGAAAGGGCCTTCATCTTAACTGTCGTATCCCGGGGTCTTCAGCCTTGAATGTAGACCCCTGGAATGTAGAGCTTAGCTTTCACACGGGGCTATTCCTCTACAGTGTAGAGTTGAGCAGATATCTGAGCCAAAGATTAGGGTGGGAAAGAAAACAGATGCAACTTTTTATGACTCCTATCTTAGAAGAGATATTAAAGGGGTGCTTTCTACTTAATTACATAGCATAATAAAATTTTTCTTCATATTTTAAACTATTTATATACTTAGTGTGTGTGTGTGTGTGTGTGTGTGTGTGTGTGTGTGTGTGCGTGCCCCAGTGTGCATGTGGAAGTCAGAGAACAACTTTGTAGAGTTTATTCTCTCCTTCCACCTTGACGTAGGTTCTAGGATTTTGGGGGAGATGGCTCAGTGGTTAAAATTCTTGCTGCCCAAGAAAGACCAGAGTTTAAGTCCCTAGAATCCATGTTGCAAGGTGCAACAGTGCATGCCTGGAATCCCAGCCCCTGTGAGACAGACGGGACAATTGCTGGGGTTTGCTATCTGTCCAGGTTAGCCAAATTGGTGTCTCAGAAAATATGGAGGGGCTGGTGAGATGGCACCGCAGATAAAGGCACTCTTAGTGCAAGCCTGGCCAGCTGAGTTTGATCCGTGGAACCATGCAGACGTGGGAGGAGAGAACTGACTCCACAAAGTTTTCCTCTGACTTTCATTCATGCTCCACAACATGTGCAACCTCTTCCCCACCCCTTGCCCCCTACCTCCCCCCACTAATAAATAATTTTTAAAAGGGGGTGTCCATCAAGGAAGACACATAACAATGACCACACACACAAGCACCTGCACCCATATACACACACGAACACGAACACACACACACACACTACACTTATGCACACATGATAACCATGAATTGATAACTATTGGAGCTGAGGGAAAGGTACATGGAGCTCCCTGTGATAATGTGTTAGTGACTGTGATGTCACTATGACCACCTGCCTGTAGAGGAACAGCCCAGTGTGAAAGTTAGGGTCTACATTCCAGGATCTACGTTCAGAGGCCTGTGTGGTCCGGATAGAATGTAGACACACCATTTATCCAGTATTGAACTAGAAGAGTCAGAGTTCAGAAGGAGCTAGTCAGTGTGGCTCAGTCAGCAGTGTGTCTCAGAAGGCTAAGGCTGAACTAGGTCCAGGCTAGCAGTTTAAATGTTCTAGATTGTACAAAGGCTGAAGCCTTCCAGTTCAAGGATTAAGACTAGATTGTAAAGCTGGGGTGGTGGCACACACCTTTAATCCCAGTACCTGGGAGGCAGAGGCAGGTGAGTTCGCTCTGTGAGTTCAAGGCCAGCCTGGTCTACAGAGTGAGTCCCAGGACAGTCAGGGTTACAACAGAGAAAACTTGTCTCAAACAAACAAACAAAAGATTAGATTGTAAAGAGGCTGAAACACTCCAGGGCTCCAGGCTAAGAATCAGTGATTTAATTAGATAAAAGAATAAACTGTCCTCGGCCCTGAATCGACGTCTATGTGGTGAATCCACATCAACTTTACATCTACAACTACACCTGCCGAGACCAAATCAGGGAGGAAGCATTTGTTTTTCTCAGCTTCTGAGGGATTCTGTTACTTGGCCCCAAGTGCTTGGGCAGACCACATGACAGCAGAAGCATGTGAAGGAAGGCATAGGGCTGTTCACTTTATGACCAACAGGAAGTCAGCCATAACCCCAGTAACCGCTTCTTCCAACCACACCCCACTTCCTACTTTTGCTATGCACCGGTATGGCCGCCATTCTACGAGTCCATCAAGGAATAAATCTGTTCATGAGGTCATTGTTATGCTCTAATTGTTTCCAGAAACATCACACACACACACACACACACACACACACACGGGCATTCTTCACTGATCCACTAAGCATTTGTTAATCTAATCAAGCTGGCAATCAAGATAGCCATCACAGCTATTCTTTTTACAACTGCATTGGCCTGAAAATATCAATTAAAATGTTCTGGAAAATTCTCTAGAAAGCATTTTTATAATGTTTTGAAATTAGTTAAGTGGAAATAATTTGTTTAATGTGGCCATGCTTTATTAGATCTCAGTATTTTGGAATTCTTTCTAAGTGAGAAAATAATAATTAGGAATATCTAGTGCCAAGTATTATTCCAAATGATGTGCTCATTTAATTTTTTTCAACGGTCTGTGAGGTTAGGGCGGTTGTCATATTTTCGGTGTGACAATTAACAAGGAGGAGAGTCCAAGTCTCAGTCGCTGTAAACAGTGGAGCTAAGATCTGACATGGGCAAGTTTCGATTCACAATCCATGCTATTTTTCCCCCTTACTGTAAGTTATGTTCCAATATCAGGCATTTTTATGACTCCTATCTTAGAAGAGTTATTAATGGGATGCTTTCTACTGAATTACGTAGCATAAATAAGTTTTTCTTCATTTTTTTTAAACTAATTATTTACTTACTATTAATGTGTGTGTGCACGTGCCACAGTGTGCATGTGGAAGTCAGAGGACAACTTTGTAGAGTTTATTCTCTCCTTCCACCGTTACATGGGTTCTGGGATTTGAACTCAGGTCCCCAGGCTTGAGCGGCAAGCGCTTTTCCGCACTGAGCCATCTAGCTGGCCCTTCTTTGTATTTCAGAGCAATTCCTTTTTGCAAGGGTCTAATCATTTTCACAGTTGGCAAAAACCTTGCGCCTTCAGCTAGTCCTGCTGAGACTTACAGAGAAAATGAAGGTACCCCAGTAATTCGTAAGCAGCCTGGCCCTGCTTAATTTACCAAACTTAGTGGATTTTTATCATCCTGTGATCTGCAGTCTGTCAACTTTTAGTACTTGTGAGAACTCTCATGTGTCAACTTGGATGATCGAAGATATACAAGTAGCTGGTCAAACATTGTTTGTGAGTATGTCCGTGAGGATGCTTCTAGAAACTCTTGAAGACTGTGTAAAAATTCTGCACTGTGGAAGAGATGCCCAGTGCACTGAGGATCCTCTGGTACAAGGTAGGGGAAGGAGAAATTCCTGCTCTCTCTCCTTGAGCTAGAACTTTGCCCTCCCGCACTCAGACACCGGGACTCCTGGTTCTTTAGGCCTTTGTACCCAGACTGGGTTATACCACTGAATTTCCTGGTTCCTTGCCTTGCTGGTGGCATAGTGTGGGCCTCCTTGGCCTCTGTAATCCTGTGAGCCAATTTCCTTTACAAACATCCACGGTACTCTCCTTTCTTCCCCTTCCTCTCCCTCTGCCTCTTCCTCCCCACCCCCTTCTCCCCACTTTCGATCCTCACTGTTTTCGTTTTTCCTGGAGAATGCTAACAATATGATTTCTCTGTGTCCTCGTCACTGTGATCGTAGTATATCTGCATCTTGAGTGGACCTACGTCATTGTGGTCCTTGATTGCCCTTGAGGGGCTGGTATCTCTTCTACCACTGAGTAATATATCTTGGCTTTCCCTTTCACAGCTCTCTGAATTGGCTGGTCACCATTTGGTCAGGATTGATGGATCTGGACTAGGGAAATTCTATTGGGCAGGGCTGTCTTCAGCTTTGACTTTCTTCCTGAGCCTCACTTTATCAATTTAGTCTATGCCGAGAAGGTTGGAAGGTCTTACCCAATGGGATTCTTGGATCTCATTTCCCTCTGGCAACCAACAGGGTGTGTCAATAGCTTAGCTAATGAGTAATGGGGAAAGTAAAGAGACCTGCACATAGTCAGTCCATAAATCCCCTCAACACTGGTACCAGGTTGTATGGTCCTGGGTCCTTCGTGCTCTACCTGAGGATATTTTCTGCACTTTCTTCTTTTTTTACATTTTACATTCTAAATTTCTGTGTGTGCGCGCATGTGTGTGTGTGTGTGTGTGTGTGTGTGTGTGTACAAGCTCAGGTGCCAAGGCATGTGTGTGGAGGTGAGGGAAAAATTTGTGGGAATTGGATCTCTTCTTCCACCATGTGGGTCCCAGGGAATGAACTCAGATCATCAGATTCTGGCAAATGCCTCTGCCCACTGAGCCATCTCATGTTCCCACCCTTTTTAATTTGAAAATTATGTTTGTTTATTTACTTATTGTGTCTGTGTGTCTGTCTGTCTGTCTGTCTGTCTGTCCGCACATGTGCCTGTGTCACAACATGAGCATGAAGGTCAGAAGACAACTTGCAGGAATCCAATCTCTCCTTCTACTTTGTAGAACCAGAGAGTAAACGCAGGTTGTTAGGCTTGGCTGCAGCGTCCTGACCGATTGAGCCGTCCATCTCATCAGACCTCTCCGAACTGGTTTTAATACCACGTGACCTGCCCTAAACATTTTTAGTTGGGAGGAAGAGAGGGACAGTTTGCTTTTGGTTTCTTAACCTATTAGTGAGGGCTGCTATGCAGGACTCTGCCTTATGATAATTCAAGATAAGCGTGCCTTCAAAGCTTGATTTAATGAGAATTCTGTAATGTACCAAGAAATCAAATGATAAACACAGAGTGACTCAAAGACCAAAAGGGCAGAACTTTGAACTTTTAAATCTATTTTTTCCTCTAAAATTATGTTGAAGAAACCATTACCTGTGGGTTGCCTGAATGATTCTGGATTTGTGGTCTCATTTGATACCAGCATACAGGAGCTTAGATTCCCCGGAACCCAGCTTAAACCAAGAGCAGTGGTCTAATCTAGAAACAGAGCATAATATCAATAATTAGGAAAAGATGAAAATGAAGTCAGACTGTATTTAGTTCATGAATATTAAGATTTCTGCTAGCATCATTTTCATTATGGGGTGGGTAGCTCAGTCAGTACAGTGACTGCCTTGAAAGCGTGAGGGCCTGAGTTTGATTCCCAGAACTCATGTTCAATACAAGTGAACATAAAATCCAGGTATGTTAGCGTGTGCTTGTATTACCAGCAACAGGGAGGCAAAGATGGGATCCCTGGGGCTGATGGGCCAGCCAGCCTGGCCTTCTTGGCTTATGTGGCTGCGGTCTGTGGCATCTTGCCAACAGCCATGTGAGTGGATTTCTGTATTATCAGCTTTTTGTCTGGAGAACAAATACCTGAAATGATCAACCTAATGAGAGAAAAACTTTATTCTGGCCTAGAATCCTTAAAGGTCAGAGATCCTGGTCAGGCAAATGAATCACTTTTAGGTCTCTGATTGGGGTGTCATTTCACCATGGTGAAAGAACTTACTGCTCATTCCATGGCAACCAGCAATGGAAGAGACCAGGACCCTATAATCTCTTTCAAGAGCACACACCATATGGCTGCAGAGATAGTTAGCAGTTAAGAGAACTCAGCCAGAGTTCATATCCCAGCACACACACTAGCTGGTTTACAAACATCTGCTAATTCCAGATCTAAGGGATTTCACATCCCCTTCTGACCTACATGGTTACTTGCACACACGTGCACACACACAAATTAAAGAAATATATCCAGTGTCCTAAAATCTACTAAGCCCCACCTCATCTTTATATATTTAAAATATATAATTTTATAATTTATATACATTGATCATTAAATATTAATTATTAGATTAAGTAATTAAATTGATTAAATAATTAATAAATATTAAATATTAGATATAATAATTAATATTAATACACACATGTGCATGTATATATGTACATGTATGCGTGTACATACATGTGCGTGTATGTATATGTGCACTCATGCGCACATATGCCAGTGTGCATGTGGAGGTCAGAGGACAGCTTTCAGGAGTCCGCTCTCTCCTTCCCCTTTGTTGGGCAGAGTTTCTCTTGTGGTTTTTGCCTCTGCAGACTCCAGCTTCCACTTGATTCTCCTGTTTCCACCTCTCATCTTGCCCTAGGAGTCCTGGGATTACACATGTGCATCACCACATTCTTCTTTCCCCCCATGGGTTCTGGGGTTTAACCTTAGGTGATCAGGTTTGCACAGCGAGTATTTTTACCTATTGAGCCATCTCCCTAGCCCGACAGATTGAATGATAGCGTCTTGGTAGTCAATCCGCAAGCCCCATTCGAGCCTCCAAATAGCTGTGGCCAACAACAATCCACAATGACATGAGCACAGAGTGCAGAACATCCCCCCAAGCCATTACCAGATTCCCACCCTCAGAAACTTTGTGAGCTCGTGAATGTTTACTTCCTATTGTTTTTTTTTTGTGTTTTGTTTTTTGATCAGGTCTTATATAGCTCAGGCTGACCTTTGACCTCTCAGGGTAGTGAGGATGACCTTGAACTTCTGATCTTTCTGCTTCTCCGGAGTTCTGGGTTAGAGGTTGTACGCTACTACTATGCCTGGTTTATACTGTGCTGAGGATTGAACCCAGGGTTTTCTGCATGTTTATCAAGCACTCTATCAACAACTATACCCTGAAATGTTTAATTTTTAAGGTACTACATTTAGGGTAATTCTTTGCATAACAATTTGTAGTCAGTATAGTGGGTATTTACAAAGTGTGTTCAAGGTTTAGTAAACAGAGTAGTCAAATCCAAAGAAAGAAAGTTAGACATGGCAGGAAACCATCAGCCTCTGAAGTCTGAAAGCCCGGAGAGAACAAATTGAGAATCTACAGAACACTGCAGAATGAAGGGGCCTGACCGTGGCCTTTGGTAGATGGAGGCGGCATGCCAGGAGAACAGGAGCCAGGCAAACACTCCCATCTCGGTTTCTTCTCATCATCAACCTGGCGGGTTTCTGCCCCTGCTGGCCAAAGGCACTATGGAAGCTGATAGAAACAGGCTTTGCAGAGGTGAGCGTGTGTGTGCTCTGGGGAGGTGGAAGAGGAATCTGAGGTGAGATCAGTGTTCTGGGACGTGCACCCGGAAACCAAAAATGAGAGAGAGTAGATAACAGCAGAGCAGGATCAGGGACAGTGGGGTGGGAAATGAGCTGTACTGCTGATCGAGCTCTCGATAAGGTTGATTGCAGAGGGCAAGAATGTTCTCTGATGAGCTTGGAAGGGCTGGCGGTGTAGTCAGCCTCAAAACTGGTGCGTGACTCCCAAGCTCTCCATGTTTTAAGTGCTGTCCTTGCCCAGAGGTCACAGACTTTCTTAAAGGGACAATCGGGACAGTTTCCACTTCGCATCCCAGCTCCCCTGTTGCCACCACAGCGGGCAGACGTCATAAATAGTACCTAGCCCATAATGGCACCACTTCATATACAAAACTAGGCAGTTTGACAAGGCCTGGTCCAGGATCTGTGGAGGGAGGCTTTGAAGGAGCTCTGTGATTTTGGTTTCTCTAAAAGCACAAAATGGGGTTTGGACTATGTTTTTGGTACCGTCCCAGGTGTGGTGGATGATAATGAGTTTGATTTAGACTCTCTGTTACTGGTGGCTACGATTTGTTATGTGCAACTATTTTGTCACTTGTAGCTTTGTCTTTATGATTGCGTGCCACTTGGACTCCTGGGAAGTCTGCTTAGAGTATATATTGGTTGAAACCAGGAGAGCCAGAGTTGGGTGGTTGTTGGTCATTGGCGGGTGGGTGGGTTGGTTGGTTGGTTGGTTATTGCTTAGAGGAATGTTGGCTGGAGAAATTAGGTTCAGAAATATTTCACTGTGATGCTAGTCCAGCTCCCTATCTGCTCCTGCTCTCCAAGCTTCGGACAGCCAAGAAAGGGCTGTGAATATTTCTTCCGTCCTTTCTTTTTCTCTTTCCAGGCCACCTACAAGGACGGTGAAGATTTCTTTCTTTCTATCTATACTTCTCTTCTTCTTTCCTGAGCTAGAGTGTAAAAAAACACTGTAGCAACCTGCTACAAGGATCCTTAAGACTTCCCTTTATCATTCTGTGTTCAGATAGACATTTTCTTTTCCCTAGTGCTGGACATCAACTACAGGGGCCTGCCAGGCAAACACTGTACCACGGAGTTACACCCCAGGCATTAGATACAATTTTGCTGTATCTCTCCTGGGATTGGTCTATGCCAAGGCCTGGCTGCTGACAAATAAGTAGTCTGAACTTCCTTTGAAGTTCTTGGAAGGAATGAGTCAGTAGATTACACTACCAATTCCTGTAGAAATCTCAGAATGAATGCTTATGTAACCAAGGAACCACTAATAAGTGATATGCAGCCAGGATTTCCAATTCCAACCATTTTGATTTCAAGTATTGTCTGGAAAACATGTTAAGGGAATGTTTTCCTTTCATGCTAGGAACATATTCTAGATCTTGTAAATGAAGATTAAGCGTGGACACCAGGCATACCCGAGTTAAAAAATCTGTCACTGACTAGGCTTTGCCGGTTTCCTCTCCTGTAACATGGAGCCCTTACTTATAGGGAACAGCAGCTGTTCTCATTACAAAAGGTAACAGAATCCTCTCACACTTAAAACTGCTTTCTCCTTTGCCCGATTCTACTGTCTTCTTGGAAACCACGGGGTCTTTTCTTCCTCTCTCCCTCTTCTTCCCTGTGTGGGCAAGTAGTTTTAATAGATAAGTTGAGAAATCAGATCCCATTTTGGCTTCCACTTAAGAGGAAAGAAAATTCTTTGCTTTCCCTTAGATATAGATTTCATGGTTATTAGGTCTCAAACTCACAGACTGCTGGCTGAGATACCTATTTAACGTATCAAAGTGAACCTGGCCACTGGGTTCTCCCTGCATCCTCCCAACAATACCTGTTACAGGGTCCTCCTGGCTTGCATACTCTTCACCCTACCTGAACTCTCCAGCCCAGGGGGCGGAGCTGCTCTTCCCTATATAATTCCAGCCATTTTGGTTTCTCTCTCTCTCTCTCTCTCTCTCTCTCTCTGCCTCTGCTGGCCTCCTGGCCTCTTGGTCTCCAGGTTCCCTTCTTCTCCGCTCTCCCCCATGCCCTCTCCTCACATGGCCAGCAGCTCAGTCTGGTCAAGCCCACCATGGACTCTCCCAGATGTCTCTGCCCCTGGCTGTGCTCTCTCCCTGGCATCTACTTTGTTCATCCTTTTACCTACAATAAGCCTTCCCCTCCACCATACACAGGAGCAGTCATGTTCCTTTCCTCATTTTTTTTTCATTCAGACATGTTTTATGGATTTGTGTTTCTTGTTTTCTACTGTGTGTGTGTGCACGTGTGCGTGCATGTGTGTGCTTGCGCACTCATGCATCTACACACACACACACACACACACACACACACATGCACACAGGATCAAAATCAGGACTTTGTATGTGCAAAGCAAGAACTCTACCAACTGAACTGCATCCCTAGTGATAGATCTGTGAGGACCAGTGCCCCTTAGTGGTGGCTTCACTGACCAGGGCTCTTGGCTCCCCCATTAAAAAAAAAAAAAAAAAATCCTCACTTTCCCAGAAATCTTTGCTTCTCTGCAAGATATAATGAGCCAATCCAGTGTTCAGATCCTGACCAGTCAGAAAGATCCCCTATCCACTGCCTGTTTGGCTTAAAAGGCCCATGTGAACACATTTGGGGGTCGCCTTGTTTTTTAAATTGGCTGACCTTGGCATGCCAGAATGTACTCTGTGGAAATAAACTGTTTTGTTTAGCCACATATTTCTCTCAGTGTCTATTTGAGCCATTTTGAGGACCCAACAGATCTAGATTTTAAAATTCCATGGAGGGCTGGAGATGTGACACGGTTGACAGAATGCTTGCTTAGCACGTATGAAACCCAGAGTTGATCCTCAGCACCACGTAAATTGGATGCAGTAGCTCAGGCCTGTAGCACAAGCACCCAGGAGATACAGGCAAGAGGATCACAAATTCAAGATCATCCCTAGCTACATATTGAGTTTGAAGCTATTGTGAAATACCTTTCTCAAACAAAACAAACTCAGAAAGGACAGAAGGATGGTATTGGCCCAAATCACCTCTTTGAGCTGATTATCTTGGCAGAGGGAGTCAGGCATTGTGACTGGCCATAGCTTGTGTCAACAAATAATATGAATTATGGATAGCTATACTCACTGAGACTGTGTAGTTAAAATGGAGGAAACAAACTAATAACAACTGGGATTCTCAAAAGGTTATGAAGTTTATTTTAGAGACATTACTGCAATGGGAATACATGGCCACAATCAATATGGAAAGATTCAAAGGGATCGAATAAAGGGAGATTTCTCTCTCTCTCTCTCTCTCTTTATTTATTTGTTTTCAAGACAGGGTTTCTCTGTTGAAACTCTGACTGTCCTGGAACTCACTCTGTAGACCAGGTTGGCCTCAAATTCATCTGCCTCTGCCTCTTGAGTGCTGGGATTAAAGACATATACCACCACCACCTGACTAAAATGTGTAGCCCAGGCTGATCACATGATCCTCCTGACTCTGTCTCCTTCAGGAAATCCTACTGGTGTGCACCACTACATCTGACTTTTTTTTGCTGGGGAGGGTGTCGAGACAGGATTTCTCTGTTGTAGCTCTGGTTGTCCTGGAACTCATTCGTTAGACCAGGCTGGCCACAGAGACCTGCCTGCCTCTGCCTCCCGAGTGCTGGGATTAAAGTCGTGCACCAACATTGCCTGGCTTTTTTTTTTTTTTTAAGTTAAAAATACTTATTTAGCCAGGTGGTGGTAGCACACACCTTTAATCCTAGCACTCGGGATGCAGAGGCAGGTGGATCTCTGTGGCCATCCTGGTCTACAGGGTGAGTTCCAGGACAGCCAGAGTTACAACAGAGAGACTCTGTCTCAGAAATAAAAAAACAAAAAGACAAAACCAAAAGAAACCAAAAACCCACCACTGTTAAAACATTATTTATTAAAACATCTGCTATATATTAATAATGAGCCATGACAACTCTCAGGGATCCAATACCTGGGTGGCTTAGGCAGAGAGCTCACTCCATCACCTCCTCACACTCTCTTCTCGTAGGTCTCCTCCATCTCTCCTCCTCTCTCCTCCTCTCTCTGCCCCAGCACCTAGGTGCTTTATTCATTCAAAACTCCTGCCTCTCTCCACACAGGCCTTCCTTATACAAATGAATGGAGCCTAACAGTTCTCAAGGCTTGTCGGCAGACATGTCACCTATCCTGGAGAGTGTCCAAGCTGGGGGTGAGTCAGAGTCAGCTCTGATCACCTGACTGCAGACCATTGATGGTGACAGGGAACCTTCATGTCCAATAAGCTAAACCAATGGCCTGTTCATACGGAGATCTAGGTGGCCACTCCATTGTCTTTAGCACAGAGGTGTTAATAGGAAGGAAGCGAATCCTTTACCTGCTGCGAGGCAGCAGGAAGCGCCCTTCCCCCTAAACAGTATCCCATGACTATAAAATTTCCCACGACACACCACCAACAAGAAACAAAATAAAAATATTTAGAAAAAATGTTTATTTAGTTATTTATTTTATGTGTATGTGCCTACTTGTTTGTATGTGCACTACGTTTGTGCAGTGCCTGGGAAGCCGGAGGGTGCAGGATCCCTGGAACCGGGAGTTACGGTGATCAACGGTTACCAGGTGGTTGTGAGGCCCCAGATGTGCGTGCTGGGAACGGAAACTGAATCCTCTGCAAGAGCAGCGGGTTAACTGCAGCACATCTTTCCAGCCCAACAGCGTGTTCTTAAAGACTAGAACTGAGGACGATCGCATAAAACAATAAGCCTTGGCCATCCAGTTGATAAGAAGGACGACCCACCTACCTCGTTTTGAGGCTAAGTGAGCGGTTGTCCCGGCAGACAGTCTTTTCCGTGTATGGTTCTGGTCCTCACAGTCTTTTGGAGTAGTTACTAATATCTAGTTCATCGTGTGTGAGACTCTTCCCTTGGCAGTTTTAGTCATTCGGTTTTTGCTAGGATTGACGTACTGACTCTATTTTGATTCTGACAGCTTTCCTACCACTAAAGAGCAATGCAGCCTGAGGGAGGATGTTGGGGAGTCAGGCAGACAGTTGTGTGCTCAGCCACAGAGATGTCTACTCCTATCAAGTGTGATAACCCAGCAGTGACTTGGTATGTGGCTGTATGATAAGTCCTTCAAACACCACCCCCAACTCCTGCTCCAGCAGTTCTGGGTAGCGGAGCCAAGGCCGGAAAGGGACTACGACCAGGGTATCTGGTTTCAACTTGATGGGAGGTACACTGGAAAGTAGTTTAATAGTTTTCCAAACAATCAGGTCAGATCTGTAAAACCTCTAGTCCAGGACCATAAAATGTGGACAGACATTTCTTCAGCTGGGAATCTAAAACAAGGTTGGGGCCGGAGAGATGGCTCAGCAGTTAAGAGCACTCTTCTGAAGAATCTAGGTTCCTTTCCCAGCCCATATGGAGGCTCACAACTGTCCAGGGCATCTAACTCCCTCTTCTGGCTCCCATGGGCATTGCATACACTGTGGTACACTGATGTACAAGCAGGTAAAAAACCCAGACACATAAAATAAAAATGAAGAAATCTTTAAAACAAAGTCCAGTTTATATGCTTCCTGGTTTTCGTTTTGTTTTTTTTAAGATCCTTTTAATTGTGTGTCTCACATGCTGTGTACTTCCACTCAGTCTCTCCGAGTTTGTCTGTTTTTTGTTCTGAGGCCAGGTATAGATCTGGCCGGCCTAGAAATCACTCTGTAGACCAGGCAGGCCTCAGATACATAGAGATCTGTCTGCTGGGGTTAAAGGCCTGCATCTCCACCCAGGCTAACTTCATCTTTCTAATGGTTTCATTTGCATTGTAGATTAGCAGAGTGATGGTTATTTATTAACTCAGTTGAAAGGAGACAGCCAAGCAACATCACAAAGAACAAGATTAATTTCCCTTTTGCAGTTGTTATGCCTGTAACACTATAAAACATAGTATACAAAGGGTCGGGGTACTCGGGGCTTAACTTCAAGTGACAAGAAAATAAAATCCAGTGCTAGTTTAGATGACACAGAAAAGCAGAAAGCAGACACTCTACGGAGATTATTTCTCCTCTCTACTTCTCCCCTAATATGTTAATTTTTTCCCATAGAACAGGTGGCAAATCCCCAGGCTGGCCCCACAGGGTTTTGACATCAATGGCTGACACATGCTCTTTCCGGTGTCATTTACTAATTCCACTGAATTCTGGCTCAGTTGAGTTGTGCTCACCATTACTCTGCTGGAGGCCAAACCTCTCACAGGAGTCTCCAGGAAACAAGCCCCAGTTCGTGTGAAGCCTGTTTTGAGTGAGAAACCATAGCGGGCACTCTTAAGGCTTACTGTATATGCTGGTGACACTGCGCACAAAGGGTGAAAGGGCGACACCGACTCAGCAAGAAAAAGGAAGGGGTTAAGAAATGGTGCTAGTCATCATTTTGGCTCTGTGACAAAATATCTTAGGTAAACATTTAAAGGAGGAAGACTTTATTCATCTCAGGATTTTGGAGGCTCTCGTTCACGGTTGACTTTCTCCATTGTGGGGTTTCATTTGTGTATTTTTGAGACAGAGTTTCTCTGGGTAGCTCTTGAGCTCACTCTGCAGACCAGGCTGGTCTCGAACTCAGAGATCCACCTCCTGGCTTTTTATTTTCATGTGTCTTTTGCTTTGTGACCCACTGGGACAATTAGGGTTACTTGCATGAGTGGGGAGTTATTCACTGGAGTATGGGCAACTGGCTACACCGCTGAAGAAAACGGTTCCTCCTTCCTCAGCAGCCATTAACTGCCAATAGCCCCCTAGGCTGAGTCAGCCTCTCCTGCCATCCAAGATGGGATTGTTGTGGGGCGTTCACCAGCGAAGACTGCTTCGACATGGGTTTAAGCCAATAGAAAGTCTTTGTTGGCCGGCTGGCGACTACACTGGGTGTTCTGTATCCCAGGGTAGCACTGAGTCTTTCTCAGGGTGAACTTTTAAGCACAAGAACCGTATTCCGGATTGACATATTTTGGTTAACAAGAACAGTTAGCCAGAAGCAGAACTACCGAAGCTAAAAAGCAAGGTTAATACACTTTGAGACTTTCCCAGAACTATATGGACTATGATAGATTGGACCTCTGTTTTAGTTTTGGCAGGTGGTGCTGTCTACATGCTGGGTCTTACAGCCTGAATGGCACTTCCATCATGGAGTCAGTTGTGCTGAGGTCTCAGGGTCTGCTAAGGTCTGGGACCCTGTTATAAGGTGAGCTACCCAATTCTTCATAGCCTGTTTAGCTATGAACTCATCAACAGCTCAATTCATTGATGAAGTTGGTGTCTTTATGATCTCCTCACCTCCCAATAGTGCCACAATCTGGAATCCAAGTCTTCAAAATATGAGCCTGTTGGGGGCTGAAGAGATGGCTCCTTGGTTAAGAGAATGTTCTGTCCACACAGAGGACCGGAGTTCAATTCCCAGTACCCATGTCAAATTGTTCATAATCACTTCTAACTTAAACTCCAGGGCATTTGACACCCACTTCTGGCCTCTGGGGGTACCTGTACTCATATGCATAACCATTTCCCTCTACCACATATATACACAATTAATAATAAAATACCAAATATTAAAAAATATATAAGCCTATTGGAAGATACTTCCTATCTAAACCATACAGGAATGAAAATAGATCAGAGCCAAATACAACCTTCAGATCACATCCTCAGTCACTCTCTTCCTCGTCTGGGGCCCCATCTTTCAAAGTTCTACCAGTACCCAAAAGTTTATTCAAAGCTTAAATCTGAGCCTGTGCCCTTAATCCCAGCACTGGGGAAGCAGAGGTAGGTTCCAGGTCACCCAAGGCTGTATAGTGAGACCCTGTCTCCAAAAACAGTTTGAATCTTTCAGTGATTAAACCACTGTAGGTCAAAGCCTTCACGATTGATTTGATCCTTTTTGGAAATCCCAGACTTGCCCAGACACACTCAGGGATGCTCTGCTAATCTCCTAGGGATCTCTCAACTCAATCGAGTTGACAATCAGGATTAACCATCGCAAGGTATTACCTAGCCTAAATTTGGAAGAATACCTAAGAGTCAGCCAAGCAATAGGAAGGATGAGGTGTGAGTGGATAAACTTCCCAGGTTGGATTATTACTAGGCAAACCAAGAATGTGCTTAGAGATCAGCAGAAAGGGATATCAGAAAACCAGAAGAGGGCCGGGGAATGTGGTTCAATGGTAGAGCATTTACCTAGTATGTATGAGGCCCTGGGTTCAATTCTCAGCACCACAACAAGGAAAAAGAAAAGGTAGGGAAACAAAAAAAACAAAACAAAAAAAAGAATTTGATAATACAAAATAGATGTGCCCATGCTGGAGAAAGCTGAGTTTTTATAGGACTCTCATCCACACACACTACAGTGAAGTACCCTTTTCATTCTGAAGTACTAGTACTTAGGGGAGAGGCCTCAAATATTCAACGTAGAGCCATTACACATCCTCAGGTGCTCTCATGGTGCTTGAAGTAGGAGACATGTTAGTGACCTCCAATTCCTGCCATAGCTCTCTCTGAAGCTCCTTCCCTGCAGATTCAGCTTGTCTCAGCACCTCTCCTTTCTAGATCCATTCCCTAGAGTCCTTATTAAAATTTATTGCTCTCTCATTCCTTCCCTCCGGCAAGTCTGATCCACAGCGTTAATTATCACATAAATTACTTCCATAACTGGTTAAACTAGGTAATCCTTACTGGACGGCATGATTCTGCTAGTAGAGAAATATTAATAAAGGCAACACCTAAGTACTCAGTTATTCTTAGTTTTAATAACCTCTTCTGTTGTAACCACCTCAATCGCTGTAATAAATGATTTATCTGTCTTTCCGTGAGCCAGCACCGTTCTGAACCCTGTGTGCTACCTAATGCTTCCCAACAACTCTGTGAGCAAAGTGGGTGAAGAGGCGTTGTTAATCTGCAGACAAAGAAATAAAGGCACCAGAGGACCCGTGGACCCGAGTTCTCAGCCGGTAGAGGGTGGCAGGACTGTTCTAATATAAATTCTATCCAGATTCTACGACCATCCACTCGCCGCCCAGCCAGCGACCTAAGGATAAATGCCATTGTTTTTCCCTGTACCCTTTTGGGGAGCTAGGGTGTTCTATCACAAAAATGTACTTCCGGCACACCCACTAGTCTTACTCTCTCCATCTGCATCGCTATTGCTTTGGTTTTAAAGTGGCCCCCAAATTTCAGGCACCAAAACTTAGTTACCAACACATCAGCATTGAAAACTGCAGCCTTTAAGAGCCGATTAGGGTCATGGGAGACCCGCTCTCACAAACGGACTACTGATAATCTCCAGAGTGGGCTTGTTAGAAAGGTTATGATGGCATGCCCTGTCTCTCTTTTCCCTCCCTTCTCTCCACCAGCCTCGTCTACCATGGGATAAAGAAGTCTCTCGCTAGACATCTCAGGTGCAACATCTGTCTTTTGATTTTGGACTTCCTGGCCTCCTGAGCAATGAGCCAGTAAATCTGTTCGCTATAAATTACCAAGTCTCAGGGACTCTGTTACAGCAGATTGGACTAAGACAGCCCGTACAAAGAGACCACTAAGAAATAGTTGATGACCAGCGAGGGGCTTCATCTGGTAAAGGCAAAATGGTACCTGAGTTTGAGCCTTGGAATCTACATGGTGGAAGGAGGGAACTGACTCCAGAAAGTTGACCTCTGACCTCCACACATGTGCCATGGCAGTGGCACATACACATACACGAATAAATAAATAAACGTGAAAACGAATGGTCCGGCTTGGTGTTGTGCACACCAGTAAGTCTAGCACTTAGGAAGATAGGGTGGGGGATCTCCATAGAGCTGGGGAACCTCCAGTTTGAGGCCAACCTAATCTACAAAATGAGGCCTTGTCTCAAAAAATAAAAAAATCCTTTCAGCTACTTTTAGTCGGTGGCTTATTTTGGTTTCTGCTACACTATTCCACCATTTTAAATTGTTTAGTAATTAGATTGCGTTGGTTACTTATTGCTGTGTAATAAATCATCCCCAAACAGTGTTGTAAAACAGCAAACATTGTCTCAGTCTCTGTGGAAAAATAATTTGTAAGTGGCTGTGGCTCTGGGCTTATTATCAAGGCCATAACCTAAGCCATTAGCCTAGGGCTCACCTGGGGAAGCCCCCTTTTCAACTCTCCTGGCGGCAGTGTCCAGTGTCTGGCTTCTTTGCTGAAGTTCCTCTGAAAAGTCAGGCAGGAAGAAGGAACTGATATTAGGAAGAGGTAAAGTAAAGCTTACTGACTGTAAGTATCCTCCCAAAATGTACCTGTCAAAGGCTTGACCTTGAGAATGTTATTGGGGAGTTTTAAGAAGTGGGGTTTCCTTCAGATTTTGTTTTGTTTTGTTTGTATTTCAAGACAGCGTTTCTCTGTGGTAACTCTGGCTGTATTGGAACTCACTCTGTAGACCAGGCTGGCCTCGAACTCACAGAGATCCACCTACCTCTGCCTCCTGAGTGCTGGGATTAAAGGCGATCCCCACCACCGCCCAGCCCTTTTAGAATTTTTAAAAATATTATTTTGCTGTTGATTTGGTGGGAAGAGGGAGACAAAGGAAGACAGCAATGACTGGCCTCAAACTTGAAGAAATCCTCCTGCCTTCATTTCCTGGGTGTTGAAATTACAGGCATATGCTTCTATGCTCCAGAACTAGGGGCTACTATAGAAGGAAGAATAGGGAGACTCTTTGAAGAGAGAGAGAGAGGACTCAGAAGTGAGGTTCTCGTGTGTGTGTGTGTGTGTGTGTTGTGTATGTAGCTATGTCAAGTCCAGGGGCTCCAGAGGGTGGCGATGTGGGGCTAGGGGAATGGAATACCTGAGATGGGAGAAAGAAGCAGAAGCCAGATCCTTCTGGGCTTCAGTGCATAGAAAGGACTGAGTAGAGGGAGGCATAGGTAGAATTGGGGTTAGAAATGGAGAGCATGCTACAGTAGACACTGTGACAGTTATTCTTGGTTGTCAACTATGGCTGGCATTAACTAACACCCAAATGTCTGGGTATACCTATGAGGGATTTTTCTTAATTGGATCATTTGAAGTAGGAAGACCCACCCAAAATCTTCTGAGGTGGGAAGATCCACCTTTAATCTGGGCCACACCTTCTGTGGCAGCCTATATAAAGGACATGCAAAAAGGAAGCTCTTTGCTTGCTTGCCCTTGCTCTCGCTGGCAAGTCCATTCTTTCACTGGCATTAGAGCCTACTCCAAGATCCTGTCAGCTGAGACATCCAGCCTCGGGGACTGAGCAACTACTGGATTCTTGGACTTTCCCTTGGTAGACAGTCACTGTTGGACTAGCTGGACCACAGCCTGTAAGCCATTCTATACTTATACATATATACTTATGGGATTTATTTGATCATATATATATATATCTTTAAATCATATATATACATATATGTATATTCATTCTATCAGCTTTGTTCCTCTAGAGAACCCTGACTAATTCAGGCACCAGTGGTGCATGCTTATAGTCTCAGTTACTCAGAGAGCAGAGGCGGGGGCAGAGGATCTTGAGTTTAAGGACAGCTTGGACTATATAGTAAAATATCAAAAAACAAAACAAACAAAAATCTTAGAATGTTAGCCTTGTTTTAGGTCTTTGTATGTATAAATTGCAATCAACCCTAGTTGTTAGTATTATTTCTGTTATAAAGAAATAACAGGGGTAAATCTGGCCAGAAAGAACAGGCCCTGGAATTCAAGTCAGGTAGTTCATCAGATTCTACAGCGCCTCTTACTTCTCTTGGAATGACTGGGCAACTCTCATCTGTTCTTGCTTCCTTATTTGCCTGAGAAATATTTATATGTACTAGACACAGTAGGAACTCAATAAATAACATCTTTCTTACTCTTTCTGTATATTTTATGCACACATATTTATATCTAATATATTCATACACATGCTTTGTTTGTTTGTTTTTGAGATACAGTCGGATTATGTAGCCCAGGCTGGCTGTGAACACACTTGGGAGCCAAAGATGGCCTGGAATTTCCTGTCTGTGTCTCCCAGTACTGGGATTAAAGGCATAAGCCTTGACACCGGGGCTTTCTATATTTATTATTACAACTGTTTGTTTTCAAAAACAGTACACTATGCAGCTCGGGCTGGCCTAGAACTCTCCATCTTCTTGCTTACCTATCCTTGTAAGTCCCTGGACAATAATTTCCCACATATTTTTAAATAAGTAAAGCTAGAAAGTTAATGTGGCACCAGGCATTGCTGGCAAAAGTAAAGGAAACAGACTGCAGTCAGGCAGTGACCGACCATGAAGGATCTCCACAAGGTAGAATGGAAGCCAGGGGACTCCGTTTTCAATGAGTCCTACAGAGAAGGCCTTGGCTGCACCCAAGCCATGAGTTTTTGCAGCCCAGTGTCATCTGGTAGTAAGGCACATCAGGTAGCAAGCTACTAAGCCAACTTGGTAGGGTGGGCTTACCAAGAGAGAGCAGCATCTTTAGACCAGAGTACATGGTGGTGGCCTGCTGGACTGGCCAACCTGTTAATCTTGGAGGAAGGGGATGATTGTGCTAAGATGAAACCGGAAAAAGTAACAGCCGTGTTCAGCGACTGAGAGAGAACACTGTGTGCCTGAGGACGCTTGGAGGGACACTAGGAAAACACGAGGTGCCCAAGGCATTACGCAAGGTAGCTCCGGTGTCCATCCTCTCTGGGCTGAATCCAGACAGGCAGTGCACGTGGGATAGAAGGAATTGGAAAAAGAAAGACCCGAGCAAGCCCGCTTGGCCGCGATGCACGGTGCGATTGCGGGTGGAGACGCCGACCTCCCGCGGGCCCTGCGGCAGGGAAAGGCAGAGCACCCCGAGCCAGGGCACCCAGAGCCAGCCCGCGCGCTTTTCTGGGACGCGCCTCCCTGCTCGCGCCTCTCGGCTCGCACGCGGGCTCCGGGGCGGGGTTGAGCGGGGGGCGTGTCCGGGGCGGGGCCTCAGGCGCGAGCGTCGCGGAGGGAGGGTGTCACGCAGAGGGAAGCGGCCCGCGGCGGAGGGAGGGGAGGCCGAGTCCTGGAAGTGGAGCTCCGCGCTGGGACTGGTTCCTTCGCAGCCATTTTCTGTCCAACCAAACAGCCGATTGGAGACGGGAGCCAACCAGGGCTGCATTGGAGGTTTGTGTCTCGCTTCGGCCAATGATCGCTCCTAAACCGACTCCACTTTAGCTCGAATGAAATGTCCGTCTCCTCCCGGCGCCGTCCCCGCCGCCAACGCCGCGGCAGCCGGGGGCACTCGCCGTCCTCAGCCTTCGGGCGGGCCGGGCCTCCAGGCGAGGCCGCTCTGCTACGGGCCGGGCGCGGGGCGGCGGGCGCTTTGTGCGCGGGGCCGCGAGCTGGGCCGGGCCGGGCGGCTGCGAGGCTCTCGCGGCGGCAGCCTCGGGCCGGCTCCATTTTGTTCAGGGGGCCGGCGGCGGGCAGGCGGGGGACGCGGCCCGGCGTGCTCGGCGCCCCGGAGCGGCCGCTTTGTTTCCCGCATCCCGGAGGCGGCGGGCGTTGGGAGCGGGCGGCGGGGGATGCGCTCAGCGGGGCCGCCCGGGCACCGGCGAGCCGAGGCGGCGGGTCCCCCGCGAGGAACGAGCGGCCTGGCGGCTCCCTGCCCGCTCCGCTCCTACAGTATGCAGCCATCTGGCGGCTGGCGCGCCCCGAATTTGCCCCGAAGGTGGGACGCGAGCCTTGGAGGTTGCACTGAGGTCTCAGTCACCGGTGCTGGGGGGCGGGAGGGTCTGCGAGAACAAAGAATTAGCCGTGCACCCAGAGATCGTCCTCATGCCCAAAGTGCTACAACAAGACTGATGTAGGCAAGGTTAAGGTAGCAGGCGACCTTTAAAAAAAATGGCATCCCGCTAATCCTCAAAGACCCTACCTAGTTTTGTGGGTCGTGCCACCCATTACCGGGGTGGCTTCACCTCCCAGTCAGGAAACTAATCGGCAACCGAAAGTGATGGCTCAACTGGTCAGTAGTAGTGGCATTAATAGGAGCTTTTATGGATGAAGTATTGAGAGTTTAACCAGCATTCCTTTAAAAGGCAAATTATTCCTCCTCTGCACTGCTCATGTAGCTTAATTTAAGGATTTTGTCGATGCAAAACTGGTTGTCGATGCCAAAGAATGGAGGTTGGAGGAAGGGAATGCTGCTTTTCTTGGATACAAATTTGCATTTCTTCAAACATTAAGCAGATGTATGCATTCCCTTGAGCTATTACACAGATTATAACCTGCCCTTAGGAAAATCCTTTCCATATGAAGTGGTAGAGTGATTTTATTTTTAATGGACTAAATCTAAATATATACTTAGCCAACTATTTGGGTTTCTGGTGTGGTAAGGCTCTCACCCCATAGCTGTTCTAAGCAAGATATGTGAATATACCCAACTCCTGGGTGTAAGTGTTCAAACACACTTTTTAAATCTACAAGAGCAGTTTTGGATCTAGAAAGGGGACATATATGGAAAGATAATACAAATGACTTTTAAGACTATAAAAATGTCAGGCAGTCTTTGCTGCCTGATTCCGTTAATGCCATCTTAAAAATTCAACAGCCACCCCCCCACCCCTCACCCCCCACCCCCGATTATTTACTACATTTCATGCTTCAATGCAAATCATTTCCTTCTTTAAAATTAACACGGAAAGGATTTTTGATTTGCATCCCCAATTTAATTATTTCCTTTGAAAAAAGGGAAACAGTAAATAGGAAGGTGCCATTCCTGTCACTGCTTCTGATTTACTCAGCTATTTACGCCTTACAGTGAGACTGAAGTGCCGTCTCAATGCAATTTTAGTTCACAATGATGGTGCTTCAAAGCCAAATAAGAGTTCTGTGGGTTTTTGTTTGTTTTGGTATGCCCTCTGGGCAATGTCTGTCTTTTCCAGCGTAATGTAAGATAATTTAAATGCATTATAGTCTGACAAATTTTTTCTTCCTTTTGAGTTTAAAAATGTATACATCTCTGAAACATTAAGGAAGCCATCCTCAAAAATTCAATTTCTGTCCTCAGTGTTAATATTTTATGAAATTTAGGTGTGTAAGTTTTCAGTCCCTAGCATAATATAATTTGTTCCCTTTTTTGGAGTATTATGATAAATATTAAAATAAGTTCTGGATTATGTTAGAAAAGCCATTTCCCCTCCTTTCCTGTAGAATTAACTTTTTATCCTTCATTAAGTATAGGTGGTAAAATGACCTGTGTCTTTAATTTTAAGAAAGCCTATAAAGCCGGGTGTGGTGGGTTCACGCCTTTAATCCCAGTACTTGGGAGGCAGAGGCAGGTGGATCTCTGAGTTCGAGGCCAGCTTGGTCTATAGAATTCCAGGACAACCAAGGCTACATAGAGAAACCTAAATTGAAAAAGAACTCCCCCCTCCTCCCTAAAAAAAGGTCTTACTTTAACTATTAATAGATATTTGTCTTTTAGGTTTAAATTGGGCAAGGATCCAATACCTTTTTGGCAGTGTTTGAGAGCACCACTGATTCACAGATCTGACAGTATTTCATGACAGTAAGTATGTTTTAACCATTTCAGTTAATTCCATCTGAAATGAAAGGATAGCTGATGTGTTGGAAAGGCCTGTTCAGTGAATCTTTCAAGTCTAGACAGGCAGTTCCTGTGCTCATTCCCTTTGCACCCCCTCCCCTCCCTTTTTCAAAACAGGGTTTCTCTGTTGTAACTCTGGCTGTCCTGGAACTCACTCTGTACACTAGGCTGGCCTCGAACTCAGAGATCCACCTGCCTCTGTCTCCTGAGTGCTGGGATTAAAGGCGTGAGCCGCCACTGCCCTTAAACTCTTTGTTTCTCATTGCCTCTTGTCAGCTACTGGCACTTGCCTGCTGGTTTCCTATGGGCTCCCTCAGCACTGAGACCATCTGGTAAAGAGCCTGCCCACCTGTTTATGGGCTGTCTGTTCAGCTGGCAGGGTATTAGGGAAAGTGAACTTGCTTATGTGCTAAATAAAAAAAGACTGAATCTCCCTTCACACACAGCTAAGAAGAGGGATGTATGTGGTTGACCTGGGATGGCAGAAGGGATCCTCCCAGCCCAAACAAGGCCTAACAGATGGGTAGGATCTGGGTGGCACTCAAAGCAGAAGCCCAGAAGCAGCTGTGAGTCACAGGCTTGGAGATAGAGACAGGTACTTTTTCCAGATGGGGCTTTCACAGCTACATGACTGGCCTGGATATTTGGATCTGACTGCTACAGTACCCATGACCTTAGGCAGGGCACAGTTCCTGTGAGTCATGGTTGCCTCAGTCTTAAAATGAGAGGTCTGTGTTTGGTGGTCCCTCAGGCATATTCTGTTACTAAGAGTTTTGTTAGGTTAAGAAAGGCTTAAAGCCAGGTGGTGGTGGTGCACGCCCTTAATCCTAGCACTGGAAGGCACAGGCAGGTGCATCTCTGAGTTGGAGGCCAGCCTGCTCTACAGAGTGAGTTCTAGGACAGCTGTGGCTACACAGAGAAACCCTGTCTTTTTTTTTTCTTTTTTGCCTCTGCCTCCTGAGTGCTGGGATTAAAGGCGTGAAGCACCTCAACCACCCAGCAAGAAACCCTGTCTTAAAAAAGGGGGTGGGGTGAGGGGCTTCTTATAAAGCTATGAAGTAGAGGTTTGGATTTGATGCAAGAGACCTTGTAGGAGCATTGCATTTTCAGTGAGTTCGTCTTCACAGTATGCTAAGTTGGACGGGGTGGTGACGCAGTGCCATAGAAGAGGAGGGGCAGATCAGGTGGAGACCTTAAGACAGCGATGGTGTGGTGGCTTAGATGCGTGGGTGTTTTCTTTATAGAGTTGCTGGGATGGGGAGGCGAGTTACACTCCAGTGTCCTGGCGTTCATTGCTGGTTGGTTCTATGGCAGGCAAGCAATAAATTTAGTATTTATGAGAGTAGAGGTAATATTTAATGAGTTCATTAGAAGAGTAGAGGAAGAAAGAGAAAACAGTAACCCTGGTTGAAACTAACCGGATAGAGTAGGATTATTGCTTTGGCAGTCTGGGGGAGAAGAGAATTGGGGCAAGCGGGGTCGGTACTGCACTGGTCTGTCGGGTAGGACGAAGGCAGGATCACTGGCAGCTTTTCAGAGTGGTTTCATTGGCATGTGGAGTTTAGAAGCATGTATTAGGGAGTTTGAATTGGAACGGAAAGGTAAGTGAAGACCATGTGTCACAGTGAGAGTGAGAGCTAGACCAGGGAGTAGGGGAGCGCAGGTTTCCCGCAGCCACGAGAGCACTGCCGCACCTGTACTGAGACCGTCTGTGTGTAAGGGAGAACAGGAAAGCAGGCAGGACCGAAAACACAACAGAGATGAGGGATCCCCTGTTTCTTTCCCTCCAAAAAAAGAGCAGGTAAAAGGTTAAGTTATGTATGAGAAAGTCTTCGTGTCTGGAAAGATCCAAAGCTATTTGGAGAGGCGGTGATTACAGAAGGCATTGCTTGTGATGCTCTTGGAAGTAGCATGATTTGGCACAATAACTTGTTACAGCAGCCCTATACTCTTTAACAGAGAGGATGATCAGCGACCAGGTGACAGACATTCTAGTCATGGGAGCTGTGCCTCCAACCCAGGCAAGCTCAAGAACCAGCACTTGTCCATACTCCAGAACACATTTTAACCACTTTACAAATGGTATTCAGATTTCAAAGCAAGTTAAATGCTTTCAATATATTTTCAGTAGATAGAGAATTAAGAGGGGTCCACGAAAACTCAGGCCTAAGCACTTCAGGAGAACTACCAGGAATGTGCTCTGTAAAGGATACTGAGGCTCCAGATTTGAGTCCCATGTACTCCTTCACCTCAGGCCAGTCTGCACCCTCATCTACCTCTCTTTTCTTTTTCTTATTAAAATTACATTTAGCTAGTGTGTGTGTTGGGGTGAGGAGGTGGATATGCGTGCCATGGCATGATGTGGAGGCCATGATGTGGATCTGGGTTCTCTCCTTTCCCTGTGTGGGTGCAAGGGAGTGAACCTGGGTTGTCAGGTTCGGAGGCAAGCGTGTTCATCTACTGGGCTATTTCACTTTCCCATAGCAGTTCCCTAAGCTGCTGCATAGGGCCGTGAACATCTCCTGAGGGGTTTAGAAGTGCTCAATAGATAAACATTAAGGAAGATACTGTTTACTTGTGCATTTACTGTATTAGCAGGTGATTAGTATGGTTTAAATATTGCTACTTTAGAAATCAGCGCCAGGCAGTGGTGGCACACGCCTTTAATCTCAGCACTTGGGAGGTAGAGGCAGGCAGATCTTTGTGGGTTCGAGGCCACCCTGGTCTACAGTGAGTTCCAGGACAGAATTACAACAGAGAAGCCCTGTCTCGAAAACACACACACACACAAGTCAGAATAAAAAAGGCATGATCACATAATATTTAAAGAACAATATCAGTTCAGCTAGATAGCATAGTTACTGAACCTAAGGTATGATCTCTGAATTTCAGTTCCCTAGACTTAGAAAGTATCCAGCTAGAACTTACCATTGTAAATTCACAGTCACAGCCAGCTAGGCCCTTTGTGCCTCATACTCCTGTTCCTGTCTTCTCCTGTTCTCTGCAGCAACAGCCATTTGTCTCCCCAGTCAAGAATCCCAACAGCACTCTGCTGACGCTCTCTGCAGCCAGGCAGAAGTCTCATTTAGCTTAGGGAATGCTGTCTAGACACTGCCCTGTGGATGTGCAGGCTCAGGGCATCATCTTGCCCCACTCCTGCCGTAACAGCAGTGTTGCAGACCCTTCTGTCCACTGGCTCTAGTCTTGTTCCCTCTGAGCCATTTTCTGTACTGGACAATACTCTACTCTTTTACAAGCCCCCCACCCCCTTTGTGGCTCTTGTCCACAAGATAACTGCTTAGCTTATCCCCAGTGCTGTATTTCTGTACTTTTTCCGTCTGAAACATTATTGTCCTTCCCCCCTTTCTTGGGCCTGATTTCTAGTCTTTCATTCTCAGTTTTAATGTCATCTCTTAATGGAGCTTTTCTTGGCCCCCTCAGACTAGTGAAGCCCTTTTGAAATAGGTCACTAGCAAAACCTCTTTGTTTTCCTTAGCACTTGGCAGCATTAGCAATTGGTTGGTTGAATTGTCATTATTTATATAAATACATAACAGCTATGCTAAATATATATATTGGCATACTATATATCTCAGTATGGAGTATTCCTGATATACCATGCTCGGTGTTTATGGTCTCTGATCCACGCAGCAGCCCTGTGAACATGAGTTCTCTGCTCATCCACCTTGCTCAAGGCCTCATGGCCAGCAAGTAGCAGGGAACTCAAACTAGGCAATCCCAGAGGCAGTGGCCTTGGAAGAGCCCACAGACTGCTCTCTACTCCCTCACCCTGTCCCCCAGATTATGTAATGTTTGTTTTCTCCAAAGGATGAGGACAGAGCCCTTACCTGTGTTATTGACTGTTACATGACCACACAAAGCATGGATCAGTAAACACTGGGTGCTCAGTGAAATATTTGCTGGCTGACTTTCATCTACATTCTTTTTCATAAAAATTTCTTAGAAAAACAACCCTTTAAACTATATAACAAGCTTTCCCCTGTATTCCTTATATATAGTTGAGTAGGTAGCATATTTTAAGACCCAAAGGGAAGGCTGGTCATTTGAAGGAATGCTGCTGCTGTTGTTGGCTTCAGACAACTGAACGTTAAATGTTTTGAGATTTTGGTACAGGATAACTCAAGAGAATTCCAGCAGGGAAGGAATATTGGGATTAAAGTCTGGGGTGGGATTTTAATAGTAAAAGACAGAGGTGAGGAACTAGAGGCGTTAAGTGACACAAAGCCTAAAACTTGCAGAACCAAAGATACGCACAGTTAAGTAGAAGACGTGGGACTTCAGAAGAGGAAGAGCGGAGTGGGTATAGCAGGTGTCTGCAGTAACTGTCTTCTCAGTTCCCCACAGCTATGAGCTAGTGTTACCTGCCCATTGAGAAGACTGAGGTTCAAGGAGCTAACACTGGCAATCCAGATGATAACCGCCAATTCCTGTGCACCACGAGATGACAGCTCTCAGGCTTTTGCTTTAGTATCTTTGGTTGTATTTATAAATTAATTCATCTCTAGATCCACCTAGCTCCTTGAATAGTTTCTTGATTGGGGAGCTTTAAGACTAGTACCCTGTAAACATTCACTTTGCCAAGAATTTCTATTATCAACCCCACCAGTCAAGATTTGTTTCTAAGGTCCTATTTCCTTTACCTTGACCTTCCGTAGGTCATTGTGAAAGCAGTGAACCCTCAGCTATTCCAGTAGACCATTTCTCCATGTCCAAGAGGCCCATTGTCATATATATCCATGTAGGGCATTTATGATCAAAGAGGTAGCATTTTCTTTTGGGGTGATAGTTGACATTCATGTGTATTAATGTAAGATGGGGGGCAGTATTGTTCCATTTATATAGAAATGAGTGAGTGGATGGACAGGACACCTACATCTCCACAGACTGTTAAAGGCTCTTTAAAACAACTATAAATGACAGAAATGTAGCTCTGTCTACAACTGAATTGATATCAAAGCCAACAGATGCATGGAAGACAGGTTATGTTGAACACTTGGAAACTAGCCTAGTGCTTTAATGTTAGAGAAAAGCCACAGAGATGGCAAATGCACCTCTATGAGGAATGAAGTGCTTCAGTCAGTCCTGGGCCTTAGTTCAGTGCGCCAGTTAGATTCCTCCTGCTGTACTTGTCATGTAGATAATGCAGTCTTAAGTTCTTCCATATACACAGGCCAGTCCTTCCTTAGTATTTGCAAAGCAGAAAGCCTTCTGGATCTGCTGGTGGTGAAATGAAACGGACTATTTAGGGCTAGTGGTTTACTTTCCCCCAGATTTCTCCTCTTAGAGTTCTTGTTTCTCATAGCCCTAAACAGACTGGGGGAAAAAAGTTGGGGCCGAGGAGATAGCATAGTTGATCAGTATCTGGCACAGGAGATTGAGTTCAGTCTCCGGAATCCACATGAAAAAGCCAGCTGTGACCTGTGCACAGCCCTGTGGTGGGGAGGCGGTGAGGGGGGACAGGCAGATCCCCGGGGTTCAGTGGCCAGACAACCAAGTCTAATTGGCTAGTTCCAGGCCAGTGAGAGACTGTCTCCTTAAAACAAGGTGTCTGACCCCTAAGGAATGACAGCTGAGGTTGACCTCAGGTCTCCAAACACACAGATAGTCACCATTAGTCTCGTTCTTGTCTGTGGTTGTACTTTTCCTATAACTATATTCAGGTATCTTCATTGTTTCCTTTTCTTTAAAGAATCGAAAAGTTGAGCTAGGGGAAGAGAAAACACTTGTATTAGATTCAGAGGTGATGGGCTCGTTCAAATCCTGATGTAAAGCTTGGCATGTGTGCCTGTAATCCTGGCTTTCAGAAAGTCAAGGCAGGAGGACTGCAAGTCCAGTCTGGGCTGTGTGACAAGACTCTGCTGGAAAAAAGGTGACCGACTTTTAGGTGGCATAGAGGCCACACAGGAAAGTGCAGCAGGAACAAAAGGGTGGCAGAGGCTGGGCTGCCTGCTTCTGGGGACTGCTGTGGCAAGTTAGGGTTGGCCGTGCTGTATTTGAGGATTGTGTGGTTGGAAGCAAGAGGCATATACTTAGATTCATTTTGCTGTTTTGTTCCTTTATTGATTTTATGTTTATTATATAAGGAAGATGGGCAGGAATGTCGAATAGCTGGCATATTATTGAAAATTTTCCAAGTAAAGAAATAATATAATTGGTCCACCCAGTGAAAGTTTAAATGTTGAGTCTTGCTTTCTGAAGAGCACTAAAAGACTTTGTTTCTTCCTAGATGGATGGTGACAGTTCTACAACAGATGCTTCTCAACTAGGGATTTCCGCAGACTATATTGGAGGAAGTCATTATGTTATCCAGCCTCATGATGGTAAGACCCACAGCTGGAGCGAGGCATGCGCTGGGTACCAGTGTGTCTATAGTAGAGTGAGAGATCGGATGTCCTGGTTCACTGGAAATCTAAATGTCAGCCTGGTCTAGTGGCACAAATCTATAATCCTAGCTACTTGGATGGCTAAGGCAGGAGGGCTACAAGTTCAGGACCAGCCTAATCAACTATGAGACCCTGTCTCAAAGTAAAAAGTTAAGGCTGGGTGTGTTGGTGTACAGCTTTAATCCCAGCACTTAGGAGGCAGAGACAGGCAGATCTCTATGGGTTTGAGGCCAGCCTGGTCTACAGAGTGAGTTTCTGGTTAGGTAGCGCTACATAGAGAAACCCTGTCTCAAAAGAGAGAAATGGGGAGAGAGAGGAAGGGAGAAGAAAGATAGGTGAGGCGGATGTATCAGCTGGGGATAAAACTCAGTGCTATGTCCCTAGGTCAAGGCCCTCTGTTCAATCCAAATGCTTCAAGAGCAAACATCATAAAAGGAGCGCCTACTGTATTAGAAATAGTCGAGAAATAGTAGAGTGGTGGGTTCTAGAAAGAGCTCCTCTGTACACATGTGCTTTAGAATATTTCAAAACTTAACACTGACCCCTGCAAATAGTAAGAGAAATTCTTATGTTAATCTACCAGAAATAATTTGTTTTTGTGGCATTTTATTTTGTAAAATTAAACATTAACATGTATTTTTAGGAGCTGTAAAGGGTTAGTATTCCTAGATACTATGTTATCATTATCCAATTAGGTCAATAATATTCATGTCTAATTTTTAAAGTCTATAGAATTTATATGAACAAACTTATGTAAATGCAAGGAGTGTTATACTTTATAAACTTTGCATATAAGGTTTATATAAACTTGGCTTTGGGTAAACGTGAAACTTAGCCTAGCAATATTTAAGGAGCATAGGTTACAGACTGAGTTCTTATAGCTAAATTAGGCAGTGAATGAGCAGTGGCTTGTCCCTGCTGGGGACTGAGCCTAAGACCTCATGCATGGAAGTCAAGCACTCCACGATGAGTGGCATGCCCCAGTGCTGAGCATCTGCTCCGTAGTCCCAAGTCCCAGGCACACAAAGCTGATTCCTGGCATCAAGAAAAAATCTTGTTAGGGGAAATGAGAAGTGAAAGAATGATAAAACCCTTCAGAGAAGCAGCAGAGAGAGCTCGCCAAGGTATTGCAGGGAAGGGGAGGGCACTTTGGAAGGTGCTGTAGGGATATTGGAGGTTATTGAAGGATGGGGGTGGGATTTTACATGACAGCAAAGACAGAAGGATGCTAGGCACTGGTGTGAGATTAATAAGTCAGTTCTAGCCTTGAGGAAATTGTGGAAAAACAGTTACCATGATCTCTAGGGAGCATCAGGTGATGAGCCACATGGTTCATGCTTTAGACCATCGCATGTAACCTTTTCAAGGTTGAAGTAAAATTATGAAAAGCTTTAAATTACTTGTTTTTACTTATGTGTATGTGCCTGGGTGAGCTTATGTGCACCATGTGTGCACAGTTGCCTGTGGAGGCAGAGGGCATCAGATCCCTTTGAACTGGAGTTACAGGCGGTTGTGAGCTGCCTGATGTGGGTGCTGGGAACCGAACCCGGGTCCTCTGCAAGAGTAGTAAAAGTGCTCATAACCGCTGAGCCATCTCTCCAGCCCCTAAACCTAATTCTTAAAAAACTTTCTTTAGATACTGAGGACAGCATGAATGATCACGAAGATACAAATGGTTCAAAAGAAAGTTTCAGAGAACAAGATATTTATCTTCCAATTGCAAATGTGGCTAGGATAATGAAAAATGCCATACCTCAAACAGGAAAGGTAACGTAGAGGAGACTTTATCTGCCTTTTCTTTTGCAGGGGGAGGGAGAGGGAATGGAAACTGTAAGACCACATGTATACAGAGTTAAATCAGTAGCTAACTATTGATTTCGGTCCCCAGCCTTTCAGAACATCAAATATTTGTTTCTGACTACTGGGCTACTGAGCAGTGCTCCGTCTTCAGTTCTCACCTCCCCACGCACCCTGTGCATCTAGAATGTCAGTGATAAGTGCAGTAGATTGACGGGTGTGATACGATTTTCAAAATACCTTGGCATTTGGAAACAGCTGTTTTCATTTTTATACAAATGGAGGCACTCCAGATCACCCCAATACGCAATCAGCTGACACACAGTAGCTTTGTCTTCTTAAGGACATCTCCTTTTATACATGTTCCTCAGCCAGGTCTGGTGGCACTAGCTTTTAATTCCTGGATTTGGGGAGCTAAGACAGAAGGATTGCCAAGAGTTCAAGGGCCACATAAAGCAAGTTCCACACCAGCCTTGGCTGCATAGTGAGGCCTTGTCTCATAAAACAGACAAACCTCGTCACTCAACTTTCCACGTGGTTTGAGGTAAATTTCATACCTTATACATTGCTTTATGCTATCTGGTAACTGTTTCCATAATTTCTATAAATGTTCCTTTTGAAAGTAAAGCTTACAAATAGACTGTTAATACATTACTCACACTAAGTTCTGATCTGAGAATTTCCTCTTTATGTTTTAAGGCTGGGGGATTGTTCCAGAGTTGCTTTTAAGTAGCTTATGCTTGCCCTGTCTCTTACCAAAACCCATCTGTAGCCACCAAGCAGCTGCAGTGTGGCTGGTCTGAAAGGAGATGTGCTGTCACTGGACCCTCCAAGACAACCGTGGAAATGCCTCATGTTACATTGATTACATGTTTCAGCAGTACAACGTGTGTGTGTGTGTGTGTGTGTGTGTGTGTGTGTGTGTGTGTTAGAGAATATTAATTTAACATTGCTTCTAGGAAATACAAAATTATACACTTAGCTTCCATTCCACTGTTTTGGTTCAGTGTAATGTTGCAACTTTCATTTACTTTTCCCACCATATAAAATGGATATGGAGGTAAATAACTGTGTTTTTAATTATCTTTATTCATCCATTATTTATTTCTTTATGTCGAGTATGTGTGTGTGTGCATACATATGCATATACACGTACTGCAGCACATGTGTAAAGGCTAGGGGACAGTTCTTTCCTTCTTTCATTTGGGCCCTGGGGATCAAACTCAGGTGATCAGGTTTGACAAAGATCACTTTTACCTACTGAGCCAGGCCCAATGAGAGTAATTTTTCAGGAAGGAATTTGAGTGTCGCTGTAGTTGTAAGAGGCTCTAAAATTGTTTAATTGATCTATTTGGTTTTCATTGTTACACTCCAGACCTTTATTTATCTGTGCATGCGTGTATGCATGCATGCATGTATGTATTGAGACAAGGTCTTACTGTGTAACTCTGGCTGGCCTGGAATTTGCTATTGTAGCCCAGGTTGGCCTCTGCCTGTTTCTGCCTCCCAGGAATTAAAGGCATTCCCTACCATGACCAGCAGACCCCGGAACTTGAAGAATTCCTCATAATGGTTAGAGGGTAGATGCTGTTTCAGGCAGTGCTCGGAACCCATACTCGACACTTTCTAGCCTCAACAGTTGAAAAAAAAATTTACTGCTGAATCTTCTGTGAATTCAGTTTTTGCTTTTTATGAACATTTAAAAAAATTATTTATTTTATGTGTGTGAGTGTTTTGTCTGTGTGTATGTCTGAGCACCACGTGCATGCCTGTGCCTGAGGTGGCCAGAAGAGGGAGTTGGATCCCCTGGAACTGGAGTTACAGATGGTTGTGAGCCGCCATGTAGGTGCTGGAAATTTAACCCATGTCCTATGGAAAAACAGCCAGTGTTCTTAACTGCTGAGCCAATTCTCAGTACAAGATTTCTTTTTAAGGATGGGGGCTGGTTTTTATTCTCTATGTCCTTATTCATGGGAATGCTGAGAGCAGTGCCTTCTGAGTCTGTAGCCCATTGTGTGTTTAGTGCTGGGACACGGGGTGACCTTCCTGGGACTTGGTTTTCATCTCTGTGGAATGGTAGGGCCACTCAGTGGTGGCGCTTATTATTTTAATTATTTTATGTGTATGAGTGTTTTGTCTGCATGTATGTCTGCATTCCCGTGCCTGAGGTAGCACAGATCTGTTTTGCTGTGAATAGTTGCAGAAGCTCCTCTCACTTTTTTTTTCTCTCTCTCTCTCTTTTTTCAAAGACAGGGTTTCTCTGTGTGGCCCTGATGGTCCTGGAACTTGCTCTGCAGACCAAGCTGGACTCAAACTCAGAGATCCACCTGCCTCTCCTTCTCGAGTGCTGGGATTAAAGGAGTGCACCACCTCTGCCCAGCTGCTCCTCTTTTATGTACATGTTTGTTCTGTTTATTCTGGCTCTGAGTTGGCTGCTACCAACATATACTAATATTTAAGGGGTTAAAGTTTAGCCCTCATCAGTGCTAGGAATGTGGCTCACTTGGTAGAGTGCTTGCCAAGCATGCACAACGCTCTGAGCTCTTAAAACTGGGCGTGGTGGCGTACATCTGTAGTCCCAGCACTTGAGAGGTGGAGGCAGGAAAACCAAAAGTTCAGGTCATCCTTGGCTACATAAAGGCCAGCCTGGGCTCCGTGAGACTGTCAGTACAGTGGGCGTAGCTTTCTTTTTCCACAGGTGTAAAGAAGGTAGTTCTTGTATTTCCTACAGATTTACTTCTGACTTTTTTTCTTCAGATTGCAAAAGATGCCAAAGAATGTGTTCAGGAATGTGTGAGTGAGTTCATAAGCTTCATAACGTCTGAAGCAAGCGAAAGATGTCATCAGGAGAAGCGGAAGACGATCAACGGAGAGGACATTCTGTTTGCCATGTCCACTCTAGGCTTTGACAGCTATGTCGAGCCTCTGAAACTGTACCTTCAGAAGTTCAGAGAGGTGAGCTGCCGTGGTGGAGTGAGACTCACCCTCACCTCAGTGTTTAGAATGACTTGCAGCAAATTATGTAACATCCAGTAGTATTTAATTTGTTAAATTATTGTATTTAAATACCAAACCTTTTCTTCTGTCCCTCGTTTATTACAAATGTCAGCAGCTGGGTAATGATTAAAAGGATTCTGGGTTTCGGCTGCTGGAGGCCTGAACTTGACCATGAGTAGAATGTTTAAATAGTTTAGGCCTTGGTTCCTCATCTGTAAAGAGAGGCTATAACACTTTCACTGTAGATTTATTGAAAAGACTAAACAGTGGTCAGTGCAGATGTATTCACTCGGGATCGCATCAGTCAGGTGAAGCTTTTTAGGTAACAAGAGGATGGGTCTCTCCATTTGTGTATATGCATGCACGCAAATTATACACGTCTGCTAACTATCCATTAGCACCTATTTTTTTGAGACAGGGTCTCATTGATCCAGAAGCTCACAAGCAGTGAGCCCCAGAAACCCTTTGTCTGCCTCCCCAGCACTGGTTACAGGGGTGTAAGCCACACCCAGACTTTGAGTGGGTTGCACGGAATCTGAACTGAGTCCTCATGCTTTCTATGAAAGCTTCTTTACTGTTAGAATCCCTGTGAATTGGTGTTTTGCATAGAATGATTAAAGTGAGAAAACTGTAAATCCACAGTACTTTCCCAAATCTCGTTACCGTAGACCCAGAGCGCAAGTGGAGCTTTGGAGGTCTCTGGTTTAAACTGATTTTTATTTGGGAATTTTAAACACTAAGCTTGGAGCTTCCCAGCATTTCCCACCTGCCGGGTAAACTGTGTGTGTAGAGGTGGGGTGGGGGGCACTACAGGAATTGGGGGCATGCTGAAAAGTGTTAATGAAATACTCTGTTACAAAGGTTTCTGACAGAAGATTCCAGTTTGGGACATTACAGGAATGTTCTCATTTAGGAACAGTTTGATGTGAACGTTTGTTTTGGCTTTCTTCCTAGGCCATGAAAGGAGAGAAGGGCATTGGTGGAGCCGTTTCAGCCACAGATGGACTAAGTGAGGAGCTCACGGAAGAGGCATTCAGTAAGCAGTTCACACCAGTGTTGCTGGGAAGTGGTCAGGCAGCGGTGGGGGGTGGCGTCGGTGGTGTTGAGAACCAGTGCTGAGCAGTTTGTCAGAGACCTGTTCTAAATGACCACTACAAGGAAGTCGGTGAGTGCGTGATGCATGTAGATTTTAACTGAGAAGGTGCTGTGACCTGCCATTGATAGTTACGAGCCATTTCCATAACTTCTAGTTTCCAGTAAAGATTCCTGAGATAGGAATACTGAGAACTGTAGCTTGTAACAAACGTTTATGATTTAAATGTTAGCACAAGAAACATTACACCTACAAGACACGTGCAGTTCAGTCCTGTGTCGTTCCGGCCACACCCTGCGGTGAGGCTGGGTCTCAGTGTGACTCAGAAACCCCGTTGCTAAGCACAGCGTAGAGACGTGAGGCACCGTGAATCGGAAGGCACAGCAGGGGGAAATGTGACTTTCATTTTTTAGAGGGCTTTTTTAAAAAAGAAAGTATGAAGGTTTATGATTTTACATAGGATTATATTCTGCATATATGGGAGAACTGTAATGGGACATTAATGGCATGAAGCTAAGGTTTAACTAAGGGTGAAGCCAGGAAAGTAAGATTATTTCCTTCTTCAACTTTTTTTTTCCTCCTCTTCCTTTTAGCTAACCAGTTACCAGCTGGCTTAATAACTGCAGATGGTCAGCAACAAAATGTTATGGTTTATACGACGTCCTACCAACAGGTATGGTGCTGTCCCTGCATTTCAAATAACCTCAGAAAGAGACTATATTCACTCATTTTTTTTTTTAAATCACTCAATTTAACTCATTATTGAGGATGTAATAAAATTGTTTTCTCAAAATATGTATCACTATCAGAATTCCTGAACGATTAAATATCCCACAGGCATTCGCATCTGCACAGAAGCTAATCCAAGTAGCCGAGTGGGCAGCCTGGCTGGCTGGGCAGGGGCAGCCTCTCTTCCTGATGTCTCTGGTGTCTCAGATAGACATGTCACTTTAAAGAACTACATTTACTTTTTCCATCTTAGATTTCTGGTGTCCAGCAAATTCAGTTTTCGTGATCTGAAGAAATGATGGAACCAGGCTTGTGGAGAGTGACCCAAGTCTGGAACAGAGGCGCTGGGACAGAGGGGGTGAAACGAAGCCTCTTGTACAATACGTAGCTGTAATGTAGCTTCCTGATGCTTGACTAATTGAGGTGTTAATTCTGACTTGAGAATCTTTTTCATGAATGATTTTAAAGAAAAAATTGGATTTTAAAGGTATTAAAATATTTTTGTTTTGTACGAGAGTTTGTTGCTCTGTATGACGCCTGTATGCATTGTATATTGCAATTTATTACTGTCAGAGATTTGTAGACAGTTTCTTATTTTCATATTGAATCATGTTATTTTGTAATTCAAGTAAGCAGCTGGGTTAATTCATGATGTTTGCCCTTTTAATAAAATATAAGGGTAGAGTTCATTTTGAATGAAAGTTGCCTTCATTATAAAGTTTGTCTTGGCTATATACTATCTTGCATGATAACCTAGCTAGATTTTTAGCATTTACTGTATTTATTGAAATTAATTTTTTTAGTAAAACATTCATAGCTTAAGCAGCATCTTTTTTTTTCTGTTTTCTTTTTTTTTATAAAATGTAATTGAGTAATTAAGTTGGATGCAGAAGCAAGTACTGTCTGGCCTATTAAACTTGGTGCCCATCACTGTCCCTGTTCAGGTAGCTTTAGTTACTGTGGTGCGTGTTAGAATTCATTTCCATTTGATGTCGTCCTAGCCCTCCTGAAATGGTCCCTTTCTTCAAGTATTACTGTACCCTCTTCAAGAAGAGGGAGTTTTTAGTTCATTGATAATGTCATTTTACCTTTCTCACTGAAAGGTCAGATTTCATGTCACCCTTTGGGAACTAGAACATCGGATGGCGTTCTGTGCAGACGTTGCACGAAAGAGTGAACAAGCAGGAGAGCAGCTAAGTGCTGCCACTCATATGGCAGAGCCTTCGGGCTTGCTGTGGTGCTGTCTGCAGTAACTAGCGTCAGGTGGTGCAGCTCTGTACAGTGTAGTAGTGTGTGCTTGAGTTCCTTTTTTAAAGTGAAGATTTCTATTTTCTCATCTATTCTTTTTAGTGACAATTGTTTTGAATTTCTTTGTATGTAGTGGTGGTGGTTTTAGCCCTATTAAAAATGGCTATTGTACAGTTTGTCCAGAAGGAAATTTGTGGGGCTCTAATGGAGAAAGGAAACAGTTTCCTAGGCACAGGCTGAATGGTGATGGCCTCTTTGCCATGAGTCTTGGGGAACGTATCTGGCTATTCCAAGACTAAGTAACTCTCTCCTCTCCTAACCCCCTTTTCGATAATAATCCTTATTGTAGAAGATGCACATAGGAAAGAAAGGGTGGTTAAGTAAAATCAACAGTCCTACTGTGTTGTTGAAATAACCAATGTTAATATTTTGATAAATATCATTTGTCCTTTTACTTTGCTAAATATGTATATTTTTATAAAAATGGGCTCAGTGTTGTGCCACTGTTTTGTAACCTGCTTTTTTCACTTAACAATATATTGTGAACATCTTTCCCAGGTTGTGCATGGTCTTCTGCATCATTTTTATTGGGTTTTTATTCTGTTGTATGAGTGAATCATGATTAATTTATTTAATTGCCTATTGCCAATTTTGACTCTTTTCATCTCTTCATAGTTACAAACAGCCCCTCACTCTGTACATCCGTAACATTTCTTCAAATAAATTCTTAGAAGTAGAACTGTTGAGTTACCAGACACACAAAGCGGTGAGGTTTTTGCTCCTTTTCTGTGGGTTCCCTTTTGGAATGTGTCCTACCCAGAAATCGTCGCTACCTCACTGATACAGTATGAGGCCTTGGGTATCAGACCATTCTCTAAAACTATTTAAAGACTGAGTTAAGAATCAAGGTAAAAAATTGCTGACCATTTTAAAATTTAAAGCATACATCATAAACAGGATTATAAATCTGATTCCGAGTAATAGTTTAGGGCTAAAGCGGTCAACTCTAGGTTATATATCTCCATATACAGGGGAGAGGACAGGCATTTTGCATGTGTCAGATACATGTTCTTCATGCTTAGTACTGGCTTCATGTTTGTCCTGGGTTACATCTGATACCATCCTCAGTAAGATTTTGTTAGCCTAAAATAATTTTATAATTTTGTAAATACTCCTTCTTTGATAAAGAGTACACCCGTAACTTTTCTTGAAATAAATTCTTAGAACTGCTGGGCTACCAGATACACAGAGTGGTAAGGTTTTTGCTCCTTGTGCGTGGGTTCACTTTTGAATTGTGTCTAACCAGACATTGTTGCTACCTCACTGATAAATTGACATGAGTTTTAGTGATTTCAGGAGATGTAAGGAACTTAAATTATCCTGATTTTGGTGTTTGGTGCAGTGGTGTGGAAGCTGTTTGTATTTATGTCTCTCATCCTATTGTATGTAATATACATACAATATTTCCCTTTTTTGAAAACATGCCTTATTGCTTTGGTGAGCTACGGAAATCCAGTTACTTTTACTTTTCTAGTTAAAAATACTTAACCAGGGTGGTTGGAGAGATGGCTCAGCTGTTAAGAGCACTGGCCGTTCTCCCAGAGGACCCAAGTTCGATTCCCAGTACTCATAAGAAAGTTCACAACCATCTGTAACTCCCATTCCAGGAGCTCCAACAGCCTCAAACAGACACATGCAGACAAAACACCAGTGTACATAAAATAAAAATAAAGAAATACTAATGGGGGTCTACCTCAAATTTCTATAGCGTACTAGTGAGACAGACAAAAGAAACGTAAGGCTGGCTAGATGGCACAGTGTTAGGTAAGGGCAAAGGCTGCCGAGACCGACCTGAGTCCAAACCCCAGAACCCACACATGGAAAGGGAGAGAAGCACTCCTACAGGAGGGCTGGCCTTACACACTTGCTGTGACACACACGATAAATAAGTGTCGTTTTTAAAATTTACATCCTAGCATTTTGTGAAGTGTATATAAGCACTTCCCTCTGTACTAAACACTGGACCAACTGCTCATAGAAACTGAGGGTGCACATCATGTCTTCTTATGCCTTCCTAGATCTGCAGCTGTAAACTGAATGACAGTATGACCTTTTTGCCTCTTTTAGGTGTGATTCAGGTATTCCTGACTGGCAGTAGCAAGCTTGTGTTTTACTTTTGCCCTTGCATTCTGCACTTAATTTGAGAGTGTATCTGAACGAAAGGTAGTTCTGAATCCTGAATACTGAATAGTCAGTTGAAAACAAGTTTCTTGAGGCCAGTAAGAGGACCCAGCAGGTGTAGGTACTTGCCATCAAGGCTGAGGACTGAGTTCAATCCCTGACTCAGGGAAGAGAGCAGATTTCTGGAGGTTTGTCCTCTGATCCCACTCACACAGTCTCTCACACATAGACAAACAAATGTAATAAAAGTTTCTATGCAAGGTCAAGGCATAAGCATATGTCAAAGGAGGCTCATTCACACATGAAAAATCCTCATCGTTGCTGGGTTTTTAAGAAATCAAATCCAGCATGGTGGCACGTTGCCAGAGCCCAGCACTTGTGAAGCTGAGGCAGGAAGACTCTTGTTCTAGGAGTCCAGGGTCCAGCTTGGCAACAAAGTTAAGATGCTCGCTTAAAAACACTAGCGTTTAGAGAGGGCTCAGTGGTTGGGAGTACTTACCCTTTTCGAGAACTAGAGTTTGGTTCCTAGCACCCACATAAGGTGGCTCACACCACCTGTAACTCCAGATACAGGGGATCTGATAACTTCACCAGCACCTGCACTCACAGGTACATCCCCTCCCCTCAATTTAAACAAAAACATTTGGAGAACAAAGCAGTCGACACAGGCCAACATGCAAGGAAATATTTGGGCTATTAAAAGGAAATAATGCCAGCCCCACTTCTTACTTCAGTGAAAATAACTTGGAAATGTTTCCCTTTGGGCTGGGGAGATGGTTCAGTGATTAAGTGCTTGCCCCTCACTCATGAGGGCTGGCCTTCAATGGAGTCCTGTAAAACTGGGCACAGCAGCACATGCCTGTAATTCCAGTACCGAGAAAGTGGAGACAGGAAGATCCCCGGCCAGTGAGATGCTTATTTTTCATTTTCTCACCTATTATAAGTAGGATCCCCAAGAGCTATCTTACAGGTCAGGGTTTTCCACACTTCTGTATAGACTACAAACACCTATAGTGCTGGGCATCACGTCACAGTTCCATAATCCTGCACGTAAGGTAGAGGTAGAGCAGGAATTCAAACTCATCTTCGGCTGTATACCAGGTGAGACCAGCTTGGGCTACACGAGAGACCCTGTCTCAAAAAAACAAGGCTGCCTATGTGTTTCCTACTCCTACCAACAGTAAATTGCATCTTCCGACTTCATTTGAGAACCGGCTTAGATAATATAGCTGCTCTTTAATAAACCACAAGCACCAAATAACAAATGTTACCAAGCCTGTGTACCTGAGTTTGACACCTGGGACCCATTTGTAGAAGATGACCTCCATGACGGAACTATGGCATTCATGCATAAACTATTGTTAAAAAAATCTTTTAAAAATGTATCTGACATAAAAGCAGGTTTTCAGAAATGAAGTGGAAATGGGAAACCTGTGAGGCAGCTCACCAAAGCCTGCTTCTCTACACCCAGAGGTCTCAAGCTCTGCAGACTCGCAAATAGTAGCCAGGATGGACATGAGACTGATAGAGGCTGAACTCTGAATGTAACCACTGAAGAAACATGAGCAGGCAAATACCCCTCAATTTTGGTGCTGGATGGAGAGGCGTAAGTTGCCACACTCAAAAAATAACAATAGGCCATTCTTCAGTTTATCATTCAAAGTGATAAGCCATCAAGCTGACAATTTACAGGAGTCTCAGGCTGACAGCTTTTGGATGTCTACCAGAGCAAGTAGATTCTCTTAGGGATTTTCAACTTCAGTCTGATTCAAATCATCCTTAGGTGCCAAGGAAGATACACATACTCAAGAGAAAATGGTGCCATGAATAAAAGACAAAACCCAACAGATAAACAGGATCACCACAAAGAATATGAACAGGAAAGTTCAATGTTTAAAGAAACAAACATAAATGCAGGATGATTGTGTGATGTCCAGGTGCCTGCATGAGGTCTGAATGCCTGTGGGAGGTCTGGGTACTTATGGAATGCCCTGGTGCCTGTGAGATGTCTAGGTGCCTATGGAAAGGTTCATGGTGTCCAGGTATCTGTATGTTTGTGTGGTGGGGCCTAACTTCAGGCCGAACTAGATGATGCTTGGTCTCAGGCTGTGTGGGCTGGGTAAATGTCACCAGAATGGCCTGCTGCCTCCTGGAATCATGGTGATGCCTATGATCCCACATGAGGGCACAGGGGTGGTAGGATAGACCCGGGAGGAATGGGAAGAGGGTGTGATTGAGATACATTGTGTGAAACTCAGTATTATGAAAAAAAGAAACATAAAGGAACAAAAGACTATGCAGAAAAGATCTGTAAACCAACTAGAACTTGTAAGAAAAATATACTTGAAAATAACTATAAGAGATGAAGCCACTGTCCACTTCTACTTCAAGACTCTGGAGTTCTGGCACACAGACCACCTGGTGTCCTGGGAAGGCTGCAACAAGGCTGTCAGCACACCAAGGTATGGCTAGGGTGACCACATGTGCCCATGGAGCATTAAGCTGTTTGTTCTAGGCCAGTTATTATGAGCCACAGACTTCTCTTGAGAACCCTGTAGTTTTCATTCTGGGGCAGGCATGGTCCCACTCCGATAGTGGAACAGAGTCCCTGGTGAGCCAGAACTGACTTCTGAGGTGTCACCTCTTGAGTTTTGGGAGTTGGTGGGCTATGCCTGAGGGCTTCCTGTAGCATGGTAGATCCACCTGGAAGAAGCACTGGTTATGGAGACATGATTTGGAGGTCTGTTGGTGAGTTGTCCTGGAGCCCACCTTTCGCCTGCTGCAGACCCCACTCATGGCTTTGGTGAATTTTTAGAGAATTTGACTCCTGGTCCATACAGAGAAAGAGATGACCTCCACATGCCTGAGACTGTGGTATTAAACTAAAAAGATAATTTATGTTTAAGACCTAGAAATAAATCCTCTTATTATAATCACAACAAACATAAATATAGGCTAAATTTTTCAACTTTAAAAACTTCCTTGGTTTATCTTTTGGGTATGCATTCTATAATCTCAAAATGATTGATGCTGTCAGGCGTATCTAAAACACACACACACACACACACACGATTGCCACATAAGTCTGATAGCCTGAATTTGAACCATGGATCCATAGTGGTGCTTTCTAGACCTGCACACATACACCTTATCATGTGCATGCCTGTTTATGCACACACACATACACATATCTCTCTCTCACACACACACAGTAATAAGGCAAAAGAGGAGGCAAGCAGACCTCTGTGAATTTGAGGCCAGCCTGGTCTACAGAGTGAGTTCCAGAACAACCAGGGCTACACAGAGAAAAATCTGTCTGTAAAAAAAAGAGAAATGGATAACCGTAATGAATTTGAGATTTCAGTCAAGAAATCAAGCACAAAATAAATGTCAACACCTGTGCACAGCTTAACTAGCAGTTTGAGCTCATGGAGGTCTGCAGGGCCTGCAAGGACAGGGGGCACTGCTTTCTAGTACATAAGACATGTATGAAACTGACCACAGGAGGACATAAAGCTGGTCAAAAATGTGCTTTTTATATTCTCTAGCACGGTTGAAAAACAAATCAAGACTACAGCTCACTCTTGGTATTTAGAAATACATTTTAAAAATAACTATAGGGTTAAATACACAAGCCTCTCAAAGGGTTAATCAAGAGAAAATGCAAGCTAGGTGTGGTGGTGCACACCTTTAATTCCAGCACTTGGGAGGTAAAGGCAGGCAGATCTCTGAGTACCAGGCCCGCCATGGTTATACTAGAGCAGAAAGAGAAAACACAATGGCACACCAGGGGGTCCCAAAAATGACACCAGCATCCTCTAGGACGTGTAGCCTTCCTCTGAAGTATGGTGGACACTGTTTTTTGTTTCGTTTTTTTAAAGGCAAATTGAGTCCATCAATGTATTAAAACACACATACCATGATTAGGCTGAATTCAAACTAAGAATTAAAGGTTAGTTTAATATTTTAGAAAGAAGCAGTGAATAAAATTTGGACAACTTCATAATAAAGTACCAACATTTGTGGTAGAAGACAACTTTCTCAACAGCACCGGTGAGTTATAAACACATTTCCCATCAGTGAAATATTAAGACACATCTTAGCCCAGCACTAAGGGTGGAGGCAGAGCTTGCAGTTCACTGAGAGTTCCTGTCCAAAGACAGTAAGGCAGAGGACAACACAGGATGACTCCTACAGTTCATTCTGGCTGCCACATGCACATGAGTGTACATAATTGCATGTTCATGTGCACACACAATAGATATAAATAAATAGATGCATCTTCGAGGTGGCACGTTTTACCATCTGCACTTTTCAACACTGTACCACAGGTCCCACCAAGTGCTGTAGGAAAATAAGGATCAGAAAACAGCCATAATGGCAAATGAAACTTTAAAAGTGCCAAGTGTAATGGCACATGCACTTACACCAGTACTTAGGAGGCAGGAGGATCTCTTTGAGTTTGAGGCCAGTCTGGTCTACATAGTGAGTTTCAAGACAGCAGCCAAAGCTACATTGTGAGACTCGGTAACAAACAAAAACAAAACAACAACAACAAAAAAACCCCGCACCAAATAAACAAAAGCTCAAGGGCAGCTAGATAGGTTAGCACTGGAAAGACTTTGGGATGCCTGCTAGATCTAAAAGAATATTCTCACAGACTCCAATGACTAGAACATGATTATAAAATTCAGTTCCCCATAGTGTTAAAAATATAAAACTCTGCTGGGCATCGTGGCACAGGAGTCAGAGGCAGGTGGAGCTCTGAGTTTGAGGCCAGACTGGTGTACAAAACAAATTCCAAGACAGCTAAGGCTGTACACAGAGGAATCCTGTCTCAGACCCAACCAACCAAACATACATACATACAGACATAGTGTGTGTACAATATATTCTATATATGTCATATAGATAATATTCCTACAGAGAAATCTAATATAAGACATACAAACTTTCATGGGGAAAATTGTTTATTGGAAGACATTTAAAAAAGCCTAATCAATGGAGAGACATACAATGCTTCTGACTGGAAAGACACATGGAGAGATTTAAGTTTTCTCCAAGTTCATTAGCACATTCAACATAACTACAGAAGACAAAGCACAAATTTGGTAAGAAATGTGTGTACCGTATGCAAAGGACTGACATCCAGAACATACACAGAAATCATATGCATCAATGAAAGACAATTTGTCAAGCACGGGCAAAAGGCACTAATCAGTATTCACAGAAGAGGATCCATCCATATATGGAAAAAGTCCATCAGTAATCAGGAAAGTGCAAAATAAACCCACCATGAGATACTTTATAATAGGCATCCAACTGGCAAGTACTAGACAGGCAGGAGAGCAGGTGTGGCCAAGGAATGGTTCTAGGAACGCTAGCCGTGCTGCCAGTGAAGAGTGAAACCTGGAAAGAGCACCTGAGAGCCCAGCTCAGCATTAGAGTAGACTCCTCCTGCAAGCCGCAGTATTCAAATCTATGGTCTTTGACTCTCTTAAATTCTTAAAAATTACGGAGGCAGTCAAAGAACTACAACACATGGAGACTGCATCTATTAGTACTTACCCCATAAGAAACTAAAATGGAGATTTTTAAGACACAAAACATACATGTGTGTATGCATGATTAGATGTCAGCTGTGATGCTACACACCAGAACAGTACTTAAACTTGGGGAAAAGCAGTGAAAAGGACAAACTCCTCGGCGATGTAACGAAGGCAGCTGTCCGCAAAGACTCCTTTAAGGTGTGGTTACTGAACAATAGTGCCGAGCTTCGAAACAACTGCCCTGGAACTCGTGCACATACAGCGAGATGGGTTCAGAAGCTACACATTCCTCAAGCATTTACTGAGTGTCTGTCCTGTGTCAGCCATTGTTCTCAACCCTGAATACATCAAGGTGCACAGAGTTTACACTATAACTGGGCATGTCCATAGCAGCCAAAAATACTGAAAATAGTAATCCAAATCCTGGTAAACAGAAGACCAAATAAAATTGTGGAGTAGTAATACAATCAACTACTATATAGATGTTAAGACATGAAATATGGTGCCCACTGTATGATGTGTATGAAGGAAGGATGGACAGGGTAGAAGGGTGTTTCTAGGTAGTTAAGAATGTTCTAGTTCTTATGTCTGATCCTGTCACTCCCCCCCCCCCCACATACAGTGGATATGGTTGGTATGTATTGCTTCACAACAAATATTTTTAGATAAAAAAGATGTGAGGCTATGCAATATTTTCATCAAACAAGAAAAACACTGCTATTTCAGTCACTGCTGTGCAAATGCGAGAAAACCAATACTAGGAAAAGTCCACGATAATACAAAATAATCAAGCGTGGATGATTCCTCTACGAGGGACGAAGCTGGTAAAAAGCCAGAGTTCACAGTCCTACAGCTCTGCCCTTCTGTATCAGCCCACAGCCACATCTCTGGATGAGCATTTTGCTCGTTGTGTATAATTATTTCATAAAGCAAATTATGAGCCAGGCATGGTGGGACTGCAAGTTCAAGGCAAGCCTAGACTGTGTAAGGTCTGAGCTAGCCTGGGGTTCTGATGAAGAACTAATTGGCAATGTGAAGTACACTACAGCTCCTTACTGAACGGTATTGCCTAGGTACATTCTCCAAATTGTGCTTTTGTATGCTAAGTACTTACACACACACACGCACACCTGCTCTCAGCTGCCTTTCTATATTCACTAAAGACAGTTCCCTTCTGGGTATGCAAAAATGCCAACCATTTCTACAGACTGTCTGCCAACATCATCCGACTCTGTGCCATTTTGTGGACTTGCAGCAGGTAAGGTACAATTTCGCCTAGTTCAGGAAATTCACTAAAAATGTTGGTCTTCTGCGGGGCGATCCAGTCTTTTCCACAAATGGGTTCACGAAAACTCTACTCAGGAGGGAGTATGAGTGCAGGAAAAATGAGGAATGACAAACGAACAGAGGAGTTCGTTCTTTTATGGGACCTAAAGAAATGGCAAGCACGGTCGTGCTTTGAAATGACACATAGAACGCTTTAAAAGTAAAACACAGGAGCGTTTTTATAGGGGAATTAACAGTATACATTTTAAGAAAAGAGAGGGGCAAGAGAGAGACTGACAATGCGCCTTGACAGTGAAAAAACCCACACCGAGAAGAGAAGGAGGGAGAGACTGACAATGTACATTACCAGGGGAGAACCATGCCAGAAAGAGAAAAGAGAACTGCTCTTGAAAGAAGTTTAAAAAGCCAAATGCAGCTTTTTTTTTTTTTTTGGTATGTAGATGTTGGTCCGGCCTCCAGAGGAACCAGTTTGATATACAGATGTTGCTATACAGTTGCTATACAGTTGCTAGTAGAAGTCCATCACGCCCAGGGAGGAGCCGGGTGTCCTTTCTCCTGTGACTTACAAACTTCAAGGTTATCTTATTTACTATGAAAGAACATTTGACTCAATAACCCATAATTGGTTGAATGTTACTGTTAGCTGAATAGTATCTCCACCTGCCTCAAACAGAGCAGGGTGCCATGTAGGCACCAAAGGAGGTTTATTTTATGGTTTTAGCTCTTTGGTGCATATTTACTTTTTCTCTATCTAGGCTCTTTTTGCTTCTATCTGTTAAAGGCTTGTCTCTTCCTGGGAGGGCCAATGCCCAGCCCAGGAATAGCCTTACAATGTACTATCAGTATGAATAGGTAGCTCTACTCATGCCAGGACTTAGGAGCCTGCAAGGTATTTTACAATGACAATTACTTTTGAGTAAAAAATGGGTGCATCCCCTTCCCAGTCAACAGCAGCCAGATCAGATATTACTAGGCCATTTAAACATTATTATTATTGATGAAAGGCTTTTTGTCGCCATTACAGCAAAGGGGAGAAAGGGGCAAAATGGCTGGTGAGCTGAAATTCCCCAACCAGGGAGTCTGGAACCTTGTCATGCAGACTTCATCCATGTTACCAGAGTACTGGGGTTCCCAGCAGTCCTCAATTCAGAAATTCTGAAAAACTGAAGAGCTCTGGAAACATTTAATCCATTACCTGCTGAGGTTCTTCTCTTCTTGGTTTTATGGAGTGAAACAGGGCAGATTAGGCGAGACAGCAAATGGTCAGCCCAAGAACTCTTCAGGGTCTACTCATAATACCAGCAACTCACCAGCAAATTACAGAACTGGTAGAAAACAATAAACATACAGACACACAGGCACCTAGCCAGCTCCAAGACCCAGAATCTTCACCCACATTTTAACTGGAGTGAGCAAGGAGGTGCCAAACTGCAACCAGGGAGCTCTGCATCAATGCTGGGAGCTTCCGAACTCTGTCAAGCTTTATTTTACTAGATGTATCACATGCTCAGTTTCTGATGAACCCTGTTGGGATCAGGAGACCCTTAACTGGACATTTTTTTTCCTTTTTTTAAAGACAGGGTTGCTCTGTTGTAACTCTGGCTGTCCTGGAATTCACTCTGTAGATCAGGCTGGCCTCAAACTCACAGAGCCTGCCTCTGTCTCCCGAGTACTGGAATTAAAGGTGTGTGTCACCATGCCCAGCTTCTTTTTCTTTTTTAAATTTAAATTCTGCAAAGGACAGAAGCAGTATGTTGACAGGAAGATGGAGAGCCATTTGGAACAAGGAGGTTAACTATTCTGAGATTTTACATCCTTCATTCAGCTTAGAGAACCTATTTTTTTATTCCTTCCAGAATTTTATACTTTATGTTTTTCATACATGATCAGGATAATACATTCTAGTTACATAAATATACAAGTATAGGGACTTATAACTATAACTACAGGTCAAAGTCATCTTACTTCCCTGAGAATAAGAATCTTAAACTGAGTGAGTATGGTGACTCTAGCCTATAATCCCAGCACTTAAGAGGCTGAGGCAAGAGGATTACCATAAATGCAGAGTCAGCTTACATTATAGAATGAGATCTTGTCTCTGTGCCCTAGTGGCACATGCTTTTAATCTCAGTACGTGAGAGGCACTGGGCCAACCCATAGACACCCAAGTCATCTCACAGGTACAGGGTATCCCATAGGCTCCAGAGCGTCTCACAGATGCCCAGACATGATGCAGGCACTGGGCTAACAAGCAGATACCCAGGCATCACACAGGCACCAGGGCCTCTGGCAGGTACCTGGGCCTCTGGAAGGCACCAAGATATCTCCCAAGTACCAGGACATCCCACAGGTTCCAGGGAATCCCACAGATGTTCAGGCATCATGCAGGCATTGAACCAACCCACAGACACCTGGACATCCTGCAGGCACCCAGATATCCCATAAGCTTCTGGAGATCCTGTAGGTACGCAGGTATCACACAGGCACCCAGTCATCCAGCAGCCACCAGGGCCTCTGACAGGCACCGAGACCCCCTGCAGGCATCAGGTCATCTCACAGGCACCAGGGCTTCTTGCAGGCACCCAGACCTTCCAGCAGCATTTAGGTAACCTGCAGGTGCCTGGCCATTCCAGGATGTCCCTCAGGTAGTAGTAAATTTCTTATTCACATGTTAAGGTACCATTAACTGTTCAGTAAGGAAGAGATGCAAAGACCCAGTCTCTGCTCAAACACCAACCAACAGAGAAATGGTAACAAATAAGGAGACACCATTTTTGAGACTGTGAGGAAAGAATACTTAACAATGGAGCAGTCAGATCTCTCTGAAGGTGGAGATGTCAGGGAAGGTGTGACCAAACTGTTCAAGTTAATAAAAATGGTAGAAGTGGAAATGTGGACTATAGACAAGAGAGTGTGGGTGAAGAAAGACAGATATGGCATCACATACATGGGGCTTTGGGCAAATTCTTCGGGGGTGCTCATGTGACAAGATGACGTGCGAGGAAAGAGCCTCATAAATCTGGGAAATGCACCGTTATACCTGACTTTTGCTAGAGCCATGTCAGCAGAACAGCAAGGCAGAACCTGGCTGCTGTGAATCAAAAAGGGTGAGAAGTTTAAAGAAAAAAAACTTCAAAAAGTAAACAAAAGATTTAAAAAGTCTGGGCTGTTTACTGGGGCCAGCTGCCCATCCTACTTGCACGCAGGTTAGCGCGACTACAATACAGTGAGGGTAACTGGGTATCAAATCTTAGAGAAAATGACTCCTGCTCACAACCTAACATCAGTTTCTAGACAGTCCATCTTAAGGTAGAGACTACCTGCTGTATTCAAATGAATGGCACGCACATCAGTACCCCACAGATTAGCTCCACCACCACTATTCTTTGTATCGTCCCAAGTAAATAATAACACCTGTGATTGTTTATAGCAAAGAGGTGCTTTTATTTTACATTATCATTGGTACACAATACACAGAACTGCCTAAATCAGTCTTAGGAAACACAACAGTTACACTTCAATGGCCAAAGACCAAGCCTACGTGGCAGTCTCTCCTTTTAGGAGCAGAGGACTGCAGGAGCTCCAATACAAATCACTCTTCAGACAGAACGGAACAAATGATCTTTATGTTGTAAGTGCTATCATTTTTAAATAAAAGCCCTTTAATCATTACTGACACTCTCTAAGCAGAACCGATGTTTGCTAGTCTACAAGTCTTTGAAATAATGGATCAACAGTTTCACTATAATCTATAGATGATTATGCATGTAACTGGGTTGTGGGGCAAAGGTGCCTCATACATGCAATCAGATTATTTTAACCCTTAAATACAGATTGAGTTTATATATAACTTATTTCTAGTTAAACCGCCAAAATAATTTGCTAAACTAAAATAAAGCAAATACAGTATTTTTAGAAAACATAATTCTAAGAGCATGCAATATCAACAATATTTTTACTACTTATGTGAACCAAAGTCCAGAACATAGGAAGAGGTTTGTAACACAGACTGTTATATAACTCAGAGAAGAAATAAAGAAATTTAACTTAATGTAAATCCTCTTATGGTACAGATCTGCCTGGGCTGTGTAGCTTGGTATTAGAGCACTGGTCTAGCTGTCCAGGCCCAAGTTCAATCCCCAGCATACAGAAAAAGGAGAGAGAAATGGAGGAAAAAAGAAAACAATGTCTGCGTGAATCGGGTGTAAGCTTCACAATGTGCAAGTCCTCAGAAGCTACAGGTGCTCATGTCGGCATGACAAGTCATTCTATGGACACGCAGTTCGTCACATGAACTAACACCAAAGCCATACACATCTGCTAAGAGTATCTTTCAGTCACTAGTCCCATTACAGAAACAGAAACATGACTTATGCTTAAGGAGTAAATCTAATGAAAAAAAAATTTGGGCAATTCTCAAAGTAAAAAGATTTATTATTTTAACAAATTGCTTGGTATAGAAAGGCTATCCTTTCATCTAAAAGGCAAATTTTATGTTAGAACCACGGGTTCATATCCACCTTCTGGTCTAGAATAGAGATGCCTTTAAGCAAAATAAATTAAATCACATACTAAGTAAGTAAAAACATGCACACGCAAAAACAACATTCTAGTCTGCTTTATATCAAGTTATTCCTCTCAATAAGATAAAGGTTTCAAGATGCAAACTGTTAATTAATGCAGAGAATAGGGACTGAAAGCCAAAAGTTTTTTAATAAAGTAAAGTAACTGCGCTTGAAACATACACTTCCTGTAAGTGGCTACTCTTCTTAGTTGAGCACACACATACACAAAGCCTACCATTCAATACCGTGCAAATCTGCATACCATGTAACTTTGGTTAAGACATGTTTAGCTTCTATCAGACACATCATGGAAGCTACACAAATGATTATAAACATAATAATGAGGTAAGTTCAAAGTCTACTAGTGCAAAAAGCAAGCGCTGCCCAAAGCAAAGCACATAAATTAAATGAAGGCAGAGTGAAGCTCTCCCCACAGGAGCTGCTGGATTAATCAACCAGCGCTGCTCCTTGTAAACACTGCTTGAAAAGTACCCATTAAATGATTAAGGATTCATGTACCTAAAAAAAGGTATTCTAACAACACCAGAGTAGCGCATTTATTTTATCTTTAGAGTTCAGAAACCACTCGTGTGTCTAATATTTTGCATATTTTCTTTAAGAGAAATTTAATTAGTGAGACACATTAATTACAAATACTGTAGTATAAAAATCCCAGTTCTTTACAAAAATTATATATTAAAATATTCTATACACTTTAAGTTAGTAACTGATATATATATATGTATATCAAGTCTCCACAATTAGATCCATCTTCATTGGGCATATCACACAGACAGTTGGAGGGCGCAGATACTCAGTCACCCTAACCGGCATGAAGTTGTGTGGTGTCAGAAGCTAGACCTGTGCTCTCGCAGTTACTGCAGCTCTCAGTCTAAAATGTCTTTCCTGCAGTTATTGCTCTGTACATTCTCACTTCCAAACCAAGTGGTCAAACTCTAAGGTTTCAAAAGGTGTAAAGTACGTTACCTGTAGCCAAGTGGTCACAGAATTATCGTCTCTGAGGTGGCAAGGAGCCTAAATACGCTGGCATTTAAAAAAAAGCTTATACAATTTTGAGGTAAAAATAATGCAAAAATAAAACATCTAGAGCATTTACAAAATCTTACAAATGTTTAAAACACTGTTTGAAAACTGTGTCCTGTTAAGGTGCTTCTTTCTTTCTTCAAGAGGAGGACATACTCTTTGATTTTTAATAAAGTGATGGAAAAACAGAGTCATTAAGACCGCTGACATATGACACTGTCAGGGAGACACTCAACTTCTACGGAAAGTACAAAATTTTAGAACTGAAAGGGACCTTAAAGGAAACTCTAACTCCCTCACTTGCTAGTGAAGAAATTAAAGGCCAGATAGAGTAAGTGCTTTAGCTAAAGATATATTCAGATATATTGGTAAAGACTATCCACTATCCTTTCTTATATTTTGTTATGATTCTCAGAAAAAAACAAACCCAAAAGCAGAGTTCTTGAACTTGCCTTTCTCTTTCTTTTAATTTATTAAGCTTGTGATAACTATAAATACTAAAATTGGAATCATAAATCCTATGCACTAGGACACAGCTGATAGAAGACCACCTCTCACGGAATAAAGTCGGAGGGTACTCAGACAGGGCATTTACAACGAAGAAACCATTCACCACAGCAAGGTGTACAACAGCCAGTTATGAGACTCATCTCAGTAGCTGCAGGATGACTGAGTTACATAGCCTTTATAAAAGATAAGGGGTAATATGGCCTTGTGGCTTTTATTTTGGTTTGCTTTTTTTTTTTTTTTTTTTTTTTAATAAATAGCTATATGGGTAAGGAAGAATCCATATACTAATTTTCAGTCTTTGCTTCTTTCTATCTTTATTTGGATCTAAAAGTGAGCAAATACATTTTAAGAACAACTTACAAACTCAAATTCATAACTGCTAGAAATACAGTCAGAGAATATTCTCAAAGAACAGATCTTCATAACCAGTTACTAATAAATAACCATCACAACAGCTTTAATAAAAACAACTCAACTCAAAGGTGCTTTCTTATTGTTACCTTGAAGCCATCGAACTTGTGTGGCTGGTCCATAGCCCTTTTCATTCTTTGCTGATATCCTGAATACAATGGCAGGTCTGGATGTATAATCAATATGTGCATTTGCAAGCTGCCCAGCAGTTACTATACATGAGGTTTTAAGACCACAGTAGATCCTCATGAACACAAGCTGGGTTGGATTATCTTGTACCTGTGCTGTGCGTATAGCCAAGTAAGCTGAGTATTCCAAAATATTTCCAGAAGGTGAAGCTGGAGGCTCCCAGGAAAGGTGGATACCTTCAACATTCTTGAAAAGAGGAGGAAACAGGTGAAGACTCTCCAGTTTCCTCTATTATCACTTCTGTATATTAACTCAGAACACTTGCTTCTGTCACCTCACTAGATATCAGAGCTCTTATTGATGATGAAGACTTTACCTTAACTGGCTTTACAGTTTACACACTTTTCACAAAGTGAAGCTGAAATATCCACAGTCTGCCTATCATATTCCCCCAAACAGGATTTTCTTCTTTAACAAAGAACAAGGCTTATTATAAAATATAATCGAATTCCATATGTTCTAAAATTTAAAACTCTCCAAAGTGAATTCTGGGTGATGTAACCAGGACAATGCAAACTGAATCCCAGTCCTTCTGTGGCTTGCATGCTGTAATTTTACTTGCAATTTGGTACTGAAAAATAATACCATGTATGGCTGCCAAAACATACTTCTAAATATTTAATCTACCTTTTTCAGGTATCTTTCACAAGGCTGGTAATAATTCTAAACACAGAAGTTTCATGCCATTTACATCACCAACAAGTCTTGCTGTATCTGGCAGATTACCTTGGAAATTCGGACTGTAGAAGGAGCTCCAGGAAACCCAGGGATACACGTTTTAAATTCACTGATTTTACTGAAAGGGCCTATTCCACAACCATTGATTGCAGCAACTCTGAATTTATATACTGTTCCTGGAACAAGATCCTGTTTCTTAAGCAAACTGTAGTCAGGTACATCTGCATTTCCTATCTAAAATGTAAAATATACAAAAGTCAGAAAAAGGTACACTTACTACTTCAAAGTTATAATTATTCAATTTTTATTAAACAACAAAACTTTTTAAGAATGAGCTGTATTTTAGGGACCCAGTTCCATCACGTATTTCCCTTTCTCAAACAAAGAGCAAAAGTCTTTATAGAACCATTAAGGCCCTGCCTGAACCAGAGATTCTTATCCAGAAGAAAGACGCCTTTTCCAGATCTGAACTGCTGACTGTAAGGAGAAAGGCAAGAGAGTTGTGCACATGAGAGGCACCGAGGCAGGAAAACAAAGCGTAACAAAAGCTAGAGGTGACATCACAACAAACAAAACGAAGACCCCATCCCTGTGTGCGCTTAACTGGGAGGAGACGCTGAGACCTGCTGTCACAGAATGATCATCCTAGAGACAATACCATTTACAGACAGAGAGAGAGCTTGAAGGAAAAGGAGTGACTAACACGTAGGGTAGAGTATCTTAAAAAACTCTATTCAGGACGCCGGATAAATGTTAAATGATGATATACTCTTGGGTAGCAATATCCTAACATCTAAAGGATATTAAAGGGGTGCACCACTACCACCCCAAGGGGTACAAGCAGTATTTTAAATTCTAATTTGGGAGGATTTTTAGAGCATGCACATAATGAACTATCTTATGGACAAGACTTAAATCTAAAACATGAAATCAATGTATACACATAAAATGAAGGCAATTTGATACAAATATTTCTAGTGCCCTTTTATTTTGACAGAGGCTCATCAAATGAAAACATATCATGTTTGATAAAATTTCAGATTTTCCAGCATTTCAGATTTCAGATTGTTGGGTTAGACATTTCAGACTTGTAGTCACATTTGGCATCTACTCCCTTGTCAAAACTCAGTTACTATCCAACACACTTAGCACAATGGCCTGTTTCAGGCTCGGCAGGCTTATGCCTCACATGCTTCTCCAAGCACACAAGACTGGAGACTTTTTTTTTCCCCCTTCGTTTTTTGAGACAGGGTTTCTCTGTGTAGCCCTGGTAAAACAGGCTGATCTCTCAGAGATCTGCTTGCCTCTGTCTCCCCAGTGCTGGGATTAAAGGGGTATGCTGCCATCACTCGGCTGAGACTTTTTTATAGCCCTTACTTTATCTGACCAGCCCAGAATGTTACACCTTGGAACCCAGCTCAATTACACCTGTAATCTTAGTAACTGGGAGGTAGAAGTAGGACAATTAGGAGTTTAAGGGCAGCCTTGACTGCATGAGACTATCCCAAAAAAGAAAAGAAACACACCTTAGTCAATGTAGGATATTTTTTTAAATAAATTGTTTGTGGCATGTTTATAAAAGCAGCACTAAAGAGTATAAGGTGATTACATATACAAAGCTAAATAATATACTGTGGAAATTTCAGCCCTTCAAATATCTCAATTATCAAAATAATCTAACTCTCAAGGTTCATAATTTACTTTTTATATATTTAGCTTTTTGAAGTGCTAGGAATTGTAGCTAAATTTACATACATGCTAGACAGGCATTCTGCTAGTTATATTCTCAGCTCTCAAAGTGTAGAAAATTTACCAAGTTACCTTTGACATACTTTGCTTTCCTTTTGGTAGCAAATAAAACTGGCTCACCAAAGCTGTATTGTTTTTAAAAATTCCCACATCACACCATTGTTGTTCTGCTTTCAAAATGGCCACTGGATTTGAAGGTGTCTCTTTCTAATTTCAGAGAAAGGAAAATTTATGAAGACCTTATTGAGCATAAAAATATCAAGACTTAAGCAACCCCGTGCAATGATCTATAAGTGGATAAACAGCACACGCTACAAGCTCATAATAAACAAGGTCTTAACAGACTAGGTCAACTGACAATGAAGAGGATGCTAATTAAACACAGGTGTAACAGGTACTCTCCCTCAGGAGCTTTGCTACTATCAACTGACTGCAGTTAGCATGCTTCCCAACCAGTGATAAGTCAAAACGCCAGCTCTTTTATAGAACACTGCCGTTTCAGAGACCCTTTAGAGAAATGCTACTATCTGCTCCAAAAGGAACAGGTAGAAAACTCCATTTCAAACTGGCTTTTTCCCTAGATTCAAAACCAATGAGTAGAGATCCAATGATCTTTGTACTTGAAATACCTGTGTTTCTCCAAACCTAAAAGGAGAAAAAAATTTCAAAGCTAAAATGCAATTTGAATATATTTCAATATATGCTAAAAAGAGGAATATATTTAACTGTTTTACATTTCTTTGCTCTGCTTTAAAAACAGACTTCTTCTAACTTAAGCTACTTTTAGTGATAAGTGAATTATACTTATCCCTGGAACTAACCTTTTAAAGCCATCTTCTTATAAATGAGACACTGTTTCCAGAAGCTCAAAACAAATGTGCACTTCAGTTATTTATTTCTGTCTTAAATATACAACAGCAGAGGTACATGCTTATCATTCACAGTTTTTGTTATTTAAACTAGCACACACGACCAAGTGAACTAACTAGAAGAGCATTTAAAGGTTAAGAGCAGCTTTACACCTGTCCCCATTTGCTAAGGCTTTCAAACTCTTCAACTTTTATAAAACACCTGGCTCCAACTGAAATAAACACAATTGTGGCTGGTAACCTCATTAAACAGATTTAAAAGGAAAATCTTTTCATTTAATAATCCTTCCCTGAGAAAAGTCTACAGACATGGACCTAACATTCTAGAAGGTGAACACTTGATGAAGGAAGATACCAGATGAAAATGCCAAAAATGAAAGGAAAAAACTATGGACAATTCTTAAAAGGCTCTAAAAGGTTAGCAGCAAATCAAATCAAATAACCTCAGCAATAAAATGAAATTCCTTTTTAAAGCCCTAAACACAGTATGTATGCATGTATGTGTGATCCTCATATTTATCTAATTAAGGCAAGCCTGGTGTTATCTGTGAGGCACTTTGCATTCAAATTTGGTGGTGTGTAGATCCATTATGGCCATCTATAAAACAACTCAATGTCCAATTTTTGAGCTAGCCTACATGTATGCCAATCTATTCTTGCAATGTTCTGCTGTGCTTCTATGAAGTAGCTACCCAAGTACTTCTGTTCCATAACAAATTCTATCTTTTAACCATTAATGTAATATACATTAACGCACACATATGTATGTTCATTTCAACATACATAAAATATAAAAAGCATGGAGAAGAACATGAAAATTATTTATAGCCTCACATCCCAGAGATAGTCAACTAGCAGTTGAGGTGCATTGTGAGTTGGGACACTGAGAAAGTGAATATGTGTATTAAGTGCATTTTTACATCAAAATTGGACTTCAAAATATGAATTATTATTGTATCAAGTTTTTTCACCAAATATATTATGAATATTTCCTACTTACCAATTTATTTTTAAATTTATATCAATTCCTTACTACATGAGACCTGAGAACCTTGTTGTTAAAGCACACATACTTATTTACAGCATGCATCACCACGAGGTCATGTACTTACAGAAGATGGCATTCCTGTAGCATGCACCTCCACACGGCTAATCTTACTTGCAGGCAGAGCACATATTTCATCAACTGAAAGTCAAACCATTGTTAAGTATTAAATAATCATTCAGACATATTAAAACACAGTTCATAAATATACAGGTATTCAACACTACCACTTAAACTAGTCCATACAGTGTTTTACCATGATTAAAAGAACCATAAAACTGGGGAGATATGGACATGTCTCAATCATTCAATCTCAGAACCCATGTAAAATCCTGGGCATAGTGGCACATGCTCCTATTGTCCAAGAGCTGGGGGAAGCAGAGAAAAAGGCAGATCTCTGCAGCTTATTGGTCCACTTAGCTGAATTGGCAAGCTCCAGGTAAAAATTAGAGACCCTATATCAACAAACAGAGTGGAGAGTGAATAAGAAAGACAAAGTGTCCCTGTGAAAGCATGTGTATGGTGTGCCTACATGTACATGTACACACTCACACACACACACACATGCGCACACAAACTAGGAAAAATAGCTAGAGGAATCAGTAATAAATAATCACTCAAACTAATCATTATGTTCCTTTCATAAGGTCTGTTGACTAGCTATAGAGAAAGAGGATGTTTACCAAAGGAGAAAGACAGTTCTTATAACAAGAGAACAAGTGACAAAGTTAGAAATCAATCAAGCTTGGAGGACTGTCAATCTTCTGGACAATTCTTTCCTAAGGAAGAAGGCTGCTGGATTTACTCATAGAAGAGGAAGCGTGCTGCATCTTAGTGGATGCTAATCTAAATACTACACAACGGAGCAAGGAAGGAACAGACTGGGATGGCTGTAGCTCAGTGTTGCATAAGGATGATCCTATGTTCAATTCTTAACACTACAGTCAACAAAACTTGTCAAAAATTTGAGCCTAGTAAGAGCTATAATGGGTGCAGAGACCCACAATAATAATCTCAGCACTCAGTAGGCTGAGGCAGAGATCGAGTCAGGATCTCACAGTCAGGAGATCAGTTGGGCTATATAGTGAGATCTTTTTTAGTTTTTTTGACACAGGGTTTCTCTGTTGTAACTCTGGCTGTCCTGGAACTCACTCTGTAGACCAGGCTGGCCTCGAACTCAGAGATCCACCTGCTTCTGCCTCCCAAGTGCTGGGATTAAAGGCATCATCTTACAAAAAAACAAAAATGTCAAATAAATAAAAAGACTTAACTGCTTCATGATTTACTCCACGGTGAAATGCAATTCCCACCTACATTGGTAACTCTGATGATTTATAAGCAATAAATGGTTCAAAATACAGTATGTGAAACTTATTCCCAACCTTTAGATTTGGTACTGAATGTTGCTAGTGAAGTCTCATCTTTAACAACTGCCCCATTTGTACTGGATGATTCAATTTTAATGCTCTGCTGGGTTACCATAGTTTGTATGCTGGAAACAATACTGGATACCGAAGTTTCAGGAATTACTGTTCTTAAGTCCAGGCAACTACTTAATACACCTACATTTGCTGAAGTATGAGGACCTGAGTTTAAACGGAAAAGATTGTTAGTATAAACCTGGAGATTCAGGAGTCTTACTGCTTTTGCTGTGTACTCTTGGTGCTTTCAGTTTTAAAAGTCATAAACAGGAGAACTGCTCACAGCACTAATACAGATAACTACAGGTACAAGACGTTTAGAAAAAGTGCACTGGACCCATCATGGATGTCTAGTGTCTCAGTTTCCTCTTCCACTCTAAATACTGAAATTTTGGCTATTAAACTATAGATCAAATTATTTTGTCACTCATTTTAGGGTGTGTGTGTGTGTGTGTGTGTGTGTGTGTGTGTGTGTGTGTGTGTGTGTGTGTGTGTGTGTAGGGGTTTTCAGGCATGAATTTCCTCAATGTTTTACCTTTTCCTGCCCTAAGCTAAAAATGTCTTTATGATCTGATCCATTCTGTCTTCTTTCCCATTATGGAAGATAAACAGTGATAGCCACACATATCTTTTTAAGGCCTGCCTCTTTCTGTGATTCTATTCATTCATCTCACAGAATGTTATGTTCACCTCTATAGTAAAGGGAAACAGGCAGGTTCATGCCACATGAACTTCTTCATCTGGTAACCATACAATTACAAAGAGTCTCAAACTGTGATGCCCTAAAAAGGAAAGAAGAGGAGGAAGAAGAAGAGGAGGAGGAAGAGGAGACGAGGAAGAAGAAACACCTCCCACACACACAACATTTATCTTTTTCTAAGCTAAGGGTCCCTTTTCTCATTTTCTTCAGTTGGGTTACCTTCTTCAGTAATGTTTTCTACCTGGTGTTCTAAGCTGATCTTCCCTCTCCCTGAATGTAACCTGTGTTGTAAAGACCAGTCACAAATCACTCACCAGTCAAGAACATATGACCCAGGCATGGTACTGACTGTTGGGAATCCAGCAGTGAACATGTCTACAAGGTCTCCGCCCTTGTAAAACTTACTATTTTAGATAATGTCTACATTTTTATTTATAGCTAAAAACTGCTTTCTAGACCCCAGACCTATATATTAAACTTCCCAGTATGTTCCTTAAGTACCACAAGTTCCTGAAGTTCAAAGTTGAATATTCTTCCTAATGTGTTCTCACTCCTATAATTTCCATTTTGGTGAAGAGCAGTGTACATTCTGATGTCCAACTAAAAACAGTCTAATTCGACTCACTTTTTCTTTCATAACCAACCAGTTGCCAAGTTTAATTAATACACCTTTCTAAGAGCCTCTTATTAAAATTTTTCCCTACTCTTATCTTACCCACTGTTTTGTTTTTATGCACATTCATCTGAGTCCTCAGAAGAACTGCTACTCATTTCCTAAAATGTCTCTTTCTCTGGTAAAATCAGAGGATTCTTTCAAGAACACAAATCCAATTCTATCACTCCTTCACTCCTGAAAATATACACTGGCAGTTATTCCAGTCTGTAAAGAATATCAAAGTCCTTGAAACCTAAGACTGGGTAGCCAGTCCCTGATACAGTGTTTATGATGTGTGAGGCACTGGTCATACAACTTCTGGCTTTGCCATCTGCTCAACACCAATTTTACTTAAGATTTGGAAATCTTCAGCTCAAATTTGTTTTCAAGCATATAAAATTCTTTGTAAGACAGAAAATTACAAATAAGAAATTTTAAACTGGAAGTTTAGGATCAAGCTTATCTATACTAAATAATTTCTTTGTATCAAGAAAGCAAGTAACTTTATCAGATGTAGCAGACCATGCCTATAATCCCAGCACTTGGAAGGGTGAAGCAGGAAAATCATAGGAGTTTGAGGCCAGCTAGCCTAGGATACATAGTGAGTTCTAGGCCAGCCTGGGCTACAGAGTGAGTCTATCTCAAAACAAACAAACAAAAACAAAAATGGATAGATATATTCCTCTTGTATAAGTGGTACAATGAAAACAGCATAGGATATAACTTTTCTACAGTATTTTCATCTACAGTGGACTCAAAATGAAAGTAAAAAGAATGTTTAACCTGTTGTATTTGAGTCCATAAACAATTAGATTTAGAACAGCTAGCACAATGTCTTTTGTTGTTTATTGGTTTTTGTTTGTTTGTTTTGTTTCTTGAGACAGGGTTTCTCTGTGTACCCTTGGCTGTCCTGGAACTCAGTCTGTAGACCAGGCTAGCCTCGAACTCAAGAGATCCACCTGCATCTGCCTCCCAAGTTCTGGATTTAAGGGTGTGTGCCACTACTGTCCAGCAAGAAAGCTATGTTTCTATTCCTAGGATGTACCAGAAAGAAACAAACAATACTTGCTATATATCTCAATGGCATATCAAATATAGCCTGGCTTGGTGGATCATGCCTACAATCTCAACATGCAAGAAGATTGCCACATGTTTAGGTTAGCCTAGGCTACAATACTGAGTTCCAGGTTAGCATGGGCTACAGAGTGAGATCCTGTTTAAAAAAAAAAAGCAAAACCAAAATAACCTAAAAAACAAAACAAAATACAACAGAATATTCAAATAAAAAGAATCACCAAATTATGATTTGTCTTGTGAATGCAAGTGATTAACAGTTCCCATAACTGAATTACCTTAACTTAGATACTTGCTACACAACTATTTACCAAAGAACAACTTTATCAAGCACAGATCTTGGCACTTTGGAAACAGAAGTAAGATAAACAAACTCAGATAGTTAAAAAATGACCAGCAAATAAGTACAGGGACCATCACCCTGACCACATTGGCCAACCTCAATGTCACCAAGAATTTCCCTGACTGAAATCTCATACTTAAAATTTGTCAAATTGTCAACTAGCTTCACTATGAGGAAAATGATCAAAACCATGTAACATAAATACTTGCCTTTAATCCCAGCACTCAGGAAGCAGAGGCTGATGGGTCACTGTTAGTTCCAGGCCAGCCAAGGCTACAAAGCAAGACCCTGTCTCAAAACACACACACACAAAAAGCCACCCACCAAAACACTGTAATATTTTTTTCAGTAACTCTACAATTCCCTACCAATGTTAAAGGTTTAATTTTATGTAAAATGCAACCTTATACCTTCATTCTTCCACAGCATCTCCGCCATACAACTGTTATTATTAGAAGCATTAGGTGCCAAAGGTGAATGCAAACCAGCATTGGAATCTGTTGCTCTGAAATCTGGTTTGTTTTTCACTGAAGTTCCCTTCATGGCTTCATGTTCAGTTTTTGCACTGTTTAATGTATCACTAACCTACAAGAAATAAGATAGTTTATCATAGCAAATAATGTTCAATGAAATAGTACATGTAAAAAAAAACAAGCAAAACAACTTACAAGTACAAGCACAATTGGGGAAGTAAGTTTATCAATAGGAGTGGTAGTGCACACCTGTAATTCCAGTAATTTGAGAGACAGGGCAGGAAGCTCCAGGGCTCTAGGCTAGCCTGGGTTAGGAAATAAGATTCTCAAAACAACAGAAACTCAAACTTAGCAAAATGTAAAACATTTAAAATTATACCCCTAATTTTTATACAATCATTTTTAAATTATTTATCTATATGAGTGCTCATGTACACCTGCATGCCAAAAGAGGCCATCAGATCCCATTATAGAGGGTTGTGAGCCACCATGTGATTGCTGGGAATTGAACTCAGGACCTCTGGAAAAGCAGTCTGTGCTTTCAACCAGTGAGCCATCTCTCCATCCCCTAGAATCATTCTTTAAACTAGTACTTTTAGATTTTTTTTCATGTAATCTTTCATGCTCCAAAGACTGTATTTTTAGTTTAGCTTTTTCAAATAGTGGCTAGTATTACAAGTAAATACTTATGTAACATAGGCAAGGCCATGAAAACTGCGCAGCTTAACATTTTTACTAGCGATGTTTTTAACTGGCTGTGTGTGAGGGCACACACATGCCATGGTGAGCGCGTACAATCAGAGCACAACTTTACGGAGTTAGTTTTCTCCTCCTGCTTTTATATGGGATTGAACTCCGGTAGTCAGGCTTGCATAGCAAGTTCTTGACTTACTGAACTATTTGGTTAGCTCTTATTCAATTTTTAAAAAACAAATTGGAAACATAGAGAAGAAATCTGATGACTCTTAAAAGAAAATTTTCAGCAAATGAATTATTCTGTATGAATGAGTTTTACATATAAAGATTCAATATACTACACATCAATATTACTGTTGTAATACTATTTGTATTATAATATAATATTATTATATTAATATTACTATTAAATATTTGGTCAGAAGCCTTCCTGATGCTGAGCCTGGTTATACAGACGTGTAATTCCAGCTACTTAAGAGGTTGAGATAGAGGAGATGGGAGCAGGGAAGAAGAGATGAAAGAGGAAGGAAGGAAAGATGAGAGACAGGGAAACTTTAGAAGTGACATTTTCATTTACCTCCCTAAATATATTATAATGAGCACACGTAAACTTTACAGCAGTTCACATTATCGATGGCAACATCATCAATTATATGGAAGGAACCATAAAATGACTGCCTCCTCCAGATACTCCAGCGCTGCTGTTGTTTTACTCGTGTGTTTGTATGTGCGTGTGTATACTCACTGAGCCATCTTGCTGGCCTCTAGATATAGGATTTCTTTTAAAATTGCTGTTTTAGTTGCTGACTTGAGTTTTACAAAAACCATTACATAAATTTTGGCTTACAAGGAGAGAATTAGGACAGAATTTCCAACAATGTATGGAATGGCCCTAAACATGTACTGTCATTTTGTCTACAATTAATGTGAAGTGACATTCTCAGGATTTATAATCATAAATCAAAACAGTCATCAATTTTCAAAAGCATTCAAGATCTTCTGAATCCTCCAGTATTAAACATTCAGCCAAAATTTAAGTATGTAAAAATTAACAATACACAACCATTTCATCAGTATACACATTTGCTTTTATCTTTTAATAATGGTAAAATTAGGAGAAATGGAGAAGGAGACACTGTGGTTGGAAAGTATTGTATGAGAGAAAAAAATGCTAAAATTGCATATATATCAAATAATTGTTTTAAAAAGTAATTTCTCAGGCTGAGGAGATGACTTAGTTGATAAAGTGCTTTCAGTACAAACATGAGGACCCAAATTCAATCACCCAGGACCCAAATCAAAACTCATGTGAAAAAGTTGCATGCAGTGGCACATGCCTGTAACCCCAGAGAGGAGTAGGAGAGGAAAGACAAGAGGACCCCTGGGGCCTGCTGGCCAGCCAGTATAGCTGAAGTTACAAGACCCAGGTTCACAGAGAGACCCTATCTTAAAATACACAGTGGAGAATGGTTGAGGAAGACATCTGATGTTGACCTCTGCTCTCATGCTTTGCATATACATGTACACTTGCATATGCAAGTACACAATACATTTCTCTATGAGTTATTATTAGAAAATACTTCACTTGTATGCTTATTTTATATACTTACATATTGGATTGTGCAAATTTTTCTTGAGCGAAAAAACAAAAAGGGGTTTTGAGTTGAAAAAGCTTAAGAGGCCTGGACTACAGCATTAAGAAGGGCTCCAGGAGACAAAAAAGAAGTTGCTTCAGATGTTGAAATTTAAATGTGAATTAATTATAGGATAGGAAAAATAAGAAAATGAAAAATGGAGACAACTAACTACAGGCAAAGCAAAGATGTACATGAAGGAATACTAATAGCACAATACATAACTCATCTACAGATAAGTCATTATCATAACACAAACATCAAGTCTAAAAGTATTTCAGGGTTGGAGGGGAGGGGAGAGTGGGAGGAGGGTATCGTCAAATCTTCATCTTCCATTATTTTTCTGTAAGTGTAAGTGTGTTTATGCATGTAAACAGGATAGGGTTAGGGTTAGGGTGTGTGGAGACCAGAGGACACCTCGGCCATAGTTCCTTGGGAATGCTGTTACCTTGTTTTTTGAGACAGAACCCCCCACCCCCGGCCTAGAATTTGCCAAGGAGGCTTGACTAGCTGGCCAGTGTGCCCTAAGAATCCTCCTGCTCCTGCCTCCATAGTGCTGGGATCACAAGCACTCACCACCACTCCCAGTTTTCTCATCCTCTTATTGAAGTGATCAAAAGCTAGAAAGTAAAGGCATGGCAAGATTAAGGATTTATTGTTGTTGCTCTTTTTTTAAAGTTTTTTTTGGGGGGAGGGTGTTTCAAGACAGGTTTCCCTGTTTTAACTCTGGCTATCCTGGAATCCTGGAACTGACTCTGTAGACCAGGCTGGCCTGGAACTCAGAGATCCCCCTGCCTCTGCCTCAAGTGTTGGGATTAAAGGCGTGTGCTACCACACTCAGCTAGGATTTTACTTGGACATTGTTAGATACTAAAAGGAAACTAGACTGGTCTAAAAGAGCTATCTTTAGCAAGATCCAACAACAGGGAAAGGCAAAAGGCAGTCACCCATTGTCTTATCAGAAACCATACAGTTCCATCGAGCTTAGGAATACAGACACATATAATATTAATGACACGTGTATACACATAATATAAATGTAGTTTGTCTACTAAAACAGGCTACTCACAAACTGTGTAAGCAAAACTTATAATATCTCCTTCCTGGAAAACTACAGTATTTTCTTTATACTCTTGGTCCCCAGTCATGCTCACAACAACTATACCTCATCCCTTACCATGGAAAAGAATCACTGGTTTCAACAGCAGTTTCCCAAGTGAAAATAGATTTTTTTAATAAGCCGAACCATTAGCTTCCACAAATACCATGACCATTTCAAAAACAACAAGTAAATGCATGGAAGTTGTTCAGTTTAGCTACTAATATTCTTTGGTAAACAAAATACACAGTAAAATATGCAAATACACTTAAATTATATTTTATAGATTCAGAATAAATGTATGTGTGATATCTAGGAATGTCACAATATAAACATATATAAATACTTTTTTTTTTGGTTGAGAAAGGGTTTCATGTAGTTCAGGCTGACCCTGAACTCATCAGTACAGCTGAGGTGGCCTTGATCTTCTGAACCTTCTGGCTCCATCTCTCAAAGGCTAGGATTACAGACATGCACCACCTTGCCTGACTCCCAGGTATCAATTTAAATAGAATAGCATCCAATGCCATATGCATGAAACTAGGCTTCTCTTTGACAAAGTTTTTAAATTCAGGCATCTGTCATAGTAAGTCTGTCAAACCTTTCTTCTTTTATTTTTGTGGTCTGTGCATGCTACCAAGTACTTTAACACTGGGCCTCATCCCCAGCCCTGTGGGCTGTCCAACATCTCAGAGGTGATTCTCATACAAAGCCAGGACTAATGACCCTTATTCAGAGGAATATGAAAAAAAAATCTCGATAAAAACTGTGACTAAAGCCATAAATATTCATTTGTCATCACAGATGCTTCAACTTACACTGTTATGAAGGATGCTATTACTGCCTTGTCTGTGAGGATCCATCCTGCCTCCTGTAGGAATGAGAAAGTTCACACTGATATGCTCTTAATTAGCATCCATAAAATATGTTGTAAATATTTTTAAATTTACATATTAAAGATTAAAATATCGTCTTTATCCAGTTTATCTTATTTCTTATAGTTTACTTAATAGTTGCTGACATCCTTCCTGGAGAGTGTAACAAATTTTGTTACTTTCCAAGGACCTGTTCAATTAAAAATACTTTCAAAACAATGAAATATTTCTGAAAGCTAATTAAAAACATGTCTGGAACTCAAGTAATCTAACTTTTAAAAGTGTACCAGAATGAACTGCAGGAAAGTACTCTATGTACCTGTCTGAGTTCTGCTACAGCAAATGGTAAGACAGCCAGGTTTCAGAGCTGAAGCTCAGGAGAGCTGGCTTACCAGGTATATATCAGGACATCATAAAAATTCATGCATTTCCCTAAAGCAAGCACAATCACAGGCTTTTCTGCAGTATGCTTTTACAAAAGCACATGAGCAGACATGCATTCTTTAAGCATGACACTTATTTTACCTAGCATATTTGGTGCTGCTGAAGAATCAGATGATGCAGCTTGGTATGGCAAGTCAGTATTCAACTGCAAAAGATAGCCCTCAACAGTAGGCACTTCATCCCACTTGACATGGAAAGAGTTGGTAGTAGCTTTGATCAACTGGACTTGTGATGGTGCTGGTGGTTTCTCTAAAGAAAAGTATCATATAACGCCTTTAATTTCAAATGCAACACAGTTTTGGTGGACAGAAACTTTGAGAACACCAGCAATGAGCACTGTACCTGTTTACTGAAGATACTTAAACAAAGCTAGAGTTAGTCAAATCAAAATGGTTTGAAGCTCTGATTTTACTCAATTTCTTACACAAATACAGTCCAATACCAATTTATTTGAGTCATTAGATTCAGAATGAAAAAATGTTTAATTCTAAAAGTCTGAAAGTCTACCCTGAACATGCCTAATTTTGTCTAAAAGGCTGAGGGGTGTGACCGAGTGTTATATAATTACTGCTTTGTTGTTTTACCTTTAGAAATTAATTTTTTTAATTAAAGAACTGACTTTCAACCAATAACATACAGGCTAGAAATACTATTAGCAAAGACGGCTTGGAACTATTTTGGGAAAATATGAAGTTTTAATACCCCTTTAACAAAATCAGTATTACCCAAAACATAACCTGGAATAAAATATTGTTAACATTTCACAACACATAACAGATCTTTAAGATCTGAGATAATGTATATAAAATCTTTGTTCCTATCTTACGTGTATACTTCAGCTTCACAATTGAAAGGAAGTATGTTCCAAGCTTTGGACAGTTAGCTAAGAAAATTCAGCCTTGTGATTTGCAGTCTACAAGCCTGTCACTCAGCTGTCCAGAACAAGTCCAGTATCTACCTTCATTTTAAAATATTATCTCTTTAAAATATTTTTTTAAGATTTAGTTATTTATGTCTGAGTGTTCTGTCTGCATGTATTCCTGCATGCCAGAAGAGGGTATCAGATCCCAGTATAGATGGTTGTGAGCCACCATGTGGTTGCTGGGAATTGAACTCAGGACCTCTGAACTCAGTGCTTTTAAACACCGAGCCATCTCCCCAGGCTCTGTAAAATATTTTTAATCATTATTCTATGTATATAGGTATTTTGGGTTCATGTATATCTGTGTATCATGTGTATGCCTAGAGCACAAAGGCCAGAAGTGTCAGATCCTCTGGAATTGAAGTTACAAGATGCTTGTGAGGCACCATGTAGGTGCTGGGAATTGAACTCTGGTCCTGTGGAAGAGCAGCCTTGTACTCTCAACTGCTGAATCATCTCTCCAGCCTCAAAAGTATCTTTTTACTAAGGATCAGCAACATATGGCCAATAGGCCATAGCCAATGTAAGACTGTTTCCTAAACAAGCTTTGCTGAAATACAGGACTCATTTTTAAATATATTTTGCCTAGGGCTTCTTGCATGTTTCAATATATGTTAGGAGAGTCACATGGCCTGAAACATCTACTATCTGGCCTAGTTCCGTCAACAATTCCCATATAAAGTTCTCTATCGTCCTACTAACAATCCTAGCTATGTTTTTTCTCAAAGTAAGGCAACTAATACCTGAATAAAAGCAAGCATCTGGAAAAGCCCAGGAAGTAGACAACACATATATTAAGATAGAAGATATAGAGGGAATTTTTAAAATGTAAATCTTGAAATAAATTTCTATAAAACTAAGCAAAATGAGTTTCCAGACTGAAAGGACCACTGAGTACTCCACACAACATATTCAAAACAAATACACAGGGCTGAAGGATTGGCTAGAGAACACATGCTGTTCTTCCAGAGAACTTGAGTTTACTGCCCAGCACACAAATCAGGTGGGTGACAGCCATTTGTAGCTCCCACTCCAGGGGTCAGATGCCTCTGGCTTCTGCAGGCTCCTGCACAAACTTTCACATGCTAAAATTCAGATGTACATACCTACAAATAATAAAAAATAAAAAATAAAAGCTTCTTTAGAAACAAACAAACAGGCAAGGAAAGAATGGTAGCACATATCTACAGCAGGAGGATTGCAAACTTGAGGCCTCTTGGGCTATGTTGGAAGACTCGGTCTAAATAAACAAACAGAAACAAACCGCCAGTATCATAAAATTTTAAAATTGCAGGAACAGAAAAAAAAATTCCAAAAGCTTCTAGAGACAGGGGGAAGGGAAAAGAAAAGGCCATGTTAAAACAAAACAAAAACCTAAACACTGGAAAATGCTGGAAGAAAAATGTAGGAAGACACCTCAAGTCACAGGCATGAAGACTTTTAAAATAGGACTCTGCCATTCAGGAAAGAAAACAATTACTAACAAACGGGACTGCGTGAAATTGATTTCTGCACAGTAAAGGAAGTGCTAGCCGAGTGGAGGCTGCCTGCGAGATGGGAGGTCTCTGTTATATGTGAAGGGCTGTCGCTTAGAGTATCAAGGAGCTCAGAGACTCAATGACAAGAAAACAAACAAATCAAAAACTGGGATGAGCAGCAGGGAATTTTCAAAAGAGGAAATAAAAATGGCTAATAAATATTTTAAAATGTGTCCAACATCCCTGGCCATCAGGAAAATGCATATTAAAACTACTTGAGATTCTGTCTTATCCCTGTCAGAACGGTTATTATCAAGAAACCAAATGACAGCAAACATGAAGGAGGTGGGGGAAAGAGAAACAGTTATTCCTTGCTGGTCAGAGTGAAAACTGGTTTAGCCATTAGAGAAATGAGCAGGGCGATTCTCAAAAGGCTGAAGACAGAACTCCCACTTGGTCTAGCTACACCACCCCTGGCCACCCCCCAAAGGACTTTACCCTATTATTGTACTGTATGCATTGCAGCAATGCTTCCTCATCTATGCCCATGGTTTCTCTATTCAGAACAGCAAAGAGATGGATCAGACTAAATGTCCATTAAGAGGAAAAAAAACAGTGAAAAAGTGTTACATACACACAGAGTTATAGTTTAAAAGAAAAATAGATGGAACCGGAAAAATAAGTGAGGTAACCAAGGCTTAGAAACACAAGCACCACACTATACGAATATCTATGTAAAAATGAGGGGAGCAGATGCCAGGAAACAGGAAAGGGCCTGTGAGAGGGAGAAAAAATTACTTTCAGCAGAAAATTACCCTGGATTAAATCTTACTATTTTCTATGATTTAAATTCAAAAAGTCATGACTGATTAGCATCTGAGCATTTATGAGAAACCTTAAATTTCTGACTATGACAGAAGAGGCATCAGATTCCCTGGATGCTCTGTGTGTTTGTGCATTTGTATGCATGTTACCTGAGGCCAGAAGAGGGTGTCAGATCTCCTAGATGGTTCTGAGTCATCTGGGGGCTGGGAATTAAACCCAAGGCCACTGGAAGAGCAGCCAGCACTCTTAATCACTGAGGAGACTCTTGAGCCCCACAGTGATTTTAAGATTCTCTGGTTTTCAGCATAAAATTATATTTACATCAATAAGGGGGGGAGAACTGAATATATTTTCAAATGATTTGAGAATCAAAAATAAATGTATCATTTATGCAATCTTCATGAGATGTCCCATTAAACAATTGAGAAAATACAGGATTGGAGAGACAGCTCTGCGATTATGAGCACTGGCTGCTCTTTCAGGGATGCAGGTTCTGTTCTCAGCGCCACATGGTGACTCACACCTACCTGCAACTCCAGTTCCAGGGGATCCATCACCATCTCCTGGCCTCAGGGGGCACTGTACACATGTGCTGCATATACATACATGCAGGCACACACTCTTATATATAAAATAAAAGTAAATTTTTCTAAAAATAAGAAAATAAAGTAAGAAAAAGAAAATTGTGAGATCCAGGAAAATGGGAAATTTACCACAGATACAAGGCGGAAAACATCCTCAGGATGATAGCTGTACTCGATTTGTAAAGGGCAGCCATCCCAGGGTAGGGCAGGACAGTTCAAAATGTCAAAATTTAACAGAATATCTGATGCAGCTAAACATAATGAGGAAAGACTCAAAACAAATGAGCATGCATAGAAACAGTGGTAAACACATTCAAGTCTCAAACAACAAGACTGACAATTACTCTATGACAACTAAAAACCTGTGCAGGGAAGATTCAACATAGTTCCTACATAAACACTGAATATTAACCTAACAAGATTATGATTTAACTGTAGTTTAAGATAGGAGATAAAGTTACACACCCTTAATCGCAGCGCTCAGGAGGCAGAGGCAGGTGGATCTCTGTGAGTTCAAGGCCAGCCTGGTCTACAGAGTTCCAGGACAGCCAGAGTTACAACAGAGAAACCCTGTTTCAAAAAACCAAAAAAAAAAAAAAAAAAGAAAGAAAGAAAAAGAAAAATAAAAGATGGGAGATAAGGAAAGAATATGAAAGAGAGGTGAGGCATAGAAGAAGAGATAATCTTTAATTTCTATGGTAACTCATTTTTAAAAAGCAAAATCTAATTTTGTTCTTAAGACAGTGGCCATGGTCACTTAAAAAAAATCTTTTCATTTTTTAAAATTATATAATTTCACTATTCCCTCCCTCCAAACTCTCCCTATGATGGCTATTCTTAGTTGTCAACTTGACTACATCTGGAATTAGCTAAAACCCAAATGGCTAGATACACCTGTGAGGAATTTTTTTTCCTAATAAAATCATTTGAAGTGGGAACCCACTTGTAATCCGGATCTTTAATGTAGTAAGATCCACCTTTAATCTGGGCAGCACCTTCTGCTGGGCAGCCTATTTAAAGGACATAGAAAAAGGAAGCTCGCTGTCTCTTTGTCTGCTTGCCCTCACTCTTGCTGGCAAGTCCATTCTGTCACTTGCATTAGAGTCTACTCCTTCAGGATTTCAGCTTATACTGAAGACCAGCTGAGAAATCCAGCCTCATGGACTGAACAACTACTGAATTCATGATAGACAGCCATTGTTGGAAGACCTGGACCACAGTCTGTAAGCCATTCTAATAAATCCCTTTTCTTTATATATGTAGATTCATCCTATTAATTCTGTTCCTCTAGTGAACCCTGACTTGTAATACACTCCCATATACTTCCTCCCTGCTCTCTTGCAAATCTATGGTCTTTTTGTTCTTGTTATCGTTACATGCATATATTTATATGGATATACATGTATATTTCTAAATATACTTGCTCAGTCTATATAAGGTTACTTGTACATATGTTTTCAGGGTTGACCATTTGGTGTCAGATAAACAACTGGTGTGCTCTATTCCTTGAGGAAGACTATTTCTCATATTCTCATCATTATTTAAAACAACTCCTGCACCTAAGGCTCAGGGAACACTACACAGAAGGGCCAGAAAGACTGTAAAAGCCAGAGGATCAGGGAGTTTGCTTTGAGACTCTGTCTCCTAGAAATGGCAGAAGATACCCATGAAGTTTCAACATGACTGCATAAACATAAGCTGGTCGAGAGCAACAATAGGTGTGCCAAAGTAGACAGGGTAAAGACCACAAGGCCTCAGCCTTACTCAAAGAACGACAGGCGACATGATCACTTTTAAATGAATAGTGGTGTCCAAAGCCTTTAATTAAAAAAAAGAAAAATTACAGATCCAGTGAAGTTTATTTTTTAACCCTTTAAAGGCACAAATCTCAAGTAGAGAACCAAAATTGATATAACCCAGAGGAAAATGTATACATACTCATTTTTTTCTTATAATTTAGCAACTGAAGCTTATCTTTGTATTATTTGTGTCTCCAGTAGATTTATGCCAACTTGACACAAGCCAAGAGTCATCTGAAAGGAGGGAACCTCAACTGAGAAAATGCCTCCATAAGATTCAGCTGTAGGGCATTTTCTTAATTGGTGACAGATGGGGGAAGCCTCAGCCCATATGAGTGGTGCCACCCCTGGGCTGGTGGACCTAGGTTCTATAACAGCAGTTCTCAACCTGTGTGTCACAACCCCTTTTGGGGGGATCGAACAACCCTTTCATAGGGGTTGCCTAAGGTCATCTGCATATCAGATATTTACATTATGATTCATAGAAGTAGCAAAATAACGAATATGAAGTAGCAACAAAAATAATTTTATAGTTGGGGTCACAACATGAGGAACTGCATTAAAAGGTCACAGCATTAGGAAGGTTGAGAACCACTGTTCTTTAAGAAAACAGGCTGAGCAAGCCAGTAAGCAGCACTCCTCCACAGTCTCTGCATCAGCTCCTGCTCTCCAGGTACCCATTGTGTCTGAGTTTCTATCTTGACTTCCTTCAATGATGAACAGTGATTTGGGAGCATATGCCAAATAAACAATTTCCTTACCAAGTTGTTCTGGTCATGGTGTTCCATCACAGTGAAAGAAACCCTAACTAGGACAATTGGTCAGTAAATCTCAATTTAAAGGACAAATCAGCAAATTGGATTTTCAGTATTTCTTTCTCTTTGCTAGAGTGCTCTTTGAATGAAAATATCTAGTCTCCAGTTTGTTTCCTTCATTATTTTTCCCAACTTTTTAATCATCAACTTTTTACACTGTGAAAGCACATGTAAACTAAGCATGTTACTTGCACACCTAAATACCAGCACTAGGGAAGTGGAGACAGAAGGAAGAAAAGGTTACCCTTGGCCATATAGTTTGTTTAAGGTCAGCTGGAATGCTTAAGATTCTGTCTTAAAAAAAAAAAGGCAATATATGCTGTTGTAGTGAAATACAGATATATTAAATTAAACACTTTAGGGATGGGAATTAAAACAAAGTACTATGAGCTGTATGAAAATGCCATGGTGAAACCCATTGCTTTCTACTTTTATGCATGTATCTATCTGCATGTGAGTACAAATATTCACAAAGCTCAGTTACCCACAACTCTGTGGTATGGATGTGAATTCTGGGAATTAAACCTGAGTCCTCTGTAGAACAGAATGAGCTCTAAACTGCTAAGCCATCTCTCCAGTCCCAGAAAGGGAACCCTTATTAACTGGAATAATATTGCCACAGTAAAGGCTACTGGGGACTTCTCCATGAATAAGCTGTTTTTGTTTTGTTCTGTTTTGGCTTTTGTTTGTTTTTGTGCTTTTTAAGACAAGGTTTCTCTTTATAACCCTGGAACTCGCTCTGTTAATCAAGCTGGCTTTGAACTCGGAGATCCACCTGCCTTTGCCTCCCAAATGTTGGGATTAAAGGTGTGTGCCACCACTGCCTGATGAAAAGTACTTTTAAAAAATATAATGTCTGGTATTTTTGCACCATTATACTGGAGTTACAGATTTGTAGGAAAGTGCCAACAAGTGTAGAGTATTTCTTGCTACATTTTCTATCAGGGTATAAAGGACAGGAAGAGAACTTATTACTAGTGATATCAATCTTGATTACTGTATATGTATTCTCAAGGTCTGCTCACTGGAATAAGAATAGTTTTCTTCTTCCATGCTTTGGAAAGGAATCTTTAGATTCACCCTACATTCATGGCGAGAATAATTAATATACTCTTTTGGAATGGGGAGTAGTTATACATTTCTTCCAGTCATTTCTAATTGTAAGAAAGAGGCAATCATATTCACTTTAAGTCTTTAAAGACAGACACTGAGTACCTACAGGTAAAACTTAAGTACTCTTACCTACCAGTATCAAGATACCAAAGATCCTTGCAGCAAACTTGACTATTAAGTGCTTTTTTGTAGCCATCTCTTCCACTCCAAAAATATAATCGAGTGCCAATTGCAACAGCGCAGTGGCCAGCTCTTGGTCTTGGCCTTGAATTTTTTTTATCTTCCTGAGAATCTGATACTAGAGTGGTCCACTCTGCTGTATCTAAAAAGGAAGGAATTTTAATGAGTCAGCTATTTCTCTCAAGCAACAAAATAACAAAAATCACTTTATTAATAGACATTATGTCAATGAGCAAGTCTCAAAAGACTCACCTAGATTTAGGTAAGAAAATGAGCTGGTACATCTCCATTCACAATCATGAGGCGAATTCTCAGTATTTTCCCCCTTGTGTGGAACCCATCCACCAAAAATGTACATCCTAGACAACAAAAGAAAATCAAAACTTAAAGTGAGTGGATCAGAGCCACACTGGGATGAAACAAGAGCCGGACTCAACAGCAGAACAGTAACAAAAAAAAGTTGGCAGTTTTATAAAGCAGTACGGAAACCAAATTTTACTCTTGCAAGAAAGTTTAAGTGAAGAGTGTTCCAACTATAATGTGCTTGAAAACCAGTCCAGTGTGTGATACAGTAAGAGTACAAGCATCCACCTCTCTGCTTCTTGACTGCAGATGCACGGTGGCTTCCCCAAAATGGTGGACTACCACTTCAGACTGCCAGCAGAATTAGCCCTTCCTTCTCAAGTTGCTTGTCAGGATTTTTTAATCACATCAAGAGAAAAGTAACTAAGATGGTCACCAAAACAAAAAAAAAATTAATTTCAGGTAACTTTGGGTCACTGCTATTACTTAAACAAATAAAATATAACAGCTTTACATCTGGTATGGCTAGAATGCCTACAGTTCCAACTGCATGAGAAGCTACATAGGATGCCTTTGAACAGGCCTGATGTTACAGGCTGATAATCCCAGCTATTCAGAGAGTCTGAGGCAGGAAGATAGCAAATTTGAGGCCTGGCTAAACTACAGGTCAAGTTTAAAACCACTTTGGGAAAATGAGTGAGACTTGGTCTTCAAATTAAAAAGAAAAGGTCTGGTCATGCATCTCTATGTAGTTCAAACTCCAGCACTGTTAAACAGGTGAACAACCCTAAACTTTTCCCCGGCATGCTAGAGGCTCTTGTCAGAATACAGTCCAAGAATGGAGTCATGTGAGAATTCTGAGTACTTGTGAGAAATCTCCAAGAAAACAAGACAGAAATCTTTTGACCTCATTTCTTCAAAACAAAGAATTGTTCTTGGACTGTGTTTTCGTGTTTCTCCCAGGCAAAGTGAACAGGAGTGAGTTTACTTCAGCTGTTAGTATTCTTATGCCTCTATGGAAAAACATGTTTTTGCTACGTGTGGCTTGTCCTTGTGACTGAACATCTTACTCATGTGATTCTTCTTAATCCTCAGAGCATAAATTGTCTGATGCTCTAAATAAAGTTGGCTATTAAATGAGACTTCAGTCTGCCTCATTTTTAAACCCAGGTTCACAATTTCAATTAGAGTGATAAACAGTTCTTTTTAAAATTTTTAAAATATTTTACTTCATGTATATGAGTGTTTAGCCTGCATGTACACATATGTACCACATGTATGCCTGGTGCCTGAGGAAGCCAGAAGAGGGCAACTTATTCCTTGGACTGAAGTCACTGATGTATGTAAGCCACCATTGGGATTCTGGGACTCTAACCAGAGAAAGGACAGAGCAGCTTGGCAATACCCGTTAACATTTAGGTCATGCCTATACCAGGAAAGGCATGGAGAAGAAACTAAATTAAGTATCAAGACAGTACTAAAAGAAAATGGTATATAGGTGTTTCAGCTCCACAAACAAATTACATTAGCTGTGGTCAGCACAACATGGTACTAAAGTCTGGTAACTGTTTCTAAGAAAGTAGCTTTACTTTTCTTTGTATGAATCTTTCAAGTTGGTAAGAATAAAAACCAAAAATCAAACAGCAAAAGAAAGCCATACTTATTTCCTATAACACTGGCTGTATGAAGGCTTCGTGGAAGTGGTACTGTCCCTTTAGTTTCGGGTTTTGACCATGACATAGTTTCTAGAAATAAAAATAAACAAATCAAGAACTTGATCTAGTAATAGCAAATCACCTCAGTTTGTACACTTAAAACAGAACCAAAAAAGTACTTATCAAAATGAAGCAAAAATGTTTCAAATCAGTTATCTGAACTTCATCTTAAATATTTGTAAATCACAAAAACTGCCAGTCAGAAATCTATTTGCAATTGAATTTAATAGGTAAGCTTTGTCATTAATTGTGAGTTACAAATAATATTTTTGATTTTACCATTTTAAATAAGAGCACAATTTATAAGACAGTCAAAGATGAGAAGCACATCATCAATTACTTCTAGAATCCCATCAGAAATAGCTCCCCTCAGGGTTTCCCACTAGTTAGCACTGTTGTGAAAGCATACTTCCTGAAGACAGGGAACAACCATACAGATTAGCAACCCAACCAGATACTTCTCAGGGTGAAAGAGGGAACTACTGACAATCACATAGGACAATAAGCATAAGGCTGGACCATTCTAGACAAACCAGGACCTATGTTTATGCTAAAGGAAACACAGGAGAGTTATTACTATAAATTGAACATTCATTGTTCACACTGATTGATCACATTTCAGCTGTTCCTGAGACTGTAAATGCTGACTGTAATCTTAGAGCAACTCAGCAAATATTTAAAAATGTTTTAAATACATTTATATTTTTCCTTTACTAATCATAAATTCCTGAATCAAATTAAGATTACCTAAATCAAGCTGCCATAGGTCATCCAGGCGAGCACCGCACATTCCACCAAAAACATACATCTTAGGATTTCCAGAGTCCTTCTTACAATATATAATTGCAGTATGGGATTCTCTTGGAGAAGGTACAATGCCTTTGGTGGCTGGAATGCTCCAGCCAACAACACCAGAACCATGTTGTAGTTCCAACTCATAGAAATCATTTAAATACCTAGGATATCATGGAAGAAATTAAAACAATCAGATTATATGTATTTTTTATTTGCTTTTTATTTTGATTCATAAATATAACATATGCCAGCCATACACAGTGATGCATGCCTGTAATCTCAGCACTCAGGAGTCAGAGGCAAGAGGACCATGAATTCCAGGTCAGTATGAACCACCCAGAAACACACTATCTTAAAAAAGAAGACAACGAGAAAAGGGGACTTGAGAAATGGCTCAGCAGCTAAGAGCACTTCCTACTCTGGCTGAAAACTCAAGTTGCGTACTTGGTGCTGACATTTAGTGGCCACAACCACCTGGAACTCCAGTTATACAGGATCTGGTGCCTTTTCTGTCCTCTGTAGCCATCTGCATGCACACTGTGCAACAAACTTACGTGCGCGCACACACACACACATTCTTTAAAAACAAAAAATGTCTATCATATGCTTATTGTAAAAAATATCCACATATTACAGAAAGGCACTAAGCAAGCAAAACCTCCAGATACTCATTTATTAGATACACATTTATCAAATTCTACTATGTCCTGGGTACCTGCCATAATTTAATAGTGAAGACACAAAATACCTGGCCAATTGTCTTTCACTGTCTTATCAACAACAATGGTGGTGGCTTTGAAACACAGTCCTAAATATCTGATATTCTTTACAACAGGAGCTGAGGTTCCTCTCCCCTTTATTTTAGGCTGGTCTGTGACTATTTGGAACAACAGGGTCCAAGGCCAATATATTCTTACTACAATACTGTTTGTGGAACTCTCTATCACCACCTGAAAAGGCCACTTGAGGATCTGAGTAAGCAGCTCAGTTGGTAGAGTGCTCGCCCACCATGCAAGAAGCCCTGAATTCAGTCTTTAGCAATGCAAAACAGAGGCACGCATCCAGCACGCAGGAGATATAATGGAAGGAGATATAGTGGATGATCAGAAGTTCAAAGTTATTCTTGACTACACGGTTCAAGACCAGCCAGAGCTATATAAAATCTTTTCTCAAAAAATAGTCATACATGGGCATGTCAAGTGACAGCGCACTGACTCCATGCTTCAGCCACCTCGGTTAACTATCAGATGTAAGGGTAACCACTCAAGCTTTCCGACTACAGGGTTCATCCCTTCTGTGCTGTCTGATTTCCTTACAGAGTTTAAGAGTGCAATAAACGTTATTATTTTGCATCATTAGTTTATTATTCACCACAAGATAACCAGAACAATTATTATGGACAATATTTTAGCAAATACCTTGAAACATTGCTCTCTGAAATAAGTACTACTTTGCAACATTTTTAGCACACTATGATAATTCATAGCAATGACCTAAACAATGTTTTTAATTTAGAAACTGGCATTAAACTTGTCCTAAACAGCTTATTTTCTTTAAAAAAAAAACTGTCATTAATCTGTGACATGTTTATATTTTTAACACAATGACTTTTGTTTTTTATGAGTGTATGTACCTGTGGTATGCATGCATGTGGGCACGTATGTGCACGTGTATGTGTAAGCAAGAAGATGGCTTTAGGTGTATTGCTCAATTACTCTGCCTTTTCAAATTTAGGCAGTCTGTCCCTGAACCTGGAACTTGGTTTGTTTTAGCTAGTCTTGCAGAATTTTTCTGTTTCTGACTCCTGTCAGCTGGAATTACATGCTGGCTACTACTCACACCTAGGTTTTTATGTGGAATCTGGAGATCCAAACCCAAGGTCTTTGCACTTAGAATAAGAGCTTAACCTGCTGAGCCATATACCAATTCCAAAAAGACTTTTGGAACAACCAATTCAATTTCCTATCAAGTTTTTTACTCAAGTATGAAGAAAAAAAGCAAAACATTTTACAACATAAAATTTCAAAGTTTAGGAACTGGAGAGATAGCTTAGGGATTACAAGCACATACTGCTTTCTCAAAAGGATGTTGAGTTCAGTTCCCAGCACCCACTTCAGGTGGCCCACAAACACCTGCAACTCCAGCTCCAGGGAGATCCAACACCTCTGGCCTCTTTGGGCATCCACACCCACATGCACATGCCCACACACAAACACCCACATACACACATAATTAAAAACAAATCCTTACGCCAGGCATGGCAGCATACACCTTTAATCCCAGCACTTGGGAAGCAAAGGCAGGCAGATCTCTGTGTGTTCGAGGCCAGTCTGGTCTACAAAGTTCCAGGTCAGCTAGGGCAGTGAACAAAGAAGCCCTGTTCAAAAAACCAAATAAATAAATTTAAAAAATAAATAAATTCTTAATCTTTTTTTCCCAAACTTTAGGCATATAAATTTTGGGATAAATTAATTCATAATGCTATCTAGGGAAAAAAGGAATCTAAGAAATAATACCTAATAAAAAAGCTTCTTAATATAATTTTGATCTAGAATGGGATTACATGGAAATATAGAAAAAGGTAGGCAAAGAATGCTAACAGTAAAATATCCTATTCACGAAATGACAAGACAATTAGGGTGTAATAATTTCTTAACAGCTAGTGAAATGGAATTAGCAACTATAATAGAGGAAAACAGAAAAACAATGAATCAAAAGAAAATAAGAAAAAAGGGAAAATAAGGAAAGCATTATAAATGGAAAGCATTTAGTAAAAGGAAGGATGGCTCAGCAGGTCAGAGCACTGGACGCTCTTCCAGAGGACACCGCCCCCTATCCGCTCTATTTGACACAGGCACCCATACAGAGAACTCACAACCAACTGTAACTTCAGTTCCAGGGAATCTGATACCCCTTTCTGGCTTCCTCTGGCACCAGATACATGCAAGCAAAATACTCAAACACATAAAATAATAAACATTCTTTTAAAAAGATCCACCCTAGCTGGGCAGTGGTGGCCCACATCTTTAATCCCAGTACTTGGGAGGCAGATGCTTGTGAGTTCGAGGCCAGCCTGGTCCACAGAGTGAGTTCCAGGACAGTCAGAGTTAAACAAAGAAACCTTGTCTTGAAAAACCAAAGGAAAAACCAAAACAAAAAGATCCACCCTAGCTGGGCAGTGGTGGCACACACCTTTAATCCCCAGAACTCGGAGGCAGAGGTAGGTGATCACAGAATTCACCACCAACCTGGTCTACAGAGTGAATTTCAGGACAGCCAAGGCTACACAGAGAAACCCTGTCTTGAAAAAAAAAAAAAAAAATCCACCCTAAGCAATGTCAAAAGAAGCAACACAAACTGAAAAAAAACAAAAAAAACAAAACTGATATATATCACAAAGACCAAGTTTGTCTTCTTTCTTTTTATACAGGGTCTCACTATGTAAACCTGGCAGATCTCAAACTTACCAAATATGACTGCCTCTGCTTTTCAAGGGCCATGGCCACCATACCCAGCTAAGGTCAAAGTTTATTTAACACAAAAGAATTCCACAGGCATGGTGGCTCACACCTGTAATTCCAGTATTTAGTAGACTGAGACAGGAGGATGACTGTGAATTCAAGGCTAGTCTGGGCTACATACTGAGTCCCTGTCCATAAAAACAAACAACAACATAAATTCCTAAAATCAAGATAATGACCAACTACATGAGAAACATAAACAGCATTATCAAGGCATACACAAAATACTAGTGTGTGTGTGTGTGTGTGTGTGTGTGTGTGCATGCGCGTGCGTGCGCACATATATATGTGCTTACATGCATATATATACACATGTAACATGCTAGCAATGTTAATTCAGCAAACTACGAAATAATTTGCTAACAATGAAGTGGTGTCTAACTAGGAACTGGGAATAAATGAAACTCATATTTCAAAGATTAACAATGGGATTCAAAAATTTATTAAATAATATAAGCAGTAAATTCTTTACCAGAAATTAATTTAAATTATCTTAATATCCTTTCACTAAAAAAGAGAGAGAAATTAAAGAGCTTTAAACTTAAGAAAACGTCCTTATTCTTATATGCCAGGAACCGACAGCAAATACCATAATACAGGACAGCAAGGTATCAATGAAACAATAAATCCAAGTGGGGAAGTCAGCAGACTTTCTCTAGAAATAGGCAGATAATAAACATTTGAGACTCCAGGGGCCTCAAAATCTGTTTCAACTATTCAACTCTGCTGAGTTGTTTTTTTTTGGGGGGGGGTATATTTTGGTAGTGCTGGAGACTGAACATAGGAACTGCTATTTAAACATAAAAGTAGTAAAAGGTAGTAACTTTAAATGAATAAAGGCATGACTGTATTTCAATAAAACTTTGTTGACAAAAATAAGGAACAAGACAGTTTGGCCCACAAAGCACAGCTTGCAAATCCTGGTCTAGAGATCTCAAAGACTCAGTTATATAAGAATTATAACACAACAGGGCGGAGCTATAGGGCAGCTTGTAGAGTGCTCTCGGAGAGTGAATAGAGCAAGTTCCAGGCCGGCCAGGGCTACCCCGAGAAACTGTCTCAAAAAACCAAAAAATAAATAAAGCCCCCAAAAAAGAAAAGAAAATGTCAAACTTGAAAAAACAAACTTTAAACTTGTTAAAAGAGCAAAGACCTAAAAAAAAAAATTGTAATACATGAGAGAAAAATGTTTTCTTAAAGAATGCCTACAGAGTTCAAAAGGAATTTTTAATCCTTAAAAATGATTTTTAAAAAGTTATTTCAGCTATGTTATAGACAGAAAATCTATAAACGCAAAGCTGATTATATTGCTATATTCTAGGAGTGAACAATACAGAAATGAAACTAAGAAGTCAAATCCATTTACAATACCATTCAGAAAATTTTAGGAATCTGATAGATTTGAAAAATAAAAAGTGTCAGAGTGAATAGTGGGGGTGGGGTGCACGCCTTTACTCCCAGCACTCAGGAGGCAGAGGCAGGCGGATCTCTGAGTTCCAGGCCAGCCTGGTCAACACAGGGAAATCTTGTCTCAAAAAAAAACCCAAAAAATAAAAAGTTAAAAGCAAAACATATGTTGAAACGTACCCAAAAAAAGAGACAGTGGTTCATTCTCTTTGGAAAAGGAAGGACAATATTTGCTAGGGTAATACAACTTATTAGACTTCATGAAGCATGAGAGCAAAGGCTTTCATTTAATAAACATATTTCACACCAAGTTTTCAGAGAAAAACAATTTTTAAATAACCATGTTATTGTTTGGTATTGTAATGGCTCACTTAATGTGAATTATAGCTCAAGACATACAAATATACTGGCATAAGCAATTATATCTGTAAAGTATCAATTTAATAATTTCTGATTTTAAAAGACAGTTTGAAAACATTCCCTAGGGACTCAAAAACACACAAATACATAAAAGTGTGTTTATTATTGTTAGTTTCAGATATAAATAACAACTAAAGATAAAATATTTTAACCTAAATCATAAAATAAGTACTTGGTCTACAAAAGAGCGTACCTGGGAACATTATTATTTGAATCTTCACTCTCATTTGCCAGACCGCCAAACAAATAGCACTTGTTACCATATAAAGAGAAACTATGTCCAAGCCGAGGACAAGGAGGTAAACCGGAAGGAGGAGGCTGGGGCTTCACTTTTTTCCATAACCAGCGACTGGCCTAGAAATGAAAAAGAACACTGTCATATGGAAACAGTCTCTATGTCTCTATTGTGAACAGTGAAACGCCATCCTCACACATCTGAATCTGAATCTCTGGAAGATCCAATAAGCTCCTCTGGGGACAAATGACAAATCCGTGGCTAACTTCTGGTTTGTTTATTGAGATGGGGGTCTCACTATGTAGTTCTGGCTGTCCTAGAACTCAGATCAGCCTGGCTCTGTGTCTCAAGTGCTGGAATAAAAGGTGAGCATTGCTATGTCCAGCGAAGTGGCTAACTTCTGAAATTAAATGTATGTCCCGGTAAAGCTGGCTGTGACAATCCCAGAATTTGTGAGGATCGAGAGGACCAGGGGTTGAAAGTTACCCTTGGCTACTGAGTACGTTTAAGGGCAGCCTGAACTATGTAAAATTTGTCTCACAAAGCTATATGTATGTATATATATAGGCATGTGTATGTGTTAGTAGACATTCAGGCAAATCTTCTATATACACAGATTTCCATAATGATGCACTAAGCTTACAGTGATGATAATAATAAATACTATCACTTCTAATTTCTCCCAAGTGAAAAAATAGTTATTTACATATAGGCCTTTAATATTAGATGTAATTCATGAAAGCTAACTTTTGGAGATATTAGGTAATCCATGAATGCTAAATATTTAACCTTTAAATAAACAAAAGACATTTAACAAACCAAATTCCAAAATTTATTCTTTGGCTATATGAATTTATAATCTCTCTTTGCATGACTGTGAGATGGGAAAAATTATTACTGTTAAAGGAAACAATTCCATTCATACTGAGTTTTTAAAGCATGGTCTGGGTGGTAGAAACACAAATGTCCAGGTCCCCCACCACAGACAACACTGACTCCAAAAGCCTAGGGGCTGGCCCTAGTGATCTGTTTCCACCACTCCATGGGTGCTCGTGTTGCAGGCTAAAGCACAACCGCACCAAGACACAAAAACCTTTACATGTAATGGTACAAGTAATGCTAAAGGCCAGATATCTTTATGTCATACCAGACATAGGAGACATCAATACTTTGACCTGACAGTGAAGTGGAGACATTTTCTTTGAAGGAATAGAATGTGGAACATCTGTTACCGTACCTGTGCTGGTAAAGCGTTTTGTATTCTTAACAATTATGAAAACTTCACTAGTGCTTCAGACGAAGGTAATAAATGTGAAATACACTTACTTGTAACTCATATAACTCACTGCTGTATCTTCCATATTCAACCATTCCCCCAAATACTAATATTCTAGTACCATCGCAGACAAATCCATGGGCTGCACAACCTGGAGGGATGTCTCCTCTAACAGCTGGTAGGAACCACTGATTTGTAACTGGTTGTCAAAAAAAAAAATTAAAATCAATTATAACAAATGACAGTCACCACATTCCATGATGTATCAAAGGATAGATACATATAACCAAAGTGTATGTGTACATACACATGCATATATTCTTCCTATATTCCGATAGTTCTCAATTAGGAATTCTTTTGCTTTCCTGAGGATACCGATTCGCAATGTCCAAAATCATTTTAAGTCGTCACAACTGAGATGGAGGTGCTCCTCCCAAGTCGAGAGTTAAGCCTGAGGATACCTTCAAGCATCTTAGGACAGACAAGGGAGCCGCTACAGCAAAAAATCACCAGTCTCAAAACGTCAACAATGCTGAAAACCCTGAGGTTTAGAAAGGCTTGAAAACCTTAGTGCTGACTTTGAACAACTGGCAAAACAAAGATTCAAAACAGGTCTAATTTCTTCTGAGTCCAGAGTATTTATACTGTGCCAAATTAAGTATTTTTTTTAAACTTTTTATGTTGGGAGTATTGGGGAGAGTAGCAAAGAGGGTCAAAATTAACAAAATTTCTCCTACTGTTTTCAGCCTTTGGAGGACTACTGTGATCAAGATGTTGTGAACTATATAGACCCCAGATTCAGTAACTACTCTTACTGGTTTCCTATGACTGCTAGACTACTTAAAAGTGAAGAAAATAAAATTCCGACCTGCACGGAGGTAAAGACCTGCCTCCCCGACCAGCGACACTTCGGGACAGTTCTTTTTCGAGAACCGGTCCAGAAGGGCAGAGCACATATATGCACCAACCGTGCAGAGAGACCAGTTCGGTTTCACAGGCAAATCCCTTCCCCGCTGGTTCAGAGCTGGCGACCGAGAGAGCCTCGCCGGCTTCCGCCAGACACGGAGTGTACCGAAGGCCTCCCGCCCCTCGGCTCTCTCTACTTTCAAAGGCGAGGGAGAAAGGCAGAGACCGCCGAGGGCAGCTTGGGGATGGGTTTTGTTTTTGACAGTGGCGCGAGCGACCTCGGCTCCGGAGGAAGAGGCCGAGGCCCCGGAGCCCGCCGTCTCACGCAGGTCCGCGGCCAGGGATGTCCGCTAGCCGGGTCCCTTCCAGCCCGCGGTCCCGGAAAAACCAAGCGCCCTTCGGCGCGTAGCGAGCTCGGGCTGCCAACCCAGCCGAGCTCCCCCGCCGCCTGCAGGGCTGAAGAAGCCGCGACCCGGCGGTGACAGCTGTCAGGCCCGCGTCCGCCGCGCCTCCCCTCCCCCTCCGCGGTCCCGAGGTGGGGTCGCCGAGCCGCCGCCTACCGGTGTTGTAGACGTGCAACTCGTCCGCGATGCCCTCGTTGCCCCCGCCGAAGATGATCATCAGCTCCCGGATGGCTACGGCTCGGTGTCCGTGCCGGGCGCGGGGCACCGGCCCCGTGAAGGAGGAAACCCGCCTCCAGTTGAGGAGGCTGGGAGCCGCCATCTTCCCAACCCCCGCCCCTAGGCCCACAATGCTCCGCGCGCCACGGGCTCCACGGCTCGTGGGGAGGGCGGGCACCGCCTCCAGCTGTGCGCGGGAGGCCCGGCACGTGACCCGCGGGCCCTACCCCCAGCCCGTGGCGACGTGGCCCTCGGAGCGCCGCCAGGATGGAGCCCCTCCCTCCGACCCAGCCCACCCTCCTGTCTCGCGGCTTTCCGTGGGGTGTCGCGGGGGAGGTACCACCTTGTCCTCCTTTAAGTTCGCTTTAACTGAGCATCTTCCGTGCGGGCGCGTTACACCCTCGAGACTGTTAGCACAAGGCATCGGGAAAAGGCTGCCCCAGAGGTCCCAAGTGCTGGGGAGCACGGGGAGGGCCTAGGGCAAATCCGGCGTCGCTCGGGAGGGTCCACCAGATTGCAGGAGCGACCTGGACAGCGGCTAAGAAAGTGCACGGCCGGAGCGCCCATCAGATTTGGAGGTGTCGGGCCCAGATAGCTAAACCTTAACCTTAAAGGTGATTTTGGTTCGTTTGATCTAAGCAAGTGTATTAGTTGTCTTGTTTCTCTGATAACATACCTTGACAAAAACAGTTGAAGGACAGAAGGGTTTGCTTTGACTACAGGAGAAGCCCATCATAGCTCGTCACATTTCATCTGCACGTTTCCACGGAGGCTGGAACCCAGTCGCCTTTCTCATTATTTAGTCTAAGATGGCAACCCAGGGAATGGTGCCACTCAAATTTACTCCCACCTTAATTAACCTATTCCAGATAATCCCTCGTTGGCCTGCCCACGGGCTTCAAACATGGCTTCTAATTTCTTGGCTTCCAGCCTTAACCACTAAATTTTTTGCCTCTGACCGTAGGCATTTACAACCCTTAATCCCACCCCACTTTTGGTTCCATACCCGATCATAAAGTAAGTAGTAAAATTGTTCTGTTTGTGGGACTCACACTAAATGAAATTCAAACTGTGATTGACAGGCAAACATAAATTGTTAACTGCGAAATGATGGGCATATTAGTTTCTCTATGATAACCTTTTATTATCCAAATGTATACTTTAGCATCATGTTGTCTGCCTTAAATATACCCATTTAATTTTATTTTTTTAAAAAAGGAGTATAAGTTCAGTGAGGAAAACAAACACTGAAAGCAATTTAAATCTCCATCTCAAATTATCAAGATGATGTAGATCCCACTGGTGGAGAATAAGACTACCACAATTGATCCAAATTTGAAGCAAGCTTTATTAAATTAATTAAATACTGGCCAGGAAGATGGACTCTGACCAGGTCCATTCTGAAGTTCCCACAGAGTGCACCTGTCAACTCCAGAGGTCGCACAGAATGGTCCCAAGTCATGTGGGACAGATGCTTAAAAAGGCAGAACCCATAGGCTATGTACTTTCCACTAGGTCAGGTCAGTTGATAAGCATCTATCCTGATGCACTTCCTATCTGGGCTATCTCCTGTCTACAAGTGACTGAGCGTGATCCGTGCATTTGGAGCACATCCAGTTCAGTGGGATGAACTAAATGGACTCTTGACATACCCTACGGACATTCCAGGAGGTTATCTGTCCTTGGGCAAGTGAGATTATAGGATTACGTCTTTCTGTATCTCACTTAAACAGCCCCTCTCAGTACTTGAGGAAGTTATCTGGTCTTGTAGACCTTTTAGGCACAGTAGTTAAAAAATTTAAAACGGAACTTTTACTCTGTAAATGATACTGTCGAGAACGCACACTATACAACCAGTTTTCTGAATTTCCTTTTTCCTCTCCTCTCACCTCTGTCTCTCATCCACCTACTTCACATGCCCCTCAACTCCCTCAAAACTAAGCACACCTCTCTTAGCTCTCATCTACCCAAGCTTTCTTGAGAGAATTCTCTACATTTTTAATTAAAACTTCCTACTGTTCCTTTAGTTTCTGCATATTATAGTCATGTCTTTTTTGTACCCCACCCTCTCTCATGCCATGGAATGAACCCAGGACTTCATGCTTAGCATGTAGACTACCGCTTAGCACTGAGACAACCCGCCTGGTCCCTGAATTATCCTTTAACCCATTTTATAAAATGGCCCCCAAGGAATGTAAGACCTGGAGGAGGAAGATGTCTGGGAACATATAAAAGATGCAATGAATGTTTATGTTTTAATTTGTTATATAACTCTTAAATGTGAAGGGTCTGAAACAAAACTGGAAAAGTTGAGTTAAAAAAGTAAGTTTTACATAAACACAAAGTGTTTAAGAAATTGTACTTTTTTTCTGAGGCTTCAAATTGTACTTTTTTTTTCTGAGGCTTCGGTGCTTACATGATAGCTTGTTCAGAGAGTTTGTTGTCGTTGTTAATATTCTTAGTCAAAAAGACTAAGGGGAAATTAAAAGGTGTAAACCCGTTGTTAAATGGGAGACAGTCGGTTTCCTATGCTCGCTATATCAAAGTGCCACAAACCTAGTGGCTAAAAATAGTTGAACAGCACTCAGGAGGCAGAAGCAGGCGGATCTCTGTGAGTTTGAGGCCAGTCTGGTCTACATAGAGAGTTCCAGGACAGCCACGACTATGTAGACAGACCCTGTCTCAAAAAAAAATAAAATAAAATAAAAATAGAACCTGGGTGTTTTCAGCACTCTCATAGCTGCTCATGACCATCTGGAACCCCTGCTCCAGGGTATCTGACACTCTCTTCTGGCCACCACAGGTACCAGGCATGCCTGTGGTTCATAGACATACCTGCAGGCAAAACACCCATACTCATAAAAATATAATTTTTGAAAAGGATAAAAACAATAGAATTATCCCACAGTTCTGGAGAACAGAAGTCTGAAACCAAGGCGTCATCAGAACAGAACACCAGTGTAGGCAACATTTAGGGGGAAAGAGTAGAAAGGGTAGAGAAGGAGGGTGAGTTCTTCCCCACTAAGAAGCCAATGTTAAAAGGTTATAAGAGGAGGCAAAAGGGAACTGGGGACTTGTTCTATGGCTTTGGCTTTGAAAACCACTTCCACCTTTACGAACCTCCCTTCGTCTGTGGCTTCTTTTAAATATCAGTTCCTTTCTGACCTCTTTGACTATTGGTGTTCCATTTTCTTCAGAAGCCATACAGAATTCAGGTATGGAGGAAGAAGTGACTGTTGGATTTGCAAATTAGGAGGTTTTGGCCTGGAATAAAACACTTTCAGTGGAGGAGAAGCCAGAGAATATAGAAGAATGAGGGACACGTAGGAAAGTGCAGAGAAGATAGTTTATTATTCTTTTGAGCTGTTGCCATGAAAAGCAAGAACTCGTGCTATACTCAGGCAATGTCTGGCACATGGTTACCATTCAATAAGATTATAATTTCTACATCTTCTTTATTATATTACTATCATTTCCAATCCTATTTCTTAGCTACATGGCATTGAAGAGTCAGTAGTAGATCAGGAGACTAGTGTCCAAGGGTGTCAGACAGCCAAGTGTAATCTGCAAATCTATATTGAGGACTCAGGCCAAGGCTTTATGTTCTGGAGAATGCTAGCAGATGGGCTCAAGAACAGAGAGTCTAAGCAGGTACAGTTCTCAAGATGAGGGAAGCAGACAGTAGCTAAGAAGTTTGATTACAGATCATAGGGCTCCAGCTGTGGGTCTTAGCTAGAGCTTTAGCCAAGGCATGGAGAGGGCAGAGGTTGGAAGAAGCTACAGCTTTAGGCTCTGTGGGATCTAACCTAATTACCAGAACAGAGACTTAGACTCAAGCGCCAAGAGTGTTGTGGAAGTTAATTTTTAGTTATATATAAAATATTGTTTTGTGCACTGTTGGGTGAGGGGATACCTAGGTGTTGCATTTTGTATTGTCTGCAGGTGTTGGATTCATGTGGGGGATGTGTAATTGGTCATGATCTGCATCTGCTATCAGTAGAACATCTGAGGAGTTCTGAATCAATAAAAACACCTGAGCTCAGATGCTCAGGGTTCCACTGTCCAGTATGACACTTGCCATGACAGTGGTTCCTTCTGCTGAAGTCTGGCAGGGTTTGAGTCTATGAAAATGCCTCCTTGTCTTCCTTGCTAAGCCACCATAGCAGCTTTCTACTACAGGAGAGAACCAGTTACAGCATGTAACTGTGGGAGTCAGGAAACCTAGTGCCAAGACTTGGGTGCAGAAGCCATTGTTCCCCTCAGGTAGCAAGCAAAAAAGAGCCTAGAGCACTGAGGCTCAAGCTACCCAGAAAATAACCAACCACTGAGGCTCACCAAGCAAGAGGAATTAAGCGTCTATTGTCATTTCCCCCTCCTGTGTGTGATCTTGGGGGCCAGCTATGAGAGACGAAGGCAACATCAACAACCAAAAAAAGCTTATCAACTTGACCCAGTGTAGTGATTCATCTGTTACTACAAAATACTTCAGTCCTTCATAGGCTTAGTAGATATTATCTGCAGAAAATATCTCTCCCTCACCCATTACCTGCCATTAGTTCCTTAGGGTGGAGTGGGCTTCATCATAATCCTTTACCCCATCATCCATGAAGGCATATGGTACATCCATTCTTAGGCAGGTGTAACCACGGCTCTGTGAGTTTATAAAACCCTCCAACTCATATTCATGAAGCAACCCTAATGAAATTCGGTGGGACACACACAGAATGTGAAAATAGAAGAGGGGCTAGTTGGGAAGAAGGAAGGATTCAGCCGGAGTGGGGAAAGACAGGAAGGTAATGGGAGCATGGCCATCATCAAAACATACACAGGTATGAAACTGTCAAAAATAATGAGTAAAAAAAAAAAACATAGAAATTACCTAAGGTGTTTTAAAAAGACTCAGCCAAAGCAGATCCAATTGGCAAGAAGAAATGATAAATGTTTGATCTTCAACTAAAAGAATAATGAACATAGTTCAATGATAAATGGTACCAGAGATTAAAAGTGCACATGAAGGGCAGATGTTATCATGCTTAGTCATGAGCCTATGCTCTGAGATAAATGCATCATTAAGTAAATGGTATGATGTGATATCGTGGTATGATATCATAGAGAATACTTGAGCATTCCTAAATGGTATAACCTATAAAATACCTGGGCTATATTGTATAGCCTGTTTATTTCATTAATGATTGTCTTCATATTTTTTAAGGATTAAAAAAAAATTTTAAGTGTGTGTGTGTGTGTGTGTGTGTGTGTGTATGCGCATGCAGGTATCCTCAGATGCTGGAAAAGAGTATCAGATCTCCTGGAGGTGGAATTCTAAGTGGTTGTGAGCTGCCCAATGAGGGTACTGGGAATCAAATTCTGGTCCTCTATAAAAGCAAGAATGTACATGGAAATATTAATATCTATAATGGGTTCATTCAGGGAACAGGAGACAATCACTGTAAGCCTGAGTCACTACAGCAGGGTCAAATCTCTCCCATGGACTAACCCAGAGCATGTGGTGTCTAGGTACTTCATTGATAGGAAGCACCACCCACTGATGATACAAAGACCTTAACGAATAGAACTTCCAGAGTTCACCAACCCCCAACTTCAGCCATCTGACATGCTGCCTTTTACAGGACAATCAAGATCCCCGGCAAGGTATTCCTGGACTTGTGCTTAAGCTGAGGGAGGACCCCATAAAGTTCCTCCATTAACATTAATACAATCAGATGCTTTCGACACAAATATCTCAATGGGCAGAGTCAACATTAGAAAAACAAATGCTCCGTCCATGGACCATTGAGTAGACAATCTCTGGTGCTCCAGACTAGCATGCTTTCTCTCTTCAAAGAAGCCACACCCAGGAAGCTGGTTCCAACAGCTAAGGAAGGTGACCTTCTGGCCGTAGCTCTGGCTGCCAGGTACAGCAGCTGTTCAATATTCTTCTTACTGTATAGAAGTGCATATAGCTCTATAATATTTGAGAATAAATTCAAGTATTCCGCTACACAAGAAGTGCTCTAATCACTGAGAAATCTCTCCAGTACAACGATTTTCTTTTTAAACTTTAGGTAAAAAAGAAAAAGAAAAGAAAAAAATAAATAAAATAAAAAAGAAGGAAAGAAAAGAAGGAAGGAAGAAAGACACAGGAGCTGGAGCCTTTGGTCTAAGGGTGGTAGTGATTCCCAGTTGTTGCCAACTGCAGGGTGCTGTGCTATCTATTTATTAACTTTATGTCCCTATCCCTAACTACAGTTTTCAAACAATGTCCTTTTTAATTTGTTCATTCATTTATATTTACTTACTTACTTATTTTTAGATAGAGTTTCTCTATGTAGCCTTGGCTATTCTGGAACTCATTTTGTAGACCAGGCTGGCCTTGAACTCACAGAGATCAGCTTGCTTTTGCCTCCTGAGTCCTGGGATTAAAGATGTGAGCTACCACATAGAGCAAATAGTGCCTCTTTAAAGTCTCCACCATTCCTAGATTATAGTGAACCATGTGTGTCCTGTCAGAACTTTGACATTCAACTATAATCTCTGTACACAGCTTGTGTAGCCATCTGCAGCAGGATAGTGTAGGCCTTTGATCCTCAGAAAGGAAAAGTGCCTACTCCCTTCCAGCATCAAGGTTGGAATTCAGACAGGAAGAAAAGGCATGGCTACAAATGGTCCTTTGCCAGAAAAGCAGGAGCTTTCTAAGAAGTTCCAGACAGTAGACTTATACTCACGTGCCTCCCTTAGCTTCAAGACACGCACAGAGGTATTTTTACTACAGAGATTACTATCCAGATAAGATAGTCATAGCTTTTCTATTAGAAGGAATAAAATAGAGAAGAATTAAATTATGAGGCCACAAGCAAAGCACCAGGCAGCACATTTGTACAAAGTTATAAATAACTTACTGTTATTATTCTCTTTCTATCTCATACCTTAGGGTTTCTCCATTCAATATCAATAATAAAGTTGATACAAGCACTATGGAAAATAGTATGGATATTCCTCAAAATATTTTAAAACGAAGGATTGCCAAAATGGTTCAGTAGGTAAAAAGACCTGCTGCCAAGCCCAAGGACAGGAGTTTGATCCCTGGAGCCCACAAGGAGAAAGGAGAGAACTGACTCCCACAGTTACCTGCTGATGTCTACATGTGCTTTATAGGATGCATGAACATGAACACACTAAACAAAAGCTAAAAAATTAAAAACAAAATTACAGTATGATCCAGCAACCACACTTTAAGGTATTTATACAAAAGGAATGAAATCAGTATCTCAATGAAATGCCCGCTTTGTTTTTGGTTCTGGTTATGAGCTGAATGCCTCCTATCTGTTACACAAGCACTCATCTACTTAGCCCAGCCCATGAAGAGACAGCTGTGTCCCTACACTCACTGAAACAGCTCTCAATAGTCCAGCTAAGGAAACAGTCTAAGTGTCCAGCAGTGGATGGCCAGACATGGAACTCATGGTGCGTATGTATGTGCACTAATTCTCAGCCATAAAAAGAAGAAGATTCTGACATTTGGAACGACATGGATGAAACTTAACAGTTTGTTAAGTGAATAAGCCAGACAAAGAAAGACAAATACTATAAAAGCTTATATAGAGAATCTAAAAATGTCAAACTCAAAGAAAGAAAGAAAGAAAGAACTGAGAATAGAATACTAGTTGCCTGGGATGGGACCAGGAGGGAAATAAAAATGGGTAGGTGTTTGCCAGAGGGCATAAACTTACAGCTATAAGATGATCATATTCTGGGGATCTAATTTACAACATAGATGGTGATATGTCAGTTTGACTTGGTAATCATTACACAGTTTGTATGTGTGTGTATCAGGTCAAAATGATATATATCTTGAATATATTCCATCTTTATCAATTAACTATTTAAATACAAAACTATTATTAAACTAATTAAATATTATAATTAAATTTCTGTTTAAATATAATTCAAAAACACCAGCAATACCAATTTCCATTCATCAGTCCTTTTCTGAGTATTTCACATGCATGATGCATTTTAATCCTCAGTTCTGTTAGGCCTCTCCTAACTGAAAACCTACAGTAGTTTGTAAATATAACAGCCAGGCTCCAGAGTCCACAGCGAGTGTCACTGCACCATTAGGGTGTCATTCATACATGTATCTTTCTCCAGGCATACAACATGGAAACCTCAGTCACAGATGAGAAACACTTTGTATCCTCAAAGCGTGACACAGCAAGAATGAGAGAGACAAGGGCTGGGGTTAGAGACTGTAGGGATCAGGGGAAAGGGTCCAGAAGGACCAGAGAGATTTTCGTTACAATGAGTAGTAAGAAGGTTCTATGAAGGCAGTTATTATTTCAGTTTTGAAGCTCACTTTTGAGGGCTCATCATCTACTTGTTCAACAGATGAGCGCTAAAAAAAAAAGGTGATCTTGAGAATGAAGATCTGGACAGGCATCAGCTGAAGGTGCTTTCTTCCATGATGCCTTGGGACATGTCTGAGGGACTCTACTGCATCTAAAACCCTGTCTGAGTGGATGCTGCTGCTCCCAGGAGGCATGGTTATTAAATGAGAATCCCAGTGCCAGGCATGGGATACCTTATGGACTGATTAAAAGGAGTAGTCTCCCCAAGCAACGTAGGCAATTACGACTGCTCTTGAGTGCTAAGCAGGGCATCTCCATCACTCTTCCTCTCCCCACAAGGCTCAAGGAATATTGCAGAAGAGAAGACTGAATGTAAAAATCAGAGAACTGGGGCTGTGGTTAAAAGCACTTCCTGCTCTTCCAAAGGACCCACATTTGGCTCCTAAAATCCATGTAGGAAGTCTCACAACCACTTGAAACTCCAGCTCCAGTAGATCCAACACTCTCTTCTTGCTTTGTCAGGCTCTGCACTCATATGTACAAACCCACACACAGAGGCACACAAACATATACACATTTAAAAAAATCTAAATGGAAGAAAAGAAAAAACAAGCAGGAAGATGGGGGTGTGTGTGCTGTTAAACATTGTCTTCTGGACATGAAATGACATTGTACTGGTGAACTCACAGACCTGTACAAAATCAAACCGTTCAATGGTCCCCATGGGTGGGGGAGGGGCACATGAGGTCCTATTCCCAGCTGAGCAGCCATTAGTGATTAGTGGCCAATGAGAGAGGGAATCATTTTTTCTTAAGTGTAGCCACTGCTAAGTTGTACATGATCCAGTAAATCCCTCCCCCCCCCTCTCTCTCTCACACACACACACACACACACACACACACACACACACCAGTTGATGCTCTTGAACTGAGTTCAGTTCCCAGAACCACGTGGTGGATCACAAACACCTGTAATTCCAGGTCCAGAGGTCCCAGCACCCTCTACTGGCCTCTGGAACACCAGGCACACACATAATGTTCATGCATACCCGCAGGCAAAACACCCATACACATAAGATATTTTTAAACTAAATACGTATATATATATATAACAATTTAAAAGGAGCTAGAACCAGGTAGGTGGCTCACACATTTAATTCATCTCTTGAGAGGCAGAGGCATGTGGATACCTGTGAGCGAAGTGCCCCCTAGCATACACAGTGAGTTCCAGGCTATCCAGGGCTACATAGTGAGACGGTGTCTCAAAAACAAAACAGAAGGAGATAGTTGAGGGGTATCCAACAGGAGTTCCAGCTTCAGCACTAAATTACCTTGATAAATTGGACTTCATCTTGCTCAAAGCTTCAGCTTGCTCATCTGAAAGGTGGAGGGGAAATTCAGTTTACCTAACAAACATCTTGGGAATAAAACGAAGCAGAAGATACGTATATTTTCTTGTCAATTTTCACAGTTCCATGGGATTGAAAGATACTCAGAATTCTCCCGTTCTTCAACTCCAACTTGAGAAAACAGTCAGCGCGGCTGGAGAACTGAATCTTAAATTTAACCAAATTTTCATTAGTTTGAATTGAAAAATGAATATTATGTTCAGTTGTTAGAACAACTCTAAGTATATTTAAAACAACGTGGGACACGTGACTCTAACTGTGGATTAAATTCATGGCCCTGCGGTACTGGGCAAGCACTCTACCCAGCCCTTTTTACTTTCTGTTTTGAGTCACTAAGTTATCCAGGCTGGCCTCAAACTCACACTGCATCCCAAGTATTTCTGAGCAGGCAATCCTCCTGCTTCAGCCTCCAACAGATGGGATTACAGGTCCATACTGCCAAGTCCATCATGTGCTCTACATTTCAAAGTGTAAATTTTGTGAAATCTAAATGCATATTAAGAAATTTAATGCAAAATCCACACCAGGTTTCAAAGATTTATTTATTCATTCATTTATTTGTTTGTTTATTTACAGACAGGGTTTCTCTCCTGTAACTCTGGCTGTCCTGGAACTCACTCTGTAGACCAGGCTGGCCTTGAACTCACAGAGATCCAACTGCCTTTGCTTCCTGAGTGCTGGGATTTAAATCGTGCACCACCATCATCTGACTGAAACAATATTTTAAAAATGCAAAATGCCTGTTTCATATTTTATACTACTTGTTGGTTGAAATGTATTATTTTGTGCACATTGGGTAAAATAAATCATATCATTAAAATTAACTTTTTTGTATTCGTTAATGTGGATGATTTTTTTTTTTTTAGGCAGAGTCTCTTGCAGCCTGTGCTGGCCTTGAACTCCTTACCCCAACTGCCACTATCTCCCAAATTCTAGGATTACAGGAATGTCATACTCCTGGCTCTTACTGAGGAGTCTTGGGAATTTAAAATTCAGTGTGATTTGCATTATATTTATGAAGGAAAGGACCACTTGAGATGGGAGTGGCCATTGTGGAATATATTCCATGATCCTGGGCAAAGTGCTAGTTCTTGGGTTTCTTCTGATCATCTGCAAGAGAGAGAGAGGTGGGGAGAGAGAGGGAGAGGGAGAGGGGGAAAGAGAAGGAGGGGGGGAAGAGGGGGAGAGGAGATTGATTTTGATTCTCAACATGGACCCGACTGCTACTTTCTCTTTTGAAATTTACATTAGACGCATCATAGTATAATTTCACTTTCCAAATATTTACTCTTCCCTAGGTTTAATCTTTCATTCCAAGTTTTGGAGAGAGTTTCATACGCAGCCTGCAAGAGAAAGCTGAGAGATGAAGTCTGCCACCATGCCTTCGAAACCTGCTATGCCTTGGAAACACATCTGGAAGTGTTTTCAGAAGCTGCCTCTGCCCACAAGGCTTGCATTCCCAGCTGCTGAAAGAGGAGTGGAAGAAACCTGAGCCATTCGAAGTCAACGCAAGCAGAGGTGGGTGTGGACAGCTGGGACTCACTCTCTCGGAGACAGTGTAGAGAGCCTTGGGGCTCTCTAGCCCTTTGGGATTTCCAGTGGGATTTTAGAAGCAACAGAAGCGACTTGAAGTTTAGCAGCCCTTACAAGGCCAGCCACAATTTGAACGCTCCTCCCTGAAGCCTGCAACGATTCTGAACCCAGGAACCCAAAGCCTACACTCACCATCCATAAGGTAAATAGAGCCATTTAAAAGCATGTATTCTCTCCATTTTACCCCCTCTGTCTACAGCACTTGTTTATTTTGCTGTGGACTCAAAGAAGGAAATCAGAGGTGTCAGACTGCCCCCTCCACGGACTCAGCCTCCAGAAGCCCCCTAGTTTGTAACGGTAGAATCCTAACAGAACATTTGCTATCACAACAAGTCCAAGATGCTCAATATATGAGCTTTTCATGTCTTAGGGGCTGTTTTGCAGAGCAGAGTTTATCCAGTCCTCCCACCCTTGCCCCGGTGGCGAGATTTTTGTTTGTTTGCATTGGATTTTACGCTTGGAGATCAGGATTTAGATAGGACAGACATCAATGTTAGCATTTAATGTGAGTCTGTTTTTGAGCCAAAATGACCTAACTGAATTATGATTCATGTTTTTGAAATCTGTCCTGAGAAGCTCTTCTGGGGCTCCCATACCCAGTAAGAGAGCTGGCAACTGCAGAATTCTGTGGGTTTGTTGTAGCACAGGAGTCACAGTGTTTGCTTCAACATCCCCAGACTGTCTTATGTTCCCTTTAGCGGTACATGGAACATCTTGGAAAGTCCAGTAGACCCTCACAGATAATTCATGATGAAGCTTAAGAAGGGATAGTAAGCACAGAGCTCGAAGAGAGAGCGAAAACGCAGATTCTATCTAAACGTCTGAACTTGCTGTAAAGAGCAGTCTTGCAGCTGTTTGGCCCAGGCAGCCTGCTTGCCAGTGTGATACTAGTGGGTTGGTTTTGCCTTTTCCTTTTTCTAGAAACGTTTTGGTGTTGCGCTTCTGTGCAATATCCTTTTTGTATTACATAATGGAATTCTAGTCCTTTCTCTGACACAGCCAGCAACAGGGCTGCACCCTACAGTAGTGAAAGCACGGGCTGTGTGCCGTCTGGGAGAAGATTTATAAGCTTGGTTCTGGTCACATCATTTGCATGTGCCTACATTTCCTCATCTGTAAAATGGGAATAACATGATGTAATATAATCTGTGACACACAGGGTCTGAAAGGAAGTAAGGCCTCAGGGTGCCCGCTTCCCTGGCAATGCTGACACCGTTAACGTGATCAGACCTCTGGGCAGTCCCTGCTCCTGATCTGTTCTTCCTCTGACACTCTGACGCTTCAAGTGTTCCTCGCACAAACATCCGGGACACTGCTTTCTTCATCCCTCCACTCAAAGACCTAACCCCCAGCCCTCTTAGCTCTCTTTCATCTTTGTTCTTCCTCTTTCCTCTCTGAAAGAAAAGCCTGTTTATTAAGCCACAGATCTCATCTCTCATTCCCGAGGAACGCCATTCTTTGATTGCTTCCTTGATATCAGAATTTTTCAAAGAATGATCTATGTCCCAAAGGAGTTCCAGAACCCTCTGACTGACCAAAAAACTATAAAACGCTTTAAAGATTATGCAACAAAGAACACCCCTAAGGACATTTAGCACAGTGGTTCCCAGGCTTCTCCTGAACTCAGAGACCCACCTGCCTCTGGGATCAAAGGTATGAGCCACCGCTCCCCAGCATGAAATCTTATTTTATAGCACCCCTGGTGAAAATCAAGGAGATTTAGGAGTGATGATGCCTCATGAGACGTGTTTACGTTGCTCAAGGCATTCCTTGTTCATTACAGAGCTCACGCTATTTCTACCAGTATATTAAACATAGCCTCTAATATTTAAATAGTTCAACAGCAACGACTTTTGGGCAATCTCTGCTCCCCTAGCGCTGGAATCATAGGCGCACACAATCATGCTTTTTACGTAGGTTCTGGGGATTTGAACTCAGATCTCCATGATTGTGTGGCCAGTACTCTTAACCACTGAGCCTTTTCCCCAGCCCTTACCCTACCCTCATTTTTTAAAAGAGGCATGCAGAGCCTGGCATGGTGGCAGAGGCAGGCAGATCTCTGTGATCTGAGGTCAGCCTGGTCTAAAAGTTCCAGGACACCCAAGGCTGTTATACAGAGAAGCTCTGTCGAAAAACCAAAAAAAAAAAAAAAAAAATCTAAAAGAGGAATGCTGAACTATTTAGGGTTGATGTTGCACAGTGCCTGCAACTTCAAAATATGTGTGTGTGCAGGTACGGCAGTTGAGCAAATGTTAACAAGCTGGCGAAGAGCCCTGGGGTATTTGATTCTTTTAGCTTTTGTAAACTTGAACTATTCAAGTGAAATGAAGAGAAGAAAAACAAATAAAGAAAAAGGTCTTTTGAAGCTTCATATGTGTTTCACATTGACTTTATATAAATATCAAACAACAAAAAAGCCCATGTGACAGTTACACCAACAATTGATTGGAAAAGGGGAGGAGGCAGGAAGGCTGGATGGGAAGTAACTGCAGAATCAATGAGGGGGTAAGATGACAGGATGGGAGGGAGGACCTAAATGCCAGTTAGGAGGTGTAACTCATCAGAGTCAGTGGTAGACCAAGTGAGGGCTGAGAAGTAGAAGAAGATGGCAGGGTGCATCAGAGGAGTCTGCAGAGGCACTGAGTTTGTAATGAACATACAAGGTTTGTGGTTGTTCTGCACCAGGGCACACTGAGAGAGCACACTGGGAATGGCATAAGGCTTTGAAACCTGAAAGCCTGCCCCCAGTGACATAGTTTTCCCCAATAAGGCCACAACCGAACCAACCGAACAGCACCGTTAATTGGAGACTGAGTGTTCAAATGTCCAAGAATATGGGAGCGTCTCATTCAAACCACCACACAGAAGATGGACGTTAGACTCCCAACACCCATGTCAGGTCTCTCATAACCACCTGTAGTGAATGATGGCTCCCAGAAGATCCAAAGCCGCTGACCTCGATGGGTAGCAGCATTTGTACACATGTGTGCATAATTAAAAGCAATAAAAGAAAACCTTTAAAAAAATTCACTACCACAGCCTTAGACCTTGAATTTTCTGCTTTCTAGTCTACATGTTTTTTTTAATCTCTTTTATAGATTTATTTATTTCTTATATTGTGTGTCTGAGTGTTTTGCCTACATGTATTTAAGTGTAGCCTATGAGTGCAGGGCCTGTGGGGGCAGAAGAGGGCACTGGGTCACCTGGGCCTGGAGTTCCCAGACTTGCCCCGTGAGTGCTGAGAACTAAGCTCCCTAAGATCCCCTGAGAGCACTGAGTACCCTAAGACCTGAATGCACCTCCCTGACTACAGAGATTAGAGGGCAACTCTGTGGAGTTGGTTCTCTCCCTCCAACTTTGTGCCTGTTATTTTTATCTCGAGGAGGTGAACAGTGAATGAGACTTTTTGACTAACAGTGACTGAACTCTGCATAGTCTCCCTTTTAAGTATTGTTGGTGCATTGGTGGAAAATTAGTTGACTGTGTATTTATGTAGTCTATTTTTTAATTATCTGTTGTGCGCTGCCTGCCTGTGTCTGCAGCACTGTTTTGGTAGCTGTGGTTCCGAAATGTACCTTGACATTAGGGAATGTGATACTTGGTTCTTTGCTCAGGCATGCTTTGGCTGCACAGAGCACCTTGTACTTCTACGTGAATTTTAGGATAACTTTTTCTCTTCCTTAGAGAACACCACTGGAATTTTGTTGGTGGGTACACTGAATCTGCAGGTCTCCTTGGTACTTAAGGACATCTTGGCAAGATTGAGTCTTTTGTTCTCAATCGATTTGTTGGAGGAAGATTAATATAAAGTTCTAGAGTGTCCGATCTAATAGAGTTGTCCGTTTGATTTGTCACTTGGGGCTTTAGACAGGCAGAGTGACTTCCTTAGAATCACACAGTGGAAGCATCGTATCAAGGAGGCTGTTGCTGTTTGCCACATGATATTTAGAGAACATTCTGTGATTGTTGTACTTAATACTCACAAAAGCTTATTAGTGTGATGCTCCCACACTTTTTGCTTAGATACAATTTTAATTTATTAAAATGTTGCAGAAGAGCAGAGTGAGCACCTATTTTCTGACTCAACTAATCATTAGTGTCCAGTCCAATTGCGTTGTCTCCATCTCTCCCTTTCTATACCATCCCTCCGCCTCTAAATGTACGGATATGCCTCTTGTGTTCAAGGACATCCTCCTATGTGACTGTATAGTTATCCACAAAGGAAATATAACGTTGATGCAATGGTATTTTCTTACTTTTTCCAATAATAAATTTTACTGCTGGTTCTAAATATTGAGTCAGGATGCAACCGAGGGCCACTCACTTAATCTCATTATCAAGCCTTTAGAGATATTTCAGTATGTTTTTAAAGATTTATTTAATTATATATTTGTGGGATGGGGACATAGGAGGATGTGCATGTGCTGGAGAAGGCCAGAGACCTTGGACCCCCTGGCTAGAGTCACAGGCAGTGATGAGCTGCCCAACATGAATGCTGGAGACCAAACTTGGGTCCTCTGCAAGAACAACACACATTCTTAATCACTGAGTGGTCTCTACAGCCCCCAAATTGTTTTACCTTTTTTTTTGCCCCCCTCTCCACCCACTCCTTGCTTATAAGCCCTAAGGAAATGGTGGGACTTTCTGATCCCCTCCCCTGTCTGTGCCAGAATGTTGATGGACCAATCTTGTGCAGGTCTTATACATGCAGTCACACTTGCTGTGAATTCAAGGCGGGCACTGCCCAGAAGACAGCGTTCCACAGTACTCTGCTCCTTCCTCTGGCCCTTACGTTCTCACCCCCTCTGCCGTGACAACTCTTGATCTTGGAGTGGGCTATGTAAGTGTCTCATTTATGGCTGAGTACCCAGAAATCACTTATTCCCAGTGCTTTGGCATATTGTGAGTCTAGCTGTTGCTCACTGCAAAGGAAGCTTCCCTGACCAAAGCTGACAGCAGACCAGTCAATGGGCAGAAACATAAATATTTAGAAGGTAATTTGACAAGCATGTTGTGTTCACTTAGCAGCAGAGTCAGCCTTTTTGTTTTCTTCCAAGACATCTACATCTTTAAAGAGGCCCCAACAGCTCAGAATGAAGCGCAATTTGGACTGGACTGTGCCCTGTTCTTGGTAGAATAGATGAAACGCCGTCGGTAGGAATATCCTGGTGTCCCTCACATCCTGAGGCACAGAGTTTCAGTTTGTTCTGTTTTTTTTTTTCTCATTCTGAGTCCGTTCACTTTGTTGAGATGGGATTTTCCACTTCAATTGTTGAGAAATTTCTTTTGCAATTAGGAACTAATCTTAAGGCAATACTTTGAGATAGTGAACTTCTTGTTTCCCAACAGCCTTTCACTAAAATGTTGAGGATTTTTTTTCTTGAATTAGCTATTAAACATGGTGTTTACAAAGTGATATTGTAGGCACTGTGTAGGTGAGGTATCTTAACTTTCCTAGGGCAGGAGTCTAATGTATGGTGGGGCTAGGATTTGAACCTTGGTACATCTGACTGCAAGACTTCCTTGTAACCTAACAGCATGCCAGCCATATTGGACAATGAGCTCTATTTGGTTCTAATGCCTGCAAAAGTTACCACTGGGATTTTGAGACCCCTGAAGCCATGTTACCAGAGAGGAGATGTACGGTTTGAACATGTTCCGCCCTACCTGGTGCTAGAGACCGGACCTTGCACACACTAGGCAAGCATACACTACAGAGGCACTTTTGTATAAAGCAGACTTTCTGTGGGAACATTGCTTCTCAAGGAGATGCCATGTGGCTTGGGGCTTCCTACACTCCATCTGCTTCAGGAACATTCCTCCTCTTCAACTCATCGTTGTGCCTTGCTATTAGACACGCCAGGGCTACTTTTCTGAAGTTGCTTGTTTCAGAGTTGGCAGCCTAATCGGGAAAGATGAGCCACCTTTGTAGCTGAGCCAGCACTTGACAGAAACTAGTAGGGTCTCATAGCCACAATAACCTGACTCACGTTATGTATATACGGTGAAACTAGCATAGTAAACTCCGTCACCTGGAGCCAAACTCACGGGCCTCTGGTGGAATCAAAATGCTCCTAGAGAGAGTTCTGGAACTTTGTGGTTAATGCATTTTGAAAGCTCTAATGGCCAGTACCTATTCTACCACTGACCAACTGTGTGATTTTGACATTTGGCTAGAGGCTGAAGACAGCAAATGGAATAAGAAGCCTCAGAAGCCCGAACAGGAACATGTGGGAAGAATTCCAACGGCAGGATGTGGTGTGTCCTGGGGTCTCTGAGCCCTTTGGAGCCACATTTCCTCACTTAAAGGATGAAGAGCAATGTTTCCACTTGAAAAGGAATTGTAAGAATTGAAGGAGGCAATAAACCCAAATGATCACACACACACACACACACACACACACACACACGCACACACCCCACACACCTATTGGCCATAACAAATGTATTTGTTTGCAAGTAATTGAACCCAGCCAGGCATAGTGGCACACATCTTTAATCCTAGCACTCAGGGGACAGGGGACAGGGGACAGGGGACAGGGGACAGGGGCAGGAGCAGCTCTGTGAGTCTGGTCTACATAGTGAGTTCCAAAACAGCCAAAGTTGCATGGTGAGATCCTGTCTCAAAAAAATAAAAGAGAAAAAGGAAGGAAGGAAGGAAGGAAGGAGGGAGGAAGAGAGGAAAGAAGGAAGGAAGGAAGGAAGGAAGGGAAGAAGGGAGGGGAAGGGAGGAAGAGAGGGAAAGGGAGGAAGGGAGGAAGATAGGAGGAACAAAGGAACTGAATCTTGTTCAAGTAGTTTAGGAACAAAGGGAAAACTTATTGGCTTGAGTAGAGGTGCACAGGGAGGAGCTTTCTTCATAAACTCTAGACTTGGCCTCAGTCTGTCTGAAGGTGCCACATTGCTTCTTTCACCAAACGAGAGGAGGAGCCAAAGACGATACTGAGATGACATTATTCCCCAAAATTAGATGAATGAGTACCACTTAGAGTTGTATATGGATAAAAAAAAATACTGAAACCTTATCTCAGAAAAATCCTAAGCAAAGCGCTGATTTAATAGGCTGGTGGAGGGCCACCCAGATGCACTCTGGACTCCTGGATGTGCAGAAGAGGCCAGGGAAATGAAAGGGACTGTGTGATTGGATATTTATAGTGAATTAAAGACTCGCCCCAGAGCTCTGGTGATCACTGCCAACAAATCCTTACTGCACTAGTTCAGAACCCCGGCGCCCACCATCTCTCATCTTCCTCCCTTGGTGTGTCTCTGCTGATAGTTTTTGAAGCTCATTATTTACTATCTGCAGCCTCCAGTCAAATATTAAGGTCAGAGGTTCTTTTGAAGGACCATATATTAGACAGAACCACTTAATCTTAAAATAAACTGAGTTTCCAAGATAAATTGCTATTTATGATAAACTAACTTAAAAAAAAAAAAGGAAGTTTTCATCTCCTGGAGTGATTGGTAAAATATAACAAGGAAGTAAATGCACATATAAATATGATAAAAATTTATTTCAGGCTTTCAGACTTAGAGTCCAGTGTAGTATCATATATGCCTTTAACCCCAGTACCCAGGAGGCAGAGGCTGGTAGGTAGGTGAAACTCTTCGAGTTTGAGGTCAGTTTGACCTGCATAACAATGGGCCTGTGGTCATACCTGTGGGGATTATCTTGGTTAAAGTTAATGGAGGCAGGACGACCTGCTCTTTGTGCGTGGCACCCTTCCCCTGGACTAGGATCTTAGGCTGTACAAACAGACAAGGTGAGCTGCATAAGAATTCTTCCTTCTCTACTTCCCGACTGTGGATGTGATGTGACCATTTGCCTCAAGCTCCTGCTGCCTCGATTTCCTTACCGTGATGGACTGTACCTTGAACTGTGAGCCAAAATAAGTCCTTTCTCTCTTAAGTTGCTTATGTCAAGGTATTCTATCCCAGCAACCAGAATCCAAGACAACATTCAAGAAATGTTTAATTTCTTCCTGAAATTCTACATACACACTTCACAACATACCAGATTTCCAGAGAAGATGCAATTCTTAACACTTGATGTCTTTGGTATTGATTTTTTTTTTTTTAAGATGACATTTTACTCTTCAATCCACAGGTCCTAGCTGTTATCCAGGTGGAAACACATGGCTCTTCTACGGAAAAGTAAGAATTGAACTTACGAAAATAACAATGAAGAAATATGTTTCAGAGGAGTGTTTTGGTGATGAGTGCTGTGTGTGTGTGTGTGTGTGTGTGTGAGTGTGAGTGCGTGCTCAAGTGTGTGCGCACGGAGCTGGGGGGATGCTCATTTTCCCACAGGCAGTTTTTGGCATCGTCATTTGAGGATGATTCCTGTGGGATGTTGTTGAGATTTTGGTTGCAAATATAACATGAATGAATTTAAGGAAGATCTTTAAAGTGATGTGGAAGACGGAAGGAACGCAGATGATGAAAAACTGGGGAGACGGGTCTCTGCCGCCGGGAAGCACAAGTGTGAAGCACGGAACATTAGTCATACATTATCATGGATCATATTTTTCTTTATAAGACCTGTGATTACAATCATTTCCTCACCCTAAATAAGTATTCTCATTCATCCCTGAGCATTTGTAAGGTTCTATTCTTGTTCTTAAAGGGTCATGTCAAATCTTCAGACCTTTCGAACACCTATATTCTCTCCAGATTTTGTACTTTATTTTAGAACATTATTAATTTGAGAAAAAACACAGTAGCCTAATGTTACCATTACTTTTGAAGTTGCCCGATTTAAATAGAAACAAAAGACATCCAATTAAATTTGAACTTCATATAAGTGAGAAATTATTTTTAGTATACGTTCCAAACATTGCATGGAACATACTTAACCTAAAAATTCTTTTTCCTGGCGACTTTTTGCAGTGGTAGCAGCCACAGTTGGAAGAGTAAGGGACGGGGCCACTCTCTAAACATGGTGGCCGGTGAGTAGTAGTGAGATCGCCTGAGACCTAGAGAGCCTTTCACATTTTCCTGGTCTGAATCTTCCCTAAAAGGGAGGGAGAGAGGACTGCACCTCAGCAAGATGAAACCACAGAGGTTCAGGGTGTAGTCTGGGGAGGAATCTAAGACACCCTAGTACTTTCTTTTAAAAATATGAACACAAAAGCCTGGGGTCAGAAAATAAGCTAGAATAAGGCCAATAATTATCTTTAGAGAAATATTTTAAATTTTTATTATTTTATTTGTATCAGAGAAGCCCACAGAGGCTCAGGGAAGTTATGTAACTTGTCTACGTTTGCATAGCTAGGAGATGGCAAGAATTAGATTTGAATCTGATGTCATGTCCCAGCTCCTGCAGTTCCCCACAACAGAGTTACAGTGTGGCTCTGGCTGGCCTGGATTCCCCGTGATCGTTCTGCTTCTGCCTAGTGAGTGCTGGGCCACAGGCGTGGGTCATATACCTGACTCTCCTAGAATGTTCCATGTTTCACACTTGTGCTTACCTGTGGCAAAGACCCGTCTCCCCAGGTTTTCATCATCTGTGTTCCTTCTGTCTTCCACATTACTTTAAAGATCTTCCTTAAATTCATTCATGTTTAATACTTGTGGTATATTTTATAACAGAAAGCTTCTATCCTTTCTGTAATTGAAAAAAAAAAACCATCTCCTGCTATAAAAAGAATATGATTTGTAAAGTATATCCAATTAGAAGAATCAGTTTTGAGTACCATGTTTTGCTTGTCTGCAACGTTGAATCCAGTCTCTGGTTTCATGATTTGCTATTGCTTAGCTCTATGAACACAAATGTCCCCAATTGTTTAACTGACAATGAGAAATGTGTGTTCTGTACTCAAAAAATGCTGCCTGTACCATGCCATTTCTTGGTAATGTGGAACACTCAGGAACAGATGAAGGCTAAGAACTAGAAGCATTGAGGTCCCTAACCCAGAGCCGGGATTTTCTGCACATCATTCTTGACTGGCATTTGAATTAACTGAAACACAGTTGGGTTCTACAACTTTAAGCCTGTTCAGAATTATCAGTAACTCATAAAAGGCATTCTAGAAATGGTGCTGTTTATCTAATGGATGAGATATTCATGCAAGGCAGCCTCCTGTGGTGGCTGAGTTTGAGACCTCTGCCATCAGACTGCCTGAGTTTCCCACTGGGTCTTCCTTGCACTCTGGGCGGTCTGACCACAGTGCACCTGGTCAATGCATTACTCTGTATGCTGTGTGGTCAGAGAAAGGCCCCAGACTGCCATGCCCTCTGTGGTTTGAGGTTGGCTGATCTAACTTTGATGTGCTTTCCTCTTCATTTCAGTTAACCAAATGTTGCTGTTCCTTCTGGTCCTGACCCTTTGTGGCATTCTATACAAGAAAGTTCGTAAGGGACCTGTACTCAAGAATGAAGCAGGTGAGCAAGAATGGAATCCGCCAAGTCTAGACATCTAAGAAGGTGGTTTCAATGTTTTCCATCAGGTCCTGTCAAGAGGGTGAGTTCAGGGGCAAATGGCAATGTGGTTAATTCCTAAGGGCCATCTTCCTTAGGGCAGCAGTTCAGTTATGCTCTGTGCTGTTCAAACTGTGGCATATGTAAAAGTCACATGGGGAGCTTGTTAGAACACACCTGGGCTGGGTGTGTTACACGTACGTGTGATCCCAGCATCTAGAAGTTGAGGTAGGAGGACTGTGAGTTTGAGGTTAGCCTGGGCTACATAGTATGAGTTCAGGGCCTTGTCTCAAACAAACAAAACAAAATCTCATTACGAGATCCCATCTGAGAGGTTTAGTATCACAGACAGAGTCTTGGCTTGAGAATCATAGAGTCTTGGTCTGATAATTTGCATTTCTCAAAACTCCAAGTGGATGTTGGTGATTTTGGCTCTTGGATCCACCCTAAGGGACTTCTCTACTCTTGTCCCTTCAGAACCTCTCCACTGTAACAGGGCCCCAGACCTTAGCAGGCCTTGAGACCTCAACACAACTGATTCCACCATGGAAGTGCCACTCAGGCTGTAGACTCAGCATGTGAACAGCACCACCTGCCAAAAGTAAAACAAAGCCCAGATAGTTCTGGGAAAGTCTCAAAATGTTGCTAATCTTGTTTTTAGCTTCTGTAGTTCTGCTTCTGGCTAACTGTTCTTGTTAACTGAAGTGTGTCAACCCAGAACATGGTTTCTGTACTTAAAAGTTCATCCTGAGAAAGGCTCAGGGCTACACTGGGATCCTGAATACCAAGTGTAGTTTGCTGGCTAGCTAATAGCTTAAACTCATGTCTTCTCTGGTGTATACCCCACAACATCCCCATTTTGCTTTTGAGAATTGTCCCTTCCTTTTCTTCTTCCTGGTCCATTCCTCTTAGTTCCTATTAGCTTCCAGCAGCTCAGCTTAAAAAAATGACCCTTCGGAGGGCTGAAGAGAGGCTCAGTGGCTGTGAGAACTGCTGCTCTGGTAGAAGATTAAGATTGGTTCCCAGCACTTAATGGTGAGCAGCTCACAACCACCGTTAGCTCCAGTTCCTAGATATCTGACGCCCTCTTCTGGCACCCATGGACACCTGCCCTCATGTGCACATACTCACAGACACAGACACACGCATAAACATGACCCTTAATTAACCCTATGGCCTCATCCAGCTGCATTGGAAACCTTATTTCCCTCTTCCAGGGTGAATGCACTGAGACAGTACCCTCACAAACCCAAAATAGACATGAAGTCAACCCTACACAAATTAAGGATTGCTAGTATGTTGGTTTTATATTTTAAGTTAATTTTATATTAGTCCAAGAGATACCTTCTGCTTGTGGAAACTATAGAAAAAATGTTATCTATAGATGCTCAGCAGCAGACAAAAGTAATTAATATTTTTATGTGTTGCATATTTTAATTTCATAGTTCTTTTTTAAATTTAATTAAAATTTTTGAAACACTATATTACATATTCCAGGCTGGCCCCAGACTTGCTATGTTGCTGAGCATGGCCCTAAACTCCTGACCCTTCTACCTCCATCTCCCAAGCACTGGGATTGCAAATTTGTGCCACAAAGTCTGGTTCACATTTCTGTTTCTGAAGCCAAATGCCTAGGGCCTGGAGACAAAGTAAAACAGTATCTCTGCTCCTACAAAGGAGGCATTTTTTTTTAATCTAGTTACTTTTAAAACTACATATACACCACTTAAGATAACTTAAAATATACACGATGTGATCAAGAATGTCTGGAAAGAAAGTAATTTTCACACAATAACTACTGGTTATTGTGTGAATACACCAGTGGTTCTTAACCTTCCTAATGCTGAGACCTTTTAATACAGTTCCTCATATTGTAGTGTCCCCCAACCATAAGATTATTTTCATTGATACTTCATAACTGTAATTTTGCTACTGTTATGAATCATAATGTAAGTATCTGATATGCAGGCTCTCCACCTCTCAGCAAAGTGTCAACACTCCAGGGGAGGGAGGCAGGCCTTAGCATCACTCTGGGCTGTGGGCCCTGTAGATGCACATGTTACTTAAAACAACATTCCATTTGTCCAACTTGGTCACGTTTTGCAGCAAGGGAATCTGGAAAAATTAATTTTAGTGGTTGGCCGTGTGCCCGCTGAAATTTTCCCACTCATTTCCAAGGGAGTGAGGAGACACTGGATGTTGGAGAACGGTCGCCTAGCACTGCGGGCTAGGAGTTAGGCTGCTCTCCTGTGAAGGTCCCTGTGCTCTGAGTCACTGATTTTGGTGTTTGTAGATGATGATTCCGAGTCCCCGGAGGACATGGAAGAGGAGATTCCGGTGGTGATCTGTGCGGCCGCAGGGAGGATGGGCGCAGCTATGGCTGCCATCAACAGCATCTACAGCAACACTGATGCCAGCATTGTGTTCTATGTAGTTGGGCTGCGGAACACTCTGTCTCGAATACGGTAGTTTCTTTCATTGTGTCTTTGGAATGTTCCGTTTTCTTTTAATCTTCCTTCATGTCTTTAGATGGGCTCCTGTACTTCTTTCTCCCCCCTCCTTCCTTCTCCTTCTCTGTCTTTCTTCCTTCTCCCTTCTCCTTCTTTTAGATTGATAGCTGTCATGAGAATTTTTTAGAGCAAGCCCTGAGTTTACTTGTGACCTGGCTAATGTGCTGTCTACATGATGTCAGCAAAGTCTCGTTAGTCAGGTAGGACAGCAGGCACTTCTGCAGATGTGAGCTGTCTAGTGAACTAAAGAACTCCAGTCCTAAAGCAGCTTATTTGACAGTCTTTCAAAAATGTGTTCTTAGCCAGGCTGATGCAGGCCTGTGATCACAGATACTCAGGAAGCTGAGGCAGAAGGATCACAAGTTCGAGGCCTATCAGAGCTACATTGTGAAGGCCAGCCTCGGCAACTTCTGAGACCCAATCTCAAAATAAAAAAGTATAAACGGACTAGGGGTATAGCTCGGTAGTAGAGTACATGTGTTCAGGTTCAAGCCCCAGCAAAGAAGAAGAAACAATTGTTCTTTTTATTTCCCCTCTATTTTCTTAACCTAGAAAAACATTATCATAATTCTTACAAACTATATTTTTGGGAAAGGTGCTAGAGATTTAATCCATGTCTCACATAGGCTAAGCACAGGGTACTACTGAACCATACTTAACCTGTAATGTTTGAATTACAAGCTTCTAATAACTTTATAGATCATATTATAATTTTGAACTTATTTTTCCTATAAACATGCCATACTGAAAAATGAATTGGAGTTAGAGTAAGAAGAAATCAACAGGAAATCAAAATTTAAATGTGTTTTAGAAATGTAGGATATCTGTGTAATCTTGGTCTGGACAGTGCCTCTGTGAGCCCAGGAATTAGAAGAAAAAGTTGACAGACTTCTTTGTGTAATGCAAAAATGTCTGAATAATGAAAAACAGTGGATGGGATTAGTTGTCAAATAGATTATTAAAAAGTATGGCTTATAATAAATTATTGCAAAATATTTAAAAAATTTAAGCCTAGCGGAAAATGAGCATAAAATATGAAGAGACACCAAAGTCCATGACTCCATCCTCAGCTCTATAAAAAAATTCCTAATACTCAAGAGGCTGAGGAAGGAGGGTTACAAATAGAGACCAGACTGGACTGTACAGTGAGATCTTATCTCAAATAAACAAACTAGCCAAATAATCAACTAACCAATTAACCAACTGGTCAACCAACCAACCAATGAACCAACTAATCAACCAACCAACCAATTAACCAACCGATCAACCAACCAACCAACCAATTAACCAACTGATCAACCAACCAACCAATTAACCAACTGATCAACCAACCAACCAACCAATTAACCAACCAATCAACCAACCAACCAATGAACCAACCAATGAACCAACCAACCAATGAACCAACCAATGAACCAACCAACCAGCCAACCAAATAACCAACCAACCAACTAACCAACCAACCAGCCAACCACCTATCCAAATAACCAACCAATCAACCAAATAACCAACCAAATAACCAACCAACCAAACAAACAAACAAACACACAACCCATATAGATACAAATGGTCAACAAAGTAGGCTGTCTCCTAGTTCCTGGCTTTGGTCCCTCCACCCCCGGATGTTTAAATATTTTGAAACCTGTCCCCATTGAAGTAGAACACAGAAGTAGAAGGTATGAACCCACTGTACATCTCAGTAAATCACCACAAGCATAGACTTCTGTGACAACTTCCACATTCCTATGAACAAGAACAAGAGCTCTGTCACTCAGCTACCTACCCTAAGTCCTCTTCTGCCAATTTGCGGCAAATTCTGCCATATGGTTTGGATCATTGCCAACTTTGTTTTTTGATTATTTCTACCAGAAACCTCATAATGAATCAGATGAAAGACAGACATCTTGTGAGACTGCGTGACAAAGGCGAGAGGGTGGAGGAAAGAAGACAGGGGTGAAGACAGATGGGGAGACTGACAGGCAGAGTCATCTTTGGAGTCAGAGGAGGAAACAAGACTCCTGTCAGAGCTGAGGCTGCCCAGAGTCTCAGTACCATGGGGGCTGGTCTGGCGAGTGCAGATGTTGCTTGATAAGGAAGGAACACATCTTGTTTCTCTAGTCTTTCCGGAGGATTTTTCGATGTGGGGATATGCTTGGTTATTACTATCTTGTTCGTTTCCTTTGCAGAAAGAGTTATGGGATTGGGAAGTTAGACCAGATGGGGAAACCATCAGAAGGATTTATAGCATGAAAACTATGTTTACATATACTTTACCTTTCCGAAGCCAGAACAGACTAGCCCTGGGGTGATATGCAAAGTAAACCGAGGAAAGATTTGAAGTGTGTACTAGAGGATTTTTGTCATCTCTTTAGAAAATGGATCGAACATTCTAAACTGAGAGAAATAAACTTCAGAATTATAGAGTTCAACCCTATAGTCCTCAAGGGGAAGATTAGACCAGACTCATCGAGGCCTGAGCTGCTCCAGCCTGTGAGTAAGAGTCCTGCGTATGGCAGCGACAGTCCTGAGTCTATGTTCACTGTAGAGCCCTAGCCATCTGATGCACACGTAGGATAGCTCAGTCTCACGAGTGCTAGATCTCCACAAAGCTCTGCTTCTTTATAACTCAGCAGCCACCTGTTCCAGGAAAGATTTAAGATGGTTTATATAGCCGGGCGACTGCCTGGAAACCTGTCTCAAAAAATCACCACCCCTCCCCCCAAAAAGGAAGGGTGGTTTATATTAAGCTGTTGGAAAGAAATGAGGCATAAAAATGTAGGCCACATTCGTATGCGTGGATATGGCCGTGGGCGGGAGCCAGAGGTGGACTAGGTAGTGAGGCCAGCAGGAAAACATCTGGAGACTTACGCTCTTGTATCTTCTGTGCAAATCACTAGTTAGTCTGGTTCTTCCAGAGGCCAAGGAAAACCAGCAGCATGATAGCTATGTGCCTCAGCATATTTCAGGAGACACCAGTGCCTTTCCTAGTTCTGAGGGTCAGTTTTCTTGCAAGAGTACCCACAAAGAGTCCCTCTCCTTTGTGAAGAGCAGTAGTGTGTGTGTGTGTGTGTGTGTGTGTGTGTGTGTGTGTGTGATGCTTATGTGTCAGTGAGCCCCAGGAACCTTTTCTTTAGTCTCCCCCAGTTACTTACCCCTCCTCCCAGCCCCAACTTGTCTCCCCCACTTGTCTTTAGACAAGTGTGCTACATTTATCTTTTCATATGGATACTGGGATCCAAACTCAGGTTCTCATGCTTACCTGTTGAACCACATTCCTAGTCCAAGAGCAGTTTCTCACGGCAATTTTGTAGAAACTGGTCACCTCCTATATTGTTCACGTAAACCCATCTTTTGCAATTAAATTCTAAAGCCTTTGTATGTCGTAAGATCTTTGCCCTAATTCCAGATACTTACTGTCAGTTGGTTACGATAATTGAACATCACTAATGAAAACTCTAAGAGCTTGTGTTTCTATAACTGTTTTCTGGATCAAGAAGCTGAAAGGTTGGGTTTGCTGCTGGGGTATGTGTTTGTGTATGTATGTATGAGACTCTTAAGGCTGAATAGTTGAGAGTTTTCTAGTTGATGGAAGGTAGAGAAAGCAGAAAGCCTGTATCCTAAAGACTGACTAGGGAGCTTTGGGGACTCCCACTGCAGCTGTCCCTGAAAGGAAAGTGGGCACTGCTTCCGTGAATGAGGCCTGGGTGTAGGAGAGTCCCTCTGGGCCAGCCCTAGTCTCATCTGCAGAGAGATGAAGTGCTAAGAAGCCTGGGGGAGGCACTACTTAAGCCTCTTTCATTCCACTCCATACATGGGCTGAACCGTGGTCAAAGCTGACTGGCAAGTACCATACAACCTTGAGCCATATGCTTTTTCCCCACCACTCTTTCTCTTGTTTTAACAGCTGAACTTTGTTCGATTCTATCTCCCTCTGCTTATCCATCAACATGAGAAAGTCATCTATCTGGACGATGATGTCATTGTACAAGGTACACTCACTAATGCCAAGAAGCCTTGGAAGGGCACAGCTGCTAAGTAGAATGATACACTTTTTCTTCTTTTCCCAGTAGCAAGTTGCCTAGTGTCTAAATGCTTTGTACAGTGAATACAGCATTGTTGTAAAACAGAGCATATTTTGAAAGCATGGCTTGCTGCTTCCCTGGATAATGGAGGGCCCCTCTCTGATTGCCAAGGCTGCAGTAATTATGTGGTAGCATCTTCTCTGCATTCCTAAAGCATGAAGAAATAAGTGTCACTGAGGGCACTTAGTAGTGGCCTTGCTGCGTGTGTGCATGCTGTGTTTGTTATGCAAATAAAATAAGCATTCAGAAACTACCAAGCAACAGACCTGACCGGCACCCACTGAACGTTTCAAGTGGCTTCCTCAATTGGCATGAGCTGTTCTTAAGAACACCACCAGTGTCTGAAGAGATGGTTCAGTGGTTAAGAGCACTGGCTGCCCTTCCAGAGGAGCTGAGTTCAATTCCCAGCAACCACATAGTGGTTTACAACTGTCTGCCACTCCTTTTCTAGGGGATCTGACACCCTCACACAGACATACATGCAGGCAAAATACCAATGTACATAAAATAAAATATTTTTTAAATGTTAAAACAAACATTGCCATGTTGTAGAAGTTTACTTTTAGCTGTGTTTAAAATAATTGTTTTTGTACACTGTTGGGAAAAGGGATGCATAGGCCTGGGTGTTTTGAATTGTTTGCAGGTGTTGGATTTTTCCGGGGGGGAGGGAGGTGTTTGATTGCTTATGATCTGTGTGTGGTATCAGTAGAGCACATGCGGAGTTCTGAATCAATCCCCCTGTTGAGTATGGCACTGGGGAGGTCGGGGTTCCTTCCGCTGAGGTCTGACAGGGTTCGCAGTTATGGAGTATGCCTCCTTGTCCTGTTTGCTGGGCTGCCGCAGCAACATACTAAAACAATGCCAAGTCACGGGAAGGAAGGGACCCTGTTCTCTTTGTTCTACTGGATAGGAATTAAGCTAAGGTCCTGTCTAGCCCTGGGCTTTGCTGTGTTTTAACTGCTGACCCATCCGTATGCAGGGGACATCCAGGAGCTGTACGACACCACCTTGGCTCTGGGCCATGCGGCGGCCTTCTCAGATGACTGCGATCTGCCCTCTGCTCAAGACATTCACCGGCTTGTAGGGCTGCAGGTGGGCATGCTATCCGAGAAATCCTACCTTTACCCTTCCTTTCTGGCCATGGCCCTCTACTCCTCCCCACAACTCAAAGTGATCACAACCTACTCATCTGAAGGCAGTGGGAACTGCCAGGCGATGGGACAATATTGTATGTGGGGGGGGGGTCCGTTTTCCCACGCACTCAGGCCGGTTGCTGTAACCCTGGGAATCTCCCTTTCCTAATCTGAAACATGGCATGGACACTGTCTATCCTGCTGTGTTTGCGAGCTGCAGTGGGTGCTGCGAAGCATCTGATCTGTACTGAACGCTCTGAAGGTTGAGTCGCTCATCATCACACTCGGTGTTAGAGGTTTGGTTCCCAGCGCCCACACAGGCTCGCAACCGTCTGTGACTCCGGTTCCAGGGAACCTGACACCTCCTGCTGCCTTCCTTGGCGCCAGGCACACACACGTTGCATAAACATACATGTAGGCAGAATACTCATGCAGGTAAGATGAAAAATACAGTCGTTTTAGAAGGGAGCAGTGAGTAGCGCGTGTGGGCAGGAATGGGAAGGCCTTGCTGAGTGCAGAGACTAGGTGGTGTCAGGCGGTGTTCCGAAGCTGGGACAAACAGGATTCATCATCAGATTTGGATGAGGAGTTAAGGAGGGTCTAATGACCCCGTGCTTCTGCTTTCATATCAAGGAGAGAAATAGTATCTACTGAGGCAGGCATGTGCCGGGGCGCCTGCTTTATGGCAGGACTCGGTACATTTTGCCCGTTGGAGCTTCTTCAACATCAAGAAGGCAGCACCAAGCAGGCAGATGTGGCAGCCGGAAGGCTAGGGAGGTCAGGGCTGTCAGACGGACAGAACTTACAGCCCTGAAGCAGGATGGCCTGTCAGTGGAGTCAGAAAAGAAAGCAACAGGTGCTGAGTGCAGGGCACGCAGTACTTAGAGGGTGGAAAATAGGCAAACTAGCCAACGAGAGTGGTGAGGCAGCTCAGTGGGTAGAGGCACTTGTTCTGGAAGCCATGCTGAACCACCTTCCCAAGTTGTCCTTTGACCTCTACACATGCACTGTGGCATGCACATGCATGCGTGCATGCACACGCGTGCGCACGCGCGCACACACACACACACACACAAAATAGAAAATAAAGTCAGGCTGTGGTGGCGCACACCCTTAATCCCAGCACTCAGAAGGCAGTGGTAGGCAGATCCCTGTGAGTTCAAGGCCAGCCTGGTCTACAGAGTGAGTGCCAGGACAGCCAGAGTTACAACAGAGAAACCCTGCCTTGAAAAACAAAAACAAAATAATAATAACAACAACAATAAAAAAAAAAAACCTTAAAAACATGCTGGGCATGGTGGTCCATGCCTTTAATCCCAGCACTGGAGAGGGGCAGGTGAATCTCAGTAAGTTTGAGGTCAGCCTGGTCTACATAGTCAGTGAGACCCTAGCTCAAACAATAATAGCACACCAAAAGAAAGTAGAAAGCTGCCAGTGGCACAGAAGGAACCCCAGACATACTGCACAACAGCTTTGAGGACATAACCATTTTCCAGAGATTCCATCCTGTTCTTTTGTAGAACACATACATGGGCTATCTGGACTACCGGAAGAAGACCATTAAGGACCTTGGCATCAGCCCCAGCACCTGCTCATTCAATCCTGGTGTGATTGTTGCCAACATGACAGAATGGAAGCACCAGCGCATCACCAAACAGCTGGAAAAATGGATGCAGAAGAATGTGGAGTATGTGGGGGGCTCCTCTGCCATCATTGTTCCCAGATGGGAACAAATGGCTCAGCTAATCTTTGCATAGCTCAGGAGTTAAAAAAGTAAGACATCTGAGGTCAGATTTTCATAGAACCTATAGACCAAGAAAAGGGCACAGGTGAAAATCTTTCCCAAAATGATAGAAATCTGAAGAATCGAGATGCTGTGAAACAAGGTCATTCCCTTTTATTGTCCTAATAAGTTGCTTAATAATGTGACTTGAGTGTTTTCCACTGAAATCTCTTCGTTTATCTTGAGTTTCTCTCTTATAGGTCTGCTATCTTTGGTGGGGGAGGGGAAGGGAAGGGTCTCACTGTGTAGCCCTGGCCTGCAGGCCTGGGACTCACTATGAAAGCTGGCTGTTTTTTGCCTCTGATCTGCTGGAATTAAAGGCATGCACCACCACACCCAACCATAGACCTATTTTTAAGGCTAAATTTCATAGAGCCAACATTTTAAATATACTTTTGTTGCTCATTTTTTATGTGTGCTTTCACATGTTTATATGGGTGTGTGCACAGGTATGTGTGTCTGTAGGCCATAGATAACTTCAGGATTCATTCTCAAGAGCACCATCCTGCCGGCCCAGCGCTCACCAGTTAGGCCAGGCAGCTGGCCAGCCGGCTATACCTTTCTAGTGCAGGGATTACAAGCAGGGAATCTTTACACGGGTTCTGGGGCTGGGCGCTTGCAAAGAAAGAATTTATCTGACTGAGCTTTCTCCCTAGCTCTTCTCATTAAGGCGACTTTTAAAATTTCGAAGTTTTAATTATCAAAATTTTAAAATAGAGCAAAAATAATGACTAACATAACTATTACATCATTGTGTTTCCTATCAGTCTTTATCATCTGTACATTTCCCCATTTAAAAAAAAAAAGCTATTTACATATATCATGTTGTTTCCTCTATGTATGTCTGTGCATGCCTGGTAACCTCGGAGGCCAGAAGAGGGAACTGGAGTCACAGCTGGTTGAGAGTCCCCATCTAGTTGCTGGGATTCTCCAATTTGGGTCCTCTCTCAGAGAACCAGTGCTCTTAACTGTTGAGCCATCTCTCCAGCCCCTCCCTTCAGCTGTGTATTTTAAAACCATCATAACATTGAATTTGTGAAGTTATAAATAATACAGCGTCAGAATTTGACATTCTGTGCCTACCATAAAAACCCTGAGAGTTAGAGGACAAAATACTAACAAGTATCTCGGTGCCACGCCTGAGAGTGTGGCCCTAGGCCATGTACACAGGGGACTGTGATTACACATGTGTATGGAATTGAAGTTTGACAATTTTAAAAATAAAAAAAGTTGAGATGTAGGTGTGATGGTGCATGCCTATAATCCTAGCACATGGGAAGCAAAGGCAACAGGCTTGATTCAAGGTTATCCTCAGCTCTCTAGGGACTTCAAGGCCAATAGGATCTACACAAGACCCTGTTTCTAATAAAACCCTAATAAAAACCTAATAAAAAATGAAAGTTGGGAAAAGTGGAAAAGGAAAGCCTTACAGCGTGCATTTCTTTTAAAGGACCATGTTAGCATCTACTTTGTGTTTGAGAGGGCTCCAGGTCAGACGTTGCTTTTCTATCCCATTTCTTAGAGAAAACCTCTACAGCAGCTCCCTAGGAGGAGGAGTGGCTACCTCCCCGATGCTGATTGTGTTTCATGGGAAGTATTCCACCATCAACCCTCTGTGGCACATAAGGCACCTGGGTAAGTACTGCCAAGAAGCAAGGGAAGCGCACATTTTACTCTGTGAACTTCACTATGCTACAGCACCCATAGCCTTCAAACCCTGCGAGTGACCTTGGCTACCGCACCTCCTTAACCCTCAAGCTCAGGGTCTGCAAATGCAGATGGTATCTTTGGTTGCCAGAGGGGTGCATTCTAGGATTCATGAAAAGCTTATGGACTGGGGCTGGAGAGACGGCTCAACAGTCTAGACCACTGGTTGCTCTTCCAGGGGACCTGGGTTCTATCCCAGTACTCTCATGGCAGCTAACTCCAGTCCTAGAGGATCTGACATCTTCACACAGACATACATGCAATGCGCATGAAATAAAAAGAAATTTTAAAACAGTAAGATTTATTTTAAAAAAAAAAGAAAAGCTTATGGACTAATGCTTAGCAAACAGAAAGTGCTCACTGAACTGTTACTGCTAGAACTTCCACCCTGCAATGGTCTACAGTGGACAGAACCTACTGTTGTGTAATGGCATACAATGACTTTGGATAGCTGGCACTTTAACACTGTTAGGTCAAATCTTACTGTCTCCATATACATAAAATCTCATCAAGTGCAGGTCAGTAACAGGTATTTGTAACAGCTGTGTGAAGCTGGCGTAGGGATATGGCTCAGTGGATAAAAGCATTTACTATGCAAACATGAGGACTATTTGGGTTCCCTGGACCCTCGAAAAAGCCAACAGGCCCACCAATCAGGTGGCAGAGATGAGATTCTTGGAGCAAGCCGGCTAGCTAGACCAGCCACATTGGCAAGCTCCAGAGTGAGAAATCATTGCTTCAGTGCTGGAAAGAAATTGAGGAAGAAACCTGATGTCAACTTTGGCCTTCCATACATGTACATATACATGCGTACACACCAGACACGTGCAAAAAGACATAACGCTCCAAATCACTTGTGAATTACCAACTACTGGTATGCAAGGCAGGCATAATCTTTCAGGGGAAAACAATCTGGTTTTCTCTGTAAAGTTTGGAATCTGGCAAGGTCTATAAAGTCAGTCTATATGGCAGTAGTTTGAAGTGATTTGGTTTTAATTTGTTTTGGTTGTGCAAAGCAACAATAAGACGTACTAAGTTTGGGTCTAAACAGATGTGACTTCTATAAAACTAATCATAAGTAATTTCATCTCCCACACGCATCCCTCTGAGGTAGTTCCACATCATCATGGAGCTGAGGTGGAGATGTCTCACTCCTGATGACTTTTCACACCAAAGTGCCTCTTCTGCCATGTGGGCTGGTTTTGTGGAGACTCTGGAAGCTGTAACCACAGGCTGAGGTGACTGACTAGCCTCTCTACTGTAGCTGCTGGCACGCTTGAGCTTAGGAGTAAGCAAAGCCAGGCTCTGTTAACGGCATGTAGCAGCACAACATAATCCTGGCTAACCGGCTTTCTCTACTAAATGCAGTTCCAGTTATGGAAAGAAACTTAACAGCAGAGGATATGTATTTTTTGTAAATTATATTTGCATGACTTAGAAGTACTGCAGAGCAAGGAATGGCAGTATTATTCTATGTTCACTAGGGGCTGGAGAGATGGCTTAGCAGTTAAGAGCACTGACCTAGGTTCAGTTCCCAGCACCCACATGGCAGCTCACAACTGTCTGTAGTTTCAGTTCCAGGGGATCTGACACCCTCACACCAATGCACATAAAATAAAGTTAAATATATAAAGATTATCTTCTCTGTATAGCCCTTTGGCTTATTTACTTTTACCATGAACTTTCAGCTTTGCATACCAGTAGTTATCATAACAATGAAGTTTATCTGAGGTGTGACTAAGCTAACTGGGAACTTAGCATAAGCTTGTAGCCAATGTTTTATATAAAATTGTTTTCACTAACAAGCCTATTATTTTTCTCTGTACTCACTGAAGGCTGGAATCCTGATGCAAGATATTCAGAGCACTTTCTGCAGGAAGCTAAACTACTCCACTGGAACGGAAGACATAAACCCTGGGACTTCGCAAGTGTTCACAATGACTTATGGGAAAGCTGGTTTGTTCCTGACCCCGCAGGGATCTTTAAACTCCATCACAATAGATGATAACACTCCAACACTGAAATATTCCCTGAATAAAATGGAACTGCCCCTGTTTCCTACTCTATCACTGTTCTTCATGAACAACACCTCTCATATGTATGATCTACAAAGTAAGAAACAAAATCTACTGTGTACAAGTTGAAGTGTGGAACATACAGGCAGACTTAACTTTTTGAAGTTGAAGTGATAACGTCAACGGACTGGCCCCCACCCCTTATGTCTCTCTTTTTGGTGTTTTGAGAGTCTTACTATGTACCCCAGGCTGGTCTTGACCTGAATGTCAATTACATCTGAAAACTTTAAAAATCTCTAATTTCTCAGTCTAATTTCTCTTTGTAGCGATGATTTTGTTTAAGATAGGATCTCCCTGTATAGCCCTGGCTGGCTTGGAACACACTGTAACAACCAAGCTGACCTTAAACTCACAAAGATCTGCATGCCTCTGCCTCCTGAGTACTGAAATTAAAGGCACGTGCCACCATGCCTGCCTGCAGGGCTTTTTGTTTTTTGTTGTTTTAACAGTTTGCCAGTTTTGACTTTTATAAAAAATTATACATTAAAAAAATATAGATATCTGTGAAAATAAAATATTCAAGTTTTTTTTTATGACTTTCCTCATGTATTACTTTACATGTTAAATATAATAGAAAGTAAACTGTCCTCAGATTTAAGGGTGGGGGAGAATACCATTAAGTCTTGCTGCAGTGCCAATGGCATGCCAGAACTGCTGCCAGCATTGGTGTCTGAGGAGTGTGGCCCATTGCTGTGTCTCAGAGAGCAGAGCCCCAAAAACTACTGCTGCTGCTGCTTGGCTTCCTCATACTTCCCTTTCCTGCTATGAGTGGTGTGAAATCTCAAAAGGGGTCTCTAGCCCCTCACTGGGCAGTGTTACTGGCACATATAGTAACACCGGTGAGTTCCTAAAAGGCAGGGCTGCCCAGCTGAATTGGTAACTCTACTGAAACTCTGGAAAGAATGACTAATCAATAACATTAGATTAGGGTGTTTTGCCAAACTGCTTTGGAACAAGTAAACTAGGTAACTACGTAAGAAAATACCTTCTTAGTAGCTGAAGACTTGCTTTGGTCAGGGTTATAGAGCAAGAACAAAGAAAGCCTAGTTGCTAGGACCCACGAATTTTATCTATGGGAGACAAGCCTAGGATCAAGCATAACAAACGAATTTCAGTGCCAACTCTTAAGTTTGAACTTCCTTAACCACAATTTTGATTTTTTCCTGATTTTACAATTATAAAATTGCTGATGAGCTTTGGTGTGCACCTTGGGGATATAGGGCTGTGTAGCATGTAAGATGGAAAAATTCTCCATTTACCTAAGAAAGGTAAAGGACCCTGGACTTGAGGTTCTTTTAGTTAATTGCACATTTGATTTACTAAGATTAAATGTTAGCCAAATAGAAATTATGTTAAGTTAGGATCCCAGTGACATGTACTTCTTTCCTGGTAACCCAAGACTGCTACCTGCCAGCTACAATAGACGCTGACTGTGAGAATATTTGGCTTGATTATACTCTGTTAATCTATAATAACAAATTATTGTTTTGGAATATAAACATATTATAAAAAGAAAGTTCATGGAGAACTGGATGTTCATGTGTAATCATGTGTGGGCATTTGGAAACCTTTTTTTTTTTGGTGTGAGGGTCTCAGATCCCTTGGAAATGAAGTTACAGACAGTTGTGAGTTAGCCTGTACCTTAAGTATAGCCGTTCTTAAATGTTTATTGTAAAAACCATCAGATTTTCATATGAATTTAAAAATCTCAGTATTATTTAATGAAAAAATCCCATCCTGTCATGCACAGGATGCACCAACATTTATTACTCATTCACCATGTTCAATGAAAAGTACCAGAACTGTACTCAGAAAATTCTCACACTCATTCTCCAGAGTGTCATAATTTAAGGGTATTTCTCCACTCAAAGGAATCTATGGTAGAGCTACAATAATTATATACCAAAGCAATACCTAGTTACATGCTTTATATAATCCCAGGAAAAAATAATCCAATTGATCCTAATCCCTGATGCAAGGCACTTCAAAGCACCTGCACAAAATGTCCATGTAAACAGCAGTGCAGTACACCTTGCAAATAACATAACTGGTACACAGCTTGACCTAGACTTAAGGAAAAATAAAATCCATCATTGCTACAGCTAAAAGGCATGTTGAGATTCACAACAAGAAACTGCTGCTCTTATTATTCATAGAAGAGGCTACATAACCTCTAGAGAATATAAAAACCTCATAAGCAGGTCACACTGCAAAACCAGCATGCTCCCTGGGGTGCATCCAGTCAGAATATTCATGAGTGATCAGGAGTGAATGCAATAGGCATTTCTGAATACCCAGTTTTCATATCCACCAGCCTTAATGGACTGGACTATTTGTAGCACCATGGAAAACACATTAGAAACCACAAAGGTACCAATTCCAAGCAACCTTTCATGAGGTTCACTTAGTCCACAGTAACAAACAGTAGTGACAATAATTTTTAAATGACTAATGATTAGTTTTACCTAGCAGGAAACATTGTTTTATCTTAGTACATCCCATGTACACACAGCACCAGTTAAACAGGATTATCAAACACTTCCAGCACTGTGCTGCTCACCCTGAAAGCTCATTTTTTATCACTTTTCCTGTCAAGGATAAAATTAGAACAGTGATAAACACTGATGGGGAAATTCAGTAAAACACACGGGTTTTACTAAAAAGTCTACTACTTTTACTAAAAAATCTACTGTGTTCTTGGGAACCCACCAGCTCAGCAGAACAGCTTCTGCCTCTGAGGTGATTAACACACACAGGAGTGGGAGGCCAAAGGCAGGGCTTAAGCCCCATCAGGTAAGGCCACACTCTCTGCTTCTATTACTAAGCAACAGCCATACACACCACTGGAAGAGGAAACAGGTGTGAGTTTGACTCAGCCCAGAGAGCTCTGAGTTTACCCCCAGCCCTTCTTAGGCACTGAAAGGAATGATGGCATACCATAGGTATGCACAGAATCAACTATAAATATTCGGACTGTTGCATTTTAAAATTACAGATCAAAGTGACTCCCCAAAGAAAACCAGTTTCTTCATAAATGAAATATCGTATAAAAAGCTGGAATGATGGGTAATTCAATTACAAAACTTGGGTACAAAACCCCCTATTTTTTCCTTCCAAACTACATTAGGTCCATACAATTGACTCTACTATATAACTGCTCTCCATGTAATTACACCACTAGCGTAAAGTACTACCAATACTAATTCTTCAGTTAGCAAACTGAGGTTCTACGTCCTGACAACTGCATTAAAATTGCAGAGCTGAGGCAGAGCTGAGAAGCACTGTCGCTAAGCACGGTTTCCTTCCTCCTGCTCTTGCGTCCCACAGTTATTAAAGGAAGGGATGTGGTCTGTAAACGACTGTGTCATCCACTGCCCATTCAGAACGTCACTGGGAGCTGCTTCTCTCAGCTCCACACCGTCGGCTGCTGGAAAGAGAAAAGAGTCTTAGTTCACTTTCAAGTTTCGATCGATCTAATTGGGAGATTCTAAAAGTGCATTAAAGAAGAACTATTAAACCTTTTAGTGAGTTTTTTAAAATAATTATAAAATCTCTGAATTTAGGCCAGCCTGATCTACAGAGCAAATTCCAGGACAACCAGGGCTACACACTGAGAAACCCTGTCTCAAAAAACAAAAACAACTCTATCTATCCATCCATCCATCCATCTATCTATGTGTGTGTATATATATGTATATATGTTTCCACTAGATTTTCAGATCTAGTAAATAACTGGGACTGATAAGTCATCATTTGTTATTCATGGAGGGAAATGCAAGTGAGTTGGTTTAGAAGCCATGATTTAAGAAAATGATCTGTGAAGATCATCACTTAATAAATTTTTAATATTAGTATTTCTAAATGTTCAATGATTACTCTCTATTTCTATTACATTCCCTTCGCTCCCCAATCCTCTGAAAGGAACAAATCTGAAGGGAAACATACTTAGCCCATTTGAAGAAAAGCCGCAAGGTTCACTATTACATGGGTTTTCACCGTAAGCACCACCATATGCTGCTTCATAGCCTGGATCATACTTTTCTTCCTTAACAGCCATCTTCTTTGCATCCTCTGTGGGAAGGGTAAAAGATGATTTAAACTGACATTGTATAAGAGTTCTCTATGTAAATACAGTTGATCATATAGTTTACTATAGTTTATTTTTATTTACATGTATGTGAGAGGCTGCATGAGTTTATATGCATGCGGGTACCCAAGAAGGCCAGAGGCAATGGATCCCCTGGAACTGAAATTATAGGTGGCTGTGAACACCCTGAAGTAGGTCTTGGGAATCGAAATCAGGTCTTCTGCAAGATCAACAAGTGTTCTTAATGACTAAGCCATCTCTCCAGCCCCATTTGCTACTGGTCTTAAAATTCTTTGTAGCATTTACTACCTTAACTTATAACAACTGAAAAAACCATCACATTCAATTTTAGGCAGGGAGATGCTCCTTAGATCCAGACTAGAGGGAAAACCATGGTTCAGGAGATGTGAACAGACACTAATGTTCTTTACCATATCGTCTGACTGCAGCTTTAAATCTGCAACTTCCTTTCTGTTCTGTACACACAAGAAATAGGTAACGGAAGGGAATGGTAACCAACCTTGGGCGAGCTGTAGGTCAAATGTATATTGCACCTCCTGAACATCTGTGTTCCGTTCAATGCCTTTCAGCTGATCTCTTAAGTCCTTCAGCTTAATGTAGTAATGAACTTTGTCCTGGGCTCGAGGAAACTGAGCACATCTGGCACTGGAAGACGGCATGACGTAGCAGAGCTGGGATCAACAAGTTTTAAAGTTTCAGAGATCTTAACTTTTGATTGAATCTACTCATACTGTGGTTAGAAAAATTTATCTTTGTTTGGCTTAATAACTTGATACTTATGTAAAAATCAATGAAAGAAGCTGCATTTAAGAACAAAGCCAAAAATTAAAAAAATATGGCTCCCAGAAGCAATTCTCTGTCAAGTCTTTTTATAGCAAGTATGTATCTCACAATTCAAAAGGAACAAAAAGGTACAGCATTTATGATGAAGTTTTCCCTCCCAGCTCTATCACCTAGTTCCCTTTGCTGAGGCAATCGCTTTTATGAGTTCCGGAGGTGTGCTTGGACCACCAAATGCAGCAGGGTATCCACTTCCCCACATCCTTTTTAATAAATGTACAAAGTACAATGTGTTCTACTTCCCCTGCATCATGCTCTTTTCACTCAACAATGTATCTCAGATGTTCTGATCATACAGCAAGACGAAAAAAGGCCTTTTAAACAAAGTTATATAGGCCTTTTATAACTTGCTAGCCAGAGCCAATTGTAGATTTTAGGTTGTTTTGAGTTCTTCTATCATCAACTATAGTAAAAAGCCTTGTTTATTATTAACTTAGAAATGTTCCTAGAGGTTGGATAAAATACCAGAAGTCGATGGCTACAGGAAAAGATACTTGCATTTATCATTTTGGTTGGTGACAAACTATCTTCAAAGAGCAGAACTTGTTTTCTGTTCTCTCTACACACAGATGAGGCAATGGACTACAATATTTATGGCAATTTAAATTGGTTTCTTTATCATATGTGAACATATTATTTAGCCATGAGGCTTCCTCATCAGATATTATAATTATTTTGATTAATTAGTAGATTGCTTAGAAACTCCTGAATGATACAGATATGTAGCTGAGTATCTTAGCATGTTTCATAACAGCACATTTTAAAGCTATTCTTCACTTAAAAGAACCCAGTGGCTGGGTGTGATGGCACACACCTTTAATTCTAACCCTCAGGAGGCAGAGGCAGGTGGATCTCTGTAAGTTTGACGACAGCCTGGTCTACACACACACACACACACACACACACACACACAAAGTAAAAGAAACAGAAGAAAGTGAATTGTTTTCACTTCAAGTTAAATCACTAGCAACATCAACAGCGTCGTATTTCATGGTGAAGAATACAGTGTATAAGACAAATGCAGTGCCTCTGAGACCACTGCTATAGTTGTCATGCTTGCTTCTTGGTTGTCAACTGACCAAGATCTAGAATCACCTGTTAAGAGGTAACTTCAACCAAAGAATTATCCAGATCAAACTAGCCTGTGGCCCTGTCTGTGAGCCACTTTCTTACCTTTTTCTTTCTTTCTTTCTTTTTTTTTTTGGGGGGGGGGAGAAGGGAGGATGCAGGATGTGTGCAAGTGGAAGTCAGAGGACAATTTGTGGGAGTCAGCTCTCTCCTTCCACAATATGGGGACTGAACTCAGGTTGTCAGGCTTGGCAGAAAATGTCCTACCCCAGTGAGCCATCCTGCCAGCCCCATGAGGTATTTCTTACTTACTGATAGGGGAGGGCCCAGCCCACTGTGAATAGTGCCATCTTCAGTCAGATAAGCCTGTTTTATGCTTTGTTTTTAAGATTCATTTGTTTTTATGTGCACTGGTGTTTTGCCTGCATGTACATCTGTGTGAGAGCGTCAGATTCCCTGGAACTGGAGTTACAGATGGTTGTGAGCTGCCATGTGGGTCCTCTGTGAGAGCAGCCAGTGCTCTTAACTGCTGAGCCATCTCCCCAGCTCCAGAGCACAGGTTTTTAAAAGAAAGCAAGCTGAACAAGCCAGAGAAAGTCAGTAAGCAGTGTTCTTCCACAGTCTCTGCTTTCCAGGTTCCTGCTCTTGCTTCCCTCGATGATGGAATGTGATTTCTAAGTTTTCTTTCCAAGTTGCTTTTGGTCATGGCGTTTATCATAGCAAAGAACACAAACTAGGATGCTAGGATGCTCACCAATCGAGTGTTTCATAGGGGAAAAAAAAAGAGAGAGAAGAGATTTTTTTCCCCGTTTCTTTTCTTTTGTTTTTCCAGATTGGGTTTCTCTGTTGTAACTCTGGCTGTCCTGGAACTCACTATGGAGACCAGGCTGGCCTGGAATTTACAGAGATCCATCTGCCTCTGCTTCCCAAGATTAAAGGGTGCTGGGATTAAAGGTGAGTGCCACCACCGCCTGGCTAGAGAAGAGATTTTTTCTGGACCTGAAACTTCTATAGGAGGCAGAGACTTTGTTCTGAGGACTTCATGAAACCTGGCAGCACAGTGGCTTCTCTACCACTTAAGATGATGTGAGGGAGCCTCTTTCAACACAGCAGGCATTGTGTTGGTCTCAGTCTCATAAGCTGTATACAGGGCAGAGCTGGTAGTAAAGTCTGTAACCCCATCTGCTCAGTAGGCTGAAATAGGAGATGGCAAATTTAAGGCCAAGATGACTATAGGTGATCTGAAGGCTACCCTGGGCAACTTACTGAGACTCAATCTCAAAACAAAAAGTAAAAAGGCTGGGGACATAGCTCAGTAGTAGAATACTTGCCTAGCATCTGAGAAACCCTAGGTTCAATCCCTACTGCCCCCCAACAGACAGACACACACACATATTGAATAACAAAATAAAGCCATATAAAACACTATGTTTAAGAGGGTCAGGGTTGGGGGCTGTAGAGATGGCTCAGTGGTTAAGAGCACTGACTATTCTTCCAGAGGTCCTGAGTTCAATTCCCACATGGTGGCTACAACCATCTATAAATGGGATCCGATGCCCTCTTCTCATATGCAAGTGTATATTCAGATAGGGCACTCACATAAATAAAATAAATAAATCTTAAAATAAAAAAAAAAAGAAAGAAAGAAAAAAAGAGGGCCAGGGTCTATAGCTAAGTGGTAGAGTAATTGCCTGACAGGCATAAAGACCTAGGTGTGATCCCCAGCACTATAGAACAAGACAATCAGAAACCTACACTTAAGTCCTAAAGAGAGTAAACAAAATTGGAACCAAATGTCTGTAGCTACTCTGTGGAAATCAGTTTGAAAACGACTATGTGGGGCTGGAGAGATAACTCAGTGGCTGAAAGCACTGGTTACTCTTGCAGAAGACCCATGATTTGATGATTTTCAACACCCATACTCACAACTGCCTGTAACTCCAGTCCCAGTCCCATATTCTCTTCTGGCCTCCATGGGCACTACACATGTGGTACATGGATATATACACAGCAGAACACCCATACACATAAAAATAAAAGAAAAAGAAAGAAAACCACAAGGCTGTCTCATGATACCTTTGATTATATGACAGCACTAAACAGAAGGTTGGCTGGATGTTTGTCTAGCAAGGACGGCTCTAAAATTAAGCTGGGATTAAATATACAAATGAAGTAGTTAATTTTACCAACGAGGATTATATTTATATGTATGTCTAAATTTGTAAGTAACCACCATTGATAATATCCTGAATGTTGTGGGATCTAGTTCCTCTGATATTTAAGCTGACAAATACTTTTTAAATAAAACTCTAACTGCACCTGAAACTGAAAGCTGAAAATTATTTAATAAAACAAGTGGCTTTTTTCATGGCAAGATTGACAATGTATGAGACAAATGAAAAAATAACTCGCTAGAAGTCCCTGTGTAGCTGGTTTACAGATGCACTCAAAAGACTCACAGTTTCTGTGTCTGGGATTTTATGGGGCTGAAGCCCAAATTCCAGGTTCTTAACCTTTACTCCAAAAACTTCTTTACTGAAAATTTCATAAATACCTAAAATAAAACACAAACATATTTAACATGTCTGTGACATTAGCATAGGGAAAAGATAAAAATGTAAAAGTAAACCTTACATTTTCCATTAAACACCGCTATTCGTGGCTGATATTTCTGCAGTTTCTGCACTAGGATACGCCCTCCTTCCCGGAATTCTTTACTAAAATTGAATTAAGAAGGAGTGAGGAACATAAACACAGCAGTTTTGGAAACATGCTGCCTTCAGGCAGCTCTCAGTAAACATCATACATGCATTTTTGGATCTCGGTTTGAATTAGATCCATACAATGTTCCTAAGTAACACGAGGAGCCAGCACCACCATAAAACTCAAGTTCTATAAATACCTAGACAGATCCTTGCTGCCTGGTGTAGTCCTTTCCACCATGTTGGTGAATCCAATACCATACTTCCCAGGTAAGGTGTGGTCGTCCATGTGATTCAGCTGAACCTCACTCAGCCCTGACATGAACAGACACTTCCCTGTGAAAAGATGACTCAGTTACTTCCACAGAAAATAGAAAGCTTTTTACCAAAAAACTGATGTAGTCTACATCCTGTTCTTAAAGTTGGAGATAAAGGACTTCAAATACCATACTGAACAATGACAGAAGGTTGGATACCAAGTCAATCTCTCTATAATTTTAAGAACCATATCATCATGTTTTCTACCAGAAACTACTACTTTCTTTGCACACACAGCTTCAAACTGTGTTCTTAGCCAGTAACTGGTAATGTCGCTCTCTGTCCTTGGACTAGCCCCACAGACTAGACTCACACACCTCGAGATACAGGAATCTAAGACACACCTTCTCAGAATTTAAAAAAATAGTGCGGCCAATACGCTGCTAGTTTCAGAAGCACAGTTACCTAGCCTGAACACCTGGAGTCTTCCTCTTAGAAGAGCAGTATTTTCCAGGAACAGGCACTGCTCTAGTAGCAGTGGCTACGGATCTGTATGAACAACTTGTGTATGCAGAGCAACACAGTAGTAGAACCTGGTTTTAAAGCTCACTATCAAAGAATGAGCCTTTGCTGCTGTTTTCTTCTGTAAGAATTGCCTTTTGAAAATGTCTCAAATCAAAACATTTTATATATAATTGATATCCAACAATCAATAAATTTCTTTTAAGAAACTTTTAATTTTTTTTCATGTGCACGGGTGCGTCTCAGTTAGGGTTTCTACGGCTGTGATAAAGACCGTGGCCAAATAAAATCTGGGGAGGAAGGGTTTATTGCAACTTACATCTCTCAGGTCACACTCCGTCACTGAAAGAAGTCAGGGCAGGAACTCAAGGCAGGAACCTGGAGGCAGGAAGTGATGCAGAGGCCATGGAGGATGCTCCTTACTGGCTTGCTTAGCCTGCTTTTTTTTTTTTTTAAATACAACGCAGGACCACTTGCCCGGGGGTAGGATCCCCACAGTGTGCTGGACCTTCCCACAACAATCATTTATCAAGAAAATGCCCCACAACCCAATATGGTGGTGGCATTTCTTAGTTGAGATTCCCTCTTCCCAAATTACTCTGAGCTTGTGTCACATTGACAAAAAAATTAATAAAAACAACCAGGACAGGGTGTTTTGCCTAGGGTTGATGCCAAAAGAGAGCATCAGGTCCCCGAGAACTGTAGTTACAGACAGTTGTGAGCCATCATGTGGGTACTGGGAACCAAACCTAGGTGCTCTGGAAGAGCAGCCAATGATCTCTGAGCCACCTCTCCAGCTCCACAATCAATACTTTTCAACTCTCCAAGGAAATAACACTGACAAAAATCTGGGAACATCAATACTTTTGTCTATACTGTCACAGTAAAGTACTGTTGTTACTATATCTATGAAACACACACACACATAATCACTTTTTAAAAAATGCAACACCTGAAGTGGTGGCGCATGATTTTAATCCCAGCACTTGGGAGGCAAAGGCAGGCAGATCTGTGTGAGTTCAATCCAGTGTGGTCTACATAAACAGCCAGGACTGTACAGAGTGACAAAAAAAAAAAGTAATAAAAAGAATAATAAACAAAGCTGGGTGGTGGTGGCACACACCTTTAATCCCAGCACTCAGGAGACCAAGACAGGCGGATAGATCCCTGTGAGTTCGAAGCCAACCTGGTCTACAGAGTTCCAGGACAGCAAGAGTTACAACAGAGAAGCCCTGTTTCAAAAAACAAAAACAAAACAAAAGAATAATAAATAAGTAATAAATAAATAAATAAATAAATAAAATCTTGAAAACAGTTTGAGCAAAGAGAAAGTATGGAGGTTCGCTCAGTTGTATGTTTAGCATGCTCAAAATCCTAGGTTTGATCCTTAGCTCCACGAAAACACACCAGAAGTACCTTTTCATGTCCTTTTACTCTCCATTAATAGCAAAATGTAAACAGCGACATACCATTTCTCATCTTTGACAACATGAATGTATTCTTACAATTGTAAAGTCAGCCTATCAATGCTACTAATAACAATATCATTTGAAAGTAACCTTTAAAAAGCAGACACTTACAGAAATGATTTCCAGGTCCAGGGTAATGATGCCCTTTGTAAGCAGCCATTAATCCTGGATTAATGCCAATCTACAAACAAAATAATTAACATTTTTATCTTTAAAATTAGGACTTAACAACTTACATACATATCACATTTTGTTTCAAATGCAAAATCTGGATGAAAGGCAGAATATTTTGTCGTTGCCACACCCCCTACACTATACAGTATATTATTTTGTGTTTTTCCTTTTAAAACAGTTCTACATTATAAAAGTAATAAAAGATGAGGTAAGGAAGGACAAGAGGGTAACAGGGTGGTGAATATGAACAATGTACAACCTACACATGTATGAAACAATGAATATTTTGTACAATTATCACATGCTAATAAATAAAAGAAGAAAAACACAGGTGTAAGCCTTCCTTGTAGCTTTTATGCAGGAGTGGCAGATAAATGGAAGATATTAAAAATATAATTGCTGCTGCATACGGAGATTCCTTCCTAAAATTTGCTGCTATTTTCAAAAAACCAATTTGACTCCCTACTGAGGCAGGTTGCCTTCACTCAGGAAAGAGGTAAGTCTCAGAGCAGCCAGTCTGAGTCACATCCTGCCAGCCTCCTGAAAGTAATTTATTCTATAGAACACCTACACAGCTGTGCACTGATGTTCATTAGGCTCTAATGTTTCTTAGATTACAGACATAAACTCAAATTTAATACTGTCAGGCTGGATGTGGCAGCACAGGCTTATAATAAGAGGCAGAGGCATTCAGGATTGCTGCAAGTTTGAGGCCAGCCATAATGAGGACTACCATAACGAGGGCTACCTAATGTATCTCAAAATGCCAAAAAACAAAACCACCCCAGTACCATCATTTACTGAGTACTACTCAGTATCACGCAACGTAAGTGGTTCAGATGGGTTATTCGTTCAAGCGCAACCCTGTAGTGAGATACTGTTACATTTCATCAATGAAAAAAAACATAAAGATGAAGGTTGGTCCAAGGTCTTCGCTTGTGGGAAGGTTTGAGCCCAGGCAGCCTCCATAGCAGACTCACCCTTTTATGCAGGCCCATGTAACACAACCTCATGAAGGTGGCACCACTCACCACTGTAAGGTTCTTAAAAACCTTTTCAGAAGAATGCTATTTTTAAGGACCACAAAGTAAAGTTAATCCTCTAGTGCTATTTACTGTCAAACAAGGGCAATAATTCTTACAATCACAATGTCCAGATTGAAGGTCAGAATATCAGGAAGAGTCTTGGTCAAAAGCTCAGCTTCAGAAACACCATTGAAACGGTCCACTTTTCTTTTCACTTTAAATGTGTCTGTAATTTTTTCTTGTTTTTCTTTTGATTTTGTAGACTTGCCAGATTTTTTTGACTCAGCAGGTTTTTTGGGTTCCACTGGGTCCTTGGGTTCTGCTGCCCTGGTTTTCCTTTTCCTTCTCTTTGGAGCCTCTGAAACACAGTAATTTCTATGTGACTGTAGGAAACTTTAACTTAGAAACTGCAGGGAATTCCTGTCACAGATGCCACCCTATGAGCACCCATGTTATCTGATCTCAAGTGGCCTCCTCTGAAATGCATTTCCCTCCTTTTTCTCCCCACCTAGGCACATGTGATAGTCAAAGTCTCATTTTTTTCATACAATCTCACTTGGTTTCTTGGTTTCTCTGGGGATCTGTGTTCCAGTTTACAGGCATTATGACTATCAGTATATAAACAATTAAGTAAACAAATTTCTGAACAAGGCCAGATAAGGTGGTCCACATCTTTAATACCAGCATTCAGGAGGCAAAGGCAGGCAAATTTCTATGAATTCAAGGTCAGCCTTGTCTATAGTGAGACCGTGTCCTCAAACGGAAGACTTATTTAACTCATTTCCCACTCTCAGACAGACACAGGTTCTCATGGCTTGTTTTGGAAGTCATGAAGTCTGCTCCATATACATACAAAGTGAGCTGAAGGTGCTGAAGACAAGCTCTCAGTGCTGGAAGCATTGTTCAAAGGTAAGGACAGAGACGTGTTCTCAGGACCTCCACATTAAGGCTGAACAAGGTCTGGGAAGGCTACTCTGCCCATTATAGAATGTGTAATACCACCCATCATTTCTACCAACAAATGTCAGTCCCCACAGTCAAAAGTGTCTCTTGACAATGCTAGTGTCTCCTGAGCACTGTTGGCTGAGAAAAAGTTATTCAACAGGAAGTTTTGGTTCCCTCATCCTGAATTCTTTGACTGTTTTCCTATTCTCTCAGGCTTCTGCTCTATTCTGTTATGTATTTTTCCAAGCAAGCCTGGAACGCTGCTTCAGCCAGCTCTTACCAGGGCTCTATCACCACAGACTAGCAGCTGGGGAAGCCCAAGCACTCTGTGTCTACACGCATAAGAGATTCGAGGCAGGAGGCAGTTCCAGCCAAAAAATTAGGTGTGGCCCTGGAATTATAAATCAACTATGAGTACATTCCTCATATAAACACTGCTATTGTACCCTATCTCTACCCCTCAATTTATCTGGCTTCTCTTCTAATTCTTTATCTCAGTGGTGGCACTTCCTGCAACCAACATCGTGTTGGAAATGTAAGAGTGCTTTGGATAATGCTTGTGTTTGTCCACCAAATGCTCCCATGTCTGATGCTTAGACCCATGGTAGCTTTGTTGGAAGTTGTGGAATGCTTAAGAGGGGAATCAAATAAGGGGTCCTTAAGTTGGCTGGGGGAGTGCCCTTAGGAGGCACTATTGGATCCCTGTCTCGTGGCTTCTTGTCTAGTGAGCTGAGCAAATGCTTGTGCTATGCCCCTGAACCTCAGGACTGTGCACAAAACTCATTTCTCAGAGCTGGAGAGACGGCTCAGTGGTTAAGAACACTGGTTGCTGTTACAGAGTACCTGGTTTGATTCCTGGCACCCACATGGCAGCTCACAACCATCTATAACTCCAGTTCCAGGGGATCCAACTCCCTCTTCTGGCCACCGAGAGCACTAGGCATGCAAGTGGTACACAGACAGGCAGGTGAAACACTCATACACATAAAACAATAAAAGGAACAACAACAAAAAAAAACAACAAAAACAAAAAAACATTTAAAAAACGTCACTGAGCCTCAAGTATGTCATTATAATAATGTAATTGCTGCGGCAGGCACTCCCAGGTTTGTCCTCCCTCAGCATCTACTGGAATACTTTAGCTGTAGTCAGGTCATATCCCCATTTGAGTGTTTCCCAACTCTTCTCCATGCTCTCCAGTATTCTTCATACTTCCCCAGCTTACGTAAAGTCTCTATCCACTCCCTGCTTTCAGGCCTGTCTTGCTCCTAACAGATCCTCCAGACTCATTTCCTAATTGCCCATTTAAGTCACTCTTCTGCTCCCATTCTCTTAGCAGCTCCATGCTGCTTTGGGAATAAAATGTGTGCACTGCTCCGGGTCCCCAAAAGGTCACCTGACTGCCTCATCAGGCCCCATTTCCCATCACTGCCTTCTACACCCCAGAATCCAATGACTCACAATCACTCAAGTTTTTGGCTGTCACGCCTCAACTCTGTTCCCTCGGCTGGCCCCTTCCCACCTTGTTGCTCATGGGATGTCAGTCTACCACAACTTTTGGAGCTCTTGTGTTACTGTTCTGCTGCCTCTGAGCCCTTGGACCAAGTTAAGTGCCGATGCTGTAAGGTCTCAGGTCACCTACCTTGTGCCCGTCTGCATCACTTAATGTGCAGATGTGTAACATGTGTTTACTGGCTGCTTTCAGGCGGGAAGGCATTCAAGGATGGACCTATGTTTCTAAACCACCAAGATAAAAACTACCTGGTACAGGTTCCTGGGCAGGAGCTTCTGCTGGCACCTGCTGCTCTGTCGTGACTGCCATGTTAGGAGCTTCAGCCATCATTTGTTGAAATGGAAATGAATAAAAAGCTTGAGCTTGCTCCAGAGAATAGCTGAAAGGACAATTAGGTAGAAGTTATGTTGCCACAATAAAAAAATCACCCAAGTTTAAATAAATAGTTCTCAACCTGTGGGTAGCGATCCCTTTGGAAGCTGACTGAGCCTTCACAAGGGTCACCTAAGACCATCTGCATATCAGATATTTACATTACATTCCTAACAGTAGCAAAATTAGTTATGAAGTAGACAAGAAAATGTTATGATTGGGGGTCACCACAACATGAGGAACTGGATGAAAGGGTCACAGTATCAGGAAAGTTGAGAATCACTGGGTTAATGATCAGTTGTACAAAGAATCTTCAGACTCCAAATACTTTATAGCCAGACTGTGGTCATTCTTCAGAGATCACAGGAGAGAAGGACGGTCTATTCTCTGCACATGCTTTCCTGACGTTTACCAAGTACTCATTATACACAAATGTTAACTCCTACTGTTTAGTGGCTACACGCGCTGCCAATAAAACCTGCCTGTTCTGTCAAGCTGCCTATACTTTCTCTGATATAAGATCACAGGAACTTTCCAGTAGACAAGACTTGAAGGACTATTAATTCATATGAATTAAAAATATTCATAAATATAATTTACATCCTCACTGGCACTATTCCCACCTAGGAACAAAGATTTCCCCATCCCAACATGTGACTTAGGTTTCTTTTTGTTTGTTTATCTGTTTTTTTAGTGTATCCATTAGAGTTGGTTTTTATTACTGTTGGTTTTTATTTTGTTTTGTTTTTTGCTTGCCACTTTATGGACAGGAGAAATGGATTATTTTGTAAATATCTGTTCAACCTACAAAACAAACAAAAATCTCTAAGCTCTCTTCTGAACATGACTTTAAAGTTCATTAAACATAAAACATGCAGGCCTTGCTGGGTATGGTGATGCACACCTGTAATCCTAGCCCTGATGAGGAGAAAGCAGAAGGGTAGTGAATTCCAGGCAGCTACAGAGAGACTCCCACTCCCAGAACAGAAATCAAGCAACTAACCAAAACCTATTCCCAAACCCAAGCGTTCAAAGAAAGAAACCTCCAAAATCCTTTCTATAGTTACCCGAAAACACTGTCTCAAGTTGCTGCGGTCAGTATGAAACCAAGGAACACAGATTACTACAGCAATATCAAGTCATGACACTAAATATAGAATGTACTCAGAAATAAAATGGTAAGGAATTTACTCTTTGGAGAGAGAAGTCACGCTTTCTGTAGCAAGACACTCTGTTTAGCAGTTTTCTTTCTCAGTGTCTTGTAGGAAAAAAAAAAATTCAGAAAACAGAGATCAGGGCTACAGGGACAGCTCAGTGGCTAAGAGCACTAACTGCTCTCATAGAGGATCCATGTTCAGTTCCCAGTACCCACATCAGGCAGCTCTCAGTCCCCTGTAATCTAGTGCCACAGGATTAGACATCCTTTTATGGACTGTGTGGGCATTTGCACAGAGATGGTGCACATATTCTTATATACAAACACACACATAAATAAAAAAACAAAGGTCAAATGAGGCAATTCTATAAAGTAATCCTATCTTAGTAAAATGGCCAAGTTCAAAGGTGACATAAACTGCTGGGCATGGCGGTGCAGGCCTTTAACCCCAGCAATGGAGAGGCAGAAGCAGGCAGATCTCTGAGTTCGAGGCCAGACTGGTCTACAGGGCAAATTCCAGAATAGCCAGGGCTACATAGAAATCCTGTCTCAAAAAACAAACAAATAAACAAAAGGTAACATAAACTAAAAACTTCCTAGATAAACTTAAATGGCCCAGTGTAACCTGAACAGATTTTCTCACACTACCTTGCTGTGTGAACTCTGTTCTCTTACTTCTTTGTTTATTCCCCTGGGATGAGAGCCTCTCACCAGCTCATCCCATTCAAGAACACTATATTAACAGCCCTCTTTTGCCTTGAGACTTTCTGCCCATGAGCACATCTGATGAAAGTGATGAGAAATACTCTGTGTGTTTATACTCTTCTCTGTCCCTGCTCAGAACCCTGAGCTATCAGGGAAGCTTCAGAAAAGCCTTGTAAAGGGCTCTTTAGCAGTATTGCCTAGAGTCCTCTGGTTCTGCTGAATCTCAAAATCAGCTTCAATTCCTCAGCACAGGTCACGGAAGGGACACAGCGTAATAGCCTGCCTGTGAGAGGCTAACCTAGAGCAGCGCAGGCTCCAAGTCAAAAGGGGCCCAATCCCAGTGGTAGGCATTTTGGCTTCATAAAGGTGCTGGAGAGAAGGTTAGGCACCAGTGAGGAAAAATATGAACTGTATCTTAAAGTTTTATTTAAAAACAAAACCAAAAATACCCCAATAATTTTAAAGGTCAATTTTATGTAGAAGAGTGTTGTCTGCATATATTTCCAAATGTGCGTATAGTGCCTGTGGAGATCAGAAGAGGCTGTCTGAGCCCTGGGACAGGGGTTATGGGTACCCAGATCCTCTGTAAGGCCCTTTTAACAGTTAAGCCATCTTAACACTTAAGTGTTAACTTAACTCTTAAGCCATTTCTCCAACCTCAAACTTTTATTTCTTTAAATATACCATTTGTAAATGATATAATGATTCAATAAACTATTATATAATCAACATGAGAAAGTACTATTCAGCTTCTAAAAATTAATTGGTATATATAAAAATATAGAAAAAGCAATATATATTTGAAATATTTTTGTGCGGTTTTTTTGTTGCTGTTGAGACAAAAGTCTTATGTACTCCAAAGTTGGCCTCAATTCTACATAGTTCAAGGTAAAATTGAACTCCTGATCTTCCTGCTTCTATTTCCCAAGTGTTGAGATTATAGGTGTGTAGCATGACTGTCTATGAGAATTAAATTTAGCATGATGTGGCTAGTCTCCTAACAACCAAAAGAAAGGTAGAAAATAACATTTTTTATGTAGTCCATGTGGAGTCCAGAGCAGCAGATATCTTCCTCAATGACCCTGTACCTTAGTTTTTGAGAGAAAGGTCTCTCACTGAACCTCTGAAGCCCCAAGACTGGCTAGACCGACTGGCCAGCAAACCACAGAGATCCTTCTGTCTCTGCCTCCCCTGTGCTAGGGAGATAGGCACATATCCACATGCGCAGATTTTCAAATCAGTATTGTAGTAAATGCTTTACTGAGCCATCTCCCCAATCCTATCACATTCTTATTACTAGACAGGAAAGCAGTACACATACACAAAAACCTTCATGAATTCAAATGCTAGAAACCTAGAGTTCTGGTAATCTAATTTTCTATTATTGAATTGCAGTGAAATTTGCAAGTAACACAAATTTGCACTGTTTTTTTTAAATTTCAAAAGATTTGGGTATCTATGCTTGTCTCATGACACGCACATAAACGCATGCAGACCAGCACAGATACACAGATTCTCCACCACCACCACCACCACCCCCCCCGTCACACACACACATGCATACACACAACACTAGCACACACGCACTGCCTAATTCCTGCAGTGCTCCTGAATGGTAAGTCTCCAGGAGAGGGGCAGCAACAAAAACTGAGTCTTCATCATCCCTACTTTCCAGCCTCCCCTCCCTCACCATGATAATGAAGAATTAGATTTAGCAGCCTCTACATTAAGTAGGACGAAATCTGTTGAGATCTGAACAGACCCTGTATTCATTTCTTTCCTGGTTGGTGTAACCAATACCTGAAGGAAGCAACTTAATAGAAGAACTTATTCCTACAACTAGTTCAGAAGAACATAGTCCATCGTGCTGGGGGAGGCGTGGCATCAAGAGCCACTTGGTCCATGGAGCTGACCAGGAAGCAAAGAAAGGGGAAGGCCAGTGCTTAGCAGGATCCCCCCTCCAAGCCCCCTAGTCTGGGACCCAGCCCAGAGAAGGATAGACAGGAAAAAATTTAAGGACACTAGGAGGGAAAGTCTTTTATTCCAGACTCTGGTTGTAAGTCAGAAATGTCAACAGAACTGATAAAAATCACAATTCCCCACAGGAATTGTCTAACTTTCTAAGGACATCACAAGTAAGGATATTAAAAACAACAAACCAAGCTTAAAAGGGCCCAGAATGTTTGTAGCCTTGAGTTAGCTCTATTATTTTGTCTCGCATCCCTAAATCTAAATAACACATTTCCTAAAATCACTTATTTTACTTATAAGAGAACTAAGTTAAGAGCAAATAAACCGTGCTGTGGTGTGACTGATAGCTAATGGGCTGCACAGGGTCTGAGGAGGCACTAGGGCCCCCTAGTGGTGGAGGTGGAGCCACTGACCTTGCCTCCCTGCTTACTGTCAAGTACTGGCTTTCCCAGAAGCTCCTTGCTTCCTCTTGATATGAAAGCCAATCCAGTATTCAGATCCTGACCAATCAGAAGGATCCTCTAGGTACTGCCTGTTCGGTTTAAATGGCCCTCATTTAATGGTCAGCTTTTGAGGGCGCCATGTTTTTCTAATGGGTGTACCCTAGCAAGCTAGTATGTGTTATATGGAAACAAACTGCTTTGTATGGACATACAACTTCTCTCAGCGTCTACTTGAGCTATTAGGAAAGGATTAGAGAATGGCCTTGTTGGATGAAGTGTGTCACTGGAGGTGGGCTTTTAAGTTTTAAAATCCCATACCAGGTCTCTCTCTGCCTGTTGTCTGTGCATCAGGTTGTAAAGCTCTCAGCTACAGCTCATCACCATGTCTGTCTGCTCCCTGTCATAATGATCATGGACTAATCCTCTGAAATTGTAAGCAAGCCCCCAATTAAGTGCTTTATTTCATAACAGTTGATCATGATGTCCCTTCACAGCAACAGAACAGTAAGATAAGTGAGTGTATCTTTTTCGCTTAGTCTTTAAACTTTGCTGTAAATTATGCCCCTTGAGCAATGCAGTAGGAAGACACAGAATTTTATATACAGCCACTGAAGACACCCATGGCCTTTCCCTCTTGAGAAGCTATACCCATGTCTTAGGTGTGTACTATCCCTTTAAACAACCCTTCCCTCGATGTTTATGCTTGGGCCGCTGACATAGCTCAGCAGATAAAGGTGCCTGCCACCTGAGGATCTGAACTGGATATCTGAAATTCCTTGGGTTAGAAGGAGAAAACAAACTCCAGCAAACTGTCCTCTAGCCTCCATACTTGTGCTGTGGCACATAGGCATGCCAACATACACAAAAGCACGAGCAGGCACATGTGTGTGTGGGGGAAGGGGATGCGGCACACACATATATACACACACACTCGCACAGTAAAATGTTAAAGTAAAATAATAAATAAGCATTCATGCTTACTATCCCTTATCACTACCTGACAAGCTTCCTAAATTTGCTCTGCTCTGACTCATCCTGACATTCTTCTGTGCAGTGCAGTCCAGTACAAGATCCAGAGGGCTGAGGGCTGCAAGGGGGAAAGCCCTCAGGCTACTGACTACTGACAGTACCACCACATTCAGGGCTGCTCTCCTTAGACTTCGCTGGAAACACCCTAAGGACAGATTCGGAGGTGTGTCTTCTAGATGATTCCAAGTCTAGCTGACAGTGATAAACTATTACAGGTCCCAGTCCTTCGAGTCTGTGCGAAACTTAAAGCTCATTAAGAGCACCCCCTGTTCTTTTCTTCCCTTTCCTGTCGGTCAACTGCTCCGCACTGCCTTTTCCTTCTCAGGCTGCTCATTTCTTCTCTCCTACATCCCTTCCCTATCCCCTCCTCTTCCAAGGACTGGTTCCCACAGTAGTCAGTGGTTTCTCAATGCACACACAGTTGATTAAGAGGTCTATGGAAAGTCACCACACTGTACTCCTGTAATCCTAGCACTCAGGAAGCAAAGGCAGGAGGATGAGCATGAGTTGGAGGCCTGCTTTGGGCTACACAGCAAGACTGCCTCAAAGATTAAAAAAAAAAAAAAGTCTACTTAATACAATTCAGATCTGCTGTATTTTAAAATCTTTGCTTTCTCTAGAAACAATAAGTAGCTTCTTTAATTTTCAGTCATTTTATACCATTTTAAGGGTTTAAGTTGCCATTTTCTAAATACTTTTAGTCATCTCACTTGAACAAGTGTACACTATACTGAATACCTACAAAACAATGGCCAATGGTAAGTGAGCTGAACACAACCTAGGGAGCTGGTACTGTGGACTGTGAAGGAATACAGACAAGTCTACTGCTGACAATGCTAAAGAAGACTGTATACTTACCTGTGTTAGCTCCTACAGGCTGGAGCACAGACTTAGGGCTAATCATAATTTCTAGATGAAACCAGGCCTGGTAGTAAAGGTCCATAATTCCAGCAATTTGGAAGATTGAGGCCAAAGGCTCATAAATTCAAGGTCCATCTGAGCTACAGCTGGCATCACAGCATGACCTTCTTGCAAAATAAAAAGATCGCTGGGAACATAGCTCAATGGTAAAGTGCTTGCCTAGCACCCTGGAGGCCCTGGGCTCAATCCCCAACCGCACCCTCCTAAATAATAATCCCGTTTCATTTTAACATCACTTCAATAGTACGACATCAAGCTCCCCCCACCCCCACTTGGTCTTGAGTATAGGTGTTTGTACGTGAGTGACCACTAGTGCACGCACACAAACCAAATACTCCAAATACAGCATCAGCATGAAATTGGGCGTTACCTTCTTTCTTCCGGAGACAAACTACACGACCTATTATAATGAAAACTGCCCACATGCTTTACTTTTTTCCTCCCTGAACTTCTGTACAACCTGTACCTCTTTTTGTTAATGATTCGCTATTTCATCCATTCAGCATTTATTTATGTAGACTCTGACTCAATCCATCAGTTCTACAAATCCCTCTGAAGGCTGGGATACTGGGCCACTTTCACCAGAAGGTCACTGGCACCCTACAGTTGGTAAACTGTGGAAGAATAGAGTTGGAGATTGAGCTACCTGCCATGTCAGTAGAGACTCCTCTGCAAGTGTGCTCCTGAATCTTTTTAACTCCGGTGGACTGTCATCAGCCATCAGTCTGCTCACAGTGACGTTTAGGATTGCACAGTCTTCCAATGGAGAGGTGGGCTGAAGCCAGGACGCCCTGCCTAAAGTTCAGTGTCCATTCACTACCTAGAGGGAGGCTAATTCTTCACCAAGAATATGTAAATTTAATACGTAAATTACCTGAGAAGGCCCTGCCATTTCGTTTTCCTCATTCAGCTTTCTGTCAAGAGTTTAAACCTCCAAACCTATACTTTGGCATCCCACCCTGTCATCCCTAGCACCCCTAAGACACAATTTTAAAGACCACCGGAGAAGTGCAACGTCTAGATTGCCTTCTTTAAACACTCTACAGCGATACATCTACCCAGCGACCCTTCCCGTGAGGATGCGGAGGAAGCTTGCCTAGAGTCCATCAACAGGGCACCTGCTCGGTCTCTACGGCTCACGGTGACCGACGATGACGAAGGACCGCGTGCGGAGGCCGCGGCCGCGAACGCGGCCTTTTAAAGCTCGCGGTGGCCGGGCCTGGGGACTCGCGCCAGCCGGGGGAGGGGGAGCGCCGCGGAGCGGAAGCCACCGCGCAGGCGCACGCGCACGCCGGCCTTTGTGCCGCTGGCCACGGCCCCGGCCACCCCAGCCGCGAGCTCCCGCGTTACCTGCGCGGGCCCTCCGCGTCCATGGCGGCGCCGCCGCCGGGCTTTGCGGCTGCTCCTGCGGGGCCCACGGGCGTCCGCTCGGCCGCTCGCTGCGCCGACTCGCCACACGGTCAGGGCAGCCGGCGGACGGACAGCGCTGGCCTCGGCCCCTCCCTCCCACGCCGCTACATCATCGCGGCCTTCCGCCGCGCACTTCCGTCCCCCGCCGAGTAGGCGCGCGGCCTCGCCGTCACGTGACGCGCGCCAGCCCAATGGGGGTCCCCTTCTTGGGGTGCCCAGTCAATTCGCTTAGCTTTTCGGGAAACGTGGAGGACGTAGAGGCGGCTGGGGAGCGCCAGACTGACGTCAGCTCCTGGGGGCTCAGGGTTTCCGGGTGGATGTGGGCGAGGTGGACCGTCTTGCTTTGGTGGCAAATTCGTGTCTTTGCACCCCAAATTTCGTGCAGATTAAAAACAGTGCCCGCCACACCCCGGACGTGGTGGCGCGTGGATTTAATTCCAGCACCCAGGAGCCAGAGGCAGGTGGATCTGAGTTCGAGCCCAACCTGGTCTACTCAGCGAGTTCCAGGACAGCCAGGGCTACACGGAGAAACCCTGTCTCGAAAAACCAAAATAGTAATAATGATAGATAAATAAAAAACGGTGCTTTACCCCAAACAACAAGAAAACTGCCTTCACTGTCAGTTCCTGTGATGGGGAGTTGGACTGTTTGGAATTGGTAAACCTAAGAATGGAGACCACTACCTTTTGGGCTTCAGTTTACAGATCTGTAAAAAGAGGCTCTTGGAGGATACAAAGTAACTTTTACATAAACCGTTCTCTGCTTTGGGGATAGATGAACACTAAGCTTTGAAGTCCGTGACGGTGGATGCGTTGCGGCTTCCGGGCTTCCGGCAGAATCTTACACACCAGTCCCACTTTTACTTCTCCGCTGTTTTGTTTTTTGGGACAACCTCACTGTGTACCTCTCACTACCTTCAAACTTTGCGGCTGCAGTCCAGGCTGGCCTCAACCCGAGGCAATCCTCTTGCTTCAGTCTCCTGAATACTAACTGGGATTACAAGCACGTGCCGCCGCACTTGGCTTTAGGTGGTTCTTACCGTGGGTTTTTGTGTCATTACTTCTCAACGTCTGTCATGGGTGTTTTGGAAGACTCCCTTAGACATCTCTTCTAGTGATATGACAGGCTTCCCCGTTTCTTCGGATAACATGAGGAAAATCCTGGCTGTGAAATAGACTTTTTTAAATTTGTGCCACAACCGAGGTTTATTTGTCAATTTACAAAGGTTTTTTTTTCTCACTCCTGTGACTATAGCTCCGTGCTCCATGTGCCCTCCGTTCTAGGATATTTTAAAGAAAAGCCTGGAGAAAGAGCTCAGTGGCAACAGCACTTTCTGCTCTTCCAGAGGACGGGGCTTGGATTCCCAGTACCCACATGGTGGCTTACAACTGTTAACTCCAGTGGAATCTGACACCATCTTGCTTCTAGGGACACCAGTATTGTACAGACAAACCTGCAAGCAAAACACATAGATACATAGAGACAAATATACAAAAAAATAATAAAATCAGTGCTTAGAAAAGAAAAACTTTTGGGGCTGGAGAAATGGTTCAGCTTTTAAAGAGTGGGTGGGGCTCTTGAAGAGGACTAGAAGGAAGTTTGAAGCACTCAGGCAGCTTACAACCACCTCCAGCTAGAAACGAGAGGTGCACAGGCACCTGTGCTCACCTACACATCCCCACATGTACGTGATTAAAAATAAAAATAAATTAAAAATTCAAAAAGGCTGGACATAGTAGCACACACCTTTAATTCCAGTACTGGGAAGGCAGGAGCAAGGGATCTCTGTGAGTTTGAGGACAGCCTGGTCTACACAGCAAATCCCTAGACAGTCAAGACTACATAGAGAAATCTTGTCTCAAAAAGGGGTGGAGGTTTAATAAATTGGAATTTTAAATTATTTAAATTAAAAAAGCTTCTCTTTATACTTTATACTATCAAGGTGAGACAGCATAGATTTGAAGGAGATATTTGCAGAGTGTATCCAGCAAAAGGCTTGTTTCCAAAATAAAGACCATTCCACTTTTTTTTTTTGAGACAGGCTTTCTCTGTTGTAACTCTGCTGTCTTGGAACTAAGGCTGGCCTCAAACTCACAGAGATCCACCTGCCTCTGCCTCCCAAGTGCTGGGATTAGAGGTGCCACCACAGCCAGGCAAAGACCATTTTACACTTTTAAAGAAGCAGTCTGTTAAACAAACGGACAGGTTGAGTTGGAGAGTTGGTTTAACAGTTAAAAGCACATATTGCTCTTGCAGAGGACTGGGGTTCGGTTCCAAGCACTCACATGGTGGTTCACAGCCACCTGTAACTCCAATTCCAGAGTATTCAACACCCTCTTCTGACCTCTGACTGCACATGGTGTACATATATACCTGCAGGCAATACATGCACATAAAACTAATTATATATATATATATGATTTGAACAGATACTTCACCAAAAGAAACTTAAGTATATGAAAGTCTATGATTCAGAACAGGGCATGGTGGCACATGCTTATAATCCCAGCACTTGGGAGGCTGAAGCAGGAGGATCATCACCAAGTTTAAGGCCAGCATGAGCTATTATGATACATTTTGATTTGTGTGTTGTATATATGTGTTTGGGTGTTCATTTACCTGTGGGTATGTGTGAAAGCCAGAGGCTGACATCAAATAACTTCTCAATTACTCTGCACCTCATTTTTATTTACTTATTTATTTCTGGAATCTGGAGGTCACCAATTAGGCTAGGCAATAATCTCAGCTCCGGGTTCACTGGCCAGCTAGCCTATTCTACTTTTGGGATCTAACCTGATCTCCAATCCGGAGAAGAAAAGGTAAAGGAAAGGAATGGACCGGGTCTGAGATGTAATGCCCGTTGTCCTCTGACCTCTAAACTACGCGTGCACACACATGAACATGCATATAAAACAACTTGGTCAGCTGTGGGAATGGTTTTATGAATGTACACATGGCAACATAAAATTCCATACTTTATGTGAGATTATTATATATTAAATATACAACCAAAAAAAAAAAGAAAAACCAAAAAACTGTGTTTATGTGTTTATGTGTGTGTAAGAGAACAATTTGCAGAGTTGGCTCTCTGCTTCCATCATTGTAGGGTTGGGAGAGCAAAATTAGTAAATTAGTCAAAATTAGTCAGGTTTAGCTACAAAGCCCCTCCCCCGTTGAGCCATTTCGAGCCTAAAGTTGTTAAAATGTTATGATGATTCAATGTGCCACCTTAGTTGATGCTTCAGAATTCATTCTTGCGGTTTGCTTAATAAAAGTTAATTCACAATCAAAGCACGATCTTTAAAAACACTCATGGACTCAGTAACGTCGATTGGAGGTCTCTTTTCTAGTAACACTGTGACCCAAAGGCAACGCGTCTGCGCGTGGCTCCGCGTAAAGTACCAAGGAACCTCAGGAAGCGGGAGAAGGCTTGGACTGTCTCTGGAGGGTGACCTCTCTAGGAGCGGGCAAGGGCTCGGCTGCGAAACCCCGCCTCTTCCTCACCGCGGCGGGCGCGGCGAGTCTTTTGTGCGAGAGGACACATGAGGCCGTAATTCATAGTTTGAGACACCACGATGGCCGGGGAAGGCAAACGACAGGATGGGGACAGTGACCAGGAGCTGGGATGCCAGGCTAGCTAAGGCGTGGAAACGGTCAAAACAAAACAAAAACCGAAGAATTAAAAAAAAAAAAAAAAAGAAAAGAAAAAGGCACCCCACTTGCGACAGAAACACGCGAGTGCGCCTGCGCGAGGCCTGAGCTCGCTTCCGGTCCGGTGCGGCGCCTCCTCCCTGCACTTTGGGTCCGGCCCGCAGGCGGTCCACTCCGGCTCCGGAGGGAACGTCTGAGCTGTGGCCTTACGCGCGTGCACTCCGCGGTACAGTCTCCCGCGCGCGTGTTCGTGGGCTGGAGCTGCTTCCTGAGAGGCTGAAGGGGCCAAGGAGCCACCGGGCCACCTTCCCCCTGCTGGGTGGGCGCTGAGTGCGCCGAGGGGTCCCCGCCGCTCGCGCGTCACCGCTGAAGTTGCGCGCACTGCGGAGGGCGGTGTTGTGGCTCCGCCCCCTTTAGCATCCGGAGTGCCCCTGCGGCGGGATGGTCTAAAGGCCACCTACGCTTCTAATGCTCCCCCCTTTTCTTCCCTCCACCAGTCCTCCACCATGTCCCGGGGCGTTCCCTGGTCCGCCTACCTGAAAATGCTGTCCGCCAGCCTCCTGGCCATGTGCGCCGGGGCCCAGGTGGTGCACTGGTACTACCGGCCTGACCTGGTGAGTGTTTTGGGGCTCGTGCCCATCCTCGGAGCTGCATCCCAGCAGTCTGTCCGCTTGTTCACCCCTCTTGACATTTAGAATGTTCGCAGTGCTGCAGCAGTTGACTCTTAACACTTAAGACTGTCTCTTTAAGAGTGAGCCAACCTGGTGTACCGAACAAGTTCCAGAACAGCAGGAGCTCACAGAGAAACCCTGTCTCGGAAAAAGAATGAATAAATAAATTTTAAAAAAGATAGTAAAGTGGCAAGAACCCTTTGTAGATACAGAAAGTAGCAAGAACTTTTCACAGAAATGCAGTTTCTGTGTCTTTTCCTCTGCAGGAATAGTTACCAGCAGCTCCTTACCAAGGAAACAATGCCTGGAATTTGATCTTGTGAGGTTAACTTGAGTCATCTCATTACTATTGGGGATTGTTACAGTGCCATTGTTACCAGCAGCTACCTGTACTTTGGGAGAAAGCAACACAGAACCAGTCTTTAAAATGGGCATACTAAGTAAAATTCCTAGGCCACCTCTGGTTGGGTGGTAACATTAGCAGTATAGCATCTTTACTGATAGACTTACAGGCCAAGATGGCTGGCTTCTATATTTAGCCGTAGATTCACCAGATATAGACGTTGATTCAGGCAGAGGACAGTTTATTCTTTTGCTGAGTGAATCCCGGGTCCTAGTCCTGGAGCCCTGGGCTTTTGGCCTCAGTACAATCTAAAACATTTAAGCCTCCACTGCTGACCGAGTCACCCTGACTAGCTCCCTCTGAACTCGGAGCTTGTTGAGCTCAACCAACTCTTCTGGTTCACTGTTTTAGCTCAAACTCTTCTTCAAACTGCTTGGTTTAAACTGACCTTGTGAGCCCGCTCTTTTGACTTTGGCAGATTCTGGCTGACTGCCTGCCTCAGACTGGACTGCTCTGCTTCACACAAACTCAGTCTTCCTGTCTGATACTGACTGACTTCTGCCAATCTTCCTCTGTGTCTCTGTGATCTCTCATTGCTCCACACTGCCTTAGTCAGCTTTTCTGCTTCTCTGCAATATCCTCAGTCAGACTGCTTCATTGTCTCTGTGTCTTGTCCCCCATCTGCCTGCTTCAGACTGTTCCCCTCATCCTGCCTACTTGACTGACTGTTGTGACGAGCTCTTCATCCTGTCTCTGTGCTCACTCTGCAAGTGACTGCCCGCTTTCTCTTCCTCTGATTAGTCACTTTGCCTCTCTTTTACTCTCACTCATCTCAAATGTCACTTCCAGTCAGACACTGATTCCTTCTGAGCTCCACCTTCTCTGTCTGCTTCCACACTCTGTTTCTGTCTTAGGGATTAAAGGTGCGTACCACCACTGCTTTCTGAACACTAGGATTAAAGGCCTGTGCCAATATTCTGTCTACCCTAGAGCACCCATGCTGCCGGATTAAAGGATTAAATATTCCTTTGCAGACCACATCTGACTTGATTTAAAAATTTTAATTTCATTATCACTCTTTACCTAAATATTCCTCAACACCTATAGGATGCTGTATGTTTTCCTAATATTTAAGGGATTTATGTCCTTGACCAACTAGTCTTTTGGAACTATTCTAGCCACTACTATTAGAACAACAGCTATTAGAGAAAGCAGAGGAGAGGAGACCATGATGGTTGCCCGAGGTTGGCACTCAGTGCTGCTAATGAGAACTGCTAAGGATGCTTTGGTTAAGTCGTCCAGCATAACTCATTGGGATAGCAGAAGAGGCAACTATATTCTTTTAATTATTTAGACTGAAACCCAGGAGTCATCCTAATCCCTCCCACTTACTGCATGCCTCAGCATGTCCTGTTGGGTGAATATGAAAAATATATTACATCCTGCCCACTTCTCTCTCCATCGTTGTCCTGCCCTCTACAGGTCTCTGTCAGTTATCTTTTTCCCTAGTTAAAAGAGTAGCTTCTGGGGCTGGAGAGATGGCTCAGTGGTTAGGAGCACCAGCTGCTCTTCCAGAGGATCCCAGTTCAATTCCCAGCACCCACACGGCAGCTCACAACTGTCTGTAACTCCAGTTCCAGGGGGTCTGACACCCTCACATAGATATTCATGCAGGCAAAACATCAATGCACATAAAATAAAAATAAAATTTTTTTTTTAAAAAAGGATAGCTTCCCGACTGTCTTCTGCCCTTCAGTTCCCTCTTGTTTTTCCTGAAGTCTCAACAAAGCTTCCATTACCATCTTTTTATCCTTGAGTCAGGTCTTGTTGTTCTCTCGAAACTCTCCAGTATCTACCTGCTTCCAAAGTGAAAGCCACTGGAGTCTTTATGTCCTCTTCCACTTCCCCTTAGTAGCCCTGTGACCTGTTGAACAATGTATCAGATATACCAATGCTTTTCCTCAAACATAAGGCACAGTCATGCCTCTGGTCCTTTGTCCCTGTGATCCCATCAGCCTGAAACACTCTGCAAGTGTTTCCTGCGAGACTGCTTCCTCATCTTCCTTCATGCCTGCGTTCAGAAGTCACCTCAGCCATTAAGCTTGTGAAAAGATGCTCATTGTCGTTAACCACTGGGGAAATGCCATCAGGACCACTGCTGTGATGGGCATAATAGAGCAGTTGTCAAGGACAGGGAAAAATTGGAAACTTCATGCACTACCAGAGGGAATATAAAATTGTGTAGCCGCTCTGAAAACCAGTCTGGCAGTTCCTCAGAGGACGTTCTTCCCATTCTAGGTTTCTACACAACAAACACCCAAGACTTATGTCATACTAATTTGTTTGACCTTGTACATGTTCATAGGTGGGAACCAGGTATCTGATAAGTACCTATATAAAACATGGTACAGCTATATAGGGGAATATCATTCAGTGGTCCTACATGAATGAACCTTGAAAATATGCTTCACGAAAGGATTGAGTCACAAAAGACCACATGATATATGATGGGCAAATCTATGTAGACAAAACCGGCTTGTGGGCGATGGTATGGGAATGCAATAGGCATTTCTTTGGGGGCAGTAAAAAGGTTCTGAAATTTTATTGCGGTAGACTCACAGTTCCGATTACACTGCACTGAAAACCATTATTGTTATTCTTCTCTTCTTTTCCTCTGTGGTGCAGGGGATTAAACTCAGCCATACACAAGCTGCATCGCGTGCATCGCTCTCTGCCTTCCTCAAAGGCAGAACTGTGTATGTTTTTCTTATTGCTTTATGCATTCCACATGATTGCTGCTTCTTATCTTTCGACTACATTAACTACCAATAGTTACTTCCTGGGCCTGGTGTATGGTACAGAGCCAGCAAATAGTGCAGGTATGTATTTCCAAATGTTGAAATTCTCATTTGAAATGACTCAAGAATTGTGAGTCAGTTGGATGTATTCCTGTGAGTCCTGTAGAACTTAAGACATTGCCAGGATGATGTAACATAACTATAGAGACAGCACGAAATTTAGATCAACCAGGAATCATGGTCTGTCACTGAGTAGCATGCACAAGGCTTTTTGTTCATCTTAAAGCTTTCAGGTCACACTGAATGGTGGTTTCAGGATGTGGTGGCATCTGTTTTTTTTGGCTTTTGTTTTTATTTTTATAGACAATACCTGAAATTCCACCAAAGCCGGGAGAACTCAAAACGGAGCTTTTGGGACTGAAAGAAAGACACCATGAACCTCAGGTCTCACAGCAGTAGGAACTTCAAAATACAACTGTGCCAAGAATTCTGTGAATAATGTTTTATATATTTTTAAATGTATTGAGTAAAACTATTTAAACACCCAATCCAAAGGCAAATGCTAGTTGATAGGAACTGATAAAAGGGAACTTGTATTATGGTTTGGTCAGTATTTCTTAAAAACAGTCTCACTAAGCATCCTTGGCTCGCCTGGAACTCACTGTGTAGATCAGTTTGGTCTCCAGCTCACAGGGATCCACAGGCCTTCGCAACAGGGTACTGCTGTGTAGCACACATTGACCTCAAACCCAAGACAGTCCTCCTGCCTCAGTCTCTCAAATGGTGGAATTACAGTTCTAAACATGCCTGTCCCGATGTCTCTTAAGAACTGCCTCTCTTCAGCTTCTTGCATTTGGATGGGAAGATGCTTATCTTTATTGGCACACAGATTGAGTATTTGCAATGTCTCCTGCCATTGAGTTTTACTTCTCCGAATGAGCTTGATTCTAATGGCAAGTTATAAATTACATATAATAAAAGTGATAAAGCTTATCGGGTCTAAACATTGAGGACTATTTGTACTAAACTGTATAAAAATATTTAAAGTTTGAAGTTCTTTGGAACTTGTGTACTTACTGGGATTGCATCATTAGTGACTTTAGCTTGTGAAGGTATTTTAACCCCTCAAATTTGAGAAATCAAAATTGGCATTTGTGTGTAAAAATGGCACAAAAGCTTAAATGAATACAGTGAGTTGAATTGTGTCTCTAAAAAAATGTTGACCTCTTAACTCTTAGTGCCTGTGAATGTGACTGTAGGATGAGGCCATGAGGATGGGCCTAATACACTATGACTGTTGTCTTAATGACCTGGGAAGAGATTCGGGGAGGACATTGTGTGAAGACAGAGGCAGGGAACGGAGTTGGAACTGCATCTCAAGAACACCAAGCATTGATTGAAGCTTTCCACCCAGAGCCTGGAAGAGTAAAGGACTCTACAGTCACAGAACAAGGCCCTGCTCATACTGTCCTTCACAACTGTGATGACACATCTCTGGAAACTAGGCCACCTAGTTTCCTACGTCAGCTGTAGGAAATGAACTTGTTTCAATGTTTTGCCCAATCTGTATATATAGAACAAAAGGAATTTATACAATAGTGACTTGTTTGGTGTTTTTTAAGATTTATGGGTCCTCTGGAAAAGCAACCAGTACTAACTCCTTAGTCACCTTTCCAGGCCTGAGGTTATTTTTCCAAAGGTTGCATGTATGTGGAGACATTTGTGCATTGCCCATTGAGGGCAGGTGTGAAGATTTCCTGGAACATGAGTTATGGTTTTGAGCCAACAGGTAGGTTCTGAAACTGAACCCAATTCGTCTGCTGAGTCATTTCTCCAGCCCAACACTGTTATCTGCACTGTTCTAAAGATTTGTGAGCCCACCCTTATGAGATTCTGAAGCTGAGTGTTCTCTGTTTAAGACAGGGTCTCATTATATAACCTTGTCTGGCCTGGAACTTGCTAAGTAGATCAGGCTGGCCTTGTACTCAGGAATTCTGCCTGCCTTCTTTCCATAGGCAGTTGGCACACATGCACATATATACACGGAGGCAAAGCAAAACACTCATATCATTTTTCTTTGTAATTTTTTGACAGGGTCTATTTAGCCCTGGGTATCCTGCAATTGGCTGTGCAGAATATGCTGACCTTGAACTCAGATACTCTGCTTCTGTCTTTCAAGTGTACTACCATGCTCAGCTAACAAAACTACCATGGTATGCCTATTTAAGAAACCAGTATTGTCAGGTATGATGGTTCATACCTTTAATCCCAACATTCAGGAGGCAGCAGGTACTCAAAACAACAAACACTGGTGGGTTTAATTATACCATGGACTTTACTGTATTTTACTCTTTAATACAAAACTCCCCTCACAAAAACCAAACCTAAACAAACTATTCTCTTTTTAAAAGAACCTAACAGAAAGAAATAAAAGTCAAGTATCATATAATTCTTGCTTTGTATATGAAAACAAAGGCAGTGGGTATTTGAGATCTTTTTTATTTTTATACACATGACAAGATTTTACACCAATAGTCAGTTAAATAGTACAAATTTACATTCATGAGGAATGTTAAAAAAAAAAAAAGAACTCAACTAAAAAACCCACTTCTTCCTGTGACCCATAATCCAAACATTTTACAGTGCAGGGGAGGAGGCTTGGGGGAGCCAAAACAAGTCTCTCAAAAGAATTGACTTTAAAATTTCACATTTCCTCTCCATACAGGATCCATGGTGAGAGTATAATTTACAATTCATCTTTTTCTGCTGTAGATTCCTATGAAAACAGAAAAAAACAGACATTACAAACTAGTTATCACCCCTAGCTTACAGAAAGACTCACATATAAACTCTCACCCCCCCTCCTCCAAATAAATAAATAACACCAAATGCTTTCATACAGGAACACTGTGGGCCCAAAACAAAACCAAAGGAACAGAACCCCCAACTTCTGAGCTTGATAACAGGTGCCCACTTCTACATGACTATCTAATAGTAAGTCCATTTGCTAGCCTCATGCTGCTCTATCAGAGCTCCACTCTTGCTCAGACCTTTGCTGTTTCCTGTTCTTCTTCTTCTGTCCCTGCATCCACCTCTTCCTCTTCATCTTGCTCTGTGTCTTCTGCTGTGTCTTCTGCTGTATCTTCAGGCTCTTCTTCTGGTTCTTCTTCTACCTAAAGGCGACATCCACGAACCTGTAAATGCCTTCCATCTATTTTCATTTTGCTCCTTAAATATTTAAGATCATAGTAAGTTTTAATAACACACTGTAGTAAATACTCTTCATTGACAGGGAAGCTATCAAGAGAGGCAGGAAAAAGGAAGAAGACACACAAGGGGATTTCTATTAATTTCACAGGTGGTGTCAGCATGATAGGGCAGCAGTTCTCAACCTGTGGGTCACGATCCCTTTAGGGATTAAACAACCCTTTCACAGGGTTTGCCTAAGACCATGTACATATCAGACATTAACATAACAGTTGAGAACTACTGGTTTAATGATCAGTAGTCCATGAGTAACCTTATTAAAGGGTGGGGCAAGTATTAGGAAGGGTGAGAACCACTGCTCTAGGGGTTCAGAATAAGAGTAAAAACTAAGCAAACTTCTAAAGCAATAGATCACTTAATCCGGAGACAACTATTCGTAAAACTTGTGTAAGAGCCAAGGACACAAACCTGTGCTTCAGGGTCAATGTTTAAACTGAGGCGAAGCATTCTCTCTATTCTATCTCCATATGCCTTGGTGTCTGGCAGAAGATACCCTGACCGAAGTGTTGCTGTTTCAAACAAAACCACAGCAAGATCCAAGACAGTCTTGTCATCTTCATCTTCCTGATAGAAGGTACATTTCATTAATATTAGTATGGAAGGTTACAAAGCATTCCAGTTTAAAAAGTCAAGAGAACAGCTTCATCACTCACCTTAATCCGCCGAAGCATGTCTCTGATCAGCGGATGTCTGGGGTTAATTTCAAATGTTTTCTTCTGACTGGCATAGTAACTATTCAGGTACAAAATGAGCATTAGTTAAAAACACCAATTTTAGGTCCGCACGTCTTCTGTATTCTAGCCTTACAGAGAAAAACAATTGCTTCCTTTGGTAGGGGGAGTGGCTATGGTTAGGTAAAAAAATGAAATAAGAGAACCATTTAAGGATGAGTCCTAAGTAACCAAGTTGTATTGGGTAGATTAACTGGTTTAATGTCTTGTTCAGCCCCTTAATACCTTAACTATACCACAGAATCACAGTTATAGGTGCTGCTTATACATAAATAATCCCTTGATGCCTTTATCAGTGTTTGTCTCTAAAAATTCACTTTTCTTAATTAACACCAATTAAATGTTTGCAGTGTGTTCTGTACGCTCTCATGCTCATTAACATTTTTCTGGTGACTTCCACTATTTCTATAAGGCCAAGGCCAGAAGACATACCACATATCCACTTAGGGCTTAGGGTACAACTTGGGTCATCATCCTGACAGTCTAATGGTCACAAAGACAGGAGCTACCCAAGTGTAAACGCTGGGATTGCTGAACAGACAGTATGTTTTAAATAGCAGTTTTTTACTTAGAACTTACTCTTACAGATCCGGGCCCAGTGGCTTATGCCTTTAATCTCCCCAACTCAAGGTGAGTTCCAGGACAGCCAGGGCTGTTAAACAGAGAAACCCTGTCTTGAAAATCCAAATCCAAAACCAAAAACCAAAAAACCAAAAACATGCTGGTGAGTCATGATATAAATGTAAATATGGATATTATTAACCTAAGGCAAAGTAAGGAAAATAAGGATACATGTAGCAGATTAAAAAAAACTTTTTTTTTTCTTTTTCTTTTTTTGAGACAGGGTTTCTCTGTGTAGCCTGGCTTACTCTGTAGACCAGGCTGGCTTTGAGCTCAAGAGCCTGCCTCTGCCTTCTCAGTGCTGGGATTAAAGGCGTGTGCCAACATATAAAAGGACAAGAGCAGGCAACTTGGTAGGGACACCCCAGTTACTTACTTTGTAGAGATGTCCTTGCCCGTCTGGTATGCCTGTGCCTTCATGATCCTCTCCATGTTGCCAGACCATCCATACTGGCTGGCCACAAGAGCACAGGGAGACTCTGTGAGACGCTGCGACACCACAGCTTTTTCAATCTTAGGATGAGAGGCATTAGACATAAGTGCGTAAATATCGCAGGGAAGCAAGACAGGCAGAACACAAAGGCAGCTTGCATTCAGATTCAGGAATTCGAGTGAAATATTTAATCTGATTTTTTTTAAGCTGCAGATTTAAACCTAAACCTGTAGAAACTTAGTACAAAATCAGTATCTTAGCAGCAGGAAATTCACTGTACCCTGTATTTAATGGCATTAAATCTTATTCTTTCCTTTTTTTGGTGGTACTGAGGCTCAAACCTAGCATTTTGAATACAGTAGATAAATGTGTAACTGAGGACATCTACATTTCCTGTTGTTAACACTCCTGAGGACCTGAGGTCACCGGTGAGGCACGTGCCATTCTCTACAATTGCTAGTGGTTACAAAGAAACCAGGTGTAGATTAGTCTGCTGGCAATAAGATCTTAAGTGTAGACACTAAAACGTGCACACAATACCTTGTCCTTAAGGGCCTTATCTTTCATCCAGTTGAGCAGAGGCTCAAATTCCTTCTCCGTTGCTTCCCGGTTTTCCTTCGTTTTCTCACTTTCATCAAACTTCACTCCTTCTTTGGCAACATTCTGGAACCTCTTCCCATCAAACTCGGGAAGGGCCTGAATGCAGTATTCATCGACAGGTTCCGTGAGGTAAATAACTTCATAACCCTTTTTCAGAAGCCGCTCAACAAATGGAGAAGATTCAGCCTATAAAATCAAAGTGTGTTTTTTCAAGTTATGTCTAGGTGGATTCGCTGTTTCCATGGCGCTTGTCTCCCCTTGTCCTCCAGTGGCTGCCCAACTATCCCAGCTACACGATTCACTTCTTTCCTCTCGAGCATTGGCTAGACACCCCAGGTACCAGGAACCCTAGTAGCTGCATTTCATCTCACCTCTTTTCTGCTTGACCCTGCCATGAAGTAAATTTTGTCCTGTTTTTCCTTCATTCTTTCCACATACTGGTCTAAACTAGTAATGTCAGTTGCATGGTGAGAAGACTGGAACCTAAGAAGTTTAGCAAGCCGTGTTCGATTTGAGTGGTCTTCAATCACACCAAGCTTGATATTGGTGCCAAATTCTTTCCAGAAAGTATCATTGTACTTCTCATCAGCAATCTTCTTGATCATGTCCAGAGTTTTACGGACAAGTTTCTTCCTAATAACCTGAAGAAAATAGAAATCTGGTTAGGATAGTTCATCTCAAACCTTTGCAAATATAAGAGACTAAGAAAGCAGCAAAGAATGGCTACACCACTGCCCCTCATCAAGGAAGCTCCACATCAGACTGAGCTAGAAATAACAAACAAACCTAGTCTTCTAATTACTGTGATATTGGTAGAAAAGAGCTTACGAAATGTCTGGTATATGAGTGACTGTCTTAACAGCTCTCTGACTGTGGATGAGATAGTAAGCATGTATGTTCCCTGCCTTTTAACTCTGTTTGAAATTGTATCATTAAGTATGGGGGAACGTGTCAGTTTTTGAGCCCCAGTAATCCCAGAGTGAAGGAAGTTCCCTTTTGAGACAGGATCTCATGTAAGTTAGGGTAGCCTGGAACTGTTAAGAAACCCTGGCTTAACTAGTTAGTATGACCTCATGATCCATCCTTCTGCTTTTCCTTCAAGCTGTGGAGATGACGGGCATGCACTGCCATGTCTGGCAGAAGTTCTTCTGAATAGTCAAAAGACCAGCCTAGCCACAACATCTAGTTGCCAATTCTCTGACTCCAGCCAAAGGGCAGGGAGCATGACTAGAAATCCTCACCTTGAGCAATTTATGTTGTTGAAGAGTCTCACGGGAAACATTCAAGGGGAGATCATCTGAATCCACCTGCAGAGAGCATTTTGCTCATTGAGCAATAAGAACAAGTCTGTACCAAAAAATCCAACACTGCTAGACTTGCACCCACTCTAATGCCCATGCACCCAATCTGCAGATACTTACAACACCTTTGACAAAATTGAGGTACTTGGGCATCATATCATGGAAGTCATCTGTGATGAATACTCTGCGCACATACAGCTAATGGAAACCAAAACAGAGTCACCTTCTAGATATCATACTTTTAAATTTTAAACTTAGTTTACAATACTTAAAAGTCTGTTTACCTTAATATAATCGCTCTTCTTAGATCCATATTCATCAAACAGACCACGAGGAGCGGATGTAGGCACAAATAAAATTGATTTGAAGGTAACTTCCCCTTCGGCAGTAAAGTGGATATAAGCCATGGGATCATCATTTTCCTGTGGAAAGTGCCTTGGTTATTCAAGTCACAGGAAAAAGCAGTACAAAGGCTTCATTTTATTACACCTACAAGCATTTAACAAAGATGGTACCTTACAAAAATAAAAAATAAAAAAAGGGTGTTGTAGGTGATAACCAAGAAGAAATGACTAATCTGAATTGACTAGGTGAGATTGTTTCAATGAGGACTGCCAATAACATATCTGTTGCTCTTAGGGATGATGATGACCAAGTGGATATTAAGTTCCATGCCAGGTTCGTCAACACATCCTATCTGTGCAAAATCCTGTCTAGGGACAAACTAGAAGCAAGCTTAATTCTAGTTTTATATTCTTTAGGAGTCAAAATAAGGGGTCAGTAAAAAAAAAAAAAAAAGAAAAGAAAAAAAAAAACCCCAAAGAAAGAGATTCAGTAATATCTTACTTAAACATGCAACTTACAACATCTGATATTGTAAATAAACTCTTTCAAGATCACATTAAAAGCCATTCAGTAACCTATCTCCTGTTTGATGCCTACCTATGTAAGTGGCTCTTAATGTCTCTGTAACACATCTCTCAGCCATCTAGTGAGACCTGTAGATGATTCATAATTTTTATGTGTTATGTGTATGATTAAAACGAACAGCTTAGTTATAAGTCTTTAGAACAACTGTTGAGTTCTGCACTGCTTCATTACCAAAGATGTAATGTTGTGTCCCGGAATGAACTACTCTTAAAGACTACTCCTAATGAGACACCACTCTCCAAAGTTAAATTTGAATTCTATCTTGATTACTACTCCAGGGAAATGAATTTCAATTTGATATATGACTATGCCACCTATAATAGACACTTGGTTGTTATAAAATCTCGTGAATCATCTTATTGGGAAAAATGGGGATGAACAATCTTATAGTCACATACCATAGTTAAATGAATAGGCTGATAATTTTATGCAACTCATTAATAACCTAAATCTAGAGAACTCTATCATAGAATTTACCTTTGAAAATGATTTGTAGAAAGCTTTGTATTCATCTTCTTCTACTTCTTTAGATGGTCTCTGCCATATTGGTTTGATATCATTCATAAGTTCCCAATCCCACACAGTTTTTTCAACCTAAAGTTAAGATACTTGTTAAGTTTTTTTTTTAGTACTCAATAGTTAACCTACATGTGATCATAATTTTTATTAACTAATATGGGTCCCACCAAGCATTTCTAAAAACACAGGTGTGTTTTTTTAGAGGTTAAGTTCTGGCTGTGTAGCCCAGATTGGCCTCAGCCTCTGGTGCTGGGACTGCAGGCTAAAGGTAAAGTCTTCAACTTAGCATTAACAACCAGCATTTAAAATAAAGTAGCTAACATCATAATAAACTCAACAATTTTCAGCAACACTCTCTGCTACCTGAATCAGTTAAGAAATGTTTTGATAATTGATCCCAAAATATTAAGGAGGATACAGAAAGCTTCCAGGATTTTAAAATTCAGAATATAAAAGGCAGACTTAACAATATAAAAAGTCAGAACTATATATATGTATATAGAATATAACACACAGCACACAAAGGCCTTATTTTTAATAGTAGGGCCACCTGGAAAACTAGAAAACATTAAAAAAATGAAGCATTATGCCATGCATGGTCGGAAATGCCTTTAATATTAACCCAGCACTAGGTAGGCAGGAGGATGCCAGAACTACATGATGAGACAGTTTCCAAAAGCCTAACCAATCATCTAACACACACACACACACACACACACACACACACACACACACACACACCAACCCAGAATGAAGCTTCTAGGGCTGGAGAGATAGCTCAGTGGTTAAGAGCAATGTCCGGAGGTTGGATTCCCAGCACCCACATGCTATGTCACAACCCTCCCTAACTCCAGTTCCAGAGAATCCAACACCTTCTTCTGGCCTCCATGGGTACCAAGCATTCGGTGGTGCAGATATACATGCAGGCAAAACACCCATACACATAAAAACAAACTTTTTTTTTTGTTTTTAAAAGAATGAAGCTCCCTAAGCTTGTACTTGTGGGTGGGAGCTTTGGTCCATAGATCCTAACACCGTTAAAGCAGAGGAGTTAGGCTTACTTTCTTAGTTTTTGGTTTCTTTTCTTCCTCCTCCTCCTCTACTGCAGCTTCATCATCAGATTCTTCTTTCTCTTCTTTTGCTGCTTCATCTTCTTCCATGGGCTCCTCGACAGTCTCAGTCTGTTAATGTAGAAAGTACAAATGCTGTTAAGCTTGTTTGTTTAGTCCTGATTGTCTACAGAGCAGAAAACATTATGGTAAAATAAAAGCTCTCCCACAAGAAACACTTAACTTTCAGCCCCCTTTGTTAAACATTTTATTGTCTGCCAAGGTTACACATGAATTTTATCCACACAGATTTACCTTGCTACTCCACACATAAATAGGAAAGTTGATGAACTGAGAATATTTTCTGACGAGGTTTTTAATTGTATCCAATTCAAGGTAATCAGACGCTTCTTCTTTTAAGACAAGACTGAAAGAAAAACAAGCCATTTATAGACACACCACATTCAGATTGGATTGTAACTTTGTTTAAATACCTTGGTAATAACAGCTAGCAGTTCTGTGTAACACTTGACATTCACATTAAGAATTCCCCCTCCTTCAGAAGGCTTTGTAAGCTAAATATGTGACATATGGGGATGGGAAAGGACTCTTTCCTATATTCCCTCAAATAGACAATACTGCTTTAAGTCGAAACAAAAATCTGCTTATGTTGGGTGTTTTCATTTCTCAAAGTGAGAAAGCAGCAAAACATTCTAGAGAAAAATTATCTTTACTTTCATAATTTTATACTGTCATTCTATAAATCAATCAAATAAGTATTTCTATATAAAAACATGTTATTGGCCAGCCAGACTAACCTAATCAAGTCCCAGTATAACCCTGTTTCAGAAACAGAAAAAAGTGGGAAAGTTGAGGTAGGAGACTTAAGGTTGCTCTCTGGCCAAATGTGCACAAGCACACTCCCCCAATACAAAAAGAGAGAAAGTTCAGTTCCACGGCTGTCATGTCATACCCTGACTACGTAACACACGAGTGGTGGCTGCCACACTGCACAGTGCATTATAAAGCTCTCCTGGAGGCAGTGCTAGGCTAGCCATGCTTATTTTTCTTACCCTGCCCCACCTATCAAAAACAAGTCATGATGGACTTTGCAGGTTCATCTGGAGAAAAGTAAAAGCCTGTTTGGATGCACCTGCTACAAATAGCATACAAATAGATATGGTGTAAGTTTTCAAAGTGAACACATCCCTGGTCACATACACTGTGTCTTGGTGATATGGAGAATTATGGATACAACTGGAAGTTGCTTAAATAGAACTTTAAAGACAATTTGAAGGCTGAAAAGATGGCATAGCAGACAACCTCCAAGCCTGAGGTCCTGAGTTATATCCCTGGGACCCACACAGGAGAACAGACTGATGGATTTCTGTAAATTGTCCTTTGATTACCATTGCCCTACCCTTAATAAATTATAACAATAAAGGCAATCAAGACTCACGAGCACAGAACCCAGTGCTAAGATCTAGTCAGGGTTTGGGAGACATAGCTGGCACCATGTTACTTTTTTAATTTGGACATTCTCTCATTTATTATCTATGGCTGTTTTAAAGTGAAAAATGGAATAATGATTTTTTCCTTTAGTCATCCTATATTGCTTCTGGAGCCTTCAAACACAGCCTGCTTGCTGCCTAGAGTATCTCTAAAGCTATTGTATCAGTATTCTAGAAAGTCTAGAAATTTTTGGTAACCTTCCCCTGAAAATGCAGGCATCCCTTAGCACCGTTTCTTGCATGTCACTCTGAAATCACTGAGCCTGAACCCTGTGTGAGAGTAGGGAACTACATCTATCCTATTCTCCACTGTAACCCTAACCCACACCTGGCATCTAGCTGAGCATGGGTGACTAGGTGGAGGACTTGAGAAAGGACATTTTACCCAGGGGAAGCAGACCTGTTGTATAGTTTCCTTATTAACTTTCCAACCATGTGGTTTGATATATTACCTGCCAGTCAAATGTCAGAGAATAATCACAGTATTATTATCCAGATAATCAATCTTGCCAGTCTCTTGGTCCATGAACACCTGACACATTTTTCTGTTTACTTGTTCTCTTCAACCCACCCCAACACATCACCATTCATTACAGATTGTGACTATTTCTAACGGTCACTCAGAGTCTCCTTCAGCCACCATCTTCAGAACTCTTAAAAGAGAACCAGAACTTCTGTCAGCAACTGCAACCAACTGTGAGGAAGTCCTTTAAAACGGTGAACACGCCGGGCCCTGCTGCCTTTACCTTCTCTGAACACCTCAACTTCCTCTCTAATCAGGAAAACCCAACAGAGCTACCTCTTCTGTGAAATCTCCTGTCGGCTTCTCCCTGGAGAGAGCTCACTTCCTATCTGTGCTCTCTATGTACCACAGCAACCCTAACTTTCTGTACCCAGACCCCTGTACGTCCTCAAGTCTTCCTTCCAACGAGACAGCAGTTTACTCTTTATGGGCAAGGAAGTCAGGGCCCACAATAAACCATTTTCTTAGAAAGCTAGGGCTAGAGAATCAGGAGCCCCTGCCTTAATTTTTGTGAGGAGTCAGTAGTACTCACGTAATTGTTGTTCCTCGTCCTAGTGTGTTTCCTCTTGGGTCAGCAATTACAGAGAATTCATTGGAGTCTGATTCCCAGATGTGTTGGGTATCATTGTTGTGTTTTGATGTGACAATGACCTTATCTGCTACAAGGAAGGCAGAATAAAAACCGACACCAAACTGGCCAATCAGTTCAGAAGTTGACTGACCATCTTCTTGCGCTTCTGTCATTTTGTTTAAAAACTCGCTTGTTCCAGACTTGGCTATGGTACCGAGGTTTTTAACCAACTCCTCTCTGGTCATTCCTACACCAGTGTCTGTGACATGCAGCAGGTTTTTCTCTTTGTCACACTAAAAGCAAGGCAAGAACCAGACAGTTAGTTCTCATTCATATTCACATTATGCCAAATGCCAGGCTCTCTATGGAGAAATTACCAGCTTCGGCCAATCGACTTTAGACAGAGATATACACTACTCTGTAGTCTACTTTATGGCATTTTTCAAAAGCACACCTTAAAAGCATGTCGAGACTAGTTTAAACGTCAAAGATACTAACCCAATTAACATTTTTGAAGATAAAATTCTAGAAAAACTCGTATTTCACAGGAAACAAAAGGACCAAACTTAATGATTCCTGAGTTTGGAATCTGTGATTATGTTTTTCATTAAATAATTCTGGCTGTCACCAGGAGCCCCGTAGGGCTGTGTATCCATCCACTGGTCATGTGATTAGTTCTGCCCAGTTAAGTTACAAGTGGGAGTTGAGAGTGACTTTCAGGATAAGCCTTTAATTGGTGTGCGACCCTTAGTACCATGGCAACCAGAGATACTCCATATGGCTGCTCAGTGGAATGATTTAAACCAAGGAATTGGCTAACTTTACCTAAAGGGCCAGATAGTATCTATTTTTGGTTTTGGGAACCATAAGACCCTGTCACAGTGGTTACTGCCATTGTAGACAAAAGCATTCATAATATAAACTAGGTATGACTGTGTTCCAATAAAACTTAATAAAAATAGGCAAAGATTTGACTCACAGGCAGTCCAAGGACTAGCAAGTTACTTTTCACAGAATAACCTACTGTATCTAAACGATGCTAGTCCTTGGCTTCTGAGTAGTCTTTCAAAAAGGAAACAGTTAACTTACCTTAATCTTGACTGTTAACTCTTCATTTCCAGCAAGGGCATTTTCATCAGTTAGTGAGATGAGCCTTATCTTGTCTAAAGCATCAGAAGCATTTGAAATCAGTTCTCTCAGGAAAATCTAAAAGGAAGCCAGATATAGTACACTGGGATTAACCTTCAGATAGTTTAGACGTTGGTTCTTATGCCAAACTCCTCTTATTTCTCTTCAGAAACATGAAGACACTCTTTAAGGAACCAAGTTTTTTAGGGTACAAGGATAGCTTTACTCCCCTCATAAAAAAGAGGCATGGCTCTTTATCTTTAGTCCACGCTATCTGAAAGCGCAGCCTGTATAACTGTTCCAGGTCAGCAGGCCATAACCTTATTCTGAGCTGAAAAGAAAGACTGGAAAAAAGTCCATTCCCTTCCTCCCCCAATATTTATCAGTAGCAATTCTCATTCATTCCTACTGGGTATTTAGATTGCTATGTACTTAAACCTTCATATCTACTATGAAATGACACAAATTGCTATCCTAACCACACAACACTTACCTCTTTATTTTTATACAAAGAGTTGATGATAAGTTTCATCATCCTGTTAACTTCGGCTTGGAAGGCAAACTTTTCAGACTTTTCTCTGAGTTCTCGTATTTGTGATGCATTTAACCCATCCAACTGAATAGCTTCTTCCTCTCTAAAGAAATTGAACGAGATAAGCAGACAACTTAGCTTCTTTCTTTCTTTCTTTTAAGTCTCTAGTCAGGACACAAAGTGGCCTCTGAAGACTGTCTTGTTCTTAAAACTCTCAGAAAAATAAACCCACCTTTTCTCTACTGAAAAGCAAGTCATAATTCCTGTATGCTTTCACAGTGAACACTTTAGTATGGTCACGAATCTCTAAGAGGTTGAAATTTAAAATAATGCTCATAATACTGGCATAAGCTCTACTGTTCACATTACTAACTTCAAACAAAACTAATTTGAAGTCTTCTGTCAGGTCTTAGTTCAGAGCAGCAGTTGTGTGTCTTGCAATAGTCATCATCCGTTTTCTGTTTTTAGAATCTGAGGGTGCTAGGCTTATCCCAGCACCTCATTCAACTTTTCTCCTTGGATCAGTAGTCATTAGTAGGGACAAACTAAAAATTCAGAGATACTTTTGAGTACAGATAACTGGGCACTCCTAAATTCTTTGATTATTTGTATCATTAGCAACTTATCATGCACTGGATGTTCCTTAATCTGCAAGTCTGGATAAGAAAGAAAAGCAACCACTGTGTCCCACAAACTTCCAGGGCTTATCAGCATAGTTTCAATTGCACCAACCTCTGCACAACTTCATCATCTGTCCTGGAGCCTTCTCTGCTTTTACCCAAGTCCTCTTCTACTGTACCATCCACATCGACTTCATCATCAGCTCTGACAAACCCTGAGGAGAAAAGTAAACTCTCAAACACCGTTGCTTCCTCTCCTTCACACAAAGAGCAAGACCAAACAGGGCAAGAGGGAAAATTACAAAACTCTGTCAGTAAATACAAGATATGGGGATGGAAGAATGACGTGTTGATTTAATATCAAGCCAAGTTAGCACGCTAAAGTTGAAATGCTTTAATGCTCAGGAACCCCAAATAGACTCTGGAAAACCAGGCAGCCATCATTTGTGTTCATCTGTCCTTCATAGACAGTGAGTAATACAGGCCCCATCTATGCTCACACGTGTTGCACACAGTCGAGAAGAGGCCTCTACATTGGCCAAGCCAAAACTTGGGTCTCGATTAGTTACTACAGGTCAGAATGCAAACTGGGTTTGTGCAACTTCTGGAGAGAGAAAGTGAAATCGGGTCCAAAGGGGAAAACTGGAAGTTCATCGGAATCGCAAACCGGGCCACCACCACGACGCTAGCCCAAGGCCTCACGCTTGCAAGCCGGCGTCAGGAAACAGAAACATGCTCCCGAGAAATCGGGAGGGCAGGCGGCGAGGGTTTTCAGGCTCGGGTGGCTAAAGATCAGGTCTGATGACAAAAGTCCTTAGGAAGAGACCCGCACAAGGCTCCTCCCGGGAGAAGAGTCCTAGAGGCCGCGCCCAACCAGCGAGACCTCGGGGCGTGCTCCGGCTCCATCCAAAGGGCTTTAAACGCCCCGCCTCTAAGTCGCCTCTTCCCAGAGATCTCGGGCAAGCATCATCGCCCGAGTCTCCTTCGAGGAAGGGAAACAGTCCCTGGACTCTCTGCAGCCCCCCGGCGTCCTCCTCCCCCGGGCTCAACGCCCCCAGAACGTTCGAGAAGCGGCCGCGCATAAGGGGGGCGCCCAGTGCTCCCGATCACTCACCGAAGGTCAGCAGGACGCAGCAGAGGCCCAGCACCCACAGGGCCCTCATGGTGCACAGCCGGCGAGTCGTAAGTCCTTTTCGGTAGCAGAAGCCGCCTCCACCCTCCCACCCCGAGTCTCAGCTACTCACACCTCCAGTCGCACGGTCCGCCCACTACACTGAACGCAGGTCGGGCCGCTTTTCACCCCACCGCTTGCGGGCGGGGGACGGGAAACACGAACCCACCAATCGCGCCTCACCACGCACTCTCAGCATCCAATGGGGACGCGTGGGGGGGGGGCCGCAGCCCGCCAATCGGAACTATCCAGGTGCGGTGCCCGATGCCCGAAGCGTGGCTCCTTCCGATTGGGTTTGGCCACAGCTTCCCTCCAATCAAATGGCTCCGCGGGCCCTCACACGCCGGGCCACCCCCTTGGCCTGGGAAGCCTTGGCCCCAGGAAAACCGTCCAATGAACGTAAGCGTTTAGCACGTCTGTCCTTTCCTAGAGGTCCCGGGGAACCACTTCCGCCTCCTACAGAACGTTTGTTCCGTGACTAGGGGATACGGTAGCCAAGACAACGCGTTTTTACCCTTTGATCGTCTACGATGGGGTCATGTTAGGAGCTATTTCAGCGCTGTGTTCGTCATCACCTTTGTGTCTGGAGTTGCTTTTCGAAAAAGAGAAACACGTGAGGGTTCAACAGCTGCCTGTGTGTGTTTGGGTGATCATGGTGAGAAACTACAATTCCCGTCATGCAACGCACTATGCTTATGAGTGCTGGGAATCGTAGTCTTTGTCCTCTGAGCCAGTTGCGTAGTTTGGCCCTTGCACATTCTCCTAGCTTGTCACCTCATTCTGATTGCAGAGTACATCTATGCTTGTTCCAGGACTTTAACGCACACTGTTTTCAGAAGCGAGCCTAGAAAGCCGCCCCGCGTGACCCTAGCGGCCAGGTGTCAGAGTGTCAGCACTAGACTCTTGGCTCCGCCTCTGGCAGAGGTTGGCATTGAGTTTCCAGGTCGGCCTTGCGCGTCACTCAGAGCTCCTGGCGCCTTCAGCTCCACGTGACGTTTCGCTGCTGGCATCCCCTGACCTCTCTGGTTTGGTTTGCAGTAGAGGGTGGCGGGGTTCCCCAACCCCGAGGAAAACTCCAAGGACTCAAGTTCCATTGACAACCCCATAAATACTATGGAGCGACCTGGCAATCTTAGAGCCCTTCTGTGAATCAGCTGGAGAGCGTGGTAGTGAAGTCCAGGCTGGTACAGAACAGGAGTGGACGTTTACAGATACTTGAAAGCTGCAGTGCTCGTAAATAACCTGGACTGTGGCTTTGTAATTTCATTGAAATACCCAAAGGGGCTCTTTCCGGTAGGGAAGTCCCTAACGCCAGCTTGTGCTTTCCGAAATGTTTTCTAATCTCTTTATTTAACCTTATTCTAACAAATTTTCCATCAGCACGAGTGCCTGCCTCTAACACACCCGCTCCGTCACCTCTTCCTCCAAGAAAATTGGAGTTGTTTACAGGTAGTCATCCAAATTCCTGAAGGCAAGCTTTTCAGCAATAGTGTCAGACTTGTCCATTTGACAACTTCCGGAATTTAGATTTGCTGATCCTTGAGTCTGTGGTTTGGTGTTTACATAATTTGGTTATGCCTTCTATACAGCTGTCTGATTTACCAACATTTGCCAAAGAACATAGAAACGTGAGACACAGGCTTTATGCCGCTGTGGGTTCTTTTTCTTTTTGTTTTTTTTTTAAATCGAGCAAGTAAGCAACTGTTCTGAAACTGCAAAGCCATCTTAACTGGCCAGCGCAGGGTAGATTGGGCTGCACCTGGAAGGAACTGAGAGTGAGATTTGTCCTCCAAAATAAAGCTGCTGTTTGTGGGTAGAAGTTTCTGCACATGATGGGGGAGAGAGAGAGAAGAGGGGAGGGGAGGGGGTAGGGTAGGGTAGGGTAGGGGAGGATACGGGAGGAGAGGGAAGGGGAAGGGAGGCGGGGAGGGGCTGGGCTCCAGACTCAGCTTTGCTCTTTTAAGCTTATTGGCTGAGTTCCCTGTAAAATAAGTGGATATCAAGCCGAGGAGATGGCTCAGTGTTGAAATGATTGCCCCATTCGGGCTATGAGCTAAGTTAGGGTTCTCAGCACTTACATAACAGATGCTGGTCTATAACCCCAGTGCTGGGGGTTAGGTGGTGAGGGTAGACAGTGCTCTCTGGTCAGACAGCCTAGCCAAAATGACAAACTCCAGGTTCAGTGAAAGGATAGGAGAACACACACACACACACACACACACACACACACACACACACACAGCAGTTTCTTTGATTTCTAGTGTAGTTTCTTTGATTCCTAGTGTGTTTTCCTATTGCAGAAGTTTAATTTTAGTATATTTAAAATGGTTGATTTGTGCACTGTTGGGTGAAGGATTGCCTAGGCCTTGGCATTTTGTACTGTCTGCAGGTGTTGGCTTTAATGTGAGGGAATGTTTGATTGGTCATGATCTGCATGTGGTATCAACAGAACACCTAAGGAGCTTAGGTATCAATAAAAACCCTTCAGAGGAGAGGCTTAGGGTTGCACTGTCCAGGATGGTGCGTGTCATGATGGTGCTGAGGTCTGGCAGGGAAAGCACCTTCCTGCCTTCCATGATGAGCCTCTACAGTAGATGTACAAATTCCCCATGTTCTGTTCTGACTTTTGTTCTGTCACTGATACCTAGTTTCCATTTTAATCTTTCCTCTGCCTCTCATATGCTGGGAATAAAGGTGTGTACCACCAATAAAGGTGGTATAGCACTTGCTTTATTTTATTATTATTTTTTATAGTAACAAAAATACATGTATAGTTTTTTACTTCTTGGCTTAGTTGGTTGAGAATGATTCCCAGAGAGTAGAATCACTGATCCTAGATTTTTGGTACTTGAACACATTTCTTTTTGTTAATTTATTCTTATGGTTCTGTGTGTGGGCTTGCATGAGTTTATGTGCACCACATGTGTGCCTGTTGCCTGCGGAGGCTACAAAGGGGCATTGGATCCCCTGGAACTAGAGTTGCAGAAGGTTGTGAGCTTCCATGTAGGTGCTTGAAACTGAACTTGGGTCCTCTGCAAGAGCTACCATGGTAGCTTCAACAGGTATTTCCCTAGTCCCTGTCTGAACCCATCTGCATACCAGGTGTTAGAGTCACAGCAGTATTATAGAAGTAATATCTGAAGACTTGGCAGGACATGGGGATGAACACCTGAACATCAGCACTTAGAAGACTTCAAGCACTTCAAGTCTGAGACCAGTCAGGATCCCAGAGTGAGACCCTGTTTCAAAAAGCCAAAGAAGAAGAGAAGGAGGAAGTGGAGGAGTAGGGTTGGGAACGTAGCTCAGTAGGTCAAGTGCTTGTCATGCAAGCACAAGGACCTGAGTTTCATTCTCCAGAACCCACTTTCAAAAGCTAAGCATGGTGGCATGAGCTTGTAATACCAGTATTGGGGAGGTGGAGACAGGCTGATCCCTGCGTCTCACTGGCCAACCCATACAGCTTCCTTGGCAAATTCTAAGCCAATGATAGACCTTATCTCAAAAATAAGGTGAGTGACACCTGAGGAACAATATTCAAGCTTACCCCCTGGCTTCTGCATACAGAGTTGCATACACACATAACCACATTCCACACACACACACTCTTTCACACACAGAAATGACCTCTGATCACATGGAAATGGAAGATGGTAGCTTTTTTTTTTTTTGGCAAGGATTAATAATCTATCTCTAGCCTCCTATGTGACAGTTGAGGTTTCTATTAATATCCATGGTGTTCATTCTGTTATCTTTTTAGATTTTTTTGAAAACAAAAAAAAACCAATGTGAAATTGAAAAAAAAAAAAACCCTTTTCTACATTGCATTTTTATTATAAAATTCCTTATGGGGAGGGTGTTTTCTACACACTGGCTTATGGTCTCCTCAGTCCTCAAGCCTTACCTCTATAATATGGAGACATTCCGTGCCAGGCTGACCTGTGTATAAATCTTGACATTCAGGAGCCTGCGGTGACTCAGTGGGAAAAGGCACTTGCCACCAAATGCGATGACCTGAGCTCATTCCTCAGAACCCATGCGATGGAAGGAGAGAACTGACTCCCAAAAGCTGTCCTCTAGTCTCCGCATATCGGCTGTGGCACGACTCTGTCCGTAAACAAACAAACAAACAAACAAACAAATAAAGCAAGCGAGCCTGACTTTTCCCTTACTGTGGCTTTGGACACGTTGCTTCTTTGCCCAGACTTTTGCTTCCTGATCTGTATAGCAGGGCGATGGTATTCTCTCCTGGGGATTGCTGAGGCAATTCAGCGCAGAGACTTGATACTTTTTAAGAAAGGCACGGACTTAACATGTTGTTAGGGGATCTTAGGAACAGTTTTATGCTGCTGACATGCTTTACTATATTTGAAAGTAATAAAGTGATATTTGGTGTGAGAGGAAGCTGTATCGAGAGGAAGCTTATACAGTGAAGTAGTTTCACAATTATTTTTAGCTCTTACAGGCATAGCATATGTATGATTGGAGTGTTTTCCATCAGCTTGATGGGATTAAATTCCAGTAGGCGAGTGAAATGTTGTGTGAGCCTGTAGAACTGAAGAGAAATAAAACCACAGAACCTCATCAGGTTCCTAGATGCAGACTTTCTTTGGGTGCCAGCCACATTCTTGGTCTTGGTCTTTGGTCTGTTTTTCCTGTGTTGACCTCAACTTTATACCTACTTTTACTCTTGCTTCAGCTCTTAGTCATGAATCTTCCTCGGCTTATATTGCCACTACTACAAAGGAACTAGTCTTCCTTTGCTTGCTATCAGCGTGTCACCTTGCATTCGTCTTTATATTTATATGGGGCAGAAGTAGTGATTTGGCTAAAGGACCTAGGAAGGTGGATTGGGACTCTGGGAAAGAGGGGAGGTTCTGTGTCCATTTACCCATTGTCTTATGAGCTGTCAGTTCCTCAGCAAAGCTTTGTGGAGAGTCAGGGGAGACACAAACTGCCTGAAACCCTAAAATAAATGTTTTGCCTTTTTCTGCCCTTACTTAAACTAGATTGTTTAACTGTATCATCTCTTCCTCACTGACTGGCTGTTTATAACAAACACAATTTAGGAGAAGACTCAAGCTGTGGATCTTGGTGATTGGGCCAGGATGGAAATTATTTTGTTCTAAATGTGATGTCATCCTTGAGCACCTGGAAATGATCCAGACAGCAGACGAGACTGAAGAAGGACACCATATTCAATCCATTTTAAAGCTCCAGAAACCCATCCAACCTTACATCTGTTCCACTCTAGACGATTTTCGAGAAGAGAGAGACTTTTTGGCCAACAACATCTTCCCTCGGCTTAATGACTTCTGCAACACTCGGGGCACCTACTTCAAAGCTGTGGACCTGAGGTGGTCAGCCTTGAAGGCCCACAAATCCTTCACAGCCAACCTGTTGCGACAATACTCCTGTCTCCACTCCCAACATCTGAAGCTCAGCCTTGACTATGTGGACAGCTGCTCTCCCTTTTTCATCTGCTTGCTGGGGCAGACCTACGGAGACTTCCTCCCTGACTACTCACCTTTTCTGTTCTCCAAAGTGAAGGACTTTACATGTTTATCCAAGGGAGAACAGAATCTGTATGTTGCTGCAAAAAATGGTTATCCTTGGGTCCTGAAGACTCCCCACTATAGCCTGACAGAGTTTGAGATCACCCAGGCAGCATTTCGGAGGAGATCTCAATTTCAGTTTTTCTACTTCCGGACATCAAACTCACTGCTGAGGACTTTCAGTGAGGAGGAAGAAGAGGAAAGGCTGTCCCCAGTTTCTCTGATAAATGAAGAGGGAAAAGTGAAAGTTGGGAAACTCAAGGCTAAGATCATTGGTAAAGGGCTTCCAGTCAGATTCTATAGAGATCTGGAGGAGTTGGGTGACATGGTTTTCAAAGACTGGTCGGCTGTTGTAGAAAAGCTTTACCCAGTCACTGTGATCATGGAGAACATAGGTTAGTAAATGTATAGATGGCTAAGTCTAGCATCAGCATCAGGGGAATGTTTCTTGTGTCTATTTTTTAATGTGTGTGTGTGTGTATGTGTGTGTGTATATGTGTGTGTGCATGTGCCATGGTGCCCTTGGAGGTCAGAGAACAACTTTTGGGAGTCAGTTCTTACCTTTTACCTTGTTGAGGCAGTCTCTCATTTCTGGTATTCTGCCTAGTCCAGTCTATCTGGCCCACAAATTTCCTGTTCTCTTGTCTCCATCTCCCATCTCACTGTATCCTACAGTGCTCAGATTACAGATTCAGGCTTTTTGTAGATTCTAGGGATTGAACTCAGGTTATCAAGCTTGTATAGCAAGTGCTTCTACCTGCTGATCCATTTCACTGGCCCAGGAAAAGAACTTTTAAATAATTGAATATATTTGATAAGCATTTTAAATTAATAGCATATTCTTGTAGAATATGTTTCTCTCTTTAAAAATATATTATCTATTTTTATGCATATCTGTGTGTGCCTCCGTGCATGTATGTGTACTGTGTTTGTGCATGAGCCTGAGGAGGTCAGAAGAGGGTGTCATAGCCTCTAGTCCTGGAGTTATAGGCAGTTGTGAGCCATGATGTGGGTGCTGGGAACTGAACATATGTCCTCTGTAAGAGGACTTTTGGAACTGAAAAGAGTTATTAATGGGCTTGGAGACTATTAGGAGGTTAGAGAGCTCAGGAAAACCCAGACATCTGGCATTCACATGTAAGTCTAGAGGCACGTCTTCAACCGAGGTTGATTTTTGTCCCCTCTCCTCTGGTCTCATCTGCAGATAATTTTGGTTATCATAAGTGAAGGAAAGCCCTGGTGTCTAGTGGGCAGAGGCTGGGGACATAATGCACAGGACAGACCTCCGCCATTGCCTTAAATGCCAATGGTGCCATAGTTAGGAAATTAAGGAATCTTTATTGTCTGTGATATGTATATAGTGTCATATTTTTAATCTTTAAAGTTTAGCCCTTGAAGGAGAACATTCTGGTCTTGCAGATGAGCAAGTGAAAGCTGCTGTACAGTGGTTAAGTGTCTTTACCAATGACACTAAGTGAACAGTTCTGGTTTTGAACTCAGGTCCAGCTGATTCTCAAATCCTTCCTTGCCTTTCACCTTCACTACTCATTGGAATCCATGGACTAATGAGCTTGAAAACTTGTTAGGAAATCAGAATCAGATCCCACTCTGGGTCTGCTAAATTAGAATTTGCGTTTTAATTAGCTAACTAAGAGATTTACATGTAAGTTAAAGTGAGAAACACTGCCTCACATTGCCTCGAAACAAAATGATTATGTTAGGTTTTTGAAAATAGTGCCTTGTGGGCATTCACGTGGTATCTGTAAGCCCCTGATGGAGGTGCAGGGAACTGAACTCAGGTCCTTGGCAAGAACAGTATGCACTCAACTGCTGAGCCACCTCTTCAGCCTCTAGGCTTTATTCTTCAATGGATATATGCACACTAAATTAATAAGATGGGTAAACTATTTAAAAAAATGCTTTAGAAACAAGTGTTAAATTCTTTCCTCATGGATCTTTGTGTGTGTGTGTGTATGTGTGTGTGTGTGTGTGTGTGTGTGTGTGTGTGTGTGTGTGTGTTTGTAGGTATGTGCAGAGCCTAGGGGTCAACCACAGGTGTCATTCCTCAGGAACGCCAATCACCTTAGACTCTTGACTCTTAGAAGTATCATGACACTTATATGAAAATGTTGTAACAGGACTCACTTTTTACAAGCTAACCTTAAAGATTAATTTAAAATACTTCTGATATTGATAGAGAAACCTTAGTGAGTAAGGGTCAAGATTAGTCCCAGAGACTTGTTGGGCCATAAGGTCCTCCTGAGTTCTATTGAATCTCTTGGAACATGAAGTTGGTCTTGGCCAAACTGGGTTTCTAAGTGTATTCTGGCCCAAATCTCAACTCCAGGGAAGCCCAGTTAGTTACGGAGGTACAAGGTGTGTCTTTTGGGAATCTACCAGACCAACTGATGCTATGTTTCATATATTTATATTATCCTTCATTCCTCACCTCCCACTCCTGCCACCAGAATGAACGTGAGGAATACACGTCTCTCTAAAGACAGGAGGGTGTTTTGTTAGGCCAAAGTATCCTGACCCTAATCAGACAGTAGGTTTGGAACTGAAGCAAATTGGAGCTGGAATAAACCTTAGCGATCATCTAGGTGTCTGGTCCTCCATATCTTACCGGAGTTTAAAGGGCTCCCTCAGTGGCAGAGCTGTATTCATGCCCATGGTTAGCACCCATATTAGCACATTTACCCTAAAAATACGTTCTACTCCCCAACCTCTGCCATGGAAGACACACACGTACCATAGAACTGAACCAACTACCTTTTTACTAGTTAGCAGTTTGAATAGGCAATAAATAAATTTGTTTTTGCCCTTGTTGCTCTGAGGTCATGAATTGGATTCCATGTACAAATGGCAGGAGGAAGGTTAAATGGTCTGTCTATGGTTTGCTTTTACTATTATACACAATGGGCTATAAAATGTGGTGGAGCCATGGAGAGAAAGCAATGTAGACACAGGAGGGTAGATTCCTTCCTGGGCATTTAGAACAATCACATAAGACTGAAGATGTGAAACTACAAATCTAATTACCTTCCTTATCTTTTTTTACCGTTAAGACTACAAACACAATTTTGAACATTTGTATCATGAAGAGTTTACTGAGAAGTGCAAGCAATTTTTTGTTATTTCCAAGGAGTCAAACAGAACCTTTGAAATACTGGAAAACTTTGCCTTAAAAGATGTTGAAATGAATTCTGACAATGCTATCGAAAGTTCTGGGTTAGACTCCATTCTCAGGTAAGGGGTTCAGAAATTCTAATTTATTTTATGGGGCCAAAGCAAAGCAACTGACTTTAGTAAATATGAGCCTCCAAATTCAGTGTCTGTCTTCCCTTTCTTCCATAACTTCCTGTAAGAAAGACCCTGTGAGGGAAGCTGTACTCATGAGACCTTAGCAGTGTGGCTGTCTGAACAAGTCCGACAGCACCAAGTAGTAGTAGACATGCTACTGTGGAAGAGAGAAATCTCATGGGACCGCACCCCTAGACAAAGAACCACAAGCAACTAACTACTGCTGAGAGAAGGAGAATCAGTCTTCCCTGGGGATCAGCCTTCTAATTTGTTATCTAATACCAAGTGGTCAGCCCTGAGATCATATACATATAGCCAACACTAAATGAACCCAGCAAGTTATACTTATGTTTATGCGCGCGCGCGCACACACACACACACACACACACACACACGCACGCACACACATATATTCGAAGGAAAAAGAGTCCATGAATTTAAGTGAGTGGGGGGCATGGAAAGAAAGGGAGGGGGAAATTATGTAATTGTGTTTTAATTTTAAAAATTTGCAAAATGGCTGGGCGTTGTGGCACATGCTTTTAATCCCAGCACTCGGGAGGCAGAGGCAGACAGATCTCTGAGTTCGAGGCCAGCCTGGTCTCCAGAGTGAGTTCCAGGATAGAGAAGGCTACAAAGAGAAACTCTATCTCAAGAAACAAAAACAAAACAAAACAAAAAAAGCCAAATGTAAATTAAAAATTATGTTGTAAAAAGAAATAAAAGAAAAAAGACTCTAAAAGCCATGTTTCAATTAGAATGTTAGAGATCACTCTGCTTTTTTGAAGCTTTTTTGGTATTTCACATGTTTTCTTCTGGTGCTCTCAAGATTAAAAACCTCTGAAGGGTAGAGGACCTGTCCTTTTTTTAGTCTCATACATCAAAATGTGCTTAACCAATTCCTGAAAATTATGTAATGACTATAAGCAAAAGAAGCTAGAGAATATGAAGGATATGTTTGGATAGTATTATGTTATTTACACAGGACTTCTACATATATCATTATAAATTATATTAGTATGTTTGCCAAGCACTTATTAAAATATGGACCACGTCATATTTGGGTTAATAAGGAGTCAAGTCATTATACACAATGCATGAACTCCTTTTTGGTTTAGTTAGTGTCCTGCACAGTACAGCTAACCCCTGTGTCTCTTCCACCAACGGTGATCATAAACCTTTGTTTACTACCCACAGGCACTGATAAGATGAGACAGCATTAAGAGAGCTGGAGTTGTCTATAGTGTCATTCCAAGTCTCATTTCTAAAGGGGATTGGACTCCTTAGAATACTTTTTTTCATTCTCCTCCCGTCTCTTGTTATAGATCTCATTTATTTTGTAAGACTTTTGTGATTCGAAATAAAGCCATAGTAGCTGGGGTGGCCTGAGCACAGGCCGGCTCACAGTTACTGTCCTAGACTTAACACACACATCACAAAGCCACCCGGAGTGACCAGAATGCTCTCTGATGGCTCTGAAAGGCAGTTTATTTGGTGGCTACTCAACCAATGTTTTTAAGACTATGAGAGCAATAAATAGGGTTAAAAATGTTGGGCTAGAATCGGCCAGTCCACAGCGGCAGAGTTAGGGAGTTGCTGCTGAGAGGAGGTGACTCCCACAGGGGACAGAATTTGGAGTTGTTTGTTTATTTTTGCATACTAGAAATCTTCTGGAGTTAAAATAGCAAGAGATGTTTGCAAAACCTTGGAGCTTGAACCATCCAACTGTGTACAGTAAAACTGAGGTTTTTGCTACGTAGATTATTTTTTCATTTTATTATTTTTGAATAGTTCATCATTCAAATAAATTTTGTTGTACTTGAAGAATTCAAAATGGGCCCAATTAAAACACAGTGATTAGATAGTCTTTTTAACTGTGTGAAAACATGTAGGACTCTGTTTGCTTTGCTATCTGGAACAGTGCTCTGTACTGTATGTTCCTGAATACCGCATTTAAGCAAATACAAAAATGTTCTTTGTTCTAAGTTGCAAAGCATGACCTTAATACCAACTTTTTCTTTTACTTCTCTCCACCTGTCTCTTTCAGACTCGGTCTCACTGTGTCACCCTGACTGGCTTCATGCTCATTATGTAGTCCAGGCTAGCCTTAAACTTGTGGCCATTTTCTTGTCTCTGCCTCCTGAGTACTGAAATTACAAGCACATGCCACCACACCATGTCATATATCAACCTTTTATCCATAGAATTTTTGTAATAATGTTTTCATTTGTTTTTGAGAAGAAACCATGGTGACCCTACCCCTGGTTATGCTGCTGTATCGCATGTGTGTTTGTACTCATTGATTTGACCTTCTTGGTGCCACAGGCATTCACAGGACACTGCAGGGAACAAAAGAGCTAAACTCCCTGCCTCCGTGGCATTCGGTCCAGGACACAGGGACTAAAGAGCATGTATGAAGAGTGTACAGTATGCCCCATGTCTTCAAGGGCCAATGGAGCATCATGAAACACTGAAATGAAAGGGATTAGCTGATAGGGTAAGGTAACAAGATAAAAAGCCCTAGGTAACAAGGTGATGTTCAGGTAGCTAATAGAAGTAAGTGAGGAAGCCGGCTATGCAAACATGGCCTGGAAAACCATTCCGGACAGAAGTAATTTTAAATATAGAGGCTAGGGAAATATCAAAGATGTCAATCAGCTGTGGGGAAAGTATGAGGGGATGAGATTGGAGATGAATTGATGGTCTCACAGGTCACCCTGGTGGCATATTTCGACAAGCTCACTCTGGTGACGGCACAATCAAATCCTGCCTTTAAAAATCATTGGTAAAGGGATTTAAGGACTAGAGCATCAATTCCCAATTTATACCAATGAAGACTGAATTCTTGTGAGATAACTATGGTTTAGTGCCTCAACTTGAGTTTTTATTTTAATGAGTTTTTAAACCAATACTCTCGCATTGCTGAATCTGAATTCAGGCTCATGTGTTTCATTTCATTCATTCAATCATTTATTCATTCAACAATGTGTTATTGGGTGCTATGCTAGTCAATAGTAAGATAATTCTGGGGGTTATCCTCACGGTTTTTACTATCAGTGAAAAAATCATTACATACACACATACAAACACACATGTACACACACATGCGCAGGCATACACATAATTTTGTTTGCCTGATGCTAGATTGAACCTAGGGGCTCATATATGGTAGACGAGCACTCTACCACTAAACCATACCCCCAGGAATTTTTCCTTTTTTTTTTTTTTTCTTGAAACAGTGTCTCACTACATTGTTTAGGATGGCCTTAAATTTGTGATCCTCCTGCCTCAATATCCCAAGAGATTACAATCAGCACCACTAAACCTAGTTGAAACATACTAATCTATCATAATCACCAGTCTGAGGTGAGGGTGCATGCCCATGATCCCAATATCAGGGAGGCTAAGGTAGGAGGATCAGGAGTTCAATACCGTCCTTGACTACTTAGAAAGTTTGAGGCCAGCCTCAGCAACATGAGAACCTATGTAAAAAATGAATAGCTAAATAGACAAAATAGCTGTAAGTCACAAGCAAGGCTAGAGTCTCTGACATGATATTCACAGGCCTGATGTGCCTCTACATATCTAGGAACTTCGCCAAAAAATAAAACACCAGGAGAAGCTCTTGCCAGAACATAGGCAACTGTGTTTATGTAGAGTTACCAGTTGACACACACTGGCAGAGGTACAGGCACTTCCCAGTAGCCAATAATGGTGGCAAGTTAGTTGGAATTCCAATTCTGTGTGTTTCAGAACTGATGAGCGTTCTTGGTGTATGGGTGCTCCTGTTCTTCATTCTCTTCCAGTGTGACTATGCCAAGGATAGCCAAGGTAGTGAGATGGGCAGAGCAGAAGATAAGACAGTGGGCTGGGTGTAACGTTTTTCTCCCTATGCCTTGAGTCTTTGACTATACTTGAAGTTCCTGTCAGACAGTCCTAGGGTCTGCCTAGCCAGAGAAGCCTTCCCAAGTTATTATGTTTATACTGTCCTAATCTTATGTCTTACGAAGCTGCAGCTCCAAAGAGGTTTAGCTGACTCCTATGAAGCCTATTGACTTAAGCCAGAGCTTCACGTCTCTTAGAGGGAAAATGTATCCAGGAAATTTCTTTTTCCTCTTTCTTGTGCCTACCACTTACCTTTCTATTTTTCAGAATAAATTCTATTCCAACTTATAAGTCCATTTTGCTCTTGTCTGGAGAACGTGGCTGTGGGAAGTCCACTCTAATCGCCAGCTGGGTCAATGATTTCAGAACCAAACATCCTGGAATGCTGATAATCCCATATTTTGTGGGAAGCACGTGTGAAAGCAGTGACATCATGTCTGTGATCCACTACTTCATCATGGAGCTGCATCACAACATCCATGGTAACCGAGCCAGTCTTACGGGCAGAAAGTGAACACAAGCCCCCTGCTATTCCTTCTGTAGTCCATGCTTGCTTTATATAAATGCCTGTATGTGTATATGTATATATATAGCTGTTTAAACATCTCAAGTCACTTGTCAAACAAAAACCAAAAAGGTTTCAAGACCAGAAAAAAAAAATTGGTTTTGATAAAAGCATGAATCCTAATATAAAAAAAAATCATTAAAAATGTTGTGTCCTTTTCCCATGAAAGTAAAATAAAAGTAAAACCAATGGATAATTAGCATAAACTTTTTTTTTAAGTACCAGCTGAATTAGAAATGAGCAATTGCTACTCCTGCCCTTGGGGCTGGCGTTCTCTTGTTTTGATATAAATCCCCTATGGCCTCACATATATTCTGCTTCTCCCTTCCTAGAGCTTCTTCTAGGTGTCTCTTAATTGAGGGCAGCATTCCCCCTTATGGCGCCTGGAGGAAACAGAATCTTTCTACTCAGAGGCTGTGCCTGAAAGGCCTGCCTCTTCTTCCTTAGGCTAGAGGAGTGGGGAGAGAGGAAAAGGCACACCTGTCCCTCTAAAGCCTGGGCCAGGACCCCGCTGCCATTCTTTTGGTAAGAAGTTGGCCACATAAGCCATTAGGCAAGTCTGGAAGGTTAACCCCTCCCTATGGAAGGGATGGTGTTGGTGGGACAGGTAACCTTCTCTGCTACACTCTTTGGGGACATCTCACAGTTAAAAGGGAGCAACCATATAGAAATCAGAAAAAAGAACGCACTGGGCAAAGAGAAAAGCTAGATTAATGCTATAGCTCTAGAGCTAGAGACAGTGGAATGAGCTAGAAATGGACAGAGGGCCAGTGTGGCCAGACAACACTGGATGGCCTGTTCTATCAGACAAAGCAGGAAGTGAAGGCAGAATGCTCCATATGGGAGGGATATGCAGGGCAGAATATCAGATGTGGTTTCTATTAATTGTAGCGAGAGGCCAGTGGAGAGTTTTAAGCAGGGGAATGATATGACTTGATACCAAATCAATCTGATATGTGGAAAATGGAGGGAAACAAGCTTGCCGACCAGGAGGGACACATTAGCTATTGAAATGATCCTAGCAAGATGGTCAGCATGTTGGTTGAGGGCAATAGCAGTGGAGAAGAGCTGTGGGTAGTTTGAGAATTTGCTGAAGAACTGGATGTGGATTGAAGGAGTGGGGAACCGAAGGCAACTCTCCATTTCTGGGCTTTAGGAAACTGAATGAGAGAGGCAAGGGCTGTCCACTGAAACAGGCAGTGCTTAGTGGGGGTGGGGGCGGGAAAGCAGGTTTGGAGGAAGTCAAGGGTTCTGCTTTGGATGTGTGATATTTGAGATGCAAGGTGTGTTGTGCCAGCAGTGACGGCAGTCACCGGGGGCCTGTGTGGTGCTCCATTCTGCCCTGGGAGCCGAGAACCTGTATTCAAACCTGTGCCACTACTTACTAGCCATATGACCTTGGGTACATTATTTTATTTAGCTGTCTGTGTTCTTATTTGGTTTTTGCTTGCTTATTTATTTATTTATTTATTTATTTTTGTGTGTGTGTGTTCGTTTTGCTTTTTTGTTTTGTTTTGTTTGTTTTTTGCTGTGTAGTCAAGGGTGGCTTTGAACTCTCATCTCTACTTCCCAAGTGCTGGGATCACAAGCCTGCCAAACTCACCTTTGTTTTCTCCTATTTATAAAATGTGGATTTAAAAGCATTTAAGAGGATTAACCGGGATAAAGTACAAAAAACAAAGGCATTCAGTAAGCTGGCATGCTGTAAGCTTTTGATAAACATTACTGATTATCGTTGTTCTGCACCTGCTGTGTATGTACATATTCAAATGCTTCTGCTCGGCTGCAGTTCATCTTATCTACCTGTGCGCGCTTCTAGGTCCCGAGTAAATCTGAGGCGCCCACAGTGACTGTGGATGTGTTCATGCAATTCATATGGGGCGGGGCAGGTGTTTGAGTCTGTGTGCCTGGTGGGTTCCTGTGAACATGCAGGGGTGGTTGTGGATGGCTGAGTCCTCTTTGGTTGCACTTCCTGGGCCTGTAAAGCAGGTGTAGCTGTCTCAGGAAGGCTCCCACTCCTATTCTAGCATATCCCCATGGTGTTCACTGGGGCTAGGCAGCTGGTGATGTAAGTTTGGCTGAACACACCCAATTACAATTTTATTCCCTAAGTGAGTTGTTGTTTTAATGAGTATGGTCTCGGGGTTCAGAAAGCTCCTAATAAAAACAACTGTCTTTCAAACAAGCAGCTTTTCAGCCTGGTGGCAGTAAGATAAATTCAGGAAAGCCTCTTAATGTCCATGAGAAAGCACCTCTCCTTGTTCATGGAGGCCCAGGAAAAGTGGCTTTGGGCTTGACCCACAAAATCCTGACTCCCTTCTTTACTAGTGGGTGATCTTGAGCAGTTTACTCAAGCTCTTTTGCCTGTTTCTCATCTGTAACCCCCTCTTTTTTGGGGGGGGGGTTTCGAAACAGGAATTCTCTGTGGCTGTCCTGGAGCTCACTCTGTAGACCAGGCTGGCTCGAACTCATATCCATCTGCCTCTGCCTCCCGAGCGAGTGCTGGGATTAAAGGTGGCACACCACCCAGCTTGTAAAGTCTACCCCTCAAGGCTGTGCAAGAATGGAAAGGTAAGGCATGTAAAGAGCTGACAGTGGCGCCTGGCACACTGCTGCTACAATTATTTTGTTGCTGTCGTTATTTGCTATTGGGGTGAGCATTCCTTTCTGAGTTAGAGAAAGGAGCAGCAGGTACACTGTTAAAGGAAGCAAGACCCTCCCACTCCCCTTCTAGATTAAGGAGAAGAAAGGCTGCAATTGGAGAGTCTGTAGTATTGGCACTGCAGCCTGGTTAGGTCTGAAGGGTGACGGGCACTTTCAGGGCTGCCTGTGCCTCTCAGCACAGCTGGTTTCCGGGGTGAGGTGGATGTGGGTGCAGGGAGCAGGACTGCTGCTGAGAGGATGCAGGTGCACACTGTGGACTCAGCTATTCTGCAGCCCACTTTCCTGAGTCCCGGCTCTGTTCTCTGCATCTGTAAGCATTTCTCTGTGAGATGTGAGCAGGGGCCTTCGTCTCGGGGACAGCAAGTGTGACATATTTCTGCTTTTCTGGCCCCAACTCCTGCTTGCCAGGACAAAGGTGTCTGATGGAGGAGAACACTATCAAGCTCACTTGACTCTTCCTCGTCCTACTTACACATCTGGCTAGCAGCTGGTGTCCCTTCCGTGACATGCTTTGCAGAAATCAAAGTAGAGTCAAGCCTCTTCTTGATGCAGTTCCTCTTCACAATGTTCCATGCTACTTGGTGGCAGTGCTAGAAGACGAATTCTCACAGCTTGAAGGCTCTCTAAGCACCAGCCATTGTGTTAAGGGCTTCGTCAGCCCCTGACTCCAGGCCCTCAAGCAGCACTAGTATCCTGGCCAGGAGACTGAGACTCAGTGTGGCAGGGCCTCCAGCTGCACATACGAGAGTAGAGAGTCCAAGTTCTGGTTTTTGTTGACTGTGAAGCTCTTCATCCTCAATAGCACTGTGTAGCTTCCTAGAGAGAACAAAGGAAAATCTCAATCTCTTAGAATATTTCATATTTGGTCTTCAGCCAGCATTGGCTCTCAGGAGAACCTGCCTGTGGGTAAGTGATGTGGAATGAATGGGCAGAAAGCCTCAGCAGGGCTTGCCAGGCTTTGTGTCCTGGGCCATGATAACTTCCTGGCTAGGCCTCTTGCCCTTTGCTCCACAAAGTACGGTTTCTTTGGAGTAGACCCATCACTTCAGGTCCATTCACTTCCCTTGGCTTTCTCTGGTGCGGAAACACTTCTCCTTCTTTAAGCCTCTCTTCATGGGCCACCCCTCTGTAAGAGGGCTGATGGGCAGTTCTCCCTGACTGACAGCCATTGTAGCTCCAGCCCCATGTGGTGGTGCTTCATGTGGATACCTCCCTCTAAGTATTGTGAGCATACCTGCTTGATCCTCCAGGTGATTTGCAAAGGTCCCAGTATTGTGTGTGTTAGTGCTCGTCTCCCTCTGCAAGCCCTGTGAGTTCAGAGTTTATGTCTGTGTCATTGGTCATTGATATACCTAGTGCCTGGCATAAGCATAGAAGATTCCCAGTAAATCTGTGTTCAATGATGTCCTGTACATACGTGAGCACACACATGAGCATGTAAACACAGAGAGAGCTACTAAGTCTGCCTATTGGCAAGTTATTAAGTGGGAATTTCAACATTTGAGATATTAGCACTTGAATCAGCCGACAAACCTTTAACAGAGACAAATTGGCTCTTTCCAAAGGGAAATGTTTGGGATCGTTTTTCCAGTATTATCGATACCATCTTTATCTTTAACATCATTTTGAGGTAAGATAGTTATGTTCACTAGAATGTCTTTTGCTTGAAGCTTGCATCAAACTTTGATAGCCTTTGGACTCCTGGGGAGGTGCAAATGGGTCCCTGGAGCTCACTTGTCAGCTGGTGCAGCTGCATATGTGAGCTCCAGTTTCAGAGAGAGACTCTGTCTCAAAAACTAAGGTGGAGAGTAATTGAGGAAGACATTAGATTTTTACTCCTGGCCTCCACACATACACACATATATGTGCACCCAAGAAACAAATACCACACATAGCATTTCTAGATGAAACACACATATATGTGCACCCAAGAAACAAATACCACACATAGCATTTCTAGATGAAACACACATATATGTGCACCCAAGAAACAAATACCACACTTAACATTTCTAGATGAAACACACATATATGTGCACCCAAGAAACAAATGCCACACTTAACATTTCTAGATGAAATCCTGAAAATGTATTGGAGACATCTGGTGACAGACGCCATCACCATTTTGGGCCCAAATGTCTTGAAGCCGGTCAAGCATGTGAATGCATGTGTTAGCAGCACAGCTGTGAATAGCTCCCATTTCTCCTCTCTGTCTCCCCATCCTGTCTGCACATCTTAGCATGGATTGAAACATTTTCACCTGATTTGAAATTTCTGTATTGTAGGTCCCCAGCTTGAAATGGATTTTCTTGATGAAGACTCAAATGTGTTGGTCTTTTCACTTCTTGTAGAGGTGTTCATGGCCTCCATCAGCTTAAAGCCATGCATACTTGTGCTAGATGGAATTGAAGAACTTATTGGCATTTATGGGATTTCAGGTCAGAAGGTAACACATTTTGAAAATAACAATTTATTAAAAAAGAAGACCCCCATTATTTAGGGCATATATAACATATTTCTATTGTGTTTCTAGGTGTATCCGTCATTGATTTTAATTACTGCTTTATGTTTTGTTAGACAAGTACTTACATGGCATTTACTGGCTGGACAGCATTTTAGGAGCTTTAAATGTATCAACATATTCTTTTTGGCTCTGGAGCGTACATAGCCATTTAAAAAAGAGACTACTCACCATCCTTGGTTGGACAGAGGACAAAGAGATGTTAGGTGTTGTGTAAGGTCCAAAAGATAATTAAGAGATGGAATCGGAATCCAGACATAGGGCGCAGTGGGATGGTTCAGTGGGGAGAGTGCTCCTTGCCATGGCCGACCACCTGAGTCCAACTCCTGAGATCCACATAGTAGGGGAGAACTGAGTCCCCAAAGTTGTCCTCTGACCTCCACATGTGTGCCAAAACACCTGCCTGCACATGCACATGTGCACTCAAAATAAATAAATGAAAATGTAGTTAAAAATTTTAAAATAATCAAGGAAAGATCACATTAGGTGTTTAACTCATGATAGTTTTACTTCAAAAAGTAACAATTTTCTACCATAACCATTTATTAAATGGTTCAGTTTTGCCTTTTATTAGATTCCCTCCGATTATCACTGTAGGTTATTCTTCAGAAATTTGAGATTTTGTTAAATCGTTTGTAGGAACCGGTTTTTAAGAGTCCAGATTTGCACTATCAGAATTATCATAGATGAAATGGTCAACTACGGTTCCACAGTGTGTGAATTTGTATTTTGTACTACCAAATCCATCAGCAAAGTAATTTTAAGGTCTTTGAAGTTTTCAAATGTCTCCAATAGGCAAAAGACTTTTCCTGGCTGCCACGTACGCTCCCTCCTCAATGTAAATTCATTTTGAGCACCGTCTCCTCCAGTCTATCCTGCAAGTCGCTGTGTTCCCGCCCTGATGTGAGGACTGTAGAACTTACTAGAGTGGGGGATGAAGACACGAAATTCAGCATCTTCAGACAGCATCTTTCCAACTCTGACCAAGAGCGATTTGGACAGAGCAGAACCATTTTGAGGAAAAAACCAAACCTGAACCCTTTGAAGCTCACAATCATCGCCAGGGAGCTGCAGGAGTGCAGGATCTACCGCAACGAGTTCCAGTGTCTGAGAGAGTACTTGGAGGTGACCTCTGTCCAGGAGCTCTGGGAGCTGATTCTGAAACGCTGGGTTGAAGATTATGGTTGGAATTTGAAGACTAAAGACTTAGATACTGTGACTTCAGGAAAAGGTTTGGGCTGTGTTGACATCTTGGTGGGAGTCCACAGAGACAAAAGTCTGTGGTGTACTCTGGCTTCAGAGAAGGACTAGGGAGAGAACTGTCAGAGGAAATACAGGGCTTCATCAAATTTGAATTTCAGATCAACAACAAATAATATTTAGGGGAGGGATATTTAGGGAGGGATATAGAAAGAAAAAAAATAGTATTCTAAGGACTGGAGAGATGGCTCAGCCGTTCAGAGTGCTTTCTGCTCTTGCAGAGGACCTGGGTTTGGTTTCCAGCATCTGCTGCAGGTGGCTCACAGCTACCTCTAACTCCAGTTCCTGGAGACCTGATGCCTTCTGGCCTCTGCAGGTACCTGCATGTGCAGGGTTTACATAAACTCATGCAGGCACATATAAATAAAAAAAAATAAATCTTTAAAAATAGTATTTTGGTAGAAATATGTCTCAGATATTGCACAAGATGCACTTAATCACTAATTGGATTCCAGATAAATATAAAGTAATTCTCAGAATAAATATTGCATGGGGCATATTTATACTAAAAATTAGTTTATCTGAAATTCATATTTAACTGGGTATCTCGTCTTCTTGTGGCTAATTTGGTGATTGTCTAGAGAGATGTATGTTGACTACAAAAAGAAAAACTGTATTAGGCACAAATTCCAAAAATTTCAGAGCTTTCAAAAGTGTACCTTTGATATTTCTATAACTCGATATAAACCTCTCTCTTGATCCCACCATTCTACTTTTTGTACAAGTCTGTCCAGTGAATCTAGGGGTATTCTTAATGTTCCCAGTCTTAATGTTTCCAGACTCTTGAGTCAAGGGAGAATTTGAATACTTTTCGTGTTTCTCTTGGATGGAGCTTTGGTTCCTGAGTGCCTTTGGTTGTCATCTTGCCTGCAGTCTTCTGCCGTGGTAGCCGAGCTCCTACATCCTAGAATCTAGGAGCTCAGTGTTTAGTATGTTTTCTTGGTTGTTCTGGTTCTGCTGCCCCCTACTGGTGCAGCCCCTCATTCTCATCAAGGTGATACCCCTTGGCTTGTTTTGTTTTTGAGACAGGGTCTCTCTATGTAGTTCTGGTGGGACTAGAACTTGCTGTCTAGACCAGGCTGGACTTGAACTCACAGAGCTCCACCTGCCTTTACTGTGCTGGGAAGAAAGTGTGTGCTACCACACCTGGCTCCCCTGGCTTCTCGAGTCTTGATTTCCTCTTCAATTCTCTCCTAGACCTTTCTCAGTTCTGTAAGAGCTCTTTTCTTCCTAGGCAGGGAAACAGATAGACAAACAAACAAACAAACAAACAACATTGTTAGCTTATCCTGTGAGTCTATTGTTTGTGGTAAACTACTTATTCTAGAGTTTATGATATTTAACAATCAGACTTTTGAAAGTTTTTATTCCCTCAAGCCACTGTCTGTGCTGTAGGCCGCTGAATTCTGCTTTAAAACATGCTTTCCTCATTTGGTTTCTACTGCAAAGTCTTCTCTTCAGCACATGGAACCTAGATTGGAACAGAATTGGAGAGCTGTATGAGGAGTACAGGATTCACTGATTGCTACTGTGTTATATCCCCACCCAATTTACCGCTCTACAGTTAGCAATTCTATCAAAAAAATGGATCTCAAGTTTACAGTACCTTCTCCCACTTCCACAGAGGTGGAGGTGAGGTCCCCTAGAAGAGACACACAGGCCATCTGACCCATTCTGTACAAGTACACCCCCAGGACTGTGCAGTAAAGCCCAAGGCTCCTTCCCCCAGGACTGCTGCTTCCCCAGCACTGGCTGGCAATCCCAATTGGTTCAGGGAGCTCTGCCACAGGTCTAGGAAGAGCTTGGCTGAGTTCAGTCAAGCTCAGGGAAAGCTTCATCAGCTGGGCTTCAGACCTGCCTTTACCTGGAGACTACAGGTCCCTTCTTCAATCCATGGAAGATAGTGGATCATGATGCCTAGTTTCTTTGTGATCTGAAGGATCTCTAAGGCTGGCAGATCATAAAGCCAGTGATAGGACAGAGCTTAGGTAGCCCTTGAAAGGTGCCTATGAATATGACAAGGCAGCCCTTCCATAGGAAAAGCATCCGCATCGTAATAAGCACCATTGGGCAGAAACGCGCAGCATGGTGACCAGTAAGCCCGCCCGTTTGCACCCTGTATTAGTTGTGACACTGTAAATGGTAACTCAGTGGGTAACAACCATGGACGCTGAAGGCAGACTGGGTTCAAATCCCCTCTCAGCACTTACTTCTGAGTGACTTTGGTAAGTTGTTCAGCTTATCTGCACTCTCTTCCTGTGTAAGACGGAGGCGGTTTCAGCGCTTTCCTTGGTTGACGGAGAGAAGCTGGTTACTGATGTAGCAGATCCCTACTCCTCCTGACTCGTACACTCACGTTTTTGTCCCCTGTCGCGGCTGCACAGGCTTGACCGGCTGGGTGGCGGATGTGCTGTGCTTGCTGTGCATCTCACACTGTGGGCTTGCCGAAGATGAGCTGCTCCAGCTTTTGGACATGATGGGCTACAGAAACCACCATAAAGTGACCCCGGTGCACTGGGCAGCCTTCCGCAATGCCACCAAACACTGGATCCAAGAGAAGCCCAATGGCCTCCTCTACTTCGGGCACCAGTCCCTACGAAGTGCAGTGGAGCACAAGCTGCTAGGTGAGGAGCTGAGTCTGTGAAAATGCTTTAGGGTTAAAGGGAGAGAGTCCCATTCAAGGGAAAACTTGTGCACGGTTTCCCTAGTAGAAATAGTGAGTAAATATTTCTCAAAGGAAGACAGCTGTTGCATCAGTTAAAGAAGACCCGACTTCAGTGGCTGAGCACCCCAGAGGTTATTCCCTCTGGGAGTAGACTGAGTCTATCTTAGTTCCTTCCAGGAAATTACCATGGCATCTTTTAAAAATGATTTTTTTAAAAAAATTATGAGCAATGACTTTGGAATCTTACAGAACTGATAAGATGCAAAGTGCTTAACTTTTTAAAACTCTGTTTCTCACTTTCAAAATAAGGACAATGATGATATTTATCTCGAGAGTCATGGGAACTAATTTAAATATAGCATCACGTCACTGCCCTGATAATCTCCATGGCAGCCATTTGAATGACAGTTTTCTACACCTTTGCTGGTTGGGACCACATGATTGAGTGGCCATGCAATATCCAAGATGATTCTCCTCCGGCATTTCTCAACCTGGATCAGAGTTTTAGGTCCCCAGTCTGAAGGCAGACATAATAAACCTTTGTTCTCTCATGCCACTGAGATCTGCAGGTGTAAGTCTACTGTATTCCAGCGTACTGTGGGTCATGATAGCACACAAATGTCTGGGGCTCAGTCTGTTAGTAAGGACTGTGCTGAACCTTGTAAGTGAAGATGGTTCTGGAGTCAAACCTTTCTTGACTCCCATATGTGGTTGGAGGAGAGCAGTTAGTTACCCGATCTCTCTGGTTTTAAGTAGCTTCATTTGTCATATGAGGATTTGTAGTCATGTCTTCCTCATGGGACTATTTTGTAAAAAGATAAATTGAAATGTGGTGTTACTAACAACATCCTATAACCCCCTCTTTTTTTGTGTGTGCTGGGGATTGCATCCAGGGCCTGTGCATACTAAGTACACACTCTACCGAAGAGCTGCACCCAGCCCAAAATGTCGGTAGTTTTAGCCTTTGTGTTTAACACTTCCAAGTTCATCCCATTTATTTTTTTCACTCCCTACCTTATTTTCTCAATGCACCACCCACAAACATGCTTTCAGCATACAGTGAGGGAGGGGATTTTTCTTTTAGTTCCATGGGTCTCATGTGCATTGCATGGCCCAGCAGAGCATATGTGCACACCTTTGACCACATAGCACAAACTCTCTCCAAACATGTGGGTGACTTGGAAACCATTTCAGCACAAATGCAGAAGGTTAAACAGTGGGTTCTCCTTGGGTATACTTTTTACGATAACCTGGGATTAGTGTGCCATCTAGTGTGTGTTCCATTCATCTTGCAAGAAAGAGTATCAAGGAAAAAAAATGCAAAAATCCTTCCAGTGTCTTGAATTTCAAGAATAGATATTGCCAGGCTCTACTTCAGCAACACTTGTGCTTTTGAGAGGCCCTTTTTTGAGGGGAACAGCTGTCAGAGCCCTTTCCCTTTGTGGGTGAAGACATAGTAACCTTGGCTTTGCCATTTGTGTGCTCAGTGACCATTTGGCCTTTAGGGGATCCAGGAAGAAGAATCAGGTCTCCAACATGCTCACCCTCACATGCTAGAGAGTGCTTACTTAGGCAGCAGCTATGGTGTGTATTGAAGATGGAAAAGTAGGGCTGGAGAGATGGCTTAGTGGTTAAGAGCCGTGGCTACTCTTCCAGAAGACCTGTGTTTGACTCCCAGAAGCCACATGACAATTAACAACTGCTGTAACTCCAGTTCCAGGAACCTGATGCCCCTTTTGACCTTCATGTAGGGACCGTACCATATGTGGTACACAGACATACATGCAGACAAAACACCCATAAACATAAAATAATATCTTCATATCTATAATTACCTGCTCTGGTGAAAAGGCCAGGGGATGTAAAGGGGTATGAAGTCAGGAGTGGGAGTGAAGGGGTGGCTAAGCAGGACTAAGTCTCCAGGATGGGTCAAAGCAAGCTCTCTCTTTATTTTGGCTTTTCCTGTCTCTCTAACCAAGCTTTTTCCTCCCTGTACAATTCAAGCTTTTCTTCTCTATACAATTCTTTTCGCTTATTTAAACTTATTCTCTACTGTATTTTTCCCACAAAATTATACACATAAGCACACATCTTTTGAGAGATGCAAAGCTTCAACAAACTTATTCTTTACAACCCCCATAAAAACACACTCATTCATATGTTCATACATCTTGTGGAGGAAACAAAGCTTCAATACATGCACACATACACCCTGTAAGCCTTAACACACACACACCTTACCAAATCCCATCTTGTAAGCTTCCTTTTTCCTTGTGGAAAAAGCAAAGCTCCAGCACATGTACATCTTACCCAAACTTCTTGTGAGCTTCCTCTTCTTTCTTCTGGATAAAGAAAGCTCTAATACATATACATCTCACTCATATATCTTATAAGCTACCTTCTTCCTTATTTTTTCCATATGCCTACATACCTTTTAAACAATACCCTCTATGTAAGGAGAAACCACATCATAATCATGAGTCCTATTTTTCCCAATGAATGATTACAAGTTACATTTAAAAAAGAAGCTGTTTTCAGTACCCACACATGATTACACATGAACACCCAGTTCTCCATGGACTTTTACCCCACAGATGTACCCCACAGTACATCTATACCCCAAAACAATAATTTTGTTATTATAGATTAACAGAGTTTAAGCAAGCCAAATGTCCTCACAGCCAGCTTCTATTGTAGCTGGCAGGCAGCACTCGCAGGTACTGGGAAATGGATATATGTCATGCTATCCTCAACACAACTATCTATTCAGCTAACAGTTAATCACAGTAAAACAAATGTACAACTAACTACAGAACCTCAAGTCCAGGGTCCTTTACCTTTCTCAGGTAAAGGGAGAATCTTTCCAGCTTGCATGCTAATAGCCTTATGTCCCCAAGGCGTACAGCAAAACCCATCAGTGATTTTATAATTGTAAAAAAACTAGGGAAATACCACACTAATTGTGGTCAAGGAAGTTCAGCCTTAGCAGTGGGCGTGGAAACTCATTTGTTATTCTTATGTCTTTCATCTCAAGATGAAACTCATAGGCCCTAGCAACCAGGCTTTCTTTTGTTCTTGTTCGCTAACCAAGACCTGACCAAGTCTTCAGCTACCAAGAATGTGTTTTCCTACGTAATTCCCTAGGTAACTTGTATCAAAAACACCCTAATCTGATGTTACTGATTAGTTATTCTTTCTGGAGTTTCAATGGAGTCACCAATTCAATTGAGTGGCACCGCCTTTTAGAAAATCACCCCTGTTGTAATGTGCTTTATTTGCACTATTTAGTGAAGGACTAAAGACCTCCACAGAATTTTTATACAATCAGAGAGATAAAAGTGACTTTGATAGCAATTAACATGGCTGAGTCCATCAGCAGCAGCAGAAGGTGTCATTCAGGAGATAATCCCCTGGAGGGCCAAGGTAAAAACCCACTGTCTCCTTGCTAAACAGTAGGCTGTACCCCTGAAGCTCCAATGCTGGCTGCATGGCTCCCCCTGCATTGCTACCAGCAATTACCTGTGGGACGGTCATAGGGCTAAGAGTAGGTCAAAGCTGGCTTGGAATCCTGTGTCATCACAGGAGATGAGAACAGTAGGCATTCAGCTGCTCCTCAGTTTGGCCATGGCCAGAACCCAGCTAAATATTAAATATTGCTTACTTCATTGAAGCAAAGATGCTTTGTCTGCCCCTGCAGACTGGAGACATAGGCTCAAATGTGTTCGTCTGAGGTGGCATCCAAAGCCCCTCACTCAACCAATTAGTGCCATTCTGTGGCCAGACCACGCCCCCGACCGTGCCACATAAGCACCCTCAAAGCCTCAATAAAGGAGACGCCCACTGAAGCGTGTTCTGGGTGGTCATTTGTCCACTTGACTCAGGAAGGCCCACCAAGGTCACAGCAGGATGAGGTGAAACCCATGGCCCCACAGCCCCTAGCCACATGGCGGCCATGCCCCACCCACTGAACCTCTTGGCCTAGAGTGGCCTGAAACTCCAGACAAGAGGCCCATGGTGGTGGTGGGCCACGAGTGTGGGTGGCGGGAGAAGGTTCCATCATGAGGGACTACAGTTATCCTCCCTACTTTTCTATACTGCCACTCTCCTGATTCTTAAAAGAATCAAACAAAACAAACAAAAAGAAAATAGAAAAGTAGTTGAAAATGTTTCCTTGTGGGAGTGGAGAAGGGAAACTCAACATGAAAAGTCCATACATTGACCCCTGATCACAACTATAATACTTTCTGGAGAAAATATGAATGTTGCATATGATACTTTTTTTTGTCAAGTAGGTGTGTATTCATGGCTGCATATGTGCATGAGTATGTGTATGTGCAGGTATGCATGCATGTGTGCATGAATGTTTGTAGAGGCCAGAGGTTGATATTCGTGTCTTCCTCGACTGCTTTTCACATTACATATTGAGGCAGGGTCTCTCAATTAGAACCAGAGTTCATTGATCTGGCTGCCTAGCAAGCTGACCAGCTATCCTGCCCCAGGGATACTGTTTCCCTGCCTCCCTAGTGCTGTGATTACAGGTGAGCCACCATATCTGCCCAGAGTTTACATGGGTGCTGGGGATCCAAATTCCAAACCTCATGTTTGTTTGGCAAGAACTTGTCTACTGGGCCGTTTCTCTAGCCCCATATAAGCCACTTTTCAAGGAATCTTGACTTTTCCAATTATAGCATCAGAGTTGTCATATTTTTGTGATATTTCACACACGAAAAAAGTCAGAACTGTGAGGCTGCAATTGATTTTGAAATAGGTGTAATCACTCCGGTCAGAGAGAGCAGTCCAAACATGTCTCAGAACACCATAAATTACAAGAAGGCACATTTCCACCAGGTCTTGATGAGGTACTTCCAGCAGCAAACCGTTTTTTGGAGAGTGTATCAGGAGCTACCGTGGCACATGAAGATGACTGAGTGCTGGGAAGGTCTATGCAACTTCGTCGTGAGCCCCAGGTAAATCCTGCTAGCTGTATATGGAATGTTGGTGTTATATTAGCACATGGCTTCCTTGAGCAAAGTGTTCATTTATTCATGTATGGGACCTTAGTTGGAATCCACTTCCATGGGGTGGATCCCCCAGGATGCTCTATTTGATCTATCTGGCACTACAACATTCTCCTCTTTCCCTTCATAAGAATTTCTCCAGACATCCCATAGAGAAGAGGACAAAAGCAAGAGCCAACAAAGATCAAAGATGGTTCAGGCTGGTGGCTAGACTCTTCTTGCTTTTCTTGGCTCATCCTTCTCTTGCTCTCCCTTCTCCCTTCTTTTCCTTGCTTTCTTTCTCTGTCCTTATGCATTAACTCATCAAGTTTATTGACGTCCCGCCCTGCCTCTGGCACTGTCACAGTCCTTGACTAAGTACAGCCCTAAGCTCTTCTGTGCTTTCCGTATCTTGAGGGGGTGGGATGGGTGGGAGGATGAAGCTAATAGTTACTACACTTGGAGAACCATGCTTCTCGTGAAACTGCAGGCACAAGAGTTGGAGGGACCTCTTAGCCTGGGAGGTAGGGCCAGGAAGCCTGCCCAGAGGATGGGTATTCTGAATAGCTGGGGAAAATTGGCTCTGACTGTGGAAGAATGAAAGGCTCAACCAATGCTTTAAGACGTTTATGGGACTGGCTCACCTACAAGGCTCTGGAAGAGCCTTATCATGAAAGAGAGGGCAGAAGGAATTTAAGAGCCAAGGATGGGGACACAGGCAGCCAGAACACATCTTTTGGTCATGATGTGGCCATTGTACTTGTGAACTCACTGCATCTGTGGCTATCTACTCAAGATTGGGCCCATCAACATTTCGTTATAGATGGGGGAGGGATCCATAAGTCTCTCCCCTCCCTGAAGGTCTGTTGGGAGTTAATGGTTGCTGGGGGAGGGGTGTCATTTTCTTCAGTACCTTCATCGATAAGGTACTCATGTTCCTGTCACTTGTGCTTATGCAAGCAACCCTAATTAAACTCTGTGATGATGGACACACACACACACACACACACACACACACACACACACACACACACAGTAGGGGGCATTTATATGTAGTGGGGTGTAGCTCAGTTGGTAGATTATTTGCCTAGCTATGACTGTCTTACAAAAAGCTCTGGTTTTGGTTTCTAGAATCACCTAAACTGGATATGGTGACACATATATGTAATTTTAGCATTTGAAGCAGGAAAATCAGAAGTTCAAGGTCCTCTTTGGTCTGGAATGCATGAGATCCTGCTAGGAAAAAAAAAGGTTATGTCTAGGCTAGTGCAATGTAGGAGGTAGAAGAATAGCTTCCTTCAAGGCACAGGTACTAAAATGATTGTGTATGTCACAAGCATCACAGATTTCTTATCAAAAATCCAAAATTCGAGTCTATGGACCAGGCTGCATCTTGTCCACTACTGGAATGTGCTACTGGAAGCTGGCTGTGACATAGCTGAGGCTTTTCTGCTCTCCGCTGCCAGGATAGAAGCAGAACAGTACCAGAAAATAAAGAAGCAATCCACACTCTCAGGTACGTCAGCAAGTGCTTCTGACCTACACCCTTGGGTGCTCTCAGGCACATCAGCAACAGTACTTCTGAGTCCATTTTTTTCTGAGATTGAAAGTATTCCAAAGTCAATGTTCTCCTGTTTCTTCCCATGACTCCCGTCATGCCATCGGCCTGATTACTCCTCATAGTTTAAGACAGGGGCTCCTGGAAACAAGAAGTCAGGATAAGGGGCTAAGCCTTAAAATGGCTTCTCTTTTTCTTTTCTCTGTGGCCGTTTTCTAGAGGTTTACCTTAGCATTCTTTTCTCTCTGTACTTCCTCAAGACGCACCCGTAATGCTTACCTTATCTCTATCTTCAGCCCTTACCTTCTTTGGAGGTCCACAGTCCAGCTGCTTTTCATGAGAAATACTGCTAGCATCCCTTTGTTTTCTTTTCTGTAGTATGAGGAATTCAACCAGAGCCTTGAGCAGTCAAGGCGAGCACTCTCTCTCAGCTACAGCCTCACACCAATACCAGGGTTATTTCTTGACCAACATCTTTCCTGAGTGATCTTTGTTAACATAAAAACCACAGCTCTCATTTTAAAAGAAGTATGAGATAGTTTATTCTGGAGCCATTTTGAATGGCCATGGCCCAGGAACACAGATTTAGGTTACCCTAAATTTCATGTTCCAACGTGGAAGCAACTTTACAAAGTTTTTATAGTTTTACAGAACAAAGAAAGTCATAAAGCAAGGGAAGTTTAAAATATATCAGAGGCAGATACAAGGAAATGTGAAGAACTTTTCTATAGGCCTAAGATACTATCTGATAACATTTTTAGCTCTTGGATTGGCAGAAGCTAGTGTTCAGCTAAGTGGATAGCTTCTAAGAGGTTTTTATTTGTTATCACTAGGTGTTAGTTCAGACACAGAGTGGCTGTTCCAGAAGGCAAAAACTAGCCCAAGATAAAGTGATTAGCCTTGAACCTGCAAAATTCCAATCTCTTCACTGTACTGAAATTCTAGTCAGTCCATCAGTCTCTGAAGACACAGACTCCTTCCAGGAGTTTTTCATTCACAACCAGACAAAGCTTCTTTTTAGGAATTTTCGTTCACAACATTATCCATTCAAATCCGAGCCCTTGACTGGCACCTGGACCTTCTAATCTTCTTGGAATGCAAAGTCCCTGTCTCCTCCTACTGTTCTTCCTCACCTTTGTTGCCCATTTAAAATAGCTGTTGTGGTTCTGAGGTGTCTCCATTTCCTGTTTCTACTCTTTGGTTCTTATTCCAACATCAAGTCCCTTGCTTTTGCTGACTACTTTGGACAAACATTTGACATTAGCCCTCTGCATTTGTCTTCCATGGCTGTGGCTGTGTTTGTACTTTTGTCCTCCGGCCTAAAGCACATTAGCTCCTAGCTACTCTGCAGTTCTGGGGGATGCAGTCTGTCTGCTTCCTCAGACCCTACCTGACACATAGTAGGTACTCTATGCATGACTGTGAAAGCAGAAAACATGCAGGCCACAATGGCCCGTAACACAACCAAAACAACCAATGAGGAATAAGCAATCATTTGTGACAAATATATTAGACCCAGTAATTTGAAATAGACAAACATGTAGAAGTTTAAATCCTAGAATATATGAAGAGAGGAATTAGGGCAGTGCCAGCATTGTCATACCATGCATTGAACTAGATCTGAGTCCAAGATACTGTATATTTTAATTTGTATATACTATATACAAGCGTGAGTATGCATTCCTATTTTGTTCATTCTTGTTGCTTTGCCTTTCTGTAGCACTTCTGCATGTGCTGGGCAAGTGCTCGTCCCTGTGCTACATGCCCAACCTTTTAGACTTTTTATTTTGAGACAAGGTCTCATGATGTTGCCTGGGTTGTCCTTGAACTCGCCCAGTGGCCCCTGCTGACCTTACCAACTCAACCTTCTGAGTAGCAAGGATTACAGGCCTGCCTGTGTTCCCTGGGCCTGGCTCCTATTTTGTTCTAACAGTTTCTTTCTGTTTAATCTAGCAATTCAAGATAATCACAACAGAGGGCAGAATTGTGTAAGAAATATAAACTTTTTTTCTTTTTCCTGATAAAATCATTCTAAAACACAAATTATAATAATACATGGATTGAGCTATATGATTGTTTAGCTCTTTATATATCAACACGTATACAACAAGGTTGTGAAATACAGAGATCCACTTGCCTGTGTCTCCCGAGTGCTGGGATTAAGGGTGCAGGCCACTACTGCCCAGCTACCATTGTAGATTTTTTTTTTTAACTTTTATTTATTTTTTTGTTTCTTGAGACAGAGTTTCTCTGTTGTAACTCTGGCTGTCCTGGAACCTACTCAGTAGACCAGGCTGGCCTCGAACTCACAGGGATCTACCTGCCTCTGTCTCTGCCTCCCAAGTGCTGGGATTAAAGGCGTGTACCATCACTGCCCACCTAACATTATAATTTTTTGGGGGGGGCATCATTTAAAGTATTTGCAGTATTTGTATTAAAATGTGCTGGTGCCTTGAACAAGAAATTGAAACCAGACATGGTGGTATGTGTCTGTGATCCCAGCACTTTGAAGGGGATTGTGAATTCAAGGCTCTCCTGGGCTACAGAGTGAGATGTTATCTCCAAAAAACCAAAAGAGCTTGTTACAAACAAAGGACACAACCAAGCACTGCCACAAAAGGAATGAGAAGTACAGCTGTGGAGTCCTGTAGCAGGATTAACTGGGTGGGTTGTTCCTTCCCAGTTCTTCAGGCCTGTCTACTTTCCCTCCCGTTCTAGTGCTGGAATACAGTCTTTCCCAGATCACTGCTGCTGATAAATGCAGAATGATATTCTTTATTGGAAATTTCCTGAAGCTTATGGGCAAGATCGGTGAAGCAGAAAAGCTGTTCTTGACTGTTGAGGACATATCACTGCAGGTAAAGTGAGAAAAAGAATTAAATCCTTTAAACTTTGTTCCTTTGGTGTTCTTTCAGATACCATTGACCTTTGTTCCTCTATAACTTACTATACAAGTAGGGGAGAGTCGGTGGATATGTCCATCAGAGAGGAGGCCACAGTTTTAACCTACACCTCAATTGTACATCAAAAACGCCAAACCCCAAACAGACAGGAGTCATCAGAGAATGACATCCGCAGATATGTGTCACCGCAGGAGGAAGCGGAATTACAGTGGCCTGAGACTTGGTTGTCACTTTCGGGAAGACATGGGGAGGTTTGATCGATTATTTCTTGATTTTGTTTTTTCTCTGAGCCAGGAACTTTTGGCTTTACTGAATGTAACGAAAAGTTTGCTCACAGCATTCCCGTGTAAAGTGACATGTGATTAGGACTGACAGCAGGCCCCTTAGTCTGGTAGCGGCTGTCTGGGATAACCCTGAGAGGGCAGGGCGTGTGTGGAGCTGGGGTGCAGGAAGTTAAGAGGCGAGTTTTAATAATGAGCTGGGGGAGATGCGCACATGGGGACCTGTTTGAGAAGCTTCTCAGTGAAAGGAAAAAGATAAAAAGTTAGTATGAGATTCAGATCAAGTTCCTCTCCCCACTGTGGGCACACTGAAGTCTCCTTTCTCTGATCGTCACTATTTTCTGTCTCATTGTTGGCGTGTTGAGGATGAGTAGTGAACCTAGCTTGTTAGGCTGCCAGGGCCCAGGCTTTGACCCTAAAAACTCTGATGAGGATGATGATGATGATGATGATGATGATAAAAATAGTTGGACTAAAACAAGAGAAAAGCGAGGAAAAAGCTTCACTTCCTGGAAAGCTTTCATCACTTCTATTAACACTCCACTGGTCCCCACTTGGGTATGTACTCATCCTCAAGCAAGCCTGGGGACTGGAGTCTGCTTCCATACAGCCACCTACTCAGCATATGACCTACTCTGACGGAAGGGAACAGCTACTGGGAAATTACAGCCTGTGCTGCTTGTCATCTTGCTCCTTTGTTTAAAGACTTCTATTTTATGTGAATGTGCAGGTGCCCATGGAGGCTAGAAAAGGGCATCAGATCCCCTGGAACTAGAGTGAGCCACACGGCATGGGTGCTGGGTCCCAAACCCCAGTCCTCTGGAAGAGCAGCAAGCTCTCTTAACTACCGAGCCATCTCTCCAGCCCCTCTGTTTAAAATGTAATTTTCTTGCCAGGCATAGTGGCACATGTCTTTATTCTAAGCACTTGGGAGGCAGAGGCAGGCAGAGCTCTGTGAATTAAATGCTAGCACGACCTACATAGTGAGTTCCAAGACAGCCAGAGCTATACAGAGAGAGTCATCTTCGGGATCCTGACATGAGGTTTAGGTTTACACAGAGAGCACAGGGTATAGCAGTCCTAGATAAGATGTGGTCTTGCACATCGCTGGCTTGGCATTGTTTCCAAATCTAGTTGGCCTGCCAGGTGGCAGACAAGTTGTGAGAACTGTGTGTCAGAACTCTTTCTCCCTCTGGCTGACACCAGGGTTTCACCCCCCACTCCCAAGAAAGAGGTTCTTGGAGAAATTCCAGTTCTTTAGGGACCATCATCTCGATAGTCTAAAGAAAGCCAAAGAATAGCCACAAGAAAGGGGCACAGGTGCCTCATTAGATCCCTTCACTTTTGCCAGGGCAGTCACAGTTTGAGTACATTAAACAACAGACACTTACTTCATGGACCTGGAGACTGGAAGTCCAAGATCAATGGAGGGTCTACATCCTGGTTCATAGACACCCACGTTCTTGTTGTGTTGCCATATAGAGGAAAGGGATGAAAGAACTTTGGGGCTTCTTTTAGAAGGACACTCACCCCTTTCTTTCTGGTAGTTTTATGTCAACTTCACATAAACTAGAGTTATCTGAAACTTCAATTGAGAAAATGCCTATAATAGGATCTGGCTATATGGCATTTTCTTGATAAGTGATCAGTGTGGGAGGGCCCAGCCCATTGTGGGTGGTGCCATCCCTAGGTTGGTGGTCCTGGGTTCTATAAGAAAGCAGGCTGAGCAAGCCACAGGGAGCAATCAAGTAAGCAACATTCCTCCATGGCCTCTTCATCAACTCCTGCCTCCAGGTTTCTGCCCAGTTTGAGTTCCTGTTCTGACTTCCTTCGGTGATGGACTACAATGTGAAAGTGTAAGCCCAATAAACCCTTTCCTCCCCAAGTTGTTTGGTCATGGTGTTTTATCACAGCAATAGTAACCCTAACTAGGACACCCTTCATAAGGGCTTGAATTCCTAACCTCTCCAGGCTTCTCTCCTAATGCCATCACACTGGGAGAAGGGTTTCAGCAGGAACTCTGAGCGAACGTGTTCAGTCCACATGCCTGCCCTTCTTCTTGTTGTTTTGATTGTGGCTATACTGGAGGTGGAACAGCTATTTTAGACTGGGAAGTGTCCTTGAGAATGGAGGTCAGGAAGGGTCGTGCAATGAGATAACAAGAGCCAGAATGTCTGAGGTCATTAATGTTTGCAGCTTGAGGTCACTCTGTTCCTTACTTTCACTTGAGAGAAAGGTATTGTTAATTTGGGGGTTTTGTTACTTCCAGGCTAATCCTGGCAAGTATTTGAGGCACCTTTCAGGGTAGACTTGGACTTGGGACAGAACAACTAGACAGAATAGTAGGAGGACATGGCCTTGAAGGGAGGAGCCCTTCACACTAGGATGACTCAGCTTTCCTGCTGATAGGGCCAAAAACTTCAAATATCAGATGAGGAACACTGCCTACAGAAACAGTATTCTCCACCTAGTGTCCTCTCTGTCTCCTAAAGTTGTTTGTTCCTATGTAGGCTCAGACTATCTTGAAACTTCAAGTTCTGACACTTAACCATCATTTTCAAGAACATTCTCAAAAACTTTTGTCCTCATAAAGTACACTCTGAGCAGTGTAGTAACACCACCACCACCACCACCACCACCACCACCAAAAATGAGTTTCTTAAATAACCTTTACAGATGTAACTTGAAAGGCACCAAAATCCCATACACCTATTGTAAAGTGCCTAAATACAACTGTTCTTGGAGATGCCTGCACCCATGCTTGGATATGTCTGATCTTTCCTGAGTGCCTCTTTTTCTCCATTGTGCTTAAAATCTATATTGTAATCTCTTCATAAACTCCAGGCCTACTCAGACTAGCTGGTCATGAAATTCTTTTCTGTGGTGAAGGCAGGAACCTGGGATTTGCCTGTGTGGAGGGCTGTAAGAGGAAAGGGAACTCATTGGTCTGTGAGTGACAGTGTGGATCTTATACCTGTTGCTCATTCTCCTAATTCTCCATTCTGACAAGATCAGTCAAGTCACACCATGGAACATGTGACACACATGTCACACACACACATTGTCAGGCTATTTGTCAAGCAAACAAAACACTTGTTACCATTAACTAATAATCTGTGAAAACATTGTCCAAATAGATTGTTAGTTTGATGTGTCTCCTAATAAAGATCTCATTACAGCCGTTTATCTAATAAATATTTAAATTTCCCTGAGAAGTGATATAGTGGGTACTGGTAGCTGTCACTGCTAGCAATCTGTTTTCAGGAGTGGTTCCCTTTGTCATTTTGCATAGAGCTCGTCCTTGACAGAAATGCTCCTCAAAGCTCAGAATGCCACTGGAGAACTGTATCTTGAAATTGGGATGACTCAGAAAGGACTCACATATTTTCGGAAAGCGTGGGCAAATTTGCTGCGGTTTTCACTTAGTGACTTAAAAACCAGCCAGGAACTGACGAAGCAGAAAGGTAGGTAGACACCTGCAGAGGCCATTCCATCCCTTGCAATTCAGAGAGCAACCCTGGGGGCCTCTCTCTCTCTCTGGGAAGGAGAAGGGCTAGGTAGTTTTTAAAGAAGCCAAGCGTTGTGGAGCATATCTTTAACCCCAGTGTTAAGGAAGCAGAGTCAGAGGCAGAACCCATGCAAAACAAGTGAACATGATGGCATATGCCTGTAATCCCAGTGTTGAAGAAGCAGAGACAGGTGAGTCCCTGGGGCTTTCTGGCCAGCCAGCCTAGTCTGCTAGTCTCAGGACACTGAGAGACCCTGTCGCAACAAACAAACACAAAAGTTGAATGGCCCCTGAAGAAAGAAACTTAAAGCTATCCTCTGGCCCCCCACCCCACCCCTCCATGTGTGTTGCACTTACACACTCATGTGTACCCCTCCCAACAGATCCAATCTTCAGGTTGAAAGTATTGTCTTAGTTTCTTGGGTCTTTGACTGCCACATCCTTACAGATGCTTTGTATGGCTGGAGCAAACCCGTAGTAGGACAGTGGAGGACAGTGGTTGATTTGTCCAGAAAGTCCTTGGTTCTTGGCACGACAAGGAAAGGTTACACAATGCTAGGCATGTTGATATTTTGACTCTTCTGTGTATAAACGAAACCTGGAGCATTATATTCTTTGCCAACATTTATTCCCTGTAGTCAAAGTGATGAATAACCTGGTGAAATCGGCGTCTGAGGAATTCCTAAAAGAAAACCGCATTCTGGAGAGTGCTGCTGAAGTCTCCAAGTTAGTGGCTGATAATCCCCGCGATGAAGCTACCATGCAGTACACTGAAGGTATTCTCATGTAAGCACAATTTCTTAATCTTTCTTGCTTTGTGTATTAGCTTCTATTATTTTTATCACTATGCTTCGGGGCTAGTGATGTAGATCAGTTGGTAGAGTGCTTGCCTGGCATGCATGAGGTCCTGGGTTCGATTCTCAGGACTGTGTAAGTTGGGCACAATGACGCATGCATATAATCCCTGCACTTGGGAGGTAGAGACAGGAGGATAGGAACTTAAGGTCGACCTCGGCTTCATGGAAATTTCAAAGCCAGTTTAGGCTAACATGAGACCTTGCCTCAATGACTCATATTTGTACTTATATTTGATCTGTACCTGCTGCCACATCTCCCACCTAACTCATCAGGTTAAGTGCTGAGCATTGGCTGGTTCGTCTTCCAGCTTAGTGGGTCTCAGCCATGGATGATCTGGGGCCCATCTGAAGGCATTTTTGGCAGTATCTGGACACATTTCTGGTTAACAGGTAGGATGTCTTTTATTGGCACGTAGAAGGAGAGGCCAGGGATGCCGTCTACAACGCGCAGGCAAGCCCACAACAAGGAGTTATCCTGCCCAAATGTCTTTAGTGCTGAGGTTGAGAAGTACTTTTCTTTCTTTCTTTTTTAGAATTATCTTTTGGAGTCAAGATCTTGCCAGGTAACACAGGCTGGCCTTGAACTCAGGATCCTCCTGCCTCAGCCTCCCAAATGCTGGGATTATAGGCATGTTCCACCATGCCTGGCTACTCTAGTTTCTTTATAAAAATATTTCTGGGGACAGTTGGATGTAGCTCAGTGCTAGAGCAGGTGCTAGCATGTTGAATCCCTAGCACTTCTGAAGACACAGGTATGTGTATGCTCATGTACACGTGCACACACACACACACACATACACACACACACATACACACACACAAATACACACACACACATACATTTACACACATACACACACAAATACATACACACACAAATACACACACACACAAATAAATACACACAAACACACACACACAAACACACACACAAATACACACACACACACACACACACACCCCAAACAAAAACTTCTGAGTGCTTTTGAGGTTCTTGATCCCCTCATTGTTCTTTATAATATCTTTCTGGGCAGATATCTATGTAAGAGAAAGGATTTTATGAGAGTTGCTGCTAGCCCAGTGAACGTAGGCCATTTACTGTAAGATTCTCCATGCCTGGTAAACCACAGGCCTGTGTTTTATTCTCAGGTTGACTGTCGGAAATTTGGCTCTTGCAAAACTGAAGTTTCAAGAGTGTTTAAATATCAGAAGACGTCTGTTTGGTGATAAAAACATACTAGTTGGAGAAATTATGGAATTTTTAGCAGATTTGCTGTTTTTTTTACTAGGAGATAATGAAAAGTAAGTTTCTATGAACTGTTTCAAGAAGTACACTGTGCACTGACCTATCAGGGGCATCCTGCTTCTTTGTCTCCAGCCCTGTCCATCAGCTAGGTGGGAGGTGCCTTCCTGAGGGTCTGTCCTGCTGTGTTTGTCAGGTCACCTACTATAAGGCATTCTTAAAACTCTAGGCCCACAGGGTAGAGGCTCAGGCATCAGGTAAAGATACAGTGCTCTCACTGTGAGTGTCCCCTGTGTTCCTGACCGGGGGTCTGTGCTACTCTAGCACCAAGGCCCTGGCTGCTGCCTGTGACACCCTATCCCACTGTTCTGTTTGCCTGTGTGACCAAGGCCAGGGCCCACCATGCCTCAGGCCAAGCTCACCTCCTTCCCCACAACTCCAGCAGCCTGTGAGATGTGGCTCTGTCCTCAGCTCCTCACACACCTAGGTGTAGAGGAGGGTAGTAAGGATCCTCAAAGGGCTCTGGGGTGAGCATGTCTAGATCTGCTTTTCCTGGCTTCAGGCTAGTGTGGAAGGAGTTTTCTTTGTGAAGCTTGAGACCAAGTGCAGACTTCCTGGACCCCATCATTGCCCTTTCATGGCAATGCCAGCTGACTAGAAGTTCAGGGATACCCTTGTTCAGTTTTGAAGCTACTGGGTCTTGGGTTTGGAGCTCCTCTTTTCCCCTCCTTGTGTCCTGGTATCCTTTTCCACCTCAGTCTTTCTCTAAGACCATTTCCTCTCCTCTCTCATCAGTAGATGAGTGCCTGCTGATAACTGAATGAGAGCGAGGACGTTGAGGAGGTCCCCTTAATCCCAAATCGGTTGGGGGTGCAGGGTGGGGAGCATTGCCACAAAGTTTGAGTTGATTTTAAGCAAGCCTTTAATACTGGCCGGTAATGATGGAAGCTGACCAAGACCATGTGAAAGTCTCCACTGGGATTCCTCCAAGATGGTGCCAAGATGTAGTTTGTATGGATTTTGTTTTAATAGGCAAAACCCAAGCTGGATGGTGGTGCATGCCTTTAATCCCAGCAGGCAGAGACAGGCAGATCTTTGTGAGTTCAAAGCCAGCCTGGTCCACAGAGTGAGTTCCAGGACAACCAGAGTTACAACAGAGAAACCCTGTCTCTGGAAAAAAAAAAAAAAAAAAGGCAAAACCCATAAGGCTGTGTATGTTTCCATTAGGTCCAGTCAGGGACAAGCACACATCCTGATGTCCTGGGTATCTCCCGCCTCATGTTTCCTGTCTGGGTATTTCCTACCTCCTACCTGAGTACCTTGCACCCATATCCAATCAGGGGCCAGCATATATCTTGTGTCATTAAGTTTGAACCCAGACATACCACCCAGAGGTTGGACAGGTGTATTATTGTAAATATGAAGGAAAGAACAGCCAGAGGCATCTGAAAGAATCCAGACTGAACATGGCCAGCAGACTGAACCATGGCATGAGAGGAGAGAAACAGGGATGATAAGGGGGAGGGGGAAGAGGAGAAGAAGAAAGAGGGCAAGAGAGGGGACCAGAAGCCAAGAGCAGAGGATCAAGAGAGAAGCTAAGAGAGCATGTAGCCAAAATGGCTGAGGTTATATAGGAAAGAGAAACTGGGGGAAGGGAAGCGAAGCTCAGTTCTGGAGAGGTTTAGGGTAGGGGCAGGGTGAGAAGTGCTGAGAGGCGCCAGGACTCTGTAACTGGTAATTGCTATACCGACATCCTGGTGGCCAGCATCCACTTCAATATGTTAGTAGGACCTCAGCCATTTGTCTTGGGTTTCTTTGAGGACTAACAGTTATCTATAGTACTTGAGTATAAATCAGCTCATGCCTTTTCTAACTGATATTTAAAAGGTGAAGACTAATCTGAATATGGGGGGAACTAGGGACAAACTGGTAGCTCCTAGTGGCAGTGCTGAGGTGGTGGGCTTATGTGTTTCTATTGCTGAGTAACTGAGGTTTGACAGGTGTTCACCATTTTGGGCTCTCATCCACTTGCTGTTTGGTGAGGTGAGCAGTAAGAATATCTTCCTAACAAGATCACGGAGGATTAAGATTCTCCACGCTAGAGAGCTCAGTGATCTGCCTGGCAGGTGCTAGATGCACCTAGTGTCTCTAGTGGTGGGTGTGGTTCTGTTGTTTCACACCAGGTGACTGTGGAGGCAACAGAGACTCCGCGCGAGCATCTTAAGAGAAGCACTTCCGGTTGAGAAGCAGAGAGCTTGACTGTAGAGCTGTCCCTCTGGTCTAACTGCTCTCCCTGTCTTGGTGCCTCAGTGCAGCCTCCAGCTCCTACACAGGCTGCACAGTCAGTGTGGTCCTACCATCGTCTTGAAGGTTTTCAACCTCACAGTCCAAAGCCTTGGGCTAGGGTGTATAGCTTATGTTCAAGGGGTTGAGGATCAGCACGTGTGAGGCTGTCTTTCTATTGCTGTGGAAAAACACCAGGACCAAGGCAATGCATAACAGGTATTGATTAAGAAGACACCACAGAAGTGCCTGCAGAGTTGGTCGCTTCTACTGTTGAAAGGGGTGACAGACAGTGTCCACCCTGCTTTAATCCTCTTTGTCATTTTGCTCTCATCTGTTTTCTTTGCCCTGTTTTCCTTTTGTTTCCTTTCTCTTTGTGTTTGTTTTATTAAAAGAAAAAAAGAAAAGAAAAGAAAAAGAAAGCCTTTAGTTGGCTTACGGCTTCAGAGGACTAGAGTCCATGGTGGTGGAGCAGAGGCAAGGCAGCAGGAACAGCTGACAGCTCAAATCTTGATTAGAAAGTAGGAGAATGGCTCCGGTCTTTAAACCTCGAAGCCTGCCCCGGGCAAGGCCACGCCTCCTAATCCTTCTCAAACGGTTCTACCAACCGGGGGCCAAGTATTCAAACATATGACCAATGGGGGCCGTCCTTACTCAAACCACCACAGAGGCCCTGTTTGATACCCAGCACTGCAACAGCAGCAACAGCAACGGCTGAGAATGGGTCATGAGAATGACTGCCGGGCATGCACTAAGGCCTCGGTTCAATCCCCAGTAAAACACTGTGTGGAATGGTACACGCCTACCATCCAGAACCCAGGAGGGGAGGCAGGTGTTCAAGGACATCCTTGCTATATATGGAGTTTATGCCATCCTGAGACTCTCTCTGAAAAGAAAACAAAGAACCCACACTCAGCGTTATGTAAGTGGCTTCCGGCTTCATTTTCTACCCTGCCGACTAACGGTGAGAATCTGACGACAAGGGTCACTCTTCCTCTTCTTTGCTCCCCCACCCTAAGACCAGCATGTGGAGAATATCTATTGGATGAATGTATGATATATTTCTTTAACGCAAAACTTTAATTGAATTCTGTTTTCTAGCTCTCAAAGGAAGCAAATAACTGACTATTATAAACAAGTAATAAAAATCAAGGAGAATGCAGACACTCTGGCCACCTGCAAGCTTGTCAGGAAGCAGCTGAACATAAGCCTCAGCGATACCTTGTGTAAACTAGGTAATTGCTCCAATCTGTTCGTGAAATGGCAGCTTTTCTCTGTTCAGCTGCATGCTTTGCTTATTTTAAAAATGGCTTCATTTAAGCAACTCCTGTTCTACATACTTGTTTTTTAAAAAACAAATTTTAAAATTACGTGTGTGTGTGTGTGTGTGTGTGTGTGTAGGCACATGTGTGCCTCTGTCTGCACGTGGAACTCAGAGGATAAATTGTAGGTGTTAGTTCTCTCCTTCCCCCCAATATGGGTTTAGATGATTGAGTTTAGGTTGGCAGACTTGGCAGCAAGTGCCTTTACCCACTGTCTTAGGTACTTTTCTATTGCTGCAAAGAGACACCGTGACCAAGACATCTGAAAAAAAAGGTATTTAATTTGGGGCTTGCTTACAATTTCAGAGGCTGAGTCTGTGACCATCATGGTGGGATTATAGCTAAACGCCTACACCTGGTTCTCAGGTTGGAGGTAGAAAGAGAGACTGGGCTTGGTGTGGGCTTTTGAAACCTCAAAGCCAGTGACATGCCTCTTCTAACAGAGGTCACACTTTCTGATCCTACCAGACAGTTCTAACAACTGGGTACCAAGCATTCAAATATATGAGCTTATGGTAGCCATTCTCACCTGAAACCACCACACCCACCTAGCCATCTTTCTGGCCCTGCACCTTCAATTTTTGTTGCAATTTATTATTTTTTTTCTATTCTTAGGAAGTGGTCTTTTAAGATTCTTTTCCAGCCACAGCTGGTGGTGTACTCTTATAATCCCAGCATCTTCAAGATGGGAATCGTAGGACTGAGAGTTCAAGAGCATTGTGAGATACACGTGAGAAAAGACAAACAGGCAACACCTAGGCTCCAGGGTTGTTGTAGTCCAGTGCATTCATGAGAGCCCCCTTCCGTCTCTAACCCCGAAAAGAAGATTATTTTCCATGCCATTTTTCATTCTTTGTTTTCAAAAAAAGCAGGAAAAAATGATTGCACCAGCTTGGTCACTTACTGAGGAGAAAAAAAGGCCAAAAACACCGATATAAACAGTAAAAGATGTTTAGGATATTAGGCTGGATTTAGGGATGTATTTGTGTGTGCATGAACAAATAATTTTTTTCCTGATAAAACCTTCCAGAGTAAAGTTGGTGAAGTGTTTTCTCTAAACCCGTTTGGAAAGGGAATTGGTATGTCTAGTGTGATTTCTCCACACATCTGTTCTGTGACAGTTGGGATCTCTAGTTTGATGTAAAAGACATCCATTTACTTCAGAAAGTAGGCATGTAATGGTGTCAAAGTGTAGAGTTTTTATGACTCCTGAAAAAAATTCTTTATAAAATGACTCAAATTGGCAGCCTATTTTCAGCCCAGTGTGATCCAGTTTCTTCCCCCCCACCCCCAGCAATTGAAGAAAGGATTTTATTAGAGGTGAGGGAACACACATATAGCAGACACACAGAGACATATAGCAAAGTCCCCACTCAAGAAGCGGAAGAAACTCAGCCTCTTTTGTAGGGTTGGGCATTTTTAAAGTCTCTGAAGGGTCTTCCTCCCCTAATTAGGTTTCAAGAAAGACAGAATGGCTGAATGACCCACAACTGATGTGTAGACATGTTCTGATCTTGTCTTGAGCTTGTGTAGCCAGTCCATTAGTAGGGGGCCCTATTGGTAGGAGAACAGACCAGTAAGGCCTTGTTTGAAGCTGCCAGGCTTTTGTCTCAGGTCAGGAGGACGAGGAAGAAGTCAGCTGTCTTGGAATTTCATCATCTTTATTACTTAATCCTGACCCTCTCCCTGTCTTTCTGCCTATCAAAGAGTCTGCCTAACTCCTACTTCCTCATTCCCCCGTCTCAGAGGTCACCCTAACTGCCGTTATGGATTTGGGGGCATAGACTACTCTAACTCCAGCTGACGAAAGGAGTGATGAGGGAGGCGGAGCAGTTAGAGGGCCTCACAGGAGGGTTGATGGAAGGGGCTGCAACAAAAGCAACTGATGGCAAAGACTCAAGAAGTGAGACAGCCCTGTGAGGATGCGCGTTCCCGTGGAGTGTGAGATGCGGGTGAGGTGGCACCCGTGCCATGCAGAAAGAGAGGCTGTTAGCTGTGCTTATAATTCCTCCTGGGCTTTAGGAAAGTAGTCGGGGCAGTTTTGCCCTTATGAAAGGAAGACAACAGGCAAGAAACTATCCAAAGAACTCTTGGCAGCTTTGTCATAGGCATTCAGACTGATGCTGAATTCAGGCTGAAGAGCTTGAGACACTTTTCATTAGCCAGTGTGAGTTCAGAAGTCGACCATCGGGTCTCTTTGATTGCCGTCTTGTGGGAAATATTAAGAGACAGAGTTAATGAGGAAAAATTCTTTGACATTATGATTAACGTAAGTCCTGTGTAGTAAAGTTTAAGTGTGCACAGCTGGCTGGACTGTGTATCAAAACCTTCATGCAGAAACCCTGTGGAATGGTCAGAGAAATGGTCTTCTCTGTGTCTAGATTGACTTAAATTATGTTTGACTGATCAAAGTGTAGCTGTGCAATCAGATGTCTGTTACAACAGACTTCTGCACGAGGAGCAAACAACAGGAGACTTTGCAAGAGCTGTCAGTTCAAGTAATTGTTGATTGGCAGTGCCTTAGGAGCAACTGCTGCCTCTGCCCAGGTACCAGCTGTAATGTCCAGTGGAGGTGGACAACATGGGCCAAACGCGAGTGAAATCCAGGTTTCATTTTTTGAAGTCACCCCAAACACCAGCTTCTAATTGACATTCTAAAAGAGAAATATAATCTCACTGGGTCTTTTAAAATTTTTTTTTTATACGATTGTCCAACAATGTCCTAGGGAAGAATTCCTGTCCATCCTGTGTAACTTAACTCCTACTTTGTTTTAAACCTTCCTACACACTTTATATTCTCTTACTAAGCTTTATTTAGTACTTACCACAGTTCCTTATGAAAATTAAGTTCTTCCCCAAAATTAAGTATTTACTTGTTTGTTGCCGTCGTTGCTATTGTTACTAATATTGTTATTGTCTGAAATCTTTCTAATAGGAAGAGACTAGACTTCTCTCTATCACCATTGCATTTGTCAAGCAAAATTTATAGATGAGGGAGGAAATGCCTTAGCTAATTCCGATTTACCTTTTCTCTTTAGAGAAGCAAGTGCAGGGACTGGAGCGTAGCTTGGTTGGCAGACTGCTGGTACAGCACCCTAGAGGCTCTGGCTTCCATCCTTAGCCCTGCATATACTCAGCATGGTGGCGTACACCTGTAATCTGAAGTTCAAGGTCATTCTCAGTCCCTTAGAGAGTTTGAGCTCAGCCTGGACTACACGAAAGCCTGTCTGAAAAATGAAAAAGAAAAAGCAAGCATGGCTACTAAAGGGATTTGAACGTTAATTACTTAGTGTGTTCTCATCAGACAGTTCTTCAATTACTTTTATTAATAATTCATTAAAAATATTTACATGTCAATCACGGTTTTTGTTGCTGGGGAGATAGCAAGGGACAAGATAGACAAAGACCAACTGTGCCTTCTGCTGAGCTCATCTAAAGGGAGAAGGCTGCCACACAACTAAATATACAGTTGTTCAACTTAAATTGTGCAGTGTTACTTTGCAGTCTACAGGTGACATAATGCTGCAGTAATTATATAACACCTTAAGTACAGTCAGGAACCTGTATTTAATGTGGAAAATCCAAGTGCACCAGGGGACCGTGCTTCCTCTGGTGGATGGGTAGGCAGGGGATGCCTACTCTGCAGGAAGTGATGCTGGGACTGACTGCGCAGGAGAAGCTGCTCAGTAAGAATGGTCCAGGAGTGGGAAGAGCTCCCCAAGCAGCGGGTATAGAATATTTGAGGCCGGAAGGGACTGGAAGAGGTGCCTACGGCTGGTGTGCAGGAGCAGTGGAGCGGGGGCATGAGAGAAGAGCCTGACAGGGCACATCCCTCTGAAGTCAGGGCACGGATTTCAGAGCTACTGAAAACCAGGGCAGTAAGTGTTAGGAAGAGTCATTCCCCTGGCATAGGCTTCACCGAGATCTCTAACGCAATAACCCTAAATTATGCTTTGGGTCAGAGCCACCACGGGGCTCAAGGACTCTTTCCCATCATTTTTGTTTCCATTGTGTGAATTTCTGACTTCTCAGATAGACTGAAAATTCCCAGTAGCAGGGGACTTAGTAAATACTAAGAATTCTTTCTGTCAGCATGCTAGCTGTGCCCTGAATTATTCCATAGAAACAATGGTGCTGCTCCAAGCTAACAATACTGAAAGAAACAACTCATATACTTCTTTCTACCACTGAAAGCAAGTATCGTTAATTGACTTTCCAGATTCTCTTTTAGATCGTGTATTAACAATGATAATTACTAGCTTGACTATCTTAGAATCTTCCTTCTTATCGTTAGAGTATGTCAACAAGTTGAATACAGTCTTCAACAGGGTATGAAACGAGAGGCTTCCGGTAAGCTTTTATAATTAAGATTTAATTTGTAATCACAAAAGTTTTATGCATGAGACTATAATAATAAGGTCTAAGTGTTAAAATGTCACATCTGCAGGAAGGCGATGACTCTGCATCTTGCGGCCACTTCTGTGAGGCATTTATTACTAAATTGAATCTCTTTTGTTCATTAATCCTTCGTAGCTCCAGTTTCAAGTGCAAACCTTGAAAAGAGTTGCAGACCCCAGAGATTTCAGTAGGAATGCCAACTATAATGTGTGGCCTTTTGTAATCTATGTTCTGAGCTCCCTCTGGCAGGATCAGTCTCATTGCTCTTCTTTGATAAATGCTGTAAATTTGCTATTGAGAAGCCACTGCAGTGGGAGAAAAGAATAGAAGTGTGGCTTTCATTTCCCATCGTGTAAGCTCAGTGCTCTGTACTGAGCACTTCACTTTAGATGAAGAATGACAGATGAACACAATGTAACCTTCCTCTCACCGGGGTTCTCTCTAAGTGAAATGGCAACCTTCTAGGTAGGTTCGGAAGGAAGAAGTTAATGGTGACAGTAGGTGGCTCTCAGCAGGGAAAGTCAGTCTCTTTCCTTCATTTAATTTCAAAATTCTTACCTCAGCCTTACGCTGACAGAAGTTGATCCTTTGATCCAAGTTAGTAACCCAGACAAACCTTACATTTTAGTTTTTGTTGTAATAAAAATAAAAAACACACATCCATGGGGGACAGTGCGGTTCTTAGGACCCATTCCGTCTTTGATCGGAGACTCATGAGCCAGTGAGAGTGAGACCAGGACTCTCAGGAGGCATCGTCAGAGGAACTCTCTCTCCATTTAATGGGAGAGTCATTACATTTATAGGGTGGGGGCGAGGGAAGGTCTTTGGTACCCAGGGATAGGAGCCATTGGTTAAGGCAGGGATACTGGAATAGCTGCATCTACCTTCTGGGGTGCTTTTGGGCAGATTCCGGAGGACAGGGACTTAGGTAAGCAATTCTGTCAATCACGGCCCACTTTTGGGAGGGGGCAGAGCTTTGCTGTGGCTTATGGTCTGTCAACATAGAGGAAGGGGCCAAACTCCTGCCAGTTCTTTGGAATGAGAGCCCAGTGGTGGCAGACACCCTCGACCCATGACTATGTGACCATTCCACAGGGCACCATGGTTTTGACTTAGGTATAAATGTCCGCTCTTGCCCAAATCTTTATCGGGTCTCTCTCCCCCTTTAAGAGTGGACCCTTGGGTTGGAAGTGGATGTCATTTTTCTTGAAACACATGGCCCACAAATTCTAGTTTGAGTTTCTGAAGAGTGAGGGCAACTGTGGTTTAGTCTTTGTGCAAGAGCCTCTGAACCTGATGTCCTCTCTCTCTCTTTTTTTTCTTCCAAGACAGGATTTCTCTGTTGTAACTCTGGCTGTCCTGGAACTCACTCTGTAGACCAGGCTGGCCTTGAACTCATAGAAATCCACCTGCCTCTGCCTCCCGAGTGCTGGGATTAGAGGCACGCACCACCTCTGCCTGGCTGATGTCCTGTCTTTTGTGGTTGTCTTGCCTGCTTATACTTGGGAACAATGGGTTGTTTAAGCATCCCATGGGATTGAATCTTTCTAGAGCATTTAGTCTAGCTTCCATAGAAAACAATTCCTTTTCATTCCAAGTCTTATCTGTTATTTTGTACTTAATTAAGTTACTTAGACTAATGAACCTGGCTGACTCTGGATCATGCTAGGACCTAGCCATTGGGAACAGAATTATGCCTGTGGAGAAAAGCTACTGGTTGCAGGCTTTTAGTGTGTCCAGAGCGATGGACAGCATTTTTGTAGAGGAAGTGAAGGACCCTGGTAAAGGTCTCCTCCCAGATGTACCACATAGGCAGGTTCTTTCCTAGTGATATTACTATTTTTTAAAATTATTTATATTTATCTATTTATTTATGTGAGTGGGTATGCATATGCTATGGGTCTGTGGGGGTCAGAGGACAACTTGCAGGAGTTGGCTCTCTCCCTCTACCACGTTGGTCCTGGGGAATCAAACTCAGGTCATCAGGCTTGGTGGCAAGTACCTTTACCCACTAAGCCATCTCTGTAGCTGGATGATGGTTATTTTGAATCTCCTAAAAAATAGTGTAACATGGAGAATAGTGTTCTCTTTCTTGCTTGTAGAGTTATGTCTGGAATCGGGGACTAAAAACCCCAGCTGCACTTTTCTGGGCTTGCGGATATCACTGCCTCAATTTTCTTATTGGTCAGAAGAGGATAATAATGTCTGCCCATAGGATTATTCTAAGGATTCAATGAGATAAAATAAAACAACCAACAGAAATAAGCAACTAGATGTTAGGCTCCCTCCCTATCCAGAGTAAAAGTTGACTGTGGAAGAAGGCCCAGAAGTTCCTTAGTAATTCACTTTCACTGGGCTGGTTGTCTTCTCCCTGGGTCAAGAGGACTGACCAGGCTAAGCCAGCTGGTACCAGCTCCAGGGAAAGGGTCTGGGGATAGTCCTGGAAGCTTACCTACTAACAGAAAGAAAGGATCAAGTTGTATCAAAGAATACACCAAGGTCAAAACTGTAGATCTGCCTTGAGCCATAGAGGAAGGGCCCTGGGAGTCAGGAGTTGGCTTGGAAGAAGTCTGGGAATCAGGCCATGAAGCAGTGGAAGCTACTCCTATGAAAATTTAGTTCTGTAGCACCTCTCAAAGAGCTTCCTGGAGAATGAACAGTCACTCTGCAGGATCTGGAGATGGGTGGCTAGAGACTCTTTTCCAGTGGGTTCTGCCTTACCAGCTACTCAAGATGTTCTGTGTTTCTTCATTTTTCCTTTTAAGGCCAGTAAAAGCCCATGGAACTCAGCCATAGTGACTGAGTAATTCATATGGGCATACTACTGATCTTGTTAGGACAATTGGAAACATCACAGGGAATCACGGAAGAATTCAAAACCAAGTACAGAGCTACTGATGGCTAAGCAGACAGCCTCCAAAAATTCCATGTTGAATTTCTAGAAAAAGCTGCAGGCAGCATGACTTAGAAAGCAGAGCTGTGGAGAGAGCGAATGCAAGTAGGAGTTTCTGATGCTCATTGTGGTCCAGAGTGAGGGCCTAGTCAGAAGTCAGGGGCAGGCTAGGTTGTTCTACCATGAACTGGGCTACGTCTAAGATGTGCAGAATGGGCATGCACTGAAAATTCTTTGACGGACACACTGGAAACCCATGGCACTGCTTACAGAGGCACAGGGAAGAAGACACTTTTTACTTCAGTACATTTTCATGTTTGAGCCACAGGTATATGTGTACTATGCAAAAGACTCAAAGGAAAAGAAAGACACATGATAACAGTGTAGCTCTTATTGGATTAGCAGACAGATGACAACTCCAGTCATGAGCATTGTTAGCACAGGCACGGGCCCCATGTCCCTGCTTGTAGCTCTCACATCCTCAGCAGTCCTTTATCACATGCCTAGGTCAGCGTCCTTCTGGCACCAGCCTTACAGTGCATTTGTAATCAAGAATATAAATTCAGCCCCTTAAATTCTGCAGTTCTGAAAATGGCCAAAACGAATAAATGAGTACCACCTTAAAACCAGATTTTAGAAGAATCTCTTTTCGCTTTTAACACACTTCAGAGAATTAATATTGACAATAGTGCCTGGCAAAAAGGTTCTTTTCCTTCTTTTGGGAAAAAATTTAAATATATAAAATTTTGAGAATGGTATAGTGAACCACCATAGACATGTTGATCAGCTTTTAACACTTTGCTGCATTTGTATTCTTTACACATACACACACTCTGTATGAATGTAAGAGCTACACCGAATCAACGAACGTTGGTATGACAGTTCTCTCTCTACATACTTCCAAGCATGTCTTCTACGTATGAGGACATTCTACCATGCAATCACAATGCAATAATAAAACTAGGAAACTGAACCTGATAATGTAAGATTTTTATCTGTTGTATGGCTGACAATCTCTTGGGTTCCAATCCCAGAATCCTATTCAGTGTGTGTGTGTGTGTGTGTGTGTGAGATGTTGTTGAGAATGGATGTAGGGCTTGGCACATGCTGGGCAATCCCTCTACCACTGAGCTGTTCTCTGGACTCCACTGAGGGGCTTGAGTTGTACTTAGTTGTCTCTTTTAGCTTAGGGCACTGACTAGTCCCACCTTCTTTTTCCTCTTCTCTCCTTTTCTGTTTCTTCCTCTTCTTCTAGCACCAGCACCTTCATTTCTAAAGAGTGTTAAGTCAGCTTCTTCCCCTTTCATTTCTATCTGCTTCTTCATGCAAGACTCAGGGGAAGTGTTTTTCTGGCAGAGCATTATGACAGATGATGTTCTGATGCCATCTTTATAAATGTTCTTTATTTTCTTTTAAATGTATAAAGTTAGTAATTAAAAAAAAATTCTAATATTCCTTTTCCTTCCATCTATCCAGCAGGCCAGCTGTTGTCAGGTGACTTCTGCCATCATGCCATGATGGAGGCAGTTGGCTATCTGTATAGGTCACTTGATTTAAGAGCGACTTACCTGGGGTCTTCCCATTCTTCAATCCAGGGAATACTGCAGTGAGTTTCTGTTGCATGTCTCAAACCGAAGTAGACTTTCTAATTAATCATGTTATATACACAGCCACTTGACATGTTTTGATCTTTTGCAGCCTTCTAAGGGAAATCCAGAGGTTCCGGGGCAGGAGGTGTTGGCCTCAAGGCATGAGCCAACTACACCCTGAAGACACTGGGAATGGCTCTTTATTGTGGGGAAGCTTGTCTAAATTAAACTTCCGCAGTGCACAGAGTTCTGACACGGTGAACAGTTCGATATGTATGAATGTAAGTAAGTTGCAAGGAGCTAAAAGTCCAGATCCTCAGGTTTCAGAAAAATCAAAATGTGTTCCTAGAAAAGGAAAGAAGACCTTGACTCCAATTCTGTGCACGTCTACCGAGGAAAAGACTCAACTGAAGGCACAAAACACTCAAATATGGAATGTCTCAAAAAAGGGAACACCAAAGAAAAAGAGAGACCTTCCCAGTAGTGCGTCTTTGGAGGAGAAGAGCGGCTTAGTAAGACTTTCAAGGCAAAGAGTTTTTTCTGCTAAATGTGAGAGCGGAGATGGCTTACTCACTGCAATTTACCGTCAACCCCTGCGGGCACCTCTTAGTGCCAAGAATCCCTGGGAGTCCATCTCTGAGCTAGTATCAGAAAAATGGCTCTTCCACAGCCCACAGTACAGCCTTACTCCTCAGAAGCCTGTTTTCGTCCCAAGGAGATCTCAAATAGAAACGAAATGGTTGAAGACCTCAAATGACACTAATAAGGAATAAAAAAAAAAAAATCATATTTGGGCTTGTTTGTATTAAAGTTTTTCTCATTTCTCTTTGAAGTTTTATGTCTGTGTTTGTGACACATGTGTACACACATGTGTTTGTGTGTAGGCCAGAGGCTGATGCCTTCCTCAGTCACTTCCCTTTATTTTCTGAGACAAGGTCTCACTGAAACTGGAGCTTACCGATTCTACTAGACTGGCTGCTCGGTGAGCTCCAGGGTCGTCCTGTCGCCTTCCCTGTGCTGAGGACGGAGGAACAGGCAGTCATACCTGGCTTTTTATAGAGTCGCTGGGGCTCAAACTCAGGTCCCGGTGCACTCACAGCAAGCTTTTTGCAGACTAAGCCATCTCCCTAGCACCTGATTGGATTCTTTAATCAAATATTTTCCTTTAAACATTTAGGAGTGGCCATTACCCAGGTCTGGGGAATCAGTTTTCTTAGTCCTCTATAATGTTGTGTCTGCTTTTAGTTAAAAAGAGCAGGTTTTAGGTGATCCACATTCCTGTGGTAAGTAGAACAACCTTGATTCCACAGAGTCCTATATTCTAAGAAAATACAGAGAATCTCACCAATTTCAACTTTATTCTTACATACCTATGGTTTATCACTTTGAATTTAAAATTTTTTCATCAAAGCAAAATTGATGACTGTTATCACCAAAACTTTTCATTAATATAAATAAGAAACGATAGAATTTGAAATGCTCTTGTCATCAAGTAAGCTTTAAGTACCAGAGCCGCAGATTTGCTACCACATCTATTTGAACATTTTGTTGTTCTCCATTTTATCAGTGATCCGTAAAACCTTAGCCTGTAACAGTTAAGGATTAATTTCTACTACCCCCATCCCTACCACCCAACAAAATTCTTCCTAGGAAACTCACAGAAGGAGGGGGGGACTCAGCTGTGTGACTTTGGGTAAGCAATTTTACCTGTGTCGTGCCTCAATTTTATTATGTATAAAACAAGAGACATGGTGCTTACCTTACCTTTCAAGATAGTCGAGAGGACTGTATGAGATAATACAGTCTGCAAGTGTATTATCTGCAATTCATGGTTTTTAGTATCCGTCAGGGACTAGCTCAGGCTCCATCTTCCTTCATGAAACAGCTGAGTCCTCGAGCCCACAGCTTAAGAATGCACTGATGCTTGTGGTTCTCTCTCACTGTGCCTCACCTGTTTAACATATGCCAGCTATTCCCCCTACTTTACCTCCTACTCAGTGGCCACCACGGGGCAGTTTGGGAATTCCTTGGGGCGCAGAGCTTCTCAGAGAGCATTGGGTGGCGTGACAGCAAGTCCTGCAGGAGTCAAATCTGACTCAGTGCGCACACAAATGGCACCAGGCAAGGCGGCTACTGTTTATTGGCATTAATGGAGCTACAAGGCATGGAACACGTGCAGTTAAGCAGGTGAGCTGAGCAGCCACTAAGCATGCTGTTGAGCGTGGGCAGGAGCCTGACAATCATGTCCAGAGGGCCTCTCTGGAGGTGAGAATCTGGCTTTTCAGAGGCAGTGAAATTCAGAGGCAGAGTAAGGGAAATTTGAGTGTTCTTTGTCTGCAATGCGGGGACCTTGCAGACTACTTTAGACCTTGTGTAGGACCTCGGCCCAGTTACCCTTTAAAGGGCAGGTTTGGATGGGCCAAAGCTGGGCCTCAGGACTGTCTCAGACAGGCGCAGATCCAGGAGATGACTTCAGAAGCCACTGGCACGGAGTGAGGCTGGCGCTAGGGCAGAAAAGCGCAGTGCATGAGGAAGGTAGAGGGCAGTCCCGAGGGCGGCGCTAGGATCGGTAACGAATCATCTTACTCCATGTGGTCTCAGCACTTCTGCCCAGCAGCCCCTACATCTCGCTGGGTCAGGAAGTGACTGCAGCGGACTGGGCACCCGGTCCTGGCAGCTAAGGCCCCGCCTTACCCCGTTTCTCCAGGCCTCGCTCGTCCCTGACTCTGCCTCCTACTCAACCCAGACCCCATCCCACCCTATTTCCCCAGGCCCGCCCCTGACCCAATCCCTGACTAGCCCTGGCTCCGGGATCGGTCTCCCCACACCGGGTCCCCCGACTCCGCCTCTGACTCAATCGAGTACGGTCTCAGTCTCTCCAGGATTTACTCGGTCCCTCCTTCCTACCAGGCCCCGCCCCTGACCCGGCCTCTGACTCAGTCCGGGCTCCACCCACCCCGCCAGTGACCCCGCCCATCTCTCCAGGCCTCGCCTCCTACTCCGTCTAGGCCCCGCCCCTCAGAGGCTGGCGCTCGGGCCGCGCTGCCCACGAGCTCAGACGCAGGACCCGGCGGCGAGCGTCCCGGAGCTTCCCGACGCAGGCCGTCCGCGCCCCTGGCAGCCCGGCGGCGGCATGGCCACGGTGGCGGCGGCGGCCCGCGGGGCAGGGGCGAGGGCGGCGGCGGGGCTGCGGGGCGGCGGCGGGGCCGCGGCCCGGAGACGGCCGCGCGCTGCCTGCGCTCGGCGCCTGTGCACTGCCCCGGCCGCGGCGGACATGAAACGCTACCTGTGGGAGCGCTACCACGAGGCGAAGAGGAACACGGACGGTGAGTTGCGCGCCCCAGCCTGCGCCGCCCGCTCGGGGACCTAGGTCCCACACCCCGCCTCGGCCGCGCTGCTTCAAAACTTCGCAACTCTTGCTCGTCTGTCCGCCGCCCCGGAATCTTGTTTCGTACCTGGGGATACCTCTGGCGTGTGCATCGGAAGAGCTCTGGGTCGCCGCGGGGGTTCCCGGGGCGGCAGTCGGAAGACGTTACCCCTGACACCGTTAGGTGCTGTCATTCCAGCCTGCTGCCGCGCTGTCGTAGTCAGGCTCCAGCGCAGGCGGCTGGGTCAGGAGACCGAGCCGGCTCCTTTTTTGCAGGATGGAATAGGGTGAAATATTCTGTTTGAAATGAGAGGGTGCTCTGGTTACCCACGGCCCTCTAGGAGGGGGAGAAGAGTACTTAATGGCCAGGTGAACAGAGAATGAGCTTGGCTTGGCTGTTCAGGGAAGCGGGGCGGAATGAAGAACAGGCATTGTCCCCGAATCTCCCCATAGCCTCCGGAGGAGGTGGTCATGTCCATTACCTGTCCAAAGACTGGATTTGACACATGTAGGGAATCCATTGTCCTGTTGGTTGCTTTGCTTCTTTCCAACAGTCGACCATTTGGAACCTGGAGTAAAGGGCCGGTGAACCATGGACACAGAAGCTGTCAGAGAAGACTCTGGATTTTAATATTGACTTTTTTTTTTTTAAGGAGGGGCGGCAGGGGAGGGTGACACATATAGGGAAAGAGGATTTGATGAGGGAACATTTTGTAGAATTACCGTTTGCATCTTTTGGCCAGAGGTCACTTCAAGTGAAACAAAACCAATATGGAATAATTTTCACACCACATTCAGAGTTATCAGCAATGTAGATTTCTGTGGAAGACTGGCTTATTGTTTTTGGGTTTTCTTTGCCAGAATTGGATTTCAAAGCTGTTTTGAAATACAGGTGTGATAGAAAGAAGACATGCTTTGGAGAGGCTGGGATTAACATATCTTAGAGATAAGAGATAGAGAAGACCATTTAGGCCAACTTTTTGGCCAGGCAAGATTTTTGAAATGGGATTTTGAAATGACATTAAGGCCCAGCTGGCTTTAAAGTCTTGAGTCTCCTGTGTTACCCTCCCAGGTAGAACCACCATTCCTGGAAAGCACTCCCCCACTTCTCCTCTTTCTTTCTCTTTGTTTTTTTTGAGATGGGGTTTCAGGCTGACCTTAAACTTGAAGCAATCCTCCTGTCTCAGTCTTTCAAGGACTGGAGTTACAGACACAAGTCCCTTACTACTCCTGTCTAGTATTTTTTTTTAATTAAAATTTTTACTGAGATATATTTACAACCCAGTGATAACATTCTCGAGTATGTTGAGAATGAAAACAACAGTCATACAAAAACCCTTATACAATATTTTTACCCATTTGGCTGTGAGATTGGGGCAACCCACATGTCTTTTTAAGGAGTGAACTATGGTTAAATGATGCAATGTTTTGGTACATACCTACCATGGAACACTAATTATCAATAAAAAGGAATGTACCATTGATCTAATATACAATAAAATTATATATTTTAGTGCATTATGCTGTGGAGTTGGGGGAAAGCCAATCTCCAAAGATTGAAGGGCAATTGTATCTTCAGTTCTAGAAAAAAACTACAGGTACAATTTCTGCCATTATGATATTTTGAGCAAGGTTTACCCCTTGCTGCCTGGGAGAACTAGAGAGGTCCTGAATCGTGTTTATTCATATGGAAAATGGGGGTCTGGGTAGTACCAACTTGGTAGGGTCTTGATGTGGTCTGATGAGTCCTTTTGAAAAGGCTTAGGACACCTCACCCCCCACCCCCACCCCCTCCCACCCCACCCCTGTTATCTTCTCAGGATAAAGCCATGCCAGGTGTAGATAGGGATCAGTACTGGGGAGTGTGGGGAGTGTTAGCTCGGGGTGGTAAGTCTGGAGTATGAAAACCTGAGTTATTTTCCTCTCTGACCCTTAGGTTCCTCAGTTGCAGTAAGGGATAATAAGGTCCTTTCCTTTCCTTTCCTTTCCTTTCCTTTCCTTTCCTTTCCTTTCCTTTCCTTTCCTTTCCTTTCCTTTCCTTTCCTTTCCTTTCCCTTTCTTTCTTTCCTTCCTTCTTTCCTTCCTTCCTTCCTTCCTTCCTTCCTTCCTTCCTTCCTTCCTTCCTTCCTTTCTTTCTTTCAGACAGGATCTCACTGTATAGTCCCGGCTTTCCTGGAACTCTGCTTTGTAGACCAGGCTAGCCTGGAACGCAGAGATTTCACCTGCCTCTGCCTCAGGAATTCTGGGATTAAAGTACTGTACCAGCCCTAGCATGCGATATTTTTAGCCTGAGACCTGCAGATGCTGAGTAGATAGTAGCTACTGAACACATGCAGTAAGAGATGGAGGTGGTGATTTTCGGGGCCCCCCTCTTCCCCACCAGTCTCCTGCTTAGGGCAGTGCTATGCCTGGCCTTTAAACAAGTTACCTAATCTCCCAGCTTCAGTTTCTCCTCGTTAAATGAAGCTACTGGGCTAAATAATGTCTCCATTTATTCTGGTGTTACAGGTGTGCAGGTGTTCTCACTATAGGTACATAGGGTACAGGTCCTCTCCATGCCCATAGTACATTCACAAATAGTTCCTATGTCACTCCTGAAAACTCTGGGACTTCTAATTTGGCTTTGCCTTCTTTGTCTCATTTGGTTACTCACCTTCCCTAGCTTCCAGCTGACATCTGTGCCCATTCAAAGAGCATATATTAAGTACTCAGCAACCGGTTTTAAGGCTGTTGATTCTCAGGTGCTCGAGTCTAGGCCGTGGGGTCCAGTTCCTGTTCACTTGCCTGCTTGTGTCAAGCTGTGGGCCAGCCTTACATGGGTGTGGAGTCTGATAGAGGGATAAGAGACTGCTGCTGACAGCCGAGCAGATGACTGAGGTTGCAGGAGTCTGTGTGTGTGTGTGTGTGTGTGTGTGAGTCTGTGCGTGAGTCTGTGTGTGTGTGTGTGTGTGTGAGTCTGTGTGTGTGTGTCCATACCAGTTATCCCCTTAAGATAAAGCAGTTTTACTTCCCTCCTTCTCCTTCCTGGTTCTGACAAAAGAATTTTATTTTCTGGTCACTTGATCCCTTAATCCACTTGATCTTAATCCAAACAGTTCCTTCAGGCACCATCTCTTCAAATGCCTGCCAGGCAAGAGGTGTGAAGTTAGGCTTTGTTTTAATGCGTTCTTTCCCAGTCGTCATTTCTTTCCATTTTAATTGAAATTTATTTAAAAAAAAATCAAAACAACAAATTTTCTGGTCAGTTTTGGATATATAGAGAAACTTGTAGTTTCTATAAAACCTACAGCTGCTTTCCATTCTGAGACTCCCCCCCTTTCTTTCTTCTAGACCTAACATACTTCTGTCCTAGGATCCCATCCAGGATTGCACACTATGTTTAGTTGTCTCTTTAGACTCTCTTGATTCCCACAGTCTCCCTTTCTTGTTTTTCTGTGACTTTGACAGTTTTCAGAACAACTGGTCACATTGCAAAGCATCCTGGGTTGGAACTTATTCCCATCTTTATATTTACTTGTTTGTTTGTTTTGCTTTTTCAAGACAGGGGTTCTCTGTTGTAACACTGGCTGTCCTGGAACTCACTCTATAGATCAAGCTGGCCTTGAACTCAAGAGATCTGCCTGCTTCTGCCTCCCTGGGATTAAAAGCGTGTACCACCACCGCCTGGCCTCCCGTTTTTATTTTAACTGGAGACTTAGTTTGGTTTTGCTTTCTTTGTCCATTTGGGTATTCACCATCCACCTCTGTGCTATTTCAGCATCCCATCTGGAAGTCAGCTCAAAAAGTTCTTTGTATCTTTAGGAGACGAAATATCGAATTGTAACCCCTGGCAAGAATCTAGATGCTGGAGGGGAAATGTCTTCAGCAGATCCCAGAGGGGGCAGTTTTGCCCCTGGAGTAAGTCCAGAGACCATTTTATTTCTCTCACCGGGGCTAGGGCAGATGTGCTGCCGACTGTGGTGGTAGAGACCAGTACAATATTTTCATAATAAAGAGCTACATGGTTTCCAGCGTCAGTGGTGCTAGGGTACTAGAGTTCTGAGAAACCACTTGTGTGATTGTTGGGTCAGTGCAGTGGCTGCATGTGTTTGTGTGAGGTCTGTTCTTTTTTCCTGTCTGTGCATTGTGTCTTTCAGTGCAACTCTGGGCTTCTCTGTATGCTCATCAGGTAATTGGTCTGTTTCTTGTCTCCAGAACAACAGAAGCAATCTTCTCTCAGACGGGTAGCTTAAGTTTTAGATTTGGATAACCTTGTGGGTTTTTTGTTGTCGTCCTTTCCATCCTTCCTTCCTTCCTTCCTTCCTTCCTTCCTTCCTTCCTTCCTTCCTTCCTTCCTTCCTCCTTTCCTTCTTTTTTCTTATTTTAAAAGGAGTTAATCTGAGTGCTGGGCTGAGTAGAATATGTGCTCTCTTGGTGAGGCCATAGTGGATGAAGGTAAGCTGTGGAGAGAAAACTGGAGATTACTGTGGAGTGTTTGAGGCTTCATTCAGAGATATGGAAGGGTTTATACAAAGTTCTGGGTTGAAAGAATTGAATAATCCATCAGAAATTAGTGTTTATGGAGACCAAGAAGATGGTTCGGTTAGACAGAGAGCTTCTGTACCAGCATGGGGCCTGTGAAAACTGGGTGTGGTGGTGCCTGGCTGTAGGTGGAGACAGGTGGTTGCTGGGGCTTTCTGGCAAGACAGGTATGTTAAAAACAAAAACAAACCCAGATCACTCCAGGTTTAGTGAGAGACCCTGTCTGAAGACAGCAAGGCTGAGAGTGGTAGAGCAGGACTTTTGACGTCCTCCTCTGGCCTTTGCACGAGTGAACATGGGCATGCACGCACAACACATGTGTACACAGGCATATGCCATACACATGTGCATGCACACACACACACACACATACACACACACAATTTAGGTACTTTGGGAGTATTGATGCAAGCAAAACAGGTACAAAATAAGCAATAGACACAAAAATAATTCTCACCATACATAAAGTGCTACACAATAAGTAATGACACACATACATTCCTCAAGGAGCTACAGGAGTTTAAGAGCTACTCTTGGATAATTTTCAAATTAGACTAACATCTCTTGGACTGTGTTCCACAATCTTCTGAGCGATGCAGCTATTGAAATACAGAAACAAAATCCACAGGAAAGTTTTTTATAGCTGGGCTTTTCAGTACTAGCTTTAGAGGCACACAAGAGCCTTTAAAATTCGTGAGCCTCCAAGAGAAAGGAAGTCGATAGTTTGCTTCCTGAATAAATTTGACCTTGAAGCCCCGTTTTTGCATTAATAACTCTTTTGGGGTTCTGTACTTTCTAATTTCTTATAATTTATTTAGTAAGAATCTATGTTCTTAATACTGGATGTGCTGCATTGTCCAGCCAGAAATGTGCTTCTCTTAAGCAGTTAGGAATGGCCGAATATGGAGTCAGGAACCTATAAGAATCTGGAAAACCTTTGTACTCTGTCCTTAGGTAAATAGACACATTTGGGCTATTAAATTACATGTGGCAACTGTACATACACAAGCCATTGTGTGTGATCTCATTGGTTTCCTGGATAATTTTTCCCCATGTCTCAATGCTAGTTTGGTTTTCTGTTATTTCAAACATGTAAGAAGACTCACGCCATGGATGATAGATGCTGGCAGAGCTCAGCATAAGGACTGTTTGCTAGATTAGTTTGCACCTAGCTGGGCTGTTGGTGTTGGAGACTGAACCCAGGGCTCTGTACATGTTAGGCAAACATTCTACCAACTGGAATACATCTCCAGCTCAGGAATGTTTGTAGACAAGCTTCTCAAATGATCCAGTGCCACCAAGGTTGAGAAGAACTGATTGTTAAAATTTAAATTTTTTTGTCTTTAAAGGCTGGTAACAAAATTGCCATTTGATCTCCCTTAACATTTTTTCCTCTTCACTACATTTCTCCTTAGTGTAAGAAACAAATTAACTCCATATTTTTTTCCTCCCTTGGGTTTCTTATAGCCTAGGCTGACCTTGAACTTTGGTGTAAAGTATGGCCTTGAACTCCTGAATTCCTTGTCTCCTCTAAGTGCTGGGATTACAGGCATTTCCTTAATGCCTGGTTTTATGTGGTGCTGAGGCTTGAACTTGGAGCTTTGTCCTTGCTAGGCAAGCACTTTCAACTGAGCCATCTTCTCAACCTTAATTTCATGTATTAACTGGTAGATCATTCAGCTACCTTCGCAATAGTTTCAGAGAATCTTGGCCCTCAGAAGCAAATTCCAGGCTACAGATGTATTATTAAACTGAAGAGATGGTTCGGTGGTTAAAGAGCTTGCATGAGGACAGGAGTCCTCCTATAACTTATATATAACTCCTATAACTTATAGGAATACCTCTTATAATTCTAAGAAAACGGAGATGGGATTCTTAGAGCAGGTAAGCTAACTAGAGGAACTGTATCAGTGAGCTCTGAGTTCAGTTCTCCCCCTGCCTCCCGCCACAAGAAAGAAATGTATCTTTATTCTTTTCAGACAGGCTTCTTGACACAATGTGAATTTATTTATTTATTTTCCCCCACATGTCATTATAACATAAACTGGCCTCCTTGCCTTTGCAGACCTTTCCCACCACATGTTCGGCTCAGATCACGGATGGATGCTAATTAAAGACGATTTTTAAACACAATGCTGTAGATTACATGTCTGCCCATGAGGCAGAAGTCTGAAGTAATTCACGAGTGATAAACCAAAGTGAGAAGAGGCATTGGGTAGGGGTGAGGCTGGAGAACACAGGGGAGGCAGGGTGAGTATGCTCGAATCTCCTAGCTAGATGGTAGGCTTTGGGAGTGTTTTCTATTGTGTTTGTACCTTCCTTGGCATCTTACAAGCAGCACAATACCTTCCTTTGTTTAGGTGGATATTACTGACAGTTTTCTGGTTATAGAAACCATAGTAGTCATAAGGAAAGGGCTTGAGGGACAGATATCCTACATGGTAACTCTTAGACTTTCAGGAGAGAACCCTTCCCTGTAGCAGTTGGGGAGGACATCAACAGTCTTGGAGCCCTTTGTTGATAGCCCCGTTTCCTGGCCAGTTTGCTGTCTGCTTGGCTTTAAGGAGACTAACTTCTGAATGGCTGAGTCACCAAGCTGTTCTGATTCTCTTTTTGTGTATATGGCTGCTTAACTATGAAGATGACATTCAGATGACATCCCTGTGACTGTGGCTGGCATTTGGTTTAGTTTGTCCGTATCCTTTGGTCATGCTTCCCAGTGGAGGGAAGTGTCTGGCTCTCGGGGGTGAGGGAGTGGGATAGAGGTGGGGGGGGGGTAGCATCCTGTTCTGGTGATATACCTTTGGAGGTCAGTGCTGGCTGCAGTCCTTCTGTGCTCATTTGTGGTTAGTGTCCTCACTGTCCTTTCTGAACTGACAGTGTATATTGTAGAGAAAGTAAGGGAGGAAGAAAAAACTTTCTGAAAGCTTTTAACATTTCGGAAAGGTTAAAAGCATATGTTTAGTTGGTTGGAGAACTCTGTTCAGTGTCTTCCATATACCAGCCAGTGCCTAGAAGACCATGATCATATTTTATTAAGTCAGCTACCGCATGCTATAGTACAGCTGGTACAGAAAGAGAAAGGGAGAGTGGAAGGGAGAGGGAGAGAGAGGGGGGATTAGCTGGTTGAGACAGCTTTATAAGAAAACTGCCTAGTTAGCTAGTTAGTCCTTCACTTTAGCTAACTTCTTTTTAACTTCATTATTACTGTGTGCGTGTGTGCTATCACATGCATGCGGAGGTCAAAGGATGACGTTTTGGGAGTTGGTTCTTTTCTTCTACCTTTATGTGGGTTCTGGGTAGTTGAATTCAGGTTGTCAGGCTTCTGCAACAGATGCCTTCCCCTGCTGAGCTATCTCACTGGCCCAGCTCATCTCTTTTAGTTTTCCAAAGATGAGGAACTGTTTCATGCCAAGTTAGTTGATCAGATATTGATGTAAAATCTGCATACAGGGCTGAGGCTGTGGCTTAGTTGGAGGAGTACTTGCCTAGAAAGCACAAAGTGTTTTGGGTTTGGTACCTAGATTGGTATAAAACCAGGTATGGGCACACATTTGAAATACCAGCACTTTGGCCAGAAGACAGTATTGAATTCCCTAAGATTGTAATTATAGATGGTTGTGAGCCTCCATGTGGGTGTTAGGAATTGAACCTGGATCCTCTGCATGAGTAGGGAGTTGCTCTTAACTAAGAACCAGTAGTTCTCAACCTGTATGTGGGTCATAACCTCTTTGGGGGTCGAACAACCCTTTCATAGGGGGCCACCTATGACCATCTGCGTATCAGATATTTACATTATAGTTCAAACAGTAGCAACATTATAGCTATAAAGTAGCAATGAAAATAATTTTATGTTTGGGGCTTACCACAACATGAGGAACTGTATTGAAAAGTTGTAGCATCAGCAAGTTTGAGAACCACTGTGCTAAACCATCTCTCTAGGCCCCCCTTTGTGTTTTTTGAATAATATATGTGAGCAGGACATTTGATAGCATGATATATCACTTTTACCCAGCTCATTGATTTAACAAATATGATTTTAAAAGATTTTTTTATTTTTACTTGTGTATCAGTACTCGTCTGTCTGTATGCATGGGTGCTGGCTGAGACCACAAGAGGGCATCAGATTCCCTGGAACTGGAATTAGAGGTGGCGGTGAGCTGCCATGTGGGTACTGGGAATCAAATCCTAGTCTGCAAGAGCAGCCCTCACCCTTAACCACTGAGCTCTCTCTCCAGCCCCTTAGCAAAGTCTTGTGATTATCGTTTGTGAGGTTTAACTAAAATAATAAACAAGGTAGGAAGAGCTAGGGTAGCTGTTTCCCAACCTTTTGCCTTCAGAACTTTTTATAAACTTAAAATTCCTTCAGAGAAAAGTTTTTCCAGATGCTTAGTACGAGGTCGACATGTTTGAGGCCGTGGGTTGAGTACCTTGCACCATAACAACAACAAAACAGAACACAAACCCCACCCTGTAGAACTTCTTAAAGATCCTGAAAGCGCTGTTTATGTGGAATATACTTCCAGGTGCGTTGAAATTAAAATGGAGAGGTTTAAGAAATGTACCTCGTGACTTGTTTAATGTGACAATAAACTTACCTGTCGACACAGGTGGCTTATTTTTATAATAAGTGCTCTTCCAAAATAAAAAACCCAGGGGATCAGTATGGTTTCATAGTTTTGTAAACTTCTTTGATGTGCAGATTAGTAGAAGAGTAAATTCTACATTCAGTCCGTTGTAGCGCAGACGTCATGAAGAAGCCTCTGGGAAATGCCACCGTATGCGGAGGGCGAAGGGCGTGAGCGCAGCAGCCAGCCTCTGTGTTCGGCCCTCTCCCCGAAGCATAGTCGGCACGTTGCAGGGAGTACATTTGTGCTCTCACGGCTCCGGAGCAGATCCCCGGGCCAAAGCCAAGCTGCTGGCAAGGCTGCATTCCCCGCTTCTGGCTCCCGGGAAGAATGTGTTCCTGCTTTTCCAGCTTCTGGAAGCTTCTGGTGTTCTGTGTAGCCCCTTCATTTTCAAAATTGGTAACGGCTGATTGAGGTCTTCTCCTCACACCTCATTGCCTTGACACCTGGTCCTTCCTCCCGTCCCCTTCCACATACAAGGACCCTGCAATTACATCGGGCCCACCTGGCTAACCAAGGATGCGCTCTTTATATTTGAAGTCAGCTGACAGGCAGCCCTGTTCCCTCTCCCCTTTGTGTGACAGGCTCTAGGGATTAGAGTGGGAAGTTTTAATTAGCCTTCTTTTTGCCTGGCACAACTTAATATTATGAGAAGCTTTAGAGGCAGGGCAGAAAGTTGAAAGGTCTTGGGGCCATGAAAAGAAAGTAGCTCCTCAACCCAAGAGTTCGGTTGGCGCCTTCTGCCAGCAGCAAAGAGTTCCAGCACAGTTCATAACCCCTTCAGGCCTTTCTCCCTATCTGTAAACCTGCAGTTCTCTGGGAATCTCAGCAGAAACACCATTCACAGTAAAAAGGTATACCTTGAACCCTTTGTACAACTGTGCTGGCTCCTGGTTTTTCCTTATCAGCTTCTGATTCCACTCGGGGCTTCCCCAGAGCCACTTTACTTAAAAAAAAGATGAGCACTTTCACTTAGCAACCTTTCAAGACGTAACTTAAGAGCCACCAGTGTGGTAGCTTAAATCCGTGTTAAAATACCATTAATAAAAGCTCTAGCTCTGGTGAATCCTGGAATTCTTTCCGCATTGAAGCCACAAGTCCCTGTTTGACATAAATTGAGGTCTCTAAAAGATGAGTGGAACTCCTCAGTCCACTGGAGATGGTCCCCTGAAACAGTTACTAGGTTATGCCAAATAACCACTGACCTAGGGGAAAAGACTCTGAAATGGCTGAGTAGAAAAAAAGAATGGATAGAAGTTTATAAAGAACCTACTGTGCGCTTGGCTTTTGCCCACATTGAGTGGTGACTCCGTGACTCTGGCCCTGCTGCTTTATCTTGGTTGCTTTTGGGTCCTCTGCAGGATTTGCCTCTTGGAATTCTAATGTTGACTGAGGCCATGCCTGGGAGGTTCCCCAATGCTTAGGAAAGGCATTGATACCAGTCTTTTCTGTCTCCTCCGTACCCTAGTGACAAGCCTGCCAAGTGTCTCATTTTTGCATATCTTTGGCTCTGTTTTCTTCTAAGAAACTTTACCCTTTGGAGCTTTTCTCTTGAACAATCAAGTTTATTTTTTTTATTAAATGACTTACCTTAAGATTAGGTTGTCATCAAACCGTTGTTATACTTAATCTTATTTCAGTGCAGTTGTGTGTGGTTTTATTTCTGGAGCTTGAGGAAGTGCGATGCATTTCTATGGAGCAGTGGGAATTACTGATATTACAGAGTAATAAGGTACATTTTTAACTTTCAGTGGGAGTAGTATAAATGTCTTGTGCATCAGTAATTTTCTTAGATGAGTAATTCTATTTGTCATGGGTTGCTTGTTCCTGGAGATGATGGTAGAATGATAGAAAATCCTGGTAGAAAAGCGAAAGTTTCTCTTCAGATTAATAGAAGCAATATAAATGACATCTGCATTGTCTTTCCCTCTGGAAGAGCCAGCTCTTTGTGTCCCCTGCAATGTGATGTGTACTGACTTTCTCCACTGACAACTTGTGCTTTGTAACTAATAATTCTTTCCTCATTCCCTTTATAATACCTGACATATAGGAGGTCTGTAGGTGCTAAAAACCATGTGAGGTTAACAAGTAGGAAAACCAGGTTATAAAAATCACCACTTGTTGGATGACCTCGTTTGTAGAAAGTTCCAGAGGTGATACAGGAATCTGACCCCAAAACTCAGCAGGGCTAGGGGAGGGAGGGCTGCAGCCTCCAGGGTTGTGAGGCATGCTCACTGTCTCTTTAGACTCCCATGCTGGATGTGCAGTTTATTGCCCATAATTTGAATCTCAGTAAAGCTATGAAATCAAAGCAGAAATGAAGGCTTCTGACCAGTTTTGCTCATCCTGAGGCAAGTACTCATGCTGAGAGGCAGGAGGAACTACGAATCAGGTGTCTCGCCTTGGATCAGCAGCTGTAGCTGCTGGGGCAGTGTCCTGGAAGAAGCTGGAATTTGTGTGCTCAGCCCTGCCAAAGTGGCATTTCTTAGAAGGGTTGAGATGCACTAGGCAGGGATGGTGAGAGGAACTGCCCTCACTCCACAGTGTGCTGTGTTGGTTGATTTTTATCCACTTGTAATCTCACCTGAGTGTTCTCAGGCCACACTCAGGTGTAGGCTGAGCTGTGGCTTTCAATAGGTTGAATGTATCGAACGCTCCTTGCCCTCTAGTGCCGGGCGTAAACCTTACAAGTGGTTTGAAGATGTCCTGCCAATGAGCCACTCTTCTGACTGGCCAAATGCATTTTCAACTATAATATTTTTAACTTACCATGGGTTATAGGATGTTATCTTTTTAAGCCAAGGGACATCTGGATCTTAAATCTTTTGTTGACTTAGGAATATAGAAATATATTGTGGGCTAGACTTGGTGGCGTACCTTTTATCCCAGCACTCGGGAGGATGAGGCAGGTGGATCTGTGAGTTGGAGGCTAGGCTGGTCTATAGAGTGAAGTTCCAGTTTAGTCGGGGCTATGTAGAGAGACCCCGTCTCAAAAAAATAAAAAGATAAATAAAAATAAAAAAATAAAATCTTAGAAATAGAGCACCAGTTACTTTTCTGTTGCTGTGATAAATTACCATGGCCAAGGCAACCTAAAGAAAAAGAGTTTGTTTTGGCTTGGAGGCATAAGAATTCATCATAAAGGGGAGGCGTGGCTGAGGCATGGCTGCAGGAGCAAGAAGACTGGAGATCATCTCTTAGCCACAAGCACAAAGTAGAGAGGGGGAGCTGGTGTGAAGTGGCCTGAGGCTCCTGATCTCAAAGCCCAACTCTGGTGAAGTACTTTCTCCTGCAAGGCTGAGCCTCCTAAACCTCTTCAATTAGTGCCACCAACTGGGGACTGAGCATTCAGATATGTGGGCCTATGGGGGACTTTCACATTAAGCCACTGCATATTGCTTACTATAAAATATGTGACCTCAACTATTACTCTTAAGTCATGCCTATTTCCCACTCTGTAGAGCCCTGAATTAAGTACAGTCTGTGGCTGTGACTTTACGAAGTGCTTCCTACAGAGCGAGAGTGCATGTGATTACTGCCCACTAGGGGAACTTGGTCCTTTGAGCACTGTGAAGGTCCATGAGAGCTGGGTGGTGTTCTAGGAAAATCAGAGGCCCCATCTGCTTTCTGTAACTGCTAAAATTCACTAGGAAAAAGGTCCTTTTCCTTCTGCAAGGCTTTTTGGGTCTATATATATTTTTCTGACCCACTAGGAAAGAGCTTTAATCTAGAACATGTGGCCCAAATTAAGAAAAGCATAGCTAACTAATTTTGTTTTATTTGTGGTGCTGAGAACAAATTTGAGATCAAACCTTGATGCTAGGCAAGCACTCTACCAATGGGTTATATTCTCAGCTCTTGACATTTTGAGACAGGCTCTCTCTGTACAGTCCAGGTGAGTCTGAAACTCTTGATCCTTCTGTCTTAGCCTCCCCAGTGCTGGGATTGCAAACATGTGATGTCATGCCTGGCATAACTAAATGCTTTATATGACTTATTCATAAATAGAGTTAAATCATCACTTTATAATAAGAAAACATGTTTGTAATGTTTCTGGGATTGTAGCTCCTGTTAGATTGAACTTGAGAGTTCTCCAGTGTGTCCCAGCTCCCTTGTTTGGTTATGTCTTATTAATAATGTTTTGGGTTCCTGAACTCCAGTGTCTCACACGAGCCTGTCTTCCCCAGTTTTTGCCTTATTAAAAGCACTGAAACAATATCTTCATGTATACATCTTTATCCATATCTCTGGGTATTTCCCTAGCATAGATTTCCTGTAAAGTGAGAGAGTGGGTCAAAGGGTATGAAGCTCTTGGTGCTGATGACTGGCTACCTTTCAGAAAGTTTGTAGGGCACCGATTTCTGTTCTTAAACTGCCGGGAGCAAGGTAATAGGCCCCAGCACCAGCCCTGTCTACTCCATCATTACCCAAAGCAGAATACTTCCAAACAACACACAGCAGTTCTAGCAACAAGAAATCCTAAACTCTGATGGGAGGAAAATGATGGTGTATTGTTATTTCTTTGCCAAGAATCACCTGCTCATCAGAGAAAAACAAGCATGTGAAATCAACACAGTAGATCTGTGTGTAGTTCTGCCCTTCAGAGAGAGCAATTGTTATCTGTGTCCAAATGCATTTATTTACTTTTTTATAATCAGGGTGGTTGAACATTAGTTGGTCAGCCATTTAATTTCTCTTCTATGATCTTAAAATTTATTAAGATATTCCTGTTTTCTGTTTGTTTAATATGTCCCTATTTTGTAAATCTGTCAGTATTTTCCTTTTCAACATATTCTTATAGTTTTAAAAATTCAATATTTGGAAAGTTATGTTCTACTCATAAATTTTTATATCTTTTAATATTTAAATAAAATAAACCTCTTTCACATGGTGTATGTTTTGCAACATTCTTTGTAAGAAAGTCTTCCTCAACATTCTTTTCATGTGGCACACATAGGAAGGTAGACTGTCACAAACCTAAAGTGTGTAGTGGAGACTCAGACCACAGATCACCTATCCTGTTGAGGTAGGCGTGGAAGGAAAGTTTAAGCACAGAGGTGGGGAGTACTTTTAATAAAGAGCAGAAATTTAAAGTTTTAAGCAGTAAGAATTTTGAGCAGCTGAATATCCTTGAAAAGCAAGTTAAAACTTAAGCTGACTTAGTTTAAGCAAACAATAACAACAGCAAAATGTTCTTAAAAAGAAGTGTGCACAAAGCCCTGGGTTGGGAATCCAGGATTAAGACATTTTATGGGCTCATGTTATTGAAATGTTGAAAGGCAGTGCTTGCTCTAAGCATGGACTTGGTCCTGGAATTCAGGTGATGTCACTGGGTGGTTCCCTCTGTCCTGACCTTGCTCTTCCCTGCTGGTGTCTTTCCAGCTTCTTGGGAGGGATCCCTTGCTCCTCCAGATTTATATTCTATTAGGTCCAAACTTGGAAGGAAAAAAAAAAAAAAAGAATGGTTCTTCTGTGAAATTACCAAACAGACCCAGAAGTGCACCTGGCAGGACTGATGGACTGTTGCCAGAGGGCTATCCTGTGCCTGCTCCAACTCCTCACTGTGTGGGCCAGTCATGCTCTGTCCCCCTGGAGTCAGGAGTGGAGCCATACTGAGACCTCAGTGGAGAGGTCTCAGGTGGAGAGCTCGGTGGGGCAAGTTTCTCAAAGCGCTTGGTACCGGAAGAATCAGAGCCCTAGTCAGGTCAGGGTATCAATGGCTCCTCTCCGACAGCTCCAAGTCTCTAGGTCAGCCCACTTGTGGTTGTTCAGCCTTTCAGGCTCCTCTGTCTGGAGGCCTCTCTACCACACCTGTCATGTGCTGCATTGGAAGTGATGGGTGTCCTCTTGTGTCCTCTCAGGACTGAATCAGCAATGGGGAGAGAGAGAGAGAGAGAGAGAGAGAGAGAGAGAGAGAGAGAGAGAGAGGAGATTAGTAGTCCTCTCCTTACCCCTGTGCTTGCAAAGAGCACCCGATACTGCTGAACACAAAGAGCTGGGTCCCACAAACATTGCTTATCCCAGGCAACCCTTATTTGTCAGACTTCTTCCTGGCACCTTCCTGTTCAGGAAGGTGGAACATTCTGGAACAATGCCAGGAAGAAGTAATGTACTTGCTCATTTCTCTCTCTCTTGCTGTCTTGCTCACTCCCATTATATGCACATGCTTCTATGAGTGTTTGAGACATGTACATGTGTGCTTGCATGTGGAGGTCAGAGGTCAACATACAGTGTCTTCCTTGATCTTGCTTCACCTTAAATTTTGAGACAGTGTCTCTCACCGAACTGGGAACAAATTGGTACAGATAGACTAGCCATCAGTTTTAGGGATCCACCTCTCTCTGTCTCTCTCTCTCTGCACCCAGTGCTAGGATTTCAAACACAAACATTCTTGCATTTAGCTTTTTACATGAGTGCTGGGGGTGGGGTGGGGTCAGTCTTCTTGCTTGAGTGGCAGGTATTTTTACTGATTGTGACATCTCTCTGACATCCCCTTGGTCAACTATTACAACTCTCTAGGCTGCCTGCCCAATAGCTGAATGACAGGCATCTTGCCTTTTGAATATGTGAGGAAATCCCTTGACACAACCCAGGCCATGCCTTTCTACTTGGCGCTCTCCTCGAATTTGCTCTGTGACAGACAGTGATAGCCCTGCCTGGCTGGAAGCTTTTTATTAATGGAGAGTCATTAGCATTTCTGAATATAAAGGGGAACAAGCAATTGTACTTCTCAAGCTCAGAGGTTTACGTACTTTAAAATAGTTGCTTGAATAGTGGGGAGATATTGGACTTTACCTACATTTTGGCTTCATTCTTTTCCTGTCAGTAGTAAAGACAGGATTTAGGCAAGAAATGATATTCGGAGGTGATCTTAAAAAAGCAGAACAGAGGAGTGACTCAGCTGCTCAGGAAGCAGTGTGGAAGTTTGTCAGAAGTATGTAAAGGCAGGGCTGGCCAGATGGTCCCGTGGGTAAAGGCGTTTGCTGCTGAGCCCGATGATGAGTTAGAGTCCTGGGACCCAGTGGTGGAAGGAGAGAACCAGTCTCCCTACGTTATCCTGTGACCTCCATGTGGGCACTGTGAGGTTAATGTAGCAATAAGAAAAAGGAGGGGAGAGGAGACGGTGGGTGTTTCACTGTGAGTGGACCCCAGGACATGATGTATATGATAGATGCTGGGGGACCCCACTTCTGTGAGATGCTTAAGAGCAGTCAGACTCTTGGAGACATGGTGGGCTGGTGCTGCTGGGGGTGGGGTTGGGTGTTGCCTAATGAGCCGGATGGTGGTGCCGGCACCCCAGAAGAGTGAATAGACTTAAAGCTGCTAAACTACACTTAAAAATAATTAGGATGGTAAGTTTTGTTACATGTGCTATTTTATCACTATACAGTAAAAACCCACAAGCCAGAATAAAACAGAACGCCTACAATGTTTTTTCTGTTTGTTTGTATGTTTTGTTTTTGTTTTTGTTTTTTTTTTTGAGAGTGTTTTGGCAGGCTGGACTGCCACCATACTTCTACCTTGGCCTTCTAAGTACTGGGATTACAGTAGGCTGTTTGACACAATTCTCAGTGCTTCATGGGATTAGCAGATAGAGAACCAGAAGCCACCTAGTATTCTGGGGCCTCCCAGTACCCCACATTGTTTGCTGGGGACACAGCTTCCAGCTCATAGTGGCTTGTGGAGCTTGGAGCTAGCCCCCAGCTTCAGAGCTGTCTCTCCTCTTCCCAGCACCAGTTGTCCATCTTGCTGTCTTTTGCTGCGTGCAAAAGGAGTCTACTTTCTAAATTTGCATCCTCTCCTGTTTCTACTTCTGCAGAGTTAGGTCCATGAGCGATTAGAGGGACATTCTGTTTGTGACATCACATTTTTGGTAATGTTCCAAAGGACCTGAGATCCCGTGAGGCTTCCTGATGCTTCCCCTTGTGCCTGTGTTGAAGGCACATGTGACACAGCTAGGCGTTGAGGGGGTGACTTCCATGTGATGGACAGCTCCTTGGTGTCCAGCCCTGGGAAACCTTGGGCAGCTGTCTACAGAGCTGACTAGTGGGGATTTTCCTATGCTCTGCTTGAGGGTTGCAGACACTGTCTCAGGTAGTGAATAGGCAGGTGGGCTTCTTGCCAGTGCTTTTCCTAAATATAAACCTCAATTAAAGCAGGCTGTTGGAGCTTCCCACACAAAGGTCATTTGTGAAAGGGGAGCTTTTGGTCACTTCATAAACAATCCTGCTTCACACACGTCATCTGAATGATCCTGTCATGCTCAGAAAATAGCATCACCCACAACAGCCATGGTCACATAACAGGGATCTTTGGTGTTAGACCCTGAGTAGTTTGACAGTACTGGCTTCCCCCTTCCTGGGGTGAGTTCTTGTGAACTGCCTGCCTCCTGTTTTCTTCATGTCAGTCTACTGCCCTCAGACCTGTGCCCTTTATGAATGAAACAAAGAGCCACTCACCACCACCATCACCCTGACACCCAAGGCAATTGTGCTGTTTTTAATGAGGGACACCAATGAGATGTGTCATTGTAAATTCAGTCACATGTGAAATGTCAGCGTGAGCCAAATTGTGCTCATTCACGCATTCACTGTCACTGGCCTGGAAACTGTGTGGGGTATGAAGTGTGGTTTTAAGTTGGTGTATATGGGAAGAAGCCTCAGGAGGTAACCATCTGGCACTGTCTGCAGGTCTGTGAGGCTTTTAGTACGCACTTCTGCTAAGTTTCCCAAGGGATCTAACTCCCTGGGACTCTGCCCTGGTGGGGATCTGGTCAAATGACTGGAGCCATCACTAGGTAGAATTAGTACCTCTTGATTACTCAGGTGTTCCTTGGTGGATACTGTGCTGCTGTTCATAGAAAGAAAGAAAATTAACGGGTGGAATCCATTTTATTTAGTTATGTTTTTGCTTTGAAAATGTTTACAATTTTACATTTGATTGATTGGAGGAGGCATACACACACCACAGCACATGTGCAGAGTCAGAGACAACTTGTGGGAGCAGGTTCTCTCCGTCCGCCCTGTGAGTACTGGGGATCACACGCAAGTCTTCAGGGCCATTGGCAAGAACTCCTGTCTGCTGAGCCATCTTGCCAGACCTCCCATTTATTTTAGAAAAACATGCACTGTTCACCAATAGGGCTGGATTCCTGTGATCTTGGGGAAGGGAGTTAAAAATACAGATTCTGGAGCCAGACTTCTCAGGTTAAAGACTGATCTTACAGTTGGGTGGTTGTATGCCCTTCAGCAAATTATGCGATTTCTCTGTGCCTCGATTGTCCTCATATGTAAAATGGAGATAATATAGTATATACTCCATAAGATTGCCAAAAAGATTAAACAAGGTAAGTGTGGTTGCCTACAGTATGTGATGATAAGCCCTTACTAAATACTAGCCTCCCTCTGTGGCATAGTGGGGCATACTTGTTGTAATGCCAGCTGCTTAGGGGGCTGCAGCTAGAAGACCACTTGAGCCCAGGAGTTTGGAGCCAGCCTGGGTGACATAGCGAGACCCTGTTTCATAAAGCGTTAACAGCTGTTTGATGGAGCCGGGTGCTTGTCCCGAGTTAGACAGACCAGACAGGTTGAATTCTGTGTGCTTGCTTGGTGGTTTTGTCCTCACCTCTAGAAAGCCTTCAACAGTTGGTGACCGGTGAGCTGGTCCAAGCAAAATTTGATCAGTAGAATGATAGAAGGTGAAGGATTGCAATTGCATATCTCTTTAGCAGTACAGGGCGCTCTGCGTTTGTCACGAGATCAGTGCAGGGGGCTGCTCTTGAGTGACTGTTACCTGGATAAGTGCTGTGCTTCCTTCCCATCTCTTACAATATACACTGTTCAGTGTTTGAACCTTAAATGCCCTTGAAGATCCTTCAGGGAGCCTGGGAGCCTGAGCTCTCACTGGGTGGTTGATTTTTCCAGCACCATCAGACCACAGAGCATCATCTGCTTCACCACAGCATCTCACATCTAACAGCTGCAAGATGCTTTCTATTTTTCTGCCATTTTGGATGGGAATTGAAAAGAAAAATCACAAATTTTCAATTGTGTACTGTGAAAGCTACCAACATGGCTGCAGAGACGCTGTCTTCAGACTTCCCTGGTCTGTTCAGGAAGTCTTCATGGTATCTGAAAATGATTGAGAGTAGAAGCATGGTGCGGAGCTGGCATACGGCACTGTTGCCTGCCACTCTCCTGCTTTCTGAACTTAGTCTTGTTAAAAACCGTAGGTGGCAGTAACCCATGGCTAATGATGGATTATTTTCTAGGGGGATAAAATGGGAAGGTATTTCAACATAGTGCAGAAATAAAACCACCAATATTCTGTGTTTCATCTGAAGATTATTATTTTTTCAGTGCTGAGGGTCAAATGGCACTCTGCCACCGAGCCATAGCCCCAGCCTGGCAGCTTGGATTGTGGTAAGGGCCTGTTTGAACTCAGGGAAGTTGTAAGACAGAATACATTTTTGGAATCCCTTTAAGAGAGAATAAAAGTCGTGTGCTGGCAGCCCACCACATGGAAAGACCTGCAGCAGGAAGTCCAAACTGCTTTTGTGTCCAGTGGACCCCGATGGTGTGTGGGGTGATCCCACCTCCAGCAAGCCAGATGAAAGAAGTGATCTGCTCACCACAAAGTTAAGAAGGAAAAGCTAAACATATCAGGTGTCAGGCCTGACTATGGCGCACACATATAATACAAATATCGGAGTCTTACGTAGACGCGAAAGGTTATATTCTCAGGGTCTGCTGTGATGTGAGCTTGTGGTTGAACAGGTACCCCAGAGACTGCCATACAGGCCTGTGTGCAGTAGGGTCAGCCTTACAGGATGCGTACGGAAAAACATCGGTAGCCAACACATTGAATGTTAGTTTAGTTTTGTTGGTTTTGGATAGTGAGGCATATTTAAATTCTATGATGTCTATTTATAAAATCTGTAACCAACATACATTAAAAAAAAGTTGATCTCCTGAGACATTGGAGCGCATGTTCTTTCTCAGTGGCAGTTTCAACGAGATGTGATGTAGATACCTCTGAGCTCACATGGGGACTCCCAGGACCCCCACCCTTGGATGTTAGTGTATTCGTAAAAGGCATTCTGCCGTGGCCATCACCACAATCAAATTGAGGATATTTTTACCACCTGGAAAGGAATTCTGCACTCAGTAACAGTAACCTCTTCACCCATCCAGCATAACCACTGAGTCTGCTTTCTGTCTCCATGAACTTACCTTCCCCCTGCTCCTCCTTAGATTTGCCTGCTCTGGACATTACATGGATGTATAAACTGTTCCTTTAGTTTAGAAGTCATCCAACCCTTATTTATGCCGTGAGATAATGGATTCTTTTCTTTGCTCCTAGAATTGGTTCCTTCCATCATGAACAACTTGCTAAATCCAGATGCTATTTTCTCAAACAACGAGATGAGCCTATCGGACATTGAGATATATGGCTTTGATTATGATTACACCCTGGTGTTCTACTCCAAGCACCTCCACACACTCATCTTCAATGCTGCTCGGGACCTTCTCATCAATGAACACAGGGTAAGAACACAGGGTAATGAACACAGGGCCCCAGAACCCTTTCTGTCCTCTTTCCCTTTGACCTCTTTGATGTCTGAAGCATAAGCAGCCTTGTAGTAATCATGCCCAGGCCCTGCGTCTGAACAGAAGTCCTGTGGCGAGTGTGTGCAGGACGAATGAGCAGTTTTGGTCCATTTCAACTTTCCAAGTGACTCTTATCTAGAGCCTGGCTGTGTATGTGCGTGCATGTGTGTACACGTGCACATGTGTGCACAAGTGCATGGATGTGTACAGATGTGTCTGTAGGTGGGAGTCAGAGAACAACCTTGGATGTTGTAATGTTGTCTGCCCTTGAAACGGGGTCTTTAATTGGCCCGGAGCTCATCAATTAAGCTAGACTGACTGGCAAGCTCTATCCCGCCAGTTCTGGGATTATAAGCATGCTGTTCATATCCCCTGTGCTACCCAAGAAGCGTGGCTATGGTTGCCTCCTCCTGGCTTCGTTGTGATCTTGAAGCTCTATGTGCTGAGCATTTCTGTCTTTGATGCCGTTCACTGTTGAGCTCTTTGGCCCAGCCATTCCCTCTTTCCTCCCCATACTTTGTGGCTTTTATGAGCCATAGTCTGTTGCAGGTGCAGACAGGGTGGAACAAGGGCGACACAGGCGTTGTTCTGGAGGAGATCAGGCAGTGGCGTGGTCACTTGTGAAGCCGCCTGGCAGACCCTCTGAGGACGTGAGAGCGGAGGGCTTGGGAGGCAGATAGTTGGAATAGCTTTTCCAGGGCGTTGGGGGGAACAGCAAAGGGGTGTGATTCAGCCTGGTTTTCCAGCACAGAGGTGGCCTGGGGTGTAGTGAGTAACCTGGGTTGTGAAATCTGCAGTTTATCCCTTCTCAGATGTGAAGCTCTGAAGATGTAAGGAAGAATGTGACTGGTGTGTTTATTTTCTGCTTTTATTTGTCAGTGGATTTAAACAGTTTATGTTGTCCTGATGCATAATGTAGACATGGCATTAGGCAAAAATTCCCTTTGGTTTTGTCACTAAGCCTGAGCAGCAACTTTCTTCTGTTGTAACACTTTGTCAGCCACATTTCTCCATTCGTTCCACTCCGTCTGAAGTACTGTCTAGCTCTAGTCATCGTCCCCTGGATCAGGGGAACAAGCCCAAGTAACAGGCAACACTGCCCTTGCCTTCCAGCCTACCCTCTCTGTTCTGTTCCCCACGTCTGGCTGAGTGCTCAAGCGCTTGCTCTCCAGCCTCCAGCCGGTTGCTTGAGCTGCTTCCTGTGTGGTCTAAGATCCACTTATCCACTGTTTCTCTGGACTTGGTTTCCTCTGGAAAATGGATCTAGGATCAGGGCCTCCCTCAGGGTGTTGTCATTAGGAGAGTTGGTTCTAGAAGCCACCCAGCAAGAACAAGTACCATTGTCACTGTTTGCCATCTGCACAGCTGGTCTGCTCACGTTCTCTGCTCTAGAGACCACAGGCGGCAGGAATCAGGTCTGAACTCAGGTGTGTCTCTCAAGAGACGTGTTCTCTCCCACTCCGTGTAGCCATTCAGAGTGTTACTGCTTTTCTTCCCTAGGGGTTTTTGTTGTTGTTCACATGAAAATTGAAATATTCATGAAAACAGTTAACTTATGAGCATAAAACCTTTATGAAATCTGGGAAGTAGAGATGAGCTAGTGGATAAAGTAGAAGGTGGAATTATGATTGAAAAGGCACCAGATTGGAGACTATTGAAATCTCATTATGTCCATTTGTTGCTTTGGTAAAAAAAGAATCATTATAATACTGATTATATCGGGCATATTAATAGAGACAGTGATACAGATGCAGATTTTTCTCTTGCTGTGATTAAACAAGTGTTTCTTCCAAGAAGTGTTGAGTTCTATGCTGTTCTTCCTGCCAAAATCTTGTGTGTGCACAGGACCGGGGGGACATCTATGTGTGGGATACACAGTAATAGAACAGTCAGTTTGCAATTTAGCTTCTTTCAGAAGCAAATATAAAAAGTTCAGCTCCTTAAAAAATACCTTTTTTATTTTTAAAAACAAGAATAATAAAACAGAAATTAAAAACTTGAGTAATAACTATCTGTATTTTCATTTCATGCCTAGCTCTTTTTGTCCTTGTGGTGGAACTGGATTCTGGGTTCTGAAGGGAAGAGTTCAGAGTACAGTTGTCATCACACCACTGGGATGTATTGTCACTGGGTGTTGACCTTGATCGACTACCGAGGGATGGATGCTTAGGTTTCTCCACTGCACAGGGACTCTCCTTAGCTCTGTTCATGCTGTCCTCCAGGGTGGGAAGCCACTCTGGCTGTGAGCTCTCTACTGATTTGTGAGATACTCTGTTGAAATGTGATCCGGCCCCTTGTGCTTCTTATCTGTCCTGATGCCACCGGATGCCGCTGCCCTAGTTGGTGCGGTCGGCACCTCTGTGCACCAGGTGCCCTCCTCAGTTCCCATGCTCTGTGCGTGCCCCTGAGTCTGTTCTCCACTCGATAGCAAGTGAATATTTTTTACAAAGATGCATTTTATTTTTTATTTATGTGTATCTGTATGTCTCTGCACATGTGAGTTGGGTGTCCGTGGCGGCCAGAAGAAGGCATCGGATCACTTGGAGCTGGACTTGTAGTGATTGGAGCCACTGGATGTGGGGGCTGGGAACTGACTGGGCCAGAGCCATCTCCCCATTTCTCTCTTCTTAATCTTTATTTTTATTTATTTTAAAGTAAATAAACGTAAGAGCAACAAGCACTCCCCTGAGCTATCTCTCCATTCCCCCAGGTGAGTTTTTAAAGCCTGCCCGTGCCAGCTCCAGTCTCAGTCCTCTCTCCCCAGGCAGCACAGGGCGGCCTTCTCCTCTCAGCTGTCAGCCCCTCACACTGGGCTCTCTATGGCGTGGATCACTGTGAGGCGTTGTGCTCCGTGAGAGAGTGTTCACTTGCCTATGGCATGGCTCCCATGGTGGAGCTTCCTCGGAACGGACACCGTCAGCTGTGTTCTCTTCAGCATCCTCAGAGGCTGGCACAGTACTTGACACAAAGTACGCGCTCAGCAGCTGCTCCGTGTACAGGTGCATGACCTCTGCAGGTGGATGTGAGCATAGTGCTTTGCTTGGGGCCAGCACTCCATGGAGGTTGTGCTATTTTTACTTTGTTTTGTGAGACTGAAAGAGCTTCCTTTTCATTTAGACCCATTATCCAGGCTACGGGAAATATCGGACTAAAAGCTTTGAAAAACCAGAACGTTTACAGGTATCTGGACTTCTGAAACTCCCAGTTACATTGTAGAAATGATTAGCTATTCAGAGAGCTGCAGTTAGCCACAAAGGTGGAACACAGCCAGGCTCTAGGGCTGTCGGGATCACCCACGCATGGGGCCAGCCTGAATCTGCTGTATGCGGTGTTACTGTTGCTGGGCTGTTCTGTAGAGGGGAAACTCTGGGCTTTAGCAGCATGCTCGGGCTCCTCCTCAAGCCACTGTCCTGTCAAGACTCAGCTGTTTCTGTCGGTCTTCAAGCCATTGACTCTTGTCTTTTGACCACTTGGAAATACTTCAGGCTTACTTGTTGAGCTTCTGAGCTGGAGGCTGCTGTTGTCACAGGGGAGCGGTAAGCTTCCAGGAGAGGGCCTGTCCTGTTTAATTTTTTGTCAACTTGACACAAGCTAGAGTTATTTGGAAAAAAAGAAACTCAGTTGAGAAAATGCCTCTATCAGATTGCCCGTAGGCAAGTCTGTAGGGCATTTTCTTGATTATTGGTTGATGCTGGAGGGCCCAGCTTATTGAGTTGGGTTCCACCTCTGGGCATATGGTCCTGGTGCTATAAGAAAGCAGGCTGAGCAAGCTGTGGGGAGCAAGCCAGTAAGCAGCATTCCTCATGGCTTCTGCTTTAGTTCCTTCCCTCACTTTCCTTAGTAATGGAATGTGACCTGAGAGTTAAAAAATAGAATAAATCCTTTCTTCTCCAAGTTGTTTTTAGTCATGGTGTTTTATGTAGCAATAGACAGGGGTTCTGGACTGATTCAGAATGGAGTAAGTGGGGAGGGGTGGGCTTGGATGTGACACAGATCCAGGTTCCAGTGCTGGCTCAACCACTGTGCAGCTTATGACTCTGGGAGAGTTCTTGACAGACCTCAGAACTCTGGCTATGGGCAGCAGGCAGGAGGTATTGTCTCCCTCATGCTGGCCAGTGAGGTTAGCCCAGCACAGATGAGAGATGCTTATGACTCTCTAAGCGCATCTTCTCGCCTCTGCCCCCAGTTAGTGGAGGCTTCAGAGGCACTGCAGTTCTGGCCACCATTCAGTGAGCAGAACCACATCACCATGGCTGGTTCAGTGTGGGCTTTGGCAAGTATTTCAGTAAATATGCAGAACTGTACATGGTGTTCAGAAGTCTTGAGAATGCCCATCGGGAGAAATATCAGGTTGGGGATTTCTTGGCACACACGCAGGTGTAAGATAAATGAGTCCAAACGTGACATTCAAGTCAATACTTTGTGCAGCCTGACTTGAAAACTTGCCGTGTACCTTCAGGCCGGTGGTGCCTGGTGGTTCCAGGAAGCCAGCTGCAGCATGGCTTGGCAGGCTCACTGGGGATCCTGATGCTTGCCCAGCTTTTATTTCTGTAAAATGGGCATGGCAGCATCTACAGCAGCAGAAGCTGGCAGGTGAGTGCTCTTAGTTCTAGGGAAGAAAGAGGCTGGATCCTCATGCAATATAGAGGTGGGACTAGCATTTTTGTATAGTGTGAGCAAGGATATGTAATTAAGAAGTAGCAGAGACCAGGCTGTATCCCAAAGCTCTGTGTGTTCTCGGAGCAGTGGAAGGGGATGGGAGCCACAGGCTAAGAACATTCCCTAGACAGAATCTGTGGGGTTCCCCGGGCAGCGCAGTGGAGTGAGAAGTGACAGTGTGGAAGTTGTATGGAGGCTCCCCCTGAGATGACCTCATCTGGATGTCAGGGAAACCTGATCATGGCAGTGCGAAGCTTGTATTGGTTAACTTTCCCATGTGACAAAATATCTGACAAAAATAAGGAAGGAAAGGCTTATTTTGGCTCACAGTTTGAGAATATAGTCCGCCATAGCAGAGAAGTCACTGTAGTCAGGAAGCAGCAGGAGATGCTGTGTCTGCTCACTTCCTCTTTTTTATTCAGTCCCATGGAATGATGCTGCCCACTCTAGAGTGTTCTTCTCACCTCCATTAACCCAATCTAGAGGCTCTTCAGACCTCCCCTCGCCTCTCATCCCTTCCCTTCCCTTCCCTTCCCTTCCCTTCCCTTCCCTTCCCTTCCCTTCCCTTCCCTTCCCTTCCCCTTCCATTCCTTTTTTTTTTTTTTTTTTAAAGATGACTCAGGTAGCCCAGGCTAACCTTGAATGCCGTGTAGAGAATAACCTTGCACTCCAGATCCTTCTGCCTCAGCCTAAATGCTGCCGTCGCAGAGCACCCCACACCCATACTCTCCTTTCATCTTTAGCTAAGCCATGTGTGTTCCTTCTCTCTCAGTATCCTGTGGAAATCAGAAAGTATGAGTATGACCCAAACTTCGCCATCCGTGGACTCCATTACGACGTCCAGCGGGTGAGTTTGATCTATTTTTCTGTAGTTTTATGGTGTTTGGAAAACAAGCGCTGCTTAATAAAACTCCTGGCGTTTCCCTCGGTAAATGGCTTAGAGCGAAGTTCTTTGGTAGAGCCCTTTGGAAGAGGCGTTAGGAAGGCCTGCACCCCAAGCACTGTTTCCAGGGCCAGTTAATGCTTAGTCGTGTGTGTACGGGAGGAGGAGCCAGCTGCCATGCTTTTTCTCTTTTGCTTCTGTGCCATGTTTTTTGAAGGGTACCCAGTTAATGAGCAAGACTTTTGGAAATCGTGCATCTCGTTAGGGAAGCATATACTGACAGGACTTATAATGACCTTTGGATACACCTTCGTCATGTATGCAAATGCTTATTCACGTGTGTGGACATGTTTATGTTTTCAAAGGCAGTGTTGATGAAGATTGATGCTTTTCATTACATCCAGATGGGAACCGTCTACAGGTAAGAGCAAGCGCTGCTTCATTCACAGGTAGAACCCAGGGGTCAGCTGACCAGGGATGAGGGAGTAGCTGTGTGTGGATCAAGGTCTACAGCCCAGTGTGGCAGGCGATGGTGGGCATGTGTGCCCTCAGGTCATGGGGAGCCATTGGGAGGAGGAGCATTTTCTGGAGGCTGGTTGGGATGCTGAGAGAGGGTCTTGAGGGGAGGCTTAGAGAGGCTGGGCTGCTGGATATTAAGACTCTTTTTCTTCTTTGTTAGAATTCATAGAGGTACTTTGTTTAGATAGCAATCTCTGACTTAAAATGAAGAGTTTTGGCTGTTGACATTTTCTTATTTGGGAGGGTTTCAGGAGAGATGTCTGTATGTACTTAGTTCGTGGCGTACACTTTGAAAGAAGCATACATGCTATAGTTTAGATTCTTGTCCTCCTCTCTGACTTGGTGTTCTCAAGCAGCCCTAGCTTGCATCCCCCTGCTGCAGATCTGGAGAGGATAGGAGCTTCCTGTCATTCACACAGCTGGGGCCTGGTCTTGAACAGCCAAGTGATGGGAGGGGATGAGCTGGTGAACGCAGCACCAGGCCCTTGCTTTGCATTTCCCTCTGTACTGCTTGGCCTGTCTCATGCTCCTCTTCTCCCTCTCCTTGGCTTCTAGAAATCCCGCCATTTCTGCCCCCATCTATAGCTCACTATAGTATTTCCTGTTTCGCCCTCCCAGCCTGAGGTGGCCCTGTTCCTTCCTTGCTCCATACCAGGAGTTTTGTTTGTTTGTTTGTCCACCCCCTCCCCTCCTCTTGTTCCTTTTGCTTATGTGTAAATGTCCATTGTGTTAAGGATCGGGCGTAGGCCTCAGCAGGAGCAGTCGGATGAGAGGCTTAAGAAGAAAGGGCATTCACGTGTAAGTTCTAGCAAATTCTCTGCCACCAGAGCTGAGTGAGCCTCCAGAGTGCAGTGCCACGTGCCTGCCTCTGGGGTCATACTCACTTCCTCATGTGAACCCCAGCTCTGCTGCCTCCACATCGCCTGGCTTGGCAGGTTCTTGATGTTCTGGAAGCCTTGATTTCTCTGTGAAATGGCCATCTCTAGTGTCTGCCCTGGCAGCTGGTTGGGAAGTGCAGGTGTGTTTGGAGTGCAGCAGGATAGGCAGGCAAAGGTGCCACTTCTCATTCCCCTCAGAACTTGTTGAGATGGAACAGCGGAAAGCAAGCAGCGGTCCCAGGCTTGCTCAGTTTGAGATCTGCTGTGGGTTACACCCCTGGGATTGTGTTTCAGCCACAGCAGTGGCTTCTGAAGGACAAGGCTAGGTCTGTGTGTGGGGTGAGGCCCAGCCATCTCCTCATTGGATCCCCTCATGGTTTTGCTTGCTTTCTTGTATGGTTCTGTAGATGGCAGCTTTGCCAGAGCTGTTCCCCGAGGTCAGTCTGGGCTGATCTGGTTTGTTAGCAAGGTCTTATCTGATTGCTGGAGCACATTGTTCTTTTGTTTAAAAGGCCAGTAGTTGTAACAAGTCAGGCAAAATGTCAGTGAATGCAGTCAGGTGCTTTTAAACCTAATATGGGGAGTGGAGATTGGAGGACAGAAGATGAGATGGTAATTCTTTCAGCATCATATATCAGAGCACAAACTACATTGTGTGTGTGCATCTTACTATCAGGTTGCTCTGTTCCTAATCAGCCTGTTGGAACTTCTGCTAATTGACTTGTCCCTACGGAAGGCAGCAAGGCCCTCCCCAGCTTCCTAATTACTGGTTCTGTTTCTCAAGTGCTCACCCCTGGAGGAGGGCGGAAAAGCAGCCCTGTGGGAGGGGCAGCTTCAGTGAGCACGAGTACCTGCTCCTTGTGCTGCTGGTGTCAGGGGCCAGGGTGACAGAATTCACCTTTCCCCTGGGTTTGCAGGAGCTGGACTAATTTGCAAGCTCCAGGGGCAGGGAGAGGGTGGGTGTGCACAGGTGGGGGCTGGCTCTCGGTGGCACAGCACTCCTCACTGAGCTTCCTGCTTCGGGTCACGGGTTGTTTAAGGCACTCAGCCGTGTCCACCTCAGCACTTAATGTAGGAGGCAGGCTGAAGGACAGACGAACGTGTCAGAGACAGAAGCAACCTTCTCTGCTCAGATGTGTGAAAGATTTCACTCTGCAGCAAGTCTTTGGGAAGCCTTGCATGAATCACGGCGGGTTGGGAGCCGCAGAGGCTGGACTTAACCCCGACACACTGCTCTCTACTTTGCTAACTTTGAGGAAGGACACTGACTCCTAGGACAGTTGGCAAGCTGTTGGCACCCAGGTGAAATCCCGCTTGGCATGTCAGGGTGTCACGTCGGGTTAGCTGTCGCTGTGAATCTGCTTGCTATTGCTGACAGAGGCCTAACAGTAACATCCCGCCTGCCGGCTGTAGCTTCTGCTATGGCTTACTTTGCCTCACAGCTGTTAATCCCAACGGCCAAGAGCAAGACCACTACCGCAGTTTTTGAGCAAGCTTTAATTAAATATTGGCCAGGACGATGGACTCTGGCCAGGACCATTCTGGGGCTCCCGGAAAAGTAACATCTGGTAGAGGCTCATAAAGGCAGACCCCATGAGGCTACCTTCATCCAGTCAGGGGCAAGCGTACATCCTGACACACTTCCTGCCCAGGTATCTCCCGCCTACACGTGGTCTGCACATCCTGTGCAGCATTGTTTACGGAACCAAAACCCTGTGGCTTGTTATCCTACATGAACGACAGCCTCCAGGATTTCAGGAAGTATCCGTCCTTGGCCAAGCGCGCTCACAGGTTAGAAGCATTTTTGTTTGGTAGATCTCTTAGGCACCGAAATGAAAGCTTTAAAACTTTAGCTCTCACGGTGGTGACAACAGGTTTCCTGCCATAGTGGAGAAACCCCACTTGGTAGACGAGTCCAGAAGCCATTCTTTCTAGCTGAGCGTTGTGACAGCACCATCTGCGTTTTTTTCAGAGGCCTCAGTGTTGTTCCTGACGAAGAAGTCATCGACATGTACGAGGGATCCCACGTGCCCTTGGAGCAGATGAGTGACTTTTATGGGAAGGTAAGGAGAGCCACTGGTTCATTTAAAGCAGATGTCTTTCTCCTTCGTTTGGTGGTTTTGTGTCTGGGAAAATAACTTAGGGAGGAAGCAGACTTACCTTGGGTTCTGGTTTCAGAGGTCATGGCTCTGATGTTTCCAGGTCTGTGGTGGGACGCAGTGAGAGGGAGAAAGGGTTTGGGGGCTGAGATACATCTGCTTCATACGGCTGGGAGCTGGGAGTTAGTCAAGAGATTAATCTACTGATGAAGTTATTATCCAGTCACTTCTCAGTAGCACCAGCTGGTAAGAGCCAAGCCTTGAACACATGCCTTTTGGGGAGAGGCACTTGTAGTTAAAGAAACTTAACTATTGGGCTTGCCTGCTGTGTGTGATGGATGATGAATCCTGAGATTGGGTCTGTATAGATCCTTGAGATTATAGTGCTGAAGAGTCACTGTTGGCTCTTGGTGATTCCCTGTTGTTAGAGGTTTTTTTTTTTCCCTGTTGTTAGAGGTTTTTTTTTTTTTTTTTTTTTTTAAGGTCAAGCAGAGATGGAAAAGTAGCCTGGGGTTTGAGAGCCCAGGAACCACATAGCTCTGACAAGAAGGTGCCCTGGCAGTTGGGAGCCCAGGGACCATACAGCTCTCACACCTCTGAGGCAGGGAAAGCTTCCCCAGCGACCTGGAGTGTTATAATGTAACAACTCCTCTCTGCTCAGCTCTAGCTTGGCTCTGCTCCACTCTGAGGGGAGAAGCTTCCCCAGTGTTTCAGCTCTGAAGGGAAATACCTGCAGCTGAGCTGCTGAGGTGTTCTTCATGCCTCTTCTCTCCATGGTTGCCTCCACTTGAGAGGAAGGCAGCAACTGAAGTCGTGCCCGCTTCCTACTCTGAGCAGAGTCAGGAAGGCTGCTCTTTATATAGCGTCACTGAGGGGGTAGAGCCTCCCAGGTGCCTATGATTGGTGGGTTTTTTTTTTTTTTTTGCCCTTGTTTGGCTAGTGTGGAGAGGGTTGAGTGGTCCAGCTTAGGGCCATGTGTGTTAGCTGGGGCTGCTTCTGTGCTGCTCTGCCAGGTTGGGGGACCCCACAGACAGCTGGGCATGGATCCCTTATAGTCCCAGGGAGGAGCTTTCCTATGGGGGTGTCTCAAGTCCCAGAGCTCCCTGGCCTTGCAGAGCCAGAAAGGGGAAATATGCTGGTGGTCCCTGGCACCATTTGGGGCTCATGGCGGGCACAAGAGGTGGTGGCCAGGTCCCTGGGGTCCCCAGCAGAGTGGTGAGGGAGGCAAGCAGTAGCCCCGAATGGCAGCAGGCAGCAGGAAGGGGTAGGCTTGCTGGGAAAAGTCAGATTTGCTCCTTGGCAGAAACACAGATAGCTGTGAGGTACCATTTTGGGCTGGGAGCAGGCAGCCAGCAGCCCAGTCCTCAACTCAGTCAACCTGCTGCCTTCAGGGCCCACCATGAAGTAGCCCATGGCCAGCTGAGGCAGCTTGACTGCTCTGCTCTTGGAGGAGGCTTGAGCGTGGCAAGGGAGAGGGACTGAAGCGGAACTCCCTTCACATGGAGGGGTCCGCAGAGCCCAAACTGTGGATGCTGAGGGGCATAGGGCCCAGGTCCCCTCAGTAAGAATAGAGGGGCATTTCAGGGGCCGAGCTCTTCGCAGATGCTGGAGCCTCAGTTGTGGGCTCCACAGAAGCTGAAGTCCCGGGCTACAGACTCAGCACACTGCTGCAGAGCCCTACATCTGTCATCCTTTCTCTCTGGTGACATTTGCCGCCATACTCCTGCAGGCGTGGCCCTTTTGGTCTAAGTCACTAGGGACTGTCAGAGGAGCAGCTGTGGCTGTCCTGAGATGGGCTGAAGCATTCTAAGACTGAGGTCTACTCAGCTGCCTTTGCCTGGGCATGAACCCAGCTTTTCTGACCTCTGTGACCTCCTGAGAGGGAGTGGGGAGTACCCCAGCACATGGGAAAGAGGGAAGGACAGGAGGGAGGGAGTCTAGTTCTTTGGCCACATATACCTACTAAGCATCGAGGCTTAGGAACAAGGGAGCCTATTACTATCTCATTGTTAGAAGGTCTCACTGTGCAGAGGGATTCCTGGAAACCCATGGCTTCCTGGCGGCCTCCTGCTACTCCACCTTGTGAGGTGAGGTCCGCTGAAGCCTGCCTTCCCTCTGCAGAGTTCTCACGGAAACACCATGAAGCAATTCATGGATATCTTCTCGCTGCCTGAGATGACCCTGCTCTCCTGTGTGAACGAGCACTTCCTGAAGAACAACATCGACTACGAGCCCGTCCACTTGTACAAAGATGTCAAGGTGAGAGAGCAGAGGGCAGGGCGAGTTCAGGGCTGTGGTCTGTGGCTTCCCAGAGAAGGCCAGCTGCTGTCCAAGTGGGGTTTTGAGCAGTCCTGCTCTGGGGTTGTCTCTGCGATTAACTGTGGAAATCATAAAGAGGTAAAACTGTCTCAGAATAGTTGGGGCAGTGCACTTTATCACAGATGGTGTCCATTGTGACCTCCACTGCTAGTCCTGTGACAGTACTGCCCCTCTTCCTCTGAGCCTACCCGTAAGGAGGATATCTCTTCTTCACACAGGAGCAGTCACTGTCCGTGCCCATGCTGTCAGCTGCGAAGCTGACGTCATCCAGAGGGAGCGCTTTTTACTGCCTCAATGCCCCTAATTGCACAAATACTGCCTTTCAAATGCCAGACCATAATTGCACACCTTTATGGGATACAGTGTGCGTTGGTATACGCTGTACCCCATGAAGATGCCCAGGGGTGAGGATGGAGAGTGGGGAGAGACTGGTTAATAGGGCACCTTTTCTTATATTCACAAAGGCCCTACATGACTCACTGTGGCCTGCAAAAGCCATGTCTGAATCCCAGTGGAGGGGTACAGACAGATACAAATCCAAAGATGCGTATGTACACGTTCTATAAGTTTGTGTATTTTTAGTTCATGTTCATGGTCACATATTTATAGAAATATATGTATTAAGTTACATGAACTTTTTCAGTACTAAAAATATGTTCAGATATTATTTATTTGATAGATAATCACAGAGTATGTCTTAGGGTTTTATTGCTGTGAAGAGACACCATAACCACAGCAAGTCTTATAAAGGAAAACATTTAACTGGGGCTGGCTTACAGTTCAGAGGTTTAGTCCATTACTGTCATGGCGGGAAGCACGGTGGCACGCAGGTAGACAAGGTTCTGGAGATAGAGCGGAGAGTTCTATATCTGGATCAATAGACAGCAAGAGAGAGTGAGCCATTGGGTCTGGCTTTAGCTTCTGAAACCTCAAAGCCCACCCCTAGTGACACACTTCCTCCAACAAGGCCACACCTCCTAATAGTGCCACTCCCTGTGAGCCTATGGGAGGCCATTTTCATTCAAACCATCACAGAGAACTTACATTTTTGTAATATAATTTAGTTCTATTTAAAATGTTTATTTGTTTTTTATTTGTACTTTAGTTTCTTAGTAAATGAACATTTACTACCTACCTATCAAGATTATTAGGTTTAAATAACATAACATATGTAAAACAGTATAACTTGCACTTAGTAATGTTTCAAACAATGTTAATTTCATGGAAATGTGATTTTAAAAATATTTTATTTAATTTTATTTTAAGTACATTGGTATTTTGTTTGCATGTCTGTGTGAGTGTGTCAGATCCCCTGGAACTGGAGTTACAGACAGTTGTAAGCTGCCATGTGGGTACTGGGAATTGAACCTAGGTCCTCTGGAAGAGCAACCAGTGCTCTTAACCACCGAATCATCTCTCCAGCCTCTAGAAATGTGATTGAAAAAAAAAAAAATGTGTGCTTGTATATGTGTGTGTGTGTGTGTGTGTGTACATAGATATACATGTATATATGTGTGTGTATACATATATATACATGTATATATGTGTGTGTGTGTACATAGATATACATGTATGTATGTGTGTGTGTGTGTGTACATAGATATACATGTATATATGTGCGTGTATATGTGTGTGTGTGTGTACATAGATATACATGTATATATGTGCGTGTATATGTGTGTGTGTGTGTACATAGATATACATGTATGTATGTATATGTATGTTTGAAACAATGATTGCATTTCATTTATCTATTATGTGTTCTTATAGCCACATTTTTTTTCTTTTTTTTGAGACAGGGTCTCACTATGTAACCCTGGCTGGCTGGTCTGGAACTTGATATGTAGGCCATAGCCTTGAGCCCACAGAGACCTGCCCCTGCATCCTGAGTGTTGGGATTGTAGGCTTGTGCCACGGTACCTGCCATAGCCACAATTTTCTTTTAATTGAAAAATTTTTTCATACGGTATATTCTGATCATAATTTCCCCTCCCCCAACTTCTCCTGTGTCCTTCCCACCTCCCCACTCACCCAACTCCTCCTTTTTTCCCCTCTCTTTAGAGGCAAACAAACAAGAACAACAACAATACAGGATAAAAAATAAAAACAAAGAAAAAAATGCAAGAAACACACACAACTGGAATCCATAAGAACAAGATCAGAAACGATAATTTACAGATAAAAGACCAGTGAGACAAAAAATGCTCAAACCATATGAGGCAAAAAGTCTACAATAATACCATTGAGCTCATTTACGTTGGCCCTCCACTTCTGGGCATGAGGCCTATCGTTAAGTGTGGATTATATACCCAGCGAGGCTCCATTGGAGAAAACTAGCTAAAGTTTTTATATATTTCAAAGATACATATCTCTATACCAAAATATTTCTATTGTACATTCATGGCCAGCATGAATTTTTGTTCTTTCGTTTTTTTGGGACAGTCTCTCTATGTAGCCTGGCTGTCCTGGAACTTGGTATGTGGAGCAGGTTGGCCTCGAATTTACAGTAATCTGCTTCTGCCTCCATAGTGTGAGGATTAAAGGTGTACGCCATCATCCCTAGCTTCAAAAATGTGTGTGTGTGTGTGTGTGTGTTGGGTGTTTTGTCTACACGTATGTCTGTGCACCGTGTGTGTGCCTGGCGCCCCAGTCTGTTGTGAGCCATGGCATGAGTGTTAGGAATTAAACCCAGGCCTTCTGGATGAGCGGCCAGTGCTCTTAATCCAGTGAGCCCCATCTTTTTAGTTCCCACTTCCAACGTAACTCTGACTGTCCTGATTCCTGGGTTTTAGAGTTGAAGGATGGATTGTTGTATCTCAACATCACTTTGATAAAAACTGGGCCAAGTATAAATATTTAGTTTTAAATTCTCCTTTTACTTGAGACTCATTTGTAACAGAGGAGAAATGTTTATGTGAAGTTCAGTTTTTACCACGCGGTTACTGCCACTGCCAGCGAGTGCTTATGCGGAGCTGGTGATATTCTAGTGTTTCATATCAGCTCCCTAAGTCTTTGCACTGGTGCCTGGAGGTAAGGACTACTGTTATCATCACCCCTGTCTAAAGACCCTGAGGCACAGAGAGCTTGTCCAGGGTCACGCAGCTAGTAAGTAAAAGAGCCAAGATTTTTTAATCCAGGGAGTTTAGCTTGCATTTAGCCTTTGCCTTCTGTGCTTGTGTAAAATCAAAACAAGCTTATGCTGAAGGTAGTTGAGATTAAGGTTATAGCCCAGAATGGCCTACTCTTGACAGTAGTCCACCAACCGTGTAAGACTTAGGCCCCTGCTACTGGTATCAGAAGTTTCCATAAAACCCCCCCCCCCCCAGGAGTCTAAAAAGGGCCTGCTACACAGCCCCAAATCCCTCAATTAGAACTCTGCAGGGACACCTAGCAAGCATCATGCTGGCACAGTCCTGAGCATACAGTAGACTTTCTGTCTCCCCTCTCCTGTATCTGCCGACTGGACCCGTTGCTGCCTGGTGACAGTGACTTGGAGAGTTTCTTGCCCTGTTGGTAGCATCCAGAGAGGAGGTGTCTCTGTCCTGCCTTTGCCTCACAGAATTGTTTGCTTCTAGGCATGGGAAGGAAGGGCACGCGATGCAGGGCAGGGAGTCCCTGCAGGTTGTCTGCTATGAGTTTATCATCCTGCGTGTAACTACTGTTTGTCATGTGGGACTTCATTCAGAATCACACAGATGGCCCTGTAAAATGAGGCTTTTGGGGCTGGAGAGATGGCTCAGCAGTTAAGAGCACTGGCTGCTCTTCCAGAGGACCCGAGTTCAATTCCCAGCACCCACATGGCAGCTTATAACTGTAACTCCTGTTCCAGGGGATCTGACACCCACACACAGACATACATGCAGGCAAAACACCAACATACATAAAATAAAAATAAACAAAATGTTAAAAAATAAAATCAGGGTTTTGAAAATCACTATGGAAACAGGCTTTTCCTACAGGGCCACCTAGGCTAAATGGGCTAGTGTTGAGATGTTTGGAACTTGGACTGCAGACTTCTAAGACAGAAGTGAACACCGATGCTATGTCCCTGGGACTAACTGCAGCTCTCTCAGTTCCTTTTTCACTGATGACAAATCTGCTTTTTGACAGGACTCCATAAGGGATGTCCACATCAAAGGAATAATGTACCGGGCAATTGAAGCGGATATTGGTATGTACTCTGCGGCATTTGCTGTGCTGCCGTGTGGGCTGAGCGGGGACCGCAGGTGTCCGTTGAGTATTGTTCGCGGACCTGATCCTGGCAGCGTAATTGTTAATTCTCTGTTCTGAACATTGGCGTCTGTCCGTCTAATTCAAAGAGAGGCGATGGGAGCCGCACCGTAATCTCCATTCAGCAGCGTGTGTGGTCTTTGTTCCCAACGCCCTGGGCACTCACTCGCTCCCCTGAATCAACCTTGCTTGAGACTTCAGTGTCCCCACTGTGCCTAGGACACTGCTTCACCCAGTGGCCCGTCTCCTAAGTGCCTGATGTCATCCTGACTGTGTGAACTTGTCTTGCGCTCTTAGAAAAGTACATCTGCTACGCAGAACAGACCCGTGCGGTGTTGGCTAAACTGGCTGCCCATGGCAAGAAGATGTTCCTCATTACCAACAGCCCCAGCAGCTTTGTGTAAGTCCTCTCTTCCCTCGCTCGTGGGTCAGATGTCATGCGTCTTAACGGTTGGGAAGAAATAGTTTGCAAGAAGATAAAAAAGTTCGTCCCTTTGATGTCAGCTCACCTGGCTGCCTTGTTCCAGAGATAAAGGGATGCGGTATATCGTGGGGAAGGACTGGCGGGACCTGTTCGACGTGGTCATAGTTCAGGCTGAGAAGCCAAACTTCTTCAATGACAAGCGGAGGTGAGGGCCCGTCTGCTATGGGTCTTGATTTTATTCTGTGAATACAGGGATGGCATGCTTTAGTGAAATGCAGTCTCAGAATCATAAGCATGTGGGAGGGGAGAAGTTGGGGTCAGTACCAGAGTGTTAAAGTGTCTTTTTACCTGGGGACTGGAGACCCACATTGTTAAGGATTTTTTTTTTTTTTTTTTGGTTTTTTTGAGACAGGGTTTCTCTGTTGTAACTCTGGCTGTCCTGGAATTCACTCTGTAGACCAGGCTGACCTTGAAGTCACAGAGATCCTCCTGCCTTTGCCTCCCAAGTGCTGGGATTTGTTGAAGATTCTTTTTTTTTTCCCTTTTAAATATTTATTTATTTATTTATTTATTTATTTATTTATTTATTTATTTATTTATTAATTATGTGCTTTGGTGTCTTGCTTGCATGTGTGTCTGTGTGAGGGTGTCAAACCCCCTGGAACTGGAATTACAGACAGTTGTAAGCTTCCATATGGGTGCTGGGAATTGGACCTGGGTCCTTTGGAAGAACAGACAGTACTTTTAACCACTGAGCCATCTCTCCAGCCCCATTGTAGGGGATTCTTATGATAGCATCCTAAGAATGACTTCTGTCTGTCTAATGGCCTAGTTTGGGGAGGTTTTTCTTGGACCTTCCCTGGTTTGTAGCAGTCTCTCTTCTGTGGGTCACTTCAAAGACCCTAGTGTAGAATCTGAAGTTAGCTCAGCGTGTGTACCATTCCTTTTGGGATGCTAAGTTCCAGTGTTGCAGGAGTCCCAGCGACTCCTGGAAGGAGAGGCAAGCCGAAGAACTGCATAGAGAACGAGAATGCAGGCCAGAGTCTTCAGTGTAGTCTGAAGCCACATGCTCGCCACGCTGCTTCTAGCACCCTTGCACAGTTCTTAGATCCCTGTGAAAGCTGGGCTCCCCTGCCCCCATTCTCTTCTGACTTGTTCTTCCCCAGTGGAGGGGGTGGGGCCTAGGCTCTTCCTGGGAGGAACTCTCAGCACAGCACTGGTTGTCCGCAATAATAGCTGAGACATTCCCATTCCTTCTGTTATTTATAAAAGCTCAGCAGTTGAGGATGACTTGTTAATTCAGAATATCCATGTGAGGAAATGTTAAAGCAGCCACGAAAATGATGAATTTGGCGAGTAAAAGCAGCCAGCGTGCCTTATTGCTAATGTGTTTAAGAATGTGACATCACACGAGATGTTGCTGACAGGATTAAAAGAAGAGAGATATAAATAAAAGTGTGCAAAGCGATCTGCACGTTCCTCATAAAAGAGAAAGTGTGTTTTGATACTACAGTGAGTTTCTGTTTCTGTGGGGCCAGCCCCCCTCCCAGTCCCATCATGGGTACTCCCCTGCCTCCACCTGCCATCTGACTCATGGCGGCAGAGTCCGTACCCCCCCCCCCCCTTAGCATTCTCACGTGGCAGTGTTCCTGCTGGCTCCCTTGTGAAGCAGATGCCCTCTGCACTGCCAGATGTCCCAGGGAAACCTGACTGAAGGGCTTGTGCTTGCCAACCAAGGGTGGTTTACTGTGCTGGGGTCTGCATAGTGTGGGATGGAGTGACCTGGGCTGGGGATGCAGTGAGGTTTGGGGTTCAAGAGCTACTTCCTGTTCTCGATGAGGCTCTGTTTAGTATTCTGTGGAGGGGACGGCCTTTACTTTTACCATGCGTTCTAGTAATGTTTCTTTTTCTGTTGTTAGGCCTTTCCGAAAGGTGAACGAGAAAGGTGTCTTACTCTGGGATAAAATCCACAAGCTACAGAAAGGCCAGATTTACAAGCAGGTATCTGTCTTCACCATTGTTTTGCTTTGTTTTGTAATCAGCAGTCACGGGGCTGTGGATGCTGAGAGTGTCTGGGTACTTGGCATGGTCAGATCCCTTGATTGACTGCTTATAATTAGGCGGTAAAACTTAGGCCAAAGTCAATGTATTTTCAGTATGCTGGTATTTGAATGAACTCAAAGTTGACCATTTTTAAAAATAACACTTGAAGCATTACCCTCTGTAAAGTGTATGTCAGTAGTGAACCTTGGAGATTTCTCTGAGGAGAGTTAACCTTGGCCTATTATTCACCAAACATATTCCCTACTGAGAAACATTTCATGTGCAGTTTTAAACATTTCAGCATCAGGAGTTTGAGCCATGGCTGGTCCTTTTTATATGATTAGAGTTGTTTTCTTTCCTGAACATTCTTGTTTGGGTATGCAATAGCAATGGGTGCATTCTTTAGGTCTTAAAAAATTAGTTTTAATTAGCCATTTTACTTCTAACAAGTTAGGAGATTGAGATGTGGCTAACTCAGCTTACTGTAAGGGTGTCTATGAAACAGGTAACGTTGTGAATGTTCACTGTCCGGGCTCTGGCAACAGAAATCAACAGACGTAATCACAATAAAATTAGTAGTCATCCATATGGAATGACGGTCTCCGCATGTTTGCTTAGTCTAAAGGTAATTGCTAGTGTAGATGGTAATTTACACTAGACCCAGAGGACCGTACCCCAGAGGTCCGGGAAGTGCTGAATAAAGGCCATTCCCCATACAGACACAGTACTAGGGATTGAATCCAGGGCCCTGTGCATAAAGAAGTTTATATAATCCGAATGTTGTTGTTGTTGTTGAGATAGTCTCAGTGTGTACTACTGGCTAGCCTGGAATGTGTAGATCAGGCTAGCCTTGAACTCACAGAGATCTGCCTGACTTTGTCTCCTGAGTGCTGGGACTAAAGTCCGCGTACCATCATGCCTAACTGAAAATTTTTTCAGAGTACATTTGGCATCAAACAAAGGCTTGAAAAATTTCCATGAGTGTGTTTTAGTTCTATGCTTTGATATTTAAAATAAATCCTAAGCATTAAAGGCAATTTTTGCAAGTTTTAAAGCACGAGGTATGTCGACCATGGGCCACTGGGTTCCTGACCTATAATGATCTACGTCCCTCTTTGACTACAGGGCAATTTGTATGAATTTCTGAAGCTCACTGGATGGAGAGGATCCAGAGTGCTGTATTTTGGTGACCACATATACAGTGACCTGGCGGTGAGGAGTCTTCCCTCGGTGGGGGTGGCTTTGCACACTCCACCTACAAGGGACTCTCTTTCCTGTTAGATGATCTTTATGCTTCCCTTAGAAACTAGGAGTGGGTCACAGTTTTGAACGTCTCACTGTTACAAAGCAGGAAAGATCAGAATTGTGAAAAGACAGCTTTTTTTTCCCTCTTTGAAATGATGGAAATTAGAAGTGTACTCAAAGATTTAATCAGAAAACTCCTTCTATTTAAAGTACTATGATAAGCACTAAGTGCCAGGAATCCTTTCTTTCCCTTTTTTCAATATGTCAAAAACTTCAAGAGTGCACACAGGCCACTGGCCTCTTTCTAGTCAATCACTTCTGAAGAGCAGAAGCTGGCTTTGCCAGGGGCTGAGGGGGCATTGCATAGTCCTTGGGATGGTCATTTTCTTGAACAAAAGTGGTATGTTGGCCTGTTGTGAACTCAAGAGTTGTGATGTGTGGAGTAAAAATGCAGTCAGGTGTGTTTGCATCATCTGCTCATTTCTCAGGCTCGAGGTTCTGTGGCTCCCCATAACCTAGAGGGTCCGATAGGTCTGGGAGAGCTGCAGTATTGAATAAAGGGCGTTCTCCGCACAGGCCAGTACTAGGGATTGAGCCAGGGCCCTGTGCATGCTAAACAAGTGCTCTGCTGCTCTTCCCCGTCCCGTCCTTGTGCTTTTCAGACTGCAAGCTGTCCTGAGAATCTCGGTCAGTGCTGACAGTTGGGGTGCTAGCATTCCAGGGGCCCCCCGCTCAGCTTGAATGAGGGCCATTTAGAGTATTTGGTTTGAGCCTTTCCCTGTCCCTGACGTCAGTGTTTTTTCCACAGGCCATGGTTAGTGGTTCCATACCACTGCCACCCCAAGGCCCACCCCCATCTCTAAAACAGCTGTGAGTCACAGCCATTATTTCTAGAGCAGAAACTTTTTTCTGGGTGAAATGGTCAAAGCCTTGGGCCAAATTGGTTTTAATTAAGTGTAATTCATTGCATTCAACTTGGTTAATAACTAGCCATTACAATTAAAAAGTGGTTGAGTGACTACCTCCCTTGTCAGGGAACCGGAACACAGGGTTTAGTTCTGAAGAGACTGATGTTAACATCCTGTGGCCTTCGTACTCAGGATCTGACACTGAAGCATGGCTGGCGCACTGGAGCGATCATCCCCGAGCTGCGGTCCGAGCTGAGAATCATGAACACGGAGCAGTACATTCAGACCATGACCTGGCTGCAGACCTTGACTGGGCTCTTGGAGCAGATGCAGGTTGGGGTGTTGTTTTGTTTTCTCCCCTCATTTCTTTTTCCTTTAATCCTCAAGATAGTCACTGATCAAAATGATGTCCTGTGTTTCCTGTGTGATTATGAAGTATAAAGATTAAGTTGTCCTCAGCGGACTGTAGAGTTGCTAGTGGTTATTTTGTCCTTTCCCCTTACCAGAAAACCATTTGGAGAGCCTTTCCGGGGTCTTAAAGGCAGGTGCTATTCGCTGTTCCTTTTTTGGTAAAAATCTGCCCATTAGTCCCCACTTGGTTATGCTCGGTCACTCTCCCTGCCTTTAGATTACCATGGGACTTCCCTACACTGGCCTCAGTTTCCTCATCTGTAAAATGGAGGGTCTTTTTGAATGAAAATGCCAATCTAGGCCCCAGAGTCTCAAAGCAAATTGGGATCCCAGGTCAGCCTCCAGTGACACCGTCATTAGCTGCTTTCTGGAGTTCAGTGGCAAGTCATGCAGCCAGCGTGTGCAGTCAGGACAGGATGCCCTCGTTACTCTCATATCCCAGCCAAGGTGCTGCCCTCTGTGTACCTGCTTCTCAGGGCTATTCCACCCCTTCTCACGAGCCACCTATATTCCCCCTTTGTGCAGCTCAGCTGGCCAAGCTGTGAGTGAAGATACTTAGAGGTTAATGGCATAGATGGCCACTCCTTTGGCTGGCATACCTGCAGCCTCTGGTCATGGCCTGCTGCCCACAGCTTCTCCTGCCAAGCTTTGAGGAGAGGCAGGGCTGGCCGTGTCCTCTCTCCCAGGGTATGCATTCCAGTGCATGGGGCCCCGCACGTCCTCCAGGCTGGTTCTGGTAGACTCTCAAGACCTTGGCTCTTGGCTCTTCTGATCAGCGTTTGTTTTGCTTTCTTTACTGTGTGTTCCGTGAGCTAGTTTTCTAAAAATACTGGATGTTAAGTCTGGGCTAATGCAGCTGAGCCTGCGCCTTTGTCACATGGTGGTAGTAGTTATTCCTCATGTACCCACCACTGGGCTGAGGGCTTGCATGGCACATAGCATTCATTAGTCACAGCTGTCCCATGTGGGCAGGGGCAACCTTTTCATTTTAGAACAAGGACCCTGGGTTTTGAGAAGTTAGCAGCATGCCTGAGGACGTGATGATTCAGTGAGGCTCAGCTTTATAGGCCTTGTGATACCTAAGTCTTGGCTCTCCAGCACCACTCTGAAATGCTTGTTGCCTTAGAGGTTATGAGGTGGGGCTAAGCATAGCCTTATTTGTGGGCTCTCTTTCTGTGTTTTTATCTTAACCATAGTTGCCTATGGTTAAGTGGTCCAAAAATACGAAATGGAAAATTTTGAAAATAAACAATTTGTAGGTTTTAAATGTTTACAGTGTACTGTTAAAACTATTGTTTTACTATTAGTTATTAATCTCCTATTTTGGGCCTAATTTATAAATTGATTTTTGTTATAGGCATTTATACATAGGAAAAACAGAATAGATACAGGGTTTGATAGTGTCTATGATTTTATCTACATAGTTAATCAATGCCTTGTGTAATTCATTCGCAGAAATATTTTCAATGCTACCAACAGGTTTTGTTTGTTTTCCCTTCTGACCTATGAAAAATGCTTGATGGCTGAGAGAAGGGTAGCACTGAAAATATTTCTGTGACATACAGAATGAATTAACAAGGCATAGACTAGGGAAGGAGGAAGAGGGAATTAGCATGTATATCTCCACTCTGATTTTATAGGAGAGAAAACCGAGACTGAGAGCTAACGTAACTTTTCCAAATCCAGAGCAGTCTGCAGCATGAAGCCACATAGACATGAACTCTGACTGATTTAAGGTCAGGGCCTTGTGCTCGTTGTTTCCTCTCCAAACTCTGCGGGAAGCCTGAGAGCACAGCTTGCACATGTCCAGAGATACTCTTGGTGCTGGCCTTATACTGGCCGGCTGCTCTCCGGTCTTCACCTGCCGGCTGCATCCCCTTGAGCTCTGATGCACTGACGTGCCCTGTCAGGTGTGGGTACCACATATCAAGGGGTGGGGCTAATCAGTTAAACATATCCCAGTGAGTGCCTTTCCTCACTGCCCTATCCGCACAACCACCGCCCCCATCTGGAAAGTTCCATGTTTTCCCATTGATCTGATGACTTGCCTCTAGAACTTTCCTGTGGTGGTTATTTTCAGAATTTGTAGCCCATTATTAAGAAAGACGTGTCCTGTGAGATTGGGTTTAATTTGAGGAAGAATAGCAGAGTGTCATTTGGAGTTAACTCTGACGAATTAAGCAGAAGAATATAATTTTTGGTTTTAAAAAAGTGACTATAAAGAATAATTCCCTTAGTCATGATGGATGATTAAAGTGGTCGGGACTAATGGTGACAGAGCTGGTGTCTGTAGACCTTTGCAGGGGCCATTCAGGCCACAGATGGACTTGGGGTCGGCAAATTTCTTCGCAGGCCAGATAGTAGAATGTAGCGCGTGTGGGCTGTGGACGGTGTCATAAGCTCTGCTGCTCTCAGTGCAGCCGCGAAGGGTGGGCAAATGGCTGTTGCTGTCCTGGTAAGCCGTGGATGCTGAAATAATAGCTCTCATTTCATCTCCAAGGATGATGAAATTATTCTTTTGTTTTCCAGCCACTTCGTAAGGAACACCCATTGGTCAGCTCACAGCTGATAGTAGGCTGGCCTGCTTACAGTGTCCTGTTTAGACAGGGGTGGGGTGGGGGCAGTGGTGTATTAGCCGACCTGCATTTTGCCCACAAAGAGCCAAGTGAGTGACAGCTATGGGGACAAAGATGGCTGAGTGCCTGTGAGTTTCTGGCTAGTCTTCCCATATTAACCGCTCCCTCTGGAGGACACGCTTTCACTTTAAGTGAAGTAATTAATAATTAAAAGTAATTGTATGATAATTTAATAAATAATAAAGTAATAAGTAATATTGTGTAATAAGTAATTGGCCTAATAACCTAGGCCAAAATATTTTAAACTTTTTTTTGTTGTTGTTTTGAGACAGGGTTTCTCTGTTGTAACTCCGGCTGTCCTCAAACTCACTCTGTAGACCAGGCTGGCCTCGAACTCACAGAGATCCACCTGCCTCTGCCTCCCGAGTGCTGGGATTAAAGGGTGCGCCACCACTGCCTGGCCCAAAATATTTTAAAGTAGATTTCAGTAGATTACTTGAGGCTTGTTTGACAGTGTACCTTGTAGGGGACAGAGCTGGAGAAGGGATAGGACTAAAGAGATAGATTTTTTTTTCAAATAGGGGGACAGGCATGTTTAGATGATGATGACATGGGTACAGGTGGGGAGATTGCTAACACCTAAGTGATGGAGAAAGTCTCATGAGGGTAGGTGGGAGGGAGCCATAGCCAGGCCCAAGAAGAGGCTGTATCTAGACCCACAGAGCTAGGTGTCCCTGCTCTGGGAACGCTGCCTTGCCTTCCTTTGTATTTCTCTTCAATAGCCTGGTCTTGGCCTGTTGGAGACCACTCATCATCCTTGGATGCCCTTTAAATTCAGGGCTGGTGTGATGATTCGGTGGATAAAGGTGCTTGCTGCCAGGTGTGATGTCCTGAGTTCAATTCTGGGAGCCCAGAAGAGAACTGACTCCTGCAAGCTATCCCTGGCCTCTTACCTGCACACGCTGAGACATACGTGCCCGCTCCCCAGTTAGATGAAAATGTAAAATGTAAAAACAAAAACAAAAAACTTAGAAAGAAAATCAGGACAGTAGAATGCAGAGGCAGGTGTCACAGGGGAGTGCACACGCTGTCTGCTCCATCTCTGGTAAAGCTTACCTGAAGAATGTTCCTTGAACTTGGAGATCCCACTTGACTCTTTCCATCTACAGAGCCTGCACTGGGGTTTATCTGGGGGGTAGGAGTAGAGAGGGGAACTTGCACGGCTTCTGGAAGTTACCTTGAAAAGCGATAATGTAGAATAGTTTGGCAGTTCTCAGCCTAGTCACCACTCGGGAGATTCTTCCTCCTGCAAGTGTGGCCCTGATCTACTCACTCTGGGCTGGTGTTAAGTGTACCACAGACACTTGTTTCCTGCAATTCTGGAGACCGGGAAGTCCATGATTGAGGTGCCAGCCGTCAGTGTTGGTAAGGTCTGGCTTTACCTGGTGGTCTCATGGTTAGAAAACCCCGAGGTCTCTTTTATCAGGACGTTGATCTCATTGATAAGAACCTCACAATCCTGAGTTAGTTACCTCGCCAAGGTCAGACCTGTTAATACCGTCACCTTGGAAGTTACTGCTTCTGCTTAGGAAAGTTGGAGGGATGCAAGCACACTACCTCCACTGAGCGCCTTCCTGCTTATGCGAGGTCCCAGGAGCCTAGTTTATAGATTAAGATGGAGTTGCGGCAGAGTCAAGGAAAAATTTTCTCTCAAAGACTGTGGCGTCACATTGTTTACTATGGCTCGTTCCCACAGTGGCTTCCACCTGTTTACCTGTTGCGTCATCAGCACCTGGCACTGTGGACCTGGTACTCAGCGGGTACTGAATGAACACATGCATGCACACCACCCACCCCACACGCACAGATTTTACATGTATGGGAATTCCTTGAGGTGCCCTATGGATTTTATGTCTAAATTCTGTGTTGGGTAATATGTTAAAGGCTGTGGAGATGGCTCAGGAGTGGAGAGCACTGGCTGTTGCAGAGGTCCCAGGTTGCATTCCTGACACCCACATGGCGTCTGTAATTAGAGTCCTGGCGTATCTGATGGGCACTGCATGCATGTGATGCACGGACATACATGGAGGCAAAGTACCCATACAGATAGAAAAATAAAATAAATGTGAATGCTAGTTAAAAACATGCTCAGGGAACTCCCATCAAAACTCACAGTGGTGCTGGCTAAGTGGCCTGGTGCTTCAGAAGAGCAGTTAGGATATTTTCAGTGACGACTGCTTCTCGGGCGGTGTGGACAGATAATCCGCAGGAAATCTAAGTCTTGGGCCCGGTTGGCACAGGTTTTGTCCAGTTGACTCAGTTGAGCTGGGCCGGCGTGACAAACAGGAGGGCTTTGACTCTCATGTGGGAAGCAGGTGGTTTGCTGGGTAGTCTTGTGCTCCGAGTCCTAAGGTTGCCCCATGGTCGTGAACGGAGGCGGCACACGTGTCCCCTGCAGTCTCGTGTGCCTGGACTCTGGCTTCACTGTTGCTGTTCATCAGTGAGATTCTTGGTGAAGTGCCACGCGCTGGCTTGTGGGGAGATGTCTGTCACTTCCTTTTTGCCACTTGCTGGCATTTGACTCATCAGAAAAGCCTTCACATTTAACACCAAGGGATATAAAATCACCTGCGGTCCTGTTGTCTCACGTGAGTTAAAGAACATTTCGGTGCTAATTTCCAGGCTTAGAATCTGTGGGTACCACCACACTCACCATGCCCGCCTCTCAGCCATTGTGTTGGTACTCGTGGGGGAGGGCCAGTAGGGATCATGCAATGTGTATTTATCATGTAATGCATGTGTGTCGTGGGCATGTCACTCATTACATATGTGGATGTGTATGTATTGCGTTTATAAGTAAACTTATTAATAAGTTTTATGTCTTCATAATTTTACATCTTAGTTTGTTAAGCTACGTTCTTCTTAGATTTAGTGGTGTGTGTGTGTGTGTATGTGTGTGTATGTGTGTGTACCACCTCATTTGTGTGAGGTCAGAGGATATCTTGCAGGAGTTGGTTTTCTGTTTCCACCAGGAATAGAACTCAGATCAGCAGGCTTGGTGGCAGGCACCTTTATCTGCCAAGCTGTCTCTCCAGCCCTAAGCTAGGTTTCTAATAATGGACAGCTGAGGCTTTCTGTGTGTATGTCAAGAAGACAGACTTTCACACAAGCACCTGCCTATTAGACTTAGTAGTAAGATTCCTTCAAGAAAAGTCTCCCATTAAGAAATCCTTATTGCTAATGAGTTTCTTTGAAACCAAGCCCTGGAAACTGAAGGCTTATGTCCCCACAGGTCCACAGAGATGCTGAATCGCAGCTGGTTTTGCAGGAGTGGAAAAAGGAGAGGAAGGAGATGAGGTAAGGTGACCTGTTCACCACCTGTGAATGTCCACCCTGCCCTTTGTGACCCTGCACCCTGCTCTGTGCATCCAGGCGACATTGGGGAAACATCCTATTTTGGTTCCCACGTGTGACTATGACTCCTCCTGAGTATCCAGGATCAGTTCTCTGCTGATGGTGACACGTGGCATTTCTTCAAAGCCAGCTGTGATCTCCGTCTGTCCTCTGCCCTTTCTGTCGAAAGCCTTGGGGACTGTGGCTTTTCCTTCTCCTTCCTCCTCCCTGCCTTTACTATCAGCCAGGTTATTGGTAGCTGGCAGCACATGTAGCTGTTGGGACTGTGCTGGAGGAGGGCTCTGAACACACAGGAATCCTCAGGGCTCCTGCAGCTCCGATGTGTTGCTTGTTTGGTGAAGAAAACTTTCCTGTCTTCAGAAGCTTCCTGAGCGTGTCCTTAGGGAACAGTTGTCTATAGAGAGCCTTGGTGACAACTGTGCTTCCTACAGTGGATGCTTTCACTCTCTGTGAGCTGTGTGTGGTCTCCACGTTCTGGCATAGCCTGAGATTTGGAAACTGGTTGTTTCTGGGGTTCTGGTTCCTGAGTAAGGGCAGCCTGACTTGACAAGGGACGTTGAGGGGTTCTGCAGAAGCCAAGACCGTACTGAGTGCCATCCTTTCCTCTTTCCCAGACTGTTGGCTGGCTCAGGCACACTCAGACTTGATTTCTTTTGCTATAAAAATAGCAATATCCTCTGGGATAGAGGAGAGTGGGAAAGGGAGATGATGTGATTTGACTTTAGGACCCCTGTCTCTGAAGGCCTGGAGTCTACAGTGCGTGTGTTACTCACTTCTAGGAACCTAGAGTGGCTCATTAAGGAAGCACTTTGCCTGCCAGTGATTTCCTGTTGGTTTCACGTCTTTAATTTCTCTACATCTTTCTTCTTCTCTCTCTTATTATTTTTGTTTACATTTTAAAGAATGTGCATAGGTGTTTCGCTTGCACGTGTGTCTGTGCACTTCAAGCCTGTGCCCATGGAGGTCAGATCCTTTGGAATGGAGTTATGGACAGTTATGGGCAGCAATGTAGGCGCTGGGAATTGAACCTGGGCCCTCTGTAAGAACAAAGAATGCTCTTAACCACGGAGCCATATATCCAGCCCCTCCCCTCTTCCATCTCTAGATCTTAATGAGACGTCACAGGAAAAGTTTAGATACCTTTGTTGTTCACCTGCGGAGACCCGGCCGGAGTTTTAACAGCTGTGGCTCTTTAGTTGTTACGTCTGTCATGTTCCGATGACAACAGCCAACCGCTACTAGTGAGAGCACACAGACTTTTGCTGTAGTTGTAACTCATTTAACGCCGTTCAAATGGCGTTGATACATTGGCTGGAATATTCTGTGTGTAGGGGATTCTGAGATAAGAATGCACAGAGGTTTGATTGCGGCGGCCTTGCCACCTTGGCTTGGGCTGGCTGGGCGATAGTGGGCGAAACATTTGAAGGTCTGTACGGAAGGTGGTGATTGACATACAATCTATCATTCCTCCGTGAGAAGATTTGAAGGTTTACAATATTTTATTTCTGTACCTTGCTTGCTTTTTGGCCTGGAAACATGGGGAACAATGTCCCAATACTCCCCAAATACGTTTGGAGGCGCATGTGATTCACACTGAAGTAAGTAGTGTTTTACCTAGCATAAATGTGGGGTGTGATGGGGCTATTTTGACAGATGGCTGGACAGACTGTGTTTTGTGGTTTATTTATTTGTTTTCTAAGTCAGGGTCTCATATAGCCCAGGCTGGCTTCCAGATCTTCTGACCTCAGTCCCCCTAGCGCTGAGATTATGAGCATGGGTCCCATATATGGCTCACATGGTATTTTTTTTGTTTTTTGTTATTAATTGGTAATTAGGTCTGCGTTTGGCTAATTTGCTACTTTCCCTCTCCTGTAGCTTTGTTTAAAAGATATTTTTACTTCCTTAGTTAAAAACAAAAAAAAAACCAACAAAAATAAAAACAACACACTAACACCAACAAAACCCTTTAAAACCTTGCTCTGTTGCTTTGTTTTTTCTTCATGACATTCAGAGAAATGACCAAAAGCTTCTTCAATGCCCAGTTTGGGAGCTTGTTCCGCACAGACCAGAACCCGACCTACTTCCTGAGGCGCCTGTCGAGGTTCGCCGACATCTACATGGCGTCTCTGAGCTGCCTCCTGAGCTACGATGTCCACCACACATTCTACCCCAGGAGGACTCCCCTGCAGCATGAGCTCCCTGCATGGTCGGACAGCCCCTCTGCCTTCAAAGCCCCCTTGCTGCAGGAGGCTCAGGCCAAGTAATCCTGCGGCTGCCTGAGGATAAAGCCAGAAGCAGCCATGGCCTAGCAGAGGGCTGAGTGGGCCCGAGAGCTGCTTTCTGAAAGAGTCAGATACGCCTTTTGTAATTTTCCTACCCTTCCGCAATACAGTCCTGTCCAGGTTGAGACGGAAGCCGGCTGCCTGGGGTCTGCCCTCCTCCACACACAGCAATGAAACACTGATGGAGCCTTGTTTACCGTGGACCGAACGTCAGGCCTTCTTGGACAAGGAGAGATCTTGATGCTGTCTGTGTTCAGCAGGTCAAGAGCAGACATTTCTAGATTCTGTGAGACATGTCTTGGTTGTTTACAAGCAGAGCACTGGGGACTGCAGAGGCACGGTGATGTGCCAAGACAGTGCTCAAAGGCGGCAAGACGCTTAGGGAGCAGCCCCACCTGTAGGCAGGTCCCGTTTCCTGGTCCGAGGCTTTCACAGACTTTTTCACATATTGTTCCAAGAGACCACAGCCTCCCGGAATGACCTTGTTGAAGAAGAATAAGAAGCATTTGTCCTCAGTGTGTACTCGATGTGCCCTGCTCCGGGCTGGCAAAGGGGTAATGGGCAGGTTCCTTCCTCCCCTGGGTAGGGGTGAGCAGACAGCAGCTCTAGTTAAAATTGCCTTTCAGTTGGTGGGCCAGACATTGTAGGGAGGACAAGAAAAGAAGCGAAGCCTTGGGGCGCAGTCTGTGGCCACTGCCAGCCTGTGTGCCAGGACACCCGGGACGCGCCGCTCACTGGAACTTCACATTTCATGCTGAGAGCCAAGTGAGGCATCTCTGCATGCTCCCCCTGCCCCCAGGGAAGAATCCTTTATGATGTCCACTTTGCAGTCACTTTGAACCTATCTGATGCCTTGAGTGTCACAGGAATGGCTGCTGTTAGGGGACAGCGGGTTAATGTGCTTTCACTGCAAATGCCATGTAAGTGCTCGTGGCTAGATTAGCCTCATCTCATGTTGCCTGACTCACTTCAAGCTTTTGCGCTAATGTGGAACTGCTGCTGCTGTAGCTGCTCACCCCCTCCTTTTTTTTCTCCTCGGTTAGGGTTTTGCTCTGGAGCCCAGGCTGGCCTTGGACTCAATCTCCTGAGTGTTGAATTACAGGCATGCAACTGTGGTGTGGATACATTAAATCTGAAGACTAGCACCGAATGAAGGAGGCTGTGGCAAGTGCTTGCTATTTGGCATCTTTGCTGCAATTAGAAGATCGTAACCAGCTGTTGATGGACTGCTCATTTGGCCTTCCGTAGGCTGCCTGCCAAAATGCTGAAGCGAACTGTCTAGCATTCTCTTTAATGCCGTGTGTTATCACGCGGATCTCTGATGTTTGCTGTGTTGAACGCCTTCACAAAGGTGACCCTTCAGACCCCCTCCTCCTGTGCTGTGTTCTGAACACTGGGGTTCAGCACTCTGCTCCTTTTCAGAACAGGATAGGCATTTTTTTTTTTCTGTTTTCTTGTTCCCCAGTGCTGGCCACCGGAGGGGGGGGGGGTTCTGGCGGCTGGCATCCAGTGCCAGCAGGTGACGCTCAAGCACCGCTCAGCGTCAGGGCCCCAAAAGGATGCAAGCTGCTCGGGAGGTCTCGAACTTGTGCTTCGTAGGAGCAGAGTGAAGAAGCTAAAAGAAGAATTTTTTTGGTCTAATCAAACAGTCTTCAGGTGTAGACTAGATGCCAGTTATGGGGGTTTGGGGGAGGTCCCCAAAAATGAAGTGGAACTGCTTTCCTGAATGCCTGCAGTAGGTGACCTAAGCCCAAGGGGAAGAAAAGCATCTCCTGGGTATGAGAAATGAATTCTACAGTCTGTTCCTTGTAGAAAGGTCACGGTCAAAACTGAGGTCGGTAAGCGTGGCAGTCCTGGGATCAGCCAGCCGCACCATGTGCAGCAAACACGCAGTGGGCAGTCTGATTCTCAGACCTGTGCTCTGGCAGCCTGGCCTGGTATGGCTTCCGTGTAGGAAGCACCGGGGAGTCCCTACTGGGTGCTGTCCTTGTCTGCTGCAGTCAGGACAAGCTTTAACCGGCCACAGGGACTCCTGGCTGGGTCTGACTACTGCACTGGCACCGTGCTCTCTGCAGACTGTTTTCTGTGTGAACACTGATGACAGTATGTGGATAAAGAAGGAAAGTGGATCTTTTCCCCACCTTTGAAAAAAATCAAAGTATAAAAAAAATATTTTTAATATCTTTAAAATTATAGGGATTTTTTTTGACATTGCTTAGACTGATTTTCTAAGAATCATATGAACAAATATTCAGAGTCTAAGGGCAGACCATGCCAGTGTGACATCAGCAAGTTCAAATGTCTGCAGGGGCCACTGGAGCAAGTTGCATTGCTGGGATATTCCCAGAGTTGCTTTTTCAGGAGAGAGCTGGCTTTAAAAATATCTTAGGTATTGGGCTTTTGAAGCTTTTGCTTTCCTCCTAAAATAGTATATCTCTCCCCTTCCCCCTTCCTCCCTCCTCCGCTTCCCTCCCTCCTTCCTGTCCTTCCCCCACCCCTTCTCTTCTGATCCCCCTTTCTCTTCCCGTTCTCTTCCCTCTCCCCTCCTCTCCTCTCCTCCTTTGGCCTCTGCTCTCTACCCACCCTGTCTCTGTCCCCTTTGACCCCTCTGGTTTCGCCTGCTACCGAGCTGGTCAGATCTCATATTGAATTACTGGCTGCTTTGAATGCATCAACCCTCTTATTTATTTCAAGAGAGAAGTAAAAGCAATCACGCCTCCTATCTAATTTAGCTTGGGTGAAATAAATGACTTGTGCCCTCCCTTTCCCTCCCCTCCCCTCCTCCCCTCAGCAATTACTAAACACTGAAGTTCCACTTTGTCTAAATCCCCATTGGCTGCCAAAAACCTACTTGTGGCTCTTGACTAAAATTCTCAAGACTAAATTTGGCCAAATGCAGAGCTCCTTGACTGTTCTATCCAACTGCTTAGGGGGCCCATCCATGCTTTCCCCTCTTAATGATTTCCTTTTTTTTTTCTTTTTTTTGGGGGTGGGGTGGGGTGGCCAAGGATGTAGCTCTGGCTGGCCTGGAAGCTACTATGTAGACCAGGTTAGCCTCAAACTTACAGAGCTCTGCTTACCTCTGCTCCGGTAGAGTGTCGGGATAAAATGTGTGTGCCACCATGCCTGGCATGATTTTCTTTTGTTTCTTTGTTTTTTTCTTTCTCCTTTATTTTTATTTTGTTTTTTATTTATATGTTTTTGGCCTTATATTTGGGAGCTGGGTTCTTCGGTTCGGCTAACCTTTTAGATCACTGATACGTTAATCAAAAGGGAAGGAAGAGGATTGGAAATTTCCTAATAAGGGAACCATTTTCGACTTTGCAGGTTGTACCCCATTGATGCCCCTGTAGGAGTGGATACACTTGTTCTGTTGGAATTTGATTCACCAGCACAGGCTGTGGGCCTGATGGGACTCTTGGCTATGGCTCTGTGGCTCTTGCTGAAAGCATGTGGAGGAGTAGCCTCCAAGCCTGGGCCAAGCAGCTAGTGTAAGGTCTGGGCCCATGTGCCGTGTCCCTCAGGAGCCACTGTCTGTCATGTGTGTCTCCATATGGCCAGTGGTAAACACCGTATTTGTAGAACCTGCCAAGGTTGCTTCACTGTGGATCTGAGCTACCTGTTGTTGCCGTGTTTTATGTGCTGGGCTCGGGAGTGAAGGACTAATTCACCCCAGCGGCTGGGAGAGGAGTGCTGCTGCCTGATGTGTTGCTCTTCGAGAATTTCCTTGATGCACATCCCTGCCTTGTCCCGGATCACACAGCTCTCCTGGGGACGTATAATCCACAGCTGTTCCATATGAAGGTACAAGGGCTTGGCCTCTCCAACACTAGTTTCACACAGCTCCAGAGCTCTCTTTGGAGCCACTCAGACTTCTTTGTACTTGCCTTGCATTTCAGCACCCACCCTACCAAGTGGTGTGCCCCTTCCCCTCCCCAGTGTCGATCCCGGCAGTGTGCCACCTAAGATCTTCCTGCACGCAGCATCTGCTTCCAGGGTCTCCTCCTTCAGCAGTGCTCCTGTGTTTTCCTGTTAGTACTGGCCTGAGCTCCAGTGTGGTACTGTTTCCTAAGTGTGTGGTGGAATGTTAGACTGTGCCTGTGTGGTATCAGGCATGATAAATGCAAAGTAGGCTTACTATTTATTCGGAATGTGAATTTGCTATTTATTCTACATGTTGATTGTATATGTTGTGATAATGACCTTACAGCCAAATAAAAGCTTGAATTGTATCTCCTGCTTTGTTGGTGTGCTGTTGGTTATGTGTACTTACGCCAGTTGCAAAACACGCTTTCCTCCAGGATTTGAGGTTATTTTTATTAAAAGAAATCAAAGATTAAAAAAAAAACAAAAAACAGCCAGGCAATGGTGGCGCATACCTTTAATCCCAGCCCTCGGGAGGCAGAGGCAGGCGGATCTCTGTGAGTTCAAGGCCAGCCTGGTCTACAGAGTGAGTTCCAGGACAGCCAGAGTTACAACAGAGAAACCCTGTCTCGAAAAACCAACAAAACAACAACAACAAAAACCCTAGGGTTGGAGTGTGGCTCAGTGGCAAAGTGCGTACCCAACATGCTTTGGGAGTGCAGCTCAATGGCAGAGTACTTACTTACTCAGCATGCTTAGGGAGTGTGGCTCAGTGGTAGAGTGCTTACCCTGCATGCTTGAGGCCCTGAGTTTGATTCCCAGCACCTTAAAAGAAGCAATCTAATGGACCCACAGAAGGGGACTGAGAAAGGGTGAAATGTCGGTTGCTTCTGGGGCTTCAAGACTGGAGTCACAGACAGAAACTTGTGTGAGCTCTGCTGCTTCTAGCAGGTGGCGGTGGGGGTGGGGGGGCACTATCTTGGAGAACAAGAAGTAGCATTCATCTGTCTGCTTGTAGTCATTCACCAGGAAAGCTGGGGCATGCTAAGGAAATATGGAACTGAGGAATATTAAGAAAATTTGCTACTGGGTTTGGATAAGTTTATAAATACTTTGAATGCCCTATTTTTAAATTTCTTAAATGTGTGTACATGTAGATTTAGCATCTAAAACACCTCTCACTGTGCTGCACAGAGCCTCATTCATGTCTCCTGTGAGTATCAGGTTTTCCCAGTTTGATCACTTACATTTTTGTTGTGTAGATGGATGTCATAGAGCCACTAGCTAATCTGTCCCACAGTTGTTTTGGGGTGACTTCCTGGAAATGTGGCATTGTGCCTTCATGATGTATTGGCCCAAAGGTAGTATAATTTTGTCCCTCTGCCGAGAACTGGGGCAGCTCTAGTTTCATGGAGTTGGGAGTGAGCTTACAGGACATTTTATAGCTTCCAGGACTTTAGACTGGACTCAGCAAACCTCTAATGGAGTGGAATGAGGTGATTTGGGGTACACAAGTAAAAGAGGGGAGCCTAAGGTCTTTTCAACCTAACCTTCCACTCTGTCCCTCATAGTGACTCCGTCCTGCTGACACTGTGCCCTTCTGATAACTGGGAAATGAATAGGTGGGTTTGGGGGTGCTTGCATGTTACAAAGATGGCTTTTGCTGGGCTGGGGGCTGGGGGGGGGGGCAGTGGCACATGCCTTTAATCCCAGCAATCAGGAGGCAGAGGCAGGCAAATCTCTATGAGTTTGAGGCCAGCCTGGTCTACAGAGTGAGTTCCAGGACAGCCAGAGTTACAACAGAGAAACCCTGTCTCCAAAAACCAAAAAAAAAAAAAAAAGGCTGTTAAATCATGCAGAGTTGTGAACAATTGTCCACAGGGAGAAAGGAACAGAATAATACAGTATACTGAAATCGTTATTCCAAATCCATAGGTTTAGTGAGTTTGCTTGGGGAGACAGAGCCTCAGTTCTTTTTCCCAAATCCTAGCAAGTGGTGCCACCTGAGGCTGCTTACAGTCTCTCTCGACCTCAGTGCCTTATCTGCCCAGCACAGCTGGGTATGGTATCTTATGCCCATGATTCTGGAGGCTAAAGCAGGGGAATCCAGACTTAAGGCCAGCCTGGGCTATACAGGGGAGAGAGAGAAGGAGGCAGAAGAGCAGAGGGGGGTGAGGGAAGAAACAGCATGTTGTGGTCAGGGTGTGTCATTTTCTAATGATACCGAGTACATTAGTGTGCACACTGCAATGCATCTTGTCGGGTGTGTTGCATGGACGCACTACAGCTTGGTCACATCGGACGAGGCACGTTTAGGTTCTGCTTTTTGGCTGTTATGAACAATGTCACCATGAGTCTGTGTCACCCGTGAGTCTATGGGTGGGTGGTCGTGTTTCTCATTTCTCTTCATAGGTGGGTGTGCACCTGTGAGAAGTAATTGTGGGTTCTGTGGTAGTCCTGTTGGACTTTCTGAGGACCTGAGAGCCTTTTCCACGGTGCCTCCATTTTACATTCCCACCAGCAAAGTGTAAGAGTCCAGTTCTCCACATCCTCACAATGCTTATTTTCTGACGGACCGTTTGATCGTTGCTCTCCTAGTGGGTGTGAAGTGGGGGTCTCATCTGCTTAAAGTGAATGCAAGGAAATAAAACTAAAGAATTCACAAGACAAATGTTGGCCAATTGAAAGGGCTCTAATTAGACTTGATAAGTGCATTTTGCTTTCAGTTTGACCCCTCCTTGGCACACAGTAACTTTTTTTTGTTGTTCCATAAACATTTATTGAGCACATCCTTGTGGCAGGTACTTCTGGGTACCAGGATACAAAGTATGTCAGGCAAAGCCCTGCCTTCTTCGCTTACAGTCTAATAGGAAAATACCACAGGATCACAGTTAACCTGCAAGATAGGACAGAACAGAACAAGTGCCATCTGGAATGTGCAAAGAACAAGAGTGGAGGCTTAGAGGAGGTAGAGGTTCCCTGTGTGGTCCTGGGAACATGAAGCCTTACCCATGAAAACAACCCCAGATTACCCAGAGAGGTGAGGTACGATTTCTTCGTGTAGCATAGTATAAAACACTCCATGATCCAAGAGGCAACTGTGCTGAGAATTCACAGTGAGACTTTGATGGCTCAGGGGCTCATGGGGCAGTGGCTGTTGGCTGGCTGTTCACATCAGGACCTCAGTGCTCCTAGAGGGTCTCTGCTCCCCAGCTCCTGTTCTTCAGAGTCCTGGAAGACAGAGGGCTGTGATGCTGGGGTGGGGGGCTGTTCTTCCCGCTGCTGCACTGTTCTAGCGGGAACACTTCTCTGCTCTGGGGCCTGAAGCATGGCTCCCCTCAGGAGCACGTCACAGGAGTCTTCCCTCACACTGATGCCTCATGCAGAGTGTGGTGCTAGGTAGGGCTGCTTGTGCTGGGGCTGCACATGCTTTGCTGCTTGAAGCTGCCTGTGAGGCCCTCAAGGGTTGCTTCCCTATCTCTAACAGCACTGTAAGAGTATTTACCTCACAAGGAAGGTGTGAGGGTAAGCTACTACATTTAGTCAGTGCTGATTAATAGGTTTATAAAAGCTACTTCAGACTGAAACTACTGAACCCAGGTGACTGTGAGCCTCTGCATGATGGACTCCCCAACTCCCTGCCTTGTCAAGCTTCCCGTTGTCATTAGCTCTGAGTGGCACTGAGGTTTTGACAGGCAGCATGCTACATGTTAGCAAAGGTTTCTCATGGGTGTTTGGGATGTTCAGAGATGGAACAGTGGCCCACCTCCAACATAAAAGGCAAAGAATGTAGCCTCTTGGTGTCCTGGGCTGAGGAGTCCTATTACTGGAACTTTTAGGCTGCTTGTTTTGAGTTTGGCTGAATCCTGCTTCTAGAATGCTCTCCTGTTGCTTCAGGTGACTTTGTCGTGCCTAAAGCTGACCATTCCCTGGAGAAGGTCTGCAGTGCACAGAATAGCTTAACGCCCCACCCTACAAATGATGGTAGTTTCAGATGCCCACAGAAATAAACTCATACTGGTCAATAAACTTAACCCAGCTGAGCCCACTGTTGAAATTTGGACACAATATTCTTACATGGGTTAAAGAACAACAAGATTTGTGATGTGGTTATTTTTCAACCTGTTGCAGAGGTAATTCAGTCTGCTACCATGTATACTAATGCCCATAGGACATTGACTCATGGTTGATACCTACTGTAGTAAGTAATCAAATATACTTAAAATGTATTTGCAAGAAAACTTCACAGTGTTTCAGTGACAACCTGTAAAAATTCAACTATATAGCGAGGTGATGTATCATATGCCTCTAATCCCAACACTTGGGAGGGAGAAGGAGGTGAACTCATGTTCTGGGCTGTCTTGTCTACATAGTGAGTTCCAGGCCAGCCAAGGGTACATAGTAAGACCTTGTCTCATAAGCAGATAAATAGATAAATAAATAAATAAATAATACTATATGTATTTGATTAATGGGACTTCCAGTGTCTTTTTTTCTAATTTTGGTTTTCCGAGACAGGGTTTCTCTGTTGTAACTCTGGCTGTCCTAGAGCTCACTCTGTAGACCAGATTGGCCTCAAACTCACAGAGATCTGCCTGCCTCTGCCTCCTACGTGCTGGGATTAAAGGTGTATACCACCATTTCCTGGCCAGAGTCATTTTTAAAAAATTGAAGTATACTATGATTTGTGGGAGAAATATATGTTCTAAATACTAACTGACAGTAGCCATCTGGCTTTGGTTAATACTACATGAGGCCTGTTAACCTATATAAGCCAAGATTCAAATGTTGCCTTGGCCAAAGAACACGGTCAGCTTGGTTGGTGTATTAGCCAGGCAAGGATACTTAGCACACTGCTTGACAAGTTTTTTTTTTTCATGGTTATGTAAGTGGGGAAAATGCCTTTCCCTAGCTCCCCAGTCCAGAACTGATAAAAAATGGCAGGAAGGTTACCTTTCACATTCAGTAACCTGCCACAGGGTTACCCTGGGTTAAAGGTAGCGTAGCTCCCATCTAAGCTCAAGCCTCACTAATTCAGTAAATAAATGGTTCCTTCTTAGAAGAGTAGATCAGAACATCACCCATTAAAGCCCTTCTTAGGCAAAAGCAGCTCCCCTAGCAAGAAGCAGCTGTGCCCCAGGCAGAAATGATGCAGATTTGAGCACAGCTGAGGAAAGCAGTACAGGCCTCCTTCCCCAAGTGGCGTCCCTCCTGGCTGTAAGGTGGGGCCTAGGCAGCTTCTACTTTGAGGCTTCTGCCATCTACACAAAAGATGGCCATTCTGAACAGAAAACTGGCCTCTAGGCTTGCTGCCTGAGATACATTCTAGAAGGATGCTCTTTCTGGGGTTCAGCGCCACTAATCTTTGCTGGAAGGCAGCATTCTGCACCCCAGCTGAATGATGCCCTAGAGTAAAGTGCAAACTCACTGTGAAGGGGTCACAGGAGGTCTCGGTGGGTGCCGATGTTGAGGTCTCATACACAGGGTTTGAGATATTCTCAGGCTGCTGCTTGCCGAAAGCCAAGACATCGATGTCCTCTTCTGACTGTTCAGAAAAAGAATCGCAGCGCTGAGAGGCAGGACTATCCATCCCCAAGCCACTCCATTCAGCAGCTCTGTGTTGACATGTGATAGAATGCACTGGGTCCAAGAAACAACTTACATGTCTGCCCAGGTGTGTCTCCTAAATTGGCCCACAGGGCATTTCTACCTCCCCAGAAATGTTTCCATGGTTCATGCTGCCAATTCTTCCATAGCACTCTTGAGCCTTCTGTTACCCTGGACTTGTGTGGCCAAGCCTGAACTTAGATAAGTCATATTCGGTATGTATGCCTGTGCTACAATAAAATTTAGTTCCCATTTTGAGCTATTTAGGAGGGCAAGAACTTAATTCTACTGTGGTATTTGCAGGCAGGACCTCTGGGGTGGTTAAGGTTAAAGGAGACGCAGGGTGAAGCTGTAATCCAGTGGGATTGTGGCTTTATAGAACAGATGCTCAAGCCAGGACTTAGCTCTGTCACCCTACTGATTCTCTGCACTGTGTTAAGAACTTGGAAGAGTCCCCTGTAACAAGAAATCTCTTACCAGGTGTGGCCACATATCTTTAATCACCTAGCGTGAGATCTATGAGCCGAGCAGACCTCTGTTGATTGTAAATGGTCTGGTTTGTGGTGTTTTGGTTATAGCCATAGGTATTTTTGAGAATTGCCTCTGAGCTACATAGGCAAGCTATCTTCTGGAAGGCATGGGCTGTTGCCTGACAGCACTGAACAGCTTCTCCTGAGTATGGAAAAGAGACCAGGGAAGAGTACAGAATACACTAGGAAGGATGCTCAACTGCTGCATGTCTGCCCAGCCCAGTTCTCGGGGTGCTGTGGTTTGGATACATGTCTTGCAAAGGCTCTGGGTGAAAGACTGGACCCTACCCCCTGGCATTCTTGGAGTTGGTGGGACTTTTAGGAGGTGGGGCCTAGTGGAATTAAGTTTGGTAATTGAGGGGACTTGGGAACCCTGGTCCCTCTTCTTCCCTTCTTTTTGCTTCTCAGCCATCATGAAGAGTGTACTCTGCCATGTGTTCCTGCCGTGATGTGCTGTCTCACCACAGGCCCAGAGGGAAAGTAATCAAGTGACCATGTCATGAAGTGACCGCAGACTAAAGCCATGAGCTAAACTTTCTTTCCACACAGCTTGATTATCTCAAGTATTTTGTCATGGTAACAGAAAACTGACTGACACATGGGGCCACTCCATGGTCACTCAGGAGCTTGCTGATGAGGTGAGGTAGACTCAACTCTGTAAACAGAATAAAATAAGATTTGCTGGCTAGACAGTGAAGCTGTGCAGATGTCTGACCTTGATCCCCAACTCTCAGGGCCAGTCATGACGTCCAAGCCTATCAACGAGGGCAGGACCATGGGGTGGGTGGTTATTGTTGTTGCTGTAGCCGAACACCAGCTCCTGGGTGAGGAAACCTTTGTGGGAGCCCAGCCCCTGGAGCTGCCTGTTGGAGTGGGCCTGGTGTGTGTTCCTCCAGAACCCACTGTGAGGTATGACTGCCACCAGTGGGAGGGGAAGCCTGTGAGAGCTGGAGAACTGCCTCTCGTGGGCTGCGGCAGACTCTCCCAGGTGTAAGTCACCGTGACTGGCTCGGTGCAAAGTGAGGCCGTCGCTGGTGTCTTGCTGCTTCTGCACATGTCTACTGACATTTTAGCGTTCTGCTGTGAGTTGAGGTGGCTTCAGGCTCTTGTCAAAAGCCAAGCTACTCTAGCCCCTGGTCTCGGACTTCCCAGTCTCCAGAGCCACAAGCCAGTAACTTATGTTCTTTGTAGAAGAATGTATAGACAACATCCTGGTGTTGTTTGTTTTGTGTCTGTGTGTGTGCAGCTGTGCGTGCATATGGAGGCCAGAGGACAACCTCACGTGTTCCCTACTGTTTTTTTTTTTTTTAAATAAGATTTGGTCTTGCACTGAACCTGGCGCTCGTCAATTCAGCTAGACTGACTAGCCAGTGAGCCTCAGAGATCTTTCTGTCTGTCTCTCTCTCCCCAGTGCTGGCTTTACAAGCACGTGTCATCTCAGCTGGCTTTTATTATGGGGTCTGGGGGTTGAACTCAGGTCCTCATGGTTGCTAAGCAAGCATTTTAATGGCTGAGCTATCTCTCCAGCTCTTTGGGTTATTTTTGTTTTTGTTTTTCATTTGTTTGTTTGTTTTTAAACAAGATCAGATGGCTGTGAAATTGTGGTGTATCCTAGGCTGGCCTGGAACTCATGGTCCTGCTGTACCAGCCTGTGAGCACCAGGATTACACGCATGTGCCCCATGCTGGGCAGCACAGGTAGGGGGGAGGGAGGGAGGGGGAGACAGATGAAAGGCAGCCCCATCATGGCCTTCTCAGTTCTCTCTCTTACCTCAAAATGCTGGAAGCCAATTCTTCTCTGGTTTAGCCGGAAGTAAGAATAGACAGCCAGAGCAATTGCACCAATGACCAGGATGACAACACAGAATATGCCCAGGCCAGTGTGGGCAGGAGCCTGCACAGAAAGGAAGGGTCAGTCCTCAAGCTGGTGATTCCCCCAGAGAGTATGTCTGAGCCCACCCTGTTCTTGCTTGCCCAGGCGCCTTGGAGTGACTCATAAAAACAATGTCATATTTCGTGATTCTAGGCCTGATTACTTATTTCCGGGGCCTATTTCTTTACAATAACCTAAAGAGATATGGACAGCCATTTCCCCCATTTTTATATGAGGAACCAAGGCAAAGAGATGTTAAGTACTTGCCCAAACCACACAGCTTTCTAGAAGTAGAATGGGCTTGAGAACCAGTCTGGTTTGGAGCGTATATGCACAGCCACCATGCTATGGAACTTTCCCGTAGCTAGCAGCTCACCTCTTGTGCTCCTGGGAAATGTTGGGTACTAACACACTAATCACAGCCAGCCTGTAGGCCGTCAGGGACTGCTTTAAGGAACTCAGTGTTTCTGCACGCAGTCCTCCCCAGGTCAGGGAAGGGGAGGTGCACACACTGTATAGATAAGAAAAGTGGGGCAGAGACACTCAGAGAAATCAGAGTTTAGAATGTCTCTCTTCCCCGTTCCCCTGTCTCATCCTTCCCGCTTGAGTAATAGACTAGCGGGATTGGAAGCTGGTGGACAGTTTGGGGAATGCACATTTGACACTGGGTCTTCCTGGCTCCTCACCAGGAACCTGAGTACTCACTGCTGGGCTGGGAGGTGCTTTTAAAGGCTCAGAAATGATATGAATGAGCCCGTTGGAGGCAATGATGTCCCACTGCAGAATGGCTCTTCCATCCACAAACCTGGTCTCCTAGGGAAATGAGAAGAGAGTGTGTGCAGTCTGTGACCTCTTACTCCTTTGCCCACCATAGGCAGTTTTTCCAGTTGGCTTCTCTGAGGCCTCAGAGCCTAGGCTTCAGTCTAACCTCCCTTGTGTATTGTCAAATGGCTGTTGACTTTGTACCATTAAACAAGCTGATCTGAGGACTGTAGGAACCTCTGGGCTTATTTCTCCAACCCTTTGTGTGACAAGTGAGCTATCAGGAGGAAAATGGCCTGTTCAAGACCACTTGATCAGTAAGTGGTAAACCCCAAGGCTCTGAGCTCTGGGTCACACCACACCTCTAGGGAAGGGTTTCCTGTGTTAATCCTGGTGTGGGCACCAGCTTGTGGTATAGGTAGGAGTGAGGCCCACATTCCATCTGTGTAGTCACGGTCACGTTCTAACAGACTTCAGATGGCTCAGATGTGCACAGATGTTCAGGGAGAACTCCCAAAGCACTGCCACTTGGGGCTCATCATGCCAGACACTATACACATCACGAACTTCCAATCGCTGAACCTAACAGCCTATGGATTAGATCTCACAGTCACTGTGATCATCAGCACACCACCATCACTATCACCCACCACCACATCCTCAACACCATCACCCTCTCCCTGCTTGTCAGATGAGGAAACTGAGCTCAGTGAAGTTGGGTAGACTAAGCTCTTGTAGCTTACAAGAGGCAGAGCTTGGATTCATTCCAGGGTCATTTGACTTGGAAGTTCACATGTTAATGCCCAAGACAGAATAACAGACTGATGGGAAACAAAGGTAGAGAGCAAAGTCCTCATTACCGAGCTCCTGAAGCCAGTCTATTCTCAAGGCTACGGGGTAGCCTGTTAGCATGGAATGTCAAGGCCACAGTTTGCAGTAATACCACCCGATCTGTGGATTTAAAGCTGACTTTCATACTGTAATAGTTGGGAATCTATCAAGTATCTACTGCATGCCAGGAGCTTTGCATGTATTTTTTCTAGCTCTCTCAATAAGCCCAGACACCTCTTCATACTTGGTGGAGCTGGTCTTGGCTGGTGGTGATGATTAGCTGGCTTCCCAGCCTAGTCCTCAGAATGGTGCCATTGACAAGGTCATTGTAAAAAGAGACATTGATGTTAATGAGGTGGTGCTCGATGTCCCGCCCAGACAGGCTCTAGGAGAAAAAGAAGCAGACAAATAGTCTTAAGTCTGAGCAACAGCTGGAAATAAGGTTGTTTTTTGTTGTTACTATTAAGTGTTTTGTTTTTGGGCTCCTTTTCAAGGCTCACATGTAAGTAGCACATGGGACTCAAAAGTCATCTTTATTCTCAAATGTGTAGTTTCCCAAAGGTGGGCAGAGCAGGCCTGGGGTAAGTACCAGGCAGGCAGCAGTGTTAGTGTCCGGAGCTCACGGGCTGCTGGTTGGCCCCGACAGGTGGGTGGAGTGAGTCCTCCAGTGGGCACGCTTACTCCCTGCCATGATTAGGTCCGCCTGCTCAGTTGTGAGAACCAGGAAGAGCGGAGCCATCCACAGGCCAGCCTGGACTGTGTGGAGGTCAGAAGTGGCAGCAGACATGTGTGCTGTGTAACTGTTAGCCGCTGTACTGGGGGTAGGGATTGTTGTGTGTTTGCCTCGACAATGCCCTGTACCTTGACTTCCCGAGTGCTGGGATTGTAGGCATACACTGTCATGCCTGGTGGAGCGGTCTGCAATGCACGGTTATGGTGGTGACAGATAACATTCTCATCTAAGTGCAGGCACTCGGCACTCCACTCACCTTCTTTTCCTGTAGCCTACTGTTCTGTGGCACAAACAAGGTGCCACGGACGGACACGTCAGTCAGGTGTTTCAGAAATGCCTGGCCTCGGGCTGAGCTGTTGGAATAAACCAGCACCTCCTGGGGAACGAAGGAAGTGGTCAGATGGGCTACCATGGTGTGGAAGTTGGGGTGGCTGGAGAAGCTGGTGGGGCACAGTGCCTCTGAGAATACCTTGACACTAGGCTAAAGTCTGGCTTCCCTTGTGCTTCCACTCACTGGCCCTTTCCTCAGTGAATCCTACAGTCCAGGATGCTTGGGGTACTGTTCTGCTCCACACTGTCTATGGCTCTTACAGCAGCAGCTGGCTCCATTTTGAGTACACACCCAGAGGCAGGGTGGCTCGTATCTCATGCATGCACAAAGGCAATGCTATCTGTCTAGCAGGAGCCATGAAACACAGGCTGATAAACAACTCATTGGCAAGAGTTAAAAAGAGCCGATATGAACTTATTCTACATCCCAGACTGATGAAGATGCAACCTCCTCACCCATGAAAGAGAGACACCTAACACTGGTCCTTGCTGATCCATCATTCAGCCATCTGGTATGGTGCATGCATCTCATAATGGACAGGCAGAGAATCCAGACTGAAGTCCGAGGACTTCAGCTCAGCCCTGTTGCTTGCTGAGGCCAGAACTGCCCAACCCTGAGCCTTACCTGCCTTGAACCTCCAGGCTGGTCTCCAACCAACCTATCAGCGGGTCTGGTTCTCTAATATCTAACCACTCGGGGTGACCGGGTATTAAGTCAGTCCTCTGCCTTCCATAAGGCCTCTTTGAGCTTTGTGGCCTCTTTGACCCTGTATGGCCATTCTGTCACCTATGTATGTGTGTATTACTGTGTGAAGTATAATAGATGGCCAAGAATTAATATTATAATTGATAGTACAATAAAAGAACCTGTGGTTGCCAGTGGTCATATAATCAAGGGCATAGAGGATTGCATGGTAAATTGCAGCCAATAAAACTGACACAGCTTGTGAATTCACTGTTAAATTCTGATGCTGTGGAGAGACAAAAATGTGTCCATTTTCTTCTGATATGATGTACTCACGATCTAAGAAACAGCCCTGCTATTTTTGGTTCATTCAGTTTCTTAAAACTGTTTTAGACTCAAACTCAGGCATTGACACAGAAGTTGCAACACAGAACCATCAAAGCAGAAGTTTCCACATGCTTATTTGTAAAGTAAGTTTCCACATTGCTTATAGTATAAAGAATATCAACTCATTTAGTGATCACAAGGTGGCTGCTGCTATCACCACCTCCATTTTACAGATGAGAAAACTGAGGTTAGACTGGGAGGGAGGCAACTTGTTTAAAGCTGAAATCAGTGGTAAAGCCAAGCCTTGAATTTAGACAAGGTGGTCCAGGCCCTGTGCTTTTAACCCCAACTAAGGGCCTTTAGCTTCTTTGAAAACAACATTCCTTTATTAGTTGCTTGCAGGCATGCCCCCCCGCCCCCTCAGTGGACTAAACAGACAGGACACATACTGTCAGGAAGTTCGTGAGCGAAGGGAAGGACATGAGGACTTGCAGCAGGTTCCCATTGCATGAGAAGCCGTCTCCCACATAGCCTGCCTTGCAGGTGCAGTTCACATCTAGAAAGGAGAGGCACAGGGGCCGTGCCAGTGAGGTGAGGCCTGGCCCACACTGCTTCACTCTTGGGGACTGGCTGGCCAGGCAGAGGTGCCCAGGGCTGTCTGGCCTGGAGCCTGCAGTGGGTGGAGGAATTACCTTTCATCCGATAACAGAAGACATCCCACATTTCACTCTTGTTGGCCCTTGGTCCGTAGTCCACTATCCCAACAACATTTGAACCACATTTCTGAGAGGCATAGGCTGTGGGATAGGCAACCCGCCCACTCTCCAGCCAGCCAGCTGAGCAGAGGTGATACTTGGCCTGCAGAGACAGGAAAATGACTGTGGATTATTTATAATTTCCTGTTTGCTGTGGAATCATTTGGCTAATTCTGATCCCTACCCAGACTGCAAGCTACTCCTATGCCTGGAATGTAGTAGGTAGTCACTAAATGTTTGTTCATGACGCCATTGGATGAGTGACTGTCGTACTCTTTCTCTGGGTGCCCAGGCCCTTCATACTCATTTCTCGCTTGAGAAAGAGTTTACCAACCAACATTTACCCCAGGGCAAAGATTTCTGCTTATGAATTAACAAAACTCTAATTGATGACAGAATTCTAACTCATCATTATCACCGTTGCCTTCAACCCTGTATGGCTGTAATTTAAAACCCTTATCAGATGATTAAGATGATTGAGGCTTGAGTGATAATGTTTGTGGCAAGAACCATAGAACATCTAACAAGACCCACAGGGCCAGGCATGGAAAACCTCTTCTCCAGTTGTTGATCAATAGAGTCCAAGAGACTCCCCAAACACTACAGGCTTTTGTCACTGCTCTTGGTTGTCTCGCAGAAACGGAAGGCAATACCCTTCTGCTGAAGACACCATACACTTTGGACGTAGGAGGTGGAAGACTCAAGCTGGAACTGACTTGGAAACCTCTTTCCTGAGAACTAGCTCTCATAGTGTTGGAAGGTGCTATGCAAGCTGCTAAGCAGAAGAGCAATCAATAGCCCTATCCTGCTATAAAGCTTACAAACTACAACAACTAGCATAGCAAGATATTCCCAAAGTACAATGATGGCACTTACATCTTGGAGGAAACTGACAGCAGTCTAATAGGATTTAAGGCCTGCTCGATTGGAGGGAATTCACTGACTGGTGCTGTAAACCTAGCCAACTACCTGTGGCTGCTGAGGTCATGGGCCCTAAAGGAGAACCCCCTACATTCATTTTCTTAAACCAGTATAATTTCTCACTGCATTCTAAATACTTACCACTACATGCATAGATGGTATAGGTCTTACCCCTCATTAAAGAACCTTCTTTTTACAGCACATGGAAACTATTATAACTGATCAAAATGAAGGCAGCAAGTGACCAAGGGATGCAGGGCATTGGTTGATACTTCTACAACACAACTCCTATACCTAAGGGTTAGTGGAATTGGGGCAGAAAGACCATGAGCCAAAGGACCAGGGCATCTTCTGAGAGACAGTGTTTTCTATATAGGGTAGGGAACCTGCACCCATGAACTCACAACAATATGGCTGCCCAAATAAGACCTGCACGATGACGATGCCAGTTGACACAACAAAGTGAATGAGAGAAATTTCACATGGCCATATCCCTAGATGAAGAGCTACAGGCAGTTAATGGCTGGTGAGACAGTAACTACAGGAAGAATCAGTCAGGCTCCCTAGTAAGTTTCCCAATCCCGTGTGGTCAGCCCTAAACAAATACACATATGAGCAGCAACAACTGACCCAGTAGAAGGCGCGTGCGCGCGCGCGCGCGCGCGTGTGTGTGTGTGTGTGTGTGTGTGTGTGTGTGTGTGTGTAACAATAATTAAAGAGGAGGTCATGAATTTGAGAGAGTGTGTGAGGGACATGGGAAGAGTTGGTGGTGGGAAGAAAGGGGTGGAAATAATGTAAATAGGGTACTTATGTATGAAATTCTCAAAAAATTATTTAAAACAAGATGATTGAGGCAAAACAAAGCAAATTGCTCAAAGTCATACAGTCAGCACACAGAAGACTCAAATGCACCCAGTTTATTCCAAATCTCTCAATAATCATACAACTTGAGTTCTTTCTGCACGCGCACTACCACTAGTCCTGTACACACACACAAGGACCACAGGTTTCAGTGACTTGAACACAATAAGCAAGGAGGAGAGCAAGATTCAGACTCTCCCAGAGGCCAGATCCTGGCATCAAAGGCTCCGTTCCTTGGTCCGAAGAAAGGTAGCAAGCTCTGGTTGTGAAGGCGGTTGGAGGAAGGGTCCTGAAATCAGATCACTAGGCACTTATACCCTCTGATGCTGGTGAGACTCGCCAGCAGGAAGGCCTCTTGGTGCTGGATTTTCCAGATGGCTGGGGCTTTTGGTTCCAGAAGCTGAGAGCAGCCTGAGCTTGAGCTACGATCCTCCCTGCTAGGGTAGAAGCCTGCTGACCCATTCCCTAGAACCCTGACTGTTTTGTGGGTTCAAGGAGACCCTGCTAAGGCTGTGATTATTATAGGCTTACTGGCATCCAGCTGTGATGTCTACACTCCATTCTGCCTCCTGGATGTACCACCACTTCTGGGTAACACTTGATATTTATTTAACCTTTCTGAGCCCCAGTTTCCCTGTGTGTAAAACAGGAGTGACACCTACCTTCAGGGATGTGGTACAGATGCCAACACAACACTCTACACAGTGTTGGACACCTTGGTAGATGCCTTTGGACATGATGAACTCTTACCATTGCTTCAGGAGTTTCTTACGTTTGCTTCCAAGAAGCCAGGCACCTGAGTTTTCTCCAGCTGCCTGCACACCCTCCCTGTTGGCTCTGCCTTTAAATATCTGCTTAACTGGGAACCCACCTTCTGGGCAAAGGAGAGCTGGTTGTAGGTGGCCATGGAGGCAGCTTCATTGGCACAGGCCTCTTTGGCTTTGTCAAAGGTCAGCTTGTATCGGCCCAGTGGGGAACGTAGATGGAATACCCCAACAGTAGTGTCTAAAAGAGGAGAGAGATCACACAGTCAGCCTACATCACTGGCAGGGATTGAAGCAAAAGACTAAGGACTTCCAAGGAAGAGGCCAACTGTAGCCCAAGGTGCCCTGGAAGCCATTTCTCCCAACTGTAGCCAGGGTACCCCAGAAGCCACTTCTCCTTCAAGTTATGTTGAATCACATAATTTAAACTATTTATTCTTTTTAATTATAAAAATAGGTTTGGAGAGATGCTTAGCAGTTAAGAACACTGACTACTCTTTCAGATCAGTGCACACACAGAGGCTCACAACTGTTGGTAACTCCAGTCTCAGGATCCAATGCCTTCCTCTGGCCTCTGCAGGCACTGCATACACACGGAACAGAGTATTCCATTAGCCATTTCCCCTAACCCAGAATAATCCTCTCATTGTCCATTTTTTTCTCCAAGAACAAATGCCTCCCCTACCTTCTCTGGCTTTGACTCAATTCAGGCATTTGCTAAGTTTCCCCTGCAGTCCCAGGCCTCGAATGCACATCTCTGGAAAACATCTCTCTCTTCTTACCTAGATTTTCCTTCTTTATCTGAAAAAAAGTTGTTTTCTTTTTTGCTTTTGTTTTTGTTTGAGACAGAGTCTCATTATGTGTTCCTGCCTGGAACTTTCTACAGAGACCAGGCTGACATCAAACTCACAGAGATCTATCTATCTCTGCCTTCTGGGTGCTGGGATTAAAGGCATGTACTATCAGGCCCACCCCTCTCTCTGTTTTTTAAAGACGAGTCCTTGTGATGTAAGTATATCATAACATTTGATCTTTTAACCATTTTAAGGGTGCAACTTTTAAATATATGCATGTTGCTGGGCAAGCACCACCAGTATCCATTTCTAGTGTATTTCCATGATTCCAACAGAGAATCACTTACCATTCTCCTCTCCTCTGTCCTGTAGAAGCCTCTCTTCTATCGTTTCTTCCCACAAATCTGCCTGTTTAAGGTTTCTCAGATAGCTGACTCATAGAATGGCTGTCTTTTCGTGTCTGGCTTATGTCACTTAATGTAATGTGCCAAGGTTAGATGCTTTCTGGGTGAGTGTTGCCCCATGGCATAGATGTGCTACATTTGTTTATTCATTCACGGAAACTTGAGTTGCTTCTACCTACTAGCACATTGTTGCTGTAGATGTGGGCATGCAGATAGCTAGGATTTTGAGCCCCTACTTTCAACTTTCATCTCTCTATTCTTGTTCTTTTATTATAGCGTAGGAACATAGGTAAAATTCTGTCTTCTGCTTAATTACATTTTCCTCTAACCTTTACAAAGTTTCTCTACTATATTGGGAACAGTCTGTCACCCATGTCCCTGTATTTTCTCTGCTTATACACCCTTTGTCTTATTCTGGAAGGGATTTGAGGCAAGCCTCAGGGATCGATGGAGGACAAGTGTTAAATTAATAGTTGCTATTGAAATATGAAAACAAACAAACCAAACAACACCAACAAAAATTGTCTAGGTTGACCACACCTATAAAACAGATCCCCAACACCCAGCGATCTCCAGTCAATACTGGTAGACACAATGCATAGTAACTTGAGTCACTTTTGAAACCTCTGAAGTCCCTCCCTGCTCTAGCTCTGAGCCGCGTGGCTTCTTTGTGGTTTTCCTCTCTGGGGTTTCAACATGTCCTGTCCACTGGGACTTTGTTTTATGACATTTACTTACTTGTGTGGGTTTTATTAACCTGTGAGTTTATTATATAGCATTCAAATCAGCCTCAGAAGTGCCTGTGGTGTATGGCGGTCAGTGTGTTAGGAGCAAAGAGCTGTTAAGAAATTGCTGCTGCATATGACAGCCTCTTCTTTGTTATTGACCGCCCAGGTTCAATTCCAGCCAACGGCCGGCCGTGAGTGTTGCTAAGCAACATGGAAAAGGAAAACACTGGGAAGTTCCTTTGACCCCCCCAGTTCTCTAGCCTTCAAGGTTTAATTGTGAGTTAACTGTCCTGCCTCACCAGGTCTGAATAATGTGTGGATTCTTTCATTTCTATTTTATTTTGTTTTATCTTTTTTTTTTTTTTCCCTGCATACATCCGTTGCCCAAGCCTGAAGAGAAAGGAGCTTTGGGCCAAGGGCCCCAGCCACACTGACCCTGGAAGTGAAGGTCTGCACAGTTGGCATCTGGGTGGCACTGTCCATTGTTCTGTAAGCAGCGGTCAAGGGGCAGCTGTTCGGGCTCACAGTCTACTCCGTCTCCCACATAGTGACTCTTACATTCACACTTGTGCTTGCCCTGTGAAAAGAGGGTGGGGAAAGGTAAAGAAGCCCCCAGGATCCCGAGTGCCAGAGGACACTCACCCAGAACAGGAACAGCTCAGGAAGACCAATGTGCTGTCTGTGCAAGTAGAATAAAGGCTGTCTTGCTCTTGTGCAGGTCATGGTGAAAGGCTGCTGTCCTTCTCAGCATAAACATTGCTTTCTCAGAGAGCCCTTCCCTGCAAAGCACCCTGCTGGATGCAACTCTTGACCCTCATCTAACACATGGGCCTGATCTCTGTCTATAGCTTTTCTACCTCTGTGCCAAAGTTATGTATTGATTTTCATACTAAGTGCCACCCTTTTTCTCTACTTGTGCATATGTTCCTGGAATGTAGGGACTCCCCCCCCTTTATTCCTGGCACCTTCTATGGCCTATAACTATTGCTTTGTGACCACTGGTCCAATCAGAGTGACCTCATTTAATCTTACAAACCCTATGATGTCTCTGTTACTAGGCCAACTTCATATGAGAAAACTGATGCTCAGAGACATTAAGTGGTCAGACTCCAGCCACACAACATATATATATATGCTCAGAGCTAAGTCTCAAAGGCTGCCTGACTCTAAATCTCTGTTTGTAACTGTTAACAGGCATCAAGTCCCACCACAAAGAAATGGGGGGCACTGATTAAATTCCTAAAGACTCAAGGGAGTGTCACTTTCATGCCATTTATAATCAACTTTTTTTGTTTCAATGATCTTTAGATCTGGAGTCATGGCAGACTTATAGGAAAGTTGGAAAGGCAGCATAGAGAGACCTTCTACAGCTTTATCAGCCTCCCCTAAAGTGAGTGTCTTATCTAGCTGAAATGCGTCTGGGAAAGCTAAGGAGTGATGTTGGTGTAGTCCTATGAACTAAACAACAGACCTTATGTGGATTTCACTAAACTTGACTCTACTGCCCTTTTCTGCAGAGATACAACATTGCATTAAGACTGACTTTTACTAGAAACAGACTAAGGTGGGGAGACAGTGTGGCAGGGGCCAGGTAGCTGAGGTCACCAGGCCCAAATGTCTCCAGGGAAATGGGACTCACTGGGCCAGTCATCTTGCAGGTGGCGTGCTCATGACATCCACCGTTGACACCATCTGCACAGGGGTCTATCTCTGTGCAGATGTGGCCATCCCCCTGGTAGCCCTTCTGGCAGCTGCAGGAGACTTGTGTGCCCTTCTGAGAGCACTTGGCGACATTTGCACAGCCCCCGTTGTTCTGTTTGCAGAAATCCACGACTGCAAGAGAAAGGGTAGAGGGTTTCATGTGCCACTGTCTGGACTGTCAGTCAGTCTTGTACGATGGATGTCAAGGGGGTAAACAAGTCCTTATATGTTCATGGTTTTGGTCTCTCTGATCTGTGGGCTCCCTGCTATGTATATGATTCATGTTCTTATGATGACCTGGCAGACTTGTCACATACTCGTAGGATAGCTTTGATAATAGTTAATAATAATTTTCAGAATGAATTGTGGGACTCTCTCTCCCCCTTTTCTCTGTGTGTGTGTGTGTGTGTGTGTGTGTGTGTGTGCACGCGCGCACTTTAGGTTAACTTGACGCAGCCTAGAGTCATTTGAGTTTCAGTTGAGGGATTGCTCAGGTCCTGTGGCCATGTCTGTAAGAGATTGTTTTGATTGATGATTAATACAGGAGAGCCGACCCTAGCCCACTGTGGGTGGCCGATCCCTAGGCACGTGGGTCTGAGCTGTATAATAAAGCTGACTGAGCATAAGTAGCATTCCTCTGTGGTTTCTGCTTCAGTCACCCTTGAGTTCCTGACCTGATTTCCTTCACTGGTGGATTATAGCCTCAAAAGGTAGGCCAAATAAACTCTTTCCTACCCAAGATGTTTTTGGTCAGAGTGTTTTATCACAGCAACAGAAAAGCAAGCTAGAACAGTGTGTGCATAGGTATATGGTTACAACCATAAGGGACACTTTGTAAGACAGACACCTCCAACCCTGTTCTACAGGGTCAGTCTCAGAGAGCTTGCTTGACCTGACAAAGGTAGAGCAGGTAAAGTGTGCGGGGCTGGGACTTAAACCCAGACTGGTTTGGCCTCACTGTATTGTGTTTGTTTTTAGGGCTTTTGTTTTTATAATCTCCAAATTTTGATTCAACATTAGTCTCTCTGGAGCTGTAGGAGCAGCTGGGAAGCTGTCTGATTTCTTTTGTCTGCACTTATGCCCAGAGTCACTGGAGCTGTGTGAGACCCTGAGAGCATAAACGTGAAGGCCAAGAGCCTCTTCTTGGATGGCAGGGTAGAGTGAGGGAGCTGGGCCTTTGCTGCCATTGTTAAGTATGGACCACTTCTGGAATGCTTTGCAGGAGGCCACAAAAGGGCAAGCATGGCAACATCAAATGTTTATAAAGCCTATTTCTTGTGTGAGTCTTTACTCCGAAAACCTCAGAAAATACTCGTGGCCGAGGCTGCTCACCACCCTCTTCTTTTTCTCTTGTAAACAGAGCTGTGAGTGGGATGTGTTATGGCTTGTCTCACGAGATAATGGCGTTTCACAGCTCTCTTGAAGCTAGGTACGGCATGTAGTGAGTACCAGCCAAAAGGGTGAAGATTTGATTTGTAGCAACTTTTGGGTTGAGTTCTTAAAGGGATTGAGCTTTGCCTCCTTCTTTTCCCTTCTCCACCCTACAGCTGAGGTGTGCTGGCTCTGAAGGCCTCTCTTCAAACTGTTATACAAGACAGAATAAACACTTACTCCCTTCGTTTGTACTCTCCTTTCATTTGCCAAGCACACATGTAAACCACCATGGACTGACAGTGCTGACGTGTAGCTCAGTGGTAGAGTGCTTGCCTAGCATTTGAAAGGCCCTGGGTTCATTCTCAACACCGACAGACAGGCAACAGGGGCAAGAGGATATGTAGTCTTTAGTCTTAACTTTTTTATCTTAATGCCGTAGTCAACTTCAGAATTTTGGAAGCAAGACCGGTTACTTGTTGAGTTAGAAAAATACAGGACATTTTGTTTTGCAAAGCAATTTAAAGATTTAAAACCATGGCTTGGGAGGTAGGCAGGACAACTGTGTGCAAACTACTGATGGAACTGAGTTCTAAAGAGGATAGGCATTGTTGCAGAGGCCCAAGCACAGAGTATAAGAGTTAGGGTGGGGCCCAGCCGGTGTGACCATACCCTGCTCCTCTCCTGTGTCTGCTGCTATTTCCCAAGTATGCAAAGAGGACTCACCTGTGCACGTGAGCCCATCACCTTCGTAATTCAGGCCACACACACACGTGTTGTTCTCCATACAGGTGGCATGCACAGAACAAGGAGGTGTGCACACTGGAAACACCTCTGCAAAGAGAGAGGCCTTCCTTTACCCTGCGCATAGTCAGCTTCACCTATGCAGTTTTCCCAGGGCTCTGTTTTAGATGTTTCATAAATGGCAGAAAGATGGGGGCATTTTGCTAAGGACCCTCCCATCTTGGAGACTCTGAGGAATGTCTACAGAGTAGTTCAGATTGTAATGCATAGTTAGGTACTTAAACTATTTAAAACTTTCAAGCAGAGATGAACCTGACCAATAGGCCCTTTTACTCTAAGAACATAGGATACCAGGCAGAGAAGGTTAAATTGGAAGAGAAATTTCACTGTCTTCCAAGGGCATTGCTGAGCTGAGGAGAAGTCTGGCGCTTTGGTGAGCAGATGGGGCTGTGGTGTGCACTGGCGGCTTGAAGCTGAGGGGTAGTTAGGTGGGTAGCCAGGGGTAAAAGCAAAGTCAACTATACTGTTGGAGCTGCTGAAACTCATGCAAGAGCCTAGTGATGCCCTTCTGAGTCCAGTGGGGAGGAAATGTCATTGAGTTGGGCAGAATAACTTGGCCTTCACATCTCAGGACTTTTAGAACACAGAAACTTGGGTTTCTGTAAACAGAAAGCATGGATCAAGAGTGTGGTGGATGATAACCACAGTAACAGTGGAGGCGATTGTGTTTGATACAGCAGATGCAGACACTGGGTGCTTCAGCGCCATCCCAGCAACCCCTCCTTTGCAGAGTGTGGAGTATGTACATCTTTCTACAGATGAGCCAGGTGAGGGTGGGCTGTCCAAGGCCATTCATGCAGTAAGTAGCAGAACCAGGGATGGCGTCCTGGTCTCAGGACTTCAGAGACTGAGTTGCCCTGACCCTTCTTGATTTCTGTCATCATGCATTTGAGCCCGAGTTCCACCAAATAAGGGATTCTCACTGCATGGTTTTTAGATTTGAGTAAAATATTTTCACCAAGTTTTCCTCCAAACCATCAACCTCCTGAGGTCCGGGCCACAGATCAAACCAGTGTTTCCAGGTAGAAATGGGAATACCCACATTGTCATTTTTCTCAGATTCCAACCTTACTTGCACCTCCCTCAAGAGGGCCCCCTAGAGCCAAAGGCTAGCCATCCCCCCAACAGACCTGTGCGAGTCTCACAGAAGGGACCTGTCCACCCTGTCTCACAGAGGCACTGCCCGGTGCCTGTGATTCCCTCGTCGCACTGCCCATGCTCCGAGCACCCGCAGGCTGTAACGGAAACCAGAGTGCGCAGTAATTAGTGATCAGCAGCTAACGGCTGGTCAGCCCCACTGGCTGCCTGCCTGCTGCTTGGCGCTGTTGGTGTGAGGTCTACCAGGCTTCTACCACAGTCATCATTCATTTCCCCCAAATTCCAAGATTGACTTATCCATGGGCCAGACTCTACTACATAATGGGAGCCCAGGAAAATCACTAAAGATAAGCCCTGCTTCCATAGGGCTTACAGAGACCTAAGCAGCTTCCGAATGCATGATAATCAAGTCATAAGTGCTGTGGTCACGGAAGTAGAGTGCAGTGGGACATGCTACAGAACACAGGGGTGACAACTCACTGGGGGCTTCTTGCTTGAGAAATCTGTTAAAAAGGAAATTTAAAACCATACACCAATTCTGCGGCTTACCACCTCAGCGTGGCTGTGCCAGCCCGAGTCACCATCATCAGCCCCAGCCTCCACCGCGTCAGCCTCTGCGGTGGTGGCCCTATCTCAGCACTTGCTCCCCTGCATTGTGCTGTGTGTGCTCCGCAGGGCGCTCAGAGCGATCTGTCTTAATCTGCTCCCAACAGTTCTCCGCTCCAACCTCTCACTGGCTGCCTTGCCTGTCACACTGAGAACAGCTGCTGATCCTTCTCTGTCTACAATTTCCTTTGTGCTCTGGCCCCTGGTGACCTTCCGGCTTTGTTTCCCTCACCCTCTCCCCTTATTTACCTGTTCTTGCTGATTCTTGCAGGACAGGCCCACTAGACCTCTGCATTTGCTTTCCTCTAGGAAAGCCACCCTGATTTGCACCAGAGTTCAGTGGCCCCTTGTGACATAGGCCATTCAAATGTTAACCAACTAAAATGAAAATTTCAGTTTCTCCTCACAGATTCTGAGCGCTCAGTGGCACATGATAGGCATCATGCCAGTGGTCTAGTGAGTGGGTGTGGCTCAGCCCCAGGTTCCTTGGTGGCTTCAAGGGCTGCAAGTTTCAATTGTAGAAGTGAGGCTATTTCAGGGGATGAATGCTAGACTACGTCGATGGAGGGAAAAGGCATACAGAGCAGGTAGATGGGAGAAAGGGAAAGCACAGATGAGGACAGAAACACACAGCTGCAGACAGGTTAACACAGGCAAGGGGCCACATACGCTGACAGTCAGGGCCAAATCTCCCTGGCCAGCACAGCTCACAGGCTGTCCCATTGAAACCGGTGTTGCACTGGCACTGTCCTGTGGCTGAGTACTGATCTTGGCAGACACCCCGGTTATTGCATGGTGTGTCCGGTCCTCCAGGGCAGGCTGGAAGAAAATGAAACAACAGTGACCACACAGTCTCCCACACCAGGGCAGCTCAGCGTTGCTGTAAACACACTGCCCATTCTGACATCTTCTCAGTGGTCCTGGGTGTCAGTGCACATACAGGGCAAGCCACTGGCATCTGGGACTTGAGAATCGTGAGTCTGATCTGATTCTTGGCAGGGCCATGGGCTGAACTGTGTGCTGTAACTGAGGTCAGGACACCTGGGTAGCTCTAAACGATGGTGGTGGTGACAGTCCTGACAGTGGTGCCACATTACTACTGTGAGGCTAGATGGCATGTTCTGAGAATATTTATTTATTTATTTGACAAAGTCTTATGTATCAGGCTGGCCCTGCACTTGATATGTAGGCAAGGTTAAACTTGAACTTTTGATCGTCCTGCCTTCACCTCCTGATTGCTGGAGTAACAAGTGTGTACCCCAACACCTCCTGTGCTGCTCTAGGAATCAAACCCAGGGCCTTGTACATTCACGGTAAGAATTCTACCAACTAAGCTACAGCTCCAGACCTCTGAGAATATCTTAAAAGTCTGTAGGGATAAACAAATTTGAAGGTTTCTAATGGTGTTTTAGCAGTGGTCCACATTTTAGCGATGGAGGCTGGGAGCTGGGTGACTGGATTCAGCCCAGCATGTTAGACCATGAGTGGAATACACACGGCACTGGGACCATGGTGGCTTCTGAAGTCTGGGACCTGGGCTTGCTTCTTAACTTTCCCTAGATTCTATTTATCATTTATTAAAGGGGCTGGCAGTGGGGTTGATATCAAGACTGTGTACCAGTACACATGAGCGTTCAACAATGTGCCTACCTAGAGCAAAGTCCAGCAGATGGGGTATGCCTTGTAGGCCTTTGTTAAGCATTGCTGCTGATACATTAGCCACTAGAAGTTGTATTAAAGTTTCCAAATTGGGATCAAACTCCCTTTGACAAGGAGCCAAAGGAGGGAGGATGATGCTATACACCCTGTGTATAGACTTAAAAGAAAATCATGTTCCACAATATCCTATCAGTACATCACTGTCCAAAGATAGAATCATGTCAAAATACTTATATAGACATGCTTCTCAACATTATGTGCATCGCATAGAACCAACAGTAAATAATATGGCACGTATTTTAAAGCACCAGGGGGAATGTCTATGTTCTAATTTTGTAGTATTATTATTTTTGAAGTACTGGAAATTAAGCCCAGAGCCTTAGACAAGCTGGCTACTTGGTAGCCACTTAGACATGTGCTCTACTAAGAAACTGTATCCCAAGCCTTCTTCTTATTTTGAGACAGGGTCTAAGTTGCCCAGACTATCCTTGCATGTAGTTACTCTGTAGTTCAGGTAGGTCCTGAACTCATGGTCCTTCTACTTCAGCATCCTAATTAGCTGGGATTACAGCCTGTGCTCTCAGGCTCAGATGTGGTCTAATTTTAAATGTAGAAGTGGATGTACAGTAGGATCTCAGTAAAACACAAAATATGAAGATGAGGGGAGAGACAAACACAACCTTTCAGAGATCTTGGTCAGGGCCTGGGAACACGAGGGTGGTGTTTCCCCACTCCTTAGAGCTTGGTTACTTTAAAAAGCACAGCCTGCCCACACCCCTTTAGAATGTCGAGGAGGAGTGCTCTCACCCTGACAGTCCGGTGGGAAGTAACCCTTGCAGCACTTGGGTACCGAGAGCACTAATGTGCACAGCTGCCGGCAGCCTTCCACTGTCCTTCTGTAAGGTGTCAGTGTGTAGAAACAATTCAGCATCACACCCTAGAGCGAGAGAGTTGTGCAGTCACTACCTCCCTCCACTGGGCTGGCTGCTGGGGTTCCAGCGCCTCCCTGGTGGAAGGTCTTGGTACTACCCAGGTTGGAAATGAGATTTTCAAGGCAGGCCAAGCGTGAAGGGAGAGGAGCAGAACAGGTGCCCTGAATAGAATTTCCGACTCTTAAGAATTGTTTGCAAATGCAATGATTGCTTGGAGATGGTGGAGAGAGGCAGAATGTGTCTGTTCTTGTAGGAAATGAGACATCCCCATGGCCCTTCAAATGTCATGATCCATAATTACCCTTGGTTTGCTCCACACTGGGCATCTGCGAATACTGGTACAGCTCCCACATTCCCCCTGGTGTGCAATAGAGGAAACTTTAATACTAAGAACATTGGCAATCACAAGGAAATGTCCCTGGTTAATGTCTGGATGAGCTAATTAGGAACTTAATCTAGGGCCGGGGAGATATTTTAGTCGGTAAAGCGCTTACTGCATAAGCACTGAATTCAATTCCCAGAAATCACATAAAAAGCCAGGCAAGGAGGTGCATGCTTGTAGTTCCGGGATGGGGCTGTGGAGACAGGTAGGTCCCTGGGGGCCCGCTGGTTGGTCAGCCAGCCTCGCTGAATCGGTTAACCATAGGTTCCAGTGAAAGACCTTCTCCCAACAAAACAAGGTGGATGGCGTCTGAGGAATGGTTCCTACCTAAGGTTGACCTCAGGCTTCTACATGCACGTGTGAGCGCACGTGCGCGCACACACACACACACACATTTAATCTTGATTAAGTTCAGGATTATACAAGTACACACACTCACTTTGCCCTGGAGAATTCTTCTGAAATCTGTCTAGGATGCCCATTTGAAAGAAGTCCCCTGATATACAGAGCTGGGCCCAGGCAATCTGGTGTGGGCATACTGTAGCAGTAGGGAATGTGGGTGCAGGCAATTGCATTTTAAGTTAGCTGTGACACTTCTGACCAATCACGGATACATGCTGAACTTTAGTTTTTTATAAGGTATAACATAAGGGCAATACTGTTGCTACTTTTTGACCTTTGGGGAATTGGCAAGAGGAACTAATTAGCTGGGAAAAAAATGTATAGATACACTTTGGAAATTAAGAAGGTTACACCTGCTAAAACAGGAAAGGAAACTTCTTTCCTCGCCTGGTTAGGTTGGAATCCTAAAATTGTGGAATATTTATTAAACTGTCTAAGAGATGTCACCCACTGACATCAAGCAGCGAGAACTGCTGTGTAGTCACTTTGTCCCTTTGAGTCTCAGCCTCCAAGTCTGTATGGTGGAGTTGGTATGAACTATTCCCATTGTTGGGTTGCTGTGGGGCCAGAGCGGCTCAGAGGTGGCACTCATCAAATGGCACTGCTGGATGAGAGAATTTGAATGTATTTTGTATGGTGGAGGGCTCATGCACAGGTTCACTCAGTGTTGCACACTGAATGAATGGGAGAATGAATGGGGGTGCATAGGGCATATATTATATATTAGGCTGATCCATCTTGGTTAATTGCCAAGTATGTCAGTTATATATGGTGTAATCTGGCAGGAATTCAAAAAGATGTTTTTTGAATGGATAAGTGAATGGCTGGGCTTGAAAATTAATGGCACAATAGAAGGGTAATATTTGGTACCCAAGCACTGTTACATTAGTGATAAAGGAATCATGGGTGGATGGTGGCTAAGTGAGAATATTCAAGGCCTGCAACTGGCTAAGCAGATGCTTGCTGATTCAGAGTTTGGAGAATGTCATCAATTGGCTCTCAGGTCTCTTGGGACCCCATCTTATCATGGCCCTTTCTTGGGGCCCATACTGGACCACCAGAGCTAGTCTCTGGACCAAGGTTCTTTCACTATTTTGGCAATTTTAGGACTGACCGTAACATTGAAGGCAATAAAAGTATCACATCGGCCAGCCAGGGTGGGATCCATTAGCAGGCAGTCAATGCCATAGGCCATGCCCAGATCAAACAGGAGCTCCCGCTGTACGATCCTGCACCTTTGTCCATTTAGAAAGAGGTCACCCTGGAAGAGACAGAGATAGAAATATATGTATAAATACACACAATCCCTTCCAAACTTCTCTTCTTTCCACAACATACAATGTAAGAGGGCCGTGTCATGATGTCTTGGAATGCCAGGGTGTATCAGATATTTCATACCCACCCTTGAAGGCAGTAAGTGAAAAGGAGCTTGCTGATAATGGAAAACAAAAAACAAAACAAACAAACAAACTAAACAAACCCTAAAACATCCTGAATGTCTCTCAGAATGGGAATGTTTGGAGAACAGCTTTCATGTCATGTGATCACCCCCCATGACACTCACAATGTCACTGCCAGTTCCACAGGTCACACTCAGCTTTGAACCTTGCATTGTCTTCCAGGAAGCAGACCTAGGGAGATCTGAAGCTAAAACCTGAGGGGGGGGGGGGGAGGGAGAGAAAGCTGTGTTAACACCTGCAGAGGAACTTTGCCAGCAAACCAAGTTCAAGGGGAAGATTTCTTATGTATTCTAATAACTCAAGCTAAAGCAACAGTGAATGTAATCAAAGGTTGAGAATGACTATGACTCTCTAGGGGCTGCAAGTTCCCTCTGGAGGGACAATCTGTATCGGCTGGCACCTGTGCTTGGGCGTCCTGGAAGAGGCTGGTGTATGAAGCCAATGAAAGGATGAGTCGGGTAGGCTGGGAAATGGCATCAGGGTGTCAGCGCATCTTGAAATGTGCTCCTTTACAAGTTATATGAGCCAGTCATGCTGGCACGCACCTTTAATCCCAATATTCAGGAGCCAGTGGCAGGCAGATCTCTGAGTTTGAGACTAGCCTAGTCTTGTCTACTAGTTGAGTTCCAAGCTAGCCAGGACTACATAGTGAAATGCTGTTTCAAGAAAATAAAAATTAACAAAATAATATAAAATCTTGACCCCAAGGACCTTAGAGTATGATCTTATTTGGAAAGTAAGGTCTCTGCAAATATAGTTAGTAGTTAGGCAAGATGAAATAATCCTGGAGCAAAGTGGGCTCTTAATACAATGGAAATGATGTCCTTAGGAGAAAAGGAGAGTACCATTGGGTCACTGAGACAGGGAGAGGACAGCTGTGGGAAGATGGAGGCAGACTGCAGGGATCTACCTACAAGCCAAGGAATGCCAGAGACTGCCAGAAACCACCAGCAGCCAGGGGAGACTCGGGGAACAGTCTCTCCTTCACAACCCCTCGAAGAAATGACTTTGTCACCTTGATGGCAGCAGTCTAGCCTTCACCGCTGTGACGGAACGCTTTTCTGCAGTCCCGAGGCACCTGGTCTGTGGTAATTTGCTCTGCAGACCCAGGAAGTCGCTGGGCACTATGAGTGAGCTGAAGAAAGGGCACTTGCAAGCTGGAGTGGATGGCCTCATCTCAGAGTGATGGAAGACTCCTAGTCACTGCCCTGGCCCTACATGACCTGGCTTCTCCAGGACAGCTGACTAGTTCTGATAGCTGATTTATTAAGATCAGTCATTTGCTTAGGGATGTTGGAAGCACGAGCAGTAGAGACCACCTGGAAAAGCTTGGGGGGAACTTTGTCAGCTGCCATTCTGCCATGTTAAGTGGGAAAGGGAAAAGACACAGCTCAAGAGGTGATGGGTGCTCTTGGATACGGGGTGCTGGTCCAGACAGCACAACCAGACCTGGTATACTCCAGTGAGCAACTAAGCATGACACTCAGGGAAGGGTACAAAGGGGCAAAGTGGGGGAAAGCTTCCTTCCTTCCCATGGAGGCATGGGGACACATGGTGAACTGTGAGCCATGGGGCTTCAGTGATAGACTGTATCTTTCTCTGAGACATTTAAACAAATACCATGGAGTCTCGGATCACGTGGAACTTCAAATACTCCTTCAGCTTGTCCTTGTTGTCTTGATTGTACAGGAAGTCCTGTTGCTCTGGCGGTAGGGCTTGGAGGGCTTTGTCCGTGGGCCAGAAGAGAGTGACTGGAGTGTGGATGGGGTCAAAGATGACACTCAGCAAGCCTGAGTCCTGAAACACAGGGTGCCATCCTCTGGCTGGTGTGTGCACATGCTGTGCAGTGGGGCCCCTCCCTGTGGGCAGAAGCCTCTCTGAGCCAGTCTCTCCACAGCCGGTACTGTGGCTTATCAGGATTTCTGAAGGTTCCAGAGTGATACGGTCAGAAGCTAGAGCACTGTACACCAACCATTCTGAACCCCATTTCCTTAGAAAGCAAACCAGAAAGTCAAACTCGAGGCTTTTGTTAGGAGGAAAGTAAATTTTGATGAATATCTTTCTTTTGATACTACTTCTTTCCAAATATTTTAACTTTTCAAGACTAGTTTTTATTTTTTCTCACATTTCATGAAAAAAATCCTATACGATATTGAGATATGTATGTTTGCTTATAAAGTTTCTAGATAAAATGTACCCCAAAGAAATGTCATGATGAATGAATATGAGAAATCATTCTGAGAGCCTTATGTGGTATAGGAACATCACATATATTAATTTCTCCCTGTGAAGGAGGCTTTGTGACTTTCACTGAACTCTTGATCTTTAAGGCTTGTCAGTTTGCTCTGAATCTGTCCAACCTGTTGAACAGGTAGAGTGACTACACTGTTTTGGAGATGGCTAGGTGGACAAAGATTACTTATTTGTAACATCCTTGAATAGTCTTATTTAAAAAATATTTATGATATTTATTTATTTACTGGAGGGGGTGTGTAGAGGTCAGACAGCAGCTGGTAGGCTTGTCTTTCCTTCTGTCATGTGAATCCTTGGGATTCTCATTTTGAACATGTTGAAACCCCTATTTCTAACCACTTCCCAAGAGACTCTGAAACTCAGATCTTTTGGGGAATTGGGGATTTAATGTGGAGATTATAGACTGTGCTCTGTGAGGAACCAGGGTTCTTGGAGCTCTTTGGGGACTCGTCAGTGTGGGGTGCCTCTGGCAGATATAAACATAAGCAAACCTAAGAAAGCAGAGTTTCAGGCAGGCTGTCCCTAGTCCTCTTTCCCCTTAGTGTTTTACCTGAATTAACTTGATGAATCTGGTATATCCATGGTTCACTGCCAGTGTAGTAAGATTTTGCTGCAAAGATAAGAAAGGTCATAAAACCCTTTCATCTTTCAACTGTGTCCAACCATTTGACATTGTGACATGAAACTGCTATCTACAAAGTTCATACTTGAGAACTGTGCAGGGAAAACTGGACACTGCATCTTCCATGATTGAGGGTGGCACATTCTTGACCATGGCTACTCTTACTCAAGAGACAGAGATACAAGAAGAAATCTAATATCATAAGTAAGTTTGCTATTTTGTGTTGGACCACACTTATGACTATCTTGGGACACATCTATAGGTTGAATATGCCCACTTGAGATAGTTTACCAGGTACTCTAACAAAACCCAGCAGCACACAGTGGTGGTAACACAGAAGGGGCTATCCATTGGCTCATCAGCACTCAACAGCAGCTTTCTTCTGCCCATGTTCTTCTGCATTACAGAGGCTGGAAACAACATTTTCCAGACTGCCTTGCAGCTAGAAGCCCATGGACAATGCAGGGTCAGCCAAACCCAAGCACTGTGGAAATCTGTTAGTAGAATGGAACCACATGAGGTACAACTAGCAGGGATGCTAGGCCTCCTGGGACATGATGGCATGGATGTGAGCAGTTCAGTCTCTAGTGCCCAGGGAAGAGAGGCTCGAAAGGTAGAATTTGAAGAGCTGTAAGGTTAGATGTCCTTTGTTTCAGGATTTTCTAGCTTGCTCTGTTTCCACCTGTGCAGCATTGAAATTAAACTATGACCTCCAAAAGATTTATTCATATATGTAATGTCCTAAGAAACTCTTTTTTGTAAGTGAGGTTTAGCCACCTGCAGTGAAGGAGAGTGACCAATACATTAGTGAAGCAAAGTGAACTGGGCCTGGTGGCTGAGGCCTGCAGTCTTAGCTACTTGGGAGGGTAAGGCAGGAGAAGGAAAAGTTCAAGACCTCTCTGGACTTCAGAGTGAGTGTAATACCAGCCTGAGCAAATTAGTGAGACCCTGTCTCAAAATAGAAAATGAAAAAGGCTGGTTTTGCAATTCATGAAGCACCTGCCTACCATGTACAAGGCCCTAGGTTCAATCTCCAGTACCACAAAGAGAAATAGATAAGCAATCAATGAATAAATAGTTAAAATTATTCTTTCTGCCCACTAAGAAGTTTTATTCCAGAGTTTTAGTGATACCTAATTACTTACTTTCCCTTCTCTCTTTCTCCTCCCCTTCCTCCCCTTCCTTCTCCAAATCTATGTAAGACAACTTTCCCTTGTGGACACTAAAGAAGAACATATACAATTACTTATTTAAAGTTATTTTTTGACTCGTAAGGCTGGTATCAAACTTATGAGCTCAAATGATCCTCTTACTTGAACCTGCCAAGTGGCTAGGACTGTGATACACAATACTACCCTGTGCTAAAATTCATGTACTGATTTAAAACAGACCTTTGCTTGGAGCAATAGGATCACAATGCTTCAAAGTGATGCCTCCAACCAGAGCTGAGCTGATGACGTAGACATCAAATGCTGGAGAGCGACAGTGGGTTACCTACCAGAACCTTGCCTGAAGCATCTCTGGGGGTGATAATCAAGTTTTGGGGAGACAGCAATTTGTCTATGACGTGGATGACTCCATTGGTGCCGACGACATCACTGGATAGGACCTTTGCCTTATTGTTTATCCACACAGTACCCTGCAGACAAATGCAAACAGCGAAAGACATGAGCGCAGAGAAAACAGAGTCCTTCCCTGCAGAACGAATGCTTCTCTGGTGTGCTAATCGTTGGGGCAGAGGTTGAAGGTCCATGTGACCTAAGCACGTTTTTCTTATGATCCTAAAAAGAAAATGGAGATGAGAATCCAGGCTTCACCTGTGAGGTTAACAGCAAATGCTATATAGTCAGCCAATCCGTCTGGTTGCTTATTTCAACACAATTCTGAAAGCTCACCAAATAAAGAGCTCACAGTTGGCTTCTCATTAGTGCGTTCTCGGTATCACCCATCCCTCTACTCCATCTGCGCTGTCTGGAGTTGCCTTGCCTCTGAATCTTAATTACAACTCAACTGGTTTTTGCTATGTGACCTTGGACAAACTACTTAACCTCTCTGAGCTCAGCTTCCATATTTGGATATTCAGGACAAGTAAAGCCCTTAGAACAGCACTACATACAGTAGACATCACTCAGCGGTTATCTGTTATTGCTGCTGCTGTCACTCCAGGGAGGGTAAGCCAGGTGTCTGGAGGATGAGGACAGCACCTACCTGAGGTAGCTGCTCTCACCTGAGAGAAAGAGATGGAAATTGGCTCGCCTTGGAGGGTCGTGGCATTTGCCGTCACTTTTAGGTTTTCCAGCAGAAGCTGTTGGCAGGCTACCACATGATACCGAAGAACCTGGGACATGAGGCCCTGCTGATCCCAGTCTTTAATCTGGAAGAGAAGGCCAGGGAGGTCTGCCAAAGCCAGGAGCCTGTTAGGAGAACCTTCTTTTTGCTCTTCTCTTTCCCACACTCTGAGGAGCGAATGCCAGGCTCTGCTGGTGTTGTGGCCATGGGAAGAGGCTGGGCAGGCAAGGAGGTGAGGCTCGTAGGTGGGAGGGGCCTCTGTCTCAGTCTGCTGCAGCACGGCCTGACACCAGTGTCCTACACTGCTCCTCAGAAAATAATTTTCTTGGAAAACACGCTAGGAGAGATCGTAGGGGGTCCTCCTAGAGAGGAGACAAGGCTAAGCCTTCAGGATTGGAAGAGATCGTGACAACATTTCTACTTGGATTCAAAATACAAAGAATAGAATTATGAAGTCATTGTGATTAAAAGCTCAAAAAACTTTGTTTCACACTCCTTTGAGGCCTTAAGTTAAAATAAGTAAAGGTCCAAACGATTTTAAATATTATTCTTGTGTCTTTGCTTTGCTGGTACCCAGAATATATGCACGGAGAGAGGGCAGTATGTATAGTGGCTTAGATCAAGTTCATCCTCAACCACCTTCCGGCAATGGGACTTTGGCAAACTTACTTACATCAGTGTTCTTCACTGCAGAATGGGGATAGCACTCAGCTAAAAGTCTGACATGAGAATAAACTGAATGCATGTAGGTCAGGCCCCATTCTGAGTGTAGTTATCAATATACATGTTAGTTGTTAGTAGTGACACAGGGAACACAGTGAAGAATAGAGCAGTAAAGGCTCTGGTAAGTCCTGCAAGTCAAGAACCTATTTAAATTCCTTTAACCCAGGGTCTGCTCTGCCCATCTCCTTTTTATATTTCTGTCTATAGAGAGTTTGGATCCCTTGATCATTGAGACGTCTTCAATTTCCTACTCTGTTTAGTCATGCCTTTAGAAAGTCTCTGGCCAGTGGTACCCCAAACCCAAATGCTTTCCCTGGCAGGGGTCTTCGCACAGACAAGCTGCCCCTTCTATTGCTAGTCAGCTCTACCTGGGCCTAAATCTCTTGTCTGCAAACATCACCATGGTATGTTCTAGGCCACACCTTCCCCCAAGCCCTTTTACAGTCTCCAGCCTCGTGCTTACCCTGGGCTCCTGATTGAAGGAAGCAGAGGAAGGCGCAAACACGGTGAAGGGGCCAGGCCTGGCCAGCTCTCGGACAGCATGCTCCTGCGGGACGGGAGGAGGGGCCACATGGAACTCTTCCATAACTGAGCTTAAGGGTTTTCTCTCTCAGACACAGGCCCAGGCTCAAAGATATGTCAGTCAGTGTTATGTCTCAGACTCAAAGTAAACCCAGATTCTATGCCATCAAAATCATTGTTTGTTTGTTTGCTTGTTTTTTATAAAATCAACATTTGGCTATTAGATTAACGATTTTGAAGACAGAGTACCAAGAAAATAACAACTACCCCACCCCCCAACCCCATCAAAGGTGACTCCTGACTCTCTGGCATACACCTCAGATGTAGACAGACACATACTTTCTTACCTGCAACTGGAAGAAATATTGGGAAGTTTTCGGGTTCTTAGAAAGTTCCTGCAAATAAAGACAGGGAAATGTCACTTTCAACTGTGACTTACACATGAGAAGAATACAGAGCTGTGCTGGGACTGTCTGTTCATTGGACAGCCACTGTGATGGCTCTTTCCCAGACTCTCTGAGGGGCTTGAGGTTGATGTTCAGAATGACTGAGCGACACACTTGAGTTCCAGCTCTTTTCTAGAATCTCCATTTGATTTACAAAAGAAAGGTCCAGCCACTCCCCAAATCACAGATCTTTATAAGCATTTCAAATGGAGCTCAAATCTTTACCAGACACTAAATATAGTTGAAATCTTACAGCAGAATTGGCCTCCCTGACAACAAGAATGTTTGATCAGTTAGAATGCTTTGGTCCTTTTTAAAGACAATTTTCTGAGTGTTTATAAAATGTAGAGACCACAAGGTATATACAGTGAATATATATGTATATATACACATACGTATAACAAATATACCACACGCACACACCCATACACCATACCTCCCTTACACTGTTGGACTTCAGGGATCCAAACTGGGACCCCCAGGGTCCAAACCGGAACGCCACATCCCCACAGAGACTCACAGACGGGATATCGATGCAAATAGCAAGAGGATTTATTCCAGTGCACTGGGACTGTTCTAACACGCAGGATAGAAGCGGCCCCAAGGAGCAAATGGTGAAGCTTTTTGAGGCATTACTGGCGCGCGTCCGGGTCCCGCCTATCCCACTCAGGAGATGAGCATGGCGGGCCCGATCCCTTCCCTCCCAGCCCTTTTATCGGGTTAGGGCAAAGGGGTCTGGGGATGGGGGCTCTCGTGCAGCTGATTGGCTTCGAGCTCTCTATGTTAGACTAATTGGATCCAGGGGGGGCGTGGTCAACCTGTGCCCTTGGACTAGCCCCTTGGGACAGGGTGGCTCCTGGTATGCTGGGGAAGGAAGAATCCTGCTGATAAGCTTAATGGTCATTTCCCTGTGGGTGGGGAGGAGACTGAAGAGTACTGTTAATGGGAAGGCATTTCCCCCTATATGTGATTGCATTTCTATGTTTCATATTTCTTAAACCCTTTCAACACCACATATACACCACACACACACACACACACACACCACACACATGCCACACATAGCACTCATACAATCCACTGCACACCACAGACACGCATCACCCACATATCACATGCCATAAACACACCACACAGTGTATCATACACAGCCATCACACTCTGTATCATATACAGCCATACATACCACAGCCCGCACCATGCATCCACACTCACATTACATCACATAAACTGACACACACCGGTACCCCATTCTGGACACCCATACCACATGCACCACACATACCACATCTGTTCACACACTGACCCAAAGCGTGGCAGTGCTTGGGCGTCACCACATGCTCTGTGTGCTTGACACCCATCATCATATTTTTTGTAATATTTTCTGTAATAACTTAGTAGAGTTGGAGTCCTTATCATTTTCTTTTTCAGATTCAGAGTGATGCACAGAAAAGTGACATCACTTACTACTTCCTGATAGAGCTGAATCCAAATCTAGATGTTTCTGACTCCAGAGCTGTGCCAGTCTTAATCCTGACACCACTCCCTTCCCAGGCCACAGGAATCCCCTTGGTTGGACAAAGCTCTTTTCACTGAAACTGATTTGCAAGTCCCTAGGCAACCTGGATTCTCAGCAGCTGGGAAGTACAGTTTATTTCCTGGAGGCTTGTTGTTACCATGTAGATGCTGCCTCGGCAGGTGAATCCATCCCCTGTGTAGTTCTGCTTGCAGGTACATATCCTTTGACCTTGTTCGGTGTGATTGCAGAAGGCAAATGGACTGCAGCCGCCATTATTCTGGTAAAATTGCCAAGAGATGGAGGAAGAGCTCAATCAGACCAGTAAGTTTGCCAGCTTTGCCAATATTTGCTAAGCAAATTTGTGCTGAAATTTATAATTTTGAGGGATGTGGGTACAATTCAGTGGTAGAATACTTGTCTGGCATGTGCAAAGTGCTGGGCTCAATCCCTAGCAATACACACACATTTCATCTTACTCTCTAACTTCGGTCAATCTTTATTATCTGTGCCTTTTCTGGACTTGCCTTATAGTTCCTTGGTTGCTGGCCATTTTTTCAGGTGGCCTCCTATCCTAAGACAGCAGGTGTTTATAAACAGATCCCCAGTCCTCTATGAATCAGTACCCCTCATGTTTGACAATTCCCATCTTTAGGCCAAACTCTGATTTGGCCATAGGAAAGATGACAGAAACCAACTCATTGCCTTGTCCGCAAGAGCTCGTAAGCTGTGGAAGAGGAAGCTAACGCACAAAGCACAGAGTGAGGCTCCCTGGTGGTGGCTACACAGGCTCTGTAACGCCAAGGCTCACCAAGGCAGGAACATGGAGCCCAGAGGAGATGAGTGGAGAAGCCATTCAACAGGCTTAACACCTGCTGTGAAATCTTCCTTTCCTCTAGGCTCTTTCCCAAAAATATTTGCTGAGTATAATGGTTGTCAGCATCCCAGAATCCTACCCCAAAGGTACACTTCTACCTGCTGCTTGGAAAAGCAGACTCCAGGGACATGAAGCTTCCAGCCAGCAGCACTGGCATCATCCTCAACACTGTGTGCCTTTAAGAGCCTTCCTGACCTTTTGTGGAAGTTCATATTCTCCCCCCCCCTCCTCCATCTACCCTCTCCATCTCCACTTTCAGTCACTCAGCACTGTTAGGATACACCAAAAAGGCCTGAACCACAAGCTGGCTAATCTTGAGCCTCCAGAATGTGAGAATTAAATTTCTGTTCAAGTTACCCAGCCTCCAAGATTCCATTGTAGCACCACTACAGGGGACAGAGATGGTCTGGAACAGAAGACTACCTCAGCCTGTTGTGTTGTGGGATATTTTATAGATAGGGGATCATATTCCTGCATGCTGTTTAGGGGGAAGGGTGTAAAGGTTTTGCTTCCTCTGTTAAACAAGGGAGTAACAACCCAGATCTCCATATGAACAGGCCATTGTTTACCTTAATGCAGATGAAGTTTAGGTTCCATTCATTTGTATATTGAAGGTTGGTGTGGAGACAGGGAGGAGTTGGGAAAGAATAAAGCACCAAGGGCTGGGGCAGAGCAGGGAGGAGCAGAGATGAGAGAGCAGGGTGTGAGGAGGCCTTGGAGTGAGCTCTCTACCTAAGCTGCCAGGGTATTGGATCCCTGAGAGTTGTCAGGGCTCGTTATTAATATATAAACAGATGTTTTAATAAAGGATATATAACACCGTTGCCTGGTCCTTGGTGGTAGGACTTCCGGAGAAATTAATGGTTTACAGGAAAACAGAATGGAAAGTGCAGACATTCCTGAAGAGAGACTGCCACTCCTGTCTCTCCCCCATCATTAGTGCCTTGCATTTGTTAGTCACATATTTGTTGCAATCCATGCACAAATTAAAGTACATAGTTTGCATGTTGGTCCCTGTTGCTGGTGTACACTCTGCTGGTCTTGCCAAATGTATAATGATATGTGTTCATCATCAACAGCTGCCAATGGAGGAGTTTCCTAGCCCTAAGAACTCCTTATGCTCTCCTTATTCATCCTACCCTCGCTCAACTCCTGGTCATTGACTGATCTTGCTGTACCTGCAAGCTTTTCCTTTTCCTTTCCCAAAACTTAACTTCTTGTGCTTGCCAATGTTAGTTTGAACTGACCTTTTCTTCTTCCCCATTAGGTATATAAAGAATAAACAATAACAACAAAAAACAAATTCAGGCAACTGATATCAATATTCTGTCATCTAACCACTGTGGCCAGGGAACCAGATTTTGAGCAGGATAGTAAGGCTTGATAATTGATTCATGAATGCTTCTTAGCACTCTGCACACTTTGGGAAATGAATCCAGCTGGCTTTGGGACACTTGCATCAGAAGACTGCCTGACCAACTCTGCATACGAGGTCTTTTCGGAATCTTGTAGCTAAGGGGGTAGCCTGTGGGGTAGTAGTCTGTTCTATACTTTTCCTCTAATATAGCACACAAGAGGAAAACTGAGCCCCATTCCCCAGAATCAGCTCTGAGATTCCGAGGGGAGAGCACCTGGCCTTGGCATTCCTAGGTTGAAGACGGCTCTGAGGCTATGGGCCTGGATGCATACTCACGGTTAAGCAGACATTGATGAGTGCACAGGCCTTCCCATCTCCAGTGTACTTCGGCAGGCAGTTACAGACGGCCTGTGCAGGAGTAGAGGCAAAAGGGTCATTCAGTAGGTCAGGTCTGCCCTGACCAGACTTGAATGTAGAATGGCAGCATGAGGAGGGACTGTGTTTGCCTTTGGTAATGCCTAGTCTAGTATAGCTATGCACATTATAAAGTTCACTTGAGCACTAGATCTCATGATCATTCCATCCTTGTCGCCAAGATGACTTTCTTGATGGGCAGATGTTCATGGGAAAGGAAGCCTTATCTCCACCAAGAATGAACTCAGACACCAGTGCTACCATATGCTGAAGGCTTTGTAGTTCGCAGGGATATACACAGGAAACCAGGTAGTCATACCCATCAGATAGACAAGGAAGGCAGCTGGGAGCTTGAGGAAGGGGGATACTGTTTGCAGAGAGTTGTGTACAGGACCCCACAGGCTTGATGGCTGCTTGTTAGAACTTGAATCCACAGGTGGGGCTAGCCAGAGCAACCCCGGGCAGGTTTTTACTCCTTTTTCCTCCTCCTCTTCTTTCACAATTGGCTCCAACCTTGTCCAAACCTTTACCAAGAGGCCTACCAGCTATCTCTTCTCAAGCTGAAGTTGTATTCTTAGAGCTCAGTTTCCCATCACTGCCTTCTAGGTCTGCAGGAATACTGTTATAAGCCCTCAAGGCCAGAAACCTTATGAGAGTTTTCTCATTCCATCTATATAAAAGCTCTAATGAGATACAAAATATGTGAGTAAAAGTCTATCAGACTACTGAGATTTTCTGATGATTAAATGCATGTGCACACACACACACACACACACACACACACACACACACACACACACTCGTCTTCCAAGGTTTTTTTTTAATTTTAATTTAGGGCGCTTTAGGCACTTGCTTGATCTGCCCATTGAGGGATGCAGTGTTGCAGTCTCCTAAGTGACTCAGTGAGCTTCATGGGGCATTTCCTGGGTATCTGATTGTGAGCCAGTGTCACAATGTCTGGCTATTTTGCATGTTAACCACGTGTCTGAGGCTGAGGGAGACAGTGTGTGGGTCTTTGCTCCTCTGTTGCCCTCTGAGTCCTTCTGTTCTATGACCACCACCACATGCCTGGAGTACTCTTGTTTTCCCCACTCTCTCAGATTCACATGTCCCTGGGTAGCTGCACAACTATCTGTATTGGGGCCATTATCAATAGCAGAGCCTCCAACATGGCACAGTGTCATTCAGAATCTGGAGCCAAAGTAAAATGGGATTCTGGGGATCAGGAAGCTGAAGGAAAGGAAAACATTTCTGGTGAAACTTCTAGGTGCTTCTAGGATCACATGGGATTTACATATGTGTACACCCCACTTTTAGAAAGCCCTTTCCCCAGTTCCCTCCCTGCTCATTTATCTTTTTTGCCTGGAGATTGGCTCTTGTGCTTTCATTATCCACCCTACAGTAGTTTTGGCTGCAGCTGGGCCAGTGTCCATTCTGTACCTCTTTCCCTTAGGCCTGGGTCTTAACACACAGGAGTTTCCTGGAAGGAGTTTCCTCCCAGAAAACCTATGAGGCAGCTCACCTGGTTGGGCCCTGTCTGTGTGCACTCCGCATTCCTGTCACAGCCACCATTGTTCTCCAAACATGGGTTTATCTCTTTAAAACAAAAGTCAATTATGTGTCATGAGTGGCAAGCTTATTTCCATGAAAAGGCATTTTGAGGGGTTCCCCAGGGCCTGGAGGTGGCTTGGATAACTGACCAAGAGCAGAGGGTGTCACCATGGGACTCAGTTTTCTAGAAGTTCAGAGGCAGAAGTAACTTAGGGGGCAAGAATGTTTTCTCAAAACTGTTCCCCACCCTGGGTTGGGCTAATTCTAGCAGGGACACCATCTGTAGGCTTAAATCTGACCCTCTGTGGAATGAACATGAATATTGTGAATGAGTGACTTGGAATCAGAATCTTAGTGTCCAGTCCTCTAACGCTACAGATGAGGAGACTTGGGAATGAGAAAGCTATCATTTGTGACATCACAGTACAGACTGGTTTAGAGAAGACTCATTAACAGATGCTCAACTTAGGGCATTCTGAGGAGAAGCAGATTGCTCAACGTTAGAGCATCTTCCCATTGATTGCTTAATAGTAGAGAGGGGTGACAATGTAGTGAATAACTCAGGTAGCACTTTGATCTAGTGGTCAAAGTTCATATCATAAACGAGAGCTGGATGGGAATCTTGAGATTTGTGACAGCCTGCAAAGGATGCAGCAGCACTTTTGTGATGGAATTTTGGTCTGGAATATACAAGTGGAATCCAATAATGAAAAAAAACCCTCAAACCCCAAATAAAAGACATACTATCAAAGAAACAAGCCAAAGAATTAAGACACTGAATATACTATCCCATCCTCTGAAGACCCCATACTAGAGAAATACTGGGACAACTGATGAAATTAGAACGTGAATATAATTAGAAAAAGTATTATAGGGATAAACATTTACTGAAGTCAGGACTGTGTGTTATGTTAGGACGTACATACCCAGGTATTAGGGACAAATACAAGATGACTTACATATTTAGTCTCAAATGACTAAGGAAAAATATAAAAATATACAAAGAGGGCAAAGGAAAAAGTGAGTGGTGGGACAAGAGCACATGATTCTTATTAGCACAACTGTTGTGACTCTTTTTGGTGAGTTACAATTCAGACAGCTTCCCAGGGCCACCGCTGTGTGCTGTCGGCAGAGCAGGCTTCAGTGCTGCACTTACTTTCAAGGAATTATTCTGTTACATCGTTAAGTATCGACACTGCATCATAAGACACTATTTTTGTTAAAAAATACCTAGGTATATAATAAAATGGGGTAATGTAAAAAAAAAAATTTAGGAGTCTCTGTCTCTAGATACTTGCCCTCTGCAGTTTTCTACAGCAAAGATGTGCAACATTGTAAGTCAATGAAAGTCCAAAATTTCAGTTGTCACTAGAATTTTTAAATGGAAAAGGTCTCTCTTTCTTCCATTCAGAGTGATTTTTTTTTTATTACATGCCTTCACACCCCTATGAGTACATCATTTCCATACCCTCCCGCTTTCCTGCCAAGGCATGCTGTAATAAGATCCCAGCAGCAGTCCTAGCAATAAGAGCTCATATACTAGAACATTTTAACAGGGCTTTGGCCAATACCATTTCCACCAGATGGACAAGGGATGGTTACCTACCGAGGCACACGATGCCATCGCCTGTATAGCCTGCCTTGCACACACACACACGGCTTCCTGGGGTGGTTCTTTTACAGTCAGCCTTGGCAGAGCATCCTCCATTGCTGATCTCACAGGCATTGATGGCTAAAGAAGGGAAAGATGACATAGAGCAAAAAAGAGAGAGACAATTTTTTACCCGTGCCATTGATAAAGAGAAGCCTTTAGAACAACTCCACCTGGCATTGGATTAATGTAGCCAATTCCTCAATACAGAGAGTGTGCTGGCTAGCTTTATGTCAGCTTGACCAAGCTATGGTCATCTGAGAGGAAGGAACTTCTATTGAGAAAATGTCTTCATAAGATTGGGCTGTAGGTAAGCTCGTAGAACATTTTCATAATTAGTGATTGATGGGAGACTGGATTATCCCTACACTAGCTGTCCTGGGTCTATGAGAAAGTGGGCTGAGCAAGCCATGATGAGCAAGCCAGTAAGCAGTACCCCTTCATCAGCTCCTGTCTCCAGGTTCCGGCCCTGTTTGAGTTCCTGTACTGACTTTTCTCAATGATGAACAGTGATACGGAAGCAAAAGCTAAACAAACCTTTTCCTCCCCAAGTTGCCCTGGTCATGGTGTTTCATCACAACAGTAACCCTGACTAAGACGGAGGGCAAGAAAAAATTCATTGTTTATCCTTTCCAGCTGTTTTGCTAGCAGACTGTGTACTTCCCTCTGCAGGGAGCATGTGGTTTCAGGGGCAGAGCAGCCTCTATCCTCTGAGAGTTCTTAGGCTGAGATGTTCTGGAAAGCTAACTGTTCTGCCTCGGTGTTGGCCAAGGCCCCCAGGGCAAGGTACTCAAGAGAAAAAGAATGCTAAAAGATTTCTGGTGATGGTGGTGGTAGTGTGCACAATCTGGTCATTCTTAGACATTTTATTCATGATAGTCAGAACCTGAAAACACCAGTCAGATGGTATATGGATATGGATGTTGTGGTTTATCTACACAAGCAAGATAACTCCACCATGACAGAGTGAGAGAAAGAAGCCAGTCTCACAAGAGTCCGTAAGTCCATCCACAGGAGATTCTAGAAAAGACAAAACTCTCCATTGTCACAGAAATCAGATCAGGGGTCTGATTAGGAATAAGGGTTAGTATGGTTAATGCCAGTTAGTTCAGAGGAGATTTTTGGCTGAAATGTGCTGTGTTTTGGTTGCATTGGTGGGTATGTGTGTTTGTTGTGTGCCATCAGACTATGGACTCAGGATAGATCAGTTAGTATTTAGAAATCACAGCTCATAATGTTTATTGAACAGAATGGGAGAAAACCTACACGGCACTAGAGACGATTCTTGTGTTCTTTCATTTTTCCATGCGTTCACCTGATGTACTTAGAAAATTCCACTTTCTGTGTTTTCTCACAAGCACAAGAAGTGTGATGGTTCTAAGATCCCCTTTCCATCTCACTGGAAGTGTAGAGAGTTTGGCAAAGATTCTTTTCGGCGCATCTGTGTGGCAACCACACACTGGCTTGGAACAGGCACCCTTCCTTCTCTACTGTTGATTCCCTTTTGTGAATCTTAGTGGTTTATTCTGGAAAGGGAGGACTACAAATAAGTAAGACTTTTCCAGTCAGTGCCAACAAAAGAGGAAAAGTTCTCTTACAATTTGAATAAAACATTTTAGTCAATTCTTCCTGATATTTATCAAGCAACTTGATTTTATTGCATTTTGAAAAAGCCTTAGACATTATGTGTGGAGTCAATAGCATGTGCTGAAAACAGAAGTCTAATTACTGTATTAAATTAGTATGCCACTGGGAAAATGTTTCATGGATTTACTTATTTATGCTTAGACAGTTCTGAGATTCAAACCCAGGGCTTTGTGCATGCCAGGCAAGCACTCTACCACCAAACTGCAATGCCAACCCTTGTTTGTTTGAGACAGGGTTTATCTGTGAGGCTTAGGCTGACCTCAAACTCAAGATTCTCCTGCCTCAGTCTCCCAAGTGCTGGGATTATAGGCATACGCACATCACCACAATTGGCTAGATTTGAGTTTTGATTTCCCTTTCTTATCTGAACTTGGATTTCTCAGAATATATTTGCATTCTTGACTATGTGTATGACACAGACACAGAGAGAGACAGAGAGAGGGAGAGAGAGAGGAAGAGAGAGGGAGAGAGAAAAAGGGAGAGAGAGAGAGAGATGAGGGTCTGTTTATGTGTGTATAGGCTGAAGGTCAACCCCAAAGGTTGTTCTGGTTATTCTCCTCCTACCCTCTCCTACCTCCCTCCTACCCCTGTTAACTCCCACCCCCTCACAAGTCTGTTTCCCATGTTCATATCTTTTTGTTTTGTTTTGTGACTCTTTGAGTTTAACCAGGCTGTCCACGGGGTTCGGATTCTCCTTTGGAGGCTGATAGGCTCATCAGCAGGTACACAACCTCAGAATCTATTAGTAGCTGACAGTTCAGCAGTGAGAGGGCCCTGTGAGTCCCTCCCCAATCCACAATCGACTGAGAGCAGGTTCAAGCTTGTGCAGGCCCAGCGCAGCAGCTGCAGCTGACATCATGACTGCAGTGGGCACGCCACATTCAGAAGACAACATATCAGGCCCTTCTCCCTATCTTCTGGCTCTTACGTTCTTGTGTTCGTACTTCCTTAGTGTTCCCTGAGCATTAGAGATGGGGCTATAAATGTCCTGTTTAGGGCTGAACACTCAACTGTCACTTATTCTCAGCATCTTGGACATCCATGGGTCTCTGCAGTCACCATATTTTATTGCAAAGAGAAGTTCCTTTGATTAAGGCTGAGAGCAGCATTTGTCCTGGTGCCAGACAACTGAGAGATTGCTGAGTTTCTTCTTTTCTAGTGCTAAATATGTGTAATGTACTCTAAGAATAACAGCTCACATTTCTTAGCACTTTACAAGCATAATATACAACTTGATCATATATAACTATCCAGTGTAAATGATTCTCTTATCATCCCCAAATTGCAGATGAGCAAATGGTGAAAGGCACGGCCAAGCAACATTCCTGCCGTGACACAGATTGTAAGTATTTCAGTTCAGACTCAGGGGTCTAATGATGAGGCAAGGCCTCTGGCCTTTGCCCTGTTCTGCCATGTACTCACCCAAGTAGCACTCTGCAAGGAAGGTGGTTTTATGCTTACTTTACAAATGAGCTGAGGGCTCAAGGGCATTTAACACTCAAGCAAGACCACAGTCTGGCAGGAAGAACCAGGGCTTAAAACCTTTACTGGCCCACTCTTGAGTCCTGATGACTCAGCCACACCCTTGGCCAATCAAGTCTATAGCCTTTGAAGCCAAGAGGTGAGTCCAGTTGATTTCAAGGCTGAGAGCCACTGTTCAGATGCAGTGGAGTTGCATGTGAAACACAGGTGCAATAGCCTGCCCATCCCAAACCAACATGCCTCAGCCACACAGAGCTGGCTTCCCGTCCCTGGGTGCTGTCAGTGGCTCAGTTACATGTGAGTCACCACCAGTGGCTGGCACCAGTTCCTGGGGCCCAGTCAGATCTCTCAGCCCATGCAAGCCCTTAGCAGATCCCTGCTTCACTTGCCTGAGCAGACTGTTCCGTTCCCTTGGAATCCCGCCGCACATTTGCACGAGGCTCTGCCATCTGCAGTGAGAAGGCAGCTGCAGTGGAAAAGGGCAAATGGCATTTTCAGAGAAACACAACGTTCCACATATGTCTTATAATTCCCTTTCAGCCCAGCATCCGGGTCCCCAATCCCATAAAGCACTTGGAGACTGCCTATGGCTTGAGGGGGACAGCTGGTTCCTGGAATGATCCCACCATAGCCAGTGAAAATCACAGCTGCTCCACACACAGTGTACACGTGAAGGGTAGTCACTCATCTTCACAGTGCTACCCATGTGCTTTGCTGAGCTTTGGGCTTACTTAAATGTCACCCATAGGTGAGACCACAGCCCCCGATAGTCAGTGTGATTATTGCCATTTATAAGAAAAGAAACTGAGGCTAGGAGGAAGTAAAGAATTGACCTCAGGTCATGTGATGAGTGGGAGTGATGGAGGATGTTAGTTCAGGTCTAATTCCAGCTACTAGGCTTTTCATTAGTTTACAGGAGGGTGTGCCTCGTGGCAGCTAGGAATAGGAAGCTACATTAGACTGGGCTGGGGGCTGAGGGCAAGATCTATTAAAACTGATGCCCCTCCATGAAAGAGCCTTGTGGTATAGGCTGGAGTGACAACTGGTATTCTTGTCAATGTGCTAGCTAAGTCACGGGACACTTATTGAACATGCTGGATCTGGCCAACTGATGGTGATTTCTTCAGAGAAACTCAGTTTCTTCTTTAAATGTATCCTACATATCCTCTTAAAAGATGTCAGAAAAACACTTTCCCCAGGACAGGGCCTGGGGTGGTAACTACTGAGTTTGTACTGTCCCTAGAGGCAAGAGGACACCTACTTGGCACTGGTGTGGCAGGTCCCATTGCAGTTGTCTTTCGTGATCTCTGAAAAAGAGGACCAATTGCCCAGTGAGTTCTTGCTTTAGTCTCTAGTAGTAGGGAAAGACTGAGTTCCTTGAAGCCATTTGTAACGGTGTAAATCCTTTCCGCCGTGTAAACACCTTTCATGTTGGCTACCAGGGAACTCAGACAAATCTCAAAGTCAGATACATTAATGAGGTGTCTCTTAGAATGGAAGCTCCTTGCGAAGACCAGGTACTAACACTTGCTAAACAGCTAGATGCTAGCTGGTGACTAGCCTTTGAATGCACCTGATAAGGACTCTGAACCTTGTTCTGTAGGTGATGAAAAGCCATAGTAAGTTGTCAAGTCCTGGGGATGGAGTGTGGTGAGAAATGTTACCTGTTTCATTTGTGTTTTGGAAATTTCTTTCTTGCAGTTATGTGGAGTATAGAAAGGAGAGGAATGGGACCTAGGATGGGAGGTGAAGAGCCGGATCACAAGGCTTCTGGTGACGGGGCAGGTGGAAGACACAGATTCCTGAGATGTGGGTAAGTAGAATATTCAGGGATGTTAGTGAGGTGACACTAAACAGCAAGGGTGGTTTCTAGGCTGAATGGTCCGGCAGTCGTCCTCCATGATTTGCCACTATCCATCTGCTGCCTGAGTCACGGTCTGGGCATTGTCCTCAGCTCTCCTGCATCCATCAGTCTCTGCTTCATTTGACACCAAAAAGCCTCCATTTTCTGCGTCAAAGTTCCCCTGCTGCCTTATTTAGGAATTGACTAGTTGTCTCCTGGAAAGTTGCCGTAGCTTTCAGGCTGTTCCCTGTCCCTTTAAACGAGGTTGGTTTTTCACGTGCTATGCTCTCAGAAGCAAAAGGGGACAGTGAGGGCACTGCATTTATCATAGAGTTTTACTCAGGATATCTTCCCGCTTGTGTGATCCCCACCAACTCTGTGGCTCTCTTCCAGACTGTCTGAATCCTGGTTCTGTACCCTAACATCTGACACGAACTCTGTGATGTCCCCTTGGTCCAGAATCCTTCAGATTCCCTGCTTGGGTGTTTTTCAGAGTCCTGTTTTTTCTGGTAGTATTCTCCCGGAGCTTTGGCAATGGCAGTCCCTCAGACAAACCATATCACTGGATCTCTCACTGGTGAGCACCCGTGACCTTCTTTCCAGTTCCTGCCTTAGAAGGGACAAGAATGTCTCTGATGCTGGCTTCCAGGGTCATTCTCTTCTGGTGCCTGAATGATTTCTCTTAAATACAGATAAGCCATGTTACTATCTCTCCAGTGCCCCCCTCCTAGTTTGAATTGGGAAGCCATGTGTCCGTCTCTTAGTGAGCTGGCCCTTGCCTGCTCCTCTAGTCTCTCCTCTTCTGGCCTGCCTGTTTGCCTCTGTTTTCACATCCTGTGATCCCTTGGATCTCCAAATGTATGCACATTTCCTGTGTCTTTGGAGCTATTCCTCTCCTCTCACCGCTGTCCCCTCCCTCACTAGGAACATCAGTGAAACATGAGACTGGAGCAAATGGGCTTCTCCACCAGACCCTACAGCTGGGAGAATAATACATTGATACTGGACCATTTTGCAATGATCAGCAAAATGTCAGCTCCGGAGTCAGACATCCATCTCAGAGATGAACACATGAATTAACAGGACAAATACAGAAAGAGGCATATAAAATATATACATTTTGACACTGTTTATGATAGCGGAAACTTTTAGAAAGTGCAGTTAGGAAGGGGATGTAACTCAGGGCCAGACGGCTTGCCTATCTATTGTGCCTGAGGCAGCTGTTCAGTCACCAGCACTGCAGCAAACAAACACAAAAAGGTTTAGTTTATGATAACATTATTGATGATGCTGGTCTAGATGCGTTCACATGGAGGAAACGTCCGTTGTGTATTGTGGGGTGAGAAAGTAGGTTATAAAATACGTAGCCTGATCCCCTACACATACAGTTCTACACCAAGCTCACGCAGAATATCACTAATAGGGGTTTCCAGCATCGGGCATATGGGTAAGTGTTATTTTTTGTGCTTTTCCTTATTTTACAAAATTTTTTTTGCAGCAAGGAGTTATATATGTTACCACCAGGAGAAATACTAACGGTGCGGTATCATTTCTACATTAGAAAGGAAAACAATGTCTTCTGAGAAAGCTGGGCTAAGGACAGAGCTCCGATGTGAAGGACTGGCTCTTACCAATGTCACACGTCACTCCTCGCCAGCCAACATCACAGTCACAGGAGCCGTCTCCTGAGGGTCCTTGGTTACATCTTCCATGGACACAAGAACAAGCTGAGTAGAAAAACATTTGCAAATAAGCAGAGTCTGATTCACGTTCAACATCTTCTTTACCATTTACAGGGTGCACTTCTCTCCACTGCTCTCTGAGCAGGGTCTTTCTGTAGGACCGGAGTCACAGGACATAGGGACACAGGTTAGTAGGTGAACTAGGTCCTATTCCAACAAAGCAGTTCATGCCACAGTTTTGGGACGGTGTGGCACTGTGGGTCTGTGACTCAGTGCCAACTTATCCTCATCTAAGGTCATCTGAGGATCCAGGATCATGTGGGATCCTATGAGTAGACTTCAAAAGACGCCCATCTGACTGGGCATGGTGGTGCACTCCTATAATCCCAGCACTGAGGAGACAGAGACAGGCAGATATCTGTGAGTTCAAGTCCAGCCTGCTGATTTAGGCTAGACACAGTGAGATCCAGGCCAGCCAGGGCCAACAGTGAGATCCTGCCTCAAAGAAAAAAAAAAAAAAGGAAAGAATGAAAGAAAGGAAGGAAGAAAGAAAGAAAGAAGAAATGAAAAATGCCTATTTGATATTGGGTTTGTAGAAACATGTTTGTTTTGCCTTTTTCAAAGACACAGAACTGATGGTTCCTTCATTTTATAGCAGGGTCCTGAATCTCCTTAAGAATTTGATGAAAGCTGAGGAGTTGAGTTGTTTCTTGCCTTGAATTGAGTCATGGCTTATGGGACATGTAAAAAATTCATTAAGCTTCTCATGTAAGACATATTGGCATTATTGTAAGTCAGACTGCATGCACAAAATGTTAAGGCACAATGTATCATCACACATGTAGTAAATGCTCAATAAACACGGGAATTAAAAAAAAGAATTTGATGAAAATATGAAAAAGCCATAGAGAAATCTATTACGTTGCAAACTAGTAAAAAAACACTATTAGAAAGTGGAGCGTGGACAGTGCTACTCCTGAAGCCACGGGTATTAAGCCAGGTATGGGGTAGTTCCTTATGAGCTGTTGGTCAGGGAGGCCTCAAAGGCTCCCAAAACCATGCAGGTTCTTTTCAGGAAAGAGCACTAGTGTAATAGTGTCAGCTGTTAAAGGAGAAACCAGCACATTCTGATTGGACTTTAGGTCTGTTCCACAAAAGAAGCTTATGCATGGTTCTGTAAACCTGGTCAAACTAAAGAGCCAGGGAGGGAAGCAACGGTTCCAGAGGGCAGCCGACTACTGTCATTCTGCTAAGTGGATGGCATCAAATCACCGTCCACACATTTCTGTGCAGACTTGGAGATCAGTGCTGCTTGGTCGGAGAGCATCCATTCGTTTATTTACAGTGGAAAGTAGTTAATGTAGAGGCTTATAGAGCCAGTGACTGTTGGGTGTTTAGCCCTGAACACGACATTTCATTTTTTAAGTTTTTAAAGATTTATTGATGGGTGGTGGTGGTGCACACCTTTAGTCCCAGCACTCGGTAGGCAGAGGCGGGTGGATCTCTAATGAATTCAAAGCCAACCTGGTCTCCAGAGTGAGTTCCAGGATAGCCAGAGTTACAACAGAGAAACCCTGTCTCAGGAAAAAACCCAAGTAATCATAAAAAAAAGATTTATCTATTTTATTTATATGCATGCTCTATCTGCATGTTTATCTGTATGCCAGAAGAGGGCATCAGATCCCATTATAGATGGTTGTGAGCCGCCATGTAGTTGCTAGGAATTGAACTCAGGACCTCTGGAAGAACAGCCAGTGCTCTTAACCACTGAGCCATCTCTCCAGCCCCCAATAGGAGATTTATATCACACCTGTGTTGGTTCGCATGAGGAAGACCCCCATAGGCTCATGTATTTGAATGCTTGGTCCCCAGTTGGCAGAACTGTTTGGGAAGAATTAGGGGGTGTGGCCTTGTTGGAGGTACGTCACTGGGGGTGGGCTTTGGGTTTTCAAGAGCCCACAGCATTCCCACATAGCTCGCTCTCTGCCTCCTGATTTAGTATCAGATGTAAGCTTCCAGCTACTGCTCCAGTGCTATACTTGTCTGCCTGCTGCCATGATCCAAGACGTGTCGTGGACTATCACCTTCTGGAACCATGAGCCCAAAAATTAAATACTTTCTTTGATAAGTTGTCTTGTCTATGGTGTTTGGTCACAGCAATTGAAAAGTAGCTAAGATACCCCTCAAAGCTCAGGGGACGTTTGGAAGAGGGAGCAGAAAGAATGTAAGAATTGGAGGATGGGAAGGAATGCTGTAAAGCGCTGTCTTCTGGACATCATGTGGTGTTTTGCACCCATGAACTAATATTAGCACTCTTATGGTTCATGGTTCGGCCACTGCTACCTGCACAAGACCTCCAGGACACTGGGCTCATCAACATTCTATGGATGAGGGAGGGGTTTGTAAGACCCCACCCCTCCCAAGGAGCTACAGGCAGTTAAAGGTTACAGGAGGAGGGAAGTCATATTCCTCAGCAGTGTAGCCACTGGCACATTGCCCCTGCTCAAGTATATAACCATTGGCTCACACTTATGCAGTCAACCCTAATTAAGTGCAGTGGTTCATAATAAACACGTATAAAAATCGGAGGGTCACTTGAGAAGAGGAAGGGCTTCAGTGGGAGGGGGCGGGGAAGAGAGAAGATAATGTTGGGAACCTTGATGAAAGAACACAGATATGTGTTTATGAAATTGTAAAAGAATAAATAAATTAAGAATGTGGTGAAAGCTATGAATACCACTCTTCACAAAAAGCATTCAGCTTTAGGTCTTGCTGGGCCTCATGGAGTCACCCACGGATTCTAGGTGAGGAAGTGTTGCATAAAAGGAAGCAAGTCTTCCAAACACAGAAAAATAAATCAACACTGTAATCTCAATGACATATATTATATAGTCACATTTCAGTCATTCACTTATGTATTAGCTTTGTCTGGCTTAGACTGGCTGGTAAGAAAATAGTGATAGCTGACTTGATGGTTTTAGGAGCAGCTGGAATGAGGATCTGTTTTCTCATTTGAGCAGGAAGCTCTTGCACAAAGAAGCCAGGATGTGGAAGTTCAAGAAGACACGCCTCAAACTGGTCAAACATCAAAGCATGTTGCCTGTTGATGGTGGATCAAGGAATAACCACCCTAAAGAGAACAGTTTGATTTAAGAGCCAGGTTTTGGGGTCAAGAAAGGTATGTATTCGGACCTGAGGTCTGCTTTTCATCAGTTGACCTTGGGAAAACTCATTCATGTTCCTGATCTTAATATCGTATCTGTAAAATGGGCACAACAGTGCCAATGTAAGTAAATTTCTGGGATGGGATGGAATGACTCATTAGGACAAATCTGTTTTCCTACTAACTATTGAGCAATGTCCGCAATGAAAGTTTAATCATGGTGATTAGCACATACAGGCAAGTTGAGAGACAGAGGCAGGCTGGAAATATCAGCAAACAAATTCTGGGTGGGAGGTACATCCAGGTCAATGACTGAGAATGTTTTGGAACATTGCTCTATACAAATGAAATAACATAGGCTGAAACGCAAAACAAAGCAAAAGAAACAAACAAAAATCAGTGACTCCCTTTGTAGCCTAGGCTGGTCTCAGAGTCCCAACAATCTTCCTGCCTGAGCCTCCTAAATGCTGGGATTACAGGCTTTACCGACTATAACTGATTCACACAGAGTCTTACACTTTGCAATAACAATGCCAGGTGGATTCCTGATGCCTGCAGAGAGTTTGGGTAGAAAGCACTGAAGCTACTGTTATTTTATCACATGCTGCAAGGTAGCTTGGGTCTGGGAGGACTGAGTCTGGGATCCGGGCAGGAGCAACGCTCACCTTGGTCGCAGTGGACACCATACTTGCCCTCTGTGCAGGTCTCACAGGCTGTCCCATTGAAGCCCTGCTCACACTTGCACGTGCCAGTGCCATTCACGCCGTCCAGACAGAAGCCATTCCCAGAGCACACATTCTGCCCTTTCCCAGGGCAGGCTTGGCATTGTGGGCCAAAGAAACCAGCACAGCATGCTCTCGTCTGAAACAGAAAGACGAGGTGGGGAACATGTCTATCTTCTGCTTTGGGGACTCCTGGGACTCCATGTGAGCCTGCCTGTTTCTTAGACTCCAGGCTTTCTAAGGGATAGGGGACAGAGCCCTCTGAGGACTGAGTGAGGCTAGGTAACTTCCTAGGTCGCTTGCCAGCCCTGTAGGCAGGGAAGGAGGAGAATCAAAAGACAAGAGATGAAGATGAAGAATGTCAAGGAAGGGAGTCAGGAGGAACAAACCAAAGGAAGCCTGGCCTTTGCCCAGGTGGTGATGCCTGCAATCCTAGTACTTAGTAGGCTAGTCAGTGTGAGACTAGCTTGGGCCAGATTAACAAACTTTTATTATTATTTTTTATTATTGTTGTGGTTGTTGTTATTGTTGTTGTAACAGCTGATGCTGGCCTTGAACATCTGATTATCTTCTTCTACTTCCTAAGCATTGGGATTATCGGCTGGTGCTCCTGACCAGCTCCAAACAACAAAGAATAACACAGGTGATCTTGGAGGGGTGGTAGGACCAACGAGCCTTCAGCACCTCCGCACCAAAGACCCTTCTCCTGGATGTCGTCTCAGGTACCGAAGGAGTAGATGCTTCGGCATTTTATGAGAGCCTCTTGTAGTTTAGGGAAGCCCTATAGGAGGTCTTTTTGGCTTTGTCTGACTTTATTCTAAGTTCACTAAAACATAAATCTCTCCAGTCCCAAGTTCTGCAGTATAAGCCTCAACCCCTTGGAAGAAGAGGTCTCATCCTCTGGGAAGAAGCAGGGTAGTAAGTTATAAGGAAATTTCCAGAAAATTCCAAAGTGACATTCAGAAATTCTGGGCGTTGGAGTTCCATTTTCTGAATGACCAAGTGCCCCTTGCCTTCCCTTAGTGACTACTTCCTTTGTATCCTTGTTATAATAACTAATGTAGTTAAGCTTAATTGTACATGCACATGAGGTGAGAACAGGGTATCCTCTCCACCTTCAGACCCTCAATTTCTTTGTTACTCAACTGAGTGCTTTGGTTTTTACCCATTTTCTGACTTACAGGCTTTTCTACATTTTTCTTGTAACCAGTAATACTCTGGGTGACAGCAATGAGGCAGACAAGGAGCAGAACACCCGCCAATACATTCTTAAAAAAAATCTAACATATGACTGACTGTACCAACATCACCGAAGTACTCAGAGAGGCTAGCGCATACTTACGATGACAGTTCTCACACACTTTGGCTGGCACCCAACGAATATGGACCGCTTCCCCATGAAGTAGATGCTATAGATGCATTTCCTTGTCTCTCCCTGTGAAATTATAAGGATTTTTTAATCCTTTTAGTTTGGAAGAAAGTTTCCCAATCTTTATAAGTGAGAAAGTGGGTGACACTTTTTTTCTCTTAACATATTTTGGAAAGGAAGGGTTGTGGCTTCTTGGTGCTACTTCATAAGCAAGAACACAAGCAAAACCCACAGTGCCAGCTACTGCAGGCCTGGTGGCGAAGCCCAAAGTTACACTGTAATGTAGTGCTCTCTAAGAAGAATGTTTCTCTAGAAGACTAAATCAATTTTAGAAGAATTGAAAAATAAGCCAGATAAAATATCTTTCCAGCCCTGTATAGTCATTAAACTTAAGCTTTGTTTATTAGTTTCCAATCTGCCAAATTTGAGAAAGAATTGTTTGCTCATAAAGATTTATAATAGATAATATCAAATTAAAACCCAAATGGGAGATTCGGAATTCACCGTTTACCGTGAATTGTCACTGTGCCGTGGGAGCACACAGTGCTTATTCTTTGTAATGGTCATTAGCAGAAGTAGCTTTTGTATAAAAAGAATAAGAAATGGATTGGTAATTAATTTAAAGATGTGTCTATCTCTTTTATGTGTATATCTGTTTCTTTGAGAAGGCCAGTTGTGACTTCGACTATAAAAGGAAACCAGGTAGGTGGAGCATGTCAGGCTGGCTATGCTTCGGGAAGTGAAGACTATCTTCTTTGATAGAATACCTAGCTGCTGTCCTTAAATGGTTAGTATAAAAGATGCAGAAAGTGAAAAATACTTTTTTACATTGTATGTTGGTTTATAGACCCATTTCTATTTTAATTAATTAAATTTCTTTTAGTTCCTCAAAACCTGCATTTAAGGCTATGAAAATGAATACCAGCAGGGAGAAGGGCCAGCAGAGAGTATTGTCTGGGCATGGCACAACCGTTGCAATCATGAACTCACAGCAGTGGTGGTTGCTGACGTTAGGCTTGTGTAAGACTGGGCCTGCCAACAGCCAGTCAAGGATAGAGGAGGGTCCACAGGGCCCTACTCCTCCCAAGGAAACTACTGATTGTTGATGGATGGGGAGGGGGGAGTCACTGTCATCAGTTGTGGCTCCATTGCTGATCCCACCAGGCTCTGTGAATAGCCCCGCATCCATGGTCATGTTAACAGCCCTGGTTGAACACAGTGGGACACAAAAGTGTGGGAAAGGAGCTTGCCTGCGTGGGTTGACAGATGGGGGAGAGACATAAGAGAGGGTGGGGGTGAGTTTAATCAGAATGTATTATATGGAATTTCTAAAGAGTAAATTTCATTAATAAAAAAGTGAATTAAAAGAAATAAGAAGGAAATAAGCAGAGCACAGCCCAGCTGCCTCAAGCTCCTGCTGCTGTGACTTCCTCACCATAAGGGCTGTAACCTCCAACTGGGAGCTAAAATAACCCTTTTTCTTAAAAAAAAAAAAAAAAAGATACACACCAATAAAAAATTTTAGAATTAAACCTAAGGAGGGAAGGAGAGGAGAAAAAAAATATGCTTTCCAATTTGGTCTCTCTCTTATCTGGAGGCTGGTTTTTTTTTTTTTTTCTTCTGAATAAGATAAAAATACTTACGAGTGGTTTAGTTCCGAGTGGGCAGACTGTTTGCTGGGAACACTTTTCACAGATGCCCTTGGTAAAAAGTGTAGAGACAAAGAGGACATGTCAAGGTTGCTAATCTCAGTGCAAAATGAAGCTGCAAATAAGAGCTTGGAGCTGCAGGTTTAGACCACAGAGCTGAAAATCAGGGGGAACGTTTGGTCACCCTCCTTAATGTTCTCTGAGACAAGCTCTTTACTCCAGGTCTTGCATATTTGAATACTGCTTTCATTTACAACAGTCCTCAGAATCTAATCACCTTTAGAGCATGGGAGATGTCACTCATTTAAATCTGAATTCTTTAGCACCAATTTATTGATGCACTGGAACCTTTGGTTAGTGAACTGGGTCAGATACAGAGACAAACTGTCACACACAGTGCCTGGCTTGACAAACAAAGCACAGTGCAGCTGAGGGCTGCGGATCGTGGGCATGCTACTGAACTAACACATGAGGAACAAAGATAGAATGGCAGAAACTTGTGAGTGCTGCCTTCTCCTAGGCTAGGAGAAGGTCACTGTGTCTAGCTATTGGCACCTACTTGACAGTGTAGTGTCACTGTTGTGAATTTTGTTTCTAGGGCCAGATTTGAATCTCTTCTCTGCCACTTGCTACTGTGTGAATTAAATCTCTTAGTGGCTCATTCCCACCTGTAAGTTGGAGACAGTCAAATTCCTTATGTTTTAGGGTGTTGTGAGGTTTATGTTGGTCAATACATTAAAATGTTTAGAGTGATGCCATGCATGTATCAAGCACCTAATAAATATAAGCAGTATTTAACAGCTGCTACACTGTCTCACAGCCTGAAGAGACAAGCTTGCACTATTGCATGCGGATCACACTGAATTCACCCATTTCCACACTCTTCTTGTTGGCCAGCCTTAGTCAGTACCTGTCATAAGTGAACCATGGACCTCTCCCTGGCGCAGTTTCCGTTTGCAAGGGAGCCGGGGCTTCAGCATCTTGCTCAACACAGTCGTCCATCTAACCCTCCCCAAGCATGCTGGCTACAACCCATTCCATTCAATGACAGGCCTACGGAGCTCTGGGTTGTGTCTTGCTCATCTTTGTAATCTATAGCCTTGTATTCTTTGTTGGTACATTAGAGATGCTCACTAAGTCGTCTTTTTTTTTTTTTCCAGTACTCAGGACTGAACCCAGGACCTCATGCATACTAGGCAAGTGCTTTACTTCTGAGCTACATCCCCAGTCATAATAAATGAGGGGGGTTTTTAAACTGAGACAATCTAATAGAACATTCTTAATTTTAAAATTATTATTATTTAAACATTTTTATTACATTTTGTGTGCACGTACAAGTGTGTGTGTGTGTGTGTGTGTGTGTGTGTGACTGAACATGTATGGAAGACAACTTGCAGAATTCACTTTTCTCCTCTCACCATATGGATCTTCGGGACTGAACTCAGGTAGCTGGGCTTTGTGGCAAGCACTTTTACCCAATGAGACATCTCCCTGACCCCATGCTTAAAAATTAAAAAAAAAAAGAAGCCAGAACCCATTATTTTCATCACTGTCCCTCAATGTAACTTACTGTCATGATGAAGGTATCATTACTGTCACATCTATTCTTCTGAATTTCTAGAACTTTCCCCAGACCGTGGATCACTCCCTTGTCAGTGGCCACATTGGTGTAGTTTATTGGAGCTTCATTTACATACAGCTGTGAACAAAAGAATCAGATGTGGTTTTAGTGAAGCAGTAATAAGGGAGATGCAGGAGATAGGAAATGGAGGCACCCAATATGACAACAGCCAAGGAGATATTCTGGTTTGGCTGGAAAGTAGCACAATGTAGTTAGCAGAGTTCCTCTGGCTTGGAAAAGAGGAGTCTGAATCATAATCCTGCATTTGGTACCATGAAGCTATGTGATACCAGGTCAATTGCTTTCCTGAACCTCAACAATTCCTTTTTAAAAAGGAAAATGTTGTTCTAAATCATCTCTAGAGTATTCCCTATCTCTAAAATTCATTGGTTTATGTTTGCTCAAAAATTACTTCCTTAAGATCCTTAGGCTCATGCCAACTGGCAAGCTGGCTTTATGGACATGCTCATTTGTGCTGTGGCCTGGTGGTCTACACAGTATGGATGTCTCCCCTAACTGAGACACACAGAGCACAATACATCCTTTCAGCACACTCTATCTTGTGGTTAATTTGTTAGCAACTCTTAGAAAGGCAAAATGTGACAATGAGGATGGGAGAGGGAGAAAATTTATTCTATGAAACATAAAATGTGTTAGTCTTCAATAAGGATTTGAAATTCATAAAACAATATCAGACAGCATCATCAACCTTCTCACTGCTAGGAAACTGCTATGGAACACCAGAGTCTTCTGTGACCGTCTGGCAGTGAAGTGGTATTCTTTCTGTTTGGATGTTGGGATAAGTGAGGACTGAGCTCCACTCTGCTGTTTCAAGCCAATGAACATTGAGATAATCATGAGGAAAGCTGATTTAGTCTCAAATGGTGATTATAGGACAAATTTCAAAATTCCAAGATATTGAGCTATTTTTGAATACCCAGATAGCAGAACACTTGATGTATTCCTACTTAATTTGGCATTTAAAGAGTCTGAATCATTTCCATCATGAGATACAGCTAGAGAATTATGGGTTGCATAGAAAATTTTATATAAACACACCTTCTCAATTAGAAAGAACTTTCCATTTACTTCCATTACATCAAAGAAAGTAAAAGCAAAGCTTCTATTGTATTAATTTTTGCTCTAAATTAGGTAATTTCTAGACTAATAAAAAATGAACATCACAAACTGAAAATGACTCAATTAACAACATTTGGACATTTATCTCTATCTGATGAGATAAAGAGGACATGTTAAAAATAACAACAAAAAGAAAGCTTTCTATCAAGAGGATATCTGGAAAAATAAATTTATTTAAAGGGAAAATGTATTTATCTAGACTCTGAACACCTATATGGAGTCAGAGAAAAATGTTTGGAATCGGATTATTCTTCAAGTAACGAAGACAGTAAAAGAGCTCTTAAAAAAACTCTAGCTATATTTTGTTTTACATAAAAGTTTTTAAAGTTTGCATAAAAATTTACCTACTTCAATGATGGTATCTGTGAAGAAAATTTTAAATATTATAACTTTTAAAAGAATCAAATAACATTATAGCTTCTAAGATTGCACAAAAAGAAGCTTTTTTAATACTGTGTGTTTGTATTCTCCTCCTGCCCCCCCCCCCATCTCTCCCTGGCAAACTATTGCTAGGTAGCTCAGTGTCTTAGTTACTGTTCTATGGCTGTGAAGAGACACTGTGACCAAGGCAACTCATAAAATGAAGCATTTAAATGGGGGCTTCTTTACAGTTCAGAGAGTTGGTTCATGATCGTCATGGTGGGAAGCAGAAAGGCAAGGCACTGGAGCAGTAGCATAGGGCTTTACATCCTGACCCGCAGGCAGCAGGCAGAGGTGGGGGGCCCGGTGTGGGCTTTTGAAACCTTAAAGACCATCCCCAGTGACACACCTTCTCCAACAAGACCCAACCTCCTAATCCTTTCCAAACAGTACCACTAACTGGGGACAAGGCATTCAAACATGATTCCAGGGGGGTGTCCCACTTCTAGCTATGTTGATGGCTACACCATTTCTCTCTTGGGCTGGTTCCACACTCTGCAGCTTTCCTCAGCAGATATCCCCAAGTCTGGCTTCTCCAACATCTTGAGTCCCTAATACAACCCAGGCTTCCTCTTCATAGCTTCAAGCAGTGGTCTCTCTGGGCCTCATCAGGACTCCCTTACCACACACTTGGCCTCAGCAGCTTTCCTTAACCAAGGAGGAAGATTCCACAATCTCTTTCCAGTAACTTCCTTGATAAAGCCAGAAACATGTGGCCAAACCTGCCACGTTATGCTTGCCGAGACTGGAACCTGATCCACTCCTTGATTTATATTTGTATATGCTTTCAATTTTTGTTGTTTCCTTTGCTGCTTAAGCTTTCCTTTAATTCCTTTTCACAAACTGGAAGCTTAGCTGTGGGTCTTGTCTGGGGACACCACTCCCTTTATTCCATTTTGAAGCAGGCCTTTAACTTTTTAACTCCTTCAGCACAGGGCTAGGTAGTAGCAAAGACACTTGTTGAGTTTTGCTAAAACGATCTACCTGGTTATTGTGGAGAAAGAAGCCAAGGAGGTAGGAGAACCCCAGCATGGTCTCTCGATGCATGCCATTGTGCAAGTCGTTCTTCAGAAGCTTCTCCTCCAGGACCACATGGTACCGAAGTATGTCTTCTTCCTGTGCCACACATATAAGGAAGAGTCAGCCAGCGAAGCGCACAGCTGGCTGTGCTCCGCTCTACTGTGCCAGAACCACGGGGTTGCAGACAGAAACATGCCTTGTCTACGTGCGTGATATCGGGGCGCAGGGAGTGTTAGATGATAAGGTGAGTTGTGAATTTCCATTCAGACAGGCACGATGTAAGAGGTAAGTAGATTTTAACAATTATTTAACTGATGTTATAAAGATTTTAGCTTCGAAAATTCAACATAAAATGAGCGTTAGCGATTAGCGCCATAAAATGACATATTTCTGCATAAAGTAGAAAATGATATTAGTGACAACGGCATGAAAATTATTACAAGTATTTTACTTGGAATATTAAAATAAAATACCCTCGGCAGAAATATGCACTCAAAAACCACTATTGAAGATAGCCGCAATCGTTTATAGCAATGCAAAGACTTTCGGAATTAAAAAAGAGTTGCGGCGGCCAAAGGAGTACTTTTTTCTCTGACACTGAAAAATGACAGTGGGGAAAACCTACAGACAAATGCACCAGTGTTTTCCACCTATGTGAGGGGTTTGGCTTGTAGTGATAAATGTTTCTTTGATATGCAAAGCAATACTTTTAGTTGATTTTTATTTTATACCCCTAATGAGGTGTTAAAGCCATTTTTTTTTTCTACATAAAAAGACAGTGGGTGAATGTCTTCAGCTTACATTTTTTTTTGTTAAATATTTTAGTTTCTCCTCCCCCCCCTCTCTCTATGTATAGATTTATTTATTTATTCATGGCATCTGTGACATGGGGAAGTTTGGGTGTAGGGTCTCTGCTTGGGTCTCTATTAAGTATTCAGAGCTAGATGAACAGGTTTTGACAGAAACATGAAGTGGCATAGGACTGGTGGATTAGAAATGTTGATGGAGCTGGAGAGCTGGCTCAGGAGTTACTGTGTGTACTGCTCTCAAAGGGGACCCTAGTTCAGTTCCCCAAACCCATCCCAAGCAGCTCACAACCACTTGTAATTCCAGCTCCAGGAAAGTTCTGGATAGAACACCTCTGACCACTGAGGGCATCTGTATTCATGCGCGCACACACACACACACACACACACACACACACACACACACACCATTAAAAATAAAAATGAATCTTAAAGAGAAAATGTTGATTGTTGCTGCTGACACTTACTAGAGTTGTGGCTTTCTTTTCCCTGATATAATTCTCAATAGCTTCATTGTTTGGAGCAAACACAGTGTAAGCATCTGCAGCCTCAATTGCATTTGCCAGATTGTATTGCTGCAAAGGAAAGACGGGATAGCGAGTGAGGGATTCCAGTTCCCAGGCAGCTTGACAAGATGGTTATGCAGAGAACATGATACTCACAATGATGTAGCCTCGGAAGATGGAATAGCCAGGCATCTGGTCCAGACGTGTGAGAAGGTTTGGTAAGGAGCTAATTAGATCTCTTTGGGGGACCAGCACCTGGGAAAAGAAGTCCCAAATTTTGTTACCATTTGTATCCACTAATAACAATGAAGTCCTTTGACTTCTTTGGGTATTTGAATGAATTGGCTGAAAATATTTTGGTTATTTACAGAATAAATTATTCCAGGATGCAAAGTGGCAAGGCTGGAAAGAACTTGAAAATGTTAGTTCAATTTTAAGTCTTCCCCTTAAATTTATTCCCCATTTAGAGAAAATTTCATCTTGTACAAAAGACCGTATGGATCCAACTATAGAATCCCTTCTAACTTTCATTAACTTGTCCTGTTACTTCCTCACTTCGTATCCTGGAAACTTTAGGTTTACTATAAGCCAGTGACCTGAATTTTCCTTGTTAAAAACAATGCTTTGCTTGATAAAAATAAGAATATAGGGCATTTTATGTAAACAATTAGATTTCTGGCTGTGTTTGTGTGACCTAGGTTTGGGGTCCAGGGCCTGTGCAGATGGGGCCAATGGCCTATTGCTCAGACACTCCCCAGCTATTTGATCTCTCTGTTTTTTGTTTTTTTTTTTTTCTTCCCATTTTTGAAACAGGATCTTGCCCTGTAGCCCGGGCTGGCTTCAAACTTTCAGTGATCCTCCTGATTTAGTCTCCCGAAAGCTGGGGTTACAAGGTACGTGTCATCACAAGCAGCCCGACTTTTTTTTTGGTCTCTACTGCCATGAACTACATTCGGTTGGAGAGAGCAGCCGCAGCGGGCCTAGGCTGCCTCTCTTTCCCCACCTCCCGACCAAGCCCCACGCATTCACAGTGTCATCCATCCGGTCCGCACCGGCATCAGTTTCCAAGCCTAGCGTGGCTGACCTTGTGGCCAAGCTAGGTAGTTCAATCTTCTCGTTCTAGAAGCATCAAGTGGAAAACCTTGGCGCTGTAACATTTTCTTCCTTCCTTCAGTCTCGAACAGACGTCTACCGAGTGCCCAGTGTGGCTGTGGCTGTGAAGACACGATCTGAGGTCTGGCGCTCCCCCTTGAAGAGCGATGCAGGTGGCAGAAGGCGGGGCACCAGGGGTCGGGACACCAGGCAGTCCGCACAAGTGACAGCAAAGCCCTGGAGCCAACCCTGGAGGAGGGCGGAAGGACGGAGGCCGGGAGGACCCCAAGGCTCTCTGCTCGCCATTCATTGGCTGCCGGGTGTGATATGCAAATGAGAAGACGTCACTTCCTGAGGTCTTTGGGCGCCATCTTCTAGCCCTCGTGCAAGAAGACCGACGTGTGTTGAGCAGCACCGGCGAGCAGGCTGAGGAGCGGCTTCAGGGTCTCCCGCGTAAGTGAAGACTGGGGGTTCTGGGCGCGAGGGCAGCGTGTGACTGGAGGCCGGGGCGCGAGGGCAGCGTGTGACTGGAGGCCGGGGCGCGAGGGCAGCGTGTGACTGGAGGCCGGGGCGCGAGGGCAGCGTGTGACTGGAGGCCGGGGCGCGAGGGCAGCGTGTGACTGGAGGCCGGGGAAGGGCGGGCGTGAGGTCAGCGTGTGACTGGAGGCCGGGGAGGGCAGCGTGTGACTGGAGGCCGGGGATGGCGGGGCGGGCGTGAGGTCAGCGTGTGACTGGAGGCCGGGGAGGGCGGGCGTGAGGTCAGCGTGTGACTGGAGGCCGGGGAGGGCGGGCGCGCGGGCAGCGTGTGACTGGAGGCCGGGGCGCGAGGGCAGCGTGTGACTGGAGGCCGGGGCACGAGGGCAGCGTGTGACTGGAGGCCGGGGAAGGGCGGGGCGCGAGGGCAGCGTGTGACTGGAGGCCGGGGCGCGAGGGCAGCGTGTGACTGGAGGCCGGGGAGGGCGGGCGTGAGGTCAGCGTGTGACTGGAGGCTGGGGCGGGTGAGCAGCGTGTGACTGGAGGCTGGGGCGTGAGGGCAGCGTGTGACTGGAGGCCGGGGCGTGAGGGCAGCGTGTGACTGGAGGCCGGGGCGTGAGGGCAGCGTGTGACTGGAGGCCGGGGAGGGCGGGCGTGAGGTCAGCGTGTGACTGGAGGCTGGGGCGGGTGGGCAGCGTGTGACTGGAGGCCGGGGCGTGAGGTCAGCGTGTGACTGGAGGCCGGGGAGGGCGGGCGCGAGGTCAGCGTGTGACTGGAGGCCGGGGAAGGGCGGGCGCGAGGTCAGCGTGTGACTGGAGGCCGGGGAAGGGCGGGCGCGAGGTCAGCGTGTGACTGGAGGCCGGGGAAGGGCGGGCGTGAGGTCAGCGTGTGACTGGAGGCCGGGGCGCGAGGGCAGCGTGTGACTGGAGGCCGGGGCGTGAGGTCAGCGTGTGACTGGAGGCTGAGGAAGGGCGGGGGCGCGCGGGCAGCGTGTGACTGGAGGCCGGGGAAGGGCGGGCGCGAGGTCAGCGTGTGACTGGAGGCCGGGGAGGGCGGGCGTGAGGTCAGCGTGTGACTGGAGGCTGGGGCGGGTGGGCAGCGTGTGACTGGAGGCCGGGGCGTGAGGGCAGCGTGTGACTGGAGGCCGGGGAAGGGCGGGCGCGTGGGCAGCGTGTGACTGGAGGCCGGGGCGTGAGGTCAGCGTGTGACTGGAGGCCGGGGAAGGGCGGGCGTGAGGTCAGCGTGTGACTGGAGGCCGGGGCGGGTGGGCAGCGTGTGGCTGGAGGCCGGGGCGGGAGGGCAGGGTGGGACTGCAGGCCGGGGAATGACCAGGGAGGGGAAGTCTGTGTGACTGGAGAGCATGGCAGGGAAGGCAGTAGGATTGGGGTACAGGCCAGAGGCACCAGCACTGAGGCAGAGCCACCCTTATTGCAGGGCACAACATTTCAAAAATGTTTCAAGTTCCTGTGGAAAATCTGGACTACGTCAGAATTATGCGGCCATGGGTGAAGAGCATTCTTCTGATGTTTGGACTTGACAACTGCAAAGAATTGTCGAAGGATCTTAAAGACTTTGCCCCAAGCGACAGATACTTTTATAATACATCTTGGCCAGATGTTGCTCCAAGGGAACTTTTCAGAAAGAAAGTGGGATACCGATCCAAGCCATACTGCTGTAGCCTCTGCAAGTACTCAGCAAATGTGCTTGCTTCTTTCAAAAATCATTTGCAGCGTTGCCATGAAGATGAGGTGGATCAAGAGCTGCAGATCCAGTGTCCAGATTGCTCATTTGCGTCACGGCCTGATGTGGTGAGCAGGCACTTCCAGTTGTTCCATGAGGAAGCTGGGAAAGCTCACAGCCCCGAGGAGAAAGTTCCAGGCAAGGGGAAGTCATTGAAGGGTTATATAAAACATTTCACATGTTTAAAGTGTAACTTTTCCAACACTTCCTTCTGTAGCATGAAGAAGCATGTGCTGATCACCCATTTTCACTCCTTACTTAATGCCTACGTTGGCCTTCAAACTAAGGAAGACCAGCAACAGCCTGAAGCCAGTGAAACTCTTTCTGTGGCAAACACGCTACCACCTGAAAGATACTATTGTAAAAAGTGTAGAATTAATATGTGCAGCCAGGATAGTCTGATGTCCCATATTTTGACATCAGATGTGCACAAGGATTTGGAGAATAAGTTGAGGTCTGTGATTTCAGAGCACAACAGGAGAACTGGGCTTCTGAAGCAAATGCCCATTGCTCCAAAGCCTCAGACAGACTTGTCCAGACCATCAAACAGCAGTGTTCCACACACAACTGCTCCAGTACCATCTTGGTCCCACATTGCCTTGTCACAGAGCACTCCAAGTCCAGCCATGGTACAGCCAGTGACCTTGGCTAAACCTGTGATCTCTGCCCATGTACAGCCACCAATGGGGGTCCCAGGCACTTCCTGGAACCTCACCCATTCTCTGTCTGCTGCTGCCCAGTCACACATGGCTTTTGTCTCCAGCCCTCTGCCTGTGGGCCAGACCAGCCTCACACTGCAGCCTTCAGCTCCCTCGATCTTTTTCTCAGGCAGGGCTTCATCTACTAAGCCTGTAGACCCTCCAGCACTACCCGTGAGTCAGCCACTTGGGCCTGTGAATAAGTCTGTTGGAATGAGCAGTCTCCCAATGAACCATGCCTTCCAACCTGGGATTTTACCCCTCACTCAGCCCGTGGGGTCTACAAGTCGATCAGTAGGACCTCCAGTTAGATCAGTGGGGCCTACAAGCAGGCCAGTGGAGCCCACGAGCAGACTAATAGGGCCTGGTGCCTTATCTGGTCTTTCTGTCAGTCCTGGGGTTCTGCAGACCACATCACCAGGAATGATTTCTGTGGGTCAGGTGGTATCACTGACAGTCCTTCCTGAAGGTCAGATGACCCCTGCTTCTGTGATCCCTGCACAGACAGCAGTTTCTGGGGTTCTTCCCTCTGGCCAAGCAGTCCAATCCAGGGTTCTCCATGTAGGTCAGACGGTCTCATCACAGGTTCTTCCCCCTTGCCAGGCAGTGTCCTTTAGGGTTCTCCCAGCAGATCAAGTGATGTCATCTGGGTTTCTGTCCACCAAACAACTGGTCATCTCAGATGTCCCTGTGAAGCAGGGTGTGAGCTCTGGTATTCCTCAGCTTGGCCAGCCTGTGACATCAGGAGTCCTTCCTTCTGGTCCACCAGTTAGACCCAGTGTGCCTCAGCTCAGTCAGTCTGTTGGCACCAGCATCTTGCCAGTGAATCAGTCAGTGAGAGCTGAAATTTCACAGAACACCATGTTCCTCAAGTCAGGCTCTGTTTTCAGAAAGCTCCTTCCGACAGGGACACAGGTTAATGGGAAACCCATTTACATGCTGGACCCCATGCCTGTCACTCTGCCTATTCCTCAGGGTGCTAGTCTCATGACTGTCACTCCATCTCAGGTGCCCAACCAATTCCTGCCCCCCAGTGTAGGCATGCAGATGTCCAGTGCTCTACCCAGCTTGCTCTCCTCGGAGGGGCTGGTGAGCACTGTAGACCAAAGCATATTCGTTCAGGTCTCTTCACCTGAGGTGGATACAAATCTTGTCAGAGAGGCCAAGCAGTGGAAAACCTGTCCAGTTTGCAATGTGTTATTCCCATCCAATGTCTACCAAGCTCACATGGAAGTGGCTCACAAACGAAGTGAGTCCAACTCCAGTGAGAAACTTGAACCAGTAAAGCTGGCAGTGTGTGCACCATTTCTGAAGTGGACAAGGGAGAAGGCCATGCGTTGCCTCTCCTGCAGATGCCTTGTCTCAGAGGAGGAGCTAATGTACCACTTACTCACACATGGTTTAGGGTGCCCATTTTGCCCATGCGTTTTCCACAACATACAGGGTCTCTTGGAGCACAATAGGGTTAAACACCCTGGGAAGAAGAAGCTATCTTTGGACTGTAGTAACAGTAGTTTCCAGTTGAATCTGGATGCTAATGGAAACCTGTTGTTCCCCTATCTTGATTTCACCACCACTCTGCCGAGAGAGAAGATTGGAGAACAGGAGGTCTGCCTGGCTATTCTCTCAGGGATATACTCCACGTCACTGGTGCCCTTGTATGTTAAGGTGAGGCCTCAGGTTAAGGTTGTACCGAAGCTCGGGGAACAGAAGCTGACCTGTCCCCTCTGTTTGAGCACATTCATGATAGTTGATGCCTACATGTTACATTTGAAGGACAGACACCATATCATGCCGATGGCCCATACAGTGCTCAGTTCTTCTGCCTTCAAGTGTGCCCATTGTTGTGGGGTCTACCCTGGAAACTTGACCATGGCAGCTATCACTCTTCATTTGCTGCATTGTGAAGATGCTCCCAAAGACAACAGCACAGACACGCAAGTTCAGTCCAGTTTTGTTGAGAGCAGTGAACGGCAGTTCGTCAATGGAGAAATGATTCCTGATTCTATCTGTCCTTTAAAGAGAAAGTGGCCAGATGGTGGTTTGGGGGCAGAAGACCAGCAGAGGGTTGGGAAAGATCCCTTGCTTGTAGTAAAGGGTGATGCAACATCAGGTCCAGAGGAAGGGGTTAGTGCTGTGCCTCTGAAGAGACAAAGGAATGAAAGCACAGCTAAGGGACCAGTGGCCAATGAGAATTTGCTCCAGATCCTAGCATTAGATCCTAAAAAATACTCCTTTGAGAAAAAAAAGCAGTTTCTTAGGGATTATTTCCATAAGAAACCATATCCTAGCAAAAAAGAAGTAGAACTGTTGTCTTTATTCTTGAAGATGGAAAAAGTTAATGTGGCTTTGTTTTTTGGAACAAGAAGATATGTTTGCTTGAAAGCAATAGAAATTCACAAATCCTCAGTACTTTTAGGCTTTGATATGTCTGAACTTAAAAATGTTAAACATAGACTGAACTTTGAGTGTGAACCACAAAACTCAACTTAAAGTCCTAGGCAGTAGTTTGAACTGACTGTTGTTGGTTTTGTGGCTTTTCTGGGTGTTACAGGTACTCAGGCTTAGGTTAAAAAGTAAGTTCTACTTCAGATGTACTGATTCCTGTAGTTCAGTCTCTTAGCAGCTACTTTTAAGTTTTTTTTTTCTGGTCATGTGAATTAAGTTTTGTATGTCTTATTTTCCTAGTAGCTACCATATCCAATGATAAAACCCTGAAATCTACAAATACTTGTCTTTATTTTAGGAATTTCTGCTTGTTTGTAAATGATAGCTGAAAATAAGAGCATTATTCTGGAGTGTCACAGGGACACAATAGTGTTTAGAGAAGGGAGCACTGTGATGTGTCTGACTTTCTAAGAACACATTTTTGAACATTAATATTTGCTTACAAGATTATAAATTTGAATTATATTTTCAGATTTGTCCTGAAAACTTAAAAAACATAACTCATAGAAAAACAATGTTTTCATTATTAAAAACTAACCCCATCTCAGGCTCTGGTGAGTAGTTAGTTTATAAGTCAAGTGTTTGTAGGGTTAAGAATACATTCCAGTGTGAACTTTATGATGACAAGTCATCTGTCCATTTAAAAGACAGAATACATTTTAGCACGTTTAGACTAGACATCGAGAATCCACACACAGAATTCTTCTTTCTTGAACTACTCATAAACAGGTTGGAGGAAAGGGCCATGGGCCATGTATTAAATTCCTGTTCCTGTGTGTGGACCCTACTTGAAATGGAGTGTAGGTTTCAGGCGTATAGTGAAAGGAGTAGATCAGGAACTCTGTCTTTGTGGTTGGAGTAACTTAGTAGATGTGTTAGAGTTGGAAAGATGGGGTTTCTACTGGAACCCAGGTGAACAGTTCAGGCACTGCTAAGGAATCTCTGTTGTATTACTGTGGATGCCAAACCCTGTGTTTTCCACACAGTATAAAGCAAAGCACCAGCATAGTGTATAGTAATGTAGACCAGCGAGTTTAGGTCTGGAATCATTGCTTTTTCTTTTTTCTTTTTTTCTGGCAAAACAAATTACTTTTGATCAAGAGGGTGTGCTCAAGAAGAGTGAACTTACATAAACAGAGGAAGTATACTTGGTTTTTATTCTGAGGAAATTGTGTCTTTTCCTCATTGGTTGGGGTCTGACCTCACAGTCATACTTATTTGGCTAATCTGAAAAGAATTGGTGCACAGGAAATGGAAAAAGGAGCAAGGAGTCATAGCTCTAAAGACAAAAGGGCATTGCTTCAGGCTATTAGATTCCTAGAATAGGGCATAGGACCTCTGAGTAAATAAGTTTTACTGAGAGTGTGTGTGTGGGGGAGGTTTAAAACATTTACTACTCTTGTAAGATGGAGGAGACAAAAATACCTTAATTCCTTGTCCTAAACACAAGTTTAATAGTATTTGATAGAAAAGACTCATACTTGATATTTTTTTTCTCCTTTTTTTTCTTACTTTAAAAAACAGAAAGCCAAAAAACAAACAAAAAACCCCACTCTTCTTCCAATCATTACCATATTGGTTTTCTTTTTGTCCCCTATCTTGGAGTAAGAAACTGCAATGCGGAGGTAGTGCCTGTTTATTCATAGTTGACTCAACAATCCTGAGTTAGTTAGGCTCCTAGTATAAAGAATTAATTGTTACATGTGGTTTAAGTTTAAAGTGAGCCTGCCTTCTAGGGGTGGTTCCTTGGCTAGGAACGTGATGTGGCTGCATTGGAATGTTACATTTGATGTGCAGAGGAGAAGGTTGTCTTTTCCTTCAGGTGAAGTGCCCAGAGTGGGGCTCCAGGAAGCATTACAGTGTTGCTATATGGATTTATAAAAATGTAGCATTTACATGTAATGTGTGTAACATGCATTCAGGCAGTTTTGAATGTGCTCTGCCTATTGGTATACTCTTGCCAATTCTGAGAGCTTGTTAGACTTTTTTTTCTTGTTATTGTTGTTTTACCTATTTTCAGAGTGTCTACTGTGAATTAAAATTTGTTATACCACTGCCAAAAAAAAATAATAAAGTTTATTTTGGAACATGGTCTTGGAAATTTCTTTTACATTTGTCTGAGTCTGATTTTGTATCACAAAGGAAGAGCTGAATAGGGACAGGGATCAGGGAACCTGGAAACTTAATATTTGCTATTTGCTATCTGGTTCTCTACAAACAGATTGTTTCCAGCACCTAGATTAGAGGAAGACAGAAACATGAGTTTTTGGAACCTTTCTCCCCTAGCTCATTCCTTTCCTTCTTATTAAACTTAGGTTTTTATCCTATCTTTTAAATATTTTACTTCCTGTACCCAAATAAAATGTTCCATGTAAGCTTTCCTAATAGCTGTCACCGTACAACAGCTCCATTTGTTCCTGATGCATCTATAGGAGACCTTTTAGATGCTGTGGAGAAACTGGCTAAAGAGGACTTCTTCCCTTTCACCCCAGGCCAGATACTGTTCTTTACATTAGTCCATTATTTTCTCCTTTGATGCTATGTAGCTCCCTGCTACTTCTAGCTCATTATAGTGAAGTAGTCCTGGTGCTTGCTAATCACTGTCACCTTAAATCAACTCTATGCCCACTTCCTCTCACCTGCCCACCCTGCCTCTGTTCCTTCCTATTCCTCAACCTTCCCTGAAAATCATTGTTTATTCTGTAACCAAGTCATCTGCTTATAGCTCTCTAAAAATTATTTTCCAAGTCTTTTAAAGAGTGCAGTACAGCAATTGAATGATCCATTGCAGACCGTCAAGTTAAGACACGTACCCCTGCTATATGACCAGAGAATTCCTTCTTCGATGAACCCAGAACTCCCCCCTTCAACAAAGATCCTCCTCAGCAAAAAACAGCTATATTGTCCCTGCCCTGTGTTTTTTTATCTTTAGAGTTAGGAATGAGCTTCCCTTGAGGCTAGATGAAGTAGCTCCAGAAGGCAAGGACTGTGGTATCGTAGTAGCTCCTATAAGGGGTTGCATTCCATCTTCTGTAGGGTTTTGTCATACACAAAGTGGATGACAAGATGGCCCTTTGCTGTGATGGCTCGTGCTGCCCAGTTTTGTGTCAACTGGACACAAGCCGAAGTCCTGAGAGCATGGAACCTCAATTAAAACTCCTTAAGATCAGGCAGCCTATAAAGTATTTTCCTGACTAGTAATTGATGGGGAAGTGTCCAGCCCAGGGTGGTGCCATCTCTGGGCTCCATAAAGTCCTGGAAGGTATAAGGAAGCAGACTGAGCAAGCCATGAAGGGCAAGCCAGTAAGTTGCACCCTTCCCAGCTCCTGCCTCCAGGTTCCTGCCCCATTTTGAGTTTCTGTCCTGACTTCCTTCCATGATGAACAGTGATATGGGAGAATAAGCCAAATAGACCCTTTCCTCTGCAAGGTCATGGTGTTTCATTGCAGCAATAGAAACCCTAAGGCACCACCTAAGATCAAATCAAGCCTCTGCCTTCTGTCTCTCTACAGTTTCCTCAATAATCTAACAGAAGCAAAGTAGGGTGGGTGAGGCACTTCAGATTAGGTCGGCATGGGAGATTTGAGAGAGGAGATGGTCTGCTAGGCCTTGATGGCTTTATGTCCATATCACACAACAATATACACATATGAAGGCCAGACTTTCAAAAGCTACCCCTTGAGTTTGTAACTTCAAATATGTAAAAAGCAAAGTACTGTTAGCTGGACTTCAGTTCCACTCATTCCACTCACCCTTTGGCAAGATAACCTTTATGCAGCACACAGCCCACACAGCTGTTCATAATGGTACTAATGAAGGTGATATGATGCCAATTGACATGAGTTGATGAGGGAGCAGCACAATTCAGGGGCTAAGAAGAGATCAATCATGAACGTTTCATGTTCACTTAACTTCTTCCTCAATCCAGTTACTCATCTGTGACATGAGGATGTAACACCATCTTAGTGTTGTAAAAAACACAAGGGGCACCAGGTGAGGGTGTGATAATTGGCACACTTCCTGGAACCTAATGGACCTGCAGAAATTCCAGTTATACATAGGGCAGGTGCTTGTTTTGATGAGGGATACAGAGATATGTAGCCACATGCCTCCAGGATATAGTCACTAAAGGGTTTTGAGAAACAGGCATCAGTATAGGACAATTGGTAGTCATGCCAAATAAGTTCCACACAGAAAATTCCCATAGGATTTCAAGGAAGAAGGGAATCAAACCAGCATTTGCTGAGGGTCCCTTAGTAGCAAACCTTGAAGTAGAAAGTATTATTTAATTCTCACAAAAGATAAATGAGGCTTGGGGAGGTTATATGAATTCCACAAGATTATAGAGCTAGTCAAGAGCTCAAAACTAGGCTTTCTATCACTTTAGCATTCATTCTGTAGACATGGGCAGTGTGGGAAGGCCAGAGAAGGGTTGGGACTTATTATCCCATGATAATGAGCTCTGAGTAAGAGGTGGGTTGAAGTGGCTGGCATCTTACTAAAGAAGTTGGGTTCATTCAAAAAAAAATGTAAGAAGGGAGAAGAGGTGAGTGTGTGTGTATTTATTTGTGTTCACTGACCACGAAGCTCAAAAAATTTCTGCTCCCTTACAGATTTATGAAGTCATAATTAGCTTTTTACGTAGATAACTGGAATCTGAATTCAGGTCTTCAAGCTTGTATGACGAGCACCTTACTAAGCCATCTCCCCAGCCCAATTTCACTTTATTTATTTATTTTTAAAAGTACTTTGGTACTTTGGAAAGCTAAGACTAGAAAGAAAAACTGTTGATAAGCAGTTCACTTAGTATTACATGGAGTCATAATTTCCCACAAGTGCTGAATCTCTTACTCAACAGTGTTGTGTTTAAAGCCTCTGGATAATACAGAAGGACTGCAAGGACTTTGAAAATGGAGACTTACAACAGCCTCCCTTTTGAACAGAAATAGTTGAACTATACCGTTTAAAAGTGAGTTTATAAATACCAAGTGAGAACATTTTTTCCCAGTGTACTCTAAATTTCTTTTAAAATGAAGATCCTAATATAGTAACTGAAAATTATGGGTTAGCTTACAACTCCATTTCCCATGTTTTCTTCTTTTTCATACCCATGAATACTACTGAATTGGGACTTAGGATTAAATGAAAATCTTCTGGTAGTTTTTCTGTGCTTTCCTATTTTTTTACTCTTAGAGTTTTCTGTACCCTACAACAGTTCGGGGCGGGGGGAGTGAATAGGATAACCAATTGTTTTTCTCCTTGTTCTTGATTTTAGACATGTGCCTCTTAAGATGTTTCCACATACAAGAGGGAGAATATGTATGTGAGGCCACATGTGACAGAGTCCCTGCTGCAAATACAGGTGGGGTGAGTTATAGCAGAGTCTAAATGAGAGCCTCCATGAGGTTCTAGCAAAGATTATGAAGCACAGTAAGACTCATTTGATACTAAGGCTAGGTATTTTTTATTTGCCCCAAACAGCACTATATAGGAAGACGTCACAGAGAAGGAAGCAACTCTGCCTGTGGGTAGGGGCATCTTTACCTTGTTGATGATGTGTATTACTCCGTTTGTGGCTGCATTGTCACCGTCTACAATGGATGCCCCCTCAATTGTGATATTCTGCAAGTGCAAACAGTGGAAAGGTGAGTGCACTTAGAGGTTGCATTACCTCTGGGGTTCCTGCCTTTTGAACAGCACTAACCATCACACTTTTGGGCCATGAAATACTTTAAATTACAGACAGATAGATGTACATATATACACACACAGTCAAAAAGATGGCTTTTACATGAGGAGTGTACTCTATGATTATCAAGTCTATTTTACTCTATTTTAGTTGATTAATAAAGAGTAGGGGAGATTTATACTGCAGAGGGAATGATGCCATTATATCAGTAACACACGTTAATAAACCAAGGAAACAGGCCTGGAGCATCTCGTTCATTAGCCACCCTCACAGGGAACCATCTCGTACCAACGCTTTGATCTTGGACTTCCAGAAGCCTTCATAACTTTGAGGATATCGATCAATTGTTGTTAGAGCCCCTAGTCTCTGGTACTTTGTTACAAGGATCACAGCAAACTAATGTAGACAGTGACTAACTGTCTACCAATCAAGAGCAACTGAGCTCCAATCTTTCTGGTTTCCTCTTCTTTCCTCACTGGGGCCTCTGTTTGCAGCTCCTTCCATATCTTAGGAAAGATGGACACTTGCCTAACTCTGAGCATGCAAGTTTTATATGCAGAGGTCATGGAAACACACTAAGCTGTCTGTCAGATCTCTTTTTGTTAAAAATAGTATTTTTATTGCATTAGATACAGGAATGAACTTAAGAAAAATGTGTGTTTGATGGTTATCACCTCTAAGTCAGGGCCTTGATTGATTTTTCTTGGGACCTATAATGTCTGTGACATGCCATGGTGGATATTAATGTTGCTAAGAAAATTGAAGGTTTGGATAAGCCTAACTGCAGTAATCACACTTTATATGAGTATACATGAAGTCATGTTGTAAATTAAAAAATTAATAGTGATCCCTACCTATTGTGTGCAGTGTGGTACTTCAGTACATTGTATACACTGTGCAATGATCTAGTTAGGATACTTAGACTCTCCATCATCTGAATCATTTACTTCTTTCTGGAAAGACAATATTCAGATCCTCTCTTCTAACTACTTGATTGATTTATCTGGGAGCACTGGAGGTTGGATGTAGGACTTTTTATTTCAAAACAGGGACTCATTAAGTTGGCCCAGGTTGGCTATGAACTCACTCTGTATCCTAGGCCTTAAACTTTTAATCATCCTGCCTCAGCCTTTGGAGTAGCTGGGAACACAGTACCACAGCACCAAGCCTGGCTCACCTGTTTCATTTATATACTGCAGTGTTGTTAATCAGATACACCCAGCTGTGTAACACTTCCACAGAATGAGTTCTTCCTCACTAGCTGCATCTTTGCACTATTGTCTTTGATAAAAATTTTTGAGATAATGTCTCTCTGTCTATCTCTTGAAACATACTATATAGATTAGGCTGACCTTGAACTCACAGAGAGTTCTTTCTCTGCTTTCCCCAGGGCTGGGGTTAAAGGTGTGTTCAACCATGCCCAACTGTACCCAAAATCTTTATCTCAAATTTTTATTTAATCAATTCAGAATATAGCATCAGTGTCAGTAGAATGTCCGAGGATTTAAAAAAGATTTATAAAATATCCATGGAACTACATGTTAGAGTTTTCTGCTTTCTACATCAGCCTCATGTTTAAGCTCAGCTCAATGGAGTCTTTTCTTAGTACTCACAGGATGAAGGGAAGCTGGTGAGTTCTGAGCCATTTCTACCCAGGGCTGATGAGTCTTGATTGCAGCAGTCTTCACTGCTTGTTAGCACTCTCACTATCACTTTGTTCAACTCATGGAAAGACTTTAACACAGCCACAAAGCCAGACTTTCTCATTGCATTGGCACATGAGTCCTTGACATACTCCAGGAATGCCAGACTACCAGCTTCTCTGGAGCACCACTCTTCCATGGCCACTGCTCTGGCTCTAGAACCAGGATGAATGCACATGCAGAGTAGGCTCAGAGTAGGCTCACTATAGGCTGTGGTCTAGCCAACTTATATAGCATTCAGTTATCAGCAGTGACTCCACTAGGAGGTTATGGGTCACCAGTCTCAGTTAACTATATATCAGAATCAATGTTTTGACACTGACTATCCTTCACCCTTTCTAGTTCAAGTCAGGAGGAGCTTGCTGGTCTTCCTTTTGGATCACTGCTTCTGATAGCTAATCTATTTTTCTTTTTTATTAAAAATTTTTCCTACAATGTATTTTGGTCAGTGTTCCACTTTCTCCTAACTCCTCATCTTCCTTCCTCATCTAACTTTATGTTCTTTTTCTTTCAAAAAAACCCCAACAAAACCACAAAAATGAAAATCAAAACCAACCAAGAAGGCAATAATATAAAAATGTCAAAAACAAAACAAAAAGCCCCCTCCCCAGAAAGAAATGGGGTTCATTTTGTGTTGGTCAACTACCCTGGGCATGGGGCCTGCCCTGGAGTATGGTTGATATACCAAGACACTCCATTGGATAAAACTGATTTCTCCTTTTGTGATAGCGAATCTTGATTGTCAACTTAATGGGATCTAGAATCACCATGGAACAAGCTCCAGGGTATCTCCTCAAGGGACTTTTTATATTAGGTTAATTGAGGCAGGAAGACCTACCTTTAATATCAGGAACATTATTCCATGGGCTGGAGTGCCAGACTGCATTAAAAGTAGAGAGCTAGCTGAGCACCTGCCATCAGTCTCTCCTGACTACAGACCATGTGACCATCTGCTTTCAGCACTTGCCGTCACAACTTCTCCTCGCTGATGGACTGTGCCTTCAAACTGTGAGCCAAAACAAACCCTTGAGTTGCTTTTGTCAGACACTGGATTACAGCAATGAGAAAATTAAGGAATATACTGCTGTATCCTAGGTTTTTTCCCTTGTTTTTAAAATGTGTATGTATGTGATCGTTGTTGCAGCTGGGTAGTGCTCACACAAGCTTCTGTTCTTTTTGTGTACATATTTGGAAATTTCCAAAAATTTTCACAAAAATTCAGAAAGGACAACATGAATAAAGGTATGAGGCTCCAAACAGCCAGAAGACAGTGCTCTTACCCCATCTGCTTTGTCCAGGTGAAGGAAGCTTCCCTGCAAGGATGTTGCTAGCATGTCAGAAGATGACAGGGTCTGCAGATCAGCCACTCCATATGTGCCCAGGAGTGTGTGGTATCTAAAGCACCAGATCAGAAGGATCACAATCAAATATCTGTGTACCAGGTAGTATCACTGAACAGGAGAACAATCTCTGGGCCAAACTACCATATTCAAACTTCACATTCTCTCCTGCAGTGGTCAGTTTAAGCTGGAATTAGTCATTAACCTCTTCATATGTCTCACATCTGTCAAATAGGAATAGTTATAACACCCATCTCAGAGGTGTTGGGAGGGTAGCTGAATAATATGCAAATCACAGTCCTTGGTTTAAAGTCATCTTTTAACAGATAACTTCCCCTGGCCAAGGGAGGGTTGCTAGGGACATCCTAAGCAGTGAAGGATCATGTGCTTCTCTGCATTGAATTAAAGAATGTTCACACTTACGCTAGTCACATAACATGGAACATAAGTAAATGACACCCACTTTATCAGGGCTGGAATATTGTTCCATGACAACCAGAAGGTTTTCTCATCCTGGTCCATGTCCTCAATGGCTTGCTGGGAAGGCACAAGGACAGTGAGATTCGAGGAGGCAGACAGCATGGATTGTAGGGAAGCATTCTGAATAACAGGAGAAAAGAAAGTGGTGTTAAGGCCTGAGTAGTGTTAGGGACTAGCTAGGCTGACTTATGCACTCTCAGAGATGATAGCTTCCCATGTGTCATAATTCTAGGAATGCTGGGAAAATACTCTGCTTTCTGGTCCCAAGTCCTCCCAGCTATTGGTGATGATTTACATTCTCTTTTGAGACTCAATTTTTTTTTTTTACAAAAATGTTTGGACCTTTATACAATACAGATTTTCCTGATTGGGTCATACTTTGTCATTGTCTTAATGAAAAGCCAGATAGTCTTGCAGAGTGTGTATATGTTATGTGTATATGTGCATACACATAAAGAACTATATGAATTCTTTGATTTAGAGTAAGATTGTAAGGAAATTGCAGAGCATGAGAGCCTGGATCAAACTTAACTAGGTCTCATTCATGCACAGGAAGTTTATTGTTGTGTTCAACAATTGGATGAAAAAAATCAACCAAAAATAAAAACTAACTCCAAACCTTGGTTTATAGAACTTGCTGATTTTCTGGTGAATACTGCCATTGGAACTGATGTTAAACTTCTACACAACAGCATTTTTAGCAGGTTGGGGGGAAATGTGCCCTGAGCTGGCATTGCATGTGGGCTGAGACTGTGCATGGTGTGACTACAGGGATGCAAACATGCTCAGAGAGGAAACAGTCCCTTGCCTTTCCTATAGGGAGAGGGTTATACAGAAAGCCTCCATTGTAGAAACAAGCAGTTCCTGGGATGTTCCAGAGAGCTGTTCACAGGGAGCTGTGAGTGCTAATGAAGCAAGACCTATTTTGGCACATACTTATTTAAAGGGACAAACAATCTGTTGGGATGTCTGGCTTGGTTAGATACCCTGGTCCATTCAGTTAAAGAGGATAGAGATCCAGACATTGGGGCAGGGTGAGATTGGATTCTTTGTATGATACTCTACAGGGGCGAAGAGCAAGTTCTTCTAGTATGTTGAGCAGAGAGCTAAGCATATATAAAGTTCCCCAGGTGTCAGCTATAAGTCCAAATCTTAGTGAATTATGACATGAATCCTGTTAAGCTTTCAAAGAAAGACCTATGTGATGGATGGTGTTATCCTTATGTATTTGAATTGCTTGGAACTCATTTACCCCATGAGTACCTGGACCATAGTTTTCCAGATTAGCTATACATGTTAGCACTCATTCCAGGACAAGCCCTTGACTTATTAAATCAGAATTTCTAGGGCTGAGGTGCCTCCATGATTCTAAAGTACAGACAATATTGAAGCCCCATCCCACCACATTTCCAGTTTTCTACTGCACAAATTCCAGATTTCTAAAACAATTTATGTTGCCAATGCTAAAGTGCAAATGCAGGGACTCACATGTATCCACTGGTAAAATACAGCTGCTTCAGAGAGAGATGACAATTCCTTATTCATTTGTTGCAAGGCAGGGGAGAAGACGGGTGGGGAGAGAACACAGAAACATTATCTCAGTGTGGTTCCGAACAGCCTGCACCTGCCATCTTGAGCTACACTGTCTACAGAGCCAGCCTCCCCAGACTGATGTGAACCTGCACTCTAGCTATGTGAGCTTCCAAGCAAGAGTTGCAGGTGATCTTCACCTTCATACTCAGATGCCTGACTATCCTTTAGAGGTAGATGTGTCCAAACTTTTGACACTACAGCACAATGTTGTTATCTATAAAGTCTATACTTGAGAACCACATAAAAGAATAGTTACAAAGAAAAAAATGAAAAAAAAAAGAATCTGATAATGTTTTACATAAATTTCTAATTTTGCCTCATAGCTATCTTCGGCTGCACAGCCTTTGGGCTACAGTTTGGACATACCTGTTAGACTGAGGTAAGTCTAGCTTTCCAATTTTCAAGTCAGAATTTAGCTGATAAGAAACACAGCCACCTAAGCCCTAAGGAGGGTCCCAGAGCTCAGCAGACAGTCCCAGTCAGAGCCTGGGTAGAGACTCTGCAGGGACAGTCAGGGGCTCTGAACTTTAGTTTGTTTCCGTGGATGGACAGGGGCATGGTGGCTGGGGGTTGGGGATATGCACAGCAGATGGAAGAGTCCAAGCTCTGGGCAGCACTGGGGCGGCACCTTGTTTAACACAGTGAATGAATGCCTATGAGAGACAAAGGTAGGACTTCCCTGAACATATCAGGGACTGGGGGCATGCCACGGCAGCCGACAAGAACCTGAGTAGCTTTTGGCTGGGAGGCTGCTGGTCCTAAGGGATTTCTACAATGAAGGTTTTAGAGAAGAGGAACAAGAACTCGACTGTGTGAGAAAAACAAAAAACTTATCAAACTAAGTTTGTTAGGTCTCAAACTGGGGAAAGGCCATCCTTCCCCAGTGCTTCTTCCCCATGTAACCCAGCCATTTGGCCCAGGCTGCCCTTCATAGCCAGTGGTTCTTCTCTTGCTCCCCTCCCCCTCTCTCCTCACATGGTCTGACTCAGTCTAGCTGTGTTCACTCTGGACTCTCCCAGATGTCCCTGCCTCTGGCTCTATTTTCCCTTTTATCTACACTAACCCCTCCACCATACCTAGGAGCATCATGTCCTCCTTTTTATTTTTCATTCATCTGGTGCCAAAACCTAAGATTTTGATAAGATTTAAATGTAGGAGTAAGGTAAAGAACCTTCCCCTTGAAATTATAGTCCAGTGATGGGGGGGAGGTAGAGAGGTAGTGAGAGTTGGGTATGACCTGTACTGCATGGATAGAATACTCTATACTGGTAATTAAGTGTTGGGCCTGGCACATAGACACCAAAATCTCAGGCAAGTAAGTGTGCTTAGCCTCAGTTTACTGACCTGTGGAATTGGCATAATAATAGCATTAATCTTGGACAAATGTTGTAAAGTTTAAAAGAGATGCTGCTGCATAAAGGGCCTAGTAAGACACCTGGTGCGCAGAGGGCATTGTGTGTGCATGTGCACATGTGCACGAGTGAGTGCGTGCGCACACACACACACACATACACATACACACACCCCACTTCATTCAGGATGGATAAACCCAGGCTGTTCTGGGTACCACTGGGAGGCATGGGATGCAGTGGGGAGCTCAGGCAGCCATCCCATGCAGCCCAGGAGGGGAGATCTAAGGCTATCTTAGGGGAAACATTCATTTTCCTGTTGCATGCTCGCTCTATGACATTGCACTTGAGGTTCTTATCAGGGACTTACCATGATCACATTTCCATAGCACAAGAGACCATTTCCTTGATAGCCCTCTTGACAAATGCAACTCCAAACACCAGAAGAAGCAGACTGACAGGTGGCCTGAGAGAAGCAAAATGGAGGAAACAGCTCGCTTTCAACTAAGATGTTAGACTTGACTCACTGTATCTGCGAGGCGGCGAGCTCTGAGGTAAGAACTCTGAATTTAGACCTGGGAATTGTGTGGTAGAATACTTGTCTAATGTGCACTTGGACCTCAGTTTGATCCCCAGTTCTACAGGAAACAGTAACAGCAGCAGCAGCAGCAGCAACCCTGCGAGTTCAGGGCTGAGTTGCGATAGCTGCTTGGTTGCCCTTTTTAAAAGATTTTGCTCAGACACGACAGAACTGTTAGGGTTTGGACATGAGTGTCCTCTCAAAAGAATACTGTGTTGATGGCTTGTCCCTAATGTGTGTGCAGAGGCTGGGCTTGGGAAGTGACTGAATCATGAACTCTGATTTCATCAATGAGTGACTCCATTGATAAGTTCAAACTTTAATGACACTACTGGGAGGTGGCCAAAACTTCTAAAGGCCGGGCCTAGTTGAAGGAAATAGGTCACTGGGGACACGCCCATAGGGTCATGTTTCATCTCCAACTATTTCCTCTCTGGCTCCTGTCCACCGTGAAGTGAGATGCTTTGATCACGTCATACTCCTCACCATGATGCTCTGCCTCACCACATGCCGCTCAGAGGCCATGCAGCCAGGTAACAATGCACTAAAACCTTTGAACCCAGGAACCAAAGGAACCTTCTTCATTAAGTTGTTTGCTCAGGTATGTCACGATCACCACAGAAGCAACCGACACAACCTGATTTTTGTTCTTTCTCAAGAATTTTTTTTTTTTTTTTGCATGTTTAGTGTTGAAGAAAACATCAATTGGCTCACCAGAGGGTGACATTTCTCTGTTTGTTCTGAGCAGGAAATGACTGGTTCACAATCAATCCCATTTCCTCGAAATCCCTTTTTGCACTCACATTCATTCTGTAATTCCAAGAATACAGAGGGGATTACTGAAGCACGTTCTTTCAAGCATTGTACTCTATTAAACTGAAAAGCTTTGGAAACCATAGCGATTCAACCCTGCTAAGGAACAAAACTTTAGAGTCCAGACTGTTAGTCATTGCACATAGTCAGCTGCGCCGATTACCACAACATTAACACCGTGCTGCCTGATCATAGTTCTTTTTACTTTCTTTTGAAATTTTTGACCTCACAAAGGCCTGTAAAGAGAGCTTAGATTTAATGGCCATCACAGTAGAAAAGCTGACCTCATACCCAGAGAGAGAAGTTAAACAGTAAGCCCCGGCTTATCTACTTGGTGGACAAGGCTATTGCTAGCTTGGGGACACCCTGCCTAGTTTAGATACTGCCATCTCACTGGGTGGATGGATTCAAGGCATCACTTGTGCATTGACAACCCACAGCATATGCTCAGCAGCTGATGTAGCCATCATGTAGCTAGTAAGTGCCCCATTTCCTTGAGGACTTAGTCCCTTACTGCAGTGGGCGGGGTGCAGGCTGTATTCCAGCCCTTACTTGCCCCACAGGTAGAATCAGTGGTCCTGTGTATGCAGCTAATCAGTAAAGTATGATGATTACAGTGAGTGACATGATAAAATGAGAAAAGTTTCATGTTAATGGCAGACAAGGAATCAACGAAGCTGCAGTGGATTACCACAATGTAAGGGAAACTAACAACATGGGCATGGAAAAGGCCGGAAGGAAAAAATACCTCAGCTCATAATTAATTTCCCATTTTATTTTCCCAGCTGCTTTCCACGAAAAGTAATATCTTGACATTTAAAACACAATTTCAAAAGAATTTCAATTGAATTGAACAAAATATATTTTGGAATTATCATGGAACCAACCATGCAGTACCCTAGAAGATGATCTTATTTAGAAATAGGACTGTTATTATGCAGTTACTTAAGAAGAGGTCATATTGGAGTAAGTGGACCCTGAATCTGATATGACTAGCATGAAAACAGATGTATGCACAAGAAAATGCCATGGCAATGTCAAAGTGGAGGTAGGTAATGTGCCTCTACCAAAGATGGCCATCCAGTTACCCAATGCTAGGGGAAGGAGCAAGGGACAGGCTCTCCCCAATAGCCTTCAGAAGGAGGCATCAGCTGACCTTGATTTCAGGCTTCCAGACCATGAGACAATATGCTTATTGTTCTCTGCTTCCCAGTTTGTGGTACTTTTGTTATGGTAAGCCCTAGAGAATAAATATGGACACTAAGATATTTTTGTTTTCTTTTTTCAAATGCAGTCTGACAACACAAATGGACCAAAGGTACCATCATTCACTAAGTGCTTGGTGAGGCATGAGTTCAGTGGGCCTCTTCATTATTAGACTCCTGGGAGCTCATTTGAAAACTCATTTACTTTAGACCTTGAGCAGGCACTGCTGTCAGAGAAATCAGAGGGTAAATACGACAGCAGCCACTAGACACTGTGGAGTGACAGGCAGACCATGTGTTTATTCTGGGTTTTAAAGCATTTATCACTTTGTCACTTGTGTGTGTGTGTGTGTGTGTGTGTGTGTGTGTGTGCGCCACCTTACATGAGATCATTTCTCCAGGGCAACTTGTGGGCCTTGTCCCTAGTAATCGATTATCCACACAACCTAGCACAGTGGTTCCCAGGAAGTCAGACAAATGAGAGACTCTGTGAATGCTTACATAAACATCTGTTTTATTTTGTCACCACCATCTGCTCTCTCTCTCTAGAAAATGTACCCCATTTAGCTTTGTGGAGATCACTATTCCTTCTTTTGTTTGTGTAAAAAAAAGTGGTTATTTCCTTCAGTCTAGGTTCTCAGTAGAGAGCTTAAGATCAAGTTTGCTCCTGCTTGCACAGACCCTGGCCATACGGCCAGATTTCTGCGATTATGTGCATGGGCGATGGGAATGATGAGTCTCGTGAAAGTGTTCAGTTTGAGCCAACAATCCTGGTTTTTGGTGGAAAAGATCACAAGATGTGCCTAAAAGAGAAGAGGAGTAAGGCTGAAGCTTCTGGAGAGCATCTCTTAGCCAGGAGGCTGGGCAGAAGTTGGAGCCAAACAGACATCTTTTGTGTGGCCTCCTGAGCCCTGTATCACACTGTACCTACATTGGCATCTGCATGATCTTTATAGTTGTATGAGCCCAGACTTTTCCTTTTCTTTTAGAATTTTGCTTTTCCTCTTTTATCTTCTTTAAAATTTTTGGAAAAACACTGACAAAACTTACCATTGTAAACATTTTCAGTTCAGCAGCACTAACCATATTCATACTGCCGTTCAACCATCACCAACGTGACTCCAGAACCTTCCTCATCTTTACAAACTGAAACCTTCCGCTCATGAGTAACTCCATTCCCCATACCAGTCCCTGGCAGCTGTGTTTCTACTCTCTGTCTTAATGAATTTGACTCTTCTAGAGATTTTATATAATAAGAATCACTGATATTTGTCCTTCAGGACTATTATTTGACTCAGTAGGTCTTAAAGTTCATTTAGGCTATAACATGTGTCAGAGATTCCTTCCTAAGGTTGACTGAGGCTTCATTACATGTTCCTTCCATTTTTAATTACTGTGAATAATGCTTGTAGCATCATGGTTATACAAATAGCCCTTGGAGTCCCTGCTTTCAATTCTTTTGAGCAGTTGAATTACTGGATCATATGATAATTCTGTCTTTAATTTTCTGAAGAGCCATTGTTATATTTTCCATGGCCTTGCTATTTTTTATTCTCACCAGGAATGCACAGGCAATTGGTTACAACAGGGAAAAAGATTTCCCTGAGATCCAAATATTCTCGTACTTTCCCCAAACCTAGTCACCACTGCCTAAGAAGCACCCATTGTGGTCTGTGGTGGTTTGAATGAGAATGGCCCCCATTGGCTCATACATCTTAATGCTTGGTCCTTAGTTGATGAAACTGTTTGGGAAGGATTAAGATGATCTCAGTTACTAAGATACTGATTGACACAGTGAGCCCTCAGCACTATATGAATAGACACTGACTTGGAGGGAACTGGAAGGTTGCTTGGGCTGGCACTTCAAAATATAATTTCAGGAGAGGGAAGTAGGCTGGGTGGTGTCCTGCATGTTCTTGGCTGCACAGCTCCATTTCCCTTCACCTTTCTCCTGATCACCGTCACTACCTCTTGGCCACCTAAGGGGAATTCACTGAAAAGACTTCCAAAGAGGTCCTTTTATTTGGTAGTTATGAGCTCTCAAGGAGTACCAGTACTTCTGTTTATCTAAGGGCTAGTCACCCATTTGCCACCCCTCAGTCCCTCATCCTGGAACTGGGAAGAGGGAGGAAAAAGAACAGCATCTGAGGCTCCTAGAGACCTCTTCTCTGGCACCTTAACTAGTCCAGACCTCCATTGTTGGATGAAATTCATCCTAGAGCAAAGGAGAGGCATGATCTGGCCTCGAGATTTCATCAAGCACCATCCAGGCATGGTGCTACCCTGATTCCTAACACATGCAAGGGATGTGTCGTCTAAGGCAGAAGGCTCATGAAGGAAGGCCTGGAGCCATCACAGGAGGCAAGGCTGGGCCTTGCACTGTGCCCAAGCTCTTGGGGGATGTACAGTTCTCAACAAAATAATCTGAAAGTTTAACAAAGTCCAGCTTTAGAACACAAATGTGAGAAATTGTGTCATCATTCAAAAGGTTTGTTTGTGTAAGAGAGAGAGAAAGAGATAGATAGATGGATAGATAGATAGAGGCAGAGACAGAGAGAGAATATGCTAGTTCTTATCTCCTTAACCTTATGGAGCATATCTATTTGATAGAAAAGCAGCAAGTGGAATGGATGGGGAGTGGGGACCTATCAATTTCATGGCCACAATCTTAATGTAGTTAGTATCTCTTCCTCGGTAACTTATTAATTCCCAGACAGTAGCCTCTGCCACTTTGCATGAAATGAAGCCACCTAAAATTGGGTAACAAGCTATAGAGTGCTGTAGATATATGTGTGTGATTAATGGGGAATTACTGAGGCATCTCTGAATTCTGACTCTGTGAAGCATAGCATGGCTGATTTTCTATGTAGAGAGCTTCTCAGTTCTCTGTCTCTTTCTCTCTCTCTCTCTGTTTGTCTGAGTCTCTCTTTCTCTTTGTTTGTTTTTGAGATAGGGTTTCTCTGTGTAGCCTGAGCTATCCTGTGCTGGAACTCGATCTGTAGACCAGGCTGCTTTGAACTCATAGATTTGCCTGCCTCTGCCTTCCCGATGCGGAGGTTAAAAGCATGCACCACCTCAGCCCGGCCCTAACCTCTCAGTTCTTCAGTTCCTCTTCCATAAGGTGGTATCACAATGATACCTAAGTCACAGATTCATTATGATAATCAACCCCTTCTCCATATCACAGATGAGGGCAAAAGCTATAGTAACTTCAAACCAAAGTATTTCTGTGGTTGTGACAAAAAAAATTCACAACAGGAATCCTGTTTCCTCTTTTCTGTCTCCCCCAAGTTACCTACCTGCCCAGGGCCTACATATAAACAGGTGGCATTGTCATGGCAGCCGCCTGTGCCAGGCAGCAGGCAGTTGTTGATCTCTACACAGTCTCTTCCGTTCCCTGTCCAGCCCTCCTGGCACACGCAGCTGTGTGTCCCTGTGCCAGTTTGGATACATTCTGCCTGCAGGAGGAAGAACAAAATAAGACCTTTGAAACCGCAGTCCAGCTACATGGGGCTCAAAGTCAGAGAGGATCTGGAAGAATGTTCTAGAAACATATTTGCATGGAGTGCAATGGAAATGATCGAAATGCTTATTCATATGAATGTAATAAGCCAACTGGGTGATTTTGAGATCAAGATTGCTTGAAAATGGTCAGCTAAGAGCTACCAACAGCATTGTGTTACTGATTCAGTCAGAGACTGCTTTTATTGATTTACAGAAGCAAGGGGTGCTCTGGAACCACTGTTCTCAACCTGTGGGTCGTGACCTCTTGTATATGTGTGGAGTCATCTTAAACTATTTGCATATTAGATATTTACATTATGATTTATTACTGTAGCAAAATTATACGAATGTTACGAAGTAGCAATGAAAATAATTTAATGGTTGGGAGTCACCACAATATGAAGAACTGTATTAAAGAGTCTCAGTACTAGGAAGGTTGAGAACCACTCCAGAATCTGGAGGAAGACACTGTGATTATCTCTATTTTCCAGATAGAGAAACAGGTATCACATAGCTACAGAGAGAAACATGAATCTAGTGCTCCATGATATTGGGGTCCAAGCTCCTCTAAGCTATACTACAACTCTTGATCCAAGGATATAAGGGTTAATATTGTCAACTCGTCAGCATCTAGATTCACATGGGAAACAAACCTCTGGGCATGTCTGCAAGGGAGTTTCTAGATTAGGTTAACTGAGACGAGAAGACCCACCCTAAATGCAGGTGGTGCTATGTCATGGTTTGAAGTCCTGGACAGAATAAAAAGGAGAAAGTAAGCTGAGCACCAGCATGCCCCTGTCTGCTTTTTAACTATGGATATAATGTGACCAGCTCCCTGGTGTTCCAGGTGCCATGACTTACCATAGAGTATACTCTTGAGAGCTAAAACAAACATTTCCTTCCTGAATTGCCTTTGTTAAGGATTCTGTTACAACAACAAGAAAGGTAGCAATATGTAGGGAGGCCATAGGAGGCTGAAGAACCACAGGAAAGGAGAGGTCCAGAGGCTGTTGAGGAGGGATACTCTGAAGTGGGTGGGGCTCAGACAAGGGGAATCTGGAGGGCAGGACATGGAGTTGTATCTAGATTTCATCCCCAGGCCCAGGGAAGTTCCTGAAGGGGGTTAAGACTCAGAGAAATAATACGATTTGCTTCAAACTACTCTGGCCACATATACCTGGGTAGTGCAAGAGGAAGCAGGGAAACTGTTTAACTAGGGGTAATGAATGAAAGTGATATTGTGGTCAGGTGGTGGTAGCAATATTTGAAAGATACTAATGAAGGCAGTGGCAGCTCTGGCTAAGCTAACAGCAGAATGTAGGCAAGTTTCTTCATTCCCCAGAGTCTGGGTTTCTCCTTCATAGGACAGGGCTAATAATATCTACCTCACTGGGCTGCTGCAAGGAGTAAATGAGTCAGATAGACCAGAGTCTGTGTTAGCTATGAAGTTTGAAGCAAAGGTTGTTATTACCAACACCTCATCTTCCCAAAGCCCCAGAATATCTGGATTTAGGGAGAGTCACAGAGGGTGCCCACCAGATAGTCTTCTTTAAATTCAAAGTTTGGAAAGATAAATGCCACATGTTCCCTGCTTATACTTGAATATGAGATTATAATTTGTGTGTGTGTGTGTGTGTGTGAGTGTGTGTGTGTGTGTATATCTGCCTGTCTGTGTATCTGTGTGTGTGTGTGTCTGTGTGTCTCTGTGTGTGCGTGTGTGTCTGTGTATCTCTCTGTGTGTGTCTATGTCTGTGTGTGTGTGTGGTGTCTTGGTCATGAACCTAGGAAGGGGACAGTGACAGTGAAAAAAAAGGAAAACATTTTTTCAGGTTATTAAGTATTTTTTAGTGTATAAGCTAATGGATTTCAGTAGGACATTTCATGCATGTGTATCACATACTTTGAACACCTTCAGTCCCCTACTGTCACATCCTGCTTCCACCTTCCTCTCCCTCTACCGCCAGGCCCTCCTCCCCTTTCATGTATTATCTCTATTGTGGAAAGAATAGAGGGAAGAGGCTAAGGGAATGTTTGTGACAGGGAAGCAGAAGGGGCAGGCCAAGGTAGGAGGGAGAGGGGATGGGTGAGGGTTGGGGGGGGAGAAGAAAAAGCCAAAGTGTATATGAAAAGGCCACAACAAAACCCATTACTTTATATGCTATTTCAAAAATTCTGACACGAAATAAAATTAGAAACTCAAACCTAAGTGCTTTGTGTGCATGAAAAGCAACCAGGCACTGCTTTTTGGGATGTCTTTCCCTCAGGATGTGTTTAAAAAATATTAGATCATAAGGCAGGTTCCCAAATGGCAGTGCCAATTGCAATGTAGGGTGATGGCTTGGGTCCCACCTCGGCTGGTTTGCCAGGAAACAGACACCTAAAGGATTTCTCAGAAACCCTTCATGGCTGGCTGAATGCCCCTAAAGGCAGTCATCAGCACCTCATCTGTCAGAAAGAGTGCTCATGCTAACCTCTGGCTGTCTCAGCTCGAGTCTCCCTGTATATCCACATAAAACCCAACAAGCTTTTGCAGCTGCCACTGTCTTCCACTATCTGAGGCAGCCTGGAAGGTTATTTTTTTCCCCCTTAATAAACTGCTTTTCTCTCCACAGAGTGGCTATGTTTCGTGGTTTTCTTGCTGAGCCAACTTACAAAAAGTAAACAAAACAGAATGAAATAAAACCCAGGGTACTTGGCTATGAGAAGCAACACTCACATTTTGACTGCAGCCTCCTCTGGAGGTCAAATCCATGCAAGGGTCCTTCTTAGAACAGAGAATTCCGTCCCCTTCATAGCCCTCATTGCAGACACAGCTGTGAAGAGGAGCATGCACAGAATCAGCCCCAGATACCTACCTAGCACTGGCCATGCAGGTGCGTATAATCAGCCAAAGAGGAGCCAGAAATTCCTGGGCTTAGTGGTTAGCTTTGGGCAAGAAGCCTGGGGCAAGCATGGGTGGATGCTTTGTGGGGGGTCTACAGTCAGGGCTTGGTGGGAATCCAAGCCCTATCTTAGCCATCGTATGGCCCATTTGAGTCTCTTCACACTAGGGACACCGTTTTCTCACTTGGAAAATGGGTCTGATAGTTGTAGGGTGCTTATCAGAATTCACTGTTGCCATCCAGTGAGTACTGGGTGCTAGTGTGTTCTGACTGACCAGAACTTGATCGTTTATAACCTGCTCCATGCTAGTTTTTACCTCTGCTTCAGCAGAGACGAAAACTATTTGTGACACAGGTCTGAAAATATTTGAACATGTCAATCAGGGGAGACCTCTCTTCCTTTCTCTGCCTTAACACCTCCCTTCTATCATGTAACCACAGGAAAGACACCAAGTCTCTGCCCTCATGAAGCCTGCTCTCTTCAGAGTGACAACAATCCCCCCAAACAAACAAACAAGCAAGCAAGTAACTGTAAAAATACAAATTAAGAAACATGTTGCCAGAACAGGGCTGGGATTCTAGCAACCCTGTTTCCTCCAGGGTATTTGAGGTAGCTATTACCTTCAGGCATCTGCTACCCTGTGATGCTACTGTACAGTTAAGGAGATGACTGGCAGTCCTTCTAACATTCAACTTTATACCAGATGCCCTTTAAGGAGGGTTGCTGTTGACAGCTTTTGGGAGTAAAGATGTCTTCAAAGCATGGAAATGACATTGCTTTCCCTTTGGGATGGGTGGCTTTGAAAATCAGTTTAAGCAGATATGTAATCATCTATGACACAAGCCTCTGGGCATGCCTGTGAGGAATTATCTATGTTAGGTTAGTCTCTAGGCACACCTGTGAGGGATTATATTAGGTTAGCCTCTGGGCACACCTGTGAGGGATTATATTAGGTTAGCCTCTGGGCAAACTGGGGGGGGGGCAGGTTATCTAGATTAGGTAAACCTCTAGGCACACCGTGAGGGATTCTCTAGGTTAGGTTGGTCTCTAGGCACACCGTGAGGGATTCTCTAGATTAGGTAAACCTCTAGGCACACCGTGAGGGATTCTCTAGGTTAGGTTGGTCTCTGGGCTCACCGTGAGGGATTCTCTAGATTAGGTTAGTTGAGACGGAACTACTCTGAAGATGGGCAGCACCGTTTCGCGGCTTAGGGTATAGGACGCGATAAAGAAAGTGCATAGTGAGCACGCATTTGTCTCTGTTCCCGACTGCAGACGCCATGTGACCAGCTGCCTCAAGCTCCTGCACTGTGACTTCCCTGCCACGATGGACTGGACCTTGAAACTGCTTGTGAGTAAAAATAAACTCTTCTTTCTTTAAATTGACTTTGTCAGGGTATTTTGCCACAGTAGCAAGACAAATAGCTCTTATTTCCAGCCTTCCTTCCTTTTTCCCTCTCTTCCTTCCTGTTTCCTTCCTTTCCTCCCTCCATCCTTTTTTCTTTTGTTTCTTTGTTCTTTCCTTCTCTCTTTCCTTCCCTCCTTCCTTCCTTTTCTCCTTTATCCTTTCCTTCCTTCCTTCTTTATTTGTTTCCTTTTTGCTTTAAAAAAAAAAAAAAACCTATTAATTGGGCTGGTGAGATGGCTCAGCAGTTCAGAGAACTGTCTGCTCTTCCAGAGGACCTAGGTTCAGTTCTAAGCATCCACACCCTCACACAGGTATAGATACCGGCTAAACACCAACGCTCATATAAAAGAAACTGTGTGTGTGTGTGTGTGTGTGTGTGTGTGTGCATGAACACTGAACACATACACACACACACACATTCTCTTTCTCTCTCTCTCAGAATGCAAATGAGGGTGTTGGATTCCCTGGAGTGTTAGCTACAGGCATGAGTGTTGGTTAACATAATTCAGATTTTCTGGAAGACCAGCAAGTGCTCTTATCTGCTGAACCACCTTTCTAAACCCCTTTTTTGGATTTTTGAGACAAGGTCTTGTAGTCCAGGCTGGCCTAGAACTTGCAGTCCTCTTGCTTTAACATCCAGAATGCTGGAATCATAATCCGCACATCCTGGCCTTCATTGTTTTCATATGTGTGCTAATGATAATGACAGATCCAGGCTGGGACGCCATGTTTTTATTTGGTTCTTTTAATCTCTTCTATTGCTGTTAAGTGTTAAGTCTATCACTATTAATGAGGAAAGTGAAGTTCAGAGAGGTAAACTAACTTGCCCAAGGTTACACAGCTGGTACATTTCAAAGCAAGAAGAGCTAAAATTTGGATTCAGCTCAGTCTTAGCTTCCACAAGAGCCATACTGTGAGCTGGGCAGAACATTCCCTACTTTATAAGGCATTAGATATGCTTAGATATGGGCCGACCCCACCCACAGGTGGCACAGAAGCCTTAGGTTGTGAGTGGTCTTCCTTTCCCAGGCCTACCTGGTTGTCCCATTGGTGTATTCACAGGTGGCGTGGATGTGACAGAATTGCACATAGGGCCCACAGGCTGAAGTCTGCTTGTCACAGAACCTCCCAGCTGTGCCTTCTCTGCATGTTCCTGAGAGGCAGGCTCCATCACTCTCTGGCCTGTTATCACAAACTCCATGAGCACACAGACAGGCTGGAAGAGAAGGGGAGAGGGTGTTCAGGGCTTGGAGGACCATTTCCCATTGGGGCACAGTATCATGGAAGTTGGGGATTGTCTCCTCCCCAACTCACTGTTGTCAAACCAGAGCTGGGCTGAACTCAGGGTCATCGTCGTTTCTCAGAGTGCCAGAGCCTTGAAGAGCCACCTATCCCCTAAGGGGAGGATATTTTCAAAGTGGGGGCTTAGCTCAATGAGAAAAGTGCTTGCTGTACAAGCATGAGGACTCGAGCTTGATCCTCAGAACCCACTAAAATAAGCCCAGTTACGGTGACATGTGCTTGTAATTACAGTACTGGGGAGGCCGAGACCGGTGAGTCCCTGGGATAGCTGGCTCTCAGAAAACAAGGTGATTGGTCCCTGAGGAAAGACACCCAAGAATGACCTCTGGCTTCCACATGTATAGGTACACGTGCACATTTACACTCTCATGCACATGTACCCATATGAACATGTATACACACTCCCACATGTGCAAACACACACACACACACACACACTGCAATGTGAGCTCATCAATCTCAGACACCTATGCATGGGGTCAGGGGTAAGAAGGAGGGAAAGGACATGGAGCTTCTCAAAGGAAGACTATAAGGATTGGGGTTTGAATAACTGAAGGGCTCTGGGCCTTTCTCTAGCTGGGACTAAGGAGACAGGAACCAGCATAGATAGGTACTTGGAACCAATATCCAGAAAAGAGTGAGCAAACTCAAAGGAAAGAGTCTGGAAAATCACATCTGGATTTAAAACAAAAATTAACCTTTATATCATTCTAAATAAGCCAGGACTTCATTTGCAAGGAATAAGACTCCAGTGACCAGCCAACAGCCATCTCCCAATCTGAGCCCCCACATCCTGCTGAGATCTGACAAATGCAAAGTTGCTGGTCTTTGCAATAAATTCCTATTTTTTGCCTCAGAAATCTTACTTGCAAAAATAACCAGATAGGACTGAATAGTACTGGCCTCAGTGTGCTACTGGGTTCTCAGCCACATATACTGTGAAAGGGAAAGAGGTGTGTTTGTCCCAAATGTGTGGGATTAGTAGGGGTAGCAATACATGTGACTTTGTTGACCATTTAGTAGATATAATCTCTGTGCTAAAAGCCTCCAATTATGGTCTGGCTTGATATTGTCAACAACCTGTGATGTATTCTTGGATTTTGAATCTGTAGCTCAGCAACCTTGGATCAAAATATTTAAAAACTTCCTTATGTCTCTTCTAAACACATAAATACCTTTTCCTTGTCATCATTGCCTAAGAACATAGCACAGCAACTTGTTATTTGTGTAGTGTTTCTACAGTGTTTGGCAAGGTAAGTCACCTAGAGGGGATTCATATGTGAGGATGTGTGTCAGAGCCAGGCGAACACGGTGCCTTTGCATGTAGAGGACCAGAGCAGCTGCAGAATTTGATAGCAGCAAGGAGTGGTGGAGCCATCCTTCATTAGTGCTGAGGACAGCTGTGCATCATCATCTTCATTTTCTAGATGGAGACATTGTAACACCTTTCTCAGGTCACGTAGCAACTAAACTGTAGAAATGAGAACTTAACTCCTGGCTGGTCTGTCTCCATAGGAAGCTCCTATCTATTCATTTTACTTTCTTAAGTTCTAATATTATCTTGGAAACACACATCTAATATATATATATGTATTTAGATATAAATATGATATCATTTTAAATGAGAGCACGTTTTCTGAGAGTATAGGACTGCATTTGTATATGCATATCGTGGCCAAACTTTCTACAGGCTTTTTGATATGTATGCCATTGAGGTATGGTTACTGCTCTTAGAATAACAGAAAAAACAGTAAGAGGTCACAATAGCAGCTAGCATATTTTCAGTGTGTACTATGTGCTAGGTGTGTCCTTGGGAAAGCTTTCCATATATAACTCGGAATGAATTTACAAAATCTTACTAGTGCTTTCACCCTTATTTTGCAGTTTGAGGGGTGCACTAACTCGCCCAAGGTCAAAATTCTTAAATGAAGGAACTGATGGGTAAGGATCACTTGAAAGGGAACAAATCATCTACGGCCATACCACCCTGAACGTGCCTGATCTTGTCTGAAAGGGAGCAAATCTATGTCTTGGACCAAGTATGTCTTTGTGGACATAGAAAGTGATTTCTAAAGGTGGTTCCTGGACCAGCACTACCAGCATACCCCAGGAACCTGTTAGGAATGCAGTTTCTCAGATTCACTCCAGAGAGAATCAGAAGCTCAGCAGTTTGCTGTCTGGCATATGCTACAGTTTGAGAAGCAGCACTTAAGAACCCCGCATTGTGATGGCACACCACAAGCAAAAACCGCACTATTACCATGCTCTACATGAGGGGGCGCCGAAGAAGGAAGCTCCAGAAGTCCCACTTACTTCTGTTACACCGAGGTCCATATTTGTTGGAGTCAGAGCAGAACTGACACTTGGAGCCTTGGAAGCCATCCTCACAAATGCAGGTCCCGTTGCCACTGAGGCCTTCTATGCACTGAGAGCAAAGGCAGCATTAGGACACATGTGGCAGCAAAGGAGAAGCAGGTGCCTTTGCTTTATGGCCTGAATGTGAACTCAGGTTCAGTTCTACTGGAAGTAGTTTTTTGACTTCTTATGGAAGGTGGAGTCATCTTGGTATCAGGGAGGATATATAAACAGAACCTGATCCTAGATCAGGATCTAGGATTTAGAAGCTCCAAGGACAAGGTGCAAGGGTGCATCATGTAGCTGTTTCCTCTGAATCGAAACATTCTGATGGAGTGAGGCTCAGCCCTCGGAAGGTTAACTAAATTTAGGAGGCTCGGGAAACTCACAGAACACAAGACTCAAGATGCCTAAACAGTTCTGAGGTTCCCCAGGAAGCCTCACAGAGCTTACATAAGCAGTAACAAGTAACATAGGCAGGAGACTTTTCAGTGGGGCTGTTTGATAGCTGGGCAGGCAGCTCCACCACAGACATAGTTCTTGTCAGTCATCACTGGCGTAGTGGCTGCTCAGAGTCACCCTCGCTTCTGGATGTAAACCCAGTGAACTCACTGGATCACCAAGACAGACTTGGGTGACGTTTGTTTGTTTGCTGCCAGTACTCTATCTAGGGTGAATACATCTGTTCATACCTCCTCAGTATGAGCCACACAACAGAAGGCTACCAATGTGAAACAAGACCCTTCCTGTATTTAGGGGATGGCAGTAGGCAGACAGCGGTCTTCAGATGAGGCCTGGTTCTGTTTTCTCTACATTCTTTCCTGCTCTGCTGTGCTCCATGCTGCAGGGTTTTGTAAATCTCACTCTCTTTCCTACCTGTATAGCCCTAGCAAGACCAGAGTTGGGTATGGGCTACCTTCCCCACTAACCACCAGACCCCAGGCATTACTACTGGTCTCTTCTTACTCTTTCTTTCTGTGTAACACACCCCCATCCCCACCTCATGTCTTTCCCTTTGCAAAAGCCAAAGTTTAGATGTGGATCTATTAAATTTCCAGATCTATAGTTTCCTACATGAATCACAGCTACTTTTATATTCCTTTGTTTGGTCTTGGTCTCCAAGTAGATGAATTAAGCTTTGGCTTTTATATTTCATTAGGTTCTGAAGTTGGGTTCAAAACCAAAACTAAACCTAAACAGAACAAAAAATAAAGCAACATTGGCCAATGCTATTTTTATTTTTAAGTACCATACAAACCCTCTACCTTAGGATCTTCCTCATGTTTGGACTGTGAAGTCCAAAGAGTTTTCAGTTGTCCAAGTGAAGTACAGGGCAGCAGAGACTAAGTAGCATCTCCCTTTACTCTCTTCCCCAGCCCTCAGTTGCAGATACTTCCTGTTTAGTAATAGATCCTATCCTTTTGATTCCCAGGAATGCTGGTCAGCCTTGTTGCTTTTTGGTTTAGGAGTTTTCAACATTGTGTATGACTTAAGAAAGGTCAGCATCATGAAGCAGTGTGAACAGGGATTATACTCACCTGTCCATTTCCAGAACATGGATTCAAGAAGCCTCCTGGACACGGGTTGCAGTCAGGCCCAAAGAAGCCTCTGCAGCATTTTGGTATCTAGAAACAACATACAGGCCGCCCTTGGGGACCCCAAGAAGAGCACTGATTTGTCAAAAGAGAGGTGTTTTGAGTTTCACTAGTGGGATCAATGCCAACTTCTTATGAACTTGCTAGCATTCAGCTGTCTCTACCACTAACCTATTGAATATCTTTCATGTGAACATGAGAGTGAAGCAGATGAAGGCCTGTGCTTTGAATATTTGAGAGAAGGGAAAAGTCAATGTTGAAGATAAAATAGAGGACTAGGGAATCAGTCAGGGACAAAGAGCTTGCTTAGCATTTACAAGGCCCTAGGCTTCAAACAAACAAACAAATGAGCAATCAAAGAGCATTCTAGGGAATGGTAAGTGTTAGGAAGACAAGGGTTGGGAAGAAGTGCTGGCATGGAGAGGTGGAGTCTGAGGGGCTAGGTAGAGGCAGGCTAGAAAGGGGAGCCAGTTCCTGCATATCTGGATGAGCATTCTGAAGAGAATATCAAATATGCATATTATGAAGCAGGAAAAGGAGAAAGACCCAGGTCAGAGACTTGGTGTCTCAAATGTAGGTATCAAGGACATGGACTCTATTTTAAGAGAACTCAAGGAGGTGAGTCCTCTGGGTGCTGGTGATGTGACTACCCTGCCCAGTCCACCTTTTGATTCCCATTCAGGAAAATGTCCTAAATTCCCGCAGGCCACTTGTGCCTATGCACTCTCCAGAGATCAGTGGCATTGCTTGGAGCTCCGCAAGTCATGAGGTCCTGGATGAGACCGGCTGCGCTCCCCTCACCTTCACAGTAGCATTACAGTATCGGGAACAGCCACTTTTCAGTCTCCGGACTTTGCTGCTGTAGATACATTTCTGTGTGAAGAGTTCCTGGAAGAAAGCCAGTGGGTAAAAGCACTGTTGTGTGCATTCTTGCATTCCCCTGGACATTATACAAACCTCTCCCTGTGCCAGCCATTCCACTCCACAGTTCCACTTATACCAGAGCAAGGGCCACATCTGCACACCTGAGTTCAAGTCAGACTGCCATCTTCATTAGGCCTCTTTGTTTTTTGGTAGAATAGAAGACAAATTTTGAACAATCTGTGACACAATCTTTACACTTCCTCTCATGATGTGATGGTGAACAATCTAATTGACAGCGAACACTCTGATTCATCCTGCATGTGGTTTGTCTTCTTCCTCTGCTCTACAGCCATCCCTAGGCTCATGTGGACATTTTGGAGCCAGTAAATATATCTCTTCTATGTGGTAAAAAAATCCATCAACTTAAAAAAATGTCAATAGCCCGAGGCTTCACTCTTAGATTCATGGGCTGATTAAATGCATCCTCCCATTCTTTAAGGCTTAATGCCCTTTGTAATTAGCTATAACTTACAACAGGCTAGACACATTGCATTTAGTTCATCAGTTTGCCAATTCATATGAATGCTTTTTCATTTTTTTTAATATATCAGGAAATTGAGGGTCAGATAGGCTAAGCCACTTTTCTCCCTCTAGCACTTCAATATCTGGTCCAGAGACTTACTAACTTTAGGACCATAAGCAAATTGCATAGTCTCTGTGGGTCTCGGCTGCCTCACATGAAATGGGACAATAATGCTGATATCAAGTCTTATCTAAGAATTTAGTATTGTATTAGATACATCTTTGTGTGAAACTTATCTGCTTGTCTTAGACTCTGTTTAAGAAGGAACTGATGAGACCTTATAGGCCACAAGATCCTAAAATCTTATGTACATAAATGAATTCTGAGATCACAAGGGAAGGAACATCCTAGGTAATTAACAAGTTGTGGGTCATGGGATCTCAAGAGCTTTTATGATTCTTACCCATTTTCTTTTCTTCCCCTCTTTCTTCCCTTTGGTTTGAGGCTAACTCAATGGTGTTAGACTTACAGACCAAAACCTGATTCTGCCACATGCCGGTTATGTGTCATTGCCCTGACCTCCAGTCACACAGCAGTGACACTGATGATACATAGCCTCCCTGGGTTTGATGGTCAATAATGTTAACTCTATAGGATCTAGAATCACCCAGGAGACAAACCTCTGGGCATGCCTGTGAGGGATCATCTAGATGAACTTAATTTGAGGTGGGAAGACACATCCTGAATAGGTGCAGCCCTGTTCTGTAGGTTAGGATCCCAGGATACATCAAAAGGAGAATACTGGCTAGTTGAACACTAACATTTATCTTTCTCTGCTTCTTTACTACAGATGCAGTGTGAGAAGCAGCCTCACGTTCTGCTTTCCTTTCTGTGGGGAATGGTGTGTCCTCAAACTGTGAGCCAAAAAAAAAAGAATCCTTCCTTTTTTAGGTTGCTTTTGTCGGGGAATTTTATCACAACAGCTGAAGGACTAGCTAATACTCAAGGGTTGCTGAATAGAGTGGATAGAACAATGTTTGCTATCCAGCTATCACTGTGGTACCAACTTCCTCTTCTCCTGTTTTCCCAAAGGACTCATGGGAAATGGCTTCATTAAGCACAACAAGCACTTATTTAAGTTTAAATATTTGAACTATTTAAGTTTAAACTACTGCTTTATTATTTCCTTCTAGGAGTATATTAATGGTCGTCTCATTTTCCATAATGATATAGTCTAACATTGAAAGTCTTTCTTAAAAGGCAGTAATTTCTGTCATCTTTCTTACATTAGAATATGTTGCCATGTTGCTTTTTCCAATGGAGTTTGGTGGTTTGAATGAAAGTGGCCCTCATAGGCGCATAGGGAATGACACTATTAGGAGTGCATGGCCATGTTGGAGGAAGTATGTCATTGGGGGTGGGCTTTAAGGTTCAAATGCTCAAGGCAGGCCCATTGTTACTTTTGCTTTCTGTTGCTTGTTGGTCCAGAATTAGAACTTTCAGCTCCTTCTACAGCACCATGTCTACCTGCGTGCCGCCATACCATGGTAATAATGGACTAAACCTCTGAACTGTAAGCCAGTCTCAGTTAAATGTTTCCTTTATAAGAATTACTGTGGTCATGGTGTTTCTTCACAGCAACAGAAATCCTAACTAAGACAGAGTACTTGGTGTGTAATTACAGATTAGTGTACAATATATAAATATATGTGTATACATATATTTATATGTATTTAGTCTGAACTTCTCAAGACAAAACCCAAATCAATACAATATCTTATATATTTTGGCCCATAATCAAGCACTGTGTATAAGATATGATCAGACTGAATAAACATGTGAAGAATTCAATTAAACATATTGCCTGACATTAATTTTTATCCTTTTAATTAAAGTTTTTTATTTGCGTGTATATGCATCTGTATGTGGGTGCCCATGGAGGCCAGAGGAGGGTGTTGGATCCCTGGAGCTGGAGTCACAGGTGGCTGTGAGCCACCTGACATGGTGCTGGGACTGGACTCAGGTCCTCTGGAAGAGCAGTCAGTGTTCTTAATCACCGAGCCATTTCTCCAGTCCTTGCTTTTATTGGGAAATAACAAATGTGTTTATGAAGTACAGGGTGATATAACATGTTTACATGTGAAATGACTAATTTATTCTAATTAATTCAAGTTAATTCATTATTTTCACATCTACTTATTATTTCTTTGAGAGGAGAACATTTAAAATCTAGCCTTAGCATTTTTTAAGGTCACAGGAAATTAGACATTGTTGTATACAGTCAGGATACTGTGCCTAACCTGGGACTTATTTTTCTTGTGTAGCTGAAAGTGTGTAACCTTTCCTGATGTTTTCTGTGTATTTCTCTAGAATTGTGCTCAGAAGAGCAAACACTAATACTGAACTTTATTTAGAAGGGAGAAGTAGAGAGGAAGCTTTGAGAGAGGCTATTTGCTCTTGGTTATTGTGAATTTTACTTATTCAAACCTTGTTTCTATCTACAGAGAAAGAAAATTAGAATAGAGAGGTTAAGCAACTTAACCGTGGTCAGCTAGGAATCAAACATGGATCTGTGGGGTCTCTTCCTCCCGCCCTTGCTGTGATCGGCCAGGAGTCATACATTAGCCCAGGTTTAAAGAAGGAAGTAGGCAGAAAAGATGAGAAAGGCTAGAGTGGGCTTGCTCAGGCTGTCCATAAAACAGTCTTATCACACTCACTGTGGGCTCCGAGTCAGCAGGACATTTGCTCCAGCGTATCATGGAACAGCTCACACAAGTTCCCTAAAAGAAAGACGGTAGTCAGCACAGGCACCCCTGTAAAGAGTTCAGGGAGACAGACTCCAGGGGCAGAGGCTTCCCTCCTTGTGAAGGGGGCTCCTTTGGACTCTCTCGCTGTCCTCCCAGATCCTCCCCAGGGTGCAGGAGTGAAGCCAGTGCTTGGGTGAGTGTTGGGGAAGTTGAATATACCCAGAGCCTCTCTTCTCTCTCTGGACAGAAAACCCTGCAGACAGACTGTGGCATTCTGATCTCTCTGCACAGAGAAGCACCTGCCCCTGAGGAATCATTCAGTCATTCCTATACCGGGGACTGAGTGTCAGCACTGGCCACAGAGGTAAGGCCATGATTCCAAATTAGCTTAGCAGTAATAAAGCTGAACAATAAATCCAGGCCTTCTCATTCCTGCCTTTGCCTCCACTGGTTCTTAATTTGAGAAGGAAGGGACAATATGTATGTCCTCAGATCTGTTCAGATCTTTTCTCTAACATCTGATTAGCTCGGTGACCAAATTCCAGCTGGTTTTAGTCACTTGAGGCACCAGCAGGGTGTTATCATAGGAAGAGAGCAAATGGAGAATATCTTCCTTGCTTCCACACTGGTTTGCACACTGTCCCTACAAGCTCTGCCAGGCATATCCTCTTTTGCTGTCCATTCTGTCACAGGCACCCTGTACCTCATTTGGTTCTGGGTGGGATGGTTGCTGTGGTTGTTTCTCTCTTTTTGCTCAGTATCACGTTTGTGTCTTTTGAACCATATGGGATAAAATTGTTTCCTGTAGGGATTTGAATTGGTAAAGTGCTATTCATTAAACTCCTAAAGTCCCGACATAACATGTCTGAAGGCAGCCATGCTCTGAGTGTGTCCAAAAAGGAGATTTTAGGAAGTCCCAACTATTTCTACTCTTTCTAGACCTAAATGCATACTTTCCAGAGAATCCATTTGGACTTTTACGATAAAATATCCAATCAAAACCACTCTGAACTAGGCAAGCAGGAATAGCTGACTTTAAACCTAGAGAAAATAGTGAATGTTAAGTAGTAGAAGAAGGGTTCATTCTTGGACAGCTACTGAAAGTTCTCTTTATCAAACCACAATTCTTTGGGTTGTAACGCAAGCCCACATCTTGAGTTTGTCCTTTAGAGAAACGAAGCTTTTGAACATCTAGAAGCAGATCATGGCCAGCAGTGTGTCTGCCCTTGTTCCTCTGCAAAACTGCTTTCTCTAATGAACAGAGATGTCTGTGGTAGAAGGCTCTGAGGAGCACATTAAATGATGGACTGCTATTCTCTTCCTCATTTTTTAGGTCCAAGATTTTCCTAATAGTTTCACATCTGGGTTAAGAAGAAGGGCACTCTCTAGCTTAAGCCAGGTAATACACCAATGGTGCTTATTTCCAAAGTAGGAACCAGACACTTTGCTGCCAGGGGCTAGCTAGGAGAGCAACTACTTCAATATCTCTTAAGAAGGGCTGGTCAGAGTGGCATAAAGTTCCGCATCGGCATCTGACATTCAGAAGTTATGCTCAATAATCTAAAACAAAACAGCCATTGTATCAGTCAGGAGCCCTGGGGCCAGAAAGCCAGTTAGCAGTCTAAGCAGGTGCTTAGCTGTTCCCAGCCTCCATTGGGGGAGTTCAGGAAGGTGGTATGCTGGCACATGCCTGCAGTCCCACCACTTGGCAGCTGGTCTAGGAAGATTGAGTTCAAAGCCAGATTGGGCTATATATTGAGACTCTGTTTTAAAAAAAGAGGAGGAAGAGAGGGAAGAGGAGGTGGAAAAAGATTAAAAAGTAAAATTAGGTGTTTTCCCCCTTGTTCAGTACCCATGTTCCAAAGATACTGTGAGGTCAATCGTTATGATTGAAGTATCGCTAAAGAGTTACAGACAGAAGAATGAGTCAGTAGGCCAGAGCATCCACCTGCAAAGTTTTTTTTTTTTTTTAAGTCTTCAGTTCCTCTTGAAGAGAGTGAAGCTATAAACCTTGAGCAGGTGTCCCCTGACAGGGGCAGCGGGGAAAAAAAGGAAGGAGAATGATCCTGTACCCCAGTAGGGAAACCCTGATTGGAGTCCATCTCTGTGACTGAGTAGGCTGAAGAGCAGCTCCCCCCAAATGCATATCCTCCCAAACCTCAGAATATGACTTTGTTTGGAAATAGAGTCTGCAGATGTAGTTGGGCTAAGGTGTTGGATGCCATAGAGACTTAGGGAGTCCCTAAATCCAGTGATTGTTGTCCTTACAAATACAGGAGAGGCACATGGGAATAAAGCCACAAGAAGTGAGAGCGGAGATGGGAGTGTGCGACTGTGAAATGAACAGTCCCCAGGGCTTCTGGGAACCGCTGAGAGTCTGGGAACCAGTGAAGCAGCATGTGTTTATGTCTCCAGCCACTTAGGAGGCAAGGCAGGAGGATCTCTAGAGTACAGAAACTTGAAGATAACTTGGGGAACATCGAGAGCTCCTATTAAAAGAAATCCTGGGATTTCAGAGTCCCCAAGGACAGGATGGCCTTGCTGACAATTGCCTCCGTAAATGCGATAGAATAAATGACTGACATCTGTGGTAATTTGTTATGGCCACGCCAAGAGCCTTGCACACCGGCAGGCTATCTCTGGTGGAAATCCTGGAACCTTGGTTCCCAGCTGACGGGACCACATGCCTTTTCTTGGAGAGGTACCGTCGGGGCGGTTTCAGCTTTCTCAGAACTCTGAGCGCAGAATGCTTTTAATAGCTGCACAGGCCCTGATTTCCTGACTTTTCCAAATTCCCTTACCAGTTTTATCTCTCTCTTTGTTTCATCGCATCGATGGGGAAGAATTGGGATGATGGAGGGAGGAACAAGAACTCCGGTCAGTGTGTAAATCCGGCCATTTTTGGCAGCGACCTCCATTTCTTCCACTGCCACATTGTTTGCCAGAATCTGTCCCTGAAAGAAGCATCAACACCTTTCGTTCTGATGGTGGGAGCTGGAGCACTCTCAGGCACATGAGCAAAGTGACAGCACCTCTAAAATCCCTCAATGCTACTTGACTTCTTGGGGAAAGATTGCTATTAGATAATTTTTCTGTCAGAAAAGGACTTGTGCCGGTGAACTGAACCCCTGCCTGGCAAGGCTGCCCTTGTGGCAAGGCTCTGGCACATGCTGAGGTGGCACAAAGGCTAGCCCACTTGCGCTCCATACGATACATGCTGATTTTACCCCTGCTCTCAAACAAGGATCCATCTATACAGTACATCTGTTGACCTCAGATGAACTCTGTTTTAGGTACTGTGGATACAGCAGTAAGCAAACAGACATATTGCTGCTTAGCAGCTAGTGAAGGAAACAGAAAATGAGTGAATTTTCCTAGAGTTCTGAGTTCTACTTTCCCCACATTTGCTGCCAATGTCAACGCCAAAGTCAATGGAGACTTCAGCCTTGTCGCCCAAGTCAAAAGCCTCAGAGTCATCTTTGAGTTTCTCAGTCCTTATCACCCATCAGATATATTGGTAAGGCTGGGAGGCCTGGTGGTGCATGCATTTAATCCCAGCACTCAGGAGGCCGAGGCTGAGGCAGAGAGGCAGAGGCAGGTGGATCTCTGTAAGTTTGAGGCCAGCCTGGTCTACATAGTGAGTTCCAGATAACCCAGAGCTACATAGTGAGACCCTGCCTCAACAAAACACCACACACACACACACACACACACACACACACACACAAAACAGACACACACACACACAGACACACACAGACACACACACACACACAGAGACACATACAGACACACACACAACACAGACACACACACACACACACACACAAAACACAGACACATACAGACACACACAGACACACACAGACACATACAGACACACACACACACACACAGAGACACATACAGACACACACCCACACACACACAGACAGACACATATACACACACACACAGAGACAGACACATACACACCCACACACACACACACACACACACAGGTATGTTTTGTTGGGTTTATCTTCAAAATGCATTTACAGTTCACCCACTTCTTACCATGTGCCTGGCCATTCTTGTGTAAGACGTCAATATTATTTATTGTCTTAGCGTGTACACATATGTATACGGAGGCCAGAGGCCAGTCTTGAGTATTGTTCCTTAGGTACCATATATCTGTTTTTGTTTTGTTTTGTGTTTTAAAGACATGGTCTCCCACTAGCTGGAGCTCATCAGCAGGATAGACTGACTGGCCAATGAACCCCAGAGATCCACCTATCTCTGCCTTCCCGGTACTGAGGTTAGAAGTTATGCCACACTTAGGGTTTTTAATGCGGGTTCTGGGATAGAATTCAGGTCCTCATGTTTGAGTGGCAAGCACGTTACCCACTGAGCTATCTCCTCAGCCTTTACTGCCATTTTTACTGGATTATTATAATTGTCTCTTAATCTGTCTCCCAGATTGTGTATTTTATCAGATCATTTCTTCACCTATAACCCTCCAGTTGCTCTTTCTCTCATTTGCAGTAAGAGCGGGTATCCCCACCTGGGCTTCTTAGGGCACTTGGGACCTGACCCTATCTCTCCATCCCCACTTCTGCTGTCTCTGTTCTGGCCATACTGTCTTCTTGTTCCCCAAATAGCTCAGCATGTTCCTTCCCATGTACAATTGTTGTTGACTGTTTCTCGCTCTAGAAAGTTCTGTCTCTAGAGAGTCACACTGCTGAGACATCCATTTCCTTCAAGTCTTTTTTGTGAGGACTTCTTGGAACTTCATGTAAAATGCTAGTTCCCTGAAAGCATAAGGGTAATTAAGAATTGGGGGAAGAATCCTAAAGACAGGGGAAGGGGAATGAGAAGGGAATGAGGGATACAGGGAGGGAGAAAACGTGGAAGGTTTTCTTTCATATATGGAATCTAGGTTTGAGTATACACATATGTATACATGTATATGTGACATGAAGACAGAAGAGGGGAGGAAGGGACTATTGGACATTGTGATTGTGGGAGGTAGTGAGGGATATACACAAAGTACAGTGATAGACACACACACACACACACACACACACACACACACACACACATGAAAATGCTATAATGAACCCATTATTTTCTATACCAACTAAAATAATAGTAAATGAATGTAAAGTTCCATTCTGAATTCCTAGTCCCACTTCCTGTTTTGCCTTTTTTCTCTCATTGCTCCCTCTGATAGATTTTTTTCCCCTTAGCATCCTTATTGACTGTCTTCCTATTCATTAGAATGAATGTTCTATGCAGCCAGAGACCTTTGTCTGTTTGCTCTAGTGTTCTTCTGGATCTCAGACAGTGCACATATTAGTACTCAGTAGATGTTTGGTGAATAGATGAGCTCATCATCAGCACCATCAACAGTGGATTGGTGAATCAACAGGAGACGATTCTCTCTGCTCCCAGACTTACCCACCCCAGACAGCGAGCTTCTCTGAGTTTCTTGAATAAATTATGCTCCATCTACTTCATGGCTTCTCACATGCTCTCCTTCTGTCCCAAACTCTCTTTTATTCATCTTGACAAACTCATCCTTCAAGTCTTGACCTGCTGCCTTTCTTGGACTCTTCCTCTATGTGCTTTCACAACTTCTCTGACCGACACTCATTGCAACAGCAACTCATTAATCATTTAATGGGTTGTTAAATTCTATTTTCTCTGCTAGGATTTAAGCCTTTCTATTTTCTTCTTCCTTTAACCCAGGTTATTACTCATATAGGTGCTCACCTGGTATTTGCTGAAAGAATGGAGCAAAGAGTGGAACATCTGTGAAGATGTCAGGACTGTGAAATAGGGGCTCAGTTGAGGAAGTGCTTGGCTTTCAAATGGGAAGACCTGGTCCCTAGAACTTGTCTTTAAAAAGCCAGGCACAGAGGCATGCACTTATAATTCTAATACTGAGGAGGTGAAGACATGTGGATTTCTAGGGCTCACTGGCCAGTCAGCTTAGCCAGGCTAATGGGAGACCTTGTCCCAAAGGGGAGGAGGCTATGAAATGACACCTAAAGTGGTCCTCTGTCCTCTATGTATACACCCATGTACTTACATGTCTGGGAACATTCCCACAGATGTTACCCAGCAAGAAAAGACTCCAGGTCTGTGAGTCAGTATAGAGTCAAAATAGCCTGATGAATGGGCATTATCAGAGTAAACAAGCATGAGTCAGTAACAGTCATAGACTTCTCACTTACGTTGCTGGTTATGTTAAACCGTATGACCTGGTTGGCCATGCTCCTGATGTGAGGTGTCGAAATAAGAGTGGCCACTTCCAGCTGCAATGGGAAGAGATCAGGGAGGGAGTCATCTGCAGCAGTGCACAGAGTCCCCATTTCTATAGTCCTTGCTGCAAAAAAGTTCATAACTTTGGATGGAATAACGGGAGCTTTGATGTCATGAGCATGTGTGGCTTTAAAGATTTTTTTGATAATAATATCACAGGTAATAGCTACAGAATGACAGGCTGCTCAGACTCAGAGCTAACAAGTGTCACAAATAATTCTCTAGCCCCAACATATTGGAATTCAAGACTAGGATCTGGTATTTTAAAAGCTGGGATAAAGCCGTAGGAGGGAGAGTAGAGCCAACCTGGGTAAATGGGACAATGTGGTATCTGACGAGTTCCAGAAGTTTCCGAGAGCCCTGCAAAGGAACCAGTATACTATGTGAATAAATGGAAAAAAAAACTCTACATGCTTTTTTCTTGAGATGACTTTAGATATTAATCATAAAAGACAATTACCCAACCTCCTTACTGGGAAATTGAAGTTAAGAAAAATTCCATGCACAAATAGCTGGTTTTTATCAAATCTCTTGGCCGTACCAAAAATATAGCATGCACATTTCATGTAACCCCCAGCATCCCTGTGAGCAGAGACTACTATTAACCCATTTTATGAGTGATGACACTGAGCATCTAAAACACACCCAAGTCACACAGCCTCTTCAGGATTTGAACCCAAGCTCCCAGCCAGTCTGCTCTGCATGTCTCAGGTTACATTTTGGAATTTTTATAACATTCCTCTATTAACGATTCTGACTTTCTCTACAAGTCAACGTTTGATTGTCAGGCCATATAATTGATATTTTAGGAGTGTTCAGCTATAGGGACTCTCATCACCTAGCCCTCAAAAGAAGTCACCTTTCTTTCAAGACATTTCCAAGACTTTCTCTTGCTTCAAAACATTGAAGCAACAGTGGAGGAAAACAATCAATCAAACCAAACTACAACAGTACAACTTGCTACTACCACAATTAGGATCCTGGAGCTCTTGGGGAGAATTACAGGCAGGTGTCCTGGAGGGAGCCTACAGAATGGAGGAACACAAGGCAAAATTCCCCATGGCAGAAGGCAGTGATGTCTTCCTCTGCACTTTGACTCAGCTGATTATAAGAAGCTTCTCAGCCCTCAGGTTCTGCTAGGTCTGTGGCATATCTTCAACAGGTGAAGGATCACAGACCAAGGGCCTAATGACTACCAGGAGGTTGTCCTTTCTGAGGACATGTTCTTACGCCATCAAGGCTCAGGCTAAATAAAGTCCTTGCTGCATCTGATCCCTCCCCGACCCCCAGCCTCCTCTTGGCATTTGACCTTGGTCGTGATGCCAGGGACCTGTAGGTAATAATCACATATCTCAGTTTGTCTTGTCCAGTTCTGGCTTGTGCCTGTTGTCTGACTGCTCTATTTATTCTCAGAAGCATCCTGGTGTGGATGAAGAATGATAAGACTGCCATAACTACAGACTGACAATGTGATGAGCAGGGCTGTGCTAAGGTAAGAATGCTGAGCTAGCCGCCAGTTACTAGCTCTGAAAGTGATGGTCTTTGTGGCCCGTGGGTGGATCACCATGTGACTTTGAACAAGTCAGCCTCTGGGTCTCATCTTCTCTTTATAGCTACTGGATGATTTCCAGAAATTTGGACTTGCAAGAGAAAGCAGCACTGCTGCAGGCTTCAGTGCTTGGTGGCAGAGAGGACAGTATAGAGAGGACAATTGCTGAGATATGTCCAACCAGAGTAGAGGGTCAGTTCCTGAATGACAGGACCATGTCTGTCAATGTTGGGCCATTATCATTCTGTGACAAGATAGGACAGAATGGATAACACGCTACTCACTTTCTGAGCATTTGTGCCAATAAATTAAAAATAAAGGAGGCGTGCTAGGAAGAGCACTTAGAGTTTAGGAGCCTGGGTAGCAATATCAGCTGAGCTTCTGTGTGACCTCTGTATCACCTTAACTGCTGAGGCTCAGTCTTCTTGAAAAATAACAGGATTTGTATGAATCTCTTCTACAGCTTTGCTACTAAAGGAAAGACTATCTCAATGGGAGAATCCACTTCTAAAGTCTACTTAGTACTGGGTCCATGTCATAAGGAAGAGAGGAATGAAAGAAACCCAGGAATCAATCTCTTATCACTGTGTCCTGCAGCCCTATCTGGCTAGGGTCGTTGGTACCACCCAGCCTTTTGACAGGGTATGCTTCTATGTGGGATGCCCAAGAGCTTTCAGACTCCCTTGCCATTTCTCTTAGGAGCTCTCTAACTTCCTTGTGATTAGTGTGATTGTCGACTTGATTGAATCTAGAATCACTTGGGAGATGGGCCCGGGGCATGCCTGTGGAGGATTATCTTGATTGGTTAATTAATGTGGGAAACCCCATCTGTGGGGTTTAACTGGATGGGACTACTCCCTGGGCTTGGGGTCTTGGATCGAATAGAGTGGAGAAAAGGAGCTAGGCACAAGCATGCACTCGTCCACTGTTATCTTCCTATAACTGTGGATGCTTCATGACCAGCTTCTTCAAGCTTCTTGTGCCTCAACTTCTCTGCCATTAATGAGCTGTAATCTGGAACTGTGAGTTAAAATGATCTTTTTCCCTTTACCTGCTTCGTCAGAGTATTTTGTCACAGCAATGGTTAAAAAAACTAAGACACCCCCTCCTGTTTTGTATATTAAAAAATACTTCAAGTCCTTTGGTGCCAGAGAAAGTGTTCTCTACAAATTTGTTAATATGACCTTGAACTTTAAATGCAGTTCCTTTTGTTTCAGTTTTCTTCAGAAGGAATTTTAGAGTTTGTTAGGCACACCCTTTGCTCCCTTCCCTTTTGTCTTTGTCTAGTTCAGTGATGGAGCTGTACACTGAGGCTTGTCATCAATAGCCATGGTCTCTTGGGGTGAGATGGGTTTCTAGACGTTTAGGTTCAGAGAGAAAAGGATTCAGTCAAGGAAACACACGTTCCAGATTCAGCACTTGAAATGGGGCTTCTAAGGGAACCAGTTTTTCTATTTTGTTGGGACTTGATGTCTTCCCCTGAGGCTCTTCTCTGAAGATAAAGTTAAATGATGATATTAGGACTATGAAGAGAGAGCAACTTCCCTTTGGATATGAGGTAGGGGTGGAAATGGCCATTCTAGTCTTCACTAAAATGGCATTAGCAAACTGGTTTCTACTTCAGAACAGAGAACTCAGGCTTTATATTCTTTGTAGGTAGAAAGATTTGATCTTTGGAGAAAAATAAAATCAAGGGCCAGGAGCAGTGTTAGTGTTGGCCTGTTTCTAGGGATAGACAGTCACAGGAGTGACAGGAGGCTACCTGTCTGGCTGCTTAGTATGAACTGGGTGAGAGCCAGAAGAAGCCTGCTCTGGCCTCTCCTCCAAGGGAGAAAGAGCTTTCTGAACAAAGGCAGAATTAATTTATTTTCTATTTATTAATTTATTTTCTATTATAGTTTGGAAGGTTATTTTAGCTTTAGTGTAATCCATTAGGTAGCTGAAAACTCCTTTATTATTGTAATTTTAAAAGTAAGAGTATTAGGGAGGCTATGTAATCTTAGGATTTTAATAATTTCCTAGGAGATCAACATTGATTTTTAAGATCAATTTACATTGAGTGTGAGTTCTAAAGAGAAGTGAAACTGCTTTTCAGCAACAGCATGCTTTCAGAAAATTCAAATGTGAATTGTATTAAAAAAATAGCCTCCCTAAGGCCCCAGGGAATCTGGCTTGTTCCCTGGAAACTCTTGGAAAATCTTCTATATGCTGAAAAGTTGTTGGCAACATAAGACATACCAAATACCTATTTAAAAATATTTATTTTTTTGTATTTTATGTGTATGAGTGTTTTGCTTGCATGTATGTATGTACATCTCATGTGTGCAGTATTGGAAGTACTAGAAGAGGTTACCAGATTCCTTGGAACTGGAGTTACAGATAATTGATAGTCTCCACGTGGCTACTGGGAAGTGAACTTGGGTCCTCTGCAAGAGCACTGTGTATGTGTTAGTGTATGTGTATGTGTGTATGTGTGTGTGTATGTGTGTGTGTGTGTATATGTGTGTGCATGTGTGTGTACATGTGTTTGTGTATGTGTGTATGTGTGTGTATGTATGTGTGTATGTGTGCATGTGTGCATGTGTGTATGTGTGTGTGTATGTGTATATGTGTATGTGTATGTGTGTGTGTATGTGTGTGTATGTGTATGTATGTGTATGTATGTGTGTATGTGTGTACATGTATGTATGTGTGTGTATATGTGTGTATGTATGTATGTATATGTGTGTGTGCGTGTGTGTGTGTATATGTGTATGTATGTGTGTGCGCACGTGTGTGTGTTTTCCCCTTTAGCATTTTCAGATTCAAGATGTCCTTTTTGGTATTTGAAGGTACTCTAGCAAGGACTATATTCACGAATCTACAATCCAAAAAGGCAGCAGGTTTCAGGGTCACCACAGCAGCATGGTAAGACTGCTTGCATGTAAGAGTAGGTGTGCACCTTCGGGTCTATTCCTTAATCTCACTGTAGTGCCGCTAGCCATGCTTGGGGTTAGACCTCAAAACTTGCTTGCTGACAAGCTCCACAGGTGATTCCTGACCACACTGGAGTCTGGGAATCACTGATGACACAGTGTCATCAGTACTGACATAGGTTGCCTTGCCCCATTGCTGAGATGGCAGCATGGTTTCTGGAGAGGCATAGAACAAATTTGTAACCATCATACTGTCCCACTGCTTGCCATTTTCATGAAAAAGTTTCAATAGCCAGCTATTTACTCTCTTCAGTTGTTGACTGTTAGATCTGAGAGAGGAAGTACTTAAGATGATTTCAATCATTTTAACCTTGATCTTGATATAAAGGAATCCACAGTCTCTTCTCCAGGGAGAGCTATGGCAGCACTAAAGAACCACGGTAGATAAGGAGAGGATCACTGCAGAAAGAAGGGAAATCAAAATAAGGGAAGGATGGAGCATCTAACTGACTCTTGGTTCTTTGAAAGTTTAGTGCAGGCCTGGCCCTAAATGGCCTACTGGGTGTAATTCTCTGGGTGACTTTAGAGTTGTGAGGAACTTAAGATGTTTATTTATTTGCATAGTTTTAGTCCGGAGAAATGTTAGAATGGACAGAGACTGAGGCCGTGCTGCTGATGCAGTGCATGAGGGAGCGGGATATTCTACCTCTGGAGAAAGGAGGTAATCCAGGGTGCCCTCCTTCATGTTATCCAGTGCTTCATTACTAGGAACAAAAATGGTGTACGGATCACCAACATCGCCTTCATCTAGATCACGTCCAATGTTGGTTTCCTGCATTTGAGAGATTAAATTTTATACTTTTGTTAATTCAAAATATTATTTGAGATAGTTGCCAGAAAATATTTAAAATTGGCTTCTCTGCTAATTTTATAAAGGACTTAACCAAAAATCTTGAAACATATGGAAGTGCATACCTCTAACAAAGACCTGAACTTTCCATATCTTGGTTGTAGTATTCTCATTATGGTTTGCTGAAAAAGAAAAAATTTTATTCAAAAGTCAGTGAAAAATAAATAAAATAATTTGGGGAATATGAACCTTAATGTTTAGAGGCATGGCAGAGTTAGTGTGAAAGCGTGAGTATGTATAAGAGGGCCTGGCCTTGCGCTATGCATTATTCAACTCTTTTGATTTGACCAGTTTTTCAAATCTGAATTCTATGGCAGTTCCTGGCCACATCACACAGGTCAGAAAGAAGAAATTCATTATGACTAAGACGGCCCTCCATGAAGCACAGGGAATGAAGTGCCATGACAAGACATCAGACTGAGTCGTCTGATGTGTCTGATATAAATGAGGTTAAAAAAATATCCATGAAAACTTCCCCCTCTCCAGCATACCTTCCTCTTTCTAGGCAGAAACACTCTGAAGTCCATTGATAACTGACAGATCATCCTGCCATCTTTTAAACCTGAGTCCCTCCTTGTAAAATGAAGGCTAAGTGCTAGCAAACACTGTCTTCTTGGATGTGAGTCTCCAGGCATAGAATAAGGTGGGCATGGTTGACCTCACTTGCTCTTGACTTGTCTCACCTGGGGGTTGCTCTTAAGTGTGGGCTCTATCTTGTCCATGGCTCTGTCGAGGATGTGGATGAGCCCATTCGAAGCTACTATGTTCCCCTGGATAATTTTCACCTTTTTGCCTCCATAAAGTTTGAGCTTTAGTTGATTATCCTAAAATATCAAAGAAAGGAAAAATAAATAAAATTAATATGGTGTCTGGAAAGACCAATTCTGGGATTAGAAGTCAGAAGTCCTGTGGCCATGAGACTTTGGATAAATCACACAATCTTTCGTAAATGTGAAGGTGTCTGTTTGGCCTACCTTGCATGGTTCCTACTAAGTTCAAATGAGATAGCATGTGACATCACTGATGAGTATGATGGGCAAAATTTGGGCAAGGCAGTGTACAATCCCCTCCAGTACGTTGTAAGCTTCACTGGGGTGTAACAATCCAATTGATTGTAAATGCATCTCCTGCTTTAATATGTGCACAAAGATGGTGTACAGCACATGTCGAATGAGTAACTGGAGATAATTTCTTTTTTCTCTTAGGAATTACAGACAATAAATATGAATAAATCATGAATATATGCTCATCCATGCCATATACACACTGCTCTATCCCATCTATCAGCTGTTCTCTCACACAGCATAGCAGATTGGTTGAAGTTGTGGGATTTGGTGTCAGGCAGAGCCATATTTGAATACTGTCTTGGATATATTCCACTCAGATATTCCCACTGTCCCATAGGAAAAACAAGGATTCTGATAAGGCCTTTCCCAAGTTGTTTTACAGAATACAAATGATGATTTATGCCTGTACATAGCATGGAAAGAACACTTAGAAATCTACCAACCATTGACATTACGTGATATACAGTATATCCTAGAATACAATCCACACATGCACACCTGTTAATCACATGCTCCCAGCTTATGATGGATCAGTGTCAGCAAACCAAACCAAACACACTCCATCCATTTCCTTTCATAAGAGGATGCTGATAGTTTGGGCCCAGGGTTTCCAGGAAGCTGGCTCACAGCATTCATGGTGGTCTCCATCTTAGGCTTTAAAGCCATAAAGACAAACTGGGTTCATTCCTGTTTATGATTAAAACTGTTTCTCAAGGATTGGGCTGTGCCCACCTGTAATCTTAACTACAAATGGTTCTGTACTGTCTGTTCCAGAAACAGCAACCATGCCTTTATTTCAAAAAGTTGTTATGACCATTTAGTTATGATCGCCTTGCAACCATATCTTTGTTTCAGGAGGTTGTTATGAGCCACTTGTTCTGCTTATGTTCTGCTTCTGTTGCCTCCCCTACTTGCCTGGCAAATCCTCCATTTGAAAACCCCTACTCCTGAGCTATAAAAACCCCTATCTCACCCATGCCTGATGGTGATCTTTTGATCCCTGCCTTTAGGGAGAGACAGCCTGTGTACACAAATAAAAAAAAAAAAAGCTTGTTTTAATTAATTGTTTGCTTTAATTAATTTGGCCATAATGATTTGGGTCAGTGATCTTTCTCCTTGAATCTGTGGACTAACAGTGGCAGCTGAGTGATGGTTGCCTTGAAAGCTAACTCAGGCCAGACTCCAGTCAAACACCATAGTCCCCTTTCTGTAACTGTTCTCCAATCCCCTCTAGCCCAGGTGTTGTCCTGGTGTTGTCCTGGGAGTAAAATTCAGAGAAATTCTGACCTTATCCCTGTTGAAGATTTCCCCTGAGTTTCCTGTCAAGGTATAGAAGGTGTCGGTGCCATTCATCTGCTCCGTGCTCATTTGCCCAGCAATGATGTGGAGCCTCACAAAGAACCGAGCAGCCTCATTGTCCATCAAAAGCTCCTTTACCTAAGAAGAGAGAGCCAGCTGGGATGACATTTGGAGAAAATGAGTGTTGTAATACATTTCATGCTTCATTCATCATCAAAGAACCCAAGTGGAGTGCCCAATGGAGTTCTATCAGACACAGACAGTGTTTCAGTTGAGCACAGGCCTTAAAGAGTGAGGAAATCTGGAGAGGCAGAGCTGATGCCCACTGCACTGTCAGGCACAGGAGGATGCGTCACCCGGAACCGATGTGGTCCTGAGAGCAGAGCAGTGATGGCAGGAGGAGAAAGAGTGTACCAGGTACAGAGAAATCTAGGAAGAGAACCAGAATGAAAACTTCTCAAGGTTTTTGTTTTTGTTTTTAATAAAAAGAGAAGGTAGCCCCGAGTGCTGGAATTACAGGTGTGTACCACCTGAGGCTTTTAAAATGTACACTTAGTAACACAATTAAAGAGCAGATAGTCAAAAATAAAGAGCAGATTGAATAAAACAACAATGCTTTTGAATAGTGAAATTATGGGACCAAATCTGCAGTTTTGTTACTACTACATAGTCAACAGATACTATTTAATGAATTCTGTGCAAACTTTATATATTAAAAGGGATGCCACACCCAAAGTGCCTAGGATGAAGGCTTTTCTCCACAGCAGAAGAGACGTGGGACATCCCTGAAGGTCACCAGTAGACAGACTCATCTCAGATGGATGGATGGTGATGGTATATCAGTTTGAAGGAGCCTTCCACATGCTGGATTTTGATTTAAGGCAGCCAAAATTATCATCAGAGAACATCTTAGATGAAGAGGAGCCTATTTTTATGCAAATTGGTGAGCACTAGTTATATTACAGCAAATGTAACTACTGTGTTGATATCATCACCACGGGACACCTCCACCAGGCACAGGTGTGCACACTGAAGAGTAAAGTTCTGTTCTTGTTCCCCTGACTCTGCTGACATCCCTAATGATGTAAACGAACACCCAGCATTGTACTAGTTTAATTCTTCCTGTGGGGAGTGAGCAGTTTCGCATTATACAAATTGTATTAATCACATGGCTGGATGTTAAGAGACTCCGAGGGTGCCCTTGGAAGGTGAATGGTTGGAAGAAGGCATTGAAGAATGCTGATAATGGACTTGCTAGACACACAGGTACTTTCATTTGGAGAAAATAAATCGAGCTGTGCATTTATGGCTTGTGTCCTTTTTGTAAGGGTATTTCACCCAGAGTTGTTTATTAAACAGTACACGTTCTCATTCATATGTGGATGAAAAACAGTTACTTTCTTAGAAGGAACTAGTACCAATAGTAGTCACTAAAGGCACAAAAGCATGAAGGAAGGTAGAGACAGAGGGCAGTGGGAATATGGGTGCCATAATTCAGCCAGACAAGAAGAATAAACTCTGAGTTCTGTAACACATGATGGTGTCTATAATTTAGGGAAACTTAATAGCACATTCTAGAAAATACTGAAAGAGTGATATTCCAACCTTAGCAGAATAAAGAAATGATACATTTTTAAGGAGATATAAATAACAATTATTCTGCTTTGACTACTACATATTATTTATATATCAGAACATATTTTATAATGATTATGCGTTAATTTAAAATAACACATATATTTACATATTTATTTTTAAAAACCCATTGTGGTGGTGTGAGTGAGATTGCCCCTATAGGCTCATATACTTGAATTTTTAATTACCAGTTGGTAGACTATTTAGGAAGGATTAGGAGGTGTAGCTTTTTGGAAAAGATGTGTCACTAGGGGTGGGCTTTGAGGTTTTAAAAACCCATGGCAGGCACAGTCTTGTTCTTTTTCTGCCTTCCAGCTGTGTATCAGGAGGTAAGCTCTTAGCTCCAGCACAGTGCCTGCCTGCCACCATACTCCCTGCCGTGATGGTAATGGCCTAACACTCTGAAACTTTAAGCAAGCCCTCAATTAAGTGCTTTCTTCTAGAAGCTGCTTTGGTCATGGTGTCTCTTCACAGCAATAGAATAGTAACTAAGACAGAAGTTGGTGTCAGGGACTGGGGTATTGCTGTGACAGGCCTAACCATGTTGCTTGTTATAGTAATATAGAAGACTCTCAGTTTGAAAAGCAGTGGAACACTTTAATGAGGCCTTACTGAGTCATCGTAGTTGAAGCCTGGAAGCTAGTAGAGTTGAGGGCAATGTGGCCCATGGAAACCAGCTGAAGAAGTCATAGTACCAAGTAGCCTAGAGACTGTTCTTACGATATTTTGGCAAAGAACGTGACTGCTTCTACCCTTGTCCAAAAATTCTGCTGAAGGCTAGAGTTTTGGTATTAGCAGAGGAGATTTCAAGATAGTCTTGATTAGTTATCATTCTTGTGCAGAACTACAGTGAAAAGGATCAGGTGGAGGAAAGAAAAATGCAAAATGTACAGATTGAGGAGAAAAGGAGGACCAGGAAATGTAATGTTGCAGCCAAGCACAATGCTCAAAAAGATCAAATGTTAAAGGAAGGCCTGATGCTGAATGCCAAGTAGGATAAAAGGAGTGATGTTCTCAGGGCGTGACCTCACCCAGCCAACCCTGCAACTTGTAAAAATGAAAGCTTATGCAGCAAAGGAAACCATCAGCAAGTCACAGCTCATGCAAATGTAATTAAAGGAGGGGAACAGATTCCATCTTAAGCAGGCAGAAGAACTTGGCAGCTTTGCATCTGGCTTTATCAAGAAAGACACGGGTGTAAAGGGTTGTGGACTCTTACTCCATGGCTAAGGGAAAGCTGCTAATGCCAGTCATGTGGCAGGGGAGTTCTTGAATGGAGGCCTGGAGAGGACAGTATGTGAAGTTGTGAAGGTGAAGCCTGGATTGCATTGGAGACTCCAAGAAGTTGGAGATGCCAGAACCCTGGGATATCTGCCAAGGAGAGCTGCAGACTGGTCACAGAGCCAGCTTAAGAAAGAGAAGTGTGCTGCAGTTAACGAAGCTGGAAGAACCATGTAAGTCAGGATTTGGAGTTTGCCCTGCTGGGTTTCAGTCTTCCTTTGGTCCAGTATTTCCTCAGTATGACCCCTTTCCTCCACTTGTGGGTTGGAAGTGTGTAATTTGCTTTTTACTTTACAGGGGTTTACATTTAAGATATTTCCTTGAGTCTCAGAAGAGACTTTGGACTTTTAAACTGTTGAGACTGTGAAGACTATGGGGAGATCTGAAGCTAGACTGAATGCATTTTTCCTTATGATAGGGCTACAAGCCTTTGGGGACCAGATAGTGGAAGGCGTTGGTTTGAATGAGAATAGTTCCTATTGGCTCACGTATTTGGTTCCTACTTAGTAGACAGTCTAGGAAGGATTAGAGGTGTGGTTCTGTCAGAGGAGCTATGGCCTTGTGGGAGGAAGAGTGTCACTAAGGTGAGCCTTGAGGTTTTAAAGGCCCAAGCCAGGCCCAGTCTTACTCTCTTTTTCTCCCTCTGCCTGCTGCCCGTGTCAGGACATAAGCTCTTAGCTACTGCTCCAGCACCATGCCCACCTGCTGCCATGCTCCCTACCACGATGGTCATGGGCCAACCCTCTGAAACCGTAAGCAAGCCCTCAGTTAAACTCTTTCTTCCATAAGCTGCCTTGGTCATGGTATCGCTTCACAGCAAAAGAGCAGTAACTAAGATATTCACCATCCTTATCATTAGTTGGCTTGAGTGTGGCAGAGGTTTCTCACTTTAAATAAGATACTGTCTACTAAGGCATTTTAGAGTGGCGGCTCAGATGGGGTTATTTCAGATACTCACATCGAATTCATTTAGTTCCTTGTCTGCAGGCAGCAGCACAGTGAAGGGTCCCAGGTTGCTCAATGGCCAGGCGTAAGTTTTATCTTGAGGATTCAAATACACAAAGAAAGAAAATTTCATGTGGGTCAGAGGTCCATGGGAAATGAAACTGTTCAGTGGGTCTCCTGTCAGGCCCAGTCCCTTTATGCTCTCTCTGTTCTCCTTGCTCTATGGTGTCCTTGTAAACAGAGACTCTCTAAGAGCACATGGTACTTTGATATACTGGCCTCTCATATTCCCAGAACTCTCCAAGAGACTCCTAGGAGACTGAGCTGTGGTTTTCCAGACGCTCTGCTATGAAAGGGTGGGGTGTGATGAGGTCTTTGGACAGCCACACAGTCCCCGACCATGTGCCTGGTTTGCAGAGCTGTCTCATCTCTGTGTGTAGGGATGCGGCCCCTGGTTTCATCCAAGGGTGTCTCAGAGGAGCCCACAATAGACTTACTGTCCCGTTGATGCCCTCATGAAAAGCAGAATATTTGAACAAAGGATTTGTTTCACATTTGCATTCAGCCCTGGGCCCTGCAAGTTTTATGTAGCCAAGCTGGTTTCCATCACCCAGGGGAAGCTGGGACATTAGGACAGGGTCTGTGCTCCCACAAAGGAGCGAGATGCACGGGGAAGGTGAAAGGTAGATAGGACTCTGTCTAGGAAAATGTTTGTGTGTGTGGTCTGTTCTTCAAAGGACATTCTGCACCTTCTTCCATTCTCACTTGCTATCCTGAGAGTTCTTAGCTAAGTTGTTAGAAGATTGTCCTCAAGCCCCAGCCATGGCTGTAGTGCTTGATTCTCCCTAGGAGGCCTTCCGAAGAGTGCACTACTACACAGGAGGCAGAGTGAAAATTATTCAGAGAACAGCATTGGCCTACAAGGACACTGACTTCTTTACTGTGTTCTTTCAGGGAAATTATTTTAGCTTACTTGGCTAATTCTACCATAAATGCTGATATTTTAAGGCTTCTGTTTGGTCGGGTCTGTGTTTTAGCTTTTGTTGATTAGCTAAATTCATGCTTGGTTGAGGTTTTACCCAGTGCTCCGAGCAGCAATAATACTTTGTCCTTTAGGGGATGTGGGCTGATACTTTGTAGAAGGCATTTGTTTTGCCTGTGCGTGTTTTGTGCTATCACGCAGCCCAGGGCTCAGAGATTTGTTACTACAGATAAATTCATAGTTTCTAGTTAAGGGTGACACAAGCAAGATTGGACCAAAATTCAAATGACACCTTCCCTGTTGTGCCTAGATGCAGTGTTCATGGGGCTTTGGTGATTATCTGTCTTCAGTGCTCTTTGCCAACATCTATTTATCCATGAAAAACACAGGAAGTCAGGGAAAAGGGGACAATCTTTCACACCAGTGTCTGTCCTTCTTGCTCTTATTGCCAGTCTGTTAGTCTATGGTGATGTCCTGACCCTGTCTCAGCTCTCTGCTTACTAATCTTTGCATTGCTACTCTGCCTGGCAAACAGCTGTCTCCTTAGAAACAGTTATCTGCTCCTCCCCATCACCTGCATGGCCTGTCCCTACAAGGGCTAGTCCCAGTACACCAGCCTTGTCTATCCCTTTCTGCCTGTTAGTGTCTTGCAGATATGCTGGCTTGAAAGAGGGCCGCCCTTAGGAAGAAATCTACATACCCAGGAGTGAGATGAACGAGGTCAGTCTTCCTTGCCACATTCTTCTGGGTTCAGTGTTTAATTCCCTGAGTCTCTCCATGATGTTTCCATAGCAGGTTAGGCCATTGCCCACATAACCTTTCTGACAAGTGCATCTGTAGAGAAGGTGAAATCACATGCTCAGGGCCTTGGAACCATCAAGAGTTGAGCATGCACAGCCCAGTGCTTCAGTTCACAGGTGAGGAGAACAATATGATGAGCAGGATTGGGGAGGCCGGGGAAAGCACAAACTCGGTGCAGTCAAGTGCAGAACCTGGCTTAGCGTTGCCTTTCTAGAATGGGTTTAGATAATACAATATGCACACTTATGAACACTAGATAGCTTTGCATGTTTCTTCTAGAAGTGATTTCCCAAGTGTGGTCCAGGTCCAGATGCCATCCACCACAGAATCACTTGCAATGTTTGCTACAAATGTAGATTCAAAGGCCTTAGGGCAGAAACCCTGAGCTAGAATCAGCTACCCATGATGGTTAAGATTGCCAACTTGATCAGCTATAGAATCGCCTTGGAGACAGATCTATGGACATGCCTTTGTGAGACGATCTAGATTAGGTTAATTGAGGTGGGTAAACCCATTTAATTGTGGGTGGCACCATTCTCTGGACTGAACAGCAGGGAGAAGGGCCTGAGCACAAGCATTCATCACTCTCTGCTTCCTGACTGCAGATGCAGCTGCCTCAGGCTGCCTGTGTTGTGCCTGTCCCTCCATGATGGACTGCACCTTCAACTGTGAGCCAAAGTGAGTCCCTCCCTGAGCTGTTTCTGTCGGATGCTCTGTCACAGCAACAGGAAAAGAAGCTATCATGTTACCCCTGGCAGCCGGCAGGCCATCAGGACCCAGAAGCACCACGTAGAATACATGCTCTGCTCTCTCCTTTCCTAGCTGAGGTTTCTCCTTCCTCAGCGAAGCCTCTGCAGAGCCCGTTCCCACCTTGGGTCAGCTCTCCTTGCATTCACTCTTGCCGTGCTGTGTACCCTCCTCTGTTAATTTTTCCTGGTCTGCCTGGCTATGTGATAAATGTTGATCACATAATAGTTCCTCCTTTCCTCTCTAGTGAGAGCAAAGGCTTTGAATGTCTTTGTTCATCGTGTTCACTCCAGAATGTAGAACAGGGCCAGGTCTCTAGGATATTCTTAGTCAACAGTAACACAGTAAGTAGGGATTGAGTTAAATATATGTGTATTTGAGAAGCCAGAAAAACCAGAGACTTTTCATGTGATAGCGTGGTCTTATGAGACGAGGCGCTGTGCTAGCTGTGCATACTGGTAAATGTCTGGTAACTAGCTCTCAAGGGGCTTGTGGGCAAGCATTGATTGGCAGCATGTGGCAATCTTATGGTTTATCACTGAACCTTGGCTGATTTCAAACTACTAACAGGATGTCAGCAAGTCTGGGAAATTCTTGGAAACTCAGCACTCAGCTCTGAATCAGGAGGCGCTGGCGGCTGTCTGCCACTGTTTTCAGAGGAGTCGACAGCTGAAACCGAGTGTGTAGGAAGGTGACGTTGACTAGGATCCGGGGGATGAGGGAAGAACCGGGCAGCAGGTAGGGAGGAACTTTCCAGAGACGAGAGCTCAGAGGGCTGCAGAGGTACCGGCAGTTCCCACCACAGCACAGAGGTGATGTGTTTAGGACCGTATCTCACAAACCCACCTGTGTTTCCAAATGCTGTCTCTCGGAAAATAGATGTATTTTCAAGTCTGTGGGATACACCTGGACTGAAGCAGTGACCTTTAACTGGTCTTTCTGCCATCCCTGTTCTGTTCTCCAACCCACCCTTCACTGACCCTCAAAACGATTTTCTCCAAAGAGAAATCTGCTACCTGTGCGTTCCAACCCTCCTGACTCCTTTCCCTTACCAAATAACATACAAGGTCTGGGTACTTGCTGCCCACCACAAGCCCCGGAAACACTAAACTGTTAGGTGTTTTAAGTAGGATCTCACTGTGTAGTCCAGGCTAGCTTCAAATTCTCAATCCTCCTGCCTCAGCATCCCAAATTCCGGAATACAGTTGTACAATGCCACACTATGCTTTCTTTTAAAAGGCTGTGACATTTTTCCTCTGACTTTTCACTGGCAGCCCTTTATCCGACCATTAGTTACCACACTACGCTAATTAAGGAGTGGAGCAAGTAATCATAAATCTTTGAAGTGACACAGTCCCTCTGTGGAGATTTAATCTGGGTACAAACCACACAGGCTTCATCTGAAGACAACTGCCAGGACCCGGTGTGGAACACTCTTGACAGCTCCTGAGGATGTTTCTGTCTGCGAGTCCTTATGAGGCCAACGGTCTGCTTCACATGAGGTGAGAATCCTATTTTAGTAGCCTTAGCACTGAGGAATGTAGGAGACATAAATATTTTTCATTTCTGCTGTAAACCTCAGGCCAAAGTCCAAGCCTTTGTTTTCTGACTTGAATTTTCTGTGGTGCATTCAGAACTGAGCCTAGCCTCTTTGGTGAAGTACAAAGATCTTCCACTGTCTTAAAGCTTTAAACACACCTATAATCCATTTGCAACTTCTGCTATTGGTTGGAATTAGTAACTCTGGATGCTGTGTAAGTGAAGTTAGTGTAGCTATTCTGGAAATCTTAGATCAGTGCTTTCTTCATTTCTTTTATTCCTTCACTGACTGATTCATGTGTTGTTCCAAACTCTCTCATTGCATTGTTTTGGTCAGTGACAGTTGCTAACAACAAAGATGAGTAGGATGTGACCTTGTTTTCTAGTTCGACATAGAAATCAGAAAGGATAGTAATTATTAGGATTTGTTAATAACTCCTAGGCAAGACATTCTTCTAAGAGGGCCCTGTAGTATCTAATTTAACACAACCCACTATATGAGATGAGACCTGTTATTAGCCTCATTAAATTGTTTTTAAATGTCTGAGTGTGTGTGTGTGTGTGTGTGTCTGTGTACACTTGAGTGCAGTGTCTGAAGAGGCCAGAGGTGTCAATTCCCTGGAGCTGGAGTTAAAGGTAGTTGTGTAAAAGGTAGTTGTGAGCTGCCAGACATGAGTGCTGGGAACAGAACTCAGTCCTCTCCAAGAGCAGCATGTGCTCTTAATTGCTGATCCATATTTCCAGCCCCATTAGCCACATTTTAAAATGAAGAAACAGAGGCCAGAGAGGTTACATATCTCACTGAAGACCACCTAGGCTTTAGGTGTGCCGAGTTTTCATCACAGTTCTGGCTCGTAAATGCTGAAGTAGAAGCGTCTCAGGGAGCCCCGAGTGATGATCACAGTGGAGGACGGGATGGTTATCCCAGAGAAGGAGATACACCCGCTGAGCATGAAAGGATCTGCCTGTGCCTCCAACGCAGATGAAGCAGGTGCACACACATGCCAGAGGATGTTTCAAGTGGAAGAGAAGGCTGGAGGCATGCAGTTGAGAATATCATGGCAGAGAGCGATGCTGGAGACCGGAGAGTTGTGCTCTCTTAAGTCCTTATGTTGAAATCCCAGTCTCCAGAGCGATATGTGGAGTGGGGAAACGTTAGGTTATCCAGGTGGAGCCTCACCAGTGGGAGTAATGCTCTTAGGAAAGGGGCTTCAGAGCACTCGCTAGCTCCCTTTCTACTCTGTGAGGGTGTGATGAGCAAAAAGGACCCGGCTGCTGATCCAGAATGCCGTGGACGCTCACCGTGGTTGTACTTGGAATGTGAAGCTTGCCGACTCACTCTGCCTTCTCAGTCTGGCTCAGTCAGGCTCTACCTCTCTTCAGCCAAGATAAATTATGTAAGAGAAAGCTTCTCTCCCTTACTGCCCCGTAAATAAAACGGGAAGTGATACCCATCACAAGAATGACACCATTTACTCTTTTTAGTAATAATAAAAATAGAGTTTAGAGGTTAAAAAAAAAAGTAGCCAGCACTTCATGGGAAGGTATAGGTGGTCTCTTGCCAGGCAAGGGGATTGTGGTTAGAGTTTAGACTTTTCCAAGGTCACCCCAGTGGTGAGTGGTAGAACCCACATTTGAGCCCATTCTTCCTGACTGCTTGGCCTTCTGCAACTAACAGTATGGGTTTGAGGTTCTGTAGAAACTTGCTGTGTTGAGATATAAGCTTAACAAACCCTTTAATCCAGATCAGCTATTGTACATTGCCCAAGGGACAGTGGATTCACCATTTACCAATCTGGCCTAGCCAGACTTTCTATCTTGGCCTCTTTGAGGTGACGATTATTTGTTTTCCTGGGGACGAAGAGGGGAGGAGGTTTACAAATGTCAGACACAGTCCTAAGATTCATTGTTAGTTCTCCTGAGCGTCCTAAACACAAGTTTGGATGGAGCTTACACTGTTCTGTCATTCATTTTCATTTTTCTATTTTTATCTTTGTGAATATGGAGGCGAGAGATTATATAAGGTGGTCTATATAATTCTGAATTATCAATTCACAGAGGTTAAGTGGCAGACTTGTTATGTAAGCACAGGGATCCTGATACCCATGTGCCTGGCACTCCATCCACACATCTAGATATTTGTTTATAGAGAGTGTGGTGATCATAAACTTCATCTTGGAAAATATCTACACACTGAAGACCCAATTTTAAAGGAATAAACCTCAAGAAAACTGAAGTGGCTGGTGTCTGGAAGCAAAGAAACTGCTTTATGATTGTCTGATTCACTGTAACCATGATTTTAAGCTTACAAAGGAGGCACAAGTCCTTCACAGAAGCTGCTGGTCATGAAAAGCAAGTGGCAGAGAGATGGCCTGAGAGTCGAAGGATGTGCGTTCTAGCTGCTTCCCAATCCCTGATAAAAACACAACACCCCTGCTCAAGTTTGCACAAAAACATTTTCTCATGTCATTATTATGGCAGCCTATGGATTAGACATCACTTTTACTGTGTACACAGGTGGTGTTCCTTTACAAGGACATGATCTGCGTAGGTACTAGAGCTATGATTTAACATCAAGTCCTCTCTCTCTCTATTTCTCTTTTCCTTCCTTCCTTCCTTCCTTCCTTCCTTCCTTCCTTCCTTCCTTCCTTCCTTCCTTCCTTCCTTCCTTCACCTTCCTTCCTTCCTTCGAGATAGGGTCTCATTAAATCATCCTGATTGCCATGGAATTTATTATATAGACAAGACCTAATGAGACTGAGAAGACTTACTGGGTTTGGCCTGGTGTGACTGTTTCGCAGTTTGCATTCTTATGACATGGGTTGTTTGATTCACAGATGTTGGTCATACTGCACCCCACTCCAGGTACGAAATTGCGATAATGTTCTTTACACTCGCAGTGAGACTTTAAGAGATGGAGAGAGAAAACCAAATTGGACCAGTTAGTCTCATCAGCTGCTATTCTTTAATTCATATGTATATTTTCCCACAAAAGCTAACACTAAGCATGACTAAGTGTGGGGCTTACACAAAATACTTGTCAAAGTTTCCAGAAATTGAAATTATGGTTGAATATCTTCCCTGTTAGAAAGCTCACACCCCTTGTTTGTAAAGTTTTAGATTTTCAGTTTTACTGTTGCCTGAAACTTAATCCCACACATAATTCCCTTTAGATAGCTTATAGGTCAATAGATATGGGCATTCAGACATGAGGTACTATTGCTCTAGGATACTGGTTTCAGTGGAGGAGGAGCCCTGAACAATGTCTAGAGATACTTTCCATCGGGACAAGAAGAAAATGGAGATACTAGAGATCAAGAATGCTCTGATCACCTAACCCAACACGGAATGATGAAATTTAAAATATGCACAACACCAAGATTGAAAGTCTTGCTGTGACGTGATGCAATATCTGGCTTCTACATGAAAAACAGGCTTTCTAAGCCTTCAGAGTCTGCCTTGGGGCCCATTTTTGAAGAGACAAAGAATGTTTAAGTCTTATTTTCGAGTTCTGACACTCATGGTGTAACATGGATTTTCCCACAGAGGGCTGCATATTGAGAAAGAGACTTTTCAGTCCCTTTAGTTTTTATGCAAACCTGGCTCAGAAATTGGCGTGGAGATTGCTGTATGATACACTTACTCACTAGAGGATAGATAGAGCAGATACTCTGCAGGATTCTAGAACATTCCCCACCAGGGGTACCCTCAGTGCTTGGCTCCCCACTGAGCCTTTTCTTCATCCTGTGCAGCAACCCTCCACTTGGTTGTGATGTACAGCCATGGCCACAGCCAGCACCCACTAAGTACTTGACAGACAAATGTCATACAAGGGACAGGGCTCCTTCAACTGAGCTCCTCAGCAAAGCTCTCCAGGCCAGGGCAATTTTTTATCAGTCAAGGTCATAACATAATTCAGAGGGATAGTGTCTCACCCAGGATATCCTCACCGGTCCCTACAACTTGTCAGTGCTGCTGACTTTTGTTCAGTTCCCATCCTTTTTGGGCTTCTAGGGACTCCCTTAATCTAAAAAGACATTACTGGGAACAGAGAATTGAAGGTGGGCGTCAACTACCTTCATATGACTTTGGTTAAACTAATCTAGTCTAATTTTGAATTCTGCCCATATTTTGTCAGTCGCCACATGGGACAGGGTCAGGAGAGAACCCAGGGCAGTTAAGTTTTGACTGAGGGACTGAGAAAACGTGAGTTTAGATGGTGGCTATAGTAGGGAAGCCCTGTGATCAGACCCCAAGCACAGTGAGGACTGCCTGGAGAGGCAAACCAAACTGAGCTTGAGAGACCAGAATAGGAAGACTTGAGAGAAGATGCATATGCCCAGTGGTCTGGGTGATCTGGGCTCTTTTCCCTCTCTCTGGACACATCAGTCCCGTGCACCCTCAGCTCACCTGTCCAGGCCCATCGTACTTGCACACTGTAGAGTTTGTAGGGCAGTTTCCAAAGTCAGTTTGGCAGGGGTCTACTGGCAAGCACACTTGGCCATCCCCGCGGTAACCTTCTTGGCACGCACAACTGTGCCGATTTGGTCCCAGGTAGGAACAACTCGCGTGAGGGTGGCAGACACTTCTTAAACACGGGTTGATGGCTTGAGAGACAACGAGAAGTGGTTAGCACTCTCAGAGATGGAGGAGAGAGAAACACTGCCAGGGAACTATGGCTGAGCGTGTCAGAGATGCAAAGGCAGTTGTGTGGTGTTCAGAGGGAAATACATCCTTTCATTCCATCTGACCACTCCGCTCTGTCAAACAGATTCACATAGGAACATCAGAAATTGTAATTATGACGCTGTACTTGATAGCAGAAGGGGAATCTGCCATGCTGCTTTTGGCCCTGAGCTTTGTGGATTTCTCACTGAGCTGTACAGAACACAAACAGAGTTGGATCCTACTCACGCTTGCAGTTTTGGCCATCACCTTCGTAACCAGGAAGACACGTGCATTTGAGTTTGTTTTCATCTTTGCTGGAAGGTGAGCATCTGGAATTTTCTGGGCAGAGCAAGACTGCACACTCAGGGACGGCTGCATGGGGAGGTTATTGAAGTACTCCCTTTAGTAGGATAACCGGTTATAAAATTCTTTTATTAAAAGTTTTAAAGGCTTATGACGATAATTTAAAAAGATAGCATACATAAAGTAAAAACTAAGTGTGATTTCTTTTTCTTTTTTGAGACAGGATCTCATGTAACTCAGGCTGGCTTCAAACTTGCTATGCAGTTTTATTCGTTTGAAATAGGGCCTCTCACTGAATGGGGATCCAGGCTTATCACCAGTAAGCCACAACTATCTTCCCGACTTTGGGTCCTACAGTGTTGGAGCTCTAGGTGCACAAGCCAAACCTGTTCTCCTTACGTATCCTCAGTTCACCGAGTCATCTCCCCAGCCCTGAAGCTTACTCTTAACCACAACAACCACTAAAAGGGCAGCTAGGCAAAGATGCTATGTCATGGAAAAAATGCAGTGTGATCTCATATGAAATTAAGAACTAACCCAGGCCAGCAGGTCTTATGGCACTGGACAGGTGCATATTTCCAGTCTCCATGTTTCTTCTAACAACTTAGAATACTCAAAAGTTGCTCATGGCTTTGGTGTGGTACCCTGGTACATGGCTTGAGAACCATAATGTTAAACCGTTGAGGGTTTTTTTGTTTTTTGTGTTTATTTCATATAGAAGTTGACTTAACCTAACTGGTTTAGGATGTACCAAAATTTATTCAGCCAAGCTCAACATTCAGTTTATTTTCAGCTTGTTTTTTTTTTTTCTTACACATGCTATGCTATGATTTACCGGTCCAGGTGTTCTTATCTACCCATCCTCAGCATCCCTTCTTTCAGGGTAAATCCCTAGAAGTGGGACCACAGCACCACCCTTTAAGCCTGTGTTATGGTAGGTGCCTCCCCTCTAGCTGGTAGCAATTCACACCTTCACTGTCGTTCCTCTCTGCCCATAGATCGCCATAATCCATTTGCAAACTAAGGGATAGAACGGGTAAGGAGTCAAAACCGAATGAAAACACGCTCCAGAGCTCCCACTGACTTCAATCTGGCTTCATGTCTATTAGTGCAGTTACTTGTGGGGTTCTTGCTCTATGGTCACTGCTGCTTCTCAAGTCTGATTCTTAGTATTAACTGCTCCTACATCTATTTTAAAAACTCAGCCATGGTCTTCACATTAATAAAAGTGTACCCGCCATGAGAATTGCAAATATATTTTTTTTGTTGCTGTAGTTCAGTTTCTTCATTATCTTTTGATTTGGAAAAAAATTTGTTTTTCATTTGGGAGTAAATTTGACAATGTTCTTCCTTGCGAAACTTTCTGGTCTGTGTCCCTGTCTTACTGGAAACTGCTTCACCATGTGGCTGGTATGGAATAGGGAATAGGAAGGAGGTTGAAAGATGGTTCTTTCCATAGAGAATTAAGTTTTGCCAGTAGAGGGCGCTAGTAGGACAGTGTAGCAGGCAGAGGCTGCTCTAGGACGCAGGGCAAAGGGCTCAGTGTGATGCCTCTGTTGCATTTGCTGCTGTTGCTACATCTGCCTCAGTGGGATGTCTGCCAGGCTGTGCACCCAGAGTGCACTGTCTCTCCATGACCTTGCATTCTTGGCCTGGACCCAGTGTCCACTCTCCCCCATCTCCCAACCCTCGTCGTAACACTCTAGGTTAACCTGTCCCCTGCTTCTGCACCCTCACTCACCAGGTCCCTTGAAGTTTGCCCGTGACTCCCCACTTCCAGTGGGCTGCCATCATACTGTCTCTAACAAGGCATGGAAGATGGCTGCCTCCTTCCAGGTATGTCCTTCCTTCTCCATCTCCCCCCGAGTTCTCTGCTGTTTACAGCTGCTCTTCTATTGGTGCTCCCATCTTCCTAGTCAACTCCTCTTGTTTAACTCTTCATGTTCTAACTGGACTCAGTGCCATAGACTGTTTAAATAATTACTTATGGATCCCAATGCTTCGAACCCCGCTTCCATTTGCCATTTCTGCGCTCTTGGGTAAGTCACATAGCTTTGTGTCTGTTGTCTGGGGTTGTTAATGTGCTTTTCAGGCTGAGACTATACTTTGCCACCTTTATGGACTAACTTACTGTGATCCCCCTCTTGGTCTCGCAGCCTGAATATGCCCCCACAACCATCTTCATGCTGCCTCCTGCTCAGCCTCCCTCCAGCACAGCTCTGGCCTTGCCACCCACTGTTTCTCCCACCCCCTTCTCCTCTCTTTAGCTCCATATTACCCTGTTTGCTTAATTTTTGACTTCCTCTTACAAAACATTTGACAAGACATCACCCCCAGTGGAGCCCAGTAACAAATGGAAAGGAGAAACATATCCCTGCGTCTCTTAAGTCTGGTGCAGCAGTGGGGAAACAGTCACTTACGCTGGTCACACCTGGGGCCCTTGTATGCAGAGAAGCACTCACAGGTTCCATCCCCATTGAGCCCGCTGTTGCACAAACCATGGACACAGCTGCACACTGCAGGCAGAAAATGAGGGTGGGGTCATTATCTGACAGATTACTCCTGAAGATCCTGGAAGGGTAATTTTGTCTCAGGCAACCCTTTAGAGACTCTCTCTGCACAAGGAGGTGGAGGAGACTCCCAGGGAACCTAGTTTAGATCTATCTTCATCTTTCTTTATTCGAGTTGGGATTTTCAATGTGTAAGGTAGACAATGGTGCCTAGGCTAGTAGAGAGCTAAGTGAGGAAATGGATCTAGAGCACGCTTGGCACATCATGGGCTCTAGGGTCCTCTTCCCTACTGAGCTGTTCTCTTCACCTTTGGATAGACTGACAGCAGGTTGGACTTAGTGTCTTCGTACAAAGAGAAGAGTTTCCTCTGACTCTGTCCCTGTGGAGGTTGATATCTCTGCAAGCAAATCTTACTTCTTGAATGACAAGCGTAGTGCGAGGATTAGGAAAAAAAGAAAGAAGCCCACTTGGGCCCAGAATGACTGTCCTATTTTCTGTTCAAAATAGATGGCATCTCAGCCCAGTGACAGGTCATGGATGACAAACGAGGGGTCTTTGATAGAAACGGTCAACGCTTCAGCATGCAGCCAGCGGCTCATCTGTTACCCAGTTTACTATCAAGCCAGCGGTATACTGAAACCAAGACTCCCAAAAAGCACACTGAATGATGTTCCTGTTGCCATGGCAACGAACCATCCTAAAGAGGATCCTGAAACAGTCCAAGTTCATTTGACAGTTATGGAGGCCAGAGATACAAAAGATTCTATCAGATGTTTGATCTTCTAGCAAAGATGCAGTGAAGCTGTGTTTCTTCTGGAGTCTCTCCTATTACCTTTCCCAAATTCTAGAAGGATCCGTGTTTTCAGGCTCACGATCCTTTTCTCCATTTTAAGGTGAAATACCAAGTCCTCCTCAAACTGCTGTCTCTACAGTTGTCTCTTGGCCCCCTTATAACCCATCTGGACCCACCTGGGCAACCGGAGCAACCACTTTACATCAAACCTCCTGGTTAGCAGCCCTGACCCCACCCCCAATCTTAATTTCCCTTTGTCATGTAACTTAATATGCTCACAAGTTCACATGGCTCTTAGGTGTGTGTGGGTGGGGGGGTCATTTTTCTGCCCACCATATGTATTTTTGATGTATGTGAGTACATTTTATATAAGTTCAAATGAGTTCCAATTATAGAACTTGCTTAGCAACAAAGAAAATATTATTAACTCATGGATTACTTAGTTTAAAGATTTCTAAACGGCTAAAATTGCACCAACCCTCAGTGTTCTTCGTGTGCATCTCTTTTCTTGACATCTTGCTCATTGCCTCACTGGCACTGTCCTTGGTCAGGTCCTTTCTGAGCTTTGCCCAGTTTGTCACAGTGGCGTCCTTCTGTTCTGCCTCCAGTCTGCTGCTAGCCCACCCGCCATTGTATTTTACACATTTGATTTCTAAGTGTTTGTGGGGACTCCTGTTCATTCCCTTCTTCTTCATGATTAGCCATCAAACCGTCATGCTCAGAATACTGTGCTAGACAAGTCTCCATCCTCAAAGGGCTCACAGTGCAATGGCAGAAGGAAACAGCCAATTGCAGCACATTGTGGTCAGTGCTACCACCCAACACACCAATAGGCGTTGGCCAGGAAGAGGCGGGGTGGGGGCAGGCTTTGTGATGCCACACCAGGGGAAGGTAGCAGATGAGTCCTGCCCTCCTGCGCCCTGTGCATTGGCTTCTGTTACATCCCGTTAGTATGGCAGGTGACATCTTCCCTACCCTTCAAGGACAGCCCACTTCTGTGGTGTAGCCTCAGGAGCCCAAAGCAGACTCTATATCCATTTGATATAGGGACAGAGAAGAATGTTAAAAGGAGTGAACTCTGCCTCTACCTTGACCCGAACTTTCAGCTTTCAGCATCAGTTTGAGCTGCTTTGGTCCATTGCCCCTAAGAAGCTATTATGGCAATTTATCTTGATTGAGTTTTTGCTTTTCTTGTTATGTTGTGCTCTGAGGCACATCCCTCCCTCACCTCACTCAGGTCTGGACCCTCGCTCTCCTTTACTGGTCACTTGTGGTCTCTCAGGTGTTCGGCCATGTGTTTTTAGGGTTAGCGTGGCACGAGGCAGGTGGCATTCTTACTCTCTTTCCTGATGACACACTGGGAGCTAACTGGCAAGTGGTCTCTTAAGGAGCCGAGCATTGGGATTTGTCATTGTCATCCTTACAGATGTCCTGGTTGTCCCTGTTTCTGTTTGAGCAAAGTGCTTCGATGCCCACAGGTGGCTGCAGCTTTTGGAAGAGGCAAGCTCTGGAGAAAACTCAAGTTGATTATAGAGATGACTGGAGCGAGGGCGATCTCAGCAGAAAGGGTTCTTACATAGGATCAATAGGAAAGATTCCAGTCAGTTCAATTAAACAGCGCTCACCCAGTTTCTGCCTAGCAGCAGGTGCGGCATCAGGCATGAGGCATGCAAACACAGGGGACTAGTATCTCACTTGAAGGTGATCAGAGTGACAGGGAAGCCAGGCCCTTGGGACAAGGTTAATGACTACTGCTCTCTATTTCCACAAAGCCAACGGAAGTTGGTGGTGACACTGGGTGGGGTGTAGCGGGGAGAGATCGAATGGTTAAAGATGCTAATGACAAGCATCGCCTCCTTGGTGAGATTGCTCTCCCAGCTGTGTGCTGTGAGCCCCAGCAGCACTGGCCTGAGCCTCTCCACATGCCTCTGCACTGGGTTAACTGGGAGCCAAAGGCAGCCGCTGAAGCCTGTGACACTGCACTGCAGGGCCGCCGGCTACTGCCAAGAAAGTCTCCTTGGGAAGGAGAAGTGAGGACCTGAGGGGATTCCCAGCTGGTCACCTAAAGCCATTGGTGCATTGTGAACTGCTCTCAGCAAATCGCTAGAGAAATGCGAAACTTGAGTGGTGTTACTTTTAAAGTAGCACAGACATTGGCCATTTCAGTCAGAGGGATGGTATGTGGCCCCTGTGACATGCCCAGAGCCTCTCTCTCCTGTGTCCCCACAGTATATTATTACTCAAATTTCCAACTCCTTGGGAGCAGGGACCTAATCTATCTCCGAAAGGCTCATCAACTCTTTGGAGTCTGGTGCATGGTGCATCCTTACCAAGGCCAGGACAGTGCAGGGCTGGGGGCCAGGGTCTTGAGCTAGACATCTGGGCTTAATTATCGACACGGTCTTCTGCAACCTCTCTGCTCCTTGACTTGATAAATGACATTAGCTCAAGGAGGTGTACAGAGGACTCAAGGAGAATGTGGATGGGAAACCTCTTTCTACACTGTCAGATACATCAGTGCATGTGTGTGCACACTGCCAGGCACACAGAGATACAGGCTGTCACTAACAGCACATGGACATGGGGTTGCTTTAGAGGGTTACATAGAGAAAGTGGGTTTTGCATTGAGGACAAGGCACTGCGTAGCTCTCAGGTGGTGGCAGCAGAGATGAAGGCCACTGATGTCAGCTAGCTACTGGCTCTGAATCATCGCCAGCCCATAAACAGCCTGGTGGGGGAGCATCCTGGCAGCAGAGAAAGTCAGCATTAAAAACAGACATCACCTAGCAGAGCTGTCCCACTTTCAGGCAGGAGTGCCACCTACTGGAACCAGCACTCCAGTGGGTGACACAATACCGGCACCCAGTGAAAGAGTTTACAAGTTCCTTGGGCCTTGTTAGTGAGAAGTGAGCAGATGCCATGATTCATTCATTCCTTTATCCACTTAGCATGTGCTTCCACGGACACACCAAGAGCCTGGCTGTGCTGTCACCCCAGGAGGTAGAAAACAGTCCTGCTTCTTGAAGAGAAAGTTGTTCTAAGTCACGCCACAGCTGAGGTTGGTTTGAGACTCAGGCTAGTCTGAACTCACTGGCTGCTTTCTCATCCACGATGTATGAAGCTGTGCTGTCCAATATGAGACTCACCGGCCACATTTGGCTACTTCTATTTAAATTTCATAGTGAGACCTAAAATTTAAAATTCAGCCTCTCGGTTGTTTTAGCCTCATTTCAGGAGCTCAGGGGCCATGTGTAACCAGTGGCTACTAGAGTGGACAGCACACATGTGGGAACTATCACAGGAAGTTTTACTGAAATCTAGACTTGGAGAGCTTTTCCCTGGGTCTCTTTTTAGGCACAGTTCTTTTAAAAATTTAGAGCGTGGGGCCAAAAATGATGCACAGCAGGTAAAGGGACTTGATGCCAAGCCTGATGGCCTGAGTTCAACCCCCAGAACTTACATGGTGAAAGGAAAGAACTGACCTCTGTAATTCGCCCTCTGACCTTCACATATGTACTGAAGTACACATGTACTTCACATATGTACACATATGTACACACATAAACACACACACACACACACACACTAAAATTTTAAAATGCAATAAAAATAAATAGCATCAATACATTTTTATTTATTCAAAACAATTAGGGTCCAGACCATCTTCATCCCTTCTTGCCTTGGCTTCCCCCAAAGCACAAACACGAGGCGTGTTCTATTTCACTTGGAAATGTTTGGAATTTCTATCACGTTTGTGCTTATCAGCAACCAATGCCAGTATCACGGAGGCTACATGGCCCGTCTTCATCCTGACTCTTCATCCCCAAACAACCATTCAGCTTTTCCGGGGTGCTGGGTGCGCGCCTCCTCTTCCCACCTCAGTATTATTTAGCACATATAATTTAAATCCTAGTTGCCTGTGGCCGGGAAGGCACCGCATAGAAGGAGATACAGACAGGTCATTTCTAATCAACTGGTTACATTTTAGTTGCTATCCTTTAGAGCAGTGTAAATGTTAGAAGCACAAGGAAACACCACGACATGGTTTCAATTTGCTTTCGCTTGGACGCCTGTGGAATAGTCTTTGTGGAGCCAGGGGTGAAGGGACACTGAAGGTTTGGAGAAGCAACCACAATAACTATAAGACAACAAGAAGCCATGCTCAGTCTCATTAAGGACTCCCTAAAGATGGCCATACTATTTGCTTTTATAGGTAAGAAACACACAGAAAACACGCTCTATATCTTTACCCACTTGCTGTAGTTAGCAGCACTGGAGCTAGAGCTCCGCAGAGTCTAAAGCCTTGGCTCTAACCCTTCCGTCTGTTACCTCTTGAAACTGTGCTTCTGGCTCAGGACAGTTTTACTGGGGTCATTCATTATTCAGTCGCACACATTTCTTCGTTTGGCTAACGACAGCCGTGTTTCCCATGTAGTCAACACTATAGAAGCTACTAGAGAGAAAAATACAATGGAGTCTTGCCTTCAACAACCCCACATATCAGAATGTGCCTCTGCTGCAGGTGCAATGGAATATGGAACATGCCAAGGAATGTATGTGGCTGAGTGTATATGCATATTTACATATTTTCTTGGAAAATCTCCGTTTGTTAGATGTGCCACTCCTGGGGATATTCCCAGGAGCTCCACACCCTACCACAGGGACGCTTGCAAATCTGTCTTTGTTGCAGCTCTACTCTCAATAGCAGGAAAGTGGGATCAGCCGAGCTGTCCATCAACACATGAACAGATAATGAAAATGTGGTACATAAACACTTTCTGCCTCCCAAACTGAGTTGCGCCAACTTTTCTCTCTTTATTAAAGCTCCGGTTTCATGTTCTTTGTTACAGCAACGGAAAACTAAGATTCTTAGTATCAAAAAAACAATACAAATCATACATTTCTGGAGGCCAGATATCTAAAGCCACTTTTAAAAATCAAAGTACCACCGCAGGGGACTTTAAACAATGCATCAAATGAATAAAAATCAGACCTACCTGATGAACAGTTGGGCCCAAAAACGTCATCAGAAGCACAGGTTTCACAGGCTGTTCCACTAAAGCCCACCTGAAAAGCACAGGTGGACGACATCAGACCCAAGGTCATCTTGAGTAACTCCTACGTTATCCATGAAGCCTCTGGACATGCCACTGATGGCCTGGCCAGTGTTTTCTTTTCAAATATGTCTTTCCCCTGGGCCTTTCTTTCCTCAGGTCACTTGAAGTCTTTGTGTATGTCATAATATACATGTGAATCTCTGTTTTTGTTTGTTTTGAACTCTCTTTTGCTAAAGATCTAGCCCTATAGAGGAAAACTGGCCTGACAATATAAAAAAATCAGTGAATGCCAACAGCCCCATCACAGTTCCACCCAAGGGTGAAACAAAAACACTTCCAGTTTTGTTCAGAAGGCAGCTGAACTCAATTTCCTTCAGAAGGATTTCTGTTTAATTCCTTCACAGTTTGAAACTCACAAGAGTTACTTTTGTTAGACAAAAAAATTCTCCAATTGCCACATGCCATGTTTGGCCCAGAGTGGGGAGCACAGCCCCCAGGGTAGTCTAGCAGCAGGGGTGACTACTGACAGTAACAAGAAGTGACAACTTTATAGGAATTCGTAAGGTAGCTTTACATAGGTGTTTTATGTCTTCAAAGAGGGTTACTCTGTAGATCTTTCCTCAGACTGGTTGTACAGGTGATATAAGGGTGAAAGTTCATTTTGTTGCACGTCACAAATTCACCTTATCAACACTGTTTCTCCTAGAGACTTCTAGTGCGGGGTTGTAATTAAGGCAGATGAACGGGCAGGGGGGAGGAGCAGCACGTTGGGGAGGAGCACTGCTCTGAACTTACTTGGCAGGAGCAGCTTCCGGTTCCTTCCATGCCTTCGTCACAAATGCCCCTGCCACTGCACGGTGACTCTGCTCCTCCTGGGCACTCTGGGACAATCAAACAGAACAGATTCAGCCGTTCATTCTAGACCGAGCTAATGCATGCAGCAAGATGAAGCCAGCACCTACAGTGAGTATGCTACTTGGTTGCCAGGGACAAAATATAATTGAAGGCCGTGTTGGTCTCATCACAAGTTGGAGGCTAGCCTGGGCTACACAGTGAGTCCAAGGCCATCTCGTGAGTTATATAACAAGACCCTGTCTTGAAAAACTAAGGGCTGGAGGAGTAGAGCACTTTCAGAGGTGGGAGGACTATAGGACAGAGTGGGGGGACTGCAGGGGGATGGAAATTTGGAGTTGGGAGCAGCAGTGGGGCTGATGAGGTGCAGTGGATGACTCGAGCATCCTACGCTGTACTTCTCAAGGTGAGCAAAGGAAATCAGGTTTCACCCCGAGCTGGTTGCAAACGAGCATGCATTTTGCACTTCTGTTGAGTTGGAGCTACGATCAGTCTTCACTAGAGGATCTTCCAGTCAGTCACCAAACACTCTCCAAACATTACATGCATGCCGAGGCAGGGGGACACTACCAAGGAAGCCAGTCAGTACAATACCCCAACCAGACAGAGTGTAAAAGGGTGGCAAGTGGCAGAAGTTTAAGATATGACGGCCCCGAGGATGAAAGAGTTTCTTCTCCTGTATGTGTAGCTTGATCTACATTGTGTGTGTGTGTGTGTGTGTGTGTGTGTGTGTGTGTTATGTCGACATGGGTTAAATATCAATTTGGGTGAGTTTTTACGATTGTCCTCAGAAGGGACTCTTAGGTATGTTTAGTTTGGACCCTGGTTTGTTCTTCCAAGAGGGCTGCTACTAAGGCTGAGACTGGCCCCTGACTTCCTATCTCTCTGAGATCTCTTTTCCCACAGGAGTTCCTGCCATGTTGTAGTACAGCCAAGATGGCCTTCACCAGAGCTGAGCTTCTGCTGGCAGTATGATCTGTCAGAAACTCCAGATCTGCCAGCGAAATAAGCTTTTCTTCTAACTGTATAAAGTTAAGCAATCTCAGGTTGGCCACATAGGGGCAGGTCATAAATATTCAGATCGTGGAAGCAGTTCTTGAGCAAAGTGACTTCTAGGCACAGAGAAGGCTGTTCCCTGAAAGATACTGGTGGCCCTCTCAATATGCTGGTCCTTTAACAGACGGTTGACAGTTCACAGATACTGTGGAGGTGAGATTTGAGTTGTTCTTATGCAGGTGCTTTTTCCTCTGGCTCCTCCGATTCAAAATATAAATGGCCGACGTATTTGCATTTTTATTTCAAGACTGAGTTTCACTGTGCAGCTCTGGCTGTCCTGGAACTCGGTAGGTATCCCAGGCTAGCCTAGGTGATAGAGACCGTCTCTGTGTCCCAAATGCTAGGATTAAAGGTATGCATATTTTGGATCTAGGTTTTCCATTATAGTCAAAACCTGTCTCTGAAGACCTGAAGGTGCTCTAAGGATCTATTACTCTGTGTGTTACTGTCATAGACCCTCACCAAGAAACCATGTAGACACAGACTCGCAACACAGGCGACAGAAGTGTCTGCCAGGTGAGGGGAGAAGACGCCATCCGATTCACGGCTGCATTGACAGTCACCTTTGAAAATGAGACATTGGCATGAAAACCTCCCAATTGGAACTCATTTTGGCACCATTAATATCGCCTCTATCCCTTAAAGAAAAATTAAAATAAAGAAACAAAGGAAGGAAGGAAGGAAAAAACTTGGTCCGGGCTGTTCATCAACTAGGAAGTGAGAGGGTTGCTGGGGAGAGCCTGGGCCTGGCAATAGAATCTTCTGCATCTGAATCCCAGCTGAGCTTTGCTGGCTGTGCTGCTTTCTCCCCTCAGCACAGTTGCAGGTTGGGCTGAGATTCAGCTCCATGCCGTTCCCTTGAGCCTGGAAAGCTAGGTAACAGTAAATGCAAGTTGTGACAACTCCGAGAGGATATCTGATGTTTTCTTTCTTTAGGAATGGCATGGCAACAGTTAAGGACACTCAGGGGGAAAAAAATCTGAGGAAAAAAAAAGAGGGAGAGGGACACACAGACCTGTCTGTGGGGAAGGACTGGCTGTAGGAGGCCTGGTGCCCACAGCTCCCCCTTCTAGATACTTTCAGAGTTTATTTCAAATAGCTTAATTTTGAAAGGACAGACTGGTTTCCATCTGGCCTCAGTGGACAGGGAAGGCCGGATCATAAATGGAAGGACTTGCTAAAGCTTTTAACCTTTGCTTGAAGAAGAACAGCCAAATCTGAAGATGACAGTGAGAGAAAGGAACTTAGATTCACTAACCAGAGACCAGGAAAGCCCTGGGGCACGTGTGTGTGCACATCAGGTCTTTTCTAATTTCAGAGAGTCTCTCCTAGTCTGGGAGAGGTCCATGTCCCCTCAAACAGAGCTGAGACAGGGATAAGGATGCAAGAGATTCATCAGAGGCAAAGCCATCAAAGAAATCAAGAAGTGCATGTACAGGGCCTGGTGAGTGCTTGTGCCAAGTCAAAGAACCTGAGCTTGATTCCTGGAACCTACATGGTGGAAGGAGAGAACTGATTCCTGCAAGTTCGTCCTCTGAACCCCACTGTGGCACACACACCACATGCCCACACATACCACATAACATGCATACACACACACACACACCACATAGCACACACACCATACACCCACATATACCACCTAGCACACACACACACACACACCACACACACACACATACCACATAGCACACACACACCACATAGCACACACACCACACACCCACACATACCACCTAGCACACACACACACACACACCATACACCCACACATACCACATAGCACACACACACACACACACCCTACCACATACACCACACACACACACACACACACACACACTACCACATACACCACACACATACACCACACATCATACACACCACACACACACACACACACACACACACTACTACATACACCACACACCACACACCACACACACACACCATGCACACACACCACGCACATAAACACACCACATACAAACATCACACCACATACACATACCACACACACATACCACATACACCACACACACACACACACACACACATACACACACACACCACACATGCACATATACCACACACGTACCTCACCACACATACCACACACACACACCACACACACACACATACAAACATACACCACACACACACACATACAAACATACACCACACACACACACATACAAACATACACCACACACACACACTACACACATACACACATCACACACATACAGACATACGTCACACACACATACTACACACATACCACACACACACACACGCCACATAGCACACACACCCATAAGAAATGTGAAAGATACAAGCACCAAACCAATGTAAAATTTACAGTATTTGAATTCAATAACAACTAAGTAGGCATGAGTAATGAAGAGAAAAACTAGTTAATTAAAACCAACAGAGAGGACACATATCCCAGACAAAGACTGAGAAAATTAAGCTCTATTTCATATATTCAAGAGGCAGGAAGGAAAGGTGTGTTGGGGAGAGATGTAAATAAAACCCATGCTGAGTTTACAGATGAAAACTCATCACTTGAGCCAAAACGCACTGTATCCTGTTAATGGCTGCTTAAACACTGACAAAAAAATGTCCAATCTACAGACAAGCAGTAAAGACAAAATGACACACAGAGCAAGTACTGGACCCACTAAGAGAACATGAGTGAACTGCGGGACCTTGTCATGAGGATAGGAGAAAGGAGAAAAGACGTTAAAGTCAGCATTTCCCACAATCGATGGAGGTGCTAAACATCCAGTTCCCAGCATGCAAAGAACCCCGAGCAAAGGCAATGTGATGAAAATCACACACCAGCCAAAACTCCGTAAAATTAATAAGGAGAGCATCTGACAAGCAGGCAAACTGAATATGTAGTGATAAAAAAAGTCAAGTTACCATGACAACGGCTCCCTTGTTGGACTCAATTTCACCTAGAGGACAGTGGAGCATTTATCTTTAAAGTACTTAAACAGAAACACAATTGCTAACCTAAAACACCCATAAAACAACAATATCTGTTGAAAAACAAGGCGTGGTGAAGACTTTTTTTTTTTTTTTTTTTTTCAGATATGCAAACGCTGAAAGAGAAATGTAACTAATTGGCCAGGAAGATGCAAAATGGCATCAGATAGATATGGAGCCACACAAAGGAAGGGAAAATGCTGGACATCATCGTTACACGCTTAAATGTAAAAATCACCTCCCAGGTATTCTAAAGCATTTGAGAAACTGCTGGTACTGTACTGTGGGGCTTAGGGTATACTGCAGTAAAGTGCAGAGCACTGGAGCAGCGGGCCTGGATGCAGAGATGGGGGTGCGATGCTGTGGATGCCCGTAGAAGCATGGTGTAATACAACTCAAAGGCGGACTGTTGAAAACGAAAGGTGTGTTTATATACCTAAAGGCAAATGCTTAACCCCCTAAATAAACAGTACAGCGAATAAGTCAATAAAGAAGATGAAGTAGGACTATACAAGACAAGCCACAGGGAGGCAAAGAAGGACATGAAGCAACAGAGCAGAGGCACACAATGGGAAACACACAAGGTAGTGGGTATAAACCTGACATATTAAGTACAAATGGTCTAACTACCTTAACTGAAAGGCGTGGGTTATGAGAAGTTAGGAACTGAACCGGAGTGATAGCTCAGTGGGAAAGGCATTTGTCTCCCAGTGTGAAGACTGGAGTTTGACTTTTTTGAACCCATGGAAGGGCCAGGCAGAGACAGAGGACCTCAGGGCAAGCTGGCTGGCTAGATGAGCTGCACCGGTGAGCTGTGATTCAACCGAGACGTCATAACTCAGTGTTGGAGAGCAATGGAGGAAGACTCCCAACATGCACCTCAGGCTCCCATATACATGTGTACATACATGCATATACCATTGCGGACCACGCACATATACACATGCAAAAATGTTAGGAACCAACTATATTCTGTCTATGGAAGACTCACTTTATTTTATTTCTTAGTTTATTTTTGAGCTAAGGTCTCACTGTGTTGCCCTGGCTGGTCTGAAACCTACCACGTAGATCAGGTTGGTCTCAAATTCACAGGCAATCCTCTTGCCCCTAGTTTCTAAGTGCTGAAATTACAAGTGTGTGTCCTCACGCTGGGAAAGACTCATTTTAAACATAAAATTACAAATATGTTGAAGGCAAAGGAGAGAAAAGATGTAGTACATTACTACCTGTGGTGGTTTTAATGAGAATCGCCCCCATAAGCTCATATATCTGCATGCTTGTTCCCCAGTTGGTGGAACTGTCTTGGGAAGGTGTGGCCTTGTTGGAGGAGGTGTGTCATTGGGGATGAGCTTGAGGTTTCAAGAGGTTTCAAGGACTAGTCTCTGTCTCTGCTTGTTTCTCTCTCTTTTTCTGTCTCTCTCTGTTTCCAACTTATGGGTAAAATGTAAGCTCTTAGCTACTGCTCCAGCACCATGCCTGCCTGCCACCAGGCTTATGGCCATGATGGCCATGCTTCACCCCTTGAAACTGTAAGAAAACCCCATTTAAACACTTTCTTTTCTGAGTTGCCTTGGTCATGACGTCTTTTACAGCAATAGAAAAGAAACTAAGACACACCAATCCAAGCAAGCTGGAGTGGGTGGAGCTCAGCAGACAAGTAGATTTCAGAATGGAACATTTTTGCCAAGGATAAGAAAGATGTTTTCACAATGTTACACGATGCCAGCTCATCAAAAGAATATAAATAATAATTTTAACGAACCTGTTAATAGCCACAGTACAATAGTCTTAGATTTCAACACCTTTCTTTCAATAATTGACGGAATAAGTGGTCATCAAATCTTTAAGGCTAGAGAAGCCTTGGACAGCCCTGTCAATCAACTTGACTTAATTGACATTAACAGAATATTGCTTAAGGACTGCAGATCACACATTTTTTAAAATGAAAGAAAATGGAACATTTTCCAAGATAGATGATATTTTGGGGTTCTAAAGTGAGACTCCATAAATTCAGAGAGACTGAAATGATATTAAAATTGCTTGAACAGAATGGGATTAAATTATGTATAGAGGCAAGATAACACCAATTAAATCCTAACAGAATGTCATAGAAGAAATTAACCAACAGACACTGTATGAAAAGCAAAGGTACTGGAGTAACCAAAATGACCTTGAAAGAGTCGAGTTGGAGGACATTCACTACCCGGTTTCCAGAAGGTGGGGGAATAAGTGAGAGTAATTTTACCACAAAGTCAGATAAATCAATATAACGTGGCCACACACACAGAAGGGAAGCACACACAAGGTTAATTTTTTTAAAAGATTTTTCTAGAATGCTTCAAAGGCAGTACAATAAACAGAATCTTTTGAAGGAATGTTGCTGGAGCCGGTTGGGTAGCCGGGTGGAGCTGGAAAGATCAGGAGTGCAAAGTGATTCTCAGCTACCTATTGAGTTTGAGGCCAGTCTGGGTTACATGATATTCTGTCACACACATACACACACACACACACACACACACACACACTCCAAAACAACAATGCTTCCCACAAATATTGCTGGAATTATTGGAAATAATTGAAAATGAACTTTAATCCATATCTTTACCCAAAGAGGCTAACATGAGCTGGATAGTAGACCTAAATATAAAACCTAAAACTGTGAAGCTTCTAGAAGAAAACCCATGAGATGCTAGGTGAGTCAAAGGTTTCTAGACATGATACAAGGAACAGTATTTGTAGAAGACCCCGCCCCAGCGTCACCATGATGGGGGAGGTTTTCCTTTCAAAGGTGCTGTGAGGTGGGTGGCAGAGACAGGAGTGTGTTCCGAAGCCATGAGCCAGCTGTCCTGTAAGTTACCTTAGACAGGGTCATGTACGCAGCAGCACACAGAGACTGTTTCAAATGAGGTGGAAGGCAAGCACTGACATCAAGGTGGTCCTGACCTCCACATGCACATATATGAGAGAAAGAGAGAGAGAGGGGGGGGAGAGAGAGAGAGAGAGAGAGAGAGAGAGAGAGAGAGAGAGAGAGAGAGAGAAGAGAGAGAGAGAGAGAGAGAGAGAGGGAAAGAGAGAGAGAGAGAGAGAGAGAGAGGGAAAGAGAGGGAGAGAGGGAGGGAGGGGGAGAGAGAGAGAGAGAGAGAGAGAGAGAGAGAGAGAGAGAGAGAGAGAAAGCGCCAGGATCAAGAAGGTATCTACTACTATTTGGGAGATAAAACTGTTCTCTATCAGAACTGGTGTGGGCTTCAGTGTCAGGCTAGGAAAAGGCCACCAGTGTTCTTTTAAGTGACTGACCTTTCTTCTATTTAGAACATAGCCGTGTCTTTTTCTCTAGTTCATACCCACTGGAATGAAAACAGTTCTAAGATTCCAAAGTGTGTGTTTATTTATTTGTTGCACTGCAGAGGCAATCCCAGGCCCTGCTCATGATGGACACACACTCTGTCCCCTACGCTGCGCTCTCAGCCCAGGAATGTGTCTATTTAACCTCCCTGCCTCCGGCCTCTGTCTCTTTACATGCTAAATGCTGTGGTGTCACTGTGCCTCAGTGTGAGTGTCCAGGAGGGATTTGATCCGATTCAAACAACCGTTGAGCAAGTCAGAGCTGTGCTAGTCGGGGCCAAATATTGCTTTTAAAAACGTTTCATTGTATTTGATGATGCCCCTGATGCCTACCGTCTACATATCACTTACCTATGAATCAATCAAGCAATCAATCAACCCACATACCTACTTATCACTTATCTACCCACCTACCTGTCATCTATCTTCATCATCATCTGTCGCCCGAGTACCTGTGGATCATTTGTTATATATATCTCTCCAGCATCACCATCCATCCTCTATTTATCATTTATTATTTATCTATCTACCTATCATCTATCATCTATGTATCTATTTGTCATTATCTATTATCATCTATCTATGTATCTATCATTTACTATCTCTCCATCTATCTACCTCTATCTATCATCTATCTATCAATCTATCTATCATCTATCTATCTATCATCTATCTATCTATCATCTATCTATCTATCATCTATCTATCTATCATCTATCTATCTATCATCTATCTATCTATCTATCATCTATCTATCTAACTATCTATCATCTATCTATCTATCTATCTATCTATCATCTATCTATTAGCTATCTATCATCTATCTATCTATCATCTATCTATCATCTATCTATCATCTATCTATCATCTATCTATCTGTCTGTCTGTCTATCTATCTATCTATCTATCTATCATCCATTTATGGTTTGGCACTGAGGTGAACCAGACCTTTGTGCGAGCACTCTAACACTGACCCACATCCCCAGCCCTTGGCTTTTGTTTTTATTACTAGTGTCTCTTATGTTCCTTCTAGACCCTCAGCACTATCCCAGTGTATGCAGCACCCCAGACCGCATGGAGTGGTTATCATCATTTTACCTAAAAGAAAACCAAGACACAGAGGGGTCAGGTAAAAAGTCACAGAGCCATGAGCATCGCAGAGAAGGATTCTCCTGGCTCTGACTTTAGTTCGTGACTGCTTCTCTGCATGACTGATTACAATTTTTCCTAGTTTATGGGTCTTTACAAGTTACTGATTCAGCTGATTGATACATTCAACACTTGTTGACTCCTTAGTATTACTCTCTGGGTTGGCAATGGTTTCTCTTTGTGTTTTCAGGAGAAAGTAAAATGATGTGTAGCCAGGACAGAAGGGCCTGGCAAGGCTCATTTTTAAAGAGGAGCCTCAGAAGTATCTGTCTTTAAAATGAGTGGCCTTCCATCTGCTCAAGGCGGTCTGGATGTCTGCCTGCAGCTGTGCTAAGAAGGAAGGCCTGTTGGAAATGTCTGTCCCCTGGAGGCTTTCCAAAGCCCCAGCATTAGCCACTCTATAGGAAATGGGTCATTTTTTGCTGTAGGAACTACTTATCCTAATCCAGTTTATGATTCACTAGTTTGAAAATTTATTGTTATGTAATATGTCCCCCAGAAATTTCTGTGTTGAAGCCCTGATTCCAGTGTGATGGTGCCAGAAGGTGGAGGCTTTTGGAAATGATTGGGGTGTAGAATAGCAGGCAAACAGGGCAAGGGGAAGTCTCTTCAAAGCTCTGGCATCCTTACCTGGGATCCTTATACAACAGATTTCTCACATTTATTTCTGTGTCAGTTTCTCTTATTAATCTGTGATGTACAGAGTTACAGACTATGGCATAGGTGACTAGGGGTGAACTTTAGCCTATGTGTGGTTATGTGCAGCATATAGTAGGTAATCAATAAGTGCTTTTTTTTTTTTATGGGTTGGCTAATCCTGGAAGGAGCTTTGGAAAAAAGGTAGCAGGAGTATGGTACTAGAGAGAGTCTTCATTTTATGGCCTAAGTGGGACCTTTTAACAATACATGAAAACTATTTATTTGGTTTTAAAATAAAAGAAATTAAAGAAAAAGTAAACATTTATTTCCTGTATCTGAAATCATCCTTTGTCACCTTGGGGTCCCACTAAGACTGTGAATAGCAAAATTGACATTCTCAGCAACCCCGATTGAAAAAGCAATCATCGACTTTGCTTCACGGGCACATTTGTGATGCCTTGTGAGGCTGAAGTAGCTGGTGAGACTATTTGAGGTCATTATCATGGTTCTCTTGGGTCACTGCTGGTAGCTCTGTGTGTCAGACCCTCTGTGTCAAGCTTTTCTCATGTGTTCTAAGCTGTCAGCAAATCACCAGCTGGACTGTTGCTTTAAAATAAGATAATGCATTTCCTGCCCAGCAGCGGGTGGGGACCTGTGTGGAGCCTTATCTTTTAAGAGGTTGCCTGGGCTAGGCAAGCTCTCCTGGAAGTTCACTGCTCAGCACTGGCAGGAAACATATCCTGGTATTCCAGAGACCACTCTGGAACTGTTTGGGAAGCAGACACGAGTTAAGTTCCTCATGTGAACTCAGCATTATTTTATCCCTCAAAGCATACACAAATCAGCAGAACAGGATCTCGATCACAGATCCACTATGTATTTGTAAAGTGTGCGGTATCTAGCAAGGCATATGAAGTGGGAGAGGAAAACCAATTTCACGGAATAGAGCAACACTGAGCTGGAAAGAGAAAAGCTGAGACACTTTTGGGGACTGAAGAGATGGCTCAGTCCCTCAGGGTTTCTTAACCTGTGGGTTATGGCCACTTTGGGAATCGAGCAACTCTTTCACAGGGGTCGCCTAAGACTACCTGCGTGTCAGATATTTGCATTATGTTTCATAACAGCAGCAAAATTACAGTTATGAAGTAGCAACAAAAATAATTTTATGGTTGTGAGAGGTCATCACAACATGAGGAACTGTATTAAAGGGTCGCAGCGTTAGGAAGGCTGAGAACCACTGGCTTAGTAGGTAAGAGTGCTTACTGCTCCTATAGAGGACCTGGGTTCTGTTCCCATATCTGGTGGCTCACAACCATTTGTAATGCCAAGTCTATGAGGATCCAACACCCTCTTCTGGTGTCTGTGAACATGCATGTGGTTGTGTAAATTCTAACAGACAAACACACAAACACAAAAGACAAACTAATTAAATAAATCTTTAAAAGATCATTTCTCTTTGAAATGGATTGCTAGGATCACAACTGAGCTTTGGTGTGCTCGACTCCTTTGCGTGCATCCTGACTCTGTTACTTGAGTTGTACAAAGCCATTGCGTTCATGACTAAATAAAAAGAAAAATGCTGTGTAAATGAGTAACAGTTGGTTTTATCTCAAGTAGAATACTGGCTGCTCAGTGCCAAATGTGCTGGCACATGTCTGTCATGTGACCAGTTTGGAGGTTGAGGCATAAAGAGTGCCAGGACTTCAAGGTCAGCCTGGGCTACATAGTGAGCTCTAGGACAGCCTGTGCTATATACAGAGCAAAACTCTGTTCAAATGTAACTGAGTTGCCTAGTTAAAAATATGTGTCTCCATATGCGTGTTTGAAAAGGTGGCAGTAATTTTAATTAGAATGAGTCAGATTAAATCAAAGTAAAAACACCTTTATGTTCAGTAGTGACTTTTCCCTCAGTGAGAATGCTGCCTTATTCTTATTTTTAGAAAATGATGGGTAATTTCTTTTGCAGTTTGCTTTTGGTGTTTTCTGAATTTTCAAGGGTTGTTCAGTTATTTCCAGAATCAGGCATTATAAAAATACTTCTCACAGTGAGCCAGGGATGTTGCGGATGGACGTGTTTGTTGTCATACTAGAAAGGAAGCGGGTGCCCAATCTGTCTCCAACAGAAGGTCAAGGGAGGTTGGGAATGAACTTCCTCAGAATAGAGGGATGGACCCCTGTCAACAGGTCTGAGCTGGCCTTGTCCTTGCGGAAATGTAAAGTGATAGTCAAGGCCAGGCTCGTCATGGCCAGAAAGTGGATGGGGTGAAGCAGGCAGCCAAGGAAAGTATTTATCTTCTTCCTGAGCTGAAGGAAGGAAGCCTTTTGCAATACTTGGCATGTTTGGACTATGAAGATAAAGGGAAGTACCCTTTGGCCTCACTAGAGAACAACAGAATTGATGCCAGGCATCTATTTTCATGGCCCACTTCTCTGGCCATGGGCCTGCTCTCAGAGGAAATGCCTGAGATTTCAAAAATTTTTTTTTAGCACTTCTGATCCTGGAGGAGAGCGTCGCCATATTCGCCAGAACATGGCATAGCTTGGTTATGACAACTACTAAGGATTTGATTTGAGTCCTGCTTGAAACTCGAGTTTTAGATGAGGTCTATGACTAATAAAGGGCTCAGAGAAAGGCATTTTTTTTTAACTTTTATTACCAGAGATCTATTTTGGATATGCTCTCATGCAGCCTGGATTTAGTCTTCCATTCTTTCTGTTGGACACTCTAACTTTCCCAATACATCCCAGACAAGGTCTGTCCTTGTTCACACTGCGTCAGGCCAAAAGATGCACCGCATTAGTTTTTATAAGGTAGAAAGAGAAAAGCGAGTGTAAACGCTCTTTCCAATTTATCAGGAAGGATGTGAGAAGTGAATGCAGTCGTGGATATGTTTGGCGCCAAAAGTCATCCTTGAACGCTGAAAGCATGGAAATTGCTCTAAAGACAACAGACTTGAACACTTGAGTCAAATATACTAGAGTCATAGAAGCATGCAGAAGCAGCAAGGTGGTGTGACGGCGAGCTGTAATTGCAACGTGATGAAACCTAGAATTGCCTGGGGAGGGAGGTCCAAAGGGGATCGTCTATATTGAGTTGGCCTTTGGACATGTCTGTGGGGGAAACTGTCCCAAGTTAATCTATGTGGAAAGACTCAGCATACTGTGGGTGATACTGTTCTCTAGGCAGGGGATCCTGAACTATCTAAGAGGAGAGAAATCAAGCTGAGCACAAGCAAGCAAGCAAGCAAGCAAAAAGTGAGCATTCACATATTTCTTTCTTTCTGCTCTTGACTGTGTTATTTGATGTGACTAGTTGATGTTCCTGCCTTGACTTCCCCACAATAATGGGTGTAATCTGGAATTATAAAATGAAATAAATTCTTCTCTCCCCACAAGTTGCTTTCTGTCAGAGTATTTTATACTGGCCACAGAATTGAAATCAGAATACAGAATAAAAATGGAATATAGCAGTTAATAAACAGAATGGTCAGGATGTCTGTATCACAAAGCTTGATCTTTCCAGGGCAAGAAACACACTCCAGAAGCTGGCTAGGGAAAGTAAAGATATCAAGACAGGTGTTAGAAACACCACAGGTTACTCTACCCTTCTTCCTTGACAAGCTCTGCTTTAGGTAGGTAACGAGGTAGAAATACAATAGCGTTTAGTTGCATATGAAAGGGAAACTAGAAAGACACATGCTTCAAATACCTGATTCTTCTGAGTCAAAATGAGAATATTCAAAAATTATATCAGATAATGAAAATCTAAGGTCGTCCCTACACCTAATGCTAGGATTGGAGAACAAGTGGGAGCCGGTATTCATTTAATCATTAGTTATGGAAAAACAAGCAGAAGACACGGTTTTGTGTCTAAAATGAGCCCAAGTACTTAGAATTTCAATAGGAAAACAGCAAGAGACTTAGAGTCTCTGTGTGTCAGTGTGTAAGCCTGTCTCTCCCTTCCTCTGTCTTTTGAAAGAGCTTTCTGAATTTTAGAAGCCATGTATAGTTATTTAGTCAGGCAGAAACAGAGCAAAAGAGAACACGCCTCCCTTTGACTGGATCCCAGAAGCATATTTCCATACTGTCTTAGAAGATAGGGGACAAGTGGAAATTTCATGAATTAAGAATTTCAGATCTTTGGCTGCCCCAAATGGGGGAAGGGCTTACGTAATTTGCATAGCACAGAAAAGACCCAGTCAATATTTGGGTATTGACATATCTAGAATCAGTTTCAGCTGGCAAATGTTATGACTGGCCACAGATCTGGGGTTATCATTGACCAGGACTTCTTAGAGTGGAACCTGGTCAAAGTTAATTTTTACGTATACATGCCGTCCTCGTTAGCTTCCCATTGCTGTGATAAACATCATAACCCAAAGCAAGCTGGCAAAAAAAAAAAAAAAAAGCTTATTTGGTTTATACTTCCATGTTACAGACCATCACTGAGGGCAGTCAGGGCAGGAACCTGGAGGAAGGAATTGAAGCAGAGGCCATGCTGTACTCAGCCTGCTTTTCTGTACTACCCAGTATCACCTGCCCAGGGGCAACACTGCCTACAGTAGGCTGGGCCCTCCCACAAAAATCATCAATCAAGAAAACAGCCCATAGATTTACCTATAATAGGCCAGTCTGTTGAAGGCATTTTCTCAGTTGAGATTCCTTCTTTCCAGATGACTCTATCTTGTATCAAGCTGACAAACAAAATCAACCAACCCTAAGAGCCTGCATATGTTTTAATGTAATTCAAGACACAGCTATTTTAACAATCCCTCACACTCGGTCTTTGAAGGCTAACCTTATAGTTTTGATATTCCATCCTTAGATGTAAAATTTCAGAATGCTTTATGGTTATTTTTTTGATATGGATACAGAAATAACAACAGTCTTTGAGATGTAATGAAATTTCTTCTTAAGAAAAGTTGTGTTTAGGGTTATAAATGCCCAGTGTTCTTTCTTTGGGCATTACATTTTTATATATACACATATACACATGTGTAATATGTACACATAAATGTATAATCTCCATGATACACATGTATATGATACGTGCATATTCTTTCAATTGTATCTTTTTATGACTTATAAAGATCTCCCCTTTGTTCTTTCATCCTCTCCTTCTTTGCTTTGGAGACAGGGTCTTGCTATATAGCCTAGGTTGGTCTAAAATCTGCTTTGTAGCCCAGGTTGGCCTTGAGCTCCTGCCTCAGTCTCCTGAGTATGGGGACTATAAAAATGTGCCAATGGCTTGGTTCCAAGGAATTCTTTTGAAGAGAGATCACCAGCTGTAGCAGGCAGATTCCTGTATAAAAGTTGATGGGGAAAGAGAGATTTTCTGCCTATAGACGAAACGCAAAGCTCTAGAAAATCATAGTTACACTGTTCTTTCACTAGGCTTCCTTCCTGTCACATTTCTGTGAAATGGGACCTGGAGAGGCAACTTTCAAAATCCAAAGGTTGTGTCACTTACCCATGCAGTCTGGGCCCCAGTGCCCTGGACAGCACTGAGGTTGTAGGTACTCCTTCGTACATATGTGGCGGCATCCAGGGACAGACAGAGAGTATGTTCTGATCTCTAAGTTATACCTTGGAGAATAAAGAGAGGATGTTAACCCATGTCTGTAAGAGTGGAGTTAACTCTGGGTCAGTGATTCTCAACTTTCCTATCACTGCGACCCTCCACCATGTTCCTCATGCTGTGGTGACCCCCAACCATAAAATTACTTTCATTGATACTTAACTGTAATCTTGCTACTGCCATGAATTGTAATGTAAATATCTGATATGCAGATGGTCTTAGGCGACCCCTGTGACAGGGTCGTCAGACCAGCAAAGGGGCCACACCTCACAGGTTGAGAACTGCTGCTCTAAGTCCTGGGGTTGTCCTAGATTTTATTTTTATTTATTTATTCAATTTATTTATTGTTATAAGCATATGTAGTGTGTGTGTGTGTGTGTGTGTGTGTGTGTGTGTGTGTGCGCATACACATTTGCTACAGCATGAACACATGTGAAGATCAGAGGATGATTTTGTCAAGTTGGTTTTCTTCTTCCACCTTTGTACAGGTTCTAAGGATCAAACTCAAGGCATCAGGCTTGTATGGTAAACAATTTTACCCAGGAATCATGTTCTCAGTGCTAAACCCTAGATTAGGTTTTTAATACTTATCTATCTATCTATCTATCTATCTATCTCTATGTATCTATATATGTATACACACATATGTCATTTGGCTTGGTAGGTAGAAAAAGTTTAATTATGGATTATTTTTAATTGTTATAGATGGCCAAATAAAATTAAGAAACAGTGAAAATTAAGGGTATTCTAGTTTGCTTTCTAATGCTATGATAAACAACATAATTCGAAGCAACTTTGGGAGTTAAAGGGGTCTATTTGGCTGATACTTGCCTGTATCAATCCATCACTGAGGGAAATTGGTAGAAATTGAAGCAGAGTCTATAAAAGAATGCTGGTTGCTGGCTTGCTCAGTCTGATTTCTTATATGACCCATGACCAGTGGGTACTACCTACAAAGGTCTGGGTACTACTTCATCAATCATCAATCAAAAAAAATGCCTCCTAGACATGTCCATAGGCCAACCTGATGAAGGTAATTCCTCAACTGAGGTTCTGTCCTCAAAGGTGACTCTAGTTTGTGTCATGTTCACAAAAAACTACCCAGGACACAGAGACCTATATAGTGATAAAAGAAGTTATTAAGTGAAATTAATAATGGTAATGAGTCTTGGAAGGGTCTAGAAGTAGGCCTCAGATTTGTCACCGAGCATTCTAGTTAGTAGCCAGTGCAAGCAGAGAAGGATAATTATTCACATGATGCACAAGGTCTGCAAATTTAAAACGAACTTCTTTTCTTTTAGATTAGCATATTCATTGCAGACACTACTTGTGTGAAGAAATCCTGCAGCTGAGATGCTGCAATGTAATTAGTGACACGCACTACACCATCTGTGGAGAACTCTGGCAGACCCCTTGTAACAATAGCACCAAATGAATTACAACTCTACAGAGGCTGAAGGCCACCTTCTGCTTGGGGGTCTCTGCGGTCTGGCTCACCCTGAAGGATAAGACTTCAGAGTAGAGACCATCCTTGATGAACATAGTCTTTTTCATCTTTTAGCTGTGCTGTTGCTAAGAAATGTGTGTGTGTGCATTGAGGAAGTTTATTTTTAGTTTTATATATATATATGTATATATATATATATATAATGTGTATATATATGCTATATATATAATATATAATTATATACAATATATGTAGCTATATATATAATTTTTAGTTATATATAAAATATATAAAAATTACATATAAAATATATAAAATAATTGTTTTGTGCACTGTTGGGTGAGGGGCTGTCTAGGGCATTTTGTATTGTTTGCAGGTGATGGATTTCTGTGGGGGATGTGTAATTGCTAACGATCTGCCTGTGTTATCAGTAAATCACCTAAGGAGTTCTGAATCAATAAAACCACCTGAGCTCAGACGCTCGGGGTTCTACTGTGAGTATGGTACTGACCATGATGGTGGTTCCCTCTGCTGAGGTCTGGCAGGGCTTCCACGTATGAATACGCCTCTGTGCCTCCCTCGCTGAACACACAGCAGCATACTACTACAAATAGCGCCTGCAACGTGGGGCGGGACATCATGCCAGCTCATCCAGTGTGGAGACAAGGAAGAAGAGAAGAAACTCCACACCTTGTGGAGTCTGGTAAAGTACGCTTAGGGAAGCTACCAGAAGATAGAGATTAAGGTATTAATTGAAGGCTCCTGAAGGAAAAGGAAAGAGAGAAAGGGGAAATAAGTCTCTCTGAAGAGAACATTGTGAAAATTAAGTGATAAAGAGGGTTCGAAAGTGAGAAGCGCAAAATAGAGGCCTTTAGAGAAAGACAATTTCGTGGCAAAAACAAAGAATTCAGCTGGAAGCAAGAAAGAAGCAGGTTTCAATGGCTTTTCCTGATCATGGAGCTGACACTCCCTCCAGCTGCTGGTGATAGCAAGCCTTCTCATAAACTGAGTTTTCTGATAGCTGCTTTGTATGTGTGTGAAGCTCAAGATCTCGTGTTTGAGGTCTATGAAGAAGGGTGTGTGTTTCCCCATAGTGATGGTGAGAAAGAACGTATAACTGCTAAGACTTGATATCCTTCCCACAGCCCAGGAGCCTCTGCTGTTGGTAGAAGCTTGAGCTTAGAGCCAAAAAGCAGCTTAGTTAAACTGACCATTTTTTTTTTTAAATTCTGCAAACTCGATTAAGAGAAAGACAAGCTGTCCAGGCACTGGTGTTAGTGATGAGAACTCCACCCATGAGGGACCCTTACCGCAGACAATGTGACCAGTTATTTTTCCAGCAAACCTGACTCTATCTTAAAACCTGGAATGTGTTTCCTCAGGGTCAGTACACAGAAACTGTCTTCCAGAACTGGCGAGGTTGTATCTCATGTCGGCAGCCAAACTTGGTACTGTAAGAGTTAACCCAAGTGGTGCTGGTTTTGAAGGCATGAAAGGGTCATGGAGAGCAACTGAGGTTTGGCCAGGAGAGGCCAGGAGAGGCCATTGGTAAAAGTGCAGCCTCAGTGGCAGTGAAGGCCCAGATTGAAGTCGGGTCATACAGAGTTGAGGCTTGGCACCATGAAGAGAACCCAGAAGAGGCTACTGGTGAAAGTGCAGCCCAGCTGCAGCAAGGGACCCCAGCAGTTTTCTGGATGCCAGTGCCATGGGATGACCACCAGGAACAGCAGCAGCAGTGGAGTGGAGCCAGCCAGAGCCTGGAGGACAAGCTGTGTGTGCTGCAGAGGGCAGAGAAGTGATCCAAGCCCTTTGGGGGAGCCCAGAAGATCGTGAGTAAATTCCAGATAATTGGATATTGATAATGTTTTTCTGCTGTCCAAAGACATTGTGAAAAGTTTAAGATGTGGTTTCGTTAGCAACCCTCGATAAATAGTTTTGCTGGTATAGTGTTAAACTATGTTGTAAAGGTGAAGCAATTTTTTTTAATACAGAAAAAGGGAAATGTTGAGGAAGTTTATTTTTAGTTATATAGAAAATAATTGTTTTATGCACTGTTGGGTGAGGGGCTGTCTAGGGCATTTTGTATTGTTTGTAGATGTTGGATTACTGTGGGGGGTTGTGTAATTGCTAACGATCTGCATATGTCATCAGTAGAACACCTAAGGAATTCTGAATCAATAAAACCACCTGAGCTCAGATGCTCGGGGTTCTACTGTGAGTCTGGCACTGGCCAGGATGGTGGTTCCCTCTGCTGAGGTCTGACAGGGCTTCCACGTATGAATATGCCTCCATGTCTCTCTTGACTGAGTCCACACAGCAACACTACGGTGTGCGTGCGTACGCGTGTGCGCGCACGCGTGTGTGTTGGAAAGATAATTCAGTGGTGAAGAGCGCTTGTTATTCTTCCAGAGGACCCAGGTTAGATTCCCAGCACCCACAACTCGAGTTCCAGAGGATCTGACATTATCTTTGGGCCTCTACAAATACTAAGTACATGGTACATAGATGTCTATGCAGGCAAGAAACCCATTCACATAAAATAAAGATACCCATACACGTAAAATAAAAGTGAATACAACAAGATCAGTGTGGGGGCAAGTTCTTCCAGAGCAGTTCCTGAAACACAGCTCGTTAACGGCACAGACACTTGCTATGTGAACAGATAAGTCAGGGACAGCGCTGACATCCTCTCTGAAAGGTTAAGAGCACCAACAGGGACATCTCTGCAAGAAGGGAGACAGAGAAGACTCACAGAAGATCTTACCTTCTCAGAAGACAAAAAGGGAGCTCACAGGTATATGAAAGTGTGTCTATAATCAAAAAGACATGAATTGAAAGCATGATGAAACATGGTCTCACACCCATTAGTGGAGTTTTATCTAAAGTCCCCTAATACAAATGCTGGTAGGTATGGAGAAAGGACAATAGTTCACTGTTGGTGGGAATGTCAGTCAGTGCAGCCACTGTGCAAAACAGCTCTTCAGAATATTAAAAATATAGTTATCATATGACTCATCAACCCTACATTTGGGACTCTAGTCAATGGGATTGCTATGAAGATCTCCAATACATATATAATATATAGTCTATATATCCATATTAATTATAACATTACTCACAATAGCCACAACAGGGAAGCATCCAAAGCTTCCACTGATGGATGGATGGATGGATAAAGGAAATAACATGCATATACACAGAGAATGTTGAACATTGTATATGCAATAGAATATTATTTAGCCTTAAAATATGAGATCATGAAATTTGTTTTGTATGGATTTTTTTTTTTTTTTGAGACAGGGTTTCTCTGTTGTAACTCTGGCTGTCATGGAACTCACTCTGTAGACCAGGCTGGCCTTGAACACACAGAGATCTGCCTGCCTCTGCCTGTCCAGCGCTGGGATTAAAGGTGTGCACCACCAACGCCTGGCTATGCAATTTTTTAAAAATTTTGCTTTTGTCTTATTTATTTTTTAATTTGTGTGAATGTTTTGCCCGCTTATCTGTGTGCTATGTGTGGACAGTGGCCGTGGAGGCCAGAAGATGGGACTAGAGTTACACACAATTGTGAACTATCATACAGGTGCTGGGAATTGAACCTGGATCCCTGGAAGAATAGTCAGTGCTCTCAACTGCTGAGCCATCTCTAAGCTCTGAGATTATGCAATTTGCAAGCAGAATGGATTAAGTGGAAGGTAGCACACTAACTGACAATGGCAAATACTAAATGATCCTATGTAGATAAGGGAGCTTAGATAGACAAATGGATAGATACAGAGCATAAAGTGGTTGTTGCCAGGGGTTAAATGAGGGGGGAGTGAGGTATTTGTCAAAGGTTACAAAGTTCTGGTTCTATAACACAGGTAAGTTCTAGAAGTCTATTGCAAAGTCTATCCCTATAGCTAACAATGATGTTAACTTAAAATTGTATGTCTACAGTTTGCAAAGACAGGAGATTGTGGGCTAGTGTCCTTGTCAAAGTGAAAAAGAGGACGGGGCGAAACAGATGGAAGTAATGGGCGCATTGCTGGGTAGCCTGTGGTGATGTTGTTGCAGGAGTACTAATCTCTAAATGCGTTGTGTGTATTAAGTAAGTTCAGCTTTTGTATGTTAATCATACCTCTATAAAGTGATTTCTTAAAACATCAAAAATGCAAAATAAAACAAAAGAAGCAATAAGGTTTTATTTCATTTTATTTTTTAGCATATATGAATGACAGACCAATCTTCAATTCTAAAATGGACTGCCATCCATGAAAACTTTTCCTCTGTGTGTGTGTATGTGCGTGTGTGTGTAGTCGGTGTTGTGGTAGTAGGTGTAGCAGCAGTAGTAGTAATGGTACTAGCAGCAGTAGCGGTAGATGGGTTACCGCCAAGTGCTCATCTTGATCCTTATCAAAAGAATAAAAAAACATTCTTAGTAAGAAGAGATATAATTTTCACCTTAAACTTTGGTAAAATCTTAATAGGAAATGAGAGTCATTGCAAATGTGCTCTCACTAAGATGATTCGTTGGTTAATTGATGCATGTACTTGCTAATTCTAGACTAGTTAATATTGGTAAACTTTGGCTTTAGAATATGATGTGGTTCATACCAGGCAAGTATAATGTAAACTCTTGTTATATAACAACATTAAGGTTTCATTTCATTCATGTTAGAAAGAGTAGCAATCTTTCATTCTTGAATTAAAAGTGAACTCATTTAGGCTGGAAGATGGCTCACTTGCTAAAATGTCTGCTATGCAGGCATGAGGGACTGAGCTTGGATGTTCAGTACCCACATAAAAAGCTGGACACAGGGGTCCCTCCTCCAGCCGTAGAACTGAAGAGAGGGACAGGAGCCTTTCTGGAGCTCTCTGGCTAGCTATTTCAGCTGAATCAGTGAACTCTAGTTCCAGTGAGAGAACTTGTCCAAAATATAAGGATGGATAGTGATTAAGGAAGATATCCAATGTCAGCCTCTGGCCTGCACACATGAACAAGTGTCCACACATACCACACAAACACACACACACGAACAAGTGTGCACACACACCACACACACACACACACACACACACAAATATCCACAAACAAGCATGTACACTTGTATATAGTACATACATTAAAAACTTAAGTCATTGAACAATGCCTAATTTCTAAGTTGGCCAGCTGAATAAATAAACAAATTCCTTTTGCCATTGAGCCTCCTGGCTACACCTGTTAGCAGGCGCGCAGACCCACTCTTCCCTCTTTGAGAGGACTAGCCTTGAGTTATGAGCGTTTTGGATCATAAGTGAGCTTCGAGAATGTAATGCAGACAATCTAACAATGCTAAAATTGTTCAACCTTATGTCTTTGGGTTGTAATTAGTATCAGGTTCCACAGCTTATTAATAAAATAAATACCAGACTCAAGGCTTAGCAAATTTATTTTGTTTTTGAGATAGGGTCTTGCTATGTAGCAAAGACCACCTACAGTTTTTTTTTTCAAATTAGAACCCTATTATCTCTCCCTCCCGCCCCCCTCTCTCTTTCTCTCTCTCTCTCTCTCTCTCTCTGACATACTGATGCTCATGAATAGAGGCTAGGGCAGGATGTCAGATGTCTTCCTCTGTCAGTTCCCTTCTCATCCCCTTGAGACAGGTCTTGACCCAGACACTTGTCATTTGAGCTAGGCCGACAGGCTAGTGTTCTCTGGGATCCATCTTTCTCTGGCTCCTAATGTTGGGTTACAGGCACCTGCAGCTACACTTGGCTTTTTAAGTGGATGCTGAGGATTTAATCCTAGGTTCTCATACATATCCACTGAGCCACCTCCCCAGTTCTAGAACCATTTTCAAATTAAACAAGACTTCAATTAAAAAAATAGAAGGGCAAGAGGAAGGAAAGTGTTTTTGTATTAAAATGTGAGTTGATAGTCATAAAGATTTAGATTCAAGTCCGTGGATTGTGAGTTACCTAAATTTGGGCTCAGTATAGTCTTAGAGTAAAAGGTAAGTCCTGGAACTACTTTGCAGTGTTTGAGACAGGACGTTCCAATTTGGAGTCACAATTCTTAGGGTGCTGAAACATGGACACACTTATCTTCTCATAATGAGTACCTGCAATCTCGAACCCCGAAAGAGCCATTGGTAATCTTGATGTAACCGTCTGGACACTGGACTGCAGAATTCATTGAGCAGAATTTGCACTCTGTTCTGATTGTTAGATGGGACTTCTTATCACATCTTTTTGCCTGTGCAAATACAGTAAAGAACACCGATTCCTGTTATCAGAGCCTTGCAAAACATCTGGTATGGCAGCTTCTCTACCTGCTTCATCTCACTGGAAAATCAGGAACGGCTACGAGGTTGATTGGTATCAACTGGCTTGCTGATCTCAGTCTTATCTGGAAAGAGCTCTGGAATCAGTTATCAGCAAGCAATGTCTGCCATAGCTGTGGGTATGGACAGGGGGTACTGTTCAGGCTAAATACACGCACCATCCCTCATCTGGAGCCTGGAGCACCGCAAGGTAGGGTGATGTCACTGCTCACACTTGTCAAAATGAAGAACCTGAGCTGTAGTGCGGAGTCCTTGTTTCGAGTGGGTTAATGTTGCAGTGGGTATCCACGACCAGTTGTTCATAGATCAGTTGTCTTCAAGAATACTCTTTCAGAATTGCTTCCGCAGGAGCATCTGCTAGGGGCTAGTGCTGTGTTAAATGCTATGGTGGATGGCTTCTGTTCTAGAGAGATCTGAAGTATTTAGATTTCAATCCAACTGAAAAGCGGATGGCATGAGAGCAAGAATTTTTCTGTTTTGTTTTGTTCATTGCTACAGCCTGAGTCCCTTGAATGCTGCCTGACACATGGTGATGTCCAGCAAATATGTGTTGATTAAATTAACCCACTGGGGACATCAGAGAGGTCTAGCCTACAGCTATTTGGAAGCATAAGGTGGTCCCGAATTAACTGCTTAAATGAATGATACAGGTAGACTTTGGTCCCTTGTTGCTCCTGATGCTGGAACTGACCCTCCTGGATAGAGCTCTCCTGTCTTTCAAGCTTTCTTAATCACTCCATCAAATTTAAGATGACACATCTTTCTGCAAAAGGTAGACTGAACTTCAGAGCCGAAGGTGGCGTATGGGTCAAGTTGTACATCCCGTGAAGTGTGCAGCCTTGAGTGAGCTCCTGCTCTTTGTAATTAGCTGTAAAGGCGAGGCATTAGTAGCTAACTTTCCATGACATGGCAGGTGCAAGCTATCTGGCACAGTGCCTGGAGGAACACAGTCATAAATGATGGCTCCTGAAACTCTTCTCCAACCTGCCTCTGAGCCTGGCTGGTGGACTGGCCTTGCAGGAATGTTCTGGCCCCTACCCGAGTCCCGCTAACCTAGATCCTTCAAGAGAAGGCTTTCACCACCTCTTCCACAAAACCATACTCACTCTTTATTTCCTTTGCTCAACTTCAAGTTTTCCAGCAGTTTGCTATTGCTTTTGTTTTTGAGAAATGGTCCTAAGTAGCTACCCCTCAAACATGCTATGTAGCCAAAGATGACCTTGAACTTCTGTGTCTTTTGCTGCCACTTCCCAAGCACTGGATGTGCCTTATTACATGAGTGTATGCAGATCCAGGCATAAGACCTGGGGTCCTGTGAATGCTAGGCCAACACTCTACCAGTTGAACCACAATCCTGGGGTACCAGTTAGTTTTTGCTCTCTATTTAGGAATTCTAGGCAGTGCAGGTCACGTCTCATATTCCTTCGCCATCCGAGCAGCCCGACACTGGTTAGGTGTGGTGGAAACATCACCATCACCTCTAAGTTCATCAGAATATGTAAAGTCTGCAGAGGAAGAAACCTTACATTCACAGAATACTGTTTGGCTACACAGACTTCCAAAGTTCTCCTCTGATTTCACTGTTCCAGAGAGTAGGTCAAGGGTAACCATTCTCCCTGCAGAGGTGGTGGGGATGAGGACTGAAGACAGTTCAGAATATGCAGTGACTCGCTCAAGGTCGCATAGGCGTTGTCGGCCTCTTGGTTCCTTAATTAGCCCTTTCCCCAAGTGCCCAAGTGGCGCAGAGAAAAGCGATCTCTACTTTTACTAGAAGCTTTCATTTAGTGATCACTATGGACCAAAGAGCCCCTGGCTATTCCTTGTAGAATAGTGCAGCGCTCTCTTTAATGTTCTGGCGGGATTCAATTGTTTTCAAAAGCAGGGTTTCATTTACATTGGAGTTCCTCTTTGCATAGAGCAGTGGTTCTCAGCCTTCTAACGCTGCTCCCCTTAATACAGTACTTCATGCTGTGGTGACCCCGATCATAAAGTTATTTTTGTTGCTACTTCATAACCATAATTTTGCTAGTGTTATGAATCTGAATGTAGCCATCTGACATGCAGATGGTCTCAGGAGACCCCTGTGAGAGGGTCTTTTGGCCTCCAAAGGGGCTGTGAGCCACATCTTGAGAACTGCTGGGTAAGATGGGTAAGTTGATGTCACGTTGATTTTCCCTTCTTAATATGCTCAATTTAACTCTCTTTTAAAGAAATTCTTCGGGCTGGGGATGTGGTTCAGTTTGTAGAGTACTTGCCCAGCATGCGCAAAGCCCTGGGGGTTCAAACCCAAGTACTGAATAAAATCATGAGTTTGTGGTGCAGGCTTATAATTCTATCACCCAGGAGGTAAAGGCAGGAGGACCCGTCATTCACAGTCATCCTCAGCTACATAGCAGATATATATATATATATATATATCTCATATATACACACACACACATATATAGTCATATATATGTCATATATGTATGTGTATATGTGTGTGTCTGACCTTCAAATTACTGTTTTCAAATGGAATGACTCTTTTTATAAATTTAAACCAACTGAAGAACAAACTCAGCTTTCAACAGTAGTCAAGACCAAGTCCCTGCACAGAGCAAGCCCACCAGACTGAGAAGAATGTGACAGCGCTTCTACCAGCTGCAGAGCCCTCCTGTCTGGGAAGCAACTGAATCTGAGAGGGATTAACTTACTCGCTTAAAGTTGAATTGCTAGTGTAGTGGGCAGCCCCTGTGGCCTATCCTGAGATACTGCAAAGTCACAGTTCAAATGTACCCCTCTCTACCTTTGGGGCTGGAAAGGTACCCATTGTGTTATCTGCCATGTGCTCAGGAATGTGCCTTCAGAACACAGCTGGAGCTGACTCGCTGCTGCAGCGCTTCTGGTACTAAGATCAGGTATTCCAAATGCATCCTAAATAAATCACCCCAGTGACAAGCAACTGAGACTCAGCCTTTCAACCCCGTACTGGGATGGCACCTGTGTGAGCTTCTCTGGGGTCCTTAGTACTGATGGGCTGAACGAGGCCTAAAACGAAGGTCACCGTGGCTCTCCCACTGCAGCCCTGAGTGTGTGAGTGCCTAATCGGTTTTGGAAATGTTTCCGGTGTTTCCTTTCCTCAACAAGGCTTCATCTATCTACCCTGGAATTTCCCCGGGCACCTTTCCATAACCTTTCTTAACCTTTGCATTTGGGAAGATGGGATGGTCAGTATCCACAGTGATAAGGCTGTCCAAACAAAACCCAGAACATGCAGATCTGCCAGGGAAAGAGAAACATCAGCACTAAAATCAGAGATCCCAGTGCACAGTCTACACAGCAGACAAGAATCAGCTAATCCCGCCCACCCCAGAAGGACAGCGTCTCACTTTTAGGATCTCATCCTTGCAAGTTATCTCTTGATTTCTGTGAAGCCAAGGCAGAGCTTTTTGCCCAAGATTATATGGGAAAACAAAAGCATCTAGAACTCAATGTGAAAATTAACAAGTAAAAATGCAGGAAAGTTTATCTTACCAGTCCTGTGGCTTCAGTTGGGGAGCAGGCATTTTGGACAACCAACCCCAGGAAGAGGAAGAGTAAAGGCAGCAGCATGCTAAGGAAAGAAACGCTTGCTTCTTCTCAGGCCACCCCAGTCAGGGCGGTTTAGCTATTTTAACTTGCTTTGATGAGTGCCTGGGGGATTCTTTCTCCTGTCTGTGTCACCTTTTAAATCCGTTCCTTTCCCTGGTGAGAACCAGAAGGGTAGGTGAGGCCTGACTGACTCCACAGGAGCTCAGTGGAATTGGCCACTCTGAGCTGTATATAAGTCCCAGCTGAGTGACAGGATTTCCTGAAGGGGCTGAGGCAGAGGGCTGACCTGGGATTTCTGTGCCCCGAGAAACTCCCAGGGACAATGTCACCTCCCATCACTGTGCCCACTCTGCAGGAGCTGCCCAGCTGCCCTGCTGCCCTGCTGCCCTCTCCACGCCTCGCCAGGGATCATCCTGGGCCTTTCTATTCCAACATACAGGCTCAGATTTTCTGTAGGGAGAATTTGTGGGTGTGCCCATCACTGTGCGTAGTCCCAGGCATGGAGACAATGTTCCAGAAGTCTGGTCCCCTGCTTCGGAAGACAGTGTTGTCCTCATTCTCCTGTAGTTGTTGAAATTTGTGTTAGTGCCAACAGTTGGGTTTTTAACTCATCCTCTCTAATTTTCCAGGTTATTTAAGCACTGAGAGACTGAGCCTGTTCCTCTAACCTAGCTCTAAGTCTAACGCCAACTCTTTCAAGAAGATGTTCTCTCCTGCTCCTCCTAAATTCTGTGCACCGTGTCACAAAAGCCCAGTCACATATATTGCAGTCTGTCTGTCTGTCCATCTGTCTCCTCTGCCAGTTGTAAGTTTCTCGAGGGCAGTGGCACAGTGTTCCTCTTTTCTGTACCTCCTGAAGCCTAGGGCAGAAACCCAGGCTTGAAAAATAATAAAAATAACAGCAACCAATACTCACCACGTGCCAGGCACTGTTCTAGTCCTCTTGCTTGCTTGATTCTCTCAACACTTGGTGAAATAGTAAGTGTGTCTGGTTATACTGGTTATATGAGAAGAGCGAACTTTAATTGAGAAAATGGCTCCAAAAGACTGGCCTGTAGGCAAGTCTGTGGGGCATTTTCTTGATCAATGATTGATATGGGAGGGCCCAGCCCACTGGGGTAGTGCCAGCCCTGGGGAAGTGGTCCAGGTATAAAAACGCAGGCTGAGTAAGTCGAGAAGAAGAGCAAGCCAGTAAGTAGTGGTTCTTCATGGCCTCTGCATTAGTTCCTGCCTTCAGGTTTCTGCCCTGACAACCTTTTATGATAGACTGTAAATTGTAAGGTGAAATAACCCTTTCCTTCTCTAAGCTGCTCCTGGTCATGGTATTATTACAGCAGTAGAAAGGAAACTAGGGTAGTCACTATTTTGACTCTGTAGATAGTGGATAGCTAACCCAGAACTCAGTCGGGTTCCAGAGTCAACGCTGTTCCCCACTGCCTTCTGCTGCTCACATACTCATGAACGAACGAACATTAGGTGGATCTCTAGTCCTGCTGGAGACCACGGTGGATCTGAATCAGACCTAGGATAGGAAGGATGACATCTGGAATCATCCCAAAATAGGACACTGGGTTAACCTGGAGGCTCATGCAAAACATTTAGTTAAATGCCCTTCTTTCCCTTGGAGCCCTGCTCCAAGCTTTGTAAACATCATACTGGGATTCAGTCGTCTGGGAAAGTTTCAGTTTAGATCCTTTGGAGCCAAACGAAGGCCTAAATGGTAAGAAGGAGGGGGTCATGGCTATCCGTGTCTCAACGAGTCTCCGCTTGGCTCTTCATTAGAACTCCCGGGAGGAACCTTAATGTCCAGTGCTGCCCCAGATCAGCCGCCTCTGAGCTCCCAGGAGAGGAGAACAGGCGAGGGTTTCTTGAGGCTTTCTTTTTGATTTTGTTTGTACTGGACTATTACTTGAGGAGAAACTGTGACTCCAATGGGACTCTGAAGGCCACTTGTTACGGCAGCCATGTTCCCCGAGCTGAGACACCAGAGAGTTGGATGGTCTTTTCTGATGCCTTATCTTTTGAAGGGTGTGACTAACTTATCCAAAGGTTTGGAATGGGCTCCGTTCCCAGCGAAGTCATGACTCGAGCCAACAGTCTCATTTTCTAGATGCTGTTTAGTTCTGTGAATGCTATGGATGCGCTGAAGAATGCTTCTAGGTGACCTGGGGAAACCGCCTGCCTGACTGACTGTACATGTTACGTCAGTTGAGAGTCTAAGTCCTACAGCAGAGCAGCACCAGGAGTGAAGCAGAAACAGTTCAACTTTGAGTTTCCAAACCTTTGAGACCAAGGGAATTGTGTGTGTGTGTGTGTGTGTGTGCATAATTCTGTCAGCAACCTCTAGATCTGATGCCCTCATGGTCTGACTTACGGAAAAACAGTGTTAGACTTTATTGGGAGACACTTTTATATTTTAGGTTATCGGGAAGTAGAGTTAGCCTGTTTAGGACTGTGCACAGACTACAGTAATCAGAGACATTAATACTGCCTACATGGTGTTGTGCAGTGACAGTCTACGTGGCTGCGTTATTTAACTTTGTTTTCTTTGTTGGGCTCTCATGAGTGCTATAAACATCAGTTCTTCAACTGATTTCAAATCCCTGTCACCTTGTTCTCCAAGACACCTGGAAGTCATAAGCAGCTTAGAACACCCCACGCACACAGTGGGTGGTCAATGACCCTCTTCCATTCATCGTACAACACGTAGTGTAGCAGGCCCTGCACAGTCTCCACTCCTTTCCTGTGTAGCTCTGAGGGCCTGGGATTTCCCCTGCTCAGGGTTGTTCCCATTCTGCTGATCTATGCTTCCCTTCCTGGGCAGAATGTTGATAGCTTTTTTTTTTTTTAACTGCATTTCCTATCCGCTTTTGCAGATTGTTGCAATCTCTGTCTCTTCCAAGATGGTTTTGTAACATAAGCTTTTAATCCACATCATTTCATCAGTTTTCTGGCTAGTCGTGTGCTGTTCATAGCCTCTATTTAGACCTGGAGCTGGCTTCCCTCCTCCAACAGACTCCACCAGTTTTCTCTATGACTTTCTTGATGGAGACTTACCCCCTCTGTCCCCACAATCTGTCTTTTGCAGTGGCAACGTCAGAGGGCATAGTTTTAATCTTAGGTGACAGAGAAATTTCCTCCTTCCATGCCGAGAAAGGGAAGAAGAGTAGTGCATGGCAGCAGGGACTGGGATGGGCGTTGGCCCAGAAGCTTCCTGGAAAATGACGTTGACTGAAGTGTGGCCATTGGGTTCTGGGCTGTTGGTACCTAACCGTTATCATTTATGAGTCCTGGTTTTACGACATGCTTATGACTGGGGTGTTAATGTTTAGTTGTCTTGTGCAATAGAGTATTTTACTTCAGTGCGCTTTGGGTAATGATTCAAAGAAAGGAAACTATTACTATGATCATTACCGCAATCACCACCACCGTCACGGTGTCCATTGTTACCACCACCACCACCACCATGGCAAACCCACTCAGAGCTTTGATCACAAGCTAGTACTATTCTAATTATGGACTCTTCAGCTTAACTCAGCTTCCAAAGGAGCTTAATCTAAATTTTAATTGAATACATTCAAATGTTTACTTAAACACAAGTAACCGAGTTTAACTTACAAAATATTCACTGTAAGTCTAATGTACACTATTCCTCCCATTACCATTTTGCAGATGAGAGACTGGGACAGAGCAAAGCTGTGTCCCTTCTTCGGAGTCACAATGGTGAGGGATGAGTAGGGCTTTGGATCCAGGCGGTATGGACTCTGAGGTTCATGCTGGGACAACAGACGATTTGCTTTTGCCCATGCATTGGAACCAAGACTGTTGAGACTTTGAGAAATGGCCTTAGAATTGTGGGGTAGAACAAGCCTCACTGTCCATGTGGGGATCTAAAGAATGTTTTGCTTGGCAGGAAACAAAACCCTGTGAATTGAGTCTCCGAGGTTAATTCTTTGGTTAAATTGTGTTTTAATTCTCCTGGCAGCTTTTGCTAAGCCGAGCATCTGAGTACAGCAGCCAAATGCTGAACCTTTTTGGGCATCTCTTTAGAAAGTTGAAAAACTGAGTTGGGAGACAGTTCTGTTGGTAAAGTGCTTGGTGTGCTAGTGAGGACCGACGTCTCATGCTCAGTACCTATGAAACCCAAAGTCAGGGGCAATGGTAAGTGCTTATTATCCCAGCGTGGGGAGGCAGAGACTGAAGGATTCCTAGGGCTTGCTGGTCAGCCAGCCTAACCTAGTGGGTGAACTCCAGGCCAGCAAGAGATCCTCCATCAACAAATAAAAACAAGGAACAGAAACCAAAAAAACCAAGTTGGCTAGTTGCCAAAGTTGCTGCACCATGTAGTCTCAACAGATCTCACAGCTTCTAGAATATTCTCAGAAGTAACCACTGTTTTGAGAAGGACCATTGTTTCAGAGTGCTAACAACAGTACGTCCTTAACAACTTTCTGCAGGAGAAAGCATCAGGAACTATTTGGACATGCCGCCTACTCTGCCAGGGCCCTTCTCTGATGTCTGTGGTCTCTGATAAAATGTAGATTCTGGCTCGGGGAGGGCACTCAGATTCCACACAGAGTTTTTAGGATCCCAGCTCAGGATTTCAGGGAGTACTGAAGAGACCTTCCCAGCAGCAGAGGGTGCGTATCTTCTCTCTCCCTTGAAGATTGCTAGCAAAGTATGCTTTTCCAGTGGGATCTAGCGTTAAACAGCGTTAATCCAGCTTGGCATTGGATTCAGATGGGTGTCCGCAGAATTTTTGGCACTGAAACATCTTGGCCCAGAGTACAGAATATTCTTCTCTTCTCCCTCAAATCTGGTTGTAACACTGAAACCAAACGATGGCTTTTTATATTCCAAATATAGAACTTATTAAAAAGAAATTCATGCTTTTCTTCTTCTTCTTCTTCTTTTTTTTTTTTAAATCTCTTGTTTTATACTTATCTGCTGATTAATATTGCATTCTTTTTTTCTTTGCCCACCTCCTTTCCAGCTTCAGGTAAGAATATTTTGTGTTTGTAATAAACCAAAGGGCATATCAAGCTAAACTGAGAATAGTCCTTAATTTTCCATCATGTTTTGAAATCATTTCTGTTTAAAGATTTCTTCAAGTGAAAAATTCAAATAACACTTTATTGAGCTGATGCATGTAAGTGCTCTCCTGAATATCTTCATTTACTCTGATTATAGAGTTGTTTGATCCACTTACTCACTCAGCAAACATTTACAGAATGCCACGCAGTCTGATAGAACTAGGTAAATCATACTGACTTGTTCACTATAGCTTCCAGTACACGTGGGTAGATACCACCTCGCTTAATCATAAACTGTGTATTTATTCATGGTCAATAAGGTGGTGTGAGGTTGCACCACTAACAGATGCCCGGGGTATCTTATTCTGATGAAGTGCTCTGCTTATTCAGGCAGCCCGCCATTCTAGTGTCTGCTAGGTTTACATTAAGAATGTTCTGTGATCCATCTAATCCAGTTTTTGAAAAGCTTTCCTAAACTGGATGCTGTCTCTTCATTTGCCATACTGAGACACGGCCATAGAGGACCTGTGGCTGATTCTGGATTTGCCTGGTGCACACTTGTTATCTCAGGCCAGCTTGGTCTACATAGAGAGACGACAGCCAGTTAAGGCTATATAGTGAGACCCTACCTCAAAACATCTATGGCCAAAGTTCTCATCAGTGCAGGTCAGAATTGAAATCTTGATGGCCCACTAGCCAGTCTACTGGTTTTGTCATTTCAGCATAGTGTAACATAGGCAAATTGGATCAGCTGAGGCTTCAGGCTTTATGTAAAAGGATACAGCCTATATAGGCACATCCAACAGGTGATATATGGGCTGCAGGTGGCTGAGGATAGCCTAACAAAAATTTGATACACAGTTGAGGGTGACCTGGAATTACTGAGCTTCTTCCGTGTACCTCCAGAGTAGGTGGGATTGCATGTATGTGCCACCATGCTTGGCTATTCATACTAACGTTCCCCCTTCAAGTCACATGGGATTGCTTAAATGCCTCAAAACTAGTGTCAAAGGAAAATAGAAGCCTCGTAGGGTGTTGAGGCAGGCAAATTATTAGAGTTTATTTCCATGCTAAGATTTTGCTCATAGCATTTCACCAGCCTACAGAGGTCGGCTGAACCACACGAAATAGTCACTCTTTAGATCCAAAGTCAGCTAAAACCAGCATGTGAACTCAAACCCATTTAGGTCCAGATGCCATTGCAAACTATCCTACAGTTTACACCTTCACAGAGAGACATTTTTTTTTTCTTCTCACTGCCATTTCTTGGGGACTGTTTGTTTTTATTTTTATTTTTAAAAGAGAATTGTTTTCTGAGGTATCACATAGAGTCTGCCAGTTTCTGTCAGAATGCTCATATCTCAGGTGGGATGCATGTGGGGGCCAAGGCACTGCCTGTGGGTGATGCCTCCTAGGATGCACAGACAGATAAAGGAGCCCTGGACATAAGCCCTGGCCTGCGCCTGGCCCTGTGCTTGCCTGGTTCCTCAGCATAGTGCTCTGTCCGGATAAATCGCTGTTCCCGGTTGCTATTAGGTGCTGACATGGCCTTAGGATTTCCTGAACATTCATCAGATCTTGGGTTTTTGAGGAGTCAGCTTCCCTAGGCAGGGAATGTGCCCAGTACATGTATCCTTGACTTCAAGGCCCCTTCCTTTTCCTCTGTCAGTTTAGATATTTGCACACAAAATACCTTAGTGTGGTGGTGGTGGTGGTGGTGGTGGTGGTGGTGGGGTGTGTGTGTGTGTGTGTAAGCTGGTCATCTGGTCTTGATGTAGGCAAAATTATAAAGTAGGCAAAGTTTCCTTCAGCCCCACCCCTTGATGCCCCTTTCTGTATTTTTTCCTCTTCCTGTTCAGTCATTTGATCATAGACGGTGGGTGCTCAGCCATTCCCACGCCTTTCTGGTGTGCACGTTATTCCATGGCAGACAGGGATTACTGAATACGTAGGAACAGTGAACATTTACCACCCAGTTGCTGCAGTGTTTTTGATTTTGTTTTTGTTTCGTTAAGAAAAAATCTCATTTATCCCAGGAAAGTCTAGCACTCACCCCCCTGCATCCACCTCCCGCGTCTGGGATTACGGGTGTGCGCAGCCATATCCAGCTCAAATAATTTTTGTTCGTCGTCTTTCTGTTCATCAGCAAAGTCACAGCAATGTCAGAGTTGCTATGAGTCTACCATCAACTAGAATCCTATCATGAATCCAATCACTTCTGTCCCCACCATCTCCCCTTGGATGAGGCCATCACTATCGCTTGCCTACGCTATTGTAGTAGCTTCCCACCTGGTGGCTCTCCAGTCTCTACAATCCTCCTGCAAGCAGCACTTAGAGATCTCTTTTAAAGATATAAATAAGGTGCTCAATTTAAAACTCTTCCGTGGCTTGGAGTTGAGTGCTGGCCGTGGCTTTGAGTCTTCCTGACCTATCTCTGGTCTTCTCTTAGGTCTCATCCCAAAGCATCTTGAGTGCTCTCTGTCGTATCAACTCTCCTTTTTCTTACATGCTCAACACTGTAGCGTCAGTCCCACTCACCTTTGGCATTTCCATGAGCTGTTTCCTCTGCTTGAAGCATTCCCTCTGCCTGGAGGGCTCTTGCCTCTGGTTGTTGACCTATTGACTCTCACTTTCCATTTAACTGTTGCCGTCAAGAGAGAACCTTATACTCGAGCTGGCGTGGGCATTAAGCCACTCCGTTCTGCTCCGTTTTAGTTCCCAGTGAAAAACTTAGTCCGTAAGTTAGTGTCCTGCTTGTTGCCACCTGTCTTTCCCCACTGAAGCATCGGGTCGAGGGCAACACCTTTCTACATGTCTTCTCTAGTGCCCTGTCAGTTGGTGCATTGGTGCGAATGAGTTTACAGGTTTGTTATGTGTTCTGCCCTTTATCTTGGAGTATTTAACCACTTCAGAATTCCCACAGGGAGCACACTTTTACATCTTTGTGTAACAAATCGGAAAGCTGATGTAAGTAGAGGTCTCCAAGGAGGCCAGCTGTACACAACTGGTGGGTCAGTCGAACAGGAGGAAATCCAGTATCTAGATAACCCAGGGCCAGGCTCCTTCACTAGCTAGGAGTCTACCCATTAGAACAAGAAATAAACCTCCCAGGACAGTAATGCCGCACCTTTTGTCCTTGACTATTTTTGTTATAAAGTGGCCTAGTGAAGTATCTATGGGGATGGACTATAGTATTAGCCAATCCGCACCTTAGAATGGGCTCGTCAGCACAGCTAAGGGCGGGGAAGGACTGGTTTCTCAGACGAAATCGAGGTTAGTCCAAGGGGTGAAGGAGATGCTGTGCTGTCAACAATGAACGATGAGGACAGATCCTGGAGTGAAGAGCCTCGCTCCAAATCTTTCAATCAAGGACAGTGTCAAGTGCTGACCTTACTGCTGAGTAAATCTTAGGACAACTGTCTACCACTCCATTGTTCATTCGACTGTCTTTTTATCTTTAATAGGATCTTGTTATGTAGCCCTGGAAGGCCTGGAATTCACCCTAGAGCCCAGCCTGGACTCAAATTTGTGGTGATCTTCTTGTGTCAGTTTTCAGGTGCTAATATGATAGCCTGTGCCCTCAGACCTGATCCGCTCATCTGGTCTTTCTCAAGGACCCTGTGTGCTTGACAAGATGCTAAACCCTTATGGATGAGAACGGAGAACAAAGATAAAGCTAGTGCCACCCTATGCCGTGGTGAATGTCTGAGCATGTGTTGTTAGACTAGAAACTCCAGTGGAGGTTTTAGCCCACAATTATGTTCAAAATCAATAGTACAGTTCATCCTAAATCCTAATCATATCTAAACCAGCTTTTGTCTAGATTTTTCTAAGTGCTTGTGATTGATCTGTGAATGTAGAGGTCCACTCTCTCAGACTGAAGAGCTCAGCCGGATTGAGACCCGTGCGCACCTGTTTCCTTTGCTCTGTCTCTTCAGTCTCTGACTATCGTCTTTCTCCTCTGTTCTCCATCTGACCTCAGTGTGAAATCTAAGGCACATTCTGCAGTTACCAGCTTCCCTCCTCCCTCCCCTGTTTGAACAGAACATGGAACACTTGGAGCCTGTTGGCAGGAACCCAGTATTATTATCTGATTTCCAAGTAATATTTATGTCCCATTCATTCCCAACAATGGTTCAAACAATTCCTCAGGACAATAACAGAGCTGACACATCAGTACGAAGTGGTCACGGCTTCATGAAGCCTTGTGGTCAGGGACAACAATCAATTAGCTGTTTCCTGTTTCTTCATTTATTCAGTTACTTTCTTTCTTTTTTTTTTTTTTTTAAAAATGTTTACCGGTGACATACTATGTGCCAGATGCAGTCTTTAATATACTTATTCTCTTTAGGCGTAAGGTCAGAAATCTTTCTCTGTAAAGGACCTGAGGGTAAAAATCTTAGGGTTTATAGGTCATAAGTGTATCTGTAAGCTACGTTATTTTCTTACAATATGATTAACAGCTATAGACAATATGAAAACAAACAAGTAGGCTTTTTTTTTTTTTTAAACTATTTACAAATGGGTGGTGGGTAGTCTTTTGCATGTGCGGGTTAAATGTGCACTCCTGCTTTAGTTACATTCTGACCATATTTTACCTCACCCCTCTGTAAGCTCTGTTTTCCTTTTCCTCTCAAAGTTTTATAGCAGAAGCCAAGCATGGAGTCACACAGTTTTAACCCCAGCACTCACAAGACAGAGCCAGACAGATCTCTATGAGTCTGAGGCCAGTGTGGTCTACAAACAAAAAGGTTTCAGGCCAGTCAGGACTGCATAATAATAGGATCCTTCCTTCACACGCATACATACCCGCACCCACACACACACCCACACACACACACAAAGACTTTCAGAGAAGAAACATGTGGGGTCATCAGATAGGTCCAGTTAATTGATTTTTATCTTCACAAGTGTTGTAGTTCATTTCCTATCCAATAAGGATAACAGGGTGATCAACAATAGCAGTAACAATAGCTGGAAGTGGTATATCATTTGCCAGTTACTGTTCATGTTCTCATGTTCTCTGAATTGTTAGGGAAAACGAAACGATGGTAAAGAGGAGGTGATATAAAAATCGAGGTTTGAGGTTATTTCCCAATATTGCCTATATTCTGATGAAATAAATAATACATGATGTTTGTTGAGCTCACACAAGGGACTGGATATAATATGGAGCCTCTGCCATGCATTGCTTAACTCGGCTTTCTGGTAGCCCTTTGAAAAAGATGTGGTTTTTACATGCGTTTTGCAGCCGAAACATTGAAGTTTACAGTAGGTAGTTCGGAAACTTCCCAGCTAGCAGGTGTGGAGTTGAAACTTGCTTATGTCTGCGAAGTGGATGTTCTATGTGCCCTGCTTTTGTTTGGACAAGAAGAGAATTAGCAAAATCCACCTGACAGTCACGTGGGTTTCACTATGAGTGTACTTATTTTAAAATAAGTATTTTTTGCTAATGGCCCAGGATTCTCAGATGGCAGAACTCAAGAAGCCCAAGCGTCTGGGGCTTTGGCATCGTGGTGACTGTCACTCACAAACACAGTGTCCTAGAGGCCTCATTAAATCAGCAGGACAATAGGATGTGTTGAAACATTAAGTGCAGCTGTACTGTGGAGGAATGCCGCCTGTGGGATGCAGGGCCTGGCCTTTATCGGGCGGTGCCGAGGAGGCTCTGGGCAGAGAGCACACACTGCCTCCCGTCCCTGGAATGTGGCCAGCTGCTGACAGCCACCCTATTTGCCTGGGAAGGGGTGGCCTTAACCATAGATTAGGTCTTGAAAGCTGCCCCTTTGCATGCCTTTTTGTTATGTGGCTCAAAAGAGTCGCTCAGCTGGCACAATTGCTGCCAACAAAAGGAAGCTGTCTTTGAACAGGGCCAGGGTAGGGTTCCCTGGGAGGTGTGAGACGTGTGTGTGTGTGTGTGTGTGTGTGTGTGTGTGTGTGTGTGTGTGTGTATTCTGCCAGACTTTGTAAGTGAGTTGTTCTGGGTCATGCCCACATTTTGAAGAAGTCTCTGCTTCCATGCAAGCACACCCCTTTGTGGACATGTCAGCTCCTTCTGGTGAAGCACATGTTGAGCATGCACACCACAGAAGGGCTTTCCCTCTCACAGTGCTACAGACACAAGTCGGCCTCAAGCAACTTTTTCCTAGATGTTCTACCAAAGACTGTCAGTGAAACAGTGGGAACTTCTCTGATTATGTTCGAGTCCGAGAGTCGATTCTGTCCCACGTAGTACAATGGGTTGAGTGTTTCAATTATTGGAGTCCTGGAGCCCTTGTTTGTTAGATAGTGGGGTGGATGGCAATGAATTCTATATTGTATTTTGGTGCTAAGCTTTTATGACTGCATGTAAATGACCTTTCATGAAGAAAGAGAAAGCATCTTAGCCCAGACTATCAAGACACTGGCTTGATAGAAAGAAAGAAAACACAGCTCTTCATTATCACCGATCTGTAGATCTTTTCTTTTTTTCCTTCCTCCCTTCCTCCCTTCCTCCCTTCCTCCCTTCCTTCCTTCCTTCCTTCCTTCCTTCCTTCCTTCCTTCCTTCCTTCCTTCCTTCCTTTGTGTGAGTGCATGTTCGAACGTGTGTGTGTGCACATGCGTGTGTGTGCACGTGTGTGTGAGCATGCTAGTACCTGTGTGTGCTATGTGTGTGTGTGAGTGCACGTGCGCATATGTGTGTGTGTGCGTTCTCCTCTCTTTAATAGCTCTGGATAAAGTAGACATAGTAAACAAACATATGCTACACTCAGATTTTGCATTTCAACAAATAAGAAAACAGCAAATAGTCTTTTGAAGTATATCTCATGTAACATTTCAGCCACTTCCACTGGACTTGGATTAGTGAGAGGTGGGCTTCAGGTCGCGGAAGTCACTCTGATGAGAACTCACGCTTAAGAGAAATGCAGGGATGAGTGAGGACTCTAAGAGAGGGAGACAGCCGGCCTTCTCAAGGCCTTTAAGAAGACCAATCCTCCATTTATAGTTAATTGAGCCCAATGTACATCTCCCCCCATGAACTATTCTGAATAATGCCCTTTATGCTCTTCCTGAGCGACTCCTCCTATTTCTGAAGTCTTCTTTCCTGGATCCTCCCTGTGGAGAAAGGAATGAATGGGGAAGGGATCAAATGTTCGTGGTGCATGCTGGGAACTTATGGCAGCACCACAGTTGGTCTCTGAACATTCTAGCTGTCTGGACAGCTACAATGAGGGTCAGAGACGTGAAGCTGTTTGTGGGTCTCACAGGTTTTCTGTAGATGAGCTGAGTGGCCCACAGAGGCCTTTGGAAAAGAATCTGTACCTTTCCTGTAACATGCTAAATTGATGGAAGCTAGTGTGAGGGGGAAGTCGAGAAATGATGCTCTTCAAGGTCATCGCTTTGATGGGGCAAGGGACATTGAAAGCACCAAAGAGAGACTTCAACAGATTGCATGCCTGTCTTCTGCAGTGGCCCAGTTTGAGTTTTTCTACCTTGTGGTTCTAGAAATGACAAAGATGAGTGTCAGAGGTATAAAAGAACATGGCACGTATCTGATAAGAGTTTTGAGGGCTAGAGAGATGGGTCAGTGGTCAAGAGCTGTTGCTGCTCTTCCAGAGGACTTGGATTCGATTCCCAGCACCCGTATGGCTGTTTACAGCTGTCTGTAAGTCTAGCCCCAGATGATCAGATACTTCCTTATGGCTCTCTGGGCATCAGGCTGGAATGCAGGCAAACCATTCATACACATAAATAATGATAAAGCCTAAAAAAATCTTGAGACGTATTAAGCTTGCTTTTTTGGGTTGATTTGTTAGGCAAGTTTGTGCTGGTTACTTTCCCATTGCTATGACGACCACCCGACAAAAGCAAGTAAAAGAAGGAGAGGTTTATGTGGTTCCCTAATTGAGGGTATAGTCCATATTTCGGGGTAAGTAAAGCTGTGTGAGGGGCTCTGGCTGTGAAGTCAGGGACTGGAGGCTGATGGTCACACTGTGTCTGCACTCAGGAATCAGATGCGCTGAACTTAAGCTTGCTTTCTTTTTTTTACTCAGCCAGGGACCCCTGCCCAGGGAATGGTACCAGCCAGCCATATTCAGGGTGGGTCTTCCCACCTTAGTCACACCTCTCTGAAAACATCCCAGCAGATACACCCTGACACGGGCCTCCTAGGGAGTCTAAATTTCATCACGTTGATAATGAGGATTAACTATTGACAAATTGCTTCATAAAATCATACCTTGGGGTGCACATACTTGGGGTGCACATACTTCTGGTGGGGAGCTGAGCCAAACGGTGTTATGAAGTAGATGTTTAGAGAATAGGCCATTGTTTATCCCCCATTATTTACCTCCCATGTGTGATGTCAGTTCTCTGGGAACTGACAAGGTTCCCAGAGAGTAAGAGCTAGCCCAGTATATTCACTTCTGGGTCTCAACCAGAAGGAGACTGACCTTGAAGCAGGAGTCCCAGAGGCGTACTTACAGGCGGGTCACTGCTTTGTGACCCACAGATACTTATGAAGATTTAATCGCTCAGGGGACCTTGAGGGATTGTGGATACATATCAGGATATATTCCTGGTACATGGGAAGCCAAGGATATCTGTAAACCTTTAGAAGAGACTGTTGAAGTCATCTTCTGATCAATCAAATCTATATGCCTTGCTTATTGGAGTAAGATAGTCCTCCGTCCCATAAACAGTGTCAGCAGTGTCAGTGGTTGCTTTTATTGTTGTGACAAAAATTCCCGAGGAAAGCAACTTAAGGAAAGAAGGCTTCGCTTTGTGTCCAGTTTCAGGGATACAGCACCCTGTGGTGGGAAAGCGTAGTGGCAGAGCATGAAGCAGCTGGTCACATGACATCCACAACCAGGAAGTAGAGGGTGAACAGGAAGTAGAACTGGACTACAATAGCTCAAGACCCACCCCTCAGTGATCTACTTCCCTTAGTGAGGCGTTTCCTCCTAGAGATTCCACAATGTCCCCCAAAGAATGCCATCAGTTGGGGACCAAGGGTTCAAACATGTGACTCAAGGCAGGACAGTTCACGTTCAAGCCGTGAGAGTAGCGTTGTACAAGGGGAGGCGTTGCGTCGAGGCAACTTACATGTCATGTTTTAGGGGTCTTGGAGTGGACACACTGGGCAAGAGGGATATGGGTTGATGTATTGGTGGGGTAGGGTTTGGAAGTGAGCCTTGAAGAGAAAACGTGGCCATCAAGTGTTCTGAAGAGACCCCCTTCACTGTTGTGGAGAGCCCACCATTTAGATGAATGGAGTCTCAGAACATCCCTGAAGCAAGATGCACAGTTATTGGGATCTTTATGATTTTTTTTTCTTGGAATAGCTCGCGTGGCATCGGGTGTGCCCGGGTGGAGCCATGTCCCTGGGGGAGTGAACTGTGAACTGGGGAGGGTTCCTCTTTCCAGAGCCAGCAAACTGTTCTCACCTTATACTGGAAGGCCAAGTGACTTCCCATGTGTCCCCCTTGTCGCTGTAGCATGACAATAACAAAAGCTCCCCACTGCGTTCTTGTGAAGGCTGAAGGAGACAAAGCACTGGGCATGCTGATACAGTGCCAGGTCACAGGAAACACCAGGGAAACGGAGTCACTGCCAAGTTCCAACTGCCAGACGAGCAAGTGATCTAGCTGCAGTCCAGAAGCGGAAGATTTTGGCTTTTCCAACTGCTGAAATGAGAACAGAAACACAGCAGTGTTAGCCTGAGACAGGTACTCTGCACCAGCGGCTGAGGGCTTGTGGTTTGGGACAGGTTTTCATGTAGCCCAGGTTATTCTCAAGCACCGCCATACCTGATTTGTGCTGAGATCTAACCCAGGGGCCTCCTGCAGGCTGGGCAAACCCTCTACCAACTGAGCTGCACTCTCAGTATTGTGGTTGATTTTCAAAAGTGTCAGACATTTGGAGAAGGTGAACTCATGGGACTTAAAATCATGTATGTAGAGCTCCATAGAAAGGGTCAGGAAACTAATGAGCTGGTTTTGCACAGCTCAGCTAGAAATCCTGCTGGTTTGGAGCCTCCCAAAGAGAAGTACCTTCTGACCCACCTTGGCCTCCTGGCAGCCAACGCTGCACAATATTCAGCTTATGTAAGGCACACACCTGTGGTCCTTCCTTGGTTCCAGCAGTTCTAGGGAAGCAAAGCAGAAGGCACAATGCTTTGAAAAGAAATATAAATTTAAGTTTAGACCGAAACAAAAAAAAAATGTGTAAAAGTATAATTTAATGCTTTTTAAAAGTGAAAAGGCTTCTAGGATCAAAGTGATTGAAAAGTACAGTCCCCCCCAAAAGAGGCAAAGTGGGGTGAATGAAGGAAATGAGCGAGACACGCAAAGGTGTAGCTATGCCTGCTTCAAAGGTTCCTGGGGTGTGCTATGGAGACCCCTGCTTCAGACAAAGTTCAAGGTATGTGTGTGTGCATGCTCAGGCATGTGTGCGCGCATTCATGGGTGTGTATGTAAGTGGGTGGACACACGTGTGCATGCATAAGGATGTCAGAGGCCAAGCTTCTGTGTCTTGCTCTATCACGTTCCAGCCTACGTTTTGAGATAGGGTCACCCACTAAAGCTGGAAACCACAGGTTGATAGATAGGCGAGCCAGCAACCCCTGGGTCAGCTTGCGTCGGCCCTGCCAGTACTGGGATTTTAGCGGCACACTACCTTGCTTGGCTTTTTATGTAAATCCTGAGGATCTGAACTCAGGCCTTGATGCGCTCCTGGTGAGCATGTTACTCACCTTGCCGCCTCACAGCTTTAAGTATCCTTAGCCTTGGTAGCGCCAGTGTTTATTTACCTGGAAGAGGAAGCCCTGGGGCGCTAAAGCATGGACTGCTTCTAGAAGACGGAATAAAACCTGATCAGTGAATGTCGAGGCAAAAACAAGATGGCTGAATCAAGACAGATTTCAGGCTAGCTTGTGGGAGCTACGGCAGCTCGCATTCGTGGAGACGGTTCCACATACATATACCTTGGTAGGAATTAGCACGTTGACTCTTCTGATGGCAAATCTTGGTTGCCAATTGGACGTACTTGCAGAGAGGAAGTCTCAGCTGAGGACTCTCCTTCCTCAGATTGGCTTGTAGGCGTGTCTTGCGAAGATGCTTTCTTAATTACTAATTGACGTGGGAGGAACCGTTAGCAGCTCAAAGCTGTAATCTTCAGTCTTCCGCTGATTTGCTTGTGACTTTTGATAATGCAACCAATCTTTTGGCTTCTTATCTAGAAATGCACACCATTCATGACCAGAATACTTAAGAACTTTGTGATTTGTACAAATTCTTACACGCGTTCCTGCAGTTGTGTTATTGAGCTATGCTTATTGGTAAAGGTTATCAGTAATAGCTACCTTTGCATAAGAGAGTCACACAAGTTCCAGATTCATTTATCCCACCATCTATTTTTATGCATTCATTTGTTTCACATGCGTGCTTTGGCATCTACAATGCGCTCAACACAGTATCTTATGCTGGCGACATCACACGGAACAAGCACGGCTGCTGCCCCCTGGTGGATCTTCTCCGCAGTTACACCCCGCTTGTTCCTACTTTCTCTTGCACCCCTTCATTCCGTTGCGCTGGTTTGGATCAATTCATGCGCTGTCTTGGAACTGGGTATCATTCCACTCGCTCTTTGACACACTGATTATCTCCGCAAGTCTCTTTGAACAGATTTTCTCCAGCTTGGTGGCGTACAAGAGCATATATTTGGTACTGAGGCCAGAAATCTGAACTCACAGTGTCATCCGGGATAGGATTTGCCTAAGGGCTCCGTGGGAGAACCCTCCCTTGCCTCGAGATGTTCCTTGCTTGTGGATGTATAATGCTAACGTTGGTGTCTGTCTTCATATGCTCTCCTCTTTTGGTTTGTCGTGGGGTTTACAGCTCATCACAAGGCAATATCTCTCAAAACCTTAGACTTACTGACACTTTAAAAAGCCTTTATCAAAGTGAAGGTCACGTTTTATGGTTCTGGAGTCAAGGACAAAGACACGTCTTTGTGGGGATTGTTGTTCAACCTGATGCAGGCCCTGTTACATACAGGCCAACGGTTCTTGCTTAACTGTAACAAATGGAAATTTTCCAAGCCCGGTCTTGTGTCCTTTAAATCACCATGTTAGTTCTGTTACGATGCCCTCCCCAACTGCCTCAGAATGATGCTCCACACCCACAGGTGGCACACCCTGGACATGAGCAGCTGCCACTCACATTTTGCTGACCTAATTTCCTATGCTTTTACCCTGATATTCCTGATAAGAGATACCTGGTAGTCTGTGAGACGTCGTTGCTGAGGGCTTATGCCACAAGAAATTCAAACTCGGCAGAAATAATCTAATAAGAACAACAACAACAACAATAGGTATAATCTTGAATATTTACGGTGTTCCAATGAGAAATTAAGGAAGGTGTGAATGGTGCCTTTTTTAGATGAAGGAAGACTCGAACTCAGAAATATGGTGTGACTTCTAACATCAGACATGTCTGATTCAGGTTGGACTCAGTCAAGTGACTACAAAGCTCGCATTCACCCCACCCGTATATGTTGCATCTTTGCAGTACCGGGTACCCCGTTAGCACGTATCATCCAGTGGCAGATAGGATCTGATAGTAGTAGAGCTTGCTGACAACCCATGCATTTTCCTGGGTCTTGGGGATGTCAGTCCTAAATTCCAACAGCCTCTTCTATGTCTCCATACATGGTGGCTTTCTTCAAAGTTGCTGAGAGTTGCAAATACACAGGACTTATGGGAGGGGTAGAAGGCAAGCCAGGTGGTAGCTAGAAAGAGCTGGAAGCAGAAGAGGATTAACCACAACCCTCCAAGATCTTCACTAACGCCTGAAGAGTGAGCTGGAGGCAGCCTCCTGAGGCATGTGTACAAAGGCTCCATACAGTCGCAAACACAGGGTTTTGTTTAAAATACAATTCCGATTAGTAAGTCTGTCTTAGGGACATTTCCATTGCTGTGATAAGACACCATGACCAAGGCAAATATAGAAGAAAGAGGTCACTGGGGCTTAGAGTTTCAAATATCAAAGTGGGGAACTGGGCAGCAGGCAGGCTGGGCGCTGGAGCGGAGTGCTTACATCTGATCCACAGGTGTGACGCAGAGGGTAAACTGGGAGTGGTGTGGGCTTCTGAAGCTTCAAAGCTTACCACCAGTGGCGTATACCTCAACAAGGCCACACCTCCTCCTTCTTTCCAAAAAGTTCTATCTTCAAACCTATGTAGCCCACAGGGGCTCCCTCTCATCCTCATTCAAACCACAAGGGGTGATATATATGTCCTGTTCCGGGACATTGGCACTCGGTGGCAACCAGTAGGTCTGGGCTCGAATGGAGTCTGTTGGCAGTGAGCCTCATGTGGCTTTCTGCTGTGCAGGCAGCCCCACCCCTCACAGCACTGCCATCATTTTCTCTTACACTGGGGGCATCCTATGCATTAATCGCCATGAGGTACCACTGTGACGCTTCCCTTTAGATCTTTAAGCCGGTCTGATAGCTCGTGAAACAGGACACTATTGGTTGTCCTTCACCGGAGTGTGTCCGCTACGGCTTCAGTATTACAGCTAGTTTAAACACGCTTTGAATATATTTAATCTGAGCAAAAATACATTTGGGGGGGTATATAATTCATCAGTATAGGCTTATGTGAAGAAACGTTGACCCAACAATCATAAAACATGTTCTACAGGGTTACATGGTAGGAAGAACGGAGGGACTAAGTGTCCAACAATATGGAAAATATCAAATATGCTAACAGCATGTGAAAGTGATGGAATTCTTAACAAATGTTAGAAAAGTATTTTGTAACTGAGATAATCCTTCAAGATAATTTTAACAGGAAAAGATAGACTACTCAAAATTTCTGAGACTCTTGAGCCCCAGGATTTTGAGTATAATTTGGTTCCAAAGGAAGTAACATATTCTCTCATTGTTTGGATACCCACCTGTGCATGCAAAGCTAGGCACAGGAGAGACTGAAATCAAAGGAGATTCGTCAAAAAAGCAGCACTTCATTATCAGCAGGTGAAATGATAAGTGATTTGAACTTCCTCTTTCATATTCTTTGGTGTTTTTGTTACAAGTGAATGTTTATTATAGAACAAAAAAGGGTAATATTAAAAAGGAAGTTGTACTTCCACGAACCACAAAAATTATCAGAATAATACTTCTTTTTCTGAGACAGGTCCTTGCTATGTAGCCCAGGCTGGGCTTGAGCTTACTATCCTGCTTCGGCTTCCTGAGTGGTAGCATCGCCGGCAGACATCACGCGCCTGGTTTACAGTATCAGCTCTCAGAGAGCCAGTTTTGTTTATGAGCTAGAAAAACAGGCTCTAAGAGTAAAGTCTACACGAAACAGGCCTTCATCACAATGGCAAATAGGACAAAAACCCCGAAGTCGAGGTCTCATCAGATACCCAAAGAGCAGCTGAAAGACTTAGAGACTCTGTAATTTTTATGGAAGTCATTTATATTTTAATCAAATGAGCTATTGGGTAATAATATAGGAAAAATTGTTACTTCAGTTCTGAGTGAAAATCTGGGTTTCAACATTGATCTACCACAAAGAAAAAAGTCTAAGCACCACACTTAATCGGTCAATTGTTGACTATTTTATTCACAGAAGTCTCTTTCCCTCTGCTGCGTCCCCGTTCCCCCCCACAGTTTCACTCACCGATACGTAAGGAGTCCATCTTAGACTTATACATGATACTAAACCCAAGGAATCTGAAATGACTGAACACATAAAAGCAATCTGCACACGCACAAGTGTGTTCACGCCAAACTAATGGTATCTGAATAGATGGTGTGGGCTACGTGCTTGTCAGCGTCTTGGGTTGGGTCACGCATGTACTTACTGCTTATGTGAAGTATCACCACCAGGGGGCGCTGAGAAGCACACGCCAACCCTCCTCGTGCATTTCTCACAGGTGTCAAAAAGCTACAGTTGTGTAGATACAGAAATAGGAAAAAAGAAAAAGAAAAAAAACAAAACGAAACTAAAAACACAACATCCCAGGCAAAACCACCCAGCCTAATAATTACTAAAAATTACCACGAAAGACAGACGCGTCAATGTGATAAAAACAAGGAATGACTGTCTTGTGAGAATTTTGCAGCTCTGCATGGAATAAATGACAGAAGGAAAGGAGGGTTAGGGAGCTCTTAAAGTACGCACAGCGACTCTTGATTACTAATGTCGATGTTTGGGAACCTGGGGGTTTGTGCAGCTCAGCAAACGCTGGGAGATCATCAACTGGTTCCAGAAGAATCTACAGATTCTGCCTGCTGAGCTCCCCTGGCCTGATGGGAACCTGGAGTGAGCTGGGCAGTTTCCCCGTAAGTGGCAGTACATGGTCACTAGAACTCAGATTCCCTTACAGTTCGATTCTTGGATTCTAAGACGTTCCTTGTTTCCTGGATTAAAGCCTTTCTTCACGCAAAAGTTTGTGTACGGTGCGTCCGCCACGAGATGGCAGCAGCGCACAAGCCATGTCCACCACAGCCCTTGGAGACCCTGGTGCAACCCGTTCTGTCTTGTTTAACTTATAACATGCCCCAACAGCAGAAGTCCGTGTACAGAGGAAGAGAACCAGTCGTTTGTGATGTCTTCATTCTGCCAGAGGCCATCACCTACGCATATGCAGCGACTTTCAAAGCTAGGAGTAGTGGATAAATGTGCTTCAAACGGTCTTCTTGATAATTCTACCTTCAGGTTGTCTTCATGCCTACTCTCGTTATGTGACCGTACATTTTGTCTTAAGATGTGGTTGGTCCGAATCTGGATCAACACTATTTTCTTGTTTGCAAGTATTAGTCTGAATTATTCTCAGTTGCCCCTTTTTAATGCAAAAGCAACACATACCAACAGTTTGGCGTATGACAGTCTGTGGCTGCTTTGTGTGCATTACCACTGGCAGAATTTTTTGAACAAGTATCTGTCTTAGAAAGATGGTTATCGAATTAAGATAGCCTACATCTAACAACTGGACCTGTAGCTGTAGCGTGTCACAAAACACTGAAAACAGAGGTCCGCGGCACCCCAGACCCCTCATTGAGCCCCCTCATTGAGGTTTTGCTCTTTCAGGATTTCTCAGCTACCTGATGTTTCCACCAACACTCTGGTTGCAGGCTCCAGATGAGGCCCATTGCCAACTTCGATTAGTAAAACCTTTGTTTTCTTTTTATTTATATTTTCAGAAAAAGATATGTAAGTCTTTAGACAAGCTCTCTGTGCACTGCAGTGAATTATCTCACAGGTCGGTATGGATGTTTTTACAAGTGACTCTCTTAAGGCACCTGTAGGCCTCCAGGAAGGGGAGAATGGAATTTCCCCAACCTTGAAATCACAGTGGGGGGCACTGCAACAGTGCTCCCCGTTTCACACGCACACGGGCAGAATTTAGGTTTGAGGAGATGTTGCACACATTCTCCCAGCTGCAAAACCGCTCTACATATTATTTATTTGTTTATTTTGGCAGGGCAAGGCATTCTAGCAGGGCCTTGTGAACACCAGGCAGGAGTTCTACTGCAGAGCTACATCTCCAGCAGAGGTAGAAACTTTCTTGCAGCCATATCTGATTTAAAAATATTCCCTTGGGGCTTGATTCAAAGTCTGCTTCTCTGAAAAATTATTTAGTGAAATGTTTACTGAGATGGAATTCAAAACAAAGACAACCTGTACAGAACATTCCATTTGAGCATGTATGGGACACGGTAGAGAGTTTTCTGATAGTTCCAAGCTCAGCATGATAGAACTTTCTAGAATAGTAAGACTGTCCTGTGTCCAAGTTGTTTAGTATGTTAACTGTTATCCAAAACAGCCTTTGAGCACTTGAAATGTTGACAGTGAGAAAGACTGAGGCATTTAATTTCTTCTTTAGTTTTATTTAGTTTAAATCTAAATAGCTTCAGATAGCTAGAGGTTGACACTGGACACCTTGGGGAGGAAAATCTCTCTTCTTTGCATCTCTCTGAGCTCCTTGCTGGGAGAAGGTATGAATGCTTACTGAATATAAGTTTTTCATGACATCAGAGGCATTGTAAAGAAATACAGAAATGAAGAGGTGGTCAGAGTTGCTTTTACACGAGGATTGATGGACAGTGCAGAGTCATGGGAGAAGCAACAAAACCACACAAAACTAAGAGCAGCTAGGAAAGAAATGATAGTTTAAAAATAGAATGGATCTTGTCATCTTTCAGGGGAGATGTGTCTTGGATCTTTCCAGAGGAAGTGATGACATAATTATTTGGTCACAGGCTAGAGTTCAGGGGAACACCAAATGCAGACTTTTCTTTTAGAGACAAGTGTAACTTTTCTTAAACATCTTTTAAAGAATCTTTTGAGAATATATTTTGAGAATTTCATACATGAGTACTATGTTTACATCATTTGCACCATTCCTTCTCCCATTTCCAATTCCTCTTGTGGCCCCCCCATTTAAAATTCATGATCTCTTTAATTATTATTGTTACACAATACAAACACATTCCACACATGTGTGTATGCACACGCACAAGCACACACATCACACACACACACACACACACACACACACACACTGCCTCCTGAGTGTTTAGAGCTAACCACTTTTTGTCTGCAGAAGACTGTTTCTTCCTCTCTTAACTGCCATTAATTGTCTGCAGTGATTTGCTTAGGGTGTGGGGTATTGTGAGATATCCCCGTCTACTTTGGCATGTCAGCTGGTGTTGCCACTGTGCTGGTTTTGTTTAGGTGACTAATTCCTGACCAAGAACCTGTGGCTAGATAGGCCATAGTTCCTAGGGGAGAGCTTATCACTAGTATTCTTCTAAATAGATATAGTATTAAACTTAACTGACTCCTAATGGCTTCTCAACATACCTATAGGTTAGTGCATCTTTCAACCCTCATATTAAAGCTTCTCTTTTTGCTGTGATTGTGGCAACTAACTCAGACCCACAATGGGCCAACTTTCAGAGAATAAGAGACTTTGTAGTGTTCAGCCCTGGGATGTCTAGATCATACCCTAGTCTCAGAGATTATTGTAAAAGAGGGGATGGAAGGAGTATAAGAGCCAAGGGTGGTAGATGACTATAAAGAAATGGTGTTTTTTTATGAACACAGCAGGGCAGATGCACAGATGAATTCACAGTGGTCATGACAACACGCACAAGACCTACACAAGTCAAGCCGTAAGGCTGTGACCCCTGGGAGGTTGATCGCTCCAAAGGATAGCCCCAACCCCCAAGAGTATTTGGGACTTGATTTTAGGAAGACTTGAAGTTGGGTGAGGAGTGGACCTGGGAGTTTGGGGAGAAGGTGTAAGGTTAAAATATACTGTATGACGTTCTAAAATAATAAAAATATCATTAAAATGTAAAAAAATGGAGATTGGAGAGGCGGGTCTGTGGTTAAGAGCAGTGACTGCTCTTCTAGAGGATCAGGCTTTGATTCCCAGTGCTCAGGTGATGGCGCACAACCATCTGTAACGCCTGTTCCGGGGGATCCCACCCCTCTTCCGGCCTCTGTATCAGGCCCCACAGTGGTGGTTTACAGACATACATGCAGGCAAAGCACCCATGCACACAAAATAGAAATAAAACAAAGTAAAAGGGATAAATTTAAAACATAAAGGTACAGGAAGACTAAAGGATAGAACATGGCGTGTTAGGCAGTCATAAGATGAGCATTTAGGGCAAAAACGTGAAAAATAATGGAAATGACTTTTCTCATTATGCAATGAGAAAAGATTCAACTTAGAGAAAGAAATAAAAACTCTGTATTTGCCTAATAACCTACCTCCAAAATGCATGAGGCGAAAGTTAACTCAAGAGAAGTTAACAAATTTGCCATTGCAACTAGGAAAGTTTTAATTGGACATTAGACATCATTTGGAAGATCTAAAGACAAAAGTATTGACAGTAACACGTAAGAACTGAAAAGTTCTAGTAATAAACATTATCTCACATTTATAAAATAGGAAATAAGATTAAGTCTCAGAAGATTCCACTCAGCATGTTATGTTTTTAGAAAAGGCAGGAAAAGTTAAAACCTCACATACATGTTTAGGAATATACATGTCTGTCAAGTATTTTAAAAAGATACGATGAAGGCAAGATTCGGTGTGGTGACTATTTTAGATGAGATAGAAATGTGACAGCACAGGCAGGCAGATGTAACTTGTCAACATTCAAGTGTCAAATGGGGGGAAGATGGGTGCTATTTCTTTACTGAAATAATAAATAAGATCCAAGAATAATATCAATCTAGTTCTGTGTAACTGAGTATCTGGATACAATTTGTATGTATCTGTATCATATATATATTATCTATTACATATACATATATTATGTATACATATATATTATATATTTTATATATGTATATATGTATATGTGTGTATATATATATATATACATATATATATATAGGGAGAGAGAGAGAGAGAGAGAGAGGGATAGGTCAGCAGTCTAAACTGAAGTTGTCTTTCCCAAGACAATATGACGGTGATACTAAATGTGTTAATTACATCATAATGAGCATTAAATGGGAGAATCCATTTAAAGTCCATAGGTCGTCATTTGACATCTCTTAGGAGATCAATAAATGGACATCATGATTATTGTGTGGGAGAAAAGAACACTTTTGGATGCCCTTCTGTTCACGCCTTTAGCCAAGTCACTAACTGCCCTCTCCGTCGTCGGCCTCAGGGACCTCATTCCGTAAACCATCCTACTTTCTCATGCTTTCCACTCTCTTTGTTTTAATAAATATTTGAGCAGGAAAACAAACCACTCTAGGCCTTCTGAGCAGGAAGAGAGCTAATTTAGGGAGCTACATTTTTATGAAACCGCTGGGAGAGCTGGAGGTGAGGGTGGGCGAAAGTCAGAAAATCCACAGCCAGTTTTCAGGAAAACAGAATTTCCAGGAAGAATAGGAAACTGTCAGCAAAGATCTCAGCTGATGAATCACCCGAGAGATGACTCTCAGGGAGATGTCTGGACTGAACAAACTTCCGGATGTTCCTTTGCTCCCTTTTGTCAAACAGTAGTGGCATCTGCTTGACTTCTGTCCTTTCAGTGTCAGTTCTGTGTCTCTCATTCTGTGTCTTTCATTGGTGGAATCTAAAGTCCCTTCGAAGGGATTCTTGGAGACACAGTTTCCAGGCTTCTATCCCCTAAAGTAGAAGACAACAATCAAGAGGTTGGGGATACATACTGCTAAAGAATTAAAAGGAAACAAGCATCGTGTGTTTAACGTCCCTTCTATCCAGTAGTGTTTTCCTGTTGGTACTGTAGCATGCTCAAGCTTCTCACCTCTTCAACAAAATTCTCAGTCCCACTCTGTGCTGGCTGGGGTTAGTTATCATCTTCTTCTTTCTTCCCCTCCCCCTCCCCCTCCTCCTCCTCCCCCTCCTCTTCCCTCTTCCTCCTCCTTTTTCTTATAATTCTTTTGGAAAGAGCATCCACACAGCCCATAGGTCCTTTATCACCTTCCATTTTTTCTTCAACTCATTTTGGCTTCTATCCCCAAATCATATTGAAAGCTAGGACCAAGGTTGTGTATGATCTTTGCAGTTCAATCTGAATTTTTCTGTAGCATTTGACAATGCTGAACACTTTGTTCTTTATGAAATTGTCTATTTTCTTTTAGCTTCTGCACAAAACTAATAATAATTGTTCAACAGATTTACAATATAATTAGTGATAAAACCTTTTTTTTTTCTAAATAATACCCTTCATGGCTAGCTAACAGGAAATTGATTACATATTTTTCTTGAGCCTGTTGGCTTTACATCATCCAACTATTCTCAAGGCTGAAGGAAAATCCAGGCTGGAGATCTCTTGTGTTCAGTCAGTCCCTTATTGCCCCTGTTTCTAGAAGCATTGAGCCCTGTTGGCCAGAGATCATCACTGTATAGAACTTGTTTTAGGTCTTTGGTGGTTAGTTTTAATGGACAACTTGGCATAATCTAGAGTCACCTGGGAAAGAGTCCCTAGGAGGGGTTGGTCTAGATCATACTGGTTGAGAGCCTGTCTGTAGGAGACTGGCTTGATTATGTTAACTGAAATGGGATGACCCAACCACTGTTGGTGGCACTGTGGTTTCTATGAGCTTGGTCCTTGTTCTACATGAGAATAGAGAAAATGAACTGAATGTCAGAATGTATGTATGCATTAATTATTCTCAGATATGCATATGCAGATATGCAGATAACAGAGATGCGTATCATATCTGTCATGGATATGATATGACCAATCCCTTCAAGCTCCTGCCACTGTGGCGTCTCTGATGTGACGGACTGTAGCCTGGAACTGGGAGCTAAAAGAACTGCTTTCCTCCCTAAGTTGCTTTTGTCAGAGTACTTTATTCCAGCAACCAGAAAAGAAACTAAGATGATTCCTCCAGGCCAAGGAGGTCAGAGCTCAGAGGGGAGGTTCCTGGGAGTCTTTCTTGCATGGTGGAAGTTCTCCCCCTACAAACTCCTGCACGGCGACCCCTCAGCTATTGTACATAGCAGAGCTCTGGTAGTGGCTTGGGTTTTGCTGCGTGTGTGAAGCACGGCTCCTGTGTGTAGAGGGTTTAACTCCCAGAGGCCACCGTGTGATGTCCACCAACTCTGGAAATGTTGGATCAGATTAATTCTGGCGTCCTAGGAGCCCCGGAAGTCACACAACCGTTCTTGTTTCCTCCTAAAGGATTCACAGAGAACCACTAGATTTTTCTCTTAACTTGGAAAATTCAAACTGTCAATCATTTCCTTAGGTAATAGCCATTCATCAATCTCCCTGAAAAAGTTGATAGAATTTTCTGAAGTGTTCCAGTTCTTCCTGTTCAGTACTAGAGCCAAAGGTTGTCTTTGCTAAAGAGAGCATAAATCAAAATGCCAGGCTTTGTTACAAATTAATTACAGATTAATTCGCCTATTCATCCATTCAGCAAGTATTATTTATGTAGTCGGTGTTGTGGGCGCTGTGCTAGACTCTAGGGAGGCAAATAATGGAAAAAGAATGGATAATAAACAGTGAGTAAGACAGATAAGACACCTTGCTCGTGGACTTGCCATCCTAGCAGGAAGAGACAGATAAGAAGAGAATTAAACATTGAGAGGAAGAACATGGCAGGTCGTTTGCAAGAGCAGCGAGCGGTTTTAACCACTGGGTCATCTCCAGCCCCCTGGTCATGGATTTTAAAGGACAATGCTTGTTAAGTGTCAGGAACATAATTTCTTGAATAGAAAGTGCCAACTATAACTTTCCCAACACTTCTCCTTTCCTCTCTTTTCTAGAGCATGGAAATTTTCATCCCATTAGGAAGAGACAGTCAAAGGACTGAAAAAACAGGAGAAACAGCATGAAAGCCAGATGTACAGATCCCCATAATGACTTCTGTGTTATGTATGTGAACCCTAACTGTCTCTAAGAGGATGACTGGTAGATGAAAAATATGTAAATGGATTAAAGAATTCTCATGTAAAAGTAACATCCACTAGAATGCATGCTTCATAAAGCTAAATACTTTGGAGTCCTTAATACATTTTTGTTGATCAAATTAAAGAATTAAAATTTTACAGACATTCATTATATGACCAGGAATGAAGCTAATCATTTAATATGCTTTATTTAATTTGCATAGAGACCTTATGAAGCAGGTGACATATCATCCCATTTCTCAGGTGAAGAACTGAGGCCTGAGAGACACGAAGATTTATCTGTTAGGAAGTGCAAGGCTGGTGTTCAGACCAAGACAGTGACCCAATACAATGTAGGCCTCGCTCAAAAAATACGCTGCTAGCTCTCATGTGAAGCAAGGGTAGAATACCCACCCACATCATGCGTTTTTCATTCATCTTTTCTAATCCTATGGCTTGAAAGTCTGTAACCTGACAAGGTGCGATTGAACAAAAAAGTAAGTGGCTAATATTTACATCTCTTGATCTACATAAGAATCACCAGTTCCATACATTTTGATGCACAATATGTGCCATGAGCGATGTTTTTTGAGATACTGCTTTTAATAGACAGCTTTAGAAATTTAAACTTCCCCAGTGCAGTGTGTGCTGTGGTCTCCAGACCACTCCTGGTCCCAGACTCCCTGTTCACAGAGGTCACCCAGAGGATGTGCTTTTTGGAAAACAGATTAACTAGAGAAAGGGTTCCTAAACTCATATTCACAAGAACTAAAAACATAATGGATAAGACCAGTAATGAAGACCAGAGTAGTTGCTGAATGCAGCTTGTGTCTAGTGAAAATCAGATTAGCTGCAAGGTTTTGGAGACACTATAAATATTAAACTTTATCCTGTCAGAATCAAGTCCTGACAAAAAATATGAAGAGATAATTTAAGAAGATCCAAGTTCCTTGGAGCTAATTAGCTATTAGAGGCAATGACAGATGACCACAGTAAAGCAATTACTGAGTTGGAGGATGTAGCCACCATTGTTGCACAAAGTTAATAATTTTAGCTAAATATTCATTTACATCATTAGTATTATGAAGTGCAGCTAGGAAATTTCCAAGAGTTCACTCTGTCAGTCAAATCTGCTAGACAGAAGTCACATTCTGCAGGGGGAAACTGTATGCTGGACTTCCTGTGACAGATATCAGCTCCAGTTTCATCAATAGGAACACAGTTGCCTGTTGTCACATGAGCTGTGTTTCACCTTGCCCCTGTGGTCAGGGATGGCTTGATTTGACCATTTTGAAGACTTGTCTCTGTGTGTTAGACTCCTCATGTCAGAGGAGTTTTGTGAGCCAGACACTTGTGTAATAAGTAAGTGTCTCACTTTCATATTTCTGCATCGTCTCACATAGTAGATCAAACATGTAATGAAAGTTTAACACATGTATCCCTCAAATGGTAGATGACAATGTCTCTCACCCACCCCCGAAGAGCATAGATCTGGGAGTCAAAAGTGGTCCATGGGATCATATCAATCATATCTGAATGAGAACACAGTGGATCTGCCAGAGATGGCTCAGCAGTTAAGAACACTTGCTGTTCTTCTAGAGGATCTGGGTTCAGTCCCCAGCATCCACATGACAGCTAACAATTTCCTGTAACTCTAGTTCCATGGAATCTGATGTCCTCTTATGGTCTCTGAAGGCACAAGGCACACATATAGTGCACAGATATACTTTCAGGCAAACACTCATACACATAAAGCAAATATAATAAAAGTAATAAATCTTAAAGATAGAACAGAGTTATTTTGCCTTCTCATTACACTGAATTTATTTGGTTGTAGCCTGGGCTGGCCTCAAACTCATTGTGTAGCTGTTCTAGTTTCATTTTTGTTGCTGTGATGAAATGTTCTGATGTGAAACAACTTAGGGAGAAAAAGGTTTATGTCACCTTATAATTCCAGGTTACAGTTCATCATTGTGGGGAGAAAAGTGGAAGATTTGAACTGCTCGTCACATCACATCCACAGCCCAAAGCAGAGACCTGAATGCACACATGCTCACTAAGTTGTGCTCAGTTCCTTTTCTCCACTCTTCTACAACTCATGATCCCCTGCCTAGGGAATGGAGCCACCCACAGCGGACTGGGTCATTCCGCATCTATTATTTCCCACAGACATTCTTACAGGCCAGCCCAGGGTAGACAGTCCCTCATGAGACGCTCTTTACAGGCGATTCTAGGTTGTGTCAAGTTGACAAAGCCAATAAGTACATAAAAGATGGCTTTGTTCCTTTTGTCTCAGCCAGCCATGTGCTGGGTTTATTGTATCATCACGCCCAGATTCCTTCCTTATTACATGTAATTTAGAGCTTTATCTGTGACCACCAACCGAATGCATTGGTTTTATTCTGTAATGTACAATCCTGTTTTCACATGCATCACGTATAAAATGTTCTAAGTACAAACTACATTGAGAAGAGAAAGCAAAATTCTCGCCATCCCACAACAACCACGGTTATTGTCTTGTATATATTTCTAATCAAAGCATAAAAATAAACCCACTTACAAAACAAATTTGGGTCTTAACATACACACATCTATCGTTTGCTTTCTTTTTGTATTTTATACCTTACAAATGTTTTCCATGTTTGATGTATAGTCTTTTCTTACATGTTTGCTTATGATATCATGGTTCCCCACCACATGAGTGAATGTGAAGTTGATGGAACGTTTCATACGGTGTAGGGAAAGGCGCAGGGAGGCAGGATATAAAGACCCTGCTTTCAGCCTTAGCTCTCAGGTAGTCTCCGTTTCCCCAGTCACACAGTGGGGAGAATAACATTTGCCTGGTTGTCTTGGATTGGAAAGTGCGGTGCGTTCTGGGGCACACGGAGCAGGATACAATGACAGAGGATTCTTTTAAAGGTGTGTTTGATGACGTGGTTTAGGTAGACCATTGCATTATGGTACACACCTTAATCTCTAAACCTTGCAAGTTAGAAGTCCCCTGGCAAACACCATAGTCTACGGTACATAAATATTCTAATCCACAATTGTTCCGTTGTCCAAGTTAATTTATTTATTAGATCGATTGATTTTGCGATACTAACTGTTGAAACCAGGCCCTCGCATGTGCTTGCTGTGCTCGCCACCTCCAAGATACAACCCACTTTTAGAGTTTAGGGCCAAGTAGAACTTCTGAAGAACCAGAAGACCCATTCCCTGATTTTTTTTTTATGCTTTTCGATAAGAATCTGTGTGACTCTTGGAAGCTCCATTTGCAGACTCAGGGAGGGTTCTGATCTGGAAGGTTACTTCTGGGTGGGAAGGCAGAGTAATGAGTCTGAGGCTTAGTCTACTGCACCTGGAGGGTGATGGGTTCCAAAAGCGGGCATGTTTTGGGGAATGCTAACTCTTTATAGTTCCTGCTTAACATTCTTCACCTAATGGAGTAAAAAACGACTTACACCAGTGAGTTCAGGAATTGGGAGACAATCCAGGGATCTCAAGATGTCCAGTTCCCAAACATAGCTCTTTACTTTCTGTTGACAAGAAAGCATGTTTTAGCCAACTCCCCTTGAGGGAAACAACCCTTGATTGCTTCCCACTGCTGGCAGCCTGACAGGTTATCCTAACACTCAGCAGTGGGTGAGGCTGGCAAGAAACCGTACCAGAAAGTCTCCTTGCACCAGGCAAGCTGTTGACTCCTGTGGATCGCCCAGGTTGCCACAGGGTTTGTAAAAAAAACAAATGGGGAGAGGACTTGGGAAGCGGTGGGCAACCAAACAACCAAAGAACAGTAGTCTTGAGATATTTTCATTGCTGCCCAGCCTAAAAGTTAACTGGAACAGAAATCTTAACGCTCTCAAGAAGCTCTCCTGTTGAGGCTAAACACGTATTAATTTCTGTTGAGAAAGATGATTTTAGGACTAGGCAACGTACAGACTGTGCACCACAGAAGATGCACTTGATGGCTTGATCCTGCTTCTTTATTGCTACAGTGACCCCCCCCCCCATTTCTTTCAAAATACCATCCCTGGAATCGTTGAGCAATGTGGGAAAATATTGTGACAAACATTGCTGTTTACGTTTGTGGTGGGGCGACTGTTTTGTCTGCCTGGCTTGTTGCCTCTGCCGCTCTTTTTCATGGCTGGCGGCTCCCTGACAGCTCGGATTCCTCCGCGGACATCTGTTATAATGAGCGCTCAGACAGGAATAGATTTGCAAAATGATGGACTGACAATAGGACAGGAGCCGATCTCCAAACTTCGCTTGAGATAAGCAGATGGGGTCTGAAACGGAGCATTTGAACCGATTAGGTCTAGGTGAACGCTTGTATTCAGTACTTTGGAGCCATTCTGTCCTCAACTTTTGTCCCTCCCTCTTTCACCCCTCACTTCCCCCGGTTGTAGACATGGGAGGGTACTGATGGCATGGGGTGGCTCTGTCCTGGAGACAGGCCCTTCCAGTCCCTCAAGCAGAAGCATGCTGGGCATTTACCCAGTGCCAACCATGGAACAACAGAGCAGACCCACCCCGCAAGCCTCATAAAGGGAAGCTGGGGCAGCACATGGGGTTTTCCCACTCGCCACAAATGATGGCTGTTTGTGCTAGTTAACCTTTTCCAAGCCCGGGTCAGCTCCTGCTGGGAGGCAGGGGCAATCTGGAGGGAATGAAAATCTGGCAGACCCCAAAGTGTCTTCTTGCATGCCTTGGCCCCAACATACACCACCGCCTCTACAGAATACCAAACAATCTCTCATCAGCTCTTCATAAGTCAGCTGGGCCATGTGCTACTGACAGGTCAGATTTCGAGGAGCCTCTGCAAGTTACCCGTCTTTCTGATAACTTGAGGTCCTCACAAAGCTCACCTTGCTGCAGAGGATCTTCCAGAAAAGGGCAAGATGGGGAATATCCCATCCCAAAATTCATCAGTCCCCCATAAACTGTGCAAAGACGACACTTTGTACTTTTAAAGCCCAAGTCAAGCTGAGAATACACAGTTTTTTAAAAATTAACTTGTACCATAAGCTTATGTATTGGCAGAAACCAAGCCAGCCAGAGTAATCTTAAGAGAAAGACCTTCAAGATTCCTTCTATGGTCTTTTGGGGGAGAATATGATGTTTTTGAGAGGCAAAATGATCTAAGAAAGTAAGACGAAGAAGGTTGATTGCAAAGAGAACTTTTGTGAACTACTTTCCATGGGGTGAGACGGAGGGAGCACACGTTTAACAGTGGTGAGAATTTAACGCTCACGTGTGGGGTAGATTTTGTCTCAATGTTCAAATAACTGAACATCATAAAAAAAAAAAGAATCGGATCTGCAAATTGCAGGTTGAAAAAGATCGCAGCTGCCACGGTTCCTGTCAGCAGAACACAGACCCACTAATCCACTGCAGCGAGACCCCAGCAGTCTGCAGAGCTCTGATTCTCAAGTCTCCCATCCCTATCTCCTGCTGCCAGCCAGGACCTGTGGCTCACTGG